>OZ038373.1:66608482-67917743 GCA_964036015.1 Leptarthrus brevirostris | reverse complement strand
CTGTGATATATAAAGATGTAAGAATGACTGAATTTTGTGTGTAATCAGATTTTCATGATACTGCAAAGTCTAAGATGTAAGAAAAAAGGATTATCTGCCTTTGATTTCATTAAGGGTAAGCGAAAGTGCCAGACGTTTTACCACACGAGCTGCGAAAGAAAGGCAGGGAGTAGATTTTGACTGTTAACGTGGCACACCTTTGCTCCCGGCTAAGGAGTGGCAACTGATACGAACTTTCAGAAAAGGGAGTCTATTCTTTGCTTTCTAGCTCCAGACAGGTAACCATTGGAATTTTTTTTCTTTGCAATTAAAAATCGAAGCCGAAATCCTTCTTTATATAATTGGTTTCCGTAACAAACCATTTTGTTTTATTGCAAAAATGTGGGTGTAGGTCCGACAGGTGCCAATTCTACTAAATTCCTGAGCAAAAATGATGAATGTTGGATAATTAATTGTTTTCGACGAAAGTAAATTTTAGATATATAAGTGAATGATATAGACAGAAAATTCCCATTTTAGCGCTTATGTATGGAATACTTATTATCAAACTGGCACTTGACTGATTATTTGGAATGCAAGTAAAGCCAGCACAGTAGAAATGATATCAATTACAAGCATCATTTACAGTTGCATGAAATTTACAAGAGATTCTCTTCCTGAATGAGTTAAAGTCTGTCAATGAAGGAATTTTCTAGTTTTGCTTATACTTATTAAATTATATGCATAGGAGATTAGTTATGCCTGAAATGTCCATATTACATAATCCAAAAAAAATAAATAACATAATAATAATAATTTGATCCATTGATTTATAAAACATCATCTTTAACGATGAATCTGATTTTTGATTAAATTTTTGCGGACATAAATACAATTGTCGCATTGAGAGTGATCAGCGTAGTTACTTCGGATGGATAACGCTGCAGAAGCATGTTTGCCACGAATTTCTGGCGTGTACAGAATCATTCTGATCTTAGTGACACGTAATTTTAACAAAACGTATGCGTGAGTGAAAAGTGTCCGTTTGCTTAGTTTTAACAATTATATGTAGTCAATCGTGAAGTGCACAGTTTTTCTACTCACAAGTGCCAAGAAAGGTAATATGTATACAGTAAAGGTATACTTTTCAATGTCTTACACGTCTTTTCAAAGTTTACGTAATTGTCTATTTATATACAAGAACCAGAATGTTGGGGACTAACTTGCCGCCAGTCTTGGTCCTCAAATAAACTTGGTTACGAGAACAAATTGTGAATAAATAATTGTGAAATTATTATGTAAAGTCCTAGTGTGAACTCGCCAAAGGGAAGGGTTTTTATGCTCAATTAAAAAGTACAGTCCGGCGAGTCTGTTTCGTTTTGTTTTTGTTTTTAACCGACTTCCCAAAAACGAGAGGTCATAGGTTCGACCCGTATTGTTTTTTTCTTTATGTATGACCGGACATAATTTCGTAACCCGTCGACCGATTTGTATGATTATTTTTTTGTTTGATAGAGTAGGTATGTTTCCCGATTGGTACCATTTCAAAAATAGATAGGATTTTGGGTGGTGGGGGAGTGGATCCTGGCTTCGTATAGTGTGGACAGATTAAAATGATTCTTTTATTCCTGAAGTAGAAATATGCATTTGTGTAATGACAGAAATTGTGGCTTATGGTGGGAATTGGAGGAGGAAGTCACCTGGCTTCGTAAGGCCACACAGTGGCGGAGGGCAAATTAGCTCGCATTCTTCCGTTTTAGTACCACAAAAACATGTGAATCAAATATTCGAAGATAAAGTATTATTACAGTGATGTTCCTGCTGCATATTTGGCAAAGTCCCACGAAGAATGTTTACTGCCACTTAAGAATATGTCACTGTCATCTTCTAGAAGACCGCCTTCGATAAAACGGAAAAGAAGAATTTCATTCTACGAAACCAGCTCTATTCCTGTACCTTTGATTACCTGTTCCTGTTTTTGAATTCTTTGCACTATTAGTGTTAGCAATGCTATATCGCTGCTCACCATGCCATCTACAGCTTTGAAAATCTTAAAGAAATCCTAAACAAATAGAAGAGTCATCAGCAGCAGACTTCACGGCTTTCAAAATACACACCGGAAAAATTCGCTCAAATCCTCGTACTCCATGTTTCAACGAAAATGACACCTCAAAAGTACTTCGTGACCGATCAAGGAATCTGGAAAACTGAGCAGTTCAGCTTTATTTAGCGAGTCCCCAAGATTAATGCCTCAAAAATGCCGACCATAACTTCACAAAGTTTACCACCAATTTTCACAGACTCAACAGACTTTCCTTTACAGTACGCATGCTGGGACGCCGATAGTAGATGCTGAGGGATACTATAGCGTAGATGAATGTCAAATAGTCTGTCAAAACTTATGAGAAGAAAAGATGATAGACTTATAGGCCTAAAGTCCTTAGGAATGGCATGCGGGCTTTTGCCCGCCTTGGGAATAAACACTACCTTGACTCGTTTTGACAGTGCCGGGATGTAGGTCAAGTCAAGGTATCCCCTATACAATGCCATCAGCGACTTTCAATATTTTATCGCAGTAGATCCTCCACGATTTCCTCTGAGCCCTTCTGAGTTCCTTTTTGTAGACTTTCAGTGTGTCTTTGTATCAATCCCACGAGTGCGTGTCCCTATTGGCTTTCGCCAGGTTAAAGGTCCTTCTGTACCCCTTTCTAAGAGACCCTTGGTGTGCATTCCACCGCGGAGGTTTCTGTTGGCCCTGGGGTCTCCTAAGGGGAAAGGATTGACTCCATTTAGGACCATGGTGAGTTTATCATCTAGCCCGTCCAGATCCTCTTTGTTATTTGGAGGAATACGCGTGTCCGAAGGCAGATGCCCTGTATATATTCCAATCAGTCTTTCTGTAATTTCTAAAGACTGGTGGTTTCGAAGGACGGTCATCTAGATCGAACTGGATGTACCTATGGTCGGAGAAGGAGTGTTCATTGGAGACCCTTCAATTCTTAATAAGGGATCTGACATTATCCGAGGCCAGAGTCAGGTCTAAAACCTCTTGCCTGTTCCTACAGTGTCCTCGTCACTATAGTTGGAGGTAAGAAAAATATTTAACGTCTTCTTCGCAATTATACATGATCTAGGCTTACCCCCGTTCCTCTTGTAGAGGGTCGTGTAACCTGGTATGGATAGCCCGCGAACCAGTCCTCCTTCGACCCACGGCTCTTGGACTACAACAATATCTTCTCCGTCCTATGTCAGACGGAGAAGAAGGGCAGCAGATGCTGCTTTGGAGTGGTAGAGATTTATCTGTAGTAACCGTAGCATCAGAAGCACTCCTCATCACTCCTAACCTCCACTACTGTGTTATTGAGCTCTTCTGAACCAGAAGTTAAAAGCTTTTCCTCATTCAGAGAGGCATTTAGGAGCCTGCACGACAGCTCCGTCTCAGACATGATGTTCTTCTTTAGAGCTTGTGCAGGCAGGTTTTGAGATTCGGGAGTGATCAGATTAGTCACCACCACTGTCGAAGTAGTGGTGGTAGAAGATGGTTCCTTTTTGGCTTCCTCTTCGTCCTTCTTGTACACCTTGAGGGTGACGGACGAGAAATCATAGTCCACTACTCCAGCACTACCCTCCAGCACTCCAGCTTACCAATCTTCCAGTTGGTGGTTGAAACCTTGGGGGGGGGGGGCACTTAATGATGCCTAGGTTGGTGGCAGGGTCGGAGGGTTCTGCTGGCATCCAAGCCCGGGCTCTCGGCATACTTGGGATCTCGTCCCGTGGTATGGCTTCGAGCCTTCCGCCTGGCCAGACCTGTACTACTCTAAATATCACCAGCTTATAGAGATCAAAGAATCTCTGATTCGCACAAGCGAAATGTTTTATGTGGCCCTGATGCCAACCCCCATCTCGATATGAGGGGGGAGGACCCGGGTTCTCTTTCATTAGAGGGAGGAAACCAAGAGCAAGTTTGACCTGCACTTTCCTTCATTTATCGGAGGTGATGTAACTGTCTTCGTTGCTCCTGTCAACAACAGCCAGCACGAGTTGGCCCTTGAGGACCTCACTATAGGGAACCGACTTCCCAGAGGGGCCTCGCACCTTGGCTTTCTTAGCCGCCGGTTGGGGTTATTCCTCCGTTGACCTGTGTCTCTTGGACACAAGGGATACATTCCCTTAGGCCTTATCCCTGCTAGTGAGATCCGATGTCGGAATTTCTCCTAGCCTCTCAAGGAGCCTATGAGCATAGCGTCTGACCTTGTACTTGGCTTTAGAGGGCGCCACCTGCCGCTTGCTCGAGGCAACACGGTCAACCTGCCCTTATGCCCTTAGTAGCAGAATTGCTACTGGGGAGACAGCTCCGCACCTGGCCGCCTCCGGCGCCACTAGGACCAGGCTCAGAGTCCAAAGTCTTTGTGGACGCCACCCCTTAAGCTTTGGTGGGTACGACCTGCCGCTTGCTCGAGGCAATACGGCTGTCCTTTCCCTTGTTTCGTTCTTTGCTTCCAGGAAGGCGGCCGAGCGCCAAGCTACCACCAGCACCACTCGGACCAGGCTCCAGTTCCAGAGTCCCGCGTATGCTTCTCAAGAAGCTATCTGAACCAAGCTGCTTGCTTGGTTTTTCTACCAGGACAGGTCCAGTTGATTGAAACCTACCCAGTCAGCATAGCCCAATTGAGTGTCGCAACTTAAGCCCCTGTGCAAATTTAACAAACAAAATAACTTCCTAAGCACAATCGAAGGTACTCTATAAAATTACCTAAATTTTTCAGCTCACGAAATCATAAGGAAGGAGGATTAAATACTTTTGTTTCTCTTGTTCAGTTTGTATATGGTATCTTCGATTTTGGTTAGGTAGTTGTTCTGTTTGTTTAATTTACACCAACTTCAAAATATGGTAATAGGTATAACATAAGATATTATTTTATGCATTTTAGCGCTTTTCTTAAAGTCCGTTAAACTTTTCTAAACTACTCGACGTACGGGAACGTACTCTATATAGAAAGGTATGCTCATTACGAAGTAAGGGGACTGTTCCCTTCACAGTCAAGCATCCCCTCCTCACAATCTCATCCTAAGCCACAATGTTTGTCATAATACAAATGGAGCAAGATAATCTATTCAGCAATATACGAATCATCTAACTCGGTCCACCTGATACAAAGTTAAGCTCCACTCCCCCACCAACCCCACGGTACCCTAACCGCCCCCCCCCCCCCCCTCCACTCTTAATTCTACTCTAATCTAATTTTTTCGCACAGTAGCAATAGGGGATTATTCTCTATAAAATTAAAAAGGAATCATCCAAATCGGTCTTCGTGTTAAGAAGTTTATTACACTCCCTCTCCCCATCCAAATTATTAACATGAGGCCAACGGGAGAGTACATTCTACACAAAGTTAGATTATCCCCTCATCCAGCCAAGGTCAGCATACTCTATACATAAAGTTACAAAGTTAAACTACCCGTTAAGGAGTTGTGAAACACCGCCTCACCTCACCTCGACCTTAACCCTTACATTTTTGTTGTGGTACCTTGGTAGAACATATTCTACCAGTATACATCAAACACTAAATCATCCAAATCGGTACGCGTGTTACGAAATTATTCTCCCCGTCGACCATGAAGAATTAAAATGTTTCATCATAGTAGCAATGAGGTATCAACAACAGAGAAAGAATCAACCAAAACGTTCCACCCCAATTGTTTTATCACGCATGCTGAGAAAGTACTACCTTATATGGTTTTGCGTTCGGCAAGTGGCCGACTTCTTCCTCAGTGTTGCCAAGTCGTCGATGAATAATTTCACTAGATAGGGACTAAAAACGACACCTTTTTTTAAAAAAGTCACCAGATACAGAATAATATATTTTTTTTTCAAAATTGCTTCCAATATAATATTAGAAATTTCTAAGTAACAAAAATTTAAATACTACTACTCAATAAAAGACTGTATTTACCTGAATCACAAGCGTATTTACCTTTAATTGGTGCTTATTTAGAACATAAGGTAAGTGCATTTTGATTTGATCCACAGCTAATCTCATGTACTTAGGCGTCGTGTAATTTCTTCCTTTCAATTTGCAAAATTAAAGGAATGAGAAACAGAGAACTATTAGAATGTGAACTAAGAAAGTTCTAATTTTGAGGACGATCCGCTTATCGTAAGCGACAGCAAATGAGTATCGTTGAAAGTTTAAGGGTCCCGCTGGAAAGTCATGAAGTCTCACAGGTAATTGTTCGAGTTGTCTTCCACATGCGTTTAGCTTAACAAGAAAAGCATTAAATGGGCCCTCTTGAATGTTTGGTGCAACACCGGTTGTAACTGAATTAAGTAGTAACCCAGCAAATATGTACAAAAATAGTCAAAAACAATGAGAAATGCCGAATATTTACGTTAAAATGTTAAAGAGTGGGAGAACATTTGGTAGAGATTCAAAATCACAGTGTCGCTAAAAAAATATCAATCATTAGAAAGGTATTCGAAAACACCAGATTTGGTGACAAAGTCCATGATTTAGCATCACTGCATTAAAAGTCACCAGAAGTCACCGCAGTGGAAGTTAAAAACCACCAACTTTTAGACGTGTCTGAGAAAACAAAATTCTGTCACTAGGGAGGTGTTCGAAAACACCAGATTTGGTGACAAAGTCCATGATTTAGCATCACTGCATTAAAAGTCACCAGAAGTCACCGCAGTGGAAGTTAAAAACCACCAACTTTTAGACGTGTCTGAGAAAACAAAATTCTGTCACTAGGGAGGTGTT
Organism: Leptarthrus brevirostris; assembly: GCA_964036015.1. Lineage (NCBI taxonomy): Eukaryota > Metazoa > Arthropoda > Insecta > Diptera > Asilidae > Leptarthrus > Leptarthrus brevirostris. Next base: position 67,911,003 of record OZ038373.1, on the reverse strand, counting down.
CGAAAACACCAGATTTGGTGACAAAGTCACTGAATTGGCATTACTGTTCTTCCTGTCGACTCTACAGCACGGCAATTCTCTTTTGCGGCATCTATCAAGACCAAGCATAATTACAGAAATAAGGAAAAAACCTAATCTATTCCTGTCACCGGTAATAAAAAATAGAGTGCGCAATTCTTGCGGTATCCGATTGCCCACTCAGGCGGCTACCAATGGGTGGGATTGTAAATTAAAAGAAGGTGCAGAATGTACAATTTTGATTAAATTGTGATTTTAGTTGAACTAGTGTGTTTATCACATAACATAATTTACCGCGCACGTTTGAATAGTCATAGAAAAAATAGCCTGATAAACATCTTTTATTTATTTCTACTCACAGGAGTTTCATGAATGTCTAAACAGATTTGCAGATTTGGTGGGATTCGAACCTGTGACCTCCGGATTGGCAGGCCGACACTTTATGACTTACTCCACCGACGACTTACCTTAATGCATAATACACTAAATTTAAGGCCAACTATCGTACAAACATCCCCTCTATATTCGTACTTATTTACTCAATCTCTGTAAGCTTTAACCAGATCCCCATAAAGTGCTAACGTTAACAATTTGAATTCATTTACTTCGTCGTTATGAAGTTCTGTACATTGCAGAGTGTGTCTATAAGTAAATCAACTAAAGCGGAACAAGAGGTCCTTGTGGCATTCCCTCTGGGTGATATCCTGTGACAGCATAAACAACTCATTCGTTCTACTCAGAAAAACAAAAACAGAAGGAAACAGCCGTATGAGAATGATCCTAGGATTACTTAACACACTTGGAAATATGAACAGTTAAGGCTTAAGGGTTCTGTGAAGATGATGGCTGTCTCTCACCTTTAAGCATTGTAAGTTGACACATGGCAGATGTGTTACATGGAAAGCTTTTTTATTTCATTCAGAATTGCTTACTTTGCACAAATGTTTGCGAAAGCTAATTGCATTTTGAAGGGAAAATAATAAACATTACTCACGTTGTTCGAACTGTATGTATAGTTTCTATGTAACATGACTTCCTTTCGCTTTTATCCTGATCAATAATTACATCGTTCTTTATGCGATTCTTAAGCATAAACCATAAATAACAATGTACAAAAAAATTGAATGTAGTAATAAATTGTCAAAAGAAAGATAATTTGATTATCAATCCAGTTATTAATGAAAATATATGAAACCTGAATATTGTAAAAATCGAAATGCCTGCAATTGAACGTGAAAGGCAGGATAATTAAGCTGTCTTTATTTTCTTCCATCAAGAGTAGATAAAATAGCAACAATCCCTTATAACTCAATTACTTGTTGTTACTTACTACCTAGTGATGAACATCATGCGAATTTATTTTGGGAAAGCTGATGCGGTCCGGAGTTCTTTAATTCTGAAAATGAGCTGCTTTATTTCGCGTGCGTTTGTTTGCAGAAAAATTTCAGGTAAGGAAGGTTGTAGTGATTTAACCTTGTTAGTTTACTTTGATAACGTAAATGAAATCGGTTTTTAGGCAATTACAGTGTATATCGGGAGTTCCGTTTCCATGAAGAATTTTCAGGAAATTTTAAGCAACGAAAATAACATTGAATGAGGTTCCAACCTCCATTGCAAATAGGTAGTTGTTCGGTGAGTGAAGATATTACCATAATTTTGCCAATTTTATTGCAGGGTATGAAAGTAGTTCTCGCAGTCAGCTCTCGAAGGAGTGATGTGGTTCGCGAGCACGAGTACGATCTCATTATAGAAGCTCTGGGAATATACCATTTATCCTCGCTGGATTAAGTGGGTGAAGCGACTCAATTTATCGTATAACTTCTTCCAATATTGCTATCCTTTTTACTTTCGCCCGATCCAGCACGTCTGCCCCTTGTTTAAAGAAAAACAACGATACCTGAAGACCTCGTTTATCAGTATCCAGAATTCCGTAATTTTTTCTATTTTAAACCGACTTCCCAAAAACAAAGAGGTTCTAAGTTCGACGAGTATTTTTGTTTCTCAAGAGCACCCTTGGTTGTTCCAGCATACTGTAATGACCAGCAATATCACTGCAAAATATTGATTGGAACCCCAAATTTAATTGTCGTACGAATTATGTCGACCTCTTATCAACATAGCTCCAAATATTGATATTAAGTTGTAACGTTTCAAAATCTAAATAATTTGAAGAACACTTATAGTTCTATATCTTAATTAGGTTTTCCCCCATTTGTTAAAAATGTTGACACAACAACCTTAAGATGTTGTACTATCATATGAAAAAATAAAAAAAAAATGGAAAAAAAATTTAAATACGTTTTGAAGCATCTTATATGTACATCTCGTACTATGTTTGAATGAAAGGTTGTAATTTTACGTGGACATGATTGTCAGTTGAACAAAATTCTTCAGAAGGAAGCTTTGGCAAAGCAAAGGCAGAAATTCTTAGCTCAGGCGAGTGATCCACACGTCGAGTGGCATTGTCAATACTCTTTTTTTTCTTGTTACCTCCTTGCCTGAAGATGATAATCACATTACTACTAGCTGGGAGTGTTCTCTTTACAATCCAAGACATTGCGCACACGATTCCTAGAATAGAGAAACTTGTGAACCTGAGTCCAACAACATTCGGCATGGTTATTTTATGCATCACTTGTATTTGCTAGCGTAGTTGGTAAGATCGATATTACAGTGTCATTTTGGTTTCTTAGAATACTGTCCCTTGAAACTACATACATATATCGTCAAGCATGTGAACATATGTGGAAAGAAGTCGGAAGAACGTGAGTTATCTGACATTGAGGGATTACTTGTAACTGACTTAGTAAGCGCGTGGTTGATATAAGATGTGTTGCATCCAATTTACACCAACTTGGCCTGTTGAAGTTGATTGACGAGATTGAGAAGTTACGTTTCTGTTGTTGCCAGGAGTGTGCACCAAAGATGATGATTACCCCTACATGAATTGCATCGAATTTTAGAATGACAAAAGCTTACGCTATGATTTGATCTGATCAGAGCGATTCGCTGTGATGATGTGATAGATCACGAATCGCGTTAGCGAAGTTATTATAACGAATTGAATAATTAAATAAATGTGGAAAATTTAAAAGCAAGTGTGTTTTATAGAAGACCTCAAAAAAAACATTTGCTCGATTAAATACATAAAAGGTGTTGTTTTTAAAAATTAGGACCGCTTTAAATGAAAATTATAAACCCTTGAATTCAGATATCAATACAGCGCAATAGCTTTGTTTGCAGAAAACAATGTAATGTTCCAAATAAATAATCCCCAAATAAATAATCAATTTTAGTATAAAACGTTTCAAACGTTTCTAGATTACATCAGAAATTCGAAAAGTTTTCAGCTAAGTACAAAAAACAATGTTTTTCCCTTTTTCTTTGAAACTGCAATACTTCGTCGTATTTAGGATGCTCAATTATAGTGCCATTGGATGCAAATACCTTTTAACATACTTTCTTTTTCAGGTCATACTTAGATGAAAGGCTCTGTACTGTATAGTTAATTTCTTTCGACCATTTCTCTGCTGGATTGTTATGTGCACAAAACCATCCTGGACAGTGTCATCAGCACCCTTAATTGCATCAGTTAGAACAAAACTGACAATATTTAAGACAGCTAATGATGAGGAATGATTTTGGATTAGTGATACATATAACTTTTTTAAGCATTTCTTATCCTTAATGCACCAACAGGCAGCATATTAAATGGACAGACCCTTGAGGCTTAAGCGTGAAAATATCCAACCTCGAAAAACGCTTTCCTCTGAGAAAACCTCAAAGCTTGGTCCTAATTAAAGAACCAAATGGAGCAAAGAGTAAACGCAAAAAAATTTTTAAAGATTTTTTATCGAGACGATACAATCTTAAGCTCCAACATTTGCATGATAGTACATACGTCCAAAAAGTACACGGAAGTACCCGAAAGTACGCTACTGAACATTAAAAATCGTTTTTTTCCTATTCAGAAAAACTTGTTAAAAGTAAATTTAAAGAAAATAATATAAAAGCTTTAATAGATTTGAAATATATCATTTAAACAATGCCAGAATATTGCAACGTGCACGAGGTAGGCCACGAAAAGGGAAATAGTCAACCGTCTAATGCGCATGTCCCAGGTGGCCAGAAATCAAGAAAAGGAAATGTCACACGGGGAAGTCAAGGACGACTCGAACCCATGGTGAAAATGTGAGGTGAAAATGTGTAATGGAAATATCTAGAACTAAGTGACTGAACTTTCTAGAATTAAGCTAAGTAGTATAAATAGGGTTGAGCAGTAGCCTAGGTAGTTTTAGTCGTGGTTTAGACTGCGAAGCGTTTACATATGATAACTGGAAGAGTTAGTTGAATTTTAACCAGTGAAGTGATAAGAGTAAATAAGTAAAGTGAAACCGTGTATTGTGAAGAGAATATTGTCAAGAAAATTGTACAACGAATTAATGAAGTGAAGGGAATAAAATTGTGAGAATTTTTGACTGTAAATGATTGTCTTAATTAATCCGTCGAGGTCGAAGAGCCCCATTACGTTACAATATAAATTTTTAATAAATTTTCTGCATTCTAGAGTGGTTGAATTTTCTGTATGACTGTCTTAATTTCAAACCCTATCAATAATTTTGTGAATTAAACAGGCCTGTGAGGTTTTTTCCTCTGGACAATGAATAGTTGTTTCCGAAGTAATTTCTCCCGCTGAAACCGAATCCGGGCTCATAATTGCTCTATCACGTCAGGTTTTTGAGATATTCTAACCTAAAAGTGCAAAAACACTATTTTTGTCATATGTAGGACCGGGTTGTATTTTTTTCAAAAAACTAAGCTTCAAATATTGATATTAAGTTCTAACCTCCCCATATCCAAATAATTTGAGGAAACACTTTCAACACTTAAAAAAAAAAATTATCATACAACTGAACTGCTATTGATAACCTTTATTTAATAAACTCAGAACGCAAGGGGTCGATTAATAATTACAAAAGAAGAATTTGAACAGTTTTACAGTTTCTTGTTCTAGTAATAATAATTGGCAAACTAACACAAAAAACTGTAAACATGATTTTGTACTTTGTGGAATGAAACTTTCTTTTACTATCGCCAACTTTTAATTAAATTTCAATAACAGTTTTTAATGATGATCTTTATGCCCATATATCACTAGCGCCTGCACACTTCTTCCAGATCTCGATGAATCATAGGGTAAGTGTGTACGTAAGGCATCAAATCGATTACATTGGTAAAATAGTAACATACAGTACTATATTGAAATATTCTTCAGATTATGATACAAAAAAAAATATAGCAAAATTTATCCATATTTAGTGTTTCCAAGAACTATACAATTTTGAGCGGGATTTCAAATCACCCCACGCGTTACAAAGTTAGGTAGCAAAAGCTGTTAAGTATTCCAGTATTTTGATGCTGCAGTATTGACGATAATACCAGAAATCGTATATGTAAAATTTTGCAATACAAAAGCAGTACTTATACTGATATTGTCAAAAGTTAAAATATCAATACTTTCAGATACAAAGAGACCCGGATGTTTTTGGTAGTGTAAGGTGTTTACTCATTACTACTACCTTTCTAAGAATTAGCCGAAGCAGCCCACTTTATTTGTGTCTCTTTATGTCCCTTGTCATCAAAGCGAGGAATACCTGGACCAATCAAACTTTCTTCACTGAGAGAAAAACTACATTCCAAAATCAAGAATAAAATAGATTAATGACAGGAAAAAAATTCAAAAAACCTATAATATTGATTTAGATACGTTTGTTCTTAAAACAAGAAAAAACATTCTTTGTCTTTTGTCTGGCATGCCCAAGAAACAAGAACGGACAGAGTTAAAGGAAGAATGATAAGTTTATATGACCCCGCAGAAATTTATTCCTTACGGAGTTTCATACTACTTGAAGTAAGAACGTTTGAAGTTTAATGCCACTAGGTGGCCAATTGGCTTGGCATTCTGGGAGTTCCTATTGCGGGAGACGGACTTGGTCTGACGTGCTGTGCGTAAATTCGTCAATTTTAAGTAGAATAAAATGTGTGAGAAATTCGGTGGGAACATTTAAGTATTGAAAGGTAATAATGATAGTGTATTTTTGCTATCACTTTTTGAGGAGCCTTCATCCCCTGCCCCCGTGGATTTGCTTCAGAGTTCGCCTTATACAATTCGGGAAAGTGAAGGCGACTCAGAGTCGGTTGCTGACTCTGCTAAGCTGAAAGAGTTGCTCATCAATTTTTATTTGGACAAAATATATCCATATTTAAAGGGTAAGTAAATATTTGAATTCTTAATTAATTAAGTCAATATATATAGCGGCGGCTGGCAAGATAAAACAAAGGGCAGCATGATGTATAAAGCAATTATGTGTATCATCAGCGTTAATAAAACCTTCATATTTATTAAAAGTGCACGATAGTCTCGCTATCTTAAAGTAAAAAATTTACACAGAATTGAAATTAACCCCGTGTCTGATCATGTTGGCTGGTTGCTAGATTTGGCTTAAGTTAAGAATCGGGTCTTCTCACGGATTTGGATGAAATATTGGATACACGTTTGCTATAGGCTAGAAGTGAAGAATCTGCAAAGATATGCGTTGGGCGCATGTACTTTCCAAAATATTTAACTTCAAAGTTTTGAAAAGTGAAATTTTCTGTAAAGATTAAGGGCAAGTTATAACAAAGTTTCACTAAAAATTTTGGAGAAGACTTAAATAAAAGATAATCCGTCCTTCTGTTGTAAGTAATTGTTGATAAAATTGTCATAAGTAAATTCTGAAACAATCTTGAAAATAAACAATGCAAAAGCAATTCTCAGAAAGTCTCATTGGACTTTAAATACAATAGCACGCATTTGCCGGGTGAAATGACAAACCGATGTACTGGAAAATTTTATTTTAATTTATTTTTTTCGAATCACGGAATAATTTATAACAAGCGGAAATATATTTATATATAGCATTTTCCCGAATTTTTAATATTAGTCGAGTTAATGAAGGTTTTTACTTCGTAACCGTCAGAAACAATCCTGATTTTGATGAAATTTTTTTTAATGATTGTACCTACATTATATTATTTGTATTTAAAATTTGAATTTTTAACTACCTATTATATTCGAACGCAAACATTAGACTTAGAAATATTTGAAATATTTGTAAGAGGCATCGGCAGTAAGTTCCATAGTTAGGTAAGTGTTTGCAAATGTCTCTAATATATTTTTGTGTTACTAGCTGCCAACATAACATTTCGGAGCTTACGATATATATCTAAGAAAGATATTAATATCTCTATACCGCACGTTGGATTGCAGGCGGAGTTTAGGGAGAAATTATTTATTTGGTGCAAACGTGTGGTAAATATAAATTGTTATCATATTGTTAAATATCATTTTATTTTCATATTAGTATGGTGTAATTTAAGAATGTAAAAACACTTATTGAAAATAGTGTAAGTGGCAAGGCACTTCTCGATTATTACAAAAGTTACTCTGTATTAGCCAATAAACACAGAGCCGAAATAATTAGAATTATTTTCGAGAATGTAAATGTACAAAATACATGTTTGAAACCCGATAATTTTAAGGAAATCACAAAGCAGATAGCCAATATTTTTCCTAAGGAGACAGCCACTATAGTAAGTTACAACTGCAAGAAACCAAAGCTTCGAATTTAATAGGATTATTATTATGTCCGACGTCAAAAAAACAGAAATCCACGCCACCGTTACAAAAATGTGCACTGCAAAGTAAGAAAAGCGGAGAACAAAGCCAGTTTTCAAGTATATGATAAGGAAAATATAATAAATATTAATACAGCAGAACCGGATCAGATTGAATTGTACTTAAAAGCAGAACTGTCGATCTTGCACCAACTGGGATGGTGATAAATGGGCTAAATCTAAAACCTTTATATTAAATGGGATCAATTTAAGAATCAAATAAAGAAGTATTACGAGTCAGCTTTAAGTAATCATATCTTCGTTAAATTATTGAATTCATCAAAAAACACAGCGAATATAGGTTTGCATGCTAATGTATTATATGACATTGTTTACATAATTTAAGTTTTTATAGATTCCGAAGATTACATCTTGACGATACTAATTAAACTCCGTGAAACCTACAGCCAGATTTAAGATTGCAGAAGGTCGAACACACCAAAAGTATTAAATTGCAGATAGACGAAAGTTTGGTAATGGGTTCAATGACCATAAGTAATTATAACTTATAGTTAAGTTCTTTGACTGAAAGATATTACATCAATAAGCAAACAATACAACCATTTATAATAGTTGTAGGTTTAAATCCTGAGTGTGTCAGCAATTACTATGTTTATTTCGATAACATTTTGTATAAATGTAAATCATTTATAGAATCTTTAGATTTAGCGTTTACAATTTTTCAATGCTATAATTTGAGATATTCTAAGGTTTTTGCAGAAATTCTAAAATTTGCTGCTTTTTATGAATTCAAACTTGCATGCATGCATGTAAGCACACATGCGCATAAGCAAATTGATAAAAACAAGTTGTGCACAAGCTACTATCTCCTTACAAAATTTCAATCCAAATTGATTTTTGCATGCAAGTTTAAAATTATGAAAATGGCCAAATAAGGTATATTTGCTTCAGATATTCCATAACATTTCCGACTGATCTTCTTTTGATTCAGCATTTGAGATATTTTCATTTATTTTCCAGCGATACGCTTCTACAATGCAACCAAGGAAATTGTTGCCAATTATTTCACGGATTTACTCGCTTTAGATCCCATTTGAAAAATGTTCATTATAGTAATGAACCTTATCCCAGTTTAACTTCTGTAATGAGAGTAATAATAATCAGTCTAATAATATTTATCGAATAAATGTCGATAATATCATAAAAACACAGTTGGGCTGAAGGAAAATAATACAACTGACTTCATGAGTATTATAGCATTTTGTGAAGATCCTTTCTCTGAAATTAAAACTGAACACTGGTTTTTTAAAATTCTTAAGGATATTAGTTTTTATGAAGATTACGAATCATGTACCATTATGGAAACTATTTCTGAGAGAATTGTTAAAGGAAATCCTACATTAGCTCCCAAATCTTTAAATATTTATGTTTTACCATTAAAATTTCAGTTTCGAAATCTTTTCGAATTACCAAATTTTTAGATATGACGTTAAAAATATGGAAACTTTGCTATAGAAATAAAAAATTTTGCTTGTGGAGAAATGTTTAAGGCAAAGAAAAGAAAATTACATTCAGATTTTATTATACCATATAATCTATATTTCGATGATTTCCAATATAACAATCCTCTCGGAAGCCACACAGCCTCGATTTGCGTCGTATGCTGCAATTGTCCGACAATGCCTGATTATTTGCTTTCTAAATTAGATTTTATATTTAACGTAGCATTTATCAAGAGCGAGCATTTAAAAGCATGTACTTCTGAATTAGCTTTAAGGGAACTTATAGAGGAATTAAAAGTTTGAGAAGAAGGTATCGAAATTAAGACATTAAAAAGCATTTATAAGGTGAGATTTATTCTAGGATTAGTTGTGGGAGACAAATTAGCAGTCAATACCATTTTTGGATTTGTGTAATCGTTTAATTCCAAAAGATATTGTAGAATTTGTAAAAGGACAAAAGAAGAGACTAGAACCGATTTTGCGGAAAAAATAGCATTTTTACGGAATGAAGAGAATTATGAAAATGATGTACTGCAAAGTGATATTGAAACGGGTATAAAATCAAGGTGCGGTTTAAATGAATTACAAACTTTTAATGTGATTGATAACTATTACTTTGATTTAATGCATGATGGACCAGAGGGATTCCATATTTATGACATTTGTAATATTTTGATGGGTCTAATTAATGGAAACATTGTTACATTGGAAACAATAAATTCGAGAGAAAAGCTTTATTTATATGGAGCGTCCGAAGTTGGTAATATTTCTCCAGATTTGACTATGAATGGGCTTAAGTCATACAATCTGAGAATAACCGTAAGTGAAGCATTAACCTTTATTAATTTTCTTCGTTTACTGCTGGGAGATATCGGTCACTTTTACTCTTGTTATTAGAAATATCTGATCTATTATTTCTCTCAAGTTATACAAATAATGATTTAACGAAACTTCAGATATTAGTAGAAAAACATCACAAATTATATATTTCTCTGTATGAACAAATAAAGCCTAAACCTTTTTTTTTTTGTGAGGGAGGTGAAATGCTTTATGCACGCTGGATACCCCTTCCCAGCAGTGTCGGACTCCTTTGGCGCAGTTTACCGACTAAAGCACCTCCCTTGCTCTACGGATACTAGCCTGGAACCGTTTTCTACTTTACTTCAAGCTAGGTCCTTTCCCACAGCCCGTCAGGCGACCATCTCGTCTGCGGCGGCTTGCTTGATCATGCCTTAGACTTAAGTGTACGGGGAGACCGCCCCTCCTAGGTGGACTCTTAGCGCTCCTCTCTCGGGAGTCCATCTCTGACACTCAAAGAAAGTATGTTCTGCGGTGTCCGTTTGGCCTGGGCAGTAGAGGCACTCCGTTGACGCTACCTTTTCCATTCGGTGAAGATACGAACGAAAGTGCCCGTGGCCACTCAGGAGTTGGGTTAGGTAAAAACCTGCCTCTCCATGCCCTCTGTCGATCCAGGGGCGCAGATCACTGATGAGCCTCGCTGTCCATGGTCCCCTGTTCTCCTGTCTCCATCTTTGTATCCACCTTTCCATTGTGTAGGACCTTTCCTCTATGCGCACCGGTGCCTCGTCTTTGTTCCCTGTTCGGTTCGGAGACAGTGCGGTATGCTGAGGCCACTCTCAGGGCTGCGCATCTTTGTACCTGGCCAAGTCTCTTCCGATATTGTTCCTTACTTAGGGCTTCCGCCCATACCTCCGCACCATACTGTAGGGTTGACTGTACTGCTCTCATCAGGAGGCGGCGTTTGCTTGAGCTTGGACCTCCCACGTTGGCCATCAGCCTGCTAAGTGATGTGACGCCCCTTGCTGCTTTGTCTGCAGTTTCCTTTATCTGCTAGAAGAAACTCATCATGGTGTCAATCGTAACGCAAGGTACCTCACCGATGGTCTCGTTTGTATGGTCTCCTCTCCGACTTGCACTGGAAGGACAGTCGGGATTCTCTTTTTGGCCAGGGCAACGACCTCCGTCTTACGAAGCGCAAGCGATAGTCCGTGCGCCGTCATCCAGCTGTTTACGGCTCGCATCACCTGGTTTAGCTTTAGCTGCGCTTGTTGTGCGCAACATTTTCCGCATACCCGACCAGGGACGTCTCTTCGGGCAGTTCGATTCGTAGCAGACTGTCATAGGTGGCGTTCCAGAGATCCGTTCCTAGTATCGATCTCTGTGCTGCCCCCGACGTAATTCTCCTTACTCGCTCTCCTTCCAACAACAACAAGAAGAAGCATCGGTCTTTCAGATTGTCGTCCACTATCCGCAAGAGGTATCTCGGTACGTGGAACGAGCTCTCTAGCGTTTCCATCACGTCCGCCCATCGCGCGGAGTTAAAGGCGTTCTGGACGTCTAGTGTTACCAAAAGCACCACTCTACGCGAGTAGCGGCTATGGTCTTCGCCTTTCCTGACCGCCTCGATAACCTCCAGAATGGCATCCGCGGTGGATAGCCCCGTCCTGAAGCAATATTGTCTCGGCGAGAGATGGCCGGCGTTTCGGATCGCTGACGTAATTCTCGCCCTGATGAGCTTTTCGAAGATCTTTCCAGCAGTATCTAATATGCATGAGGGGCGGTAGGCAAACGGCTGTCCGGGCTCCCCCTTACCTTTGCTTATTACAACTAAGCGCGCTATCTTCCAGTGTGAGCAAAAGATCCCCGACTCTAAGCATGTGTTGTACATGCACAGCAGCAGCTCCGGGTTTTTAGTAGTACACCATCTTCAAGACTTCACTTGGTAGACCGTTTGGGGCTGGTGCCTTCTTATTGCTCATAATTTTATTACTCACTATGGAACTGCAATAGGTAAAATTGGTCCTTTAAGAAAGGTTTGGTCGATGCGTTTCGAATTAATGCATAAATAAATAAAGCATATTTAATAATATTAATCCAGAATTAATACAGCGTTGTCAATCACAATTAAAAGCGGGTTGAGGTTTAACGGCGAGCTTTCCGCAACTTATTACGAAACAGTAGATCTTTCAGAACAAGAATATTTCTCAAAGATATTGGATGTTCCAAATATTATTTACAAGTCGTGCAAAATTGCAAAGGTTATTACATATAGAGGTACATTGTACAAAAATAATTGCAACTTGGTGTACGTAGATCCAGTATGCGGCCCTTGGCGAGATTCCCCCACCAAAACATCCTCTACATCAGTGATGTCCAAACCTATGCCCGCGGGCAAGTGAACTTTTGAGCCTTTAAATCCGTATATGCACTTGTTTGGCTGTATTCGATTTCCTGTTTTTGCATTTTTTGCATTAATTGCTAAAGCATACAAAAATTAAAAAAAAAGGTTCTTAATTAAACAAACAGTACGAAATGATTTTAAATCTTTTAAGCATTCCTCACATTAAGTAGTGTAAGTTTGGTCATCCCTACTCTACATTGATGTGAGGTTACTTTTGGCTTTTTGAATTGTTTATCCAAACTTAATTCGCTTTGATTTCATGTATGTTTGTTAAAAACTACCATCGTACATCTTAAAATTAAACATTTTCAACTCATATTTAAGAGTATATTTTGTAGAAAGATTATATTTATATTGCTTCAGCTATAATTTTCTTCTTAGTCTTTGCGGTTCTTTCGCCTCTGTGTTTTTTTTATATATATATATGATGTTGCCAAAGCTCAGGGAATGCCCTATGATGCTAAAGCACAGCCTTGGCAGGAAAGAAATTAAGGTTGTGGGAAATGGGTTAGGAGGTTGAGTGAAGGAGGTGTCGATGTATGCCCCGTTTGAAAGTTTTAGGCTCATAAGCCGAGGGAAAAACAGAAGATGATAAACTGTTCCACATTCGTGTTGTTCTGCTAAGAAAAGATTCCCGAAATTTGACGGTACGTCCAAATTTGACCCGGAGCGTATAGGGGTGGGACCGACCTGTAGATCTTGTATCGCGCGTTGTAATGAGTCTACAAGGAATCAGGCTAGCGATTTCGTTAGAACAATGGTCATGGAAATAGCGATAAAAAAGTGAGATACAACCGACATTCCGTCGGTGCTCCAGAGAGTCAAGGCCCTCAGAGATTGAGGAATCGCCAATAAGTTTAACCGCCTTACGCTGAACTTTGTCTAACGCGGACAATGCGGTGTGTCCTTCCCCTGTCCAAATATGGGAACTATATTCAAGTCTAGGCCTAATGTGGGACTTGTAGGTCAACGCTAAGTCGGGTGGGGTGAAATATTTCTTACATCTCTGTGGAAAACCCAAACAATTCATCGCACTTTTAGCGATTGCAAATATATGATCAGTCCAGCTAAGATTTCTGGATATCTCAATACCCAAGATCTTTAGGGAGGGTGAATTGGGTATATTCACTCCGTCGACTAAAATGGGATGGGGGTGAACTGGGCGTCTTTTAAGGGACATTTAACAGCATTGAGTTTTGGATGCATTAAACGTAACACGATTTGCTCTACCCCAAGCGAGGACCTTAGAAATGTCGTTGTTTAATGATCTAAACATGCGTTCTTCTGTTGCGTTGACTTCTGTAGCATTTCCACGTGAATTCATTACAGAATCAAATGAGTACGCAAAATCAAGGGTGCTGTCGTCGGCAAAACTATGAATAGGATTGAGAGTAAGGGATAAGAGATCATTAATAAAAAAAAAAGGAATTGGTTGGTGAAACTGAACTGAACCCTGAGGTACACCGGCATTTATTTCGTAGGATGCAGATGTAACACCGTCAATTACTACACGGATTGACCGGTCTGACAAAAAGCTCTCTATCCATTTAACGAGGGTAGGGTGCAGACCAAATGTTTGAATTTTGGCTAAAAAGGCAGCGTTCCAGACTCTATCAAAAGCCTTTGAAATATCAAGAGCGACGATTTCGGACTCACCGAAATTATGGAGACAATGATTCCAACGCTCCGTTAGAGCCGTTAGTAAGTCTCCGGTTGAGCGGCCAGCGCGGTAACTGTACTTGCAATCGTTGATAAGATGGTTATTTTCTAGATATTTCAACAACTGAGAGTTGATGAGTGATTCAAAAACTTTGGATATGACCGAGGTTAGCGCAATTGGTCTGTAGTTAGAGGGGTCGCATGCCTCTCCTTTTTTAAGTATCGGCTGGACATGAGCAAGTTTCCATACACTTGGAAATATTCCTGTTGAATATGACAGGTGAAAAAGTTTGCGCAGAGGTTTAGCCAAAGCACAGGCGCAGCATTTTAAAATAAGGGGCGAGAAACCATCAGGCCCAGTAGCTTTGGACACGTAGAGTTTCGAAAGTACTCTAAAAACTTCCCGAGTGCGAAAGTGTAACGGCTTTTGCCTACTAGTATATTGTGATGGAGATGGAAGTGGCTGCGATGAAGGTGGTAAGTATGAATTAGCAGCAAACAGGTTGGCCTTGTCCAATGAGTCAGTAAAAACATTCCCATTATAAATGAGTGGTGGTGTTGACGAACATGTGAAATTGTTCTTTACGGTTTTTACTAGAGACCAGAAGCCCTTACTACCCTTTTGAGTAGAAAATACCTTCCGTCCGATGCTCTGGTCGAAATTGAACTTAGCCCGGCTAATTGCTGAATTGCAAATATTCCGCGCATCTCTATAGATACGTCTCAATTCCTCTGAAGGGCACAATTTATATGCCTGGAAGGCTGCTTCCTTCTTTTTAATGGCTGCGAAACAGTCATTATTGAACCAATTGGTGTTAGTTGGTTTGATGTTCGTGAAGCTATGAGGAATAAAGCGATGCATTCCAAACCATAGGATGTTCAAGATATAATCGGTGCTTCTGTTAACGTCCTTCATAGAAAAGCAATCAGACCAATCCAGCTCTCTCAGATATTTATTAAGTCCCGCCCAATCAGCATTTTTATAATGCCACACTAATCTTTTGGTGGTGTTTAGGTGAGTGGTTGTCAGAGAGGAGATGGAGAATTGGGCGGAGATAAGACAATGGTCCGAATTACCCAAGGGAGACGTCACCGAAACCGAGTATTTTCCTGGATGCGATGTTAGAAATAGATCTAAAAGATGCGCGTTGTGCCCCAAAGTATCAGGAACACGAGTCGGACACTCAACCAGTTGCTGTTAATTAAAAATTTACATTTAAATAGACGGAAAAATCAGAAAGTCAAAACGTAATTAATACTTATCTAACTCCGGAATTTCTTCTATGCAGATACATACCCCCTGGGCCCTTGTGTATATTTCAAATCATATCAATATTGTGTTTCTCCATTTGTTTTGTAACATTAATTGCGGTACGTAAAAATTTTAACATCAGTATCCATACTACTATTGATATGGGAAAATTTTACAATCACGAATATTGGTATTGATACTGGTACTTGCACTTATTTTTTACATCTCGACCACCCCTCCCCACCGTCACCCAAGGTACAACATTTATATTACGACGCTAAAGGGGACCATGACTTAATTTATACTATAGACTAGTGGGGTGGGTCCAGATTCTGGGTGTCGCATCATTGGTGCGACCCTTGAGGTCCACACGGACAAATTCCCAGTTAATAACAATTTTCAATTATTATTAACAATATTCAATTATTATTAACAACATTTAATTGTTAATAGCGATAAATTTCATGATCATAGTACAAGGGAGTAAGTGAAAACTCAATAAAATCCATACTATTCCATTTATCGTTTTATTTATCATTAATATCAACTATTTATGGTTTTTTTTATAATTTTTTAATGTTACAAAAAACTATAAAAGTTCTGGATTTTTTTTTAAAGTATCGAGCTGTATCAGAACCAATTGGATCAGATGAATCTTTTTCAAAAAAAAACTTTCGCCCACTTTTATCCCATTTAAAAATACTTAAAAAATTTATATTTTAAATTTATAAATAAATAAATTAATGAATTTAATTTATTATGATAATTTCGTTGTAATTAGATGCAAAAAAATTTTTAAAAAATTATTCCGTTTTTAATGAAAACCAAATAAATGCACTCTATTTGTTATTAATAATTTTGAATGGTTATAAACAATTTATAATTGATATAAACAATTCTTCATTGTTATAGACCATTTTTAATTGATATAAACAAAGTTTATTCATATAAGAAAATTTTTGTGGTAACAAAAATATCAATTGTTTATAAGAATTTTCAATTGCTATGAACAATCTGCAATTTTGTATTCAATTTAAAATTTTCATAATCAATTTTCAACCAGGTAAAACCATTTTTCATGATTATAAATTTATTATTGTTATAAACAATTATTTATTGTTATAAACAATTTTTCATCATTATAAACAATTTCTGTTCATAATAAATTGTTATTATTCGATTTTTTGATGTCCCGATCGTCATCAGAACAAATTATATCGAAGAAATCATTTTCAAGAAAGACTAAAATCAACTTTTTTTTCAGTTTTTTTGCTTAAACAAAAAAACGGCTGAACCGAAATTGATCAAATTTCTTTCAGCTCTTATTGACAATAATACGCTTCGAACCGCCGGCACCATAGCGAAGTCGTTATCATTTTTTGTTCGCGGGATTTCGTTGTCGAAAAAAGTGGGTCCGAACGTATGTACGTACGTACGTACACACACACGCACACACACACACACATACATGTGTTCAAAAACATACGTAAAACACTATGGTGACTTTGAAATGTAAAAAAATGTTAAAACTAAAAATTTTGAAAATCGGGCCAATTACAATAACTTCCTATATGTGGGAAGTTAACAAGAACCATCCAACTTGGTTCAGTTGAAGCTACATATCTAATATTATATAGAATCATTTTTAATAAAAGTGAAATATAAAAAATTAAATAATTTGTTGCTTAGTAAAAACAACACACCGTAAAACCTTTACTAATTCATTATGTTAATTAAAATGTGTTCTACTTCTTATTATATTACTCAAGAGGTTTAACCGCTATTAGTGTAGCCTTAATTTATTTTCCATTTCAAGAAGGCAGGCTTCAGTACACTGTGTCGCAGAGTGATTCAATCTACGACGAGATAATTTGTTAGGGAACTCCTCTTGTGCTGATGACTGGAACATCATTCGTCAAGAGCAATTATTTTAGCTCTCAAGAGGAATTCTCTCGTCCTTCAGTTTAACTTTAAAGTACTTGAACATTACTTAGTGACGTATGATTCGTCAAACACATGTGAAGTTCTGTCGGTTTTCACTTCATTTTCATAGAATTTCAAAAGGAACTTCATAAGAAAACAATTTTGAGTTTTAATTATCAATTTAAAAATACAAAAGGCTTTTCAAATTAAACAAAGCTGGATTGTTGAAATAACGGGAACAAGAATTTTTTATTTTGGGTTTGGCCTATACGATTTAAGGGGAGGTTCTTTCAAATTTGTTTGAAAAAATCGTATTTTTTTTCACATAAAATGAAAGCTGTATGTTCGTAGAATATGTGTACGAAAGGATTTTTCGATACGATCGATATTTAAACAACCAGAGCGTCATGAACGCAATTAAACAATTAGCGCCTAAGAAGATATTTTCTTAAGGACATGAAATAAATAATGAGAAACTTTCGAAAAAAATCGAGCAAAGATTTTTCTGAAGTGAAATTTTATGCCCTTTCAGACGCTAGTCTCATTTTGACTCGATTTTTTTCGAACGTTTCTCAGTATTTATTTCCTGGCTAAATGTTTCGTACAAAAAATGTCATTTTCGGAGCTGCTATCTTTCAACGCGTTTTTCTCGGAACCACGTTTTCCATGTGAATTTCAAGGATATCTCTTGATCTATTGTTCTGATTTCCTTCATATAAAGCATGTTTGAAAGGTGATCATTTTTTGTATGGCTTATACCTAAAACGAGCATAAGTTATTATTAAATTGTTATTTATAATTAAGGTTTAATAACAAAAAAAGTGGCAAAAAAAAATTTTTTTTTTTTCTACCGTTCATATTTCAGTCAATTTTTGGTCAAAAATCATTATAGTTAGGTATAAGCCATAGAAAATTTTATCTACTTTCATTTAAAAAAAACCTTTTTCATCTCAGATTACTACAAGAGGCTGTAGGCTTGAAATTCGGAGACGAGATTTTTCAGGCAGTGATCGACGAAAGCCGCCATTGTTCAGCCGCCATTTTGAATTTTGTTACAAAAAATATATCATATTATTGTATAATAAATAACCAATTCAACTGTCAAAACCGGATGTTTCTATGTTTTTTCATCATGCCACAAATCATTTCCAAACTTAGGCCTTTTTTCGGCCAAATTTGAAAGAACCTCCCCTTAATATTACGTCTGTATATTTTCTTAATTAATATATTACCCTATTGGAAAAGAATTGAGTTAGTTGAACTTTAAAATAAAAGGTCCAATCAAGTACAAACGTTCTTATTGGTTCGAGGATTCCGGACTTAAGTCATTTTCAAAAGCAACACTTTTTTTTAATATTTCACAGACATTACTTAAAACATTAATTGATTATGTTTAATTCCATATAATGTATATAAAGGGTATGAGGTAACTCTCCATCTTCTTATTGGTACAAGATTTTGCTTGCACTATGCCGGACTATTTCTGACAGTTTATGTAGAAATTAAGGAACTTTTATCAATAACTCAAAATTTAATAATAACTAAAATATCTAAATACTACTACGTGTCCTTTATGTATGTTCGAATTGTCGACTGTTTTATAATTTTTGTATCCAACCTCAGATGGAAAGGGGAATTAACCAAATTCAATGTAAGAAAATGTACTTTCGCTCAATACCTATCCACGAGATGGTCTCCAATCCGCCTTCGTCCTCCCCGTTCCCATAGTAAAATTTAAACACGTTAAAAAATTTACAAAATTGCAAAATCTTACAACAATAACAAAACTAACCTTCTGCAATTGTCAAAATCGTCGTCAGCTGTTCCATTGGAAAGTGTTCTCTAGTGCATGGCTCAAACGGCAAGCTCAAAAATAGTTATTCGTTTTTTCATTTGAGCAATGCATCGGGATTTATATAAGTAGCTGGAGGGAGAGCAAGATCCTCATTCCACTTTCGGATTACAAATGATACGGTGAACTTAGTCAACTTAGTCTCCAAATTAATGTTCACAGGTTTCAGGATTATTATCCTCATCCATTATTATCCATATCGTCATATCGTCGATACTCAATTTTAACTTTCATAAATTTTATTGTTATTCATCTGTTTGTAGCCGCGTTCAACATTTGTTCGCTGATTCAAGTGGACTTAATTATTGCTGAATTCAACACAGTGCAGCTGCTTACAGCTGTTAATTTACTGGGATTAATTAAATTGCGATTCTTTATTTACTCTCTTTTTTTTTATTTTTCATAGGAATGTGACAAAACTTCTGGAGTTGGTGGAATTTTTTCTTTATGTTTGAACATATTTTGAATTTCTTTTTCTTTGAATTTATTATTTATTTGAATTTATCTTATTTATGGTTTTTCATTATTGTTTATTTGAGATGTTGGCAAGAAGTTTAATGTCAAAGAACATATTTTATTTCGGCTCTTGAGTTTTTGGAATAAAAAGTAGACTTACCAGAAAGCGGAGAAAGACGAAGAAATTCGATGCAAATTACAAATTATGTATCGTGGAGAGATCTTCATCTGGCTGAAATTTTGTTACAAGCTCAAATATATCTTTTCTAGGTAAAAAGGCTTAGTTTACACACTCTCTAGTATATGTTTTGCTGAACCAAATATTCAAACGAAATGTGCCAAGAACACAAGCAAACGACCGACACTGCGTACCAACACATCTTATCCAAAATCCACTGAAGATCAGAAAAAACACCCTTAGTTAATAACTTCATCATCACAAAAAGTAATTTTTAATGTACAACAGTCAGGGTTATTTAAACACAAAAAGACGGGCGGATAAACTGTAAATTATTAATAAGTACCGCACAATGGCAAATGAGAAAATTGGAGATCGAAGCATGGGCAAACTGTTGGATGCATTCTCAAAAATAATGCAAAACCAACTGTCGGAGTTGGCGACCAAAAATGATTTTGAGTCCATGAAAAGTGAACTGATTATGCCGCAACAGGAAAGTGCTAATTTGCAAAAAGAGTTTACTCAGCTCACCAATTAAAATAGTGAAATATCACATCGGCTGGATCGTCTGGAAACTGAACTCAGGCGTCAGACTATGGTCTTTAGGGGAGTCTAACTCAAGCCCACGGATGATCCTAGAAAGCTCATCTACATATATTGGTAGAATTTGATTCAGCTAATAAAGTCTTTACGAGCTGTAAACAACTGAAAGGCATGAAAATTGTGATACACCAGAGATGCAAGACGGTATGGAGCAAAAGTCGCCGAGCCGTGATGCTGAAGTCGCCCAAAGTCGCCGCGCCATTATTTGAAATCGCCCAAAAATCGCCTTTTGATTTTATATTGATTAAAATTGTTGTTTTTACAACTTTAATGTAATATTAATTACAAAAAAGATAAAAGTATCACAAATTTAAAATGTTGGTAGAGTCGTCGTGAAAAACAAAAAAATAGTCTTAATTATTTAGTAATGGTAGTCACTATTTGCATTTACGTGTACTTACGTGTACTTTTGTATTCGCTTTTATTTGCTACATGTAATTACAAATAGTAACAGTCTAAAATAATTCACCCAGTCGCTTGAAACAACAACTTTAGGAATAATTATTTATATAAAGGAAAACGAAAATTATTATTTATTGAATCATGCATGCCCCTTTTCAAAACATAACCAAGAACTGTCTTTATGCAATTGGTGGGATTAAAAATAAACATATTTCAGATAATTTGGACTTTTCAGTATAGAGTAATTCGCACAAAACTAGAATTTGAAATGACTCGATAGCAAAAAATTTTTCTACTGTAACAGCAAATAGCCCAAAAGCGCCTAGCAGAAATTGAAAAAGCGCCCAGCAAGAATTAAAAAATCTCCCAAAAAGTGCCTAGTCGCAGAGAGCAAAATTTTGTCGTCCAACTGATATGACTTTTTAGGCTTTCGCGGTAGCTCATATTAATATGTAAATATTTCCGGATTAGCCGCGTAAATAATATATAATTTAAATGAGTGCTAATATTAGTACTCACCCCGAACGTTTCGCTACAAGTTATATTGAGCTTGGTCACCGGGAAACTGCCTGAAGCTGTTATCGATGCTTTAAGTTACGCAGATTATATCGGTGCGTAAGCTGTTGTTTCGGTTGAACTTGCTGTTGTTGGTGCTGTGGTGCAGAATGTTGTTGTAGACAAACTAGTGTTTGTCTACAACAACATTCTGCACGTACAACATTCTGTACGTCACTGTTTGCGTGTAAATCGTTTCGGATCAACTGCATCGAGGTGTTAAGTACAGGATCCCATGTCCGTGAAAGCGGAAAACTATTGTCGCGATTGAAGTTTTGTCGCCGCTTAATTTCAATCGCCTTACGGACAAGACGTGGAGTGTATCGATATTCGCGAGACAGGACTGCAGATTTTTCAAAATGAATCCAATGATGTTCTTTTGGATGGTCCGGTATGTGCTCGCTGATTGCTGATCTTTCCCGCTGATTTTTGCTGACCGCATTTATATGTTCTCTCAGGCGGGTTGCAATACTTCTTTGTGTTTGCCCAATGTACGATGACCCGCAGCTACAAGGGACCGCGTATACACCTGGTGTTTGGAGTGGAAACCGATCTTTAGGTGATTGGAGGTAATTTTTCACCTTTTTGGGTGGTAAAAAGATCGACTTAACACCATATCGCTTTAGAATTTTTCCCACTCTGTCGGTAATGCCTCTCATGTAGGGCAGGAAAGCTTTTTTATTATTCAACTGCTCCTCGTTATTGTCCCTTTCCCGTAATAAATTTGGCTTCCAAGAGCGCTGTTTTCTTGTATAGCCGTTGGATTTTAAAACATCGTCCACGTAATTGAGTTCTTCCGCAAGGTGTTCGTTATCACAGATTCTGTGGGCTCGGTGAACTAGCGTGGAAACGACGGATCTTAAATTTGCCGGGTGGTGGTGTGAGGTAGCATGCAGGTATCGGTTTGTATGTGTGACCTTGCGAAAAACTGTGTGACCCAATGTACCATCATGCTTCCGTATTACTTTTACATCCAAGAACGCAAGGGATCCGTTCTGCTCTTGTTCGATCGTGAACTTGGTCTTGGCGTGTTGAGAGTTTAGATGTCTTAGGAAACTCTCAATATCGGATCTCTTAATAATACAGAAAGTGTCGTCCACATACCTGAACCAAACTTTCGGTTTTAGTGATGAACTGCTTAGGGCTGTCTTCTCAATGTGTTCCATCCACAAATCTGCAACCAAGGGCGCTAAAGGTAAACCCATAGCAACACCGTCCTTTTGTAAATAGAACCTGTTGTTAAAGGAGAAGTACCCAGATGTTAGGCAGAACTCTAGAAGAGGCATGTGTGATGCACTAATGTCAGATGTTGTTAATAGACTTTGAATGAGAGTTAACACTTCCTGTACAGGCACATTGGTAAAAAGCGACTCGATATCGAAACTAACCATAGCTTCATCCTCCTCCAGTCTCAAGTCACCCAAAAGCGACACAAAATGTGTGGAATCTTTAATATGATGTTCCGTGTTGCCCACTAATGGTTTCAAGACATCAACCAAATACTTTGATAAGAAGTAGCTTGGCGAATTAATTTGGCTGACAATCGGTCGCATCGGATTTCCCGTTTTGTGGATCTTAGGTAATCCATATAACTTAGGTGGCTGTGGATAATAGGGTATCAGACGAGAAGATGGAAGAATCGCCTTATGATCCCTGATTAATTGCGAGACTTTTTTCAGAACACGGGCTGTTGGATCATAATTAACCGGTGTATACGTGTTCCTGTCTTCTACCAAAATATTCATCTTGGTCCAATAATCGCTTTTGTTTAATACCACAGTCGCATTTCCCTTGTCTGCCGAAAGAATCAAAATATTTTCATTGTTTCGCAGTGATTTTAAAGCAATCATTTCATCTCTGCTGACATTGCTAGACGATGGTGTTTTGGTACGTCTAACCAGAACCGCTACGTCCTGGCGCAGTGCTTCGGCCTCAAGATTGCTAAATTTATTTCGGGCAATGCACTCTTCCACACTTCCAATCAGTTGTTCTACTGGGACATGCCGTGGAGTGGGTGCGAAATTCAGTCCTTTGCAGAGAATGCTTACTGCTGCCTCACTCAGTTCTTCATCCGATAAATTCACAACTGCTTGTTTGAGGTGGACGGTGTTAACAGTCTTCTGTTTTGTTTGGGTGGCGATGAGTTTATCGAACTTCTATTGTTGTTTTTGAGTGCAAAATTCTAATGTTCTTGCTGCTTGCGGAAAGGTCAGTTGGTCACACATATCGTAATCTGCTGCACTTAGAACCCTAGACAGATGTTGTTGCATATTATAAAGCTCAATTGATATTTTGTTTAGCTTATAACGATGGGAACTAATCAACCGTTTCAATAACACTTCACTTGCCGTCGTTAACTGATGGCTCAAGTAGCCCAATCGGCGAGAAATCGCCCGAATTGGCAACTCTGCTAAACCAAATTAGAAGAATTATTGGTAATGCCTTATGAATCTACTAGGAATATAGAGCGCCGATCACTATCCGCAGCAAAACAAAATTTGCGAAGAATTTCAACAAACATTTCTGTTCAAACCTACAACTCACTGTTGGATGCGATTTACGGATTATTACTCATAAGGAATAATAGACAAAAATCACATGCCTATACAGCGCCGAGAATTAATTTGAACAACAATTCAATAATTTAACTATAGTAAACTTTGCGGAAGGCTAAAGTTATTTCAATCAAAGTTACTTAACTAAGGAGTTATGCTATACAACGTGTTTTTAAGCGAGCGGTAGTTAACTACGGCGGATTTCACCTTATCAAATTCATATTTAGCTTTGTTTGTCCACAATCTTATACATAAACAAACAAAAATTTCAAACCTGCTGTCAGAGGGTCTACAAAAATTGTTTTCTTTTTTATAATTCAATGTGTTTGTTGACTATATGAGCTAACCTTACTCAGCAAGTATAAACATAGTTAACATTGGAGTTTTTGAAGTCCAACAATTGACTATAGTTAACTTTGGTCAAATTTTCAACCGGCTACGGATCGACGGCATATAACGTTTGGGCAGAATAAAATATAGGCCTAAAGAAGTTATTTTAACCAAAAACCAAAAATTTATTTAATAGTGGAGATACAAGATTTGTGCACATAACCAGCGAAGCACGCTTATTCTTGATAAAAGTCAAAAAAAGGTTCATAATTAATAATTATTATATAATATTATTATATATGAAAATATGCAGTATCTAAGGTTTTTGGTGAAATACAATATTAAGATTTACGAAAAGTGATTTCTGATGTAAAAAAAACGGGATAGAACAATATGATAAATTTTTAAAAAAGTCAAGAGGTTATTGTAAAAATCAGATACGACGACGCTATCTACAGAAAATTTTTATAAAAAATGCCATAACTGATTTTTTGTTGCAAAAATATTATTTTTTACTATTTTTTATATTTTAAAATGCTTTGAAAACACTTCCTTAAATGTTAGTCAAGAAATAAAATATATCCATATACAATCTAAATTACAATTTGTGACTAAAAAATATTAAAGTGGAAATTTTCTTTATTTATCGGTATGGTTCATCCTGAAAAAGGATGTTTTGAAATTCAATCATTTTCAGTACTTTAAATCCGGCACGGTCCCTTCTGAGTGCACACGTTACAAAACTTCAAAGGCGTTTTTCTGGAAAACACGTTTTCGAAAATGGTCCACACTTTCCTGACCACTATTTGACCGATCGACTTAAAAATTTGCCCAGATACTCGATGTTAGCCATTTGCCCCCGAAAATTTGCAAACCTATATTAAGCAAAAAATTCTTTGCATACCAATGGTATTTAAGGTATGGTTCCACGACTCCTTTTTCTCTCCGCTTAAGGCATGTGATACAGCACACGCTAGAGCGGAAGAAAGGCATGCATTTAACGCAAGTATTCCCTCAGTGGATGGGAACAATTGCGTCTTTTCATGCGCTTTTCCAATAATTGTTTCTGATTTTAAGTGATAAGAACTACTCCTCAGGCACAGAAGAGTTCTACAACTACAAAATATGTACCGAAAATTTTTCTTTCATACAGAAAAGATCGCGCACCACTTATGATTGCAGAGACACTTTAAATTTGCGACTCTGCTGAAGTACGCATTTGAAAGAATATCCGAGTAAAAATAAGACTCGCCCATTCCTACCCTGAAACAGGCACGCGCAGCGTCAAAAGGCCTGAATGGCAATCATTAAAGAAAACCATTGTTTAAAAAAATATTTTTTAATTTTTCACCTGACATTTGTTTGAGGTGAACCTACAAATGTTCTCAACAGTGGTAACGATAAACATATTTTTTTTTGAATTTCATATTCGTTTGGAGCTTCTAAAATGTTACGCTTTTGCTATATATGCATATATTTAATAAAGGTCCGCAGTGTTATTAAAAAATTCAGCCTTTTCCATGTATTCTTTTCTTTTCTTACAGACACATATTTTCTCTCATAACATTGTTTTCGGTTTTTTTGCAATGAAATTGTGGACACTATCGATTTTTCCAAGATTTTCTTATTTTTAAATCATCTCTTTGCCAAGTTCCCTGATTAATTCATTTAAGCCAGCATTTATAACTAACTACCTTGAGTCGACCGAATTTTGTGTTCATGACACAATGTCATTTAGAGAATTTGTTGTAGACCAAAACTCTTGACGATATTTCCGTCGCACGTTTTGTTCAGATCTTATGTAGTTTCGCTTATCCAAATGTACAAAATAACCATTAACCTTTTGAAGGGCGGTGTTGCATATATGCAACACCTATTTATCTTTATTATTTTTGTCATAAATATATTACGGCAGCTGCATGTATGCAATCATGGTAATTAGACTCCATAATACCTATATTTTGTAATCTTACATAAAATTCGGGGTGGGGGATTGAAAATAATTAATTAATTAATAATTAACGTGAAAAAAACACCATTTTTTCGGAAAAAATGTTAAATGTTAAAAGTTATATCCGTTTCACATCGGCGTATTTGGGATTGCATTTTAATTTATTAAAGTCATCAATGATTGTACGGAATGTACAAGAGAGTTTTCATTTTAAATTCTTATCACTTGTGGGCGAGATTTTCAAATGAAAACGCGATGCTTAAGATTTCACTTGAACCCTTACCTTGGGTAGGAGGATTTCTAAATGAAACTCTTTAGTTCTTAGATAGCTAAGAAGTTTTTTATTTCTTGAATTAATACTATTTATATACAATAATTCATAAAAGTAATCGTAACCTTATTGATTCACTGTTCAATGATTTTCCGCTGCATATCACTCATGAGGCAAAATGTTAACGGAAGAATATGTCATT
The DNA here is from genome assembly GCA_964036015.1 of Leptarthrus brevirostris. NCBI lineage: Eukaryota > Metazoa > Arthropoda > Insecta > Diptera > Asilidae > Leptarthrus > Leptarthrus brevirostris. Next base: position 67,884,415 of record OZ038373.1, on the reverse strand, counting down.
GTTTTCGTTCATAAATGCTGAAAAGTTATAAGCATAAGGGTTGGAACAACATAAAATGTCCCAATGAGCCAAAATTTATTTACTTATTTATATACGATGCGGCCAAATCCTAGGGGACAACCCTTTGATGCGTTAGCATGGTTTTGGCCGGAAGGGAATAAGGGTAAGGGGAGTGAGGAAGCTTGAGTCTTGTGAATTATGAGACAGAGTGAATTATTTTTAATTTCTTAAATAAAAGCTCACGGGGAGATCTGGTCTTGAACCCGGGGCCCATGGCATGGTGGTCGTGCGGCTCAACGCATTGATCCAACTCCGTCTCCAATGAACCTTAACTTAAAGTTTTCGAAGTAGCTTTAGAGCCCATTATAAATATTGTCATTACAAAATCTTTTTTTTCAAGCACAAATAATTCTAGAATTCAGATATTTCATTTCCTATATAAATTTTTTTTATATTATGCGGTTCATTACTTAGCTTAATCTCCTGGCGAACTCTATTTATTTTATTAACCGACTTCCCAAAAACAAAGAGGTTCTAAGTTCGACGCGTATTTTTTTTTTTTTTTTTTTTTTTATGTCTGACCGGGCATAACTTCGTAACGCGTTGACCGATTTTGATGATTCTTTTTTTGTTGGGTAGAGTATGTTCAGTGGGAGATACCAGGTGAAAAAAATTTTGGGGGGAGGGGGGTGGGGGAGTGGGGGGTGGAACCTAACTTTACTTTTTAACGCGTGGTCCGATTTCGATGGTTCCTTTTCTGTTGTGAAGAGTATGATCCCCCATTGCTAATAGGAGAATAATTTGGTCCTATGGAGAAAGGTGTGGGTGGGGGGGAGGGGTAGTCTAACTTCGTAACGCGTGGACCGATTTGGATAATTCTTTTTCTATTGGGTAGAGTATGATCCTTGGTTGATACTACGAGAAAAAACATGTTGCTGGGGTGGGGGTGGGAGAAGGGGGGTGGAACCTAACTTTGTAACGCCTGAATCGATTTGGATGCTTCTTTTGCTGTTGTATAGAGTGTGATCCCCCATTGCTAATGGGAGGATAATTTGGTCCTATGGTGGTGGTTGGGGAGGGGGAGGGGTAGTAACTTCGTAACGCGTGAACCGATTTCGATAATTCCTTTTCTGTTCGGTAGAGTATGTTCCTTGGTTGATACCGTGAGAAAAAAAGTTTAGTGGAATGGGGGTGGGGTAGGGGGTTAAAACAAACGTCTAACGTGTGGACCAATTTGGATGGTTTTTTCTTCGTTGTAAAGAGTAGAAGACACTAAAAAGTGTAAAATAAAATAGTTTTTAAAAAAAAAGTTGAACCGACTTCACAAAAAACGCTATAAAGCATAAAATAATTTTTAATTTTATATCTATTACGACATTTTGAAGTCGGTGCAAATTAAACAAATAAAACAACTACATAACCACAATTGAAAATAATACATAATACTACCTGAACGTTTCAGCTTAAGGGATCATAAGAAATGACGATTAAATATTTTTGTTGTAGTTGTTTGGTTTGTTTGATTTGCACCGACTTCAAAATGTCGTAATAGATATAAAATTAAAAATTATTTTATGCTTTATAGCGTTGTTTGTGAAGTCGGTTCAACTTTTTTTTTAAAAACTATTTTTGCTTCTGAAATTCCTTAGATGGCAAATATCGACAATTCTCATCAGTTAACCTTGTGGGGCATAGGATGGGATTCTAACTTAATTATTATTCTACCTTCAATAGTTCCAACAAAATATCAACTCCCTTAATCTAGCTCTAATACTTGACATTTTACTGAAATAAAACAGTATCTGCTAGTAAGAAAAACGTGTAATAAGTTATAATGTTACCTTCAATTATCACCATAACCACGGCACATGTTAACATTTTGAAGAACATCTAAAGCACATTTAGCAATGTTCAATAGTCAAAAAGGCGCTGACTACATCATACTAATGCAGTATATTCATATTCGCGCTAGCATACACATACTCGTATGTATGTCGCTTTCAGCTAGTAACATGCAGATACCACATCTGTGCTTAGGAAATGAAGAAATTACGTAAAAATTCGACACAGGAAGTGTTTCTTAATAAAACTTATGTACCACCAAAAACCTGATTGACTTTTGAACGGGAGTACTGTATCAAATTACTATGTAGTTATTTTGCTAATAATTTATTTAGTAATTTATTACAGTACATTTTCATTATTACCGTTATTATAATTGATTTCTAAATCATGAATTAATTGAATCATCTAAATTCAAACAATTTAAAAAAAATATATCACTTTTTTGGCTATTGGCGCTCAGTTTTCATAACTATAGATAATTAATATGAAATTTTTAAGCTTTGAAATATTTCAATGGTAGGGAGAGGTCGGTTGGACGACCTCAAATAAATGCAAATCCGTTAAAATTATTATATAATGAAGGATATACAGCAAAAATTATGGCTACTTTGTTGGGGTGTTCAAAAAAACTATATGAGCGGAATTTAGTAATGCGTGAACGATATTCACAAATTTCTCAGGAAGACTTCCAGTCAAAAAATTTCAGATATACATGAACAGCATCCTAATTGTGGACAAACGGTATTATTAATAATAATGATAAAATGAATTTAACTTGTATAAATGTTTATATTAAATGATAGATGATGCAAGTGTACTTGAAGGCGTCTGGTATTCAGGTGCAACGAAAAAAAATACGATAGGCTTTGAATATAGGAACTGCTGGCATATGGAGCCAATCAATCAAGAGAAGAAATTATGAAGTAGCAACTCCAAACGCTTTGTTGCACATGGATGCACATTTAAAGTTTTCAAGGTAACGATCTCATTTATTAGATCCTTCAGAGTAATTTTATAAATAAATGAATCATTCTTTACATATAAAATTTAAAAATTGCTAATAATTTAGTTGGTATGCCAGATCCCAACGAGAAATATGACCATGCATGAAACTAGGTATGCAGGAATTCATCGAAGAAATTCTTTGAAATAAATACCAATGAAAAATACGCATACAAGTCATGCAGAAAAGTAGCAATACCTCACTTTGAGATGTAAAATCGTTATCGATCGTGGCTTACGCATGATTGTAAGTTTGTTCTTCATTCTTCTCTATACATGAAATTGCATCTTAAGATGAGTCATCTGCGTAAACGTCGCAGCAGTTTCAATTTTCAAGTTAATTCAAATTACGCCTTTGGCTTGAGTGGTAAAGTGGAAGTTAAAAGTGCGTGGATAAATAGTGCAGTATGTAAACAAATTATTTAAAAATTAAATTAATTAAATAAACCTAAACGGTGTATTATTTAGTACGTTCACATGTTTCTAGAGGCCTTAATAGAGACTTTATCAAGGCCATTCGGCTGAGTATCCGAAATAAAAAAAAGACATTTAAAAAAAATAATATGAGTGTGCTTTAGACCACACGACTGAAGTAAAACTTCTTTAGCTCCATCTATATGTATGTAGGAATCGGAGAATCTGCGTTAAAGAAACCATTTGGCTAGCTGGGTTTGAACCGAGACCATGCGCATGATACTCCATTTCCCTAACCACTGGGCCACCAGCGCCGTTGCCGATTCTCCGTTCCAAAGTTCTTTTCATGGAGAAGCCTCGATCGATATATATATATATATATATATATATATATATATATATATATATATATATATGTTTATATGTGTATATTTTTCTACAAATTTTTCTACAAATATTTAAATTTATTATCGGTTTTCATTGATAAACGAAATGAAATTACGAAATAATCAAGAAATCACCGTATATCTCCCTCTCAACTTCCATTTGCCTCGCCCGATCACACTTTTCGTAACACTCTCGTCACGCATTTACCAGCTTACTCCCCAAGTCAAGCGTGCGTAAAGAAGTTTTACTTCAAAAACGAGAGTAGAATGCCGCGTATTAGTAGAGGGAAAAAAAAGACAAGGAAAAAGGAACGCTGCATATGACGCTACGACGCCAGCAACTAGTATGAGATACGCACTCACGGTCTCACTAGGCTTAAAATGTTGCCTTGAATATGTTGTAACACACTTTTTATGCACAATTTCCGTACGTAATTTCTTCTTAATTGATGGTCCTGGAGCACCGCTTTCATATTCAGAGTCTGTGTCACTTCCTGCCATAATTTGTTATTATTCACCCCAAAATTCACAAAATATGAACTTTCAAATGAATTTACAATTTTATTCCCTTTAAACGTAGAATATTTAATGTATTGAACAAAATATTAATTTATAAAATTGTTCAAGAACGAAATGAAATTACGAAATTACTCCCCAAGGCAAGCGTGCGTAAAGAAGTTTTACTTCAAAAGGTCACCAAAAGGAAGGTCAATAAATGATGTCTCCACCTTGTCTTAAATATTTTTTTTATATTCTATATGAATTTGTTACGTTTTTTCCTTTTTCTTTGATATTGATATTTGATATGAAACATTAATTTAAGCGGTCCTTCCAAAAACAACGAAGTTGGGAAAATATCGTATTTATTTTTTAGAAAACAACTTTAAATATGTAATCAGAAAAGATAAATTTTTTTTTCTATTTTGACTTATTGTGTTCTTGCAGTAACCGATTCAATCGTTTTTCCTATATACCCAAAATCTATTTCTTCCTGAAATTAAAGTAATTTTATTCACATAAGAATTATTCGATCTATTGTTCACCGAAGATTTCTTCTATTATTGTTCACTGAATATTTTCTCGATTATTCTTCATCGAGGTTTTCATTGATGAGTGTTCATTAACAATTATTCATCTATGTTTTCATCGACAATTGTTCCTGCAGAAAGGTATTACACTCTGCCTAGGACATTGTGTGTAAAATTCATCAAAGTTTACGTGCAGAAATGAAGCGAAGTTCCATGCCAAAGATGCAATAGGGCTTCAATGCGGTATTACATCCATTTCCCGCTGGGATGAAGAAAGTCTGATTACTCGTAGTTTGCTCTTTCTTAATGAAGAAAAGAATAATACCAAATATTAATTTCTTCAAAAGTGGACATATACAGTTGTGGAATTCATCTACTCAAATGTACTTAGGTATATTTGTTTATATATACAATAATTTTCAAAAAATTTTAATTGTTGTAGAACTAACTACTTTATATTTTTTTAATAGGTGGGGCTTCGTTATCCATGGCTACATCGATGGATTTTCGAGATTTATTAAATATTTAAAATGTGAAGTGTCCATTCAAGCGCACCCTGTCGTCAACCATTTTGCTAATGCAGTAGAAAGCTACGAACTACCATCACGCGTCCGATCAGACCATGGATATGAAAATATTCTGGTTGATTTTTTAATGAATATAATTCGTGGCTACTCTCGAGGGAGTAATATAACTGGAAAATCGGTTCATAACCAGCTGATAGAAAGACTATGGCTGGATGTATACAAGGAAGTTTGTGATTTCATTTACAGAGAATTATATGCTTTGGAAAACGATTATTTATTAGATGTTGACAATCTCATTCATAGTTTCTGTGTACAATTTGTATACAAATTTGTAATTGATAAGCTATTCTCATCGTTCCGATCAGCATGGAATATTCATAACCTTCGAACGGAAAACAATAGTACACCACGCCAACTGTGGTTGGGAGAAATGTTGCAAAATGTTTATGCTGGTTCTATACAGTGATGCCAAATCAGGGACTTTGTCACCAGATCTAGTGTTTTCGAATTCCTTTCTAGTGACTGATATTTTTTTAGCTGTTCTTTAGATGACACCAAATGTTCTCCGACTCTTTAACGTAAATATTCGGTATTTCTCATTGTTTTTGACTATTTTTGTACATATTTGCTGGGTTACAAGTTAATTCAGTTACAACCGGTGTTGGACCACACATTTAAGTGGGCCCATTTAATGCTTTGTTGCCAAGCTAAACGCATGTGTAACACAACTCGAACAATTTCGTGTGAAAGTTCATGACTTCCCAGCGAGGCTGTGAAACTTTTAACGATACTCATTTTCTGTCGCTTACGATAAGAGGATCGCCCACAAAATTGGAACTTCATCACGTTCTAATAGTTCTCTGTTTCTCCTCCCTTTCTTTTTACAAATTGAAAGGAAGAAATTACACGACGCTTAAGTTAATGATCACCAATTATAGGCAAATACGCGTCTTAAATACAGTCTTTTATTGAGTAGAGTATTTACGAGAGTATTTACGAGAAAAATACGAATTATGCGTAAATTTCTTATGTAATCAGTTAGGTAATGTTAACACTTAAGGGGTTATATACAAAGTTGAGGGTAAAAAGTGAGCTAAGTTGGTGTTTTTTTAAAGGGTTTTATGTAAATTTTATTAGAAAGCGAAAAGATAATTTGTTAGTAGTACTATCGAAGAAAAAAAAAACAAGTTGAATTATAAAAAAATATTAAAAATTGTCGGAGTTATGGCCCCTCCCCCGAAGCGCGTTTTTTTTGCAAGGCGAACCGCTTAACTGAAATCAAAATAGTAAAAAAATTACTTAAGAAAATTGTATTGTGGTGTACTTGAACGGTTCGGTTTCCGAAAAAAAAAATTTTTTTTCCAATAAAAAAACCATGTTGACAAAACAATCGATTTTTGAGGTGTTTAAAATTCTAAACAAAAATTTATTGCAAACAATCGAAAATTTTTAGATGAAAAAGGAACCGTTCAAGTACACGAGATAATAAATATGAACAATTAAAAAAAAATATATGAAAATCGGTTGAAAAGTTTTTGAGATATCACGTTCACCGCAACAGTATTTTTCAAAAAACTCTATTCCGAGATAATCGCGTTTAAAGTTTTTGGACGCCGCTCGCCAAGTGCTTATGGATGGATCTAGCGCGCTGCGAACGGCTGTCATTTGAAATCTAGTGCTCCGATCAGGATGAAATTTCACACAGATATTTTCGAAAGCATGTACTTTCAGAATATGCAATACAAATTTTTTCGATTTTTTGAGCTGCAACTTTGTATATAACCCCTTAATAGGCCGACAATATGTTGTTGGTTTGCAAAAAGAGGAAGTGAGCCGTGAATTCTGTTGTAATATCCTTAAATTTAATATAATTACTCTCCACAGTGCTTGATTGAAGACTCTTAGTTAGTTCAAATATATATATATTATATTCGAAATGGCACGATGAATAAATTTTCAGAAAAATTAAATAAATTATGACCGAAAATTCCTTTTTTATTATTATAATATATATTAATTAATTATTACTATAAAGAAAACTATAAAATGAAGTATTCGGTATTTTCGTAATGAATGTAATATAATGTAATGAACATGGAATACCGTGAAATTTGTATATGAAACTGGTGAAACTTTTCTTTTTTGAAGTGATCCGGGAACCTTTTTTCCTTCCTCATGTCATTATTTTAGCAATTAAGTGTTTCTTGAGATCTGATATTCTTTCAGGAGGATAATATTTTTTTTATATTTTAGGTAATAATATTAGATGGCTCTTCTGCGGTTAGTTTCCGCTGTTCTTCGTATCTCTATAGGGGACTTTCGCAGACGTTTAATTTTTATGTTTTTTTTTCTAAATTTAGCTAAGGCTATATATTAACTACTCATACATTGTAGCTTTTTTCATGGTCATAATCATAATCATTTAACTTTTCTTTGAATTATTTTGTTATCCTTTGATATCTCATACAAATTTTAAAAGATGTAAATCTTGTTGTATGAATTCCCTAATAATAAGATAAAAATAAATAAAAAATTTGAATTTTGTGATTGTTTAATTTAATATACACTTTGAAAGAAGTGATTAAATGAGCAAAATTTAAAAGACAAATTCCAAAAAAATTTTAACTGACCACAAAAAGTTGTAAAAAGCATGAAATACTATTTAATTTTATTTCTATTACGACTGTTAGAGTTCGAATATAAACAATTGGAATTGCAACAAGTTAGTTTTATTTCAACTTTCAGCAAGTAATAGTTTTTATTTCAACTGTACAGGACGGTAAAATGAGCACTTTTTCACCTACGACACTCGGTTAAGAAAAAACCTCAAACACAGTGGCAGCAGCTGTAAATGCAAGCAGAAAATATTTCTCGGCAAGAACCTCAAATTCGGTAAGATCTTCTGCAGCATTGAATTCAAGGCGCCACTCAATCGTCTTACAGCTTCAACTCTCGAGAAATTCCGAAAACACCGTTTTAATGTTGGACACAAACCTCTTAATAAAAAAAAACTCGCCACACTAGTTTTAATTTTTACAATTTATTTAATCCACTCTGATGCCAATAATTGCTTGAAGAGACCTTACCAAGTTCACTTCACTCTTATTTATAGAAACTACTTCCATGATCTCTTCAAGAAGGTTCGCAAATTTCCAAAATGTTTAATCTTTTGTTAAGTTTACGAGAGGGAACGCAAGCCACAGATTCTCTATCGGGGTGAAAACCATTAAAAAGACGGGCTGAATGATGCCTTGACTTGAGAAATGTCAAATTTTGACATGTTTTGTAGTGTAAAAGTGACGTTAAGGCATGAAGTGAACTTGGTATGTAAAGAATTGACTTTTTATGTTTACTAACAATCAAATTGATTAATAAAAGATATAATGATAGTTAATTAACTACGTTAGCTCGAAATTCATTTGTGTTAGTTGGTGATTAATCCTGCGGAAGACTTCGTTAACAGGGAAACAATTCCCCGCAGGTTTGGACAGAACACCGGGGAACTCTAAGCCAGGTCTGAACAAATAATGGATCACAATCTGTTCAACTAATTTTCTTCTTTTTTAGGTTTAGTACAGCAGAAGTCAGCAACAACACGGATTTTACACGCTAGGGCCACCCCATTTAGTTTCTTACTCGTAGTGTTTTTGACTGATTTACTTCAGTTACTTCACTTCAAATTTTCTCGACATTATATTAAAAATTTGACGTGCTTACGTGTACTTCCGTGTTTACAGGTATTCGGGAAATTTCGGCTTTTACGTCAAAAATTTATTAGACTTTCTGTAGGAAGAGGTCTATTAACCAGGCTTTTAGTTGCTTTAATAACTGGGGGGCTGCTGCCCCCTCCCCTTCCCTCGCCAGAGAATGTGTTTGGATAGTAGTACATAACAGTACATAAAGTACGTAGAAGCCGAACTTTCCCGAATACGTGTAAGCAGGGAAGTATACGTAAGTACACGTGAATTCACTTAAATACACGTAAGTACACGTAAGTTCAAATAGTCACTTCATTAAATAATATACATTCCGTGTATGAAGCTGTTTACGGGAGACAGTTTTTTTGCCCTCTTGCATTGGTAGAGGGATGAAGTTGAGCTGTCAATTTTCAGTTGAGATTTCCAGCTAAACCGTTTCTGAAACTGTCATGGCATCAAAAGATGTTTTAAAATTACATTAAATTACATAACATTTAAATTAATTTTTATTATGTTAATAGTCCGGTCAAAGTAGACTTTTCAATTTACAATAATTCGCATAGAGCTGTAAATTGGTACAGACTTTGGGAACATTGTTACAAATAAAATACTAAAAGTCCCCACCGATCCCACATCTGCAAAAAAAAGTTATTCAAAGGTAAAAAAAATGGTTTTTCCAATTTTTCTGGTAAACGATAAGTTTTATCATAAAAATAAATCAGACAAAAGTTGTAGATCATGAAATTATCTACAAAAATTGGTCTTATACCTTTTTTTAAGAATCACCATTCCTGAGATATTGCGATTCTAAAAGGTGAAGAAGTCGTATTTTACATAATATGCACACATTTCCGCACCACCTGTGAGGTAGTGTACTCGGCGCATTTTTTTTTAACGTGGTGTCCCCCGTGGGCATAGTCTACGATCTATTGTGACTAAGTTTTTTTTTAAAAAATATTGTATTAACTGAAAAATGGTACTATTGAAAATGATTTAAATCGCACGAATTATTGTTGGTTTTGGGAAGGTGTCATTCAGACTGATAATCTTCAAATGCTACTTCAAAAGTTATATCTTCTTCACTTTCTTCTTTCTAACAGCAGACATAATACTGTGGCTAATACTTGAATATACTAATTTCAAATGTTCTAATTTTGATCATTTATTTTTAAGCATTACTTGCTCAAAAAAATAAGTCAATGACTCCGGAATTACGCGATTTTAATATCTTCAAACATTCGACTAGGCGGGGGATAATTGGTATTATCAAATACTAATGATTGAATATAATCTCGAATGATTGCTGTCGCAGCTTTTAAGATACGAAATCGTTCTTCTTCTTCATTTTGACTTTTCTTCTCATACCAAGCTTGGTTAAGAATATCGTGATGATTGTCAATAAAACAGATGATTGTTAATCTTCCCGGTTTTTCAGTGATAATAATTTTATTACCATACTTAAACTTCAATCGTATCTTAATTGTTTTTATCTAAATCGGGATATTTGCAAATATTTTTTAACTCTTCTAATAAAAACTGACAATCATCACTATTTTCAATTTATGTAAATATTTCTTCCATCGCAACATTCGTAGATTCATCAGTGGTTGGTTTCAAGAAGGAATTATAATAATTATTATGGTACTTACCCTCAGCAGCAACCAAATCATATTCGTACTCAATGCGTGCAGTAACACTTGCTACGTCATCAGAACGAGTCCGAGCTACCTCAGAATAGATTATTTGAATGCAAGAGTAGTTTATAAATTTTACGCCGAACATTCTGCGCTTTCTTCTTTTCAGCCTCTTCATTCGCTTCATCGCTGCAAAATAAGCAATGATTTTTAAAACAAAAATCGGATTCACTTACGCGCGCTCTAGTACGAGAAGCGCTAATGTTGGATGTACTGGCTTGATCCATCTCGTGCTGTCTTTTAACTGCAGCAATAGTACTCTTCCGAGTATACATTTTACGGCACTGCACATGAATTGTCACAGATTTCTGGTCTTTCAGATATTCAAGGAACCAGTCATTTCTTTCAACACTCGAATCAATCCGAGTCTTCATTCCACGATCAACAACAACAGTTTCACTTGCTGTTAACGGTTTACTACAAATAAAACAAAATTGTGACATTTTTTAAAAACTATTGAACGGCACAAATCGTAATAAAGAAATATAATTCAATAAGCACGTGTATTCACTGCAAAGGAACGTTCAACACTAAAAGTATTTTATTTATGCCTTCCAGAAAATAAGTAGGTATACGACCGTCGCCACTCGGACAATTAAGTCGTAGACAGATGTTGCTCAAGGTTATGCGGGCCAGTGAAATTAGGGACTGAGTTTCTTTTATGTGCATATTCTCACAATCTTATTATTTATATGTATAAGTTACAAAAACCAATATTTTTACTCATATTAAACATCCGATGGTGTGTATAGGCGGTTCAGCGTACATATTATTGTTTTCGGTGATTTAGAATCGCAATATCTCAGGAATGGTGATTCTTAAAAAAAAGTATAAGAACAATTTTTGTAGATAATTTCATGATCTACAACTTTTGTCTGATTTACTTTTATGATAAAACTTACCGTTTTCCAGAAAAATTGGAAAACCCATTTTTGTTACCTTGGACCTTGAATAACTTTTTTTGCAGATGTGCGATCGGTGGGGACTTTTGGTATTTTATTTGTAATAATGTCCCGCAGGTCTGTACCAGTTTTCAGCTCTATGTGAATTATTGTAAACCTACCACTATTTGTTCGACTATTTTGACCGGACTATAAAACAAAATAAAAATGTTTGGAATTCATTTTTCTTTTTATTTTAAATAGACTACTCATTTTAATTTCTTCACGATGAAATGCTTGCTATTAAATAGCAAAACGGCGTTCCATACTTTAGCACACACAAACATTATACTCAAAAGAGGCTAATTGTCTCTACTGACCCTAAAACGTGGAGAAAATCTATTTTTTTTATTTCCTTGGTGGTAACAATAACTTCTCTACAAAGCGAGAAATTAAGAAAAACAAAGGCTAGTGAAATTTGATGTAACCTCAAATTTCAGGATCAACATACTGCTTTTATTACCCTATATTATATTAAATTAATTAAGAATATTTTGACGACAACGATGTAGAGACTATTGAGTCTGCAACTAAAACTTAATGGGTGGAGTAAAATGAACGCAACGTAACTGAACTGAAAGGCGAGATATGTCAAATCGATTTTCTTAGCACGCATTTTCTATACATCCAAATATCTCTAAAAGTACGCAATATCGCGAAAAATGTTTCGAATGAAAGTTTCAAGGTTTCGAGGAGGATAAATAACAGTGACCTTTTCGTTGACCTTGAGCCCAAATTTCAAGGTCAAATCAAGTTCAACATTGACTTTTTAAATGAAAACCACTAATTTTTCTTGCACATTCGTATTCTCCCCATAAAAATACGCCTCTTTTGCTGGAAATTTTTTTTTTTTAAACTTCAATTTCTTCAGATTTTTGAGGGACAAAAGTGAAAATTTTGGAACTTTAAAGATATTTTACTCAAAAATGGTAGAGTTTACAGAAAAATTGCGAAGGGGCAGAAGTTCTTAGATTTCTTCAGGGAAAATAATATCCGTCCATTGTAAGCATAGAACGTTTACCCATTTTTCGTTGCGTTCATTTGACATATGTCTCCTTTCAGTTTCATGTCGCGTTAATTATACTGCAGACTTAAGTCGTAAATAAAGTCGGCTTTGAAAAAATAATATACCATAGAAATCTAAATGAATTGTTCTACTTCTTGACCGTTCATTTGAAAGATAAAATAAACAAATGGGTTTCCAAAACAACTTTGATTTAATTTGCCTGTCCTTTAATGTGCGTAATTTCTATCGAGATGTATTATGATGATTTATTTAACTCTATTACAAAATGACTGTTCGAAGTCCATCCATAACTTTATTTTCAAAGGAGTCCTTTTCAAATACTTTTCGTTAAAGCATTCGACCCGTTTATTTTGTTTTAATTTGGATTACAAATCATAGAAATAGAAATACTACATTATCGCAACATAAATTTGTGCGTAACATCAAAGTAACCTTATTTGCATAAAACTAATTAACCTAATTGACAACGATGTACAATTAATTAGGGGTTAGTTCCAAGTGAAGAGAGAATGCTCGAGAATTGTGCCAGTTCATCGTTTACGTCGGAGTTTGTTCTAAAATAAAACTAACACCCTTAAATTGGTTTACATTTTGATGACCCCTTTATCGATAGAACTTTTAATATTGTTTTAAAGCACCTCGAGTGGTTGCATCTAATTAGGAAAGAGTTTGTGAGTGGTTTTGTAACATAATTAGGTCGCTTTTTCATAACATGCGGAGCGATAAGCTTTGTTTGGATGTAGGAAACATTATGTTTTGCTTACTCCTGTTTTCGATAGTAGCTAAGCTAAAATGGTATTGGTTGCTTAAAACTTCGTGGCATAATTATCGTAATCATACTAATGTTATGAAATTTTATTGCCTGTAGATTTTTAAGCTAAAATTACGATACTGACCCGAAATTTATAAGTTTTGGAGATTTTTTATGTTTGTCTGTCTCTTCCGAATAAACGTGAGAACGACTGACGGTTTGTTTACGAAGTATATTACAGTAGACGCTTGACGGATTTCCCACCACTTTTTGGGTCTATCCGTATGTCTGTATTTCACAGCTCTCCCATCCTCTTATTTATCTGCCTATTAAGATAAAATTTAATATACGGCCTTTATTGTTTGATAATATCCAAACACAGAAATGAGGAGAAATTTAGAAAAAATAACTTTTTTTCATTTAGTTTGGTCAGAGGGAGGGCCGCCGAGAGGGAGGGGGCGAAGGGGGTAAACCCCCCGGGCCCGGGCTTTCAAAAGGGGCCCTGTCATCTAAGTCATCAACAGAAAATTATTTCCATTTTAATTATATATAAGAAAATATTTCACGATCGAAAAACTGTAATATACTAGACAGATTTTAAATTGAAAGTTCGAATATATATGGGCCCGTAAACGGTTAGTCCCGGGACCTAAATTCCTTTCGCAGGGGCCCGTATGTGGTACCCCGGGCCCGAATTTTGTCTCTACGGGCCTGAGTTTGGTGATTTGTTTTTTGCCTCCGACTGCAACTATTTGTAATTCAAGACCTTTTTAACCGACTTCCCAAAACCAAAGAGGTTCTAAGTTCGACGCGTATTTTTTTTTTTATTTTTTTTTTTTATTTTTTATTTTTTTTTTTTTTATGTCTGACCGGGCATAACTTCGTAACGCGTCGACCGATTTTGATGATTCTTTTTTTGTTGGGTAGAGTATGTTCACCGATTGGTACCATGTCAAAAAAATTTTTGGTAGAGTGGGGGTGGGGGGTGGGGGTCAAACCTAACTTTGTAACGCGTGGTCCGATTTGGATGGTTCTTTTTTTGTTGTACAGAGTATGATCCCCCATTACTAATAGGAGAAAAAAATTTGGCCTATGGTGGGGGGAGGGGGGGAAGGGTAGTCTAACTTTGTAACGCGTGAACCGATTTGAATAATTCTTTTTCTGTTGGGTAGAGTATGTTCCGTGGTTGACACCAGGTGAAAAAAATTTTGGGGGATGGGGGTGGGGGTGGAACCTAACTTTGTAACGCGTGGTCCGATTTCGATGGTTCTTTTTCTGTTGTATAGAGTATGATCCCCCATTGCTAATAGGAGAATGATTTGGTCCTATGGTGAAAGGTGTGGGTGGGGGGGGGGGAGGGGTAGTCTAACTTCGTAACGCGTGGACCGATTTGGATAATTCGTTTTCTATTGGGTAGAATATGATCCTTCGTTGATACTACCAGAAAACAAATGTTGCTGGGGTGGTGAAGGGAGAAGGGGGGTGGAACCTAACATTGTAACGCGTGGATCGATTTGGATGGTTCTTTTGCTGTTGTATAGAGTGTGACCCCCATTGCTAATAGGAGAATAATTTGGTCCTATGGTGGTGGTGGGGGAGGGGGACGGGTAGTAACTTGGTAACGCGTGGACCGATTTCGATGATTCTTTTTATGTTCGGTAGAGTATGTTCCTTGATTGATACCATGAGAAAAAAAGTTTAGTGGAATGGGGGTGAGGTAGGGGGTTAAAACAAACTTTTAACGCGTAGACCGATTTGGATGGTGCTTTCTTCGTTGCGTAGAGTAAAAGACACTAAAAAGTGAAAAATAAAATAGTTTTTTAAAAAAAAAGTTGAACCGACTTCACAAAAAGCGCCAAAAAGCATAAAATAATTTTTAATTGCATATCTATTACGACATTTTGAAGTCGGTGCAAATTAAACAAATAAAACAACTACATAACCACAATTGAAAATAATACATAATACTGCCTGAACATTTCAGCTTACGGGATCATAAGAAATGACGATTAAATATTTTTGTTGTAGTTGTTTGGTTTGTTTGATTTGCACCGACTTCAAAATGTCGTAATAGATATGCAACTAAAAATTATGTTATGCTTTTTAGAGCTTTTTGTGAAGTCGGTTCAACTTTTTTTTTAAAAACTATTTTATTTGTTATTAAATCAGTGCTTATGGTGTTTATCGACCTTATATACTTACTTACATGCAGAAAGCATTCTGCTTTTATTTTAGTTAAGGATACTCCTTAACTTTGTCATTAAATTGCTCGGTCGAAGTTGAGGAAAGGTGCACTTTTAAAAATTCTTTCTAGCTGTTGCCCAAACATGGATATGTTAATCTACAAATAGATCTTATTTAGTAATGTAAGCGTGCTAGAAAATTTAAAGCAGTAAAATACTAGAACTAACTATATGTAATGATCATGCTTTAAAAGGCTATATTTTGATTTTAAAGTAAAACTTCTTAACTCATCAAGCAATATTTAGCCAAAAAATCGAGAAATGCCACCAGAATAATAATATGTTAGTGAAATAAAGCTCTACTGAACATACTAACAGATTTTCATTGTAAAAAAAACAAGCCTCTCCCACGCAAACTAAAGACCCACTACCACTAATTAAGAGACAAATTCTAATATACTATATTATCTATATACACACACACACATATATATATATATATATATATATATATATATATATATATACGAGGTGTGTTCAGAAAATAACGGGAATTTTTAATTTTTGATTGCCAATTTTTTTTTATTATGTTGGTATATATTCCCCTGAAGTATGATAAAATTTTCAGCTGTATTCATTGTTTACTTTGTCTGTGACAACGCTAAGGTTAGACGTGTTTTTATAACATCGGCGATTTTCGTTTGTCAAAAGAAATGGATCAAAGAATTTGTATCAAGTTTTGCGTAAAAAGTTAAATAAAGTGTAACAATGTGTGTGAAATCTTAACAAAAGCCTATGGTGAGTCTGCTATGAGTAAAACAAGAGTTAACGAGTGGTATAAGCGTTTCCAAGATGGCCGTGAAGACGTTGAAGGTAACGAACGCCCCGGAAGCCCCAGCACATCAACAACCGATGAAAACGTGGAAAAAGTGAAAGAAATGGTTATGAACGATCGCCGAATCATAATCAGGGAAATCGCTGGTGATGTTGGCATATTGATTGGCTCATGCCATGAAATTTTTTCGAATGTTTTTGGTATTCATACCGCGTGGCAGCAAAATTTGTTCCAAAATTGTTGAATTTTGAACAAAAACATCGGCGAATGAACCTGCTCACACTTCATTGCTTGTTCGTGAATTTTTGGCCAAAAACAATACTGTAACGATGAGCCAGCCTCCATATTCGCTAGACATGGCTCCGTGTAACTTTTTCCTATTTCCAAAAATAAAGAGAACCTGAAAGGGCCGTTGTTTTACAGACATAGATGACATTAAAAGTGCATCGCTGAAAGAACTAACGGCTATCCCAAAGATCGAGTTTGAGGAGTGTTTCGAGAATTGGAAGAAGCGCTGGCACAAGTTCATAATATCTAATGGGGACTATTTTGAAGGCGACAACATTAATGTAGACGAATAAATAAATATTTTTTTCAAAAAAACGAAATTTCCGTTATTTTCTGAACACACCTCGTATATTTATATTAGACCACCCAAATGAGCAAAGTATGTTTTTTTTCCTCCATGTGGATTTTTTTGTAGATCATGTAGGCCTAAGGCATATTTTTATGCAGAATCGAAAGACAAACACTTTTTTCATGCAAACTTTTGATGTAGTTAATGATGCTATAGTTGAGAAAAGTCAACTTTTCTTGAACATTCTATGGTTCTAACGTACTTTTTTGCGACCAGTAATTCTCTGGAAAATGCATAATTTTCTAGAGCATTAAATGTAGATTAATTTAAAAAATAATAACTTAAAAAAAAAAAAATTCGAGCCGCCAAAATTTTAAATGACCACAACGATATATTCAAATCCTCTAAAAGTGTTGTTAATAGAGATGAAGCCGTTCGATCTGAAAGTCCAATTCTGTCGCACATCATTTAAAACTGTAAAGCCTTATATCTTGGAGCATAATCTTAAAATTAAAACAACACTTGTTAAACTCGAGCAACGTTACAAATATAAGAATTTCTTAACACGATCGGCGTTTCTAATGAAGAAAGGTTAAACTACCTTGGCTCGTTATCAACAGCAGCATCAAAGGGTCAACTTTTCTTGAGCTACTGGACGCCTTCGCAACAAAACGAAAACTAGATGAAACTCCAACAGAATTTAACACCGAACTAGACAACTGTATCAATTTATGATCACTTACACTGCCCCTCTACCCTTGGAAAATATTCACATGACCCGAATTCTATATTTCTTACGTTGCTCGAGTTTAACAAGTGTTGTTTTGATTTTTAGTTTAAAAATTCACTCGGGTCATGTGAATATTTCCTGCTCATTTTGTGCATTTTGGAGCATAATGTCTACGTTGACACGTTTCAACAACTTTTTCTGACGTTTCTGTTTCAGGTGGTTCATACAGTTAGTAGAAACATTCAGTTGTATACGAAAGGGTTTTCTATAATTGCGGCAAAATAAAGGTAGGAAAATAAATAGAAGTTGAAAATGTGAATAACTAATTTAATAATTCAATAACTCCAGATTATAATGAAAACAACAAAATTGCGAAAACATAACAATATAACGGGAAATCAACCATATTTTCATACTAAGTACATAAAATGAGCGAACATTCAGTTGTATACGGAACTACATATAACAATTTTTAAAATGTAATTATAATAAAATTAATTAAATTTTTAATATTTGCCATTGTTTTGTATTACAGCCATAATTCGACGGGGCATAGATTCAATCAATTTCTGAGTGACGTCCGCAGAAATTTTATTCCACTCTTCTTGAAGCACGCGCTGTAAGTCTTTTTTTGTCCTAACATTGTGGTCTTTTAAATTTTTTTTAAAATATCAGGATACATTTCTTCGTTCATATTCCCCTCGATAAAATCCAAATTACCAACGCTATTATGACCCATAATACCCCAAACCATTACAGTTTCTTCTTGAAAAATTCTATCGTATACAACTGAATGTTTCTAACTGTATGTTTCATCCCTAGCCGTTGGGATGGTTGGAATTTCTGAAAATATTGGTTCCGAAATGGGTGGCGTATTATGTAGTATTCTCAGTTTTTTATCATTATGTTGACCATGCATAAATTCCTTTAATTTGCATGAGCATTCCGCTGTTTTTAAGTTACATTTCCTATGTAAACTAATTCTGTTAACGAACTTAAAAATGTGTCCCTGTTGGACTTAATTCTACGGCGTGAATCCATATATTTGTTGATGTGGTGGCCTGAAAATAAAAGATTGTATAACATACCATAAGATATTTGTAAATAATTCTACAAAGGTTTTTATCTTTATTACAGATAATGCGAAGGAGAGTACCTTTTTTTACGGTCCAACCAGTCTTCGAAGTGCCTTGACTTTCTCTCTATTTTGTTTATATTTTTGGGCTTGTGCATCTCGGTCACCGCCACTTATGTTTCCCCGACACGGTCAGCTATGGATTCCTAAAAGAAAAAGTACAAGTAGTCAAATATGCAAAGGAAAATGATTCAAATGTTATTACCGGGAACTCGATGATTTGCGAAACATCGCAAATTCAAAAGAATTCATTATTGGTTATCTGTAAACATTGATATATGGTAACGCGAGCAGTCACATCAACGCCCTAAAGGAAAAGTTATAAAATGGCATTTATCTTCAATAATCGAAACAAATATACAAACAGGATTCTAATTGATACTCACCTGTTCGGTTTCCTTCTTTCTCTACGCCTCCAAACAGCCAAAATCAGGAAACAACATAACCTTAACCAAAACATACTTTTCGACGGATTTCGGCGAAAACCTTCATACGCCCGAACACGAAATCTACCGCTATGAGCTATTCGTAACCCAAAGCAAATATTGAAAATAAATCCCGGACGAGATATCCCACAGGATAAAATTTCATAAACACGTGAGCCGAGCTGTCATAACAAACATTTGAAAATTTAAACGAAAAGCGAATTTTAAAATTATCTACGAATTTCAAAGAAGAACAAGAACAAAATTGGAAAAATAATTTAATTGAATATGAACCGATTCAAAAAATCAGCCAAATACTAGACGGAAGTGCAGATAGTGGCGCTTTTTCAATAAAAGGCTTTGGTATGTGAAGCGGGTAGCTCAGTTTTATTCAAACTCTTTACGTCACACATCACGTCAGAGAAGCAAAAATTAGAACAGTTATTATTATTATAAAATGAAAGTGGAAATTAGTGCAGTGGAGAAGGAGTATTTTTCTTGTTTTTGTCAGAAGCAACAGTTTTGTACGAACGGAGAAGGAATTTAGAAAGTAAGAAGCCATACGATTGTGAAAGGAAAGGAAGTCTAGAACGGAAGGGAACTGAATCGGTGAGGAGGAACCAAATAAGTTGAAACCATCTTTAAAAGGGAAAGAAAAAGATAAGTACCATTGCGGATTTTAATTAATTTTCGTCTTAATTTCGTATTTTACAATTCCTTGCCATTTTGAAAGAGTCACTTAATTTGTTTCATGGATCATCTTGTTTTGCTTTCTTGCTTCAATTATAAATTATGTTGGATTAAATTTATAAATAGAATATTTTTTTTTTTGAGTGACAAGTTTCTTTTATTTCGTGAGTTCGTGGACTCGAACATCACGTGGCGCCCAACAGGTGTGAAGGTCCAGCGTTTACCCTAACCCTTCTCCAACGCTAGTCGGGATATATTTACGCGCAGGTAAAAGTGCGTAACAGGGGGTGGTTGAGGGTGAAACCTAACTTCGTAATGAATGGACTGATTTATATAATTCTTATGTATAAGAGTATGAGTATGATCACCCATTGCTAATAATAAAAAAATATGTTCCAATAATTTTTAATTTAACATCTAGTACGACATTAAAATGTAAATGTGTGTAAATTAAACAAACAAAACAACTACCCAACCACAATCGAAGATACTATATAAAACTATCTAAACGTCTTACGGGATCATAAGGAAGGACAATTAAATACTTTTGTTGTACTATTGTTTGGTTTGTTTTTGTATATTATTATATTTTCCTCACAATGAAATATAAAACTTACTCATTTTGTTCACAATCAATCAAACTGTTGTCAATGTGTAGTGGCGTGCTATATTATATCCTTTATCAACATTCGAAGAAACATTGCCAACTTTTCATTTTAAAAGAACATTATGAAAAATACTAAAATACTGGAAATAAATGAAAAATATGTACAAAAAATAAAAAAAAATAATACAAAATATAAATAACTAAAAAATAAATACTTAGTATGTAACAGTTGTAAAAAAAAGTGAACTACTTGTAAAAAACTTCTTCGGCATTTTCTCTTACAATTATCTATAGAATCTGAAAATACACGAGAAAAAAATTTTGATTGCGTGAAGGTGTGGGGGGGGGGGGGGGGGTGAAACCTAACTTTGTAACGCGTGGACCAATTTGGATGGTTCTTCCTGTATTGGACAGAGTATGATCCCCCATTGCTAATAAGAAAAAAATTTGGTCTAGCTAGGGGGGGTAGTATAACTTCGTGACGCGTGGATCGATTTGGATAATGTTTCTTCTGTTGGGTAGGGTATGTTACCTAGTTCATACCACGAGAACAAATATGTTGGTGGGGTTGAGAAGAACCATTCAAATCGGTCCACGCGTTACAAAATGCGTGGACCTATTTGGATGGTTCTTCCACTGTTTTATAGAGTGTGATCCCGCATTGCTAATAGTAGAATAATTTGGTTCTAAGGTGGCTGGTAGGTGAGGGGGAGGGGTAGTATCACTTCGTACCGATTTCGATGGTTCTTCTTTTGATGTGTAGAATATGTTGCCTGATACGACGACAACAATTTTATAAGTATGTGGTGTGCGGAGGAGGCGTTACACAATTTTTTAATTCACACACCTATTTGGAAGATCCTCTTTTGTTGTGTGTTATATAATCCCCCATTGCTAGTCTGGAAAAGTATTGACCTAGGATTGGGGTGGGGGAGGGGAAATCTAAATTTTTAAGACGTGGACTGATTTAGATTATTTTGAATGCAAACAGTATCTATATTTATTCTGGCAAAAATTTTTGCTTATGGTGCGAGTTGGAGGATGGGCGGCGTCTAACTTCATAAGGCATAGACCGATTTTGATTCGGTTGTGCAGAATACGTTTCCTGATTGATAAATGATAACAAATTTTGTAAATGGAGCGAATACGATGGTTCTCTGACTACGATAATTCACTCTTGCTGTATAGAGAGTGGTGGCGTACTAGGGTGATCTTAAAAATTTTCTAAGGTGAGGGTACTAAAGGGTGGCAGTGAATAATCTCGTAATATGTTGCCGAATTAGGATAATTTTGTCAGTGCACTACTTCTGCAACTTTTAAAATTGCTTTGTTCGTACGAGCATTGCATTGCATTCTGCGAGCCGTATATATGAAGACACTAAAAAGTAAAAAATAAAATAGTTTTTAAAAAAAGTTTGAACCGACTTCACAAAAAGCGCTAAAAAGCAAAATTAATTTTTCATTTAATATCTATTACGACATTTTGAAGTCGGTGCAAATTAAACAAACAAAAAAACTACCCAACTACAATTGAAGATGATATATAAAGCTACCTGAACGTGTCAGCTCCCGGAATCATAAGGAAGTACGACTAAATACTTTTGTTGTAGTTGTTTGGTTGGTTTACTTCGAACCGACCTCAAAATGTCGTAATAGGTATAAAATTAAAAATTATTTTATGATTTTTAGCGTTTTTTGTGAAGTCGGTTCAAATTTTTTTTTAAAAACTATTTTATTGGTAAAGATGCTTCTCTACTTGGCGAAATCAAGAAAAAATTTACTTCATATAAGCAAAAAAAATTGTTTCCACCGTAAGCGATGTAATGCAATTATGTAAGCTTGCAATCAATAAAGAACAACTTAAGAATTAAGGAATACAGAAAATAAACAAAGATCGTAAAGCTAAAAAGTAAACAAGAGCCGGCCCCATGCTTAAGTCAAAAGCACAATGCTAAGTTCCGTCATGTAACATGATTGCGAGATAGCAATATGAAAGAATATATCACATGAAGAAAGTGCACATACTGTACACAGAGGATTATTGTCTCACGTGAGTAAACTTCACTTTCACGTCCAAGAACTTATGACGATAATCAAATGATGAGGTAAGCAATTATTGATTTTATTGATTGTAAGCATTATTCTAGCATTTTCGTAAGTAGAATTAAGTAAAGAACCTACAGAATAAGAATTATATATAAACCGGTGTAAATGATCAATAAACTACTTTCGAGTCAATCGACAAGTCATTCATTATCCACTCCGGGTATAAGTCGGCACTAGTTGCCTTAAAATAAACTTTAGCAATTTTGCCAGATCATTGTGCAAACATTGGCACTTGGACATATACACTTCGGCATTTTTGCCAGTTATTTCGTGCAAATATAGGAAATCATTGACACAAGATAGGATACAGGATAGGAAGTATAATAGAACATTGAAAAGCCATATTTTCATAGAAGCAATAGAGTTTAAAGAAAAATCAACTCCGGCAACCCTTCGTTCTGGTGTAGTCGAGTGAAGAAGGTATTTCTTGCACGCCAGCAGTTCCTTTCTTCATAGACACTCACTTTTAAGTTATTTATTTACTAATAACATCTAGCTTTGATATCGAATTTAAGCTTTCTAGTGTGATAAGCCTCTTTATTGGTGTCGTCTATCAGCATGCAACAGTTCTGTCCTCAAAATCTTCACACAGGTTGAGTTTCCTTGGAGCAGCTTGTGAAAGCTTAAACTCCAGTGAAGCAGCTAAATTAGCTTTAACTCCAAACTAGAAGATTATACTAGGAGCAGTTTGTAAAAGCTTTAACTCCTATATCGAAAAAGACTGGTTTCGACTAATTTTTTTTATTCAATTCGCATACTCTATTTATACAGAATTAGTGCTTACTACCTAAGTTCAAAATACTTATTTGCTAACATAAATTCTTAATAATCTAATTGGTCATCATTATTGCTACATACTCTAAATACGCTAAATACTAATATCCAATGCATTCACCTGTAAATATCAGATGACATACTTTCTTTTATTGCTCGCGTGCTTCTTTTTGCTGCGCGATGCACTTTGACGTCGGTCAGAGTTTTGGTTCATTGTTTGTTTACGTTCTTCTGACATGAAACTTGAGTGCCGTGATTCGGCACTACTGCCTGGCTTTATTTACATTTACCTCAAATTGCAAAGTGTAATTTGTGATAGGTCAGGATTGATATTTAGGTGCGTTATTTATTTGAGTATTAACGATACTACACTAGAACTTTTTGAAGTACCTCCCTAGAAGAAATTTTATATACAGACCTGCACCCCCTTTATGAGGGGTTGGAGGGTGGAAGTTACAGATTTCTTAATTTTCTCGTTATTTGCGTGCAGAACCTAGTCTGCAAACCAAATTTCAGCTTTCTAGGGCTTTTGGAAGTTTGGAAATTATCTTATGAGAAATTGTTATATAATACAGAAGCAGACCCCCCTCTTTCGAGGGGTTGGAGGATGAAAGTTACAGAGTTCTTATTATTGTTGTTAATAATTGTAAATAAAAGTCAAACTCACCTGATTCGAAATCCGGCTCCATTGCTTCCTGTGCTGTACGAATTCCTTCCGGCAGTCAGAAGACGTCATCACTGTAAGTCCATCATCCTCTCGAAGACTCTAAACAAAATCGTCGACATAATTTGCAATAATTAATTCATCACGGCACTTTTAAGTTTCGGGTACAATTGTGCACTTCACTCTCTTTTCACAGGTAAACGAAAAACAATTCACTCGTCCACGGTAAAAAACACGACCAAAACAATTTAAACTTATCGCGCACGCACTTCTGTTGTTGCCGGAGATTGTTGTTTACGCCAGTTTCAGTTCCTCCCGGCCCGGTCACAAACTCGCATACATAAGCACTCATCTTGTGCTTATGTTTCAACCAAACCAAACTAAGTTAGCTCCGCATAAGTGTGTGTCCGATATAACGTTGGAACCACCTAAGCGCACATCACGACACGTTCACACCAATTCACTACCGGCACGTCATATTCACTTTTACAGTTTCTTTGCCGGCTGGTTCTTTTGATTTTTAACACACGCATGAATTAAGTGTGGTGCAGGAACCAATACAATTTTGTTTGCCGACAGAATCTTTGTGCAAGTTAGGTCAGTTTCAGGCAAAGACGTTTAGGGTTGCCAGTCATCTTGTAACTATTTGGTATAACAGTGTAACAATATTTTCTTTGTTAGTGTACTAATCCTAGCCAGCATACCAAATTTCAGTTTTCTTAGAATTTAGAAAGTACCCTAGAGGTTTTGATGACGGAGGTTTGGATGATCATGAGTGGCGAAATCGACGTATTTCAGGTATTAATCAAAAGTATAAAGTATAAAAATGAAACTTAGTGTTTCATAACTTTGTTATCTACATCTTATTCTAAGAACTTGGGTTCTCTGGTATTATCCAGACTCAAGCTATGATTGTTCGAAAATACGACGAAACGCTTCGAGAAAATGTAGGTAGTGCCCAGTCTTGGCGGGGGCACTGCCGCATCACCAGATAAAAAATGTCATATGTGAAGTGCGACAGTGTAAAATATCTATCGGTGGAATGGTAATGTACACTGTACTGGCGAAGTGATATCATAAACAGGTTCGGTAATTATGCAGATTATGCTACACCCCTCCGATGACCTTGAACATTTAGTATGTTGTAGTATTTGTTGTCCTGAACAAGAATATAAATAAATAAATATACATATATATATATATATATATATATATATATATATATATATATATATATATATATATATATATATATATATATATATATATGTATATATATATATATATATAGATATATGTTGGGGGTGGATATCATAACACATAGTTTTCGCGCTTCGAATAATTGAAAAGTTGTACCATTTCATTGCCAATTATTTGTGAATATTTATAGTTTGGGATAGTGTAGGGGATGGGGTGTTTTATATAGTACTATTAAAATATATTCATATATTCTCCTGTAGGGAGGGCTTCCGCTCCCCCCGCAAGTTAATAAAAGAACTAAAAGCCTAAATACAACTCTTCCTCCCAGAAAGTTTAATAAAAAGTTCGCGCTACCTTTAAGTTCGGTCGTTTAAAAAAACACTATTAAACATTCTGGGAGGAAGAGGTGTATTAATTAGGCCCCTGGGTCACACAGCTAGTCTTTTATAATTTTATTTTGTTCTAATCTTTGATTTTTAGCTCTCATCTCCCTATAATTTAGGAATCCAATTCGAAGTCCCACAACTCGTCTACATACATACATATTCGAGCGAGAAATCAGTCATTAATGTAATTTATCTCTCTTAACAGATTATTTCATTTCACCCCTACAGCAGAGGCACGATTGGAGTATTCTGTCAATTTCCATTAAATGCATCGCAACAAGATTGAATCCAACTCAGACATTATCCCTAATAGCTCATCCGTTTAATCCGAAGATTAATTACACTGACAGCCACCACCGCCAATCCAGTCTACTATAATCCGTTCCTTCATTCAATTTTACCTTTTACAGGAGTTTATGGTAGTCCTTTTTCCCAATAAATAAAAGAACATGTCCCAGTAATAACGATTTCGCCAACAGCTAGCCGACCTGGTTATTATCGCTACTAGCGGACTACACAGATGCCTGTGGACGATACTGAATAAATTACAGGAGGCAGTAGTTGGGACTGTCAGATTCTATTGCGAACGAAGAAATTACGAGGGATAAGGGCACCTAACGAAAGGTCCCCAATTTGTGTAGGATGGCAGCTTTTACTACATGAAATTTCTTCCAGGCGATTACACAAATAGACACCTCTTTCTGGTTGATAGGATTCAATAATTCTGTGGACTTATAAAAGGTGCAAATACTTAGTTGGAACATGTGTTAGTTTAAGGTTCAGCGAGTAAACTCACATTAACCATTTTCTTTATTTCGGGGTAATTTATATCAATTATAAAAACTACTGTTTGTTTACTTAAAAGTTTCGTTCGAGACTATTCTATAAACTGTGCTTTAAATTAATTAAATAAAAAAAGTGTTTGGTTTTCATTTTAAAAACTTAACATTTATTCCCCATTAACAAAGGTTAACTGAAGTGTTCCATTAAGAAAATTAGGAGAGAATTAGAACAGATTGCCTTCATTCAATTTATGTGATCCTCCTCACTATCCTTCTTCTTTTCTAAGAATTCTTCCTGATACTTAGAATTCTGCGCAAATGTTGCAAGGATGTATTTACCACCAACACGAAAGGGTATTGCTACCTATCTAGATACTGCGTAGACATAATCGAATTTTATTGACATTGGCGTAATTTTGATTCTAAGGGTAAGCTCCGGATAAAAAGAAAATAAGATGAAATCGATAAGTAATCCCATTCTAAAAGCAAAACTTTAAATGGAAAAATTTCTTGAGAGAAGAAAAATATAGGACGCGATTAAATTGCTTTTGTAATTCAAAGATACCGTTTCTAGCTGGAATATTTCTTTACATTTTTATTTCGATCGAACAATCAAATACCAGACTTGGTTAGCACTCATTTTAATAGTTTAAGTGCTACTTATTACAACAGTGAAGCAAATGATGGGTTCAGAAGATATACATTTCTAATAGTTTTGAATTAACGGCTTACAGCAAAGCTACCTTTATTTTCTCATGCGATAGTTTTGTTTATGTAAAATGAAGCAAAAGTGTCTATCTTACCAAGAGTTGCATCATGAGACAAATACTAGAACATTTTGAAGTCGGCAACAAAGAAAACAATTATGTTAGTATGAACAAACAACAGTTGCAGAGGAAGTGTACTATATACAAAGAAAACATTTAAAAAAAAAGTTGAACTGACTTCACAAAAACTGTTAAAAAGCATAGCTCTGTTTGCTTACTTCTGCACCGGCTTTAAATTATCGAAATAAATATAAAACTTAATATAATTTTATGCTTTTCAGCGCTTTTTTTGAATTCAGTTCATTTTTGTCTTAAAACTGCTTTATTTTGCATTTTTGAGTTTTTTCAGATATGCTACACATAAAAGATCCAAATTTTTTCTCATAGTAGCGATGAGAGATCATATTGGGTTGGGTACGATATCCCGGATTTCAAAATCCTGATTTAGAAATCTCGGGAATCAAAATCCCGCAATTGAAAATTCCCGGAAGACGAAACCCGTATAATAAAAATCCCGGAACTCAAAAACCCGGAATACATTATCTTGCATTTTTATGTAATTTTATGGAATCACGTGCGGCGCCGCACTTGATTCCATAAAATTACATAAAAATGCAGGATAATGTATTCTAACACGTTCGCTTGAGAAAATTCGCTTAAAATTAGATAGAGTAAACTGAACTGCGTATAAAGGATGCCTATTCCACTTTTGGAAAATTATTTGGCGAAAGATGCAAAAGGAGCGACTTGCTGCTAAATATAGAAATTCCGAAGAGTTTAGCATTCAAGTACGTATGATTAAGAGTTTGGCTTTCGTTCCTCCTGAAGAGGTTTCATATTATTATTTTGAGTTAAATAATAATTTAGAAGATTCAGATGCCAAAAAATAGCACTACTAGAAAACAAGGCAGCCCACAATACGATCCAGAATTTTGGTCTGTTGACGGGACTCTCCAGCAAATTCCACTCACGCAGAATAGCGTTGAAGCATGGCACCGACGTCTAAAGTTATAGTTGGCAGAAAAAATTCAGGATTATATAAAATTATTAGTGACTTATCTAAAGAGCTTATAATTTCAAAAAACAATTTGGGAAAATATAAAAGCAGGTGAACGTGAACCAATAAACACAAACAATTTCAAACGATGAAAAAGAATTAAACGAGTTATTAAAAAAAAGAAACAATTACGGTATAGTTGAATATTTAAAGAATATTGCGCGTAATATTTCGTTAAGTTAAAGGACATATATTATTATGTATAAAAAAAGGATTTTTTTTAATTTTTTCCAGAATTTTCTTAATAAATTTATTAAATTTAATGTTTGCAACCAGTGTTTTATTAAAATTCCTAAATATAGGATTTTTCAGTGTTTTGTACGACATCCCGGATTCCAAAATCCCAAACTCATTTTCCGGGATTTTGCATTCCAAGATTTTGTACCACGGGATTTCATAATTTTAAACTTCCTGGATTTTGCAATCCAGTATTTATGGTTCCGGAATTTCGAGGTTATCCCATCATATTCTGTGTAACCGAAAAATACTGGGTTGGGTATGGAATCCCGGAATACAAAATCCCGAATGCAAAACCCCGAAATATAAAATTTCGGAACGTAAAATCCCGGAATACAAAATCCCGGAACTCAAAATCCCGTTAACGCTATATTCTGAATTTCTGCATGTTGTCGGGTTGGGTACGATATCCCGTTCTTTAAAATACCGTTTCTGAAACCAAGTTTCCCAAAATCCCATTTTACATAATACCGTGTTAAGAAAATCTACCAAAATCCCTTTTTTTTAAATCCCGCTTTTAAAGGCGAAAGGCCGGCCGGTGTAATGAAAATTATTTTCGCCTTTAAAAGCGGGATTGCTAAAAGTTTTGAAAAAAGTCACGAATTACAGTTTCTGAATATTAGAACAAGTAATCTTCAGAACCTGACACTGACATCTCAAAATAATCGATAATTACAGTCACATTTTTCGAAAAAAAAACAAATGTATACGAGCTCGCGACGTTACACTTAAACGTTCTCACACTGCCCGTCGGCGTACCCGCCGTCCGCGTGCTCCTGTTGCATCTACTTTAGTCACAGGTGCTTCTACTCCCCCATCGCCCCCTGCATCGGACCCAGCTGTTAACACATCTTCCGGCGCCTCTCAGCATGATCCTCAGCCACCGCAAGACACATTTCCGTTGAGATCTGTTAATGTGTCTCGAAATGAGGGTTTCACTCTGAGGATTGCGCAACCACCGAGGTCCTTTTTTATTTCCCGACTTGATCCTTCAACCTCTGTTGACGACGTTATTGGCTACGTTAGGGAGAGGAGTGGTGCTGAAGACTCTGTACTCCTCCGTTGTCAACCTCTAGGATCTCGTCATTCTGAAGGACTCATGTCGTCTTTTAAATTGATTTCGTCGCCTGAGCTATTTGAGATTATGTCTGCCCCCGATTTCTGGCCCGAAAATATCATTGCACACGTGTTTGTGCCCCGTCGTAGGGTCGCGGGAAGCACTCAAAACGGAACCTCTTCTAACACCCAAAAAAACTACGTACGCTATCCCTTTACTACCAAAATGTAAGGGGATTAAGAACAAGAACAAGCCAGTTATTTCAGGCTTCTCTTGCTTGTTGTTACGACGTCATCGCTCTGACCGAGACCTGGCTTCATAGTGGTTTTAAAGATGCAGAAATTCTTGACAAGTCCTATCAGATTTTTCGTAAGGATAGATACTCTAACTCTATGGCTCGTGATGGCGGTGTGCTGGTAGCATGTAAATCGCATTTGGATTGTGGAGTTGTTGATATGCCTGCTTTTTCCGACACGCTCTCTATCGAGCTTTTAGCTCTTAAGATATCTCTGGGGAGGATGCACATTTTCTTGCTATGTTGTTATATCCCTCCAAACTTGACAAACTATGCTGATGCAAATGATCGAAGTCTTTACGATATTTTAACTCTTAGCTTAGATTTTATTAACAATATGACAAACCCAGAGGACGAAATCATCCTGATTGGTAACTTCAACTTACCCAACGTTCAATGGGTATACAACGCTGATGACGATGACTACCTTCCTTCAAATTCTCTTACTGCTAAAGATTCCCATTTTCTTGACGCCATATCCTCCTCTGGTTTACACCAAATGAGTGATTTAAAGAACTCTATGGGAAGGCAGTTAGATCTTATCTTTTCTTCCGACTCGAGTAACACTATAATCGAGCCAACTTCTTGCAATTTATCCGATATCGACAGTTTACATCCGCCCATTTCCATCTATTTTTGTTACGATGGTTCTAATATCGTTGACCCCAACGTAGATCAGTACGTTCCTGATTTTAAAAGAGCGGACTTCTCTGACCTTTCAAACAGGATCTTCTCAATCGATTTCCCATCCCTTTTTTATGATTGTGATGTCGATGATTGTGTTTCTGTGTTTTATGAAAGGATTTACGATCTCTTTAACTTGTGTGTACCATTCAAGCGGTCGAGATCATCCTGTCATTCTCCCCCGTGGTATACTAGGGAACTACGAAGTCTTAAGAATAAAAAAAATAAGTTATGGAAAACCTACTTGCGCTGTAGAAGCACGTCAGCTTATTCTGAATTCGTATATTGTCATGACTGCTTTTTAGCGTTATCTTCATCCTTATATGGGGAATACCTTGATAATAATCGCAGTAACTTACATAATGATCCTCGTACCTTTTTTAAATTTGTAAATTTGAAGAAGAAAACTGATAATTATCCATCTACAATGTGGTATAATGGATAATCTAGTTGTAGCGCGCCCGATATTGCCGATAACAAAACCGTCCCACTACCTCCATTGCTTTACCCATTATATCTCGTGATATTATCTTGAATGGTATCAAGGAGCTTAAACTAGACTTTTCCTCTGGTCCTGATGGTGTTCCACCTGCATTCTTAAGATCCTGTTCTGATGCCTTACTCACTCCATTGGAACTCATCTTCAATAAATCTCTTCAGGCCGGTAGATTTCCTACGTTATGGAAGAGCTCCTTTATAATTCCTGTTTATAAAAAGGGGCACAAAAATCTTATAATAAATCATAGGCCAATCGCGAATCTTTCCTGCATACACAAATTGTTTGAATCTGTTATATATTCACAGCTTGTTGGGCAATGTAAGGGGTTAATCTCATCTAATCAACATGGCTTTCTGCCTGGTAGATCGACGACAACTAACCTACTAGAATTTACATCCCACATTATCTCTGCCTTCCAAATAGGTCTCCAGACTGATTGTGACTATACCGACTTCAGCAAGGCATTTGATAAGCTCCCTCACTCCGTGATTATGCTTAAGCTTGAAAGGTTGGGTTTTCCGCCTTTATTGCTCGACTGGATCTGCTCTTACTTAAAAAATAGGACTTACCGTGTCTCTTTCCGTAATACTTTATTCAGAGTCGTTAGGGCTTCACATGGTGTGCCGCAAGGTAGCCATCTGGGGCCGTTGTTGTTTATTCCTGCCATTGACGACATCGTCACTCTGATTAAGCACTCCAAAGTTTTAATCTACGCAGACGACATGAAGATTTTCTCATGCGTTAGAAACAAATATGATTCTTCCTGCATTCAGGATGATTTGAATACCTTCAGGGGTTGGTGTGCCTCAAATGGACTGCAACTTAACCTGGATAAATGTGAAGTTATGTAATTTTCTAGGAGCATCAATCAGCTCGCTTTTGATTATACCTTTGCGGAAACTACTATCCGTCGTGTGGAATCCGTTACTGACCTTGGAGTAAAGCTAGACAAAAAACTCGATTTCACTCTTCACATAAATCACATCGTGTCTCGAAGTAATTCAGTCCTGGGTTTTGTTAAGCGGTGGTCAAGGGAGTTTTCTGATCGACAGACCCTAATCCACTTATTTTGTTCTTTAGTTAGAC
This sequence comes from Leptarthrus brevirostris, assembly GCA_964036015.1. Classification (NCBI taxonomy): domain Eukaryota; kingdom Metazoa; phylum Arthropoda; class Insecta; order Diptera; family Asilidae; genus Leptarthrus; species Leptarthrus brevirostris. Next base: position 67,852,326 of record OZ038373.1, on the reverse strand, counting down.
CAATTCTCGAGTATGCATCTCAGGTTTGGTCTCCCTGCTATGCTGTTCATTCTAAGCGCATTGAGTTGGTGCAGCGGAACTTTGTTAGGTTCGCACTATGGGACCTCCCGTGGAATAATCTATTAAGGCTTCCTCCTTATGAGGATCGCCTCCGACTGCTTAATATGCACTCGCTGTAGGAACGACGTAGAATTGCTGACCTAGTATTTATTCACCAGCTTTTAAACTCGAATATAGATTCTGGCACTCTCGCAAGTTTGGTTACTTATAGGCATACCCCGTATAGCTTAAGGAGATTGCCTTTACTACATGTTATCCACTCTCGATCTAGCTATGGTATGCATGAGCCTATTAACCGCATGTGTAGGGCCGTGAATATGTGTCCTATTTTTGACCTGGCTCTTACTAAGGATGTGCTTAAACGTTCTCTGTTATCTCTGCACCCCTGATTGTAGTGTTTGTTAGTGTTTCGGATTTTTACTAATATTTTATTGCATGGGTTATGGGAGCCTCATTCGCCTCAATATATGTTATATTCTGGTGAATAGGTCAATTGATTCCAGGCTTCTGCTTGTGAAGTGCGCCTTCTGAATTAGAAGGGTTAATTCTATATGAACGCCATATTCCGTTTGCCGATCAGAATGCACTTTGTTTTCTCAATTAACTTCAGTTGTGAGAAATTGTTCAGTCGGTGCAGTTAAAAATTCGAACAATTGTTAGAAGTGCGTTAGTTTTTATTAGTAATGGATATTTCGACAGTTAAGTCAAATAAAGGAAATGATAAACTTATAGTAGATGGGTATAATTACCATCATGATGCTTAAAATAGGGCAATGTTTCAATGGGCTTGTGCGAAGAGAGAAAGTAAGAATTGTAGAGGACGCATTGTTACAGTTTTGCTTAATGGAAAACACTTAGTTCGTAAAGGACCATCACCTCATAATCATAACCCACTCGCATTTGAAAAAGAAATATTTAAAGCTAATGAAAGCGTTAAAGACTTCGCTAAAAGAAGTGAGTTTCCCCCTTCGCGAATAATCAGAAACAGTGTTCTACAATGTGATCCAAATGCCAGAGTGTATTTACCAAAAACTAAAGCACAAAAACAAAAAATCACAAGAGTACGTTATGAAGTCTTAAAAGAACCAAATTGTTTAGATGAAATTAATATTCCAGATAGTTTAAGGTACATAGAAAGCGAGTTATTCGTACTGTGTGAGAAAAGTTTTGACAAAAATGAAAAATTCATGATAGTGGGCACGTGCTCAAGTTTACAACTTTTGAGCGAGTCCGAATGTTGATTTATGGATGGCACCTTTGACGTCGTTGCTTCAATTATGCGTCAACTTTTTACAATCCATGGCAAAATAGATTCCGAAATTGTACCGCTTATCTTCTGTTTGATGAGCAGTAAAACTAAAACAGCTTATTACTAGTTCTTGTATGAGATTAGTCGGCTTGCCTGCAAATATAATGTTCAGTTAAATCCAACGAGGATTATATCTGACTTCGAAAAAGCTATTTCTTTGGCAGCTGAACAATTCTTTCCATCGGCAATTTATAAAGGCTGCCTTTTTCATTTTTCCAGTTACTACGAGGAATTATGTAGTACCTTTAGAGACGTTCATGTGAAAAAAATTGGAAAGTGGTTCGCACAAACCTATATTAGCGGAAAACAATTTAAATCAGCGAAATCTTCTAACCCTCAATATTTACCTGAGTTCTGGAGTGTTGCTGATGCAATTTGAACAAACTTACCACGAACTCAAAATAGCATTAAAGATTGGCATCGTCGCTTGAAATCTGTTGTTGGTAAAAAGCATGTTGGTATATATATGGATTATCAGTGACTTATCGAAAGAATTGAAAAAAATATTTCGAAAATACCAAAATTTCAGCATTTTCCCAAATTTTCTCCTAAATTTATGTAACAAGTATACCTCTTTTTTATTTTTATTGGATTTTCCGTCTTCTTACTTTTCCAACAAGGTGCAACATGTCAAAGTAGCAGAGGGAAAGTATTTAGCAATTTATACGTAGAAATCCTATCGGAGAATATTATAAAAATCAACAAATTAAAAAAATTAAACTAATATTAACTTAAAAATTCTTTTTATTGAATTTAAAAATAATTACAATTAATCTCAATAAGTAACAAAAGCCGTTCAAAATGTCCAACGCAACTTTCGATGAATTTCAACAACCTCCTTCTAAATCCCTGTCTAAGGCGTATTGCAGCCAGCCTCTCCCGTATTTTCGTCGCTGCATTCCCAATTCGGCCAACTAAATCCTCCCTAGTGTTGACAGGGCTTGAATAAACTTCATCCTACATTGTTCCCCATAAGAAAAAGTTCAATGGGATAAGGTCTGGAGATCTAGCAGGCCAAGGAACCGGTGCACCTTGTCCAATTCAGCGGTTTTCAAATTTTTCACTAAGTATTGCCTTTACAATGTTAGCCGTATGCACGGGTACTCCATCGTGTTAGTGAAAAATTCTCCTAAGATTATCCATAGGATTTTCCTCTATTAGATCTACCAGTCTATTGTCCAAAAATCCGCATAAATGTCACTATTAAGTACTTGCGGCAAAATGAATGGTCCTACCAAATGGTTGCCGATGATACAAGCCCAAACATTGACCCTGAATCTCTGCTTTGCCCTGTGTGGGTTTGTTTCTGACCAGGTGTGGAGGTTACGGAAGTTTGTGATACCATCCCTGGTGAATTGAGATTAATCCATCCACAAAATTCGGTCCAGACACGCCCTGTCGCCAATGTCGCGTTCCAGAAGCCAAGTGCTAAATTTCAGTCTCCTCTCGGAATCTCCTTCCAGTAGTCCTTGGAATGGGTAATGGTGATATGGACGTAATCGCTCTCGATGAATAACACTCCTAATCGCATTGCGGCTCGTCTCGTGCTTGTTTCAGGGTCTTGCCTCACGATGGTGATTATTTGCTGCTCGACGTCCGCAGAAGTTCTCGAAGTTTCGGGTCGTGTTTCCCTGTCGTGTGAAGTTACACTTCCTATTTGTCTTAACCTTCGGAAAGTCCGTGTTAATACCCCTATTTGTAGTGCTCGCCGATTAGGCAATCTCCTTGGATATTCCACTACAGCCGCTCTCTCGTTTCCGTCTACTACACCATAAATGTAAATAATATCCGCGTATTCCTCAAAACTAAATTCTGCCATTTTGTACTAATTTTTGCTTAAAAACACCAGCACTTATTGATTTCTTTTTCAACTATGATAGGTATTCTTGTTTACTGACCCTTTTTTATAGCAAAATTTCCATCAGGTACGAGTAACAAAACGCCAGGATACAAGGATGTGAATTCTGGTTAAAACAAGCTAATATCGGCAATAAAACAAAATTACAAGAACATTTTTATAACTTTTTTGCAGCAAAAATTAAAATTAATTACCTGTTAACCCAAAACAAACGTTTTCGACCCTTTATCTTATAAAATTTTGTTTATTTAAAGAATTTCCTACCTCAAATACAATAAAATAATTAGGTAGTCAGAGATTTCTAAAAATGCGGTTTTTCTAATTCTTTGTCTACCTTGCATGTCTCTTTTTGGAAAGGTAATAACACGGGCAATCCAATAAAAATTAAAAAGAGGTATACTAATTACAGAAATTTCGGAGAAAATTTGGTAAAATGCTGAAATTTTGGTAATTTCCAAACATTTTTTTCAATTTTGGCCGTGACTGTACGTGCAATGGTAAGATTTAGATCAGTATTGTTAACATTTTTAGAAAGGTAATTAAGATATTTGTTTTTAGGGTTTGTTTGATATTGCTGCCTTGGGTATATCAAGAGATAAAAATAAAAGAGTAATGTGCATACCATGAAAAACTTAAATTTATGAATCACCCTGTAACTCCCAAACGGTTGAGATTGCCCCCTCCCCTGCCATACAATTTTCGTTTGCCTAGGTGAGATCTATCACCCCACTCATTTTGGCACGTCAGATCTGAAACGCCCTGTATACAGTTATAAATTGAAATTCGACAAACAAATATTGCAAAGAGAATTACTCTCATTGTGAAATTTTCCTTGCAAGATTTGTTGTCTATCGGATTTCAATTTAAGACTGTATATACATCAGACATATAATTTGTACACTTTAAAAAAAATTTTTTAACTTCAGTTTTTGAAAATTTAATTTTTACCCAACATCGCGCACTGTTTTCCGGTATTTCTATCTCCGGGATTTTGTATTCCGGGATTTTGTTTTCCGGGATTTTGTGTTCAAGAATTTTGCACTCCGGGATTTTGTAACTTTAAGACTACGGGATAATGTATTCCGGGATTTTCAAATCCGGGAGTTAGTTACCATCCCAAAAAATATCGTCCAAATCGGCGGTCTACGCGTTACGAAGTTTGGTTCCGCATTGTGGAAAAGTTATTCACTTTTTTTAATACTTTTTCCAGGCCTGTTAATTTTCTAGATGCCTAATTTAGCGACATATGTTGTAACATTTCGGATGATAGGCTTATTCGTTATTTTTATTCCACCCTGGTCCAATGTCAAAAATTATATTTAATGGATTTAAAATTGCAAGGATCCTTTGAGTATTACAACATTGAAAAAATGATGAAGCTGAATTATTGTATAACATTACTCTCTCTCTCTAGTTAGCCTAATCCCTTATGGAGCATGGGATGTTAGAAGAACTTCACCCGACTCAGGACAACGATTGCAAGTTAACCTACAATTTAAAGTGGATTCCGAACCACTGGCATTTTCCTGCAACCCACACAGCCTTTTTATTGTATTCTGTTGTCAACAGAAAACAACCTATGGATTGGTAAGCTAAAACGTTGGTAAGGCGTTTGGAGAGATAAAAAAATGGTGTAACATATGGCGTGATAAGAAAGTGAAAAAAGCAGCCTTAAATGAACTGAATTTTGCAGCAGTAGTGACGGAGACTACAGTAAAAGCTATTCTTCCATTAGATTTATAGATCTTTTCGAGAGCACTTGGTGGAACATATTTTCAACCATTATAGTAAACCGAAAGATTACTATTACTAGATAAACGGCTTCGAACAAAGTATTGACAATTTTTTGGTTGCTTTTATAAATTTCCCGCATCGGGCAACCCTGCAGTCAGAACTAAAAATTTGTTTTCCGAGAGAGTTTGTGGGTAGGAGACAAGTATACTTTTCTTACGTCCATTTACAAATGGCAAATGTACTTCTCTCATTAAAAGATCACAACACATTGACAGTTTGAAAGTTCTTACGCACACAAGTAACTATCTCAGTCATGTGATTCACATGAATTCTTTTTATTGGTGGTACTTTTTGGTACATTTTTCTCTTCGACAAGATTCGCTGCAATTCTCTCCGGATGAGAACAGAATTTTGACAGGAGTAAGTGATTCTCTCAAATAATTTTGACAGGAGTAAATGACTGCACACTACCTGTACTTTTTATTTACATGAATATTCTTATGACCTTAAAAGCTGGATGATATATTACGTTTTACTGTGGTGCCAGTGTTACTTTTTCAAATTAGCTGGGTAATTTAGGGAGCCGGTTATCTAGTAATAGGTAATCTTTGGTAAACCAATAAGAAGTACAAATACAAATCGAGTCGGAAAAGGGGAGTGGACCTAAGGTTATGGGGATTGGTATAGATGGGTAAAGATTGCAGGATTGAGGGGCAGTCTATGGCACCAGTTAATAATTGATAAATGAAGAGAATTTCGGAAACAGCACGAGGCTTGCTTAAAGGTTGTAAGTCGATCAGTTTCAGACGGTTTTCATAGGGTGGAAGGTTGAATCTGTCAACCCACGGAAGATCACGTAGAGCGAAGCGAATAAACTTACGCTGGACAGATTCAATCCTATTAATATGAGTTGTTTGTGTAGGGGACCATACCTGGCTGGCATATTCAAGGAGAGGTCTAACGAAGGAGACGAAGAGAGATTTGGAAACATAAGGATTGGAGAACTCTCTAGACCAGCGCTTCACAAAACCTAGCGCGGAGTTAGCTCTGTTAATTATGCTGTCAATGTGGGAACGGAAATCGAGTTCACTATCACAGATTATTCCTAAGTCACACGAAGAGGTAACGATAGGGACTGGTACGTCGGTTAACGTATAGACTCTCGGGGTGGTGGAAAGTCGTTTTCGGGAATAAGAAATGGACTGGCATTTGGAGACATTGAGCTCTAGAAAGTTTTTCATGCACCATGTGATGAATGAATCGAGGTCTTCTTGCAGGAGAAGAGAGTCGGTAGTGGAGGAGATATGTTGTTGTTAGATTTAGTATTAGCCCTGAGTATGTCCGAAACAGACGAAACGTGTAGGGTAGAAATCGTATGTAAAAATAAAAAAAATAATAATTGGAATTAACGAAACAAGAGTTTTTTATTGGTTTACCATAATGCCATTCTTGCATCTCTAGCCCAGCCATGTACCACAAGCACAATCGAAAGGTATTTCTCCAGGCTGCAGCGCGTCAAAACGTGGTTAAGATCTACAATGACTGAAAACATACTTAACGGTATCTAGATGCTCAACGTACATAGAAAATGGGTCCCTTAAAACACAAATTTAAAAATTATATTTTGGGGTTACACCCTAGCCCCAAATATAACCAAAAAATGGTCATCCAAATCGGTATACGAGTTAGGAAGTTTAGTTCCGGCCCCTCTCCCACCCTCACCACACCCCATAAGTTTTCGTCGTGTTGCCAATTGGGATATACTCCATGAATAAAAAAGGATCATCGAAAACAGTTCACGCGTTGCGAAATTAGACTTATTTTTGAGTCCACTCAACTAAAAAACAAAACAAATTAGGAAATTGCAAATTATTATTGAAAGCTATACAAACAGTTCTCCTGTATTATCCATCCTGTCCTAACTTGAGTCCCGCTCCAGAAAAAGGTTCTCAAAAAATGTCTCCCGGACAGAAAAACTTTCCTCCTACATGTGCTCAACAAATTTCGCCCAGCTAGGAAAACAAAAGAAACACAAAGAATTCTTATCTTCATGAAATTAACAAACAACGTATCTGACGCTCCTTTTCATCTCTAGTTGCGGCCCACGCACTTCCAAATTACTCCCATATTCCTAAAAATATAACTATTATTGTCACATCAAAGGAGAAAGGTGAGAATACTTAATTGAAAATCAAGTAGTTTGTTCTTTGAAAAATAAAATAAGGGACTGTCGCCAGATGGTCATAAACCGAATGCTAAATAAGTGCAGTTTGCAAGGGTACTTACGCCGCATTTTTCTGCTAGGGCTTTTGTGTTTCTTAAGCTCTCAATAGGTGGATTTTTGCTCTTTTATGTTTTGACAAATATTAAAGGTATTCAAAAAGAACTTCCCGTTGTAACGAAGCTAAATTCCCGGCTGAGAATTATTAAGCTTATTCGTTACAATTAACTCCTTCCATCTATACAGGCACCAATTAGTGCAATTTTATGTGGAAATTGCTAAAAAGAGCCCATATAAGAAAATAAAAAGTGCTGGGTCGATGGAGATTCGAACACGGGACCCCAGTATAAAAGTTGCCTTGAAGATATAATTCGCACGAGAAATTGAAACTGGGTGAATAAAGCGGAGGTAATAATTCCTCTTCTAATATGATTCGCATGTAAATTTGAAACTTGGTGAATATAAGCCAGACCTCAGACAGGCAAAATCACCTTTTCCACTCGTATGGATCAGGCATAGTCCGTTCATACGACAATTCCCAGTCCAATACCCGTAAGTAGTTTAAGGGCAGTTCGCTGCTCGGGCCGAGTACCCGTGTTGAGGGGAAAGGTCAAAGGGACTTAGCTCCTAGCCGTAAGTAGTTTAAGGGCAGTTCTCTGCTCGGGCCGAGTACCCGTGTTGAGGGGAAAGGTCAAAGGGACTTAGTTAATAGTCTTAAGCCAGTAGATAGGGCCAGCTGTTCGAGCTCAGTACGGGCCGTTAGAGGCATAGGAACGGCTCAGGGAAGAGTAGCCCATAGTGTTAAGTTGATAGCCGTAAGCAGATAGCCGTAAGCAGATAGCCGTAAGTAGTTTAAGGGCAGTTCGCTGCTCGGGCCGAGTACCCGTGTTGAGGGGAAAGGTCAAAGGGACTTAGTTGATAGTCTTAAGCCAGTAGATAGGGCCAGCTGTTCGAGCTCAGTACGGGCCGTTAGAGGCATACGAACGGCTCAGGGTAGAGTAGCCCATAGTGTAAGTTGATAGCCGTAAGCAGATAACCGTAAGTAGTTTAAGGGCAGTTCGCTGCTCGGGCCGAGTACCCGTGTTGAGGGGAAAGGTCAAAGGGACGTAGTACGTAGAAATAAGCCTTTGAATTATATACCCGTAGTCAGTAAGTACTGGAAGGGATTGTTAGAATTAGGGGAATAAAGATAAGTTTAACAAAGACCAGGTCTTGTTAATTATACGCCCCTACCCTATTCTCTCTCTGTTGCGTGGACCCTGGCCTTTCTTCACTGTAGTTACCCAGGCAATTGATTTTGTTGCCCGAGTAACCGAACCGGGGAAGTACGTCACACCGTCAATATCGAAAACATTAAATTTTTTTCCAAGATTACTATAATTACCGCAATACATACCATATTTTTAGAGCGCATCAAAAAACCGCAAATACAATCAATTTTTTAGCAATTAGCAATGCGTTTATTGATGTCTCACTTTACATGTTTTTTTTTTTCCTTTATACAAAGCTCATTCTTAATCTAACTGAACTACAAACGAGGTATGGCTACCTTCATAAAATTAATACATATGTCAAATTGTTTTTCCTTAAATATGTATTACAACTTCAGTTACTTGCTTTTATTTTATACATTCTTGCATCTAGAATATTATACACTCTCTTTGCTTGTGTTGTGTAGCAAAATTAATTCAACTTAATCCTAAGAAGAAACCTATTTTCATATTTCTGTCTTGTGTGACAGTGACGTGCTCTACACACCGAAAAAAGTTCCTATCCATGTGACTTTATGAATGCGGAGTTATTCCCACACCACCACTATCCAGATGTAGTGTGCGCTTACCGGCACATTCAACTAACTCTTTTGACATTTTTCTATATTTACTTGGTTTACAATTTTGACTTTTCTTATAATTTATTACATTTGTGCATTATTTAGAAGGAATACAATATTTTCCATTTTAATTTCTAGGTTACCAATTAGTTAGCTTATTAGTTTACTTATCCTCTATGATTACATTTCGTGTTTGTCACATAGAATTTAGGAATGTCAAAATTTTCATGCTTCTCGTTAATAAAGTTTTTGGAATTTTCGTTACCGAAGTTAATTGGTGTTATATAGTATGTGTCACTAACTTTTACATCTTTTTGACTTAGATAATATTCTTTTATTAGGCAGTTATTGTGATTCTCAATTCTTTTGTTATGCTTGTGCATTATTTTTACCATGTCTGACATCAGAGGTGTTATATTAGCCTTCTTCATTATAAATTTGTTGCTAAATTTTTTACGTCTTGTTTTATAGTTTTTCTTAATTGCAATTCTGATTATTTTCCTTTCAAATTTTTCTAGTTCATTGGCAAATATGGGTGAGATAGAGAACCATATTGGGAATGCGTAACATAGAATGGGTTTTATTAATTGTTTATACATGAGTATCTTGGTTTTAACGCTAAGTGCATCATTGTAGAAAAGACCCTTTAACATATGGAATGCTTTTCTTGCTTTTTCAACAGCTTGTCTACCTTGTTTGTTAAATTTAAAGAGTTTAGTTATAGTGACCCCCAAGTATTTTATTTCATCTGTAAGTGTTACAGGATCATTGTCAATGTTTATTCTTATTATTTTGCTTTTAGTTACAACCTCGTATTTTTTGAGTCTTACATTATCGAATGCGTTACGTACACATATAAGCCTCGATTTATCAGTATTGATTTTAATGTCCCAGGATCTATAATATTCTTGAATTTCTTTTAAGTGATTATTAATTCTGCGTTCTGCAACAAAAGGGTCTTTATGTTTTGAGTAGACCAACGTGTCATCTGCATATAAGATAGCCTGCGATTTTATGATTCCCTTTTTATTTTGAATAATATCCGGAAAATCTGTGAGAAAATAATTGTATAGTTTAGGACCTGTCAGTGATCCTTGAGGGACGCCCGAAAAGATATAAAAATTTTTTCTGATAAACTATCGCTTATAGAGACTCTAAGAGATCTGTCCTTTAAGAAGCTGCTAATCCACAGTATCAGTCTGTGTGGGGCTCCATACACAATCATTTTGTAGATAAGGCCTTCGACCCAAACTGAGTCAAATGCTTTCTCTATATCTAGTGCGCATATTATTGTGACCTCTGTATTCCTGAGACTTTGTGTGATGTCAGTGTGTATTTTTGTAAGAGCATCTACTGTAGAATGTCCTTTCCTAAAGCCAAACTGGTAATCTGGTATTTGTTTCTCGTCTTGTATAAAGTCTTCAAGTTTCTCTGCCAATATTTTTTCCACCACTTTTCCTAAATTGGAAAGTAGAGATATGGGTCTGAAATCTTTTAGAAATTGTGCATTATTTGCTTTAGGAATGGGTACAAGTTTTGCCATCTTCCATTGTTTTGGGAAGTAGCAGTTATTTATGCAGTTATTTGCAATAATAGTTATGATTTCAATTGCTTTGTCTGAAAGATTCCGTATAAGTATGTTTGGTGTTTCATCAAATCCAAAGGATTTTTTTCTGTTTACTGATGTGCAGATTCCTTTAACATCATTTGTATGCACAAATTCTTCTCTTGATATTTCCGGGCTAGCTGCTGAGTTGTTTTCGGAGAATATTGTTAGCGGTTCAAAACTACCATTTTCATTTTTGTAGACATTGTAAAATTCTTCTAGTTTTTCGTTGACATTTTTGACAAGTTGTCTGCAGTGTGTGGGTTCTCTCTTCTTGTAGAGTATTTCATAATATTTAGCAAATTCGTTGGTTATTTCCTTTTTATCTGAAATTTTTTGTACCTGCCCATTTACGTTGTTTAGGATGTAGTTTACTGTTTGTCCCCTTTTCCTTCCAGTTATTCTATTTATTTCTTCAAAAGCGGACGGACCTGGTCGAATTTTTTGCAAGTGTGCTCGAAATTGTTGGTGAAAGTGATGTTTAATGCGATTTTCTAGTAGGTTACTTGTAATTTGTATATGTGCGGTTATCCTTTTATAATTAGTAGAACTGATATCATATGTTCTTTCCAGTAATCTTTTTCGGCATCTTTGTAGTCTTCTTTTAAGTTTTAGAATGTTCTTAATATCTGGTGGCATATCATTATATTTTGTATTTTGCGGTATTTCTTGGTATGCCAGGTCATGGTTTACCTTGCTGATAGTGTCAGAAAGTTCTTTTACTTGTTGTTCTATTTCACTGTTATCAAGATTTCTGTGTTTGTCAATATGTAGGTGTCTTAATTCACTGCCAAGATGGCTTCTTAAAGCTTCCCAATCCATATGTTTATAAACAAATATTTTTAGAGGTTGCTGCATAATAACTGTTATCATATTTTCTAAGGTGCAACTAATTAGGAAGAGATCTAAAATTGATCCACTTCTAGGGAATGTTGTTTTGTATGGTGAAATAATTTTATATTCAAGGCTACCAGTCCCGTTCATCCAGTTATTAATTTGGATACCATTTCTATTATTTTTAGAGTCACCCCATGTTGAGTGTCTAGCATTAAAATCCGCTCCTATGACTATGCCGTCATACTTGTCTAGAGTTTCAGATAGAAGTTTTAGCAAATTTTGGACTGTGACTGACGTGCTGTTTCCAGGAACATATATGCATATAAACAGGATATTTTTTACGCTACCGGCTACTTTTATATTTAGTGAAACGGCTGCACAAGGTACTTCTGAGCTAATGGTAATTTCTTCAACTTTAAAATCGTTTCTTAGTACTATCATTACTCCTTGTTGGGAGTCATTCCTTATTATTTTGTAATCTTTATATTGAAGTTTGTGTGTTGGATTAAGTTTTGTCTCGACTATTAGCGCTATGTCAGCGTTTATATTCTTGATGTGTTCATATAATTGAACTCGTCTGGTGTTTTTTATTAGACTGTTTGCATTAAGTTCAAATATTTTGAGTTGATTATTTGAACCCATGGTTGAACAACTTGCTAGAAAATTCTAGGAACATTGATTGTACTGTAAAAATTGGCAAGTTTCTAACTGTTTGATTGAACTCATACAGTAGTTCAGTAAATCTACTCATGGAAATGCCAAATAATTTAATTGGCCACATCAATAAATTATTAAGAGCATTTCCCATACCGTTGCAATTGTCATCGTTAAAATTCCCGTTCATATCTTGGTAGTTATTAATTATGGGATAGTGATTTTCCTTGTCAACTATTGGATTGGTTCTAAATTGGTCTGCGAATGTTATTCCGCCTTTGATAAAATTGTCGTTATTGTTTTTCTCTAGTAATGGAAAATGTTTTAATTGTTGCTTTTGACTATTTCGAAGTTGCATTCCTTTTTTTATGTAAGCAGCCTGGTATGGACAGCCTCTATAACTTGCGGGATGACCCGTTAATCCACAGTTCGCGCATATAGGGATGTCTTCCTCTGTATAGGTACATTTGCCTGGACCATGATCTTTAGTGCATTTGACGCACACAAAAGTTCTTTTACAATTTATGGATATGTGACCCATTTGTTGGCACCTGTGACATTGTACTGGTCCTTGAGGTTTTGGTTTCTCCCAACTGACAATATGGTTCAAGAAGACATTCGTTTTGACAATCTTTTCTATTTCTTGTCCTGGGGCTAAGGTTATTTTAAACATGTTTAGAAAATACATGTTCCCTGACTCTGCCGTCGCTTTTCTAGATTTAGGTGTTTCGAAACGCGAAACTGCATGGATAATGATACCCGGGAAAAGTTGGGTAAGTTCATCTGCGACGTCGTCCGGTGAGTACGAGTGATGAATTCCTTTTAGTAACACTGTTAAGGGTTTGTCCTCTTTAGGGGTATAGTGGTGAAAAGTGAATTGCTTTTCTTCCAATTCTAATATCAGGTTATCATACTGACTGCGGTCCAGCATGAAAATTTTGACTTTATTTGGCCCATATGCTCTAACTTTAAACTGTATTTTTCGCTTTCGGAGAGATTCACCAATTCCTCTGAATTTGGTTGCCTCAACAATAATAGGGGGCAGAAACCTTTTCTTTTCTATTATTTGATTTTCTAAATTTCTACTATCAATATTTATTCCATTAATTACTTCTTCATTCTTATTTTCTATGTCCTCGACCGCTCTACTGGCAGAGGATATGTTTTTCTTTATATCATTATTTTGTTTTATATTGCTTACATATATTCTATTATTAATATAAATTTGGCTATCTACATTATCTTATAGTGAATACCTGTTTTCATTTTCCGACGATGTGCTTTTCGGACCAATTACCTTTTCTTTTGAGTGTTTCTTCCGCTTAAGTGTTTGTCGCTGATTTGATGTAGACCACTCATCTACGATTTCCATTTGATCGTCCTCAAAAATTTTATTGCCTGCTTTAGTCATCTCCTGGTTTTGGTTCTCCCTTAAAAATTGTTGTAGGTTATCCTTAATGGCTTCATTAACTTGTTGCATGGTTTTTTTTGTGTCTTCTTTCATTTTCTGATCGTTGACAACACTCGATTTTTGTGCTAAAATGGCTTCTCTCGCTATTGTTTCCTTGGTTGTAACTTTATTTTGAACGCTTTCACTTTGACTGTTCATGGTGGTAATTGATGAGGTTATTTGCGTTCCTGTTGAGTAAGTAACAACCGTTGTTGTCATTGTTGGTACCCATGTTTGGATAGTTGTTTTAATTTGACTTTGATTGACTTGATCTTTTGGATCCATCCCTATTGTTGAACTATTTGCTGTATTCATAATATGTTTGTCTTCATTTCCTTTTATTATAGAACAGGCTTCATTGCCATTGCCTGCGTTGCTGGTGTCCCAGGCTCCTAATAATTTCGCGTAGGAGCTATCGAAGTTTTCCACTTTTATGCTTCTGTTTTAAATTTACTAATAAAGCACGGTGCATATACCGTTTTAATAAAGCGTCTCTGTCGCTATGCAATTAAATAACTATTATAACACTTTTTGCAATATGCTGGCTTCGTTTCCACAAATCCCGTTATTAGGGTGCACATTTTATTTAAAATTAACTAACGCTTCGCTGACGTTTATTAGTTTTTCGGTATATTATACTTGTTGCTTTTCGCAACTCACTGGCAATATTTTCTTTAAAATTTGTTTATAAATTTATTCAAAGATTTAAAATTTTCAATTTAATTTAATTCTCGCCGATGCTGAAACACGTCCGTTCATGTCCGCGTTCACTTGTTTTTTTTCCAAATACAATCAATATAATGCCAAACTTGACAGCGTCTAAACCTACTCAGATAAAAAAAAAGCGATTAATTGAAGTACGCCGGAGTACTCTGCATGGGCCAATGGAACGCAGCTATAGGCTCAACACTACCCAACAAAAAAAGAGTCATCCAAATCAGTCCACGCATTGCAAATTTAGGCTACCCCCTCCCCACCCTACTTCAGGATCAATTTTTTTTTTCATTATTAACAATATTACAAAAACAGAACCATGTAGATCGGTCCACGCATTACGAAATTAAGTTACACCCCCCCCCCCCCCCCACCCCAACCCATCTTCAAAATTTCTGTCATGGCAGCAGTAGAGTATGCTCAAAATCGTGATGCTCTCTAAAAATGAAAAGATTTTCATTTGCAAGCTGTCGACCGTTTTATTTCGATATAATTTTTGATAGTTTGGAGTGTAGTGCCTATTTTTTAAATGTCCGATTTTTTCACCACCCTTAAGTAAATTTTAAAATTCTGGTAGGAATTGAGGGCATTAGCACAGAACCTGAACAGGCGGAGGGTCTGTATAGGAGTTTAAAAAATGCACTAGGAATTTAAGGGAACTACATGTCAAAAACAGTTTTATTTAAATTTTATCACTAGCGAAATCACGAAGAATTGCATTTTTGTAAATGCATTTCAGCTCTTCAACTAACTCAGATGTTTAGAGTTGATTGCAAACTTCAATACAAGGCATAATATATACAAACATTTTGATCTGGGTTTGATTACTCACGCATTCTTTCCTGAAATTGACTGAAAATCAATAGCTAACGGATTTTAAAATGCACAGAGCAAGGGCTGGAGCTCATCTAAATTTCGAAAAGTGACA
The DNA here is from genome assembly GCA_964036015.1 of Leptarthrus brevirostris. Taxonomy (NCBI): domain Eukaryota; kingdom Metazoa; phylum Arthropoda; class Insecta; order Diptera; family Asilidae; genus Leptarthrus; species Leptarthrus brevirostris. Next base: position 67,837,124 of record OZ038373.1, on the reverse strand, counting down.
ACAAGAAATTAATTCGACTTTCAATTAGAACTACAGCAGGATTTATTTTCACTGGTGCTCATGGTTCAATATCGCATTCGGTATATGCAGGGGATTTCAATTTAGCACCAGGAAGAGATTTCATTCATTTTATTCACAGTCAAAAACAGGCAAGTTCACAATTCCAGGTCGAAGAGCCAGGACTTCTGCCTTAGTTTTCACAGTGGTGTAGTAGCACCAACTATCAACAGCAACTATCATTGTTGGCAGTTCAAAATGTATGCGCATACATAAAAACGCAATAAATACCCAAAATGGAAAAAGTTTTCACATGTTTTTATTCTGACATGGCGCAGTATATTGAGCGGAAGAGAAAAGATTCCGCAGACACAACAGGATATGAAGGACTATTGTGGGAAAGTTTCAGAATAAGCCCGCTATGGTAACCACGTGAAGACGTTGAACACAAAAACTCCGGATTTAAGAGGAAAATACTCGTCTCGTGCATTTTCTTGCTTGTTCTTTGTGTGGCGGTATTATAGGTTTGGCCTACCATTTAGATGAAAACTTGGATAATTACGATAGAGTATCACATTATAACGACGAAATATTTCGAACGAAAGGATGATAATGGACCAAGGCATATCTAATGAGAACATTTTTGCTGATTCTTGAAACTAAATATAACTTGTTCACTCCCTCAGAACGCTTTTTATTACACTTAAGAGGGATGAAGACGTCCAGGATTTTTCACATTTTACGAAATTTCAAGTTTTCCATAATCATCATCCTCAATTCAAAAGCTAGGGGAGCTTACTGCAAAGGTCCGTATCCTGGATACGACTTGGGACACCGAATCATATTCTTGTTATGCCAATAAGCTGAATCATGAGAGCATCTTATGAAGTTATGTGCTATGCGACAACAACAAGTTTTCCCTTTTTCGATAGCGAACCATCAAAAAGAGGATTTTATTTGTGTTTTGTTATTCGTTTAGGAAAATCTCCTGAAGGATAACGGAAAAAAGAAAAAGTTACGGGGGAACGTCAAATGGACGTCGATTTTTCTATTTTTAAATATTTTTCCGAAAATAACTTTGGTAGCTTCCGTAACAAAATCAACTTAAGGTACCAAATAACCAAGGTAGATTCTTTGATAGTGCGATTTGAGAAATATTTTTACTTTAGCTTTTACTGATGACTGGAAAATACAGCAGAATTATTTTTGAAAGTGTTGAGGGCGCATAAATGGGACTGTACAAAGTAACAATTTGCCTTGATTTGGCTTTGTGTACAGATAAGCAAATTCCTCTGAAACAGTAGTTCTTGTTGTAATTTGTTCTTTTTGATTCAAATTTTAAAAATCATTTGTTAATTTTATAAAAAAAAACAAAATTTTTCAATTTATCAGCGACTCGTTTTCTAATTTCGAGGCATCATAAATTCATCAGGCTAACAACTAAACTTCCACATCAACATATAAAAATTCTTTAACATAAATAAAATTAATTAAAATAAAAATAGAATACAAATAAAAAGAAGCTTGGGAAGAGGTTTATGAACTATACCCAGCAACAATAATGAAAATACTTCTTTACTTAGCGGTCGCCCGATTCTACGACGTTTGTATCAAAATATTACTAGGTACTTATATTAAAGTTAAAGGGCCAACAAACACATTTTACTTTTTAGAGGGTTTTTTGTGTCGGGGGTCATTTACATTTTTAATTTAATTTTCATATTATCTTGTACTGAAAAAACCAAGATTTTTTGTTTCTGAAATTCTTTAAAATTTTTGTCTCTTGATACAGGCATCTTTTTCATAATCTAGGTGCTATTTCGGTAAAAATTCGGCATCATGTCCTGTGTACTATATATGTACACATATAGTGTATATATAGTATTGGGCCGGAACCCAACTTCGTAACGCGTGACCGATTTGAATAATTTTTTTACACAGCGCAACACAGCATAACAATTTTGTGTTAGAGTGGTTTTGGGTAAAGGTGGGGGTAAGGTGTTACGCTTAACGTCGTGCTTCCTCTGTTACGGCGAGGGAAGAACGCTCAGTGTGAGAAAGGCAATACGAGACGTTTAGATAACGATTTTAGAATGGATAAAAGAATGTGAAGCGTAAACAAAAAGCGTCGTGGTTTGAAAGATAATTAATTTGAAGTGGACGGTAAATTGGAAATGCTAAGTAAGCCAAAATGTTTATGGTAAGTATAATAAAAATGAGAATTTACGGCCACGATAATTAGGAATGCTAGATAAGCAAAATATGTTTCTGGGGTAAGTATAATTAAAATGGAAAGTTATGACGTGACATATGATCACCGATTATAACAGAGGTTAAAATAAGCTGGCGCCTAACTTAATATTTTATGCACCGATTTTTAAGAGTTTTTTATGTGACGTCCCACAAACGCGAAGTTGGATGAAGGTGGGGCAGGAGGACCCTAACTTCATAATACGTGGACTGGTTCGAATAATTATTTGCTTCTTGTGTGAAATATGTTCGCCCATTGCTACTACAAAAGTAAGTTTGGTCTAGGATTTTGGTGGGGAGAGGAGTACAAATTAATTTCGTAACGGATGGACCGGCTTGGATTATGTTGTAACTCTGATAAATACTTTGCTCCTAGCGTGTGATTGGGGGAAGTCAAAGTCCAGGGGACAACCCTATGATGCGTTAGCATGTCAGTGGAAAAGATTCCTTGGCATGTAATCTAGATGCTAACGAGCTTAATAAGTTCTTTACTTCAAATACTGGCAGTTGCATAAATTCCAACACTGCATCCTCCCCACTGAATTTCTCCGTAGATCACTCTGGATCACAGTTTAGCTTTCGATGCATTGATGAAGTCGAGGCTGCGAATGCTATTAATTCTATTCGGTCTAATGCAACTGGTCCAGATGACATATCCCCACGCTTTATAAAGCTAATTTTACCTTTCATCATTGTAGCCATCACTAAAATTTACAACGGCTGCCTCACATTCAGCGTGTTTCCATCTCCTTGGAAGGAGGCTTTAGTAGTCCCTATAGCTAAGAATTCTCGTCCCAATGCCCCGTCAGATTTTAGACCGATAAGTTTATTATGTTTTTTTAGCGAAGGCCTTGGAGAAGATAATGGCAAAACAGATATCGGATTATTTAAATTTAACTGGCTCTTTAAGTCGTTGGCAATCTGGATTTCGTCCTAAACATAGTTGCGATACGGCTCTCCTAAAAATCACAACTGATATTAGAACTGCTTTGGATAATGATCGAGTAGTGTTTTTAGTCCTTTTAGACTTCACGAAGGCTTTTGACAGTGTCGATCACGCTAAACTCCTTCTCAAGCTGAAAGACTCTTTTGGATTTGGCTCATCTGCTGTGAAATTACTTAAAAGCATCCTGACTCAACGCTCACAGTGGGTTAAAATTGACGAAACCATCTCGCCAAAGCTTTTGTTGCATACTGGTGTCCCCCAGGGATCAATATTAGGACCTTTGCTGTTCAGTCTTTTTATTAATGATTTGCCGTCTGTTATTAAAAATTGTTCTATGCACTTGTATGCTGATGATATGCAAATCTATCTAGATCGCCCCATTGGTCTTCTGGAGGATTGTGTCAGCAGAATAAATGAGGATCTTCAGAGTATCTTACAATGGTCAGCAAACAATAATCTCATTCTTAACCCAAAAAAGTCGCAAGCATTAGTGATGGGCAGAGAAAGTTATGACTTAACCTATTTTCCTCCTTTAGAGATGGGCCGGTTTATCATACCCTATGTCTCAAAAGCTAAAAATCTGAGAATTATGCTTAACACTAGTATGAGTTGTTGTGATCACGTTAATATGAAACTAGGTCAAATTAATGGGTACTACGTCGACTGTGGCTGTATTCTTATGTGCTCTCTACCGACCTTCGCATAAAGTTAGTCAAAACGTTAATATTGCCACATATCACACATGGCTCCATTATTTATCCCAGACTCGACTCACGCTGCAAGCGCAAGCTTGAAATAGCCTACAACGATTCCATTAGATTTGCATTCAGGTTGCGTAGGTATGATCAGATCTCTCCCTTCCGATACAAAATTCTAGATTGCTCATTGGACATATACTTAAAACGCAGAGCACTAATTTTCCTTCATCAAATCCTTTATAATCGAGTTCCGGCATATCTTTACGATCTGGTTAATTTTTTACGTGGTAATAGACGCTACGACCTGCTATTACCTCGCTGTAAACATGCCGTATCGGATAGTTCTTACCTTGTTCAGGTTGGTCGTATTTGGAACGCACTTCCTGTTCCGATCCAGCGAGCGGGTTCGACTGCTTCCTTCAAACGGTTACTTTGGCGGCATACATCTTAAGGATAATGTTGTTATCATGAAATTTAATTTATACAGAATGATCGCACACGCATTCGGATTGCAGTAGTTTTTCATTTCTTTTTCTTTTCTTTTTTTTCGCTTTCTTTTTAAATCTTTATCTTTTTTTTTCTTGTACTTCATTTTGTATCTTGCTTTCATAAAATTTACATAAATAACTTCTTGATAGGTATTATAATTACTTTGGTTGAATTTTTATTTAGTAACTTTAGTAGTACTGATTAAAAGACTTTCTTTTTGTCTTATTGTACTCCACTTGTTGAATAAATTTATTATTTATTTATTATTTATGTATTGGAAAAAAGAGAATTAGGGTAAGGGGATTGAGAGCAATTGAATGTATTGTTTTTGCATTGCTGCGAGCTAGACAACAGCCCACAGGAGTGGATTTTTAATTTATTGCAAATTGCGAATTAAAAACTAACAGGGAGGCCGAAGCTTGAACCTGCATCCATGGCGTGGTCATTGTGCCACTCAAGCAATTGTTCCAACTCCGTCGATTATTGTTGTATAAAATATCTTACTCAATTTACATCATGACAAAAATGTTGGTATTAGAGTGGGATTGTGAATAGCGGCACCGAGCTTCATAACGCATGAGCCAATTTTAATTGTTGTTTTAAATTTGTTCTCATCAATCCTTAGGAAAAATTAAATATTAATGTAACTAAAAAGGTAAGAAATTTTTTAACTGAGGAAAATAAATAAGTTCGAATGAAGGGCGAGGTTCTAGATTGAAATAGATTTTTCAGAACAAAGTGGCACTGACTTCACAAAAAACACTAAAAAGCATAAAATAATATTTAATTTTATGTTTATTACGGACATTTTGAAGTTGGTGCAAATAAAACCAACAAAACAACTACCTATATACAATGGAATATATAAATCCTCCTTTATTATAATCTCGCGAGATAAAATGTTTAGCAAATTTTATAAGGATGTTTGGCTGCGGAGAGGTAGTTTTTTGTTTATTTATTTTGCACGCACTTCAATATATCGTAATGGACATAAAATTATATATTAATTAGAAAGTTCTGAATTTTTCAATTTTTTTTTAAATATTTTTGAACCCAGTACAGCAATTACGCTGTTTGGACGCGAATTTCGTTGTTTTCTAATAGGTACATTAATATTTTTATTATATTTTGTTGGCAAGATAAGAGAAGAGAACAAAAGAAACAATACAATAGGTAACACAGACAGACAACAGTTAATTCTAAAATTAATTTGATCTGAATTTAAAGTTACCAATAATACCTTTGAATAAGAATACCTACACCTCTCTCTCTAGTCCACGTAATCCCTTGTGGGGCATGGGGCGCGTGAAGAAAATCGTACATTTCAAGACAATGTACCAACAATTTAAGTTGGATTCCACCGACTTACCCTACAATCACCATGAGTCGCCACAGGTATGGCTCGAACGCGGGACCCAACACAATTTCACTTACTCCACAGTCAACTCTATCTGCAAACCCTTCCTAAAGGGGTAGCAATATTATCTTAAACAAAAGCCAAATGTGGTATATTTGAAATTCAAAAAATTATCAGTCAAACTAACGCAGGAACGGGAAATTTTGATTCATTTCACCAATGCGAAACGGGAACAAATATTTATTTTTCTTCCCAGATATGTTTTTAGTTGGAACTAGAAATTTACTCACGCAGGTGAATAATAGCATTTTTAATGTATTCCTCGTCCGATGAAGAAGAAGCGCTGTTGTTATTGGCAGTAGGAGAAGATGAGAACATAATAGGTTGGTAACTCTTTCATCATCAAGGAAACTAATAATGCAAACATAATGTTCAACTTTAGGAACAAATGGAAATGAGTTCATGAAAATAATCTGGATCGGAAAATTTACGGGGAATTTCATACCCTTATGCCACAATCGAGACGAGATGAAAGAAGATTTTATATATATGTGACATTCCACGTCAAGTGGCCCGCCCCTGAGTCCAAAAATAGGAGCCACCAAAAAAATCGAGTGAGGGCTTAAAATGTTCGTATAAAAAAGGGCTTTCGAAATTTACGTGGCCTTTTTTCCGAAACCCACCATCCGACCCAATATGGCCGCCAACACCACGTGACCCAACTTTTTGTTTCCTTCAATTGATTATAAAACTGGCACCGTGAGGCCGATTGAGGTCTACGATGCACCAAATGAAAGGTCTTGACCTCTACTTTCTAAAACCATAGGTAAAATTATATTTGGGTGCTGCTAATTCCCACATGACACCCAAAACTATGTAACACGTATTTATTTTTTATCTCGAAAACTATTGAGTTTGGAGAAAAATGTTATAGAACAAAAAAGTCTTAGAATTCATCGAGGAACATCCTCAAATTTTTTCGAGATGATTTTGAAAAATGGGATTTCCCGTATTTTTCAAAAATTGAAAATTCGTCTGAAAAATTCTGAAACAATTTGAGGTTGTTCTTTGATCAATTCTAAGACTTTTTTGTTCTATGAACATTTTTCCGTAACTCAAAGGTTTTCGAGATAAAAAATAAATACGTGTTACATGGTTTTGGGTGTCATGTGGGAATAAGCAGCACCCAAAAATAATTTTACCTATGGTTTTAGAAAGTAGAGGTCAAGACCTTGGGTTGCTGATTTAACATTTTTGCATCAGCTTCTGCAGGGAAAGTTGGACAGCGCTGAACTAGCTTCCAAAATATTGCCTAGAGAACTGTCCTATTCCCTACGTAATCGAGCACCTTTACAGATTGCTTTTTCGCGCACTAATTACGGCATGTTCGAGCCTATTAACCGCATGTGTAGGTCTGCTAATGATATTGGAGACGTTTTTGATATTAATGTGGACAAAGTGACACTTAAAAGGAGCATCTATAATTTGTGATTCGTTCTTTTGCTTGCACTGGTCTTGGTTTTAATTTTTCTCTTTGTTTGTTTTGCATTTTGTTGGAAACACTATTTTTTTATTATTTTTATAAAACGCATGTATAGAGTCGTGAATGTGTGTCTGTCTTTTGACCTGACTCTTATTATTGATTTGCTTTAACGATCTCTGTTGTCTTTGCACCCCTGATTGTTGTGTGTGGGCGTATTATGGTGTGTTAATTACTAATATTATCTGCATGGGTTTGGGAGCCTCATTCGCCTTAATATTTTGTTATATTTTGGCGAATAGGTCAAATGATTCTAGGCTTCCGCCTATGAAGTGCGCCTTCTGAGTTAGAAGGATTAATTCTAATTTAATTTAAGACCTTTCATTTGGTACATCGTAGACCTCAATCGGCCTCACGGTGCCAGTTTTATAATCAATTGAAGGAAACAAAAAGTTGGGTCACGTGGTGTTGGCGGCCATATTGGGTCGGATGGTGGGTTTCGGAAAAAAGGCCACGTAAATTTCGAAAGCCCCTATTTATGCGAACATTTTAAGCCCTCACTCGATTTTTTTGGTGGCTCCTATTTTTGGACTCAGGGGCGGGCCACTTGACGTGGAATGTCACATATATTTCAGAATGATTGGCGAAAGTTTTGACGAAAGTTTAAACCTCATCAAAGATGATATTCGTAAAGCATTTAAAAATTATCCGGAATCCATTTTCCCTGAAGAACGCCTTGTAATCACTTAAAGGTAGGAAAAAAATAAATATTTGTTAAATACATTTATTTTCAAAAATTCAAATAGCAGTTGTAACGTATTTTCCGGTAGTGGGGAGGGTCGCTGGCTCTTTCCAAGGGATAAGCTCGCCGAATCCAGGGTCAAGGGCTTCTGGAAAGAAACTCACCAATTCCTCACTACAAAATCTCTGTTTATTCACAATTTAATTCCCTATAAATGTATGTCGTTAAGTTATCTCTACAATTCACGGTATGTCCTACTCTCTAGAGTGTCTATATTTCACTACAATTCACGGTATGTTCTAAAAATGTCTGTGCTTCACTATAATCCGCAATCTGTTCTATTTCCACTTATTCGTCCTCACAGGGTATACGGCGGTCGTGCTTCTGTCTCCCTTGATATATCGGGTCTATTTCGGCTGGCTGACGGATGGATTGTCTTCCTCCTGCGAGCGTAGTATGACTGACGGACGGTTGTCTTGTTTCCGGGCGAAATCTTCTTACGGCGGTGACGGTTATTATATCTACTGGGAAAGAAACGGAGACAGAATAATTTCGTACTAAATACAGGCCTAACAATCTATGCTCTGAGGGACAATCACTTACATACACAGGCCAGGAAACACGGGGCTTGCCGGTTAAGAGTGTGTCACCAGGGAGGCACGCTAGTGACAGAGAACTAGATAGCCGGGGAGGCACGCCAGCTATATGAGTGTCTTGTACCAGGGAGGCACGCTAGTACAAGAGAGAATACGAGTGTGTCACCATGGAGGCACGCTAGTGACAGATATAACTAAATAGCCGGGGAGGCACGCCAGCTATATGAGTGTCTTGTACCAGGGAGGCACGCTAGTACAAGAGAGAGTACGAGTGTGTCACCAGGGAGGCACGCTAGTGACAGAGAGCTAGATAGCCGGGGAGGCACGCCAGCTATATGAGTGTCTTGTACCAGGGAGGCACGCTAGTACAAGAGAGAGAACGAGTGTGTCACCAGGGAGGCACGCTAGTGACAGAGAGCTAGATAGCCGGGGAGGCACGCCAGCTATATGAGTGTCTTGTACCAGGGAGGCACGCTAGTACAAGAGATAAAGTGAGTGTCCGTCACCAGGGAGGCACGCTAGTGACAGAGATAACTAGATAGCCGGGGAGGCACGCCAGCTATATGAGTGTCTTGCACCAGGGAGGCACGCTAGTACAAGAGATAAAGTGAGTGTCCGTCACCAGGGAGGCACGCTAGTGACAGAGATAACTAGATAGCCGGGGAGGCACGCCAGCTATATGAGTGTCTTGCACCAGGGAGGCACTCTAGTGCAAGAAAGAGCGAGATATATATCAATATTTTAATATGCTAATCTTACCCACCACCAGTGGATCCAAATCTGGTCCAATACAACTTGTTGTAGCTGGGGCGGCACGCCAGCTACCAAACTTTTACTATACCTGTGTATATCTTACCACCTCGTAGGGAGCTCCGTGCTGGCCGTGGTGTCCGTCCGAACGCTGGTCTTCAACTGCCGGCGATCCGGTATGGGGCCCACCTATATAGCCGAAATGCTGGGATCTCCCTAAAAAGAAAACTATTACCTCGCTGCTCCTCGGTGATCTGCCTCGCTGCGTCGGTCGGTTGTGACTGACTGCTCCACTGTAGTCAGTCCTCCTTGTATTCCGGTCGGTCTGTTTCTGGTCGTCTTACCTTACCTCGGTTGTTCCCAGTGGTTGTTGTCTCCAGAGCTGGTCGACGACGACTGACTGAGCTGCTGTGTGAGCCCTCCTTATATAGTGCCAGGGGGCTCTGGCGGCACTCGGTTGTCGGACTTTCCCACGGTGTTTGTGGGGAAAATGGGTATTTTACCACTGCGGGGAGTGGTAAATTCGGTGAATTATTACAGCACTAGTATTCGGGGAGGTCTGGCGGGGCTTAAAAACCCTTATTTCCGGCCTTGCTGTTGACAGGTTTTGCCACTTGCTGTTAACAGGTTTTGTGGCCTTTTTCGACTTTGTGGCGGCTGCGGGAAGCGGGAAATTGATCCAGGTTAACTTATTTTATTACCTGGGGGGCCTGGCGGCGCTCGAAAACCTGTTTCTCCTCCGGTGCTGTTGACAGGTTTAGGTAACTTCGTTACATCCCCCTCTTTCTTTCGGAAAATAAAACGGTGGTTCTTGCTTTGTCTAAATTCAAGAATGTGGGAGCTGGAAAGATAACTCGTAACTCACAAACTTATAACTATAATTCATGACAAGATGAAAAATATAAAATAAAAATATACTAAAAAGTTAATCCAATATAACAATAAATCGGTATCATCCCTACTGGTCTTACTTCTGTCGGTGCTGGTGCGTCGGATGGCGGTGCTGGTGCGTCGGGTGGCGGCGGACGGCGGCTGTCGGGTGTTGGCAGATGATGGTCGCGTGTTTCCGTGCGGACTTGCTGCTTCCCCTTCCTCCGCTGTCTTTGGTCGCTGCATGACGGCTGGTTTGCTGACTTCCTGACTGTTGGATTTCCCGGCCAGTCTGCGTTTGAGGGTCAAGTCCTCTCTTGACGCGGATGTCGGTGGTTTTCTGGTTGGCTCCATGCGTGTGCTTCCGGGCTTGGATTCAGACGGTTCGGTGGCCGCTACTGGTTGTACCGTCTTTACGCATCCCACTCTCCGACCGGTGGGCATTTTTGACGGCATCACGCTTTTCCGTACGGTCGGATCGGTTGTCGGTTCAATTGAAATTACCTTCCGTGCTGTCGTCTCTGCCATGGTTGCGCGTAAACTGACTGGTTTCGGTTCAAGGTCTGCTTTAGTTGGCTCCTGGGGAGTACTTGTGTACGGCTTCAGATCTTTTACGTGGGTGTTGCCTAGTGTTTTCCCTTGCTGGTCAGCGATTCTCACGATCACGGGTGAGATAATGTTGGTCACTCTGTACGGTCCTTCATATTTTGGCCCCAGTTTAGCTGAGAAGTGTTTCAGCGCGGAGGAGAGGTGTCTCTCCTTTCGGAGCACGAGTGCTCCCACTTGCGGGCACCACGGTCTCCGTTTGAGATTGTAGTGGTGCCTCTGCTTCTCAAATGCTTTCCCCAGGTTTAAGTTTACTAACCGGTATATTTCCTGCAATTTTTCCTGTTTCTCTGTGGGGGTATTGTATTGGTGTCTGGGGCAGCCATTCCTCTCTGCGAAGATCGAAGTCGGGGAAATTGGTTCCCTACCAAAATTTAAATACGCCGGAGAAAATCCTGTTGTCTCGCTCTTACTAGTGTTGTAGGCTAACATAAACTCGGGTAGCAGTTCATCCCATTTTCGCTGGTTCTTGTCTACGTACTGAGTTATCATCGTTTTGATTACTCGGTTGGTACGTTCTACGGGGTTCGCCTGTGGGGTGTACGGCGGAGTAAGTCGGTGCGTAATTCCCAGTTCTTTTAGGGTGCGTTGAAACTGTCCACTTATAAATTGTCGGCCATTGTCGGAAATAAGTACTCGGGGGCCTCCGTATCGGGCAAATACTCTTTCTCGGAAGGCTTTAATCACGGCCGGTGCGGTTGCTTCTCGGAGTGGCACTACCTCTATCCATTTCGTAAATTTATCTTGGAAGATTACAATCCTGGTGTTTCCTCTCGAGGACCTGGGGAATGGTCCCATGAAGTCCACACTTATGGTTTCCCACGGTTCGGTGCTCTTTGTCATATGCATTTCGCCGGCCGGTTTTTGTTGCAGGGGTTTGTGGCGGAGACACGAGTCGCAGCTTCTTACATACTGGGCTATGTCACGAAACATTCCTGGCCAGTAGTAATTTTTGGCTATGCGGTTGATTGTCTTGTTGACCCCTCCATGTCCTGCGGTGGGGTCGTCGTGATTCTCTTTCAGTACTCTAGTTCGGTCTATTTTTGGCACACACATTTTCCAGGGGTTACTAGTGTCGTCATCTTCGTACGAACCTGGAGTGTGTATGCATCGATGAAGTTGGTCGTTCTAAATTGCGTAGTCGGGATAGTCGGCGGGTTTATTTTGTACTTCCTGGAATTTTCTGCTGTACCAGCTGCAACCGTCTTGTGCGGCTCCTAGAGACGAAAGTTTTGCGGTATCGGTATATATCAACGTTTTGGATTTTAGGTCGGAAAGCCGTGTTGGGATACAATGTCGGTTATCATGATTTGGTTTGGTTGTGGAGGCACGTTCCGCGGCTTGATTCGCTACTGCGGCTGGTGGGGTGCAGGGCAACCTCCTTTGTCCTACACCCGTTTCTCGTTGCCGGGGCGGTAGTCGTTCTCGGTTTTCGGTGTATGGGCCGTCGTCGGTGAAGATTCCTTGTTGTCGAGATTTCGAACAAAGCAAGACTGACTGATTTTGACAATGTTGTCTCTGATGACCTCGTTGTCCGCACCTCCAACAGCAGTCCACTGGTAAGTAGCCCTCTCGGATTGATAGGACTCGGTTTCGGTCTGGGACGTGTTGCCGTCGTGGTACACTTCTCGGTGGGGAGGTTCTCTGCTCCTCTAATCGGAGTGACTCGTACTCTTCGGCCATTCGTACGAGTCCGGCTAGTGTCTGAAAGTCGCTGCGGCGTATGTAGAACCGATATTCTGGCCGTAGATTGTCGTATATCCGCTCTAGTTTCTCTTCCAAGCTCATACTGGGGTGCCATCGCATCAGCGATTGAAGAGCGGTCACAATATCTTTGGCCTTTTCTCCACTCCTTTGCACTCGGGTCCGGATTTGTTCTGCGAGCTTGACGTGATAGCGGGGTGGGAGGTAGAACTCCTTGAATGCGCTCACAAAATCGTTCCATCCAGTCCAATCGGCTCGGTTGTTGCGATACCAAGCTAACGCGTCTTTCGTAAGTAGCTCCGGAAGTGCTTTGTAGATCCTTGTTACTGGTATCTCGTAGCATTCGGCTAGCTCTTCAACTCTCTCCAAGAAGGCTAGGGGGTCTTGTCCCTTATCAAAGCGCACGTTCCATTTTCGCACTTTATCCATGATTTCCCCGTCGCTTATTCGGGGGACGGTGGGCTCGGTTGTTGCCATTGTCGGTATTCCTTCGGATGTCTGTAGCTTTCTGGTACTCGGTGACGGGGTACTGATGCTTCTCTCCGGATATAAGGTCGGGGTTAGTAGTGCCGGGGCTCCTGCTAGGCCGGATGATTCTCCAACTTCGATGAAGAGTTTTCCAGCTTTCTCTTCGCGGACGACGTGGCTTAGTCGTTTTCGGAGCTCTTCCACTGTTCCTTCACTGTCCAATTTTCGATTGGCTAGTTCCTTCTGTAGTTCCTCCTTTTTCAAATAGCTGATTGGCATGCGGGCCCTCTCGGTTTCGATTCCTTCCTGTTTGCCTGGTTGCTGGTCCCACGCCTTCAGCTGTGTGTCCTCGGTTCGGTCGGTTGACATTATTATGTCCCTGCTCGGGCGCCAATTTTGTAACGTATTTTCCGGTAGTGGGGAGGGTCGCTGGCTCTTTCCAAGGGATAAGCTCGCCGGATCCAGGGTCAAGGGCTTCTGGAAAGAAACTCACCAATTCCTCACTACAAAATCTCTGTTTATTCACAATTTAATTCCCTATAAATGTATGTCGTTAAGTTATCTCTACAATTCACGGTATGTCCTACTCTCTAGAGTGTCTATATTTCACTACAATTCACGGTATGTTCTAAAAATGTCTGTGCTGCACTATAATCCGCAATCTGTTCTATTTCCACTTATTCGTCCTCACAGGGTATACGGCGGTCGTGCTTCTGTCTCCCTTGATATATCGGGTCTATTTCGGCTGGCTGACGGATGGATTGTCTTCCTCCTGCGAGCGTAGTATGACTGACGGACGGTTGTCTTGTTTCCGGGCGAAATCTTCTTACGGCGGTGACGGTTATTATATCTACTGGGAAAGAAACGGAGACAGAATGATTTCGTACTAAATACAGGCCTAACAATCTATGCTCTGAGGGACAATCACTTACATACACAGGCCAGGAAACACGCTGGCGAAGAATATGTCAGTACCACAATGATAACCGGGGCTTGCCGGTTAAGAGTGTGTCACCAGGGAGGCACGCTAGTGACAGAGAACTAGATAGCCGGGGAGGCACGCCAGCTATATGAGTGTCTTGTACCAGGGAGGCACGCTAGTACAAGAGAGAATACGAGTGTGTCACCAGGGAGGCACGCTAGTGACAGATATAACTAAATAGCCGGGGAGGCACGCCAGCTATATGAGTGTCTTGTACCAGGGAGGCACGCTAGTACAAGAGAGAGTACAAGTGTGTCACCAGGGAGGCACGCTAGTGACAGAGAACTAGATAGCCGGGGAGGCACGCCAGCTATATGAGTGTCTTGTACCAGGGAGGCACGCTAGTACAAGAGAGAATACGAGTGTGTCACCAGGGAGGCACGCTAGTGACAGATATAACTAAATAGCCGGGGAGGCACGCCAGCTATATGAGTGTCTTGTACCAGGGAGGCACGCTAGTACAAGAGAGAGTACGAGTGTGTCACCAGGGAGGCACGCTAGTGACAGAGAGCTAGATAGCCGGGGAGGCACGCCAGCTATATGAGTGTCTTGTACCAGGGAGGCACGCTAGTACAAGAGAGAGTACGAGTGTGTCACCAGGGAGGCACGCTAGTGACAGAGAGCTAGATAGCCGGGGAGGCACGCCAGCTATATGAGTGTCTTGTACCAGGGAGGCACGCTAGTACAAGAGAGAGAACGAGTGTGTCACCAGGGAGGCACGCTAGTGACAGAGAGCTAGATGGCCGGGGAGGCACGCCAGCTATATGAGTGTCTTGTACCAGGCAGGCACGCTAGTACAACAGATAAAGTGAGTGTCCGTCACCAGGGAGGCACGCTAGTGACAGAGATAACTAGATAGCCGGGGAGGCACGCCAGCTATATGAGTGTCTTGCACCAGGGAGGCACGCTAGTACAAGAGATAAAGTGAGTGTCCGTCACCAGGGAGGCACGCTAGTGACAGAGATAACTAGATAGCCGGGGAGGCACGCCAGCTATATGAGTGTCTTGCACCAGGGAGGCACTCTAGTGCAAGAAAGAGCGAGATATATATCAATATTTTAATATGCTAATCTTACCCACCACCAGTGGATCCAAATCTGGTCCAATACAACTTGTTGTAGCTGGGGCGGCACGCCAGCTACCAAACTTTTACTATACCTGTGTATATCTTACCACCTCGTAGGGAGCTCCGTGCTGGCCGTGGTGTCCGTCCGAACGCTGGTCTTCAACTGCCGTCGATCCGGTATGGGGCCCACCTATATAGCCGAAATGCTGGGATCTCCCTAAAAAGAAAACTATTACCTCGCTGCTCCTCGGTGATCTGCCTCGCTGCGTCGGTCGGTTGTGACTGACTGCTCCACTGTAGTCAGTCCTCCTTGTATTCCGGTCGGTCTGTTTCTGGTCGTCTTACCTTACCTCGGTTGTTCCCAGGGGTTGTTGTCTCCAGAGCTTGTCGACGACGACTGACTGAGCTGCTGTGTGAGCCCTCCTTATATAGTGCCAGGGGGCTCTGGCGGCACTCGGTTGTCGGACTTTCCCACGGTGTTTGTGGGGAAAATGGGTATTTTACCACTGCGGGGAGTGGTAAATTCGGTGAATTATTACAGCACTAGTATTCGGGGAGGTCTGGCGGGGCTTAAAAACCCTTATTTCCGGCCTTGCTGTTGACAGGTTTTGCCACTTGCTGTTAACAGGTTTTGTGGCCTTTTTCGACTTTGTGGCGGCTGCGGGAAGCGGGAAATTGATCCAGGTTAACTTATTTTATTACCTGGGGGGCCTGGCGGCGCTCGAAAACCTGTTTCTCCTCCGGTGCTGTTGACAGGTTTAGGTAACTTCGTTACACAGTTCTCTTGGAATAAATCTTTTTACAAAAACAAAATTGAACTTCCTAAAAAAATAAGATGCACTTCTCTAAAAAACTTTGTTAAAAAATTTCATTTGCATTAGATTCACAGTGCGGGTTATATGATGTAATGAAGTAAATAATGATTCCGTTTCACTGTCTTGTGAATAAAGTGTATTCAGTGCATTTGCGAAGGAGTGGCGTTTATAGAATGTTCTGATTCTATGATGAGAAAATACAACTCCGTGAAGGTCCCGAATGCAGGATAATCTGTAATTGTGGGGATGAAATTTCTTCCAGATGCTCTAATTCTTGGTCCATAATAATTTGAGTAATTTTCAATTTAGTTGTAGCTTGCGCTTTTTGAGTGAAAAAGCCTTGACGGTCTTTACATAGCCTAAGAATGGATGCCACTGAGTTGATCTTCTTAGGCTTTGCGAAGACCGTCAAGGCTTTTTCATTCAAAAGGCAAGCTACAACTAAATTGAAAATTATCGGTTGTTTTCTTTTGTTTTCGAGGTACTGCACAACTGAATCTTGCATTTATTTTCAAGCTCGCACTTGCGCACACTTCTTCATTTCCGCCGGGGATTCCATAGAAGCATTCGGTACACTAAAAGCGTTTACCTACTTCTTGTGATTCTTTTTGAGAATCATCATTCAAGCCTATGTCAGCTTAATTCGAATCTGTTTTTGCCATGAAAGGCTTAAAATTCTGCATTTGTGGCGCCCATTGCCAGTGATTGCAATTTTTTTCGCTTGCCTTGTTTTTGTTTTTATACCTTTAAGATATTTGCTATTTAAAATTTTTTTAATTCAGGACCTAAAAATAGAAAAATAAGCTTTTTGGTACAGTTATCTTGCAACTGACGACTCTTTTTCTACAAGAAGCCATAGTTATCGCGTGAGTTTTTCAACTGGTGCTCACATTGTTAGAGAAGTGTGCAATGAAATTTGTAGAAGAATGCATAACTGTACTTGCCTGAACCATCAAAAGAAATTTAGGAGAAATCTGCTGAAGGATTCGAAAACTCTTGGCGATTTCTGAATTGCATTGATAGTATTGACGGGAAGCATGTTACTGTTACGGGCTATCGGGGGATACAGTAAAAATAGTGATGGTGGTATTTTGGAAGTATGAACATGGTTTAATGAATGTACAAAAAAAAAGTACGAGTGAGTCGTCGCGGGTCGCCTGGTAGATGTGAAACATCGAAACTATTATGTGTAGAAAATATACATGAAAGGATTGTTTATTAAAGGAAATAAATATGGCATGATTAAGAAATATTGCATAATCAAAAACAAAATATTTAGATTTTGGTAAAGGAAAAAAAATTATTTTATTTTAAAAATACATATTTATTTAATAATAATAATGATAACTAACAGTAAGTTAAAAAAGTATTGGATATAACGTTGTTAAGGTATCTTATAACTACTACACGTACGCCACGCCACAGCCGGCGAGAGAGCGGGGGGATCCGCTAGTTGAGCGGATAGGGACGCGTCGCCACGCCAACAGCTGGTCTCACCCGCCGCATTAGGTACATATTTCACATCAAAATCTTTCTGGACAACATGAGCTGTGTAATTATTTTTTAATTGAAGACAAAGAAAATTTCAATAATATTTGTTGTATTATAGACCAATTGAAGCTAGTGTGGAAACCACCATTTTAATTGTTACAACAACTAAAAACAAAAGCTAGGTGGTTCTACGTATTTTCAGTATTTAGAAGAACCGATATCAACTGTAGGTGCTTTTACTAACTTTGATAACGACCCAGGTTTAATTAAATTTTAAATGCCATGTATTTTTTACACACTTCACAATGAGATGTCAAGTTATGCGGTTGTCAATTACTCGTCGCTGTCGAAATAGTTGATTTTGCTTTAATTTATTCTAAGCTTCTTTCATATTTCCTTCCACCGCACAAAATACGGTATGCAGAGTCTATAACTTTAATGCAGTAATGGGCATTATTCGTATAAATTTTCAATCTAATAACGATTTTTTATAAAAATCGAATAAAAAATTATTCGAATAAATTTTTATTCGATTTTCAATTTATTTTAAGTTATTCGCAAATAATTATTTGTTATTTGGTGCCCCTTAATCCAATTTCAAATAATTATTTGTTATTCCATCGTTCGTTATTTGATAATCAAATAATTATTCGTTATTTGATGAATTATTCGCAAATAATTATTTGTTATTTGGTGCTTTTTTAATCGAATTTCAAATAATTATTTGTTATTCGATTGTGCGTTATTCGATAACCAAATAATTATTTTTTATTTGGTGACTTATTCGCAAATAATTATCTGTTATTTGGTGCTTTTTATTCGAATTTCAAATAATTATGTGTTATTCGCTTATTAAATAATTACTCGATAATTCATGTCTCTTTATGAAATAATTATTTGTTGTTGGTGTCCATTAGTTCACTTTAAAAAATTATTTCTTGGTATACGCATTTCATATTACAGTGTGGCTCGTACTTAGGAAATTAAAACTGCCTTGTTATGTTTCGATATTTACAGTAAAGATTTTAGTAAATGATACCATAAAACAATTAAGTATTCCATACAGAGACATCAACTATCGAATAATTACTTGATAATCTAATAACAAATAATTATTTGCGAATAAGTCATCAAATAACGAATAATTATTTGATTATCGAATAACGAACGATCGAATAACAAATAATTATTTGAAATTCAAATAAGAAGCACCAAATAACAAATAATTTTTTGCGAATAATCCTCCAAATAACAAATAATTATTTGATTATCGAATAACGAACGATCGAATAACAAATAATTATTTGAAATTCGAATAAAAAAGCACCAAATAACAAATAATTATTTGCGAATAATCCTCCGAATAACAAATAATTTTTGTAATCAAATAAATTTTTAATCGATTTTTCAATTTATTTGAGCTTTTAGCTTTTATCCTTATTAAAATAAAAAATGCCCATCTCTGCTTTAATGTATCGTCTCTTTAACACTCGTTTTAATTGTATCGATTTCCACTTGCCGAAGTCTCAACTGAGAGATCTGCTTGGTTGAGGTTAGTTTTGCTTTAATTTATTTTTGCCCGCTAATGTAAAGTTTGTTTGTTGTAATCAGAATTTGATGAAAAAAATAAATAAACACAAACGGAAACCAGGCGAACCACGGGAAAAGCTCTGTATACATCAAATCAAAATCGAAACGCTATAGGCCCGCATTTGCATCAGTTAAATGACGCATCGGATTCTATGCTTCCATATCCCACCACAACTTCTTGTTCCGCATCGGTCCCGCGTTGTTTTTACCAGACCCTTAAAACTACTATACCTACGTCCATTCACCCCTATATTATATTCTATATATATGTATGTACCTACATACATATACAGAGGCGGCCAACTAATTAGAAACGATGATCCATGAAATAGAACTGCAAGAAATTCTAAATACATTTGCTTTTATTTCTCTCAAAATACATATATTTGGCTTTAATCACTAGGACGTTCTCCACTTTTTCGTGGCATTCCTTTGTAACAGCTAATTAGAATCGATCGAAAATTTGAATACTTACATAATTGAATCACTATCTAACTATATGAAGTATTTTTTTTATGATGAAATTAATTATTTAAAATTTAAAAAAGACAATTATTCTTATGCGGAAAAAAAACAGATCTAAGAAATTAGTGTTTGATGCACTTAAACGCGTTGATGTTTACAATGCAGTATACGTTAATTGGGATCACAAAAGAAATGAGTTGCGACTGACAGGAACATTATTCGTATATCCCAGAAGGATCAAGTCCGCTGAAAACATCAGGAAGGAAATGTTCTCTTATGAAGAAACTACATTACCCGTGTGAGCATAGTCAGTAAACAGGCTATACCAGTGTGATCATTTAAAAAAATCGATTTTTCGATGCGTGTTTATGTATAGAATAAAAGGTCGAAGTATAAAAGTCGGTTTAAGTTTATTTTTGAAAATAATGCTGCCGCCAGGCTATGAAAAATTTATTTTTAATACTAAAAAGTCGCTAGTTAAATCTTTAAACTCGTTTTTCTCAAAAGTGAATTTTTTATACTTGTAACTTGAAAACAATTTATCGTATCGATTCAAAAAAAATTTTGCAAGTTAAAGACCATGAATTTTTTTATTGAACTGAAAATGGCAAAAAAAAGAGACTTGCATATTTTTTCAAAACTCCGCCATTCTTATAATTTGCAATATTTTTTAAAATCCATTGTTGATGGTACGAAATGATTATTTTAGTGATAATTTGGTTTTTTTCGGTTCCACTCAATGTGCAGGCGTCAATCATGGCAGCAGTGAACTTACTTTTTTTTTATATGCCCCCGTAAATTTCAATATTTTGGTCGGGAAAAATTTATGTGTATTTGTAAACAAGTAATAAATATATACTCAACATTTTAAAACATTTGATGCTGCAGTTTTCCTTAAAAAAATTAAAAAAAATATATCCTTATTTTATGTAGTTACACTGTTATAGCCCCCTAACCGAGCACGGTGTAAATGGACTGCTGGCTCGTAAAGAGCCACTGGTCGTTTGGCGCAAATAAAGCTTGCTTGCAAACACCTGGACTGGACTTCAAGAGATTGGAAAAAAGTCGGACGAGAAAAATCAACCGAATGGGATCGAATGGCAGAAGTTATTGCCGCTGTCCATACCCATTGTGAAATATGAAGCTGGCTCCATAATACTTTGCAAATGCTTTACATGGGACGGTGTTGGTCCAACTTACCAGGTGGAAGGTAAAATGGACCAGAACCAATATCTCCATATCTTAGAAAACGTAATTGAGCCGTATACAGAGTCGAATATGCCCGTAACTTAGAGATATTAGCAAGACAACGGACCAAAGCAGACGGCAAAGAGAGTTAAAAATTGGTTTAAGTCAAAGCGTGTATGGCTTGGAGTCCAGACCTCATACAGCACTTGTGATGGATACTTAAAATCGAAGTTTCTGAAATTAAATACGGTAATATAGATAATTTGTATAATGCCGCTAAAGCAGAATATTCCCAAATACCAGCTTCTACATGCCAGAAGCTTGTTGTGGATGGTCCACAAAGTGTTAGGTTATAAGTTTACTTTTAACTTTAAAATTAATATTACTTTTTTTAAATTGTAGGAATGTTTATCAAGCGTTTCTAGTTAGATGACTGCCCAGAATTAAAGTTTTTGGTGTTATTTTTTTTTTTAAATACGAACATATTATGGAAAAGTGTTACAAGAAAATATAGAAGATATTGAATTCAAAATAAAAAAAAACTGTTGTTGTTGTAAATAGTATCTTTTAATTTAAAATATTATCAAGTATATTTTTCTCAAAAAGCCGTTTCTAATTAATTGGTCACCACTTATAAATGGATGCGGATATGTATGTATATCCGTATGCAGCAATACATATAAACCAAAATTAGTACATGTTTTAATTGCAATCTGGAAAAGGATACTGTGTGGTTAAGATACCCTAGCACCCACAGTGGGTGAGAAGCAAAGAAGATATAAAAAAAATCATAAACGGCCGATATTTGCTACGAATACCTTGTACTCAGCGGCCGCTGAGATGCCTTATGACATAAATGATACTGTTTGATACTGATAGCGGGAAGAGGTGATATCTAGAAATAATCGAAAACGACCAATATAATTGTCGAATCCATAGTCTTCGGTATTGCTAGATAAATAATGACACTCATTGTCACGTTAGATACTGCAAGGGTAAGACACCCGAAGGGGTGGGAATGGGAAGGGGGTAGCATGTAACAATAATTGAAAATAATATATATTAGTGTGGAAGCCTTAGTTTTCGGAGACACTGAGATGAATAATGATGTAAATACATTCTGTGGGTGTACGACAATACGAATTACGACACTCCCGATGCCGCTGGTTACTATGGGGGATAAGACACCCCAAGCACCCTAGATGCGGGGGTGAGCAGAGTGACATGACAAAAAGTAAAATGTAAACAACGCATCGTAGCTAGTTAATAATAAAAATAAATAGATGATTTAACGCGGTCGAGTAATCGAACCATTTTTTTCATGGTAGGTGGAAATATCCTTTGTTACGGCGCTATTATAGTATATACCAAAACTTGGACCGCAGTAGGAGCAAATATAACAGGATGACCGCAGCAATCACAGAGTAAGCGAGCACATATTAAAGACTTAGCATCTAAATTACAAAGTATTTCAGAATTTAGAAAAAAAAATTGCTTAAAGATTATTACACTAACAATAACGGATGTTGGGACTTATCACCAATAATGTACACGTGAAGTAATTCAAAAATATTACAAATAATGCAAATGGGCTTAAACAATTTTTGCAAACTATATATGTAGTAATTCTTACTTATATTAGATGAAAATAAAACAAATGATTTTTTAGTCCTAATATCTGGCTTATATCTTGGCTTAAAATAATATTTTCTACCGTATCCTTTAGCCTTTCTTACTTCGTGGCACCTTAGCAGTACACCCCTCACTAATTTTGCACATTAAATAGGTGGAATGCTCTCCTAGTCCTGTTTTACCACTTTCCATAGATCATTGCTGTTTTTGATGATTCCCTTGTAGGGCCTGTACCATTATTATCCTGAAACGGCGTTTAAACTAATCAATCAACTGTGGCATTGTCCGTAAAACCACGCAGGAGTTGAAGGATAATGAGAAAATATCGCCAAAACAAGAATAACATTTTCCGCCCAGTATTACATAAATTACTTCTAGCAATATCTGTCACCTTTGGGCCGTTCCCCGTAACTTGAACAGACAGTTTCAACTTGGTTTGGACACTTTAAAGAATACTATCCCACTTTATTTGTGGGCAAAATATATATCAATTTTGAATTCAACTTAAAAACACTTATTATAGGTTCTACAAAACTTTATTAAATTTAGAGCTGCGACATGTTTCGTCTTTCTAGGAAATTATCAAGCAACCAAATGAAAAACCTCTAATTTGCTAAACTGCACCGTTCTATTTGAACTTTAGCTAGCATTACAGTTGCATACTTAACAACAGGCTATTAGAAATGAAATCTTATTGGTCATTTAGCAAAGGTGAACCTGTTTCTTTTTCTTTCAGAATTTTATGGACTTCATATCTATATCAGATATTTTCTGTATTAATATTATAGATGAGTTTTAACTTGCCAAATGACATTTTATGGCCTGTATCTATTAAGAATTTACTAAAACCCGATGTCGCCTTGTAATTTTTTATTGCAGACACATGCTCTTTTAATCTTATTTTTACTTACCTAGTAGTTTTCTCAATATAAAACGCTGGAAAATTTTAGCAATTTATATAATATATACCTGATTTCTCGTATACAATACTTGATTGTCGGTTTAATTAATATTTAGCAATAATGTACCTATAGTCTGAGAATTAAAAAGACAAAAGCTTTCATTAAGAAATTAAAATAAGCCACTCCGTCTCTGGCTGTTGTCTAGCTCGTAGCAATGCAAAAATAAGACATTCAAGTTTCCTTATATCCCTTACCCTAATTCCCTTCCGGCCAAAACCTTGCTGCCGCATCAAAGGGTTGTCTCCTAGGCTTTGGCCAGATCGTATAAAAAAAATAACCTTGACAATAATATTCAATTTACAGAAGACTATGCCGGTGACTAATTAAATATTTTAGACATCTCAATTATTCATAATAACAATAAATCAATAAATCTTTGGAATTTAGAGTACATACAAAAACTACATATACTGACGTTTTTATTCCCAATACAAAACTTCCCTCATATAATATTAAAAAATCTGCCTTTCATTCTATGTTGAACAGATTAATTAATGTACCCGTGAGTAAACATAACAATAACAGCTACAACAAATTGTGGTTGGGTAGTTGTTTTGTTTAATTTGCATCGAGTTCAAAATATCGTAATAGATATAAAATTAAAAATTATTTTATGCTTTTTTGAGCTTTTCGTGAAGTCGGTAAATTTTTTTTTTTTAAACTATTTTATTTGTTACCTTTTTAGTGTCTTCATATATACGACTCGAAGAATGCTACTCGTACGAAGAAAGCAATTTCAAAAGATGCAGAGGTAGTGCATTCTTAAGAATGGAGACATAATTATCCAAATCCTGCAACATATTACGAAATTAGTCACGGTCACCCATTCCTACCATCACCTTATAAAGTTCTTAACACGAGCCTAGTGCACCACCGTACTCTATGCAGCAACAGAGAATTATCGTAGTCACTCTAGGTACAAAATCGTTATCATTCATCAATCAGGAAACTTATTCTGTACAACCGAATCAAAATCGGTCTATTACTTATGAATCAGAACACAATTTTTGTCAGATAACAAATAGATACTCTATGCGTTCAGAATCATCTTAATCAGTGTACGTGTTACACAGTTAGGTTGCCATCTCCCCATCCCAACCCTAGGTCAACATTTTTCCATAGAGTAGCAATGAGGGATCATACTGTATACAACAAAAAAGAATCTTAAAAATAGGTGTGTGAATTACGAAATTGGGTAACACCCCCTCCGCATACCACATCACCTCATAAATTTTTGTCGCCGTATCAGTGGGGCAACATATTTTACACATCAAAAGAAGAATTATCCAAATCGGTCCAGACGTTGCGAAGTTAGATTACTCCTCCACCTCCCCATCCCAAGCTTGACCAATCTTTTTCATTGTTAGCAATGGGGCATTTTACTCTATACATCAGAAAAAGTAACAAGAATCTATCAAGTGCCTTCAAAGCAATAAATTGAATTGATTAAAAAAATATATGTCCCTGGCAAACTTAAGTCGCAGGCTTCTATTTTCCTTAAAAATTACCGGTTTTTTACAACATGACGCCCCATTGCATTTCACTTTTACCCAATAGTTCTGGAGCTTTTATTGACATCATTAGCAGTGAGCTGTTTTCTAACCCCTTCTACAGAGGTCTTCCACTTTTTGTAGGAACGTTGGTAGTACCGCGTTTTTTTTATTTGTTTATAATTTACAAATCGTAATCTTTAATAAACCGAACGTTTTATAAATTTCCACTCTTTTTAGTCTATTTCTAAACATTTTCACAATTTTCGAATTAAATTCGTTCTCTACATACTTTCTGGCAGCAATTTTCATAAAAAAGTAAGAAAAACTGTGTAGTAAAAATTTTAATTTGTGGTCCGTTATCTTCCAAGATTGAATGAAATATTTATTGAATATCACTTAAGTTTCGACACATTGGTCCAAGATTTTAATGAAAGGTTAAATTTTTTATCATATAGGTATGTATACTGACAGCAAATGATTAAGGAGAAATAGAAATTCAAAATCATTTTAAAGTTTTGTAAAAAATAGAAGAGAGTCGTAAAGACGGTGTGTGTGGTTTCCATTTGTTTTTGCCACTAGTGTACGTTCTAGAGCTGCGACTGTCACATAATTCTAGAAAGTGTACACAAAGTTTAGTTAAGCAATTTCAACACTATTCCTTTTGCCTCAAATCAGGACGTTTTTTTTCAAATGGTTTGAGCAATTTATATTGACGTTTTTGAGATTTTAAAAAAGCACTTGCATATTTTAGAATTTGTCATCATTTTAACTACCTTTAGTGGGAAAGAATTCTTGTATGTACCATCCTTTCAAAATATTATCGGCTACTAACTAAGCTTAAAGTGAGGAGATAAATATAGGATTATTGGAAAATACAGGGATATTTCCAAGGAATGCGCATAAAATAAAGAATGACTACTCCCCTTCACTTGATTCCAACACACCATGGGGAAAAGCATTAAATCACGTGCTTACGGGCTCGCGTAAATCCCCTTAATCCAGGAAGTTTCATTGAAAACTTCGTTGTTTGTAAATTTAATTACTTATAGTAGTATTCAAAGTCGTTTAAGTATAGCATAACTTTCATGCAAATTGAATAATTTTTTTAAAAAACCTAATACCTATTATGTGATTTTTTCGATATTTTTCAAAGTCGGATTTGGTTTCTTAAGTTGAGTTGCTTGTGTGTTTTGACATATGAATTATCTAAAGTCCTTAGGATTAATCTACGAGGAAGTAACTAAAGGAGAGGCCTTTCTTTACCTCAGAAAAGCGTGGCAATTTTAAGCTGGTGTGAGATTTATATGCATACAATCTCATAAGCACAAAGCAGGCGATTAAAATAGTATTTTATATACGGGAGTTATGCCACGAATTTTAAAATATTGAACTCAATAATAAATTGTGGTCAATGTAATAATTTCTTTACAATAAAATATATTTATATAATGTAATATATATTATTTAAATTTTGGCAAAGTTCTCCTCGGCTAAATATTGTGTATCGACCACGTAAATTATAAAACTTTAATAGGACGAGTTCCTTCCGATTAACATTTTTACCTACGACGATGAAACTAAAGTCTGAACTAAATGACAACCATTAAAACAAATGTCAAAAAACTTTCATTCGATGAAGTAAGTGGGAATTTTCTTTAAAAACGCGGTTTAAGTGTTTTGCAAGAGCTGTTTTTTTTGTGTGCCTTATAAAGTACCCTTACTTTGTTTAGTTTACATATAGAAAGAAGTTCCGGAAAGATTGTGGTGCTTGCTATTATCACCGGAACTCACCGAACACTTCTTTTTCAGTTTTTCTGAAAAGAAAAGCACTGTTCTCTGTTAATGATATTAAACAAAAGTGACAGCCAGTGGACCAGTTTGGAATCACTTGCCTCCTCAATCCCCGCAGAAACTCGAAAATTTGCCATGCTCATAGTATTTATACGTTACGGGCTCTCTTTTAGTTACTTCCTCGTAGGGATTAATATTCTTTATCAACAGTGACCATTAATTAAAAAAAATTTCAAATTTCCGGTTAAAATTTAATTTCCTCGACTGTTACTGTGATATATTTAGAGTTTCGGTCTTCTTAATATGTTAAATTATTAACCAACTATACATAGAATAAGGTACCCTAAAACTATTTTCCTTAAATAGCATTGGTTTAAATTAATAATTCAATTATATCACACCTTTTTTAAAAATTCCCGACTGTACGAACTATTTTGCGTTTAGGCTAGTATTAAGCGTGGTCCATTTTAAACTGCGTTTGAAAATATCTGAAAAACTACCCATCGGATAAAAAATTTAAAAATATACGTGTCCAATATTTTTGAGGGGGCCACCAAATGAAACCAAACTCGATCCCCCAACCCCACCCCTGGGATGGGGCGGTGAGTAACTCTAGAATCTTAAAAAGGAATCCCTACTTTTTATTGCAGATTAGAGATGGGCGATCTTCGATTCGATCTGTGCGAATCGATCTTTTAGCCTTCGATCTGCCGATTTTTGAATCGATTTTTCGCGGGACCGATTCAGCTCGAATCGATTTATTTATTTCCGATTCCCATCGATTTAAGACAAGACGCGACGCGATAAAATAAAATTGAGCAAGCTCACGTGGAAATTTTTTCGCATCATCATTAATTTGTGTATTATTCCTGGAAATTTAAATTTTCGTACCTAAAAAATTTTTAATTCTAGATAAATGCATTTCAGATCTCTAAAATATGGAAGTGTTATCTGTATCACTGCGTACCATGAGTACCTATACTGCCAAACAGTGTAGTTGGCAGCATTCAATTTAAATGCATCCCTGGTTAACTCTAAGGCCTTTGAAAATATCTCCCTGCTAACTAGGATAGGTGTTACGTCTGCCCACTCCGTCCTTCCGCTATATGGTTTCTAGTCTGGAACAAGGTCTTCTTCTAAACTATCATCACTTATTATTAGTTCTTTAAAATTGCAAAATTAATCACTTGGTGGGAAAACATAATATATTGTCATATGAATTCCACCGGTTTTTGCTAGTTATGACAAGTTGAGCGAAACAAAATTTGTGCTTCTCCAAATTGAAATGTAAAAATAAATGGAATCGATCTATGAACATCGATCTTTTAAGGGCGATTAATCGATCATCGAAATCGGGAAAAAATTACAGATCGATCCGTACTGAATCGATTTTATCAGTTCGATCCCCCATCCCTATTGCAGATTCAGATTCTCCATAAAAAAATAAGTTTTTGGTCGTTGATAGATGGTGCTGTAATCGCAAAAGATAAGATTTATCATATTTTTCGAGAAATTTTACGGAAAAGTGGAAAATAATTCATTAATTTAACCAAGGAGACCTAATGGTGCTAAATTTAAGCACTCTTACAGCCGGGTGCGGGGTGGTGGTGTTGTCGGAAAATTAGCCTTACAAATCAAAACCCCTTTCCTTATTGCAGATTCAGATTCTGCGTGAAAAAACAAGTAAGTTTCAGTAAAAAAATTGTTTTCCCTTCTTATAGATGGCACTGCAATAGAAAAAACAAAATTTTTTGGACATTGCATAAAATCCAGACAGGCATGCTTACTCAAAAAACTACATTTGGCATAATCCAGCAACAAAAACGTGGACGGAGTAGTTTTCTATTACCTTAGGAGCACTTTTCTAGGTATTTGTGTACAAACACTTCAAATACCTTGAATCATATCCTCTCTTGCAATTGGCTGTTGTACATAAACAACGTTTTTTAGTTATCCCCACGAGTAACAATCCGGAGGAGTTAGATCTGATGAATGGAGAGAACACACAAACGGTCCACCGCATTCAATGGATATTGTAAATTCAAAAAATCTTCGCCATCCATTTGAAACCGAATTCTTTGTTGAGTTGCTACATCTACGTCCAACAACAATTATGTGTAAGCAGCCGTAAAAAGCTTTCGCCGTACGGGAAGGTGCTGTGACCAGCGTTACCACTATGACACAAATGTGTGTGACACATTTTTATTTTTTTATTTAAATTTGGCACAATGATACATTTTTTTCTTAAATGGCACATATTGTCTTTGTCAAGGAAATAATTGGTAAAATCTGGTACTTTTTACCACTAGAGAAATTTTTTGTATTAATAAATTTACTTTCACACAAAAGCAGAGAATTCAAAAGATTTTAAAATCGTCAGTGCAAACGTTTTTCAACTTCTTTCATATAAACCTGGACAAGTCTAAGACTATGACGGTTCTTAGATTATTCGCTTTGAAGCGTCTTACTTTGCAGAAACGAAGATGGTGTCTCTTCCTAGGACGCACACTTGAAAGAGTCAGCAAGTCCACTTATGCATTGAGAATAAATCAAAACATTGCTTCAATCTTATATCATATTCCTTACAAAAAACTAAACTCAGAAATAAGGTTAAAAATTGGAACTATAGAAAATATCATGGCTGCTAAGGAATTGACTAGATAAGATAAAATATGGTTAGGGAAAAGCATTGTATAACATGTACACAATGTACGAAATAAACACATGACCCGAGCAAATTTTCAAAAGTTTGTAATAACTTGGAATTGCAAAAAAAACCGAACTAAACCGTTCAACATGAGCGAACTAAAAAAATATTAAAATATTTCTTAACGCGATCGGCGTTTCTAATAGAGAAAAGCTAAATTCCTTTGCTGCTGGACGCCTTCGAAAAAACCGAACACTAGATGGAAATCCAACAAATTTAAGAGTGTCAACCACTGACATATAGCTATGGAAAAATCATATGCTATTTCATTTTGAGACAACTTTTGTTACCAGTAGTGGGAAACCTTTTTTGCTTGCATTTTTCTTTCGAGTATTTTGCTAACGCTGTCAAGAGGAAAAAACATTTGAAATAAATCCTTGTTTTTGTTTATTTATATATTTTTTTCTCAATCTTTTGAAATAATTTATTTTTTATGTATTATTTTGTTTGTTAATTGTTTTAATAAAATATATTTCGTAAATTGTTTTGACACATTTTGGCACATTTTTCTTTCCTCGCTGGCACATTTAAAACAATATCATGTGGAAACGCTGGCTGTGATCGTACGGTGAACTACGGCTTATTATCAAAGGCAGCGCAGTGGAGTCAGACTTCACTTCACTTTCAGAACTCAAACTAGAAGCATCAATTAAATTTTGAAAATTTACAAAGTAGGTTTAATTACTTACATACAGAGGCAACTATTTTTCATTTAAGATGACTGATTACAGTCAACATAAACTGTTGATATGTTATTAATTTTAGGAGAAAGTCAAAACAACCATGCAGCTGCTGTACGGCAACATCCATCTAAGAGTACTTTTCGTAATGACACTTTAAAACCTCGAGATGGAGCATTGACTCGAGGACGCAGTCATCACGTTTTTCATGAAAATGACTACTATTCTTTTTACGGCTGTGTAAAGCGTGAATTGATTTAGATGATTTTGATAATTAGAGTATTTATTTGCATCATGACAAAATTTTTGGCTAGTTGTGAGAGTTGGAGGAGGGCCGGCACTTAGCTTCGTAAGGCGTAGACCGATTTTGATGGTTTTGATTCTTTTATACAGAATTCATTTCCTCATTTGAAAATGATAAAAAAAATGTTGTACCTAGAGCGACTACGATGATTCTTGTAATGTGTGCGCGTGATTAAGCAACATGAAGTTGCCACGGGATGTTCAAGTGTCACGCGCTAGCTGGCAGCACCGTCCTAGCTCGTCGGTATGGGGTGTGAGCCCTTGAACATCCAATCACACATTTCATCACTGAAATTCGCGTGCCTGTGGCGACGGAACGTTGTGGACTCCCTCTGTCAGGTCAAGATAAAAACAAAACAAGAAGCAGACATTGAAGGAAGAACAATAGGTCTGGTATAACCTGTTGCTCCTAGCCGCGCTGAAACTGTCATGAAAAAGCCGAACTGAAAAATGTACCCCCATGTCGACAGTTCAGCTATCAACCCACTCCATTCCTACACCTGGCTAGGGTGTAGGCCCAACCTATAAAGAGTACTGAAAAAAAATATTAAATCAAAAGCATTTTGATAGAGGGAGAAGGGATGAGGGAATCAAGAAGGGGAAGAAACTTAATGGGTTGTTCCTGAAATTCAGAAAATTTAAAATTTCATTTCATTTATGGAAGCATAAAAATATATTACAGCAAATTTAACAAAAATCTTAGTGAAACCTGGGCTACTGGTGGAAATCATGTAATTCATTATACAATCTAGAACTACATATGCTTGCATTTACCTACCATTTACTCTATTTAAATGAAGTAATAACATAAAAGAAAGTTTTCTAACTTAGGCTGCAGATATTCTAAATAAATGTTTAATATCTTATGGTATATATATATACGTAAACAAGAAAACAAAAAGTAAATGTTTCACTTATCCTAGCATCTACAAGTCAACCATAAAATTATTGTTCCTTCGTACCTTTCTTATTAGTCGGTCTAATCTTTACAATCCAATCCAGAACTCGGAATTAATTTTAATGAGCGCATGCACTCATATCATGTATGAATCTTGATTCAACTATATATATACATATAATTAGTTACTACTCAACCATAACTAAATAAGAAGCCTACTGACAAAGCCTGTGAATAAAACTGAAAATAGGAAATAGTCTTGCAGTACAAAAGGGTTTCTAAACTAATCGATTTGTTTCTCTTTCCTCTAGATTTTCATTATTAATTATTTTTTTTTAGATTACTAACACTTCCGAGTGTCTAGTCTGCTGATCTTTCTGAGAGCTAGGTTCCATAAAAAAACAACACAAACTCATACCGTCCTAATAGATAATAAACGGAATCAAGAATCATCAACGCGCCATATTGTATTGCACGTCACGGTTATCTAGCTAGATTACCCAATGACCTAAACAAAACGAGATATATTTATGATTGATTTTAGTATGAGACGAGAGATTTAATACGAGCTTAATACTTCGATATAACCAAGCTATGATTATAATGCTTTTGCGAGATTCAATTAGATACACATTAACATCTGAAAGATATCATTCCAAATTGAGCTAAAGATCTAAAGACAATTCAAACAAAAAGGCACATATAACTCTTAAGAACTACAAATCGCTAACTGGTGGTTTGGAGGACCCTATTAGAAATTTATTTAATTAGTTATTTATCCTGCGAACAAAAAAATATTAGCTTTGCATACAGGTTAAAATAAGTAAATGTTTATGCATTGTTTTTTTCTAAGTTATTGATTATATAATTCACTAGCTACAACTCTAAAGAACTACTTGACAAAAAGGAAACTTTCTCTTTATCTTATCTTTTTAAGTACAAAAAAAAGGTAAATATTTTTAAAATTTTTAGACACTCACTCTGTCCAAGAACACGTTCTTACGGATTAAGGCTTGAAGGCACGTGTACGTAGCCAAAAAGCAACAAAAACGAATAAACTTTTTTCCTTTAATGGCTGTCGGATGTTGAGCTTCGGACTGGTCCAAACCTTGGTGGAAGCCTCACAGGGCTTGAGATGCAGAGATTTCAGGACATATTGCTCTGCAGAACGTTAATTCTCCAGCGTATCGGGTGCTGATTTAGATCTGTGCATAGGGAGGAATTTATAGTTTCTCACTCGCAAAATGAATATTAATTTGAGGATTATTACCTGACGACGTTTTCCTTTTTGTTTCTTCTCTTTGCTGCCGGTATTTTTTTCTTACGATCTTCTGAGCCAAGAAAAGGAGGGGTCACCCAGCCGAGCGTTTTCTCCTGTTGGTCTACTACACCCTCTGGCCACCAGTGGTCTAAATTCATGCCCTCTGTGACTGACAAGATGGTTTTGGTCTGCTCAGGTAGTGAAAAACTGCAGTGTAAGGCTTGGGAAATATTTCTTTCCGTTATTAAGTAAAAAGCCGGATAATGGCTTGATCCAGTCGTTAGTAATTTACAGGTAGCAATTACCACTATCGGCAGCTCAGACTTCTTAGCGCAAACCTCAAAGACTTTTCAGGTTAGGAGAGATAATTCCACACTGAAGTTAAAGTATACTCGCTGTGGAATCGAAATATATTTATTAGACGCTTGCCTGAGTACGGATGACTCAGATAAATATTGAAAACTAATTTAAAAACAGCCAACTTACATCTGTTTCGCGTTGTACCTTCACTTCTGGTGATGCAGAATGAACATGTGCCTTCTTCTTCTTCTTGATTTCCTCAAGGTAAAAGTAGCACGTACGTTTCACATCACAAGGAGTAGCGGTGCCAACTGTTACACGTCTTTCAATGTCACTACCGAACCAGCCAATGAAATACAATCTCTCACTAAAACTCTATATTTTCTTTTTATTTTCACATTAACTAAATTTTCCCTTATCTTTAACAAGGTTTCTTAACTAGGGTTTTACATAAATTCACATTAATTATTAGAACACAGTATTTTCTTTTCAATTACACAGTCATTAAATTTTTCCTTATCTTTAACAAGGTTTCTTAACTAGGGTTTTATATAAATTCACATTAATTATTAGAACACAATATTTTCTTTTCAATTACACAGTCATTAAATTTTTCCTTATCTTTAACAAGGTTTCTTAACTAGGGTTTTATATAAATTCACATTAATCATTAGAACACAAAATTTTCTTTTCAATTTCACAGTCATTAAATTTTTACGTGTCGAACAGAACAAGACTTCCACAATCGCGACCAACTCCGACCTCGATCAAAACAAAACTCTCTCAACGCGACTTACCGCGTTCGCGAATAGAACAGAACTTCCTTTTTTTTTTTAAAACGCGACTTGTCGCGATCACAATTAGAACCAGACTCGCTCATTCTTTTCTTTAGAAAATCTCACTAGCGATCTACATGAAGAAAAGCTTTCGTGCTTTTTCTTCGTTTTTTAGCTTTGCCCTTGATGTACTTAGTAGTCATTGGGCAAAGCCGCTGTAGATCGTTGTTTGTCGCGCTGATTAAGCAAATTTCTTTTGCTTATCGTGTACTGGGCTACCGTGTGAAAGGAATTTCGACGGTAACCCGAGCGCGTTGTTTGTCATGGGTTAGATTTGAGTACATTGCAACTTTGTTGCAATGCGCTCGGTTATAGGAAATCCAACCCATCGAATATCCATTGGTTTATTTTTTATTTTTTGGTACTCATGAGTTAGATCTGAATATGTTGCAACTTTGTTGCAACCAAAATGTGATATTCGAAATCCAACTCATGAGACTTTTACGATTTGTTTTTATTAAATGTCAGATTGGATTCGTTAGAATTAGGCTTATCTTAAAATAAGCGAATCCAATCTGCAACATTTCCTTCCCCCCGCGAATAAGAGGAGTATTCTTTGAAGAGGAATACTCCTCATTCCGAGTTTGAATTTAGTAGTACGCGGTTTATTTCTGTAGAATGGCTTTTATTTCAAATGCCAATTTTGTGGGTCTCCTGCATGGGGACGCTATTGTTCTACGTAACCAAAGGCACCGGCTGGCTCATTCGGCGATTTTTCGCGCCCGAATGGTGAGGATCATCCGGGTTGACCCTGGCGGGGACGGTTGTGTCCGCCTTTGGTGGTCCCGTCCGGACCGGCGATCCTGCTGCATATGGTCTAGCAGGGGCGGTGCTGATTCCACCCACATGGTGGACTACGTACTCGGCGGTCACGGCGAGTCGTGGAATGCTTCAGGTAAGCCCATTTTCTGTAATTATGTTACAATTATAATTCTGATTTTTATTTTTCTTAGGGGGCGTGTTGCTGGTGTGGGGGTATGTTGCAGATTGTGCACATTGTGTCTTGACGGGAACCCCCCCACGAGGATCCCCGCTGCCTTCCGTGCACGTCGCTGAGGACGAGGCCTCTCCCCCTCCTCGGGCTGACAGTTCCCTACAGCGTGTCTTGGACATAGAGGAGCTGCTGTCATCGCCCGTGGTAGACTCTGACGTCAGTTCAGAGCACTGGACTCTCAGCCAGTAGGCGGACTCCACAGCTTAATGCCTCTCTTCAATTTTTTCTTGTAACTTTTTATAAAAAATTTTTTTTCTTTATAAAATTCAATTAATCTTTTATAAATAAATAATCAATGATACCCTTACAAATAAACAACAAAATAAAAATTCAGAAATTAAACCAGTTGTCTTTTTCTTCGTAGCTAGACCTTTCATACTTTCAGGTTGATTAGGGCTCCGCGCGTTTGGCCTGGCTGAGTTGTTCTTTCTCCTATTTTGTTTTTGGGTGTTTTTTTTTTTTTTTTTTTTGTGTTTTACGTCGGTTTATAGGTGTGCTTTTAATATTTATTTCGTATTATTTTCTCTGTCTTCTTTTTGTTTTTTGTTTACTTTTTCTCTTTGTTTGTTTAATGCTGTTTTGCGCTACGGTTTCGTGTTCACCGTAGATTGTGGTCGTACTCCACGGCGCGAAAAATTTTACTTTTATTTCTTAATATTCTTTATTTTGTATAATATTTTTATTCCTCGTTAGTACTTGCCTTGCGCGTCAGTATTTTTTCGACCGACGGTTGTGGTAGTACTCCACGGCGCGTTTAATTTTACTTTTATTTAACTTTTATCACTGTTATATTTGTAGTACTTGCCATGCACTACGGTCTCTACTCGACCGTTGATTGTGGTAGTACTCCACGGCGCGTAAAATTTTACTTTTATTTCTTAATATTCTTTATTTTTTATAATATTTTTCTCCCTCGTTAGTACTTGCCTTGCGCGTCAGTATTTTTTCGACCGACGGTTGTGGTAGTACTCCACGGCGCATAAATTTTTTACTTTTATTTAACTTTTATCACTGTTTTGATTTTGTTATTAATCTAGGAGTCTCTAAAAAATTTTGTCTTAGCCTCCTTCAAGTTTATTTGTGTCTATTTTTTAGACCAGTTGAATGGACCGTGCCCTGGGCAGTGTTTGTGGCCGTTGAGGCCGCTCTTTCGGTTGTGAGACTGCCTCGTCTAAGGGTATTTCGGGCATGGGCGTTTGATTACGCCGCGTGGTCCATGCCTTTAGTGGAGGTATGGCGTATTTGGCTGTCATGTAAATGACGATGAACAGCAGCATTAGACCCGTAAGTGACAACGAAGTTGCCGAGAGTAGGTGGGGTGTTTTCACCCGGGAGTGTAGATTTAACTCCCGTATTTTGGCCTGTATTTGGTCCAATGATTGCGTACTCTCGTGCAACTTTTCGTTAGTGTTGTCACCCAGTAGCAGCTTTGTATATGGCACCTCTGTCACAGAATGCTGCTCGTATTTGGCCATGAAGGAATCTAATTCCTTTGCCGTTTCGTTTGTTTTAGGAAAGTATGCTGGTTGCGTGAAAAGTAGTGGATGAGTATTTTCAGCCTCATAATATAGGGTATGCGGTCCTATTTGTAAGTGGCAGGGTTGGTTAATTACCAAGATTCCCTGTCCAGAGAGGCGATGCGTGAGCAATTGTTGGGTGCATGTAATATGCACAATGGTTGTTGTCTTCAATGCATATAGCCAGGAATTGGGCCTATTTAATTTAATTAAAATGTCCCTGAAAGGTATCTGCACTTTTAGCGAACACCTAGGGTTTTCGTTCAGGGGGTTGAAGAGCAACTTGATCACGCATTCATCCGATTGTGTTGCCTTTGTTATCGGCGTATTTAGCAAACCAGCGTAAGTATCCTCCTCGACATCTCGAGTGACTTTCCGATATGCTTTCATATTCTCCGGCTTAAGCAATAGAAATTCCTGAGTCGAAAGTTGACTCGCTATATGCGAATATTCTATTTCCGGGACCAATGAATGATTCGCTTCCGTGCGTATTGGGAAGCACCTGATTCGTTGCAACTTCATTTTTGGAAGACTGAAAATTGGTAATGTAATTTTGATTACCAGTTTTTGTTGCAATAGGTGGGTTCGTAATTCAGCCGTCTGATAGAGAATCGATAGACAATTCTGGGCTTCTGAACACGTGGCATGAGATTTGTGATAAATCTCAAGGAGTGAATCAGGGGCGATCAGCAGGGGATGAATTTGGTTATTTCGGCTAGAGGTTATTATATCCAGTAGCGCCTGCTGTCGGAACTCAATTTCTACCATTTGTAGCAGCAGACTAGAGACTATTTCCTGTCTCATTTGCCTTGCTAAAAGTTTGTCGGTTGAGTTGTGTAAATCATTCATCTGGTAGGCTATTTGCCGTTGTCTTTCGACCAGTGAATTTAAAGGTTTTTGAATTGTATTAAGCGCAGTCTTGACTACACTGATTTGTTGTTTCTCCAAATCAGCGAGTACCTGATGGTTAGTTTCCAACTCATCCAGGCGACTATAGACTTCGCGTTCATTGGCACTATCCATGGTACCGAATAGGTAGTGCATGGCGTTTCCGATGCCGTCAAAAATAGATCTCATTTTACGAGATTTGGGAACAGCTTGTTTAATTACCTTAGTGCGTTGTTTGATGTTTTCCATCAACGCGTGCATGTGTTTTTGCTGGAGTTCGCAGAGGTCTCCTACGGTGTTGTTTCCGCATAGTTGATGCACGTAGTGTTCAGCTCGTTCCGCGATCGTGGTTTGATTGTCCAACTCGGTCAGGTCCAATTCCGTGAGGATATTCCATGTCGAGTGGTAAACCATGAGGCTTCCTAAATCCTCGAATAGCACTCCTGTATTGTTGAGTGGGTTTACCGAGTATGTCTCCGACGTACTACTTCCCATAGCGGACATTATTAGTCCGAGGATGATAGCGTTTTGTATCATACCTGGGGAGGGGAATATGGTTAGTGGGGGTCTCTAAATTAATTTTCTTATTTACTAAGCGTAGATTTTCCCTAAAGTGATGTCATGCTTGTCTTGCATTCTCACGGGTATAATAGTTGGTTACCTTTGGGTAGTCGCTTTGATGTTTACTGTTGAATACAGTATTTCGAAAATAGTTGAGGGGGACCTCAAGACAAAGGACTACCAGGAAGGAGTTTAGTGTTTTTGTGCTGTAGAAATCGGGCAATCTCCGACGGGATTGCAATTGCACAGAAGTTGGTTTGATTTATTAATTCTGGGAATCGAATCTGACAGCCGGCAGCGTTTTATTTTCACAAGAGGTGTTTAGAGTGCTGTAGAAAATATGACTAAGTGGGAGTGAGACCTCAAGGCACGGAACTGTCAGGAAGAACTGCTAGATATAGCATTAAAGAGAGGGATTTTTGGTGGTTCAATCTCTGACGAAATTTCGCAAGAGTTAGTTTGAATTTGTTGTTTCAAGGTTCGACTTTTAGTAGAAGTCGTTCTTTTAATTATGTGTTGTCGTGCAAAAAGAAAATTAGTGAAGTCCTGTTGCTGGGTACTTCGTTGTTTTAGGCACGTCTAATAGGCGGAATGTGGGGTTTTACATTAATTGATTTGAGATTACTTAGAAAGATTATAAGAAATAAAAGGAATTTTAATTAGGGTTGGTTTGGACCCGATTGGACCGAGTTGTTAAGGGACTTTTCGTTTTGCCTTTCTTGGTTTTGTGCTGACTTTGCGTTACGATCTTCATCTCGACCGTAGATTGTGGTAGCACGCCACGACGCGTAAAGATAATATTTACGATCTTCATTATCTATTCATAGAATGGCTTAAGACGGTTGTTGTGAACCGTAACTGTACGTTTGCCCATTTTTAGGGTTGTATTCACTGATGATGGTATACCGATTACCAGATAGGGTCCTACCCAGATTTGAGAGAGCTTATGCTTTCGACTTTCGCTCTTGAGTAGGACTTTGTCACCAATGTGAAACGATAGGGGTCGAACAGCTTTATCGTAGTATAATTTCGACCGTTGCTTGCTAGCGAGCAGATTTTTACGTGCCGTGGCATAAGACCTTTGGAGCTTGTATCTTAAGATTTGATAGTAGCTCTCGTGATTATACACGGGTTCAGGGTCTCGCTTCAGATTTGACGGAACATCCGCTGTGAAGCCGTAAAGGCAGTCCATGGGAGTTAATTTTGTCCCTTCGTGTACACTGTTATTGTACACGAATGCAGCGGTTCGCAGATATTGATCCCATGATTTAGGATTCTCGTCCACTATGGTACGTAAATATTCAATTAACGGCCTGTGTGCACGTTCCAGTGCGCCGTTTGACTGTGGGTGGTAGGCAGAGGTTTGTAACTTCTTCACCCGTAACAGTTTACATACCTTTTTGAACAGGTCACTAAGGAAGTTGCTTCCCTGATCAGTGACTATTCGTTTAGGGATGCGGTAGCGCGCGACGATTTCGTCGAAGAAGATTTGCGCTACAGTGACGGCTTCCCCGTTAGGTATGGCGTACCAATCGACAAATTTAGTGAGGTTATCCTGGAAAGTCAAGATATACTTGTTTCCGGAGTCAGTTTCCTCGAGTGGACCAACAATGTCGAGATAGACTTTGTCGAAGGGTTGTTCTGCGATGTCCGTGATGACCATCGGCATTTTATACTGAGGCGATGCCTTCATTTTTTGGCATTTTGAGCAACGCTTAACATATTTCTTAATATCGCTAAGCATGTGCCTCCACCAGTACTTCCTTCGAATCCGCTTGTATGTTTTAATTACGCCCTGATGGCCGCCAAAAGGAGAGTCGTAATAATCGTGTAAGATTGTTTGTATCTCCTTGGGGCTTGTGATTATTTCAGGGGGCTTAGGTTTATCGTCGATTAGCGGATTAGTATCTGGCAGGTTTTCTGTAGTGGCCTCTTCTATGTTTGGAATTATTTCATTGTTCTGAGGCGTGTGATCCCGTATTTCGGGGCTTTTAGACTCTGTTTGAGCGTTTTTCGCTTGAGCCCGGGTCACCGCGTTACATTTTAGGCGATTTTTGCGAATGGAGGTTATTTCTTCCTCCGAGTCCGAGTCCATTTTATGGTGGACTTGTGCTTTGACTATTATGCTTCGGCCATTTGAGTCTTCGCTGACTTCCCGTGGAATGCGGCTTAACGCGTCGGCATTCGTATTGTACTTTCCTGGCTTGTATTCGATTTGATAATCGAATTCAGAAAGTTTATGGTGAAATCTCACCAGACGGGAAGTAGGGTCTTTAACATTAAAGACGCCCTTGAGAGGCTTATGGTCTGTATAGACCGTAAATTTTCGGCCTTGCAAGTAACATCTAAAGTTACGCGTAGCCCAGACTATAGCGAGCAACTCTTTTTCAATAGTTGAATAGTTGCGTTCCGCCTTGTTCAGTGTACGGCTGGCGTAGGCAATGGGCTGATCGTGTCCTACTGCTCCTTGCGAGAGGACGGCTCCTAATGCCTCGCTGCTGGCGTCCGTGGTTAAATTGAATGGTTTCGAGAAATCGGGATATATAAGTAGTGGAGGAGAGATTAATGAAGTTTTGATTTTCTCGAATGCCTCCTGGCACTTCTCGGTCCATGTGAATTTGACATCCTTGCGGAGCAAATTCGTTATCGGACGCACAATTTTGGAGAAGTCGGGGATGAATTTTCGATAATAATTGGCAAGTCCAATGAAAGATTGAACTTGTCGTACAGTTCTTGGAACTGGGAAAGTTTGGACGCAAGCCGTTTTACTGGGGTCTGGAAGTGCTCCCTCACTGGAACACTTGTGGCCTAGGTAAACAACCTCTTTTCTCAGAAACTGGCACTTTTCCGGCTGCAGTTTAAGGTTGTTCTCTCTCAAACGATTGAAGACTTTGCGGAGCTTACTATTATGGTCCGCAAGGTTTTTACCGTAGATGACTATGTCATCTAGGTAGACAAAGCATTCCAAGCCTTGTAATCCTGTTAGGACGAAGTTCATTAAGCGTTGGAATGTGGCCGGGGCTCCTTTGAGCCCAAATGGCATACGCCTAAATTCATAGTGACCATAATTGGTGCTAAACGCAGTTTTTGGTCGATCTTGAGGATCGACGAGCACCTGGTGGTAGCCGTTGGCGAGATCGAGGGTGGTAAAATACCGAGAATGACCTAATTGGTCGAGAATATCCTCGATCCGAGGTAGCGGAAAGGCGTCTCCAATTGTCTTTTCGTTTAATTTACGAAAGTCGACAACGACGCGCCACCTTTTTTCACCGTCTGGTCCCGCCTTCTTGGGGACGACTAGGAGAGGTGAATTCCAAGGGCTTTTACTTGGCTGCACTATGTCGTTTTCTAGCATTTCGCGAAGCTGTTCGTTTATCACATTTCGCTGCGTCTCTGGCAAGCGATACATTTTCTGGTTGATTGGTGCTTGGTCCTGCACCAATGGTATATCATGAGTGATGGCGTTTGTGAAAGTTAGCCGATCACCTTTGAGGAAAAAGATATCGTTATACTCGTAACAGAGTTGTGATATCGCTTGTTTTTCCTCCGCGCTCAGGTTTACGTCTAGGCTGAGCTCCTGGTCTAACCTGACGAGACGCGGGTTATTATTTGGGTTTTCTGGTTCTTCATACTCCTGGAATAAATATTTAATATGTTGTAAAGTGGCCATTTTTTCGGCGCTTGAAATATTTGTTTCTTTCTTTTTATTTTTTCTTTCACTTATTTTACGGAAACCTGAAATATTTTTACTTTTATTTAAATTTTCACCCCACTTTATTTTATTTGGATCACTCTTAATACTAAATGACGATGGAGTTGGGGTTTCTGAACCGCCGTAAATTGCCATATTTGAGGCGAACTCGCTTTCGTCTTCTAATAGGCTCTTTCGCCGTTGTTTACTTACTGTGTATGTTGATTTTGGAGCTTTTGAAAATACCGTCCCTGTGGTGAGCTCGCTTCCAATGTCGACGTGTTCCGAAATTTTATTTTGTGTGGGCGTGGGAGCTGATGGAATTTGTCCATCGTAATTCCTTTTATCTAGGTGAGCTCCGTCGACATTTGTTTTGTTAGGTTTTCCTTTCCTTTGGTTCCGTTTTTTCTTAGTATTTGATTTGTGCGTGGGTGCTGGTGGCTTCGAGTCACCGTAATTCCTGATTTTCAGGTGAGCATCCTCAGCGCGTTCTCCGTTTTTCGGGGTTTCCTGATTGTTTCTTTCCTGGTAATCCTGTTTCAGTTGGACGACGGTGTAGTCGTGGGCAGGGACTAGATGCAGACTAATGTTAGTCAGAACTACTTGTGAATTGTGTGTGTTGAGAACTCCAACAGACACTGCTTTTAAACCAGCGGGGAGTAGGCCATTCGCTAGGAAGACTCCTTGATCTATTTCTCTTGATAGACAGAGCATCTCTTCCTGCAGCTGCAAGGGAACCTCGACTATGATTTGTGACCTAGCAGGTATGAGTACAGGCTCTTTCAGCTGTATTTGTTGCTGCCTCATTTCGCTGGTCAAATCACTTTCAGTCGGTTTGTCCTTCTCGCTTTCCAGTGTTCGCCGGTCATTGTTCTCCTCTTGGGAAACTTTTGAAGTACCACAGATTGTCAGATCGGCCTTTCTGGGCTCTGCTCTATCTGTTCGGGCATTCGTTTTGACCACTTTTTCGGAATACGGGTTATCCAATGCAGCTGTTAATGGAACAGCAAACTCCTCCGGGTTGTTTTCCGTTCGAGGAAATCGCAATGCCCTATTCGGGCCCTCAACGTTACAATTCTTTGCTAGAAAGTAATTTCCTAGCAAGCCGTCGTCGGAAAGGCCGGGTAGGTTTTTTATTACCTGAAAATTGCAGGGAATGTTATTCTTTAATGTAAAATTGCCCTGGCATGTTCCCAGCGTCTTTCCGGTACCAAATGGTGTTTGTAAAGTATATGTTTCCCCGGTATTTATGTCTTCGGGATTTTTAATTGCTTTCTTCTTTATTATGCTAACCTCAGCGCCAGTATCTACTACAAGTTTGGTATTGCCGTTAAGGCTAATATCCAACGGTAGGCTAACTGTAGAGATACAGGGTTCGGGCGGCTGAGGTGACCCTTTGTTAAAATTTTTGCTTCTTAGTGTCGATCCGGGGTCTTTTCGGTCGACTGCTCGTCGTTTCCCTGGCTCTTAGAGTCCCATTTTTGTTTTTGGCGGCATTCCTCTATGGAATGGCCGCGACGGTTGCAGAATTTGCATTTGAGCTTTATATTAAAAACTCGAGGTCCAGCAGAAGGCTGCTGATCCTGAATCCGTCGTTCGGGGAGCCTTGCCTGGCTACTCGGGCCCGGAACCTGGCGATTGTTTCTACAATCGCGAACATCATGTCCATATATTTTGCAGTTTGAGCAGAAGGGTGTGTTTTTACGCTTCATGCAGTCGGCGTAAGTGTGACCTCTTCGCTGGCAAAAGTTGCATGTGATGTTTGACCTTAATTGGTCGAGGTTCTGGCGGCGGTAGTCGATTTGTGGGGGAGACGAGCGTTGAGGTGGAGTCGTATAAAGTGGAGTCTGTCGGCGAAAGTTTTGTGGTGGCGGCGGTCTGTATAACGTTTGTTGTGGAAAATTGCGAGCAGGTGTATATGGGGTTCTATGGAATGCCCGTATTCTGGCAGTTGGGTCCATAGCAACCGGCATGGTTGAGCCTTGTTCTACAACAACCGGAGCAGGAAAGCCTTGGGTTGTTGTGGTTTGCGTGAACTGGGCGCCCTGCTGTAGTTTCTCCATGTCGAGTGCTTTATTGATCAGCGCCTCGAGCGTGCCGTCGGTGACGGTGAGGAGATATTGGCAAAGGTGTGGATTCGTAACCCCGCTGCGGACTGCGTTTTTCGCGAAGTCCTCCAGCTGCGTTGTAACAGCTGGGGTGGCCGCAGCTCCATATTTTGTTTGTGCGGCCTCTTTGCAGAGGGCCAGCAACTGTTTTACTCTAGCCGTGAAGGCGGTGAGTGTTTCGCAGGGGTTTTGGTGAGCTGTTATTAGCCTATTTACCAGTTCCTGGTAAGTTTCTCTGGGGAGGTATGCCGCGTTTAACCTTGCTTCGACTTCTTGAAATGTTGTCGGTACATCCGAGGCCAACAGTTGATATGCTCCTCCACGAAGTCTTGTGGGAAGGATTTTGAGGAAAGCCTCTTGCTCCCCTTCGGAGAGACACTGTTTGGCCTGGCGGCAGCAACCCAGGAATGTTTGCAACTCTGATCCGAGATGCGGGCCTGGCTCACCTGAAAAAATGGGCACCATTTGCGCAGTCAACTTAACAATTTTTCCGTAGTCGGTCGCCATAGTGGAGCTCTGATTCGAGTCGGTGTCGGGCGAGTCTTGTGCGAGAAATCGATTTAGACCCTGTTTCAGGTTAATTTCTCGCAGGGAGTCTTGTAGGGATTGAATGAGGTTTTCCTCAGTTGTGCTTTGTAAATTGTTTTCAATATTTTCTTCAGGAGGGAGTATGCGCGAGAATCCGTCTAGCTTGGCTTGAAAGAGTGCGGCTTCCTTTTGAAAGCGCTCTAAGTCTTCCAGTCTCTCTTCGCTGGACTTTGTATTTCTATTTTCGAGGAGGTTAGAATAGAGAGTTGCTAGGCGTTCGGATTCTCGCGCGGACTCGTACAAATTATTAAAATTATTGTATTTAAATCTTACTTGGTTTTGATTTATTCGTTGCAGGACGGTCCCGCTCCTGAGTGTGAGTCCTTCGGAACTGGGTCCTGGTTGTGCTGGGGTTATCTGGCGTTCACTGACCTGCGTTTGGTCGGTGAATACTGGTGACTGGGAACCCTGGCGTGGTTCTTCCGCGTCGATCTCCAGGTCCAGTGAGGTTATGAGGAGGTCCTCTGTCTTCTCCTCTGTTGGTGAGTGAGCGGGAGTAGAGTGGGTGTCCTTGGACATCAACTCCTGCTCTTCAGCGTTGCAAGGGGGGCTTTTGGCCTGCTTTTCCGTTCCCTTGATAACAGTACTAGAGTTGTGTTGGGGAAAAGGGGGGCTTGTGCCGTCTTCAACGTTTCCCTTTTCCACTCCGATACTGGTGCTGTGTTGATTGCTGGTGTTGATTGGTGTCGTCTTCTTCGGGCTGGGACGGAGCCCACACAATTCCACCGGTGGTGCTGGCTTACACTTTGCGGAAACGTTGGGGGTGACTCCTC
The DNA here is from genome assembly GCA_964036015.1 of Leptarthrus brevirostris. Classification (NCBI taxonomy): domain Eukaryota; kingdom Metazoa; phylum Arthropoda; class Insecta; order Diptera; family Asilidae; genus Leptarthrus; species Leptarthrus brevirostris. The sequence goes on along the minus strand of OZ038373.1, from coordinate 67,792,591 downwards.
AGGGCGATTGACTACCCGGGAGTGCTTAGAGATACCCCTTTTGGTTTTGGATCAAGGCTTTTCAAGCTGTTACGGTAATTTTGTTTTACCACGCTTCCTTGATCCTACCGGCTGCGCCAATTTTTGTTACACGTCTTTCAATGTCACTACCGAACCAGCCAATGAAATACAATCTCTCACTAAAACTCTATATTTTCTTTTTATTTTCACATTAACTAAATTTTCCCTTATCTTTAACAAGGTTTCTTAACTAGGGTTTTACATAAATTCACATTAATTATTAGAACACAGTATTTTCTTTTCAATTACACAGTCATTAAATTTTTCCTTATCTTTAACAAGGTTTCTTAACTAGGGTTTTATATAAATTCACATTAATTATTAGAACACAATATTTTCTTTTCAATTACACAGTCATTAAATTTTTCCTTATCTTTAACAAGGTTTCTTAACTAGGGTTTTATATAAATTCACATTAATTATTAGAACACAATATTTTCTTTTCAATTACACAGTCATTAAATTTTTCCTTATCTTTAACAAGGTTTCTTAACTAGGGTTTTATATAAATTCACATTAATTATTAGAACACAATATTTTCTTTTCAATTACACAGTCATTAAATTTTTCCTTATCTTTAACAAGGTTTCTTAACTAGGGTTTTATATAAATTCACATTAATTATTAGAACACAATATTTTCTTTTCAATTACACAGTCATTAAATTTTTCCTTATCTTTAACAAGGTTTCTTAACTAGGGTTTTATATAAATTCACATTAGTTATTAGAACACAATATTTTCTTTTCAATTACACAGTCATTAAATTTTTCCTTATCTTTAACAAGGTTTCTTAACTAGGGTTTTATATAAATTCACATTAATTATTAGAACACAATATTTTCTTTTCAATTACACAGTCATTAAATTTTTCCTTATCTTTAACAAGGTTTCTTAACTAGGGTTTTATATAAATTCACATTAATCATTAGAACACAATATTTTCTTTTCAATTACACAGTCATTAAATTTTTCCTTATCTTTAACAAGGTTTCTTAACTAGGGTTTTATATAAATTCACATTAATCATTAGAACACAAAATTTTCTTTTCAATTTCACAGTCATTAAATTTTTACGTGTCGAACAGAACAAGACTTCCACAATCGCGACCAACTCCCACCTCGATCAAAACAAAACTCTCTCAACGCGACTTACCGCGTTCGCGAATAGAACAGAACTTCCTTTTTTTTTTTAAAACGCGACTTGTCGCGATCACAATTAGAACCAGACTCGCTCATTCTTTTCTTTAGAAAATCTCACTAGCGATCTACATGAAGAAAAGCTTTCGTGCTTTTTCTTCGTTTTTTAGCTTTGCCCTTGATGTACTTAGTAGTCATTGGGCAAAGCCGCTGTAGATCGTTGTTTGTCGCGCTGATTAAGCAAATTTCTTTTGCTTATCGTGTACTGGGCTACCGTGTGAAAGGAATTTCGACGGTAACCCGAGCGCGTTGTTTGTCATGGGTTAGATTTGAGTACATTGCAACTTTGTTGCAATGCGCTCGGTTATAGGAAATCCAACCCATCGAATATCCATTGGTTTATTTTTTATTTTTTGGTACTCATGAGTTAGATCTGAATATGTTGCAACTTTGTTGCAACCAAAATGTGATATTCGAAATCCAACTCATGAGACTTTTACGATTTGTTTTTATTAAATGTCAGATTGGATTCGTTAGAATTAGGCTTATCTTAAAATAAGCGAATCCAATCTGCAACACAACCACAGAGTTTCAAATTGACGGGAATGTAATGTCTGGTTCACATTACATTCTCTCTTGCTGTATAAAATACGGTGACAAACTAGCGCCATGGTAAGAACTTTGTATCGAAGGTAAAGGTATGAAAGGATGACTGCGACTAATTTCGTAATATATTGCCCGATTTGCATAATTCTCCTTCCTGCACTACCTCTAGAACTAAAACTGCTTTGCTCATACTAGCAGCATTTTTCGAGCCATATAACTAAATAAAATAAAAAGTGAAAAATATAATAGCGTTTGAAAAAAATTTTAGGCGACTTCACAAAAAGCGCTTAAAAGCATAAAATAATTTTTAATTTGATATCTATTATGACATTTTGAATTTGGACCAAATTAAGTAAACAAAAGGACTACCCAACCACAATCGAAGATACTATATAAAACAACCGAAGCTGACGGGATCATAAGTATCTCTGGGTGTTTTAATCCCTTGTGGGCATAGGGCGTCTACTATAGCGACTCTCCACCAGGTCCGGTTCCGCGCCAACGACGCCGTAGACTGCTGTTGGCAAAGGTATATGTTATTTCACAGGTCCCTTTCCATGTTCAACAGCTTGATCTTACGCCCTGCTCTACGATATTCTTTGCATAGGGCTTCCCTATTAGAGTAACATGACGCTGTTTGTTCGATAGGAGGCATACATCGCCGGCATAATGCAGGTGCGTAAGGTGGTTAACAAGTTTTTATCTAATCCCTCGCCATGGGTGGTTATCAGGAAAGCAAAGGTGAAGCATCCTTGCCTCACTCCGTTCAGCACTTGGAAGGGCTCCGACAGTTTACCGTTGTGTAGGACTCCTTCATGATAGTGGTAATTTTTTCTGTGATGCCACTCCTACGTAAAGCTGCCGCAACACACACACATTTGATCGCTACAGAAGAAACCCTCACGAAAGCCTGCCTGTTAATCCTTTAGAGCGCGCCAACAATTTATTTAATTCGTCTTAAGATGAATTTTGCATCAATTGGGAGACTACAGTTAAAAGGCAAATATCACGCCAATTGCGGTAATCTTCACACTTACACTTGTTTTGCTTTCAGTGGGATGTTCAGTTATTAAGGTCTCTCCAGCCAGCTTTTTGGCAATCTTGTAAAGATTTCTAATGTCACCGCGGTAGGCCGCTGGTCTGCCTTTTATACTAGCGCGTTGATATAATTGCGCTTGCCACATCTTAACTTCTAGTGACGCCATTCTGTAGAGATCGGCATGCAGTTGTGAGATGTAGTTTAACTACAAACTTGATAGCAGAATTGGTGCGGGCATTAATCTGCGTATTTTCGACCATGTGACGTCACTGATCCATGGCAGTCCTCCTCTAATCGTGCCACGTGTTCTGTACCACAGCTCACAAAACATTCCTTTGCCTTTTCCCATTTTCGGCTGATGGAGTTGTCGGTGCTATGAAGCAGTGCATCAGCTTTTTGACGCAATGCGGTGGTATATGCGCTGCGGATGTTGAGCGTTTTAAAAATGGTGATCGCTGCCAACATCAGTGCCGCACTTAAAGCTTACGTCGAGAATATACTTTCTCCCGCTTTTCAAAAAAGCAATATGGTCAATCTGATGTTCTGCCGTCTGAGGAAACCCAGAATGTTCGATGTCAACTTCGACGTAGCCGGTCAAAAGCCTGGAGAAAGGAGGAGGGAAACCCATGCGCCAGCAAGAACTCCTCGGCTTAGAGGGTATCTACACGCTATGCAGATACACTCTCAGTGACTCCCAGGATGCCTCAAGGAGCAACGCTCCTTCTGTGGTAGGATAGGTAGGCTTGTAACCCGCTTATTTAAAGAATTTAACATATATAAAAACGTCTAGCACACTTTGGATACTTCGGACTGATTTTGTGATGATGACCTTTTGGCTATAAGCAATGAACAACGATCGTGAGAACTCAATGGTACGAGTGTGGATACGCGAAGATCATAGAGGTGGAGCGGGAAATGGCCCATTATAAAATACATAGCTTGTGATTAAACGAAACTAGTAGAGTAGTTGGAAGTGGAGCTTACATCACTCACATCTGAAACCGTGCGGCTTGTTGCTAACTGTAGCGATAGCTACACGCATTATTATTCTTTATAATTTAAAAAATATATATTTAAAATTCTGGACAATTCTTTAGATTAAATATTAAATTATAATAAATCTATTTTGATTCTTTTCAATCCGACTGTACTCTAAAAAAATATTTTGCTTCACCTGTACACTTTGATAAATTTTAATTTGTGTGAAATACAAACACTTGGAAATTCCTAATAATCATTTCCACATAGACAGAAAGTACTGTACTCAATACAGAGAAAATGTTAAACCTTTCTCATTGTAATAAAATAAAAGTAGGATACAAAAATGGCAATTGTAAGATTCAGTTATACCAGATCAGACATTCTGGATAGTATAAAATAAAAAATAAAAAATTTTAAATATTTTATTATATATATTATTAATATATTATTTTTTTTGTAAATAAGAATGTATATTCAATTCAAATCCTTTAGATATATATAGAAGTGAACAGGACTTTGGATACCTAGGCAAAAGAATTTCGCCCTACTCTTAATCGAAATACTACGAGCCTCATATAGCCCCATTCACTTCACTAACCAAGCTTGGCCGCCAATCACTTCTAGACTGATCTGGAATATCTGACCGAATTATCATCGACAGATTTTGGACCAGAGTACGTAACACCTCAATAATTCAATGTTATGCGCCGACCGAACAAATTTGGTAAGACTCTAAAGTTGATATTAAAATAGTCATAGGCTCTACGCTAAGATTGGCTCTAACAATATCGGCTTGGTACATGTAATTGGGAAGTTTGCACTCGAGAACAGGAACGCAAATGGGGAGGAGTTTGTAGAATTTCCGCGGCAACTTTTCATCAGAGAATCCTTATTTAAACGGGACCATAAGTAAGGAGGATTATATACTCTTGTTGTATTTGTTTTGTTGGTTTAATTTGCCCGGACTTCAAACTGTCGTAATAGATGCTACGTTTTAAAAAACTATTTCTGAAAATTGTGTTTTTATCGATCTGTAGGAGAATGCTTTGACATGGCAAAGTCAACTTTGGCATACGGATTTACAAAAGTTGTGAATGCTCTAAAGAACTTATCGAGTCGTGTAAATAAGTGGCCTAACTCACAAAAAAGGATTGATATTGAAGAAGGTTTCTGTGTAAATTTATTGGGGCAATAGATAAAAGATACGTAAAAAATTATGGGCCTTGTGAATATCTTACGAATTATATTTATCGCAAGCGGTACCATTCGTGAAACATGTTTTACGAGTCTTTGTAGACAAAGCGTATCTTTTTTTCATGTGGTGCCTAATTACGTTTAAAGGTAATGGAACTTAGACTACTGCGCAAAAGTATTTCAATCAACAACATTCAAAACGGCGAAAAGTAATTAAAAAGCTAAGCTTATTTTCCATGAATGATATCGTTGGCAATGATGGGGAAATCACTGAAACTGAGTTACTTTCTTCGCTGCAGGAAAAATCTGAGGAGGAGCTTTAATTACGGCATATTGTTTAGAAGTCTCCTTGAAAATATTTTAAACAATTCATGCAATTCATATTTACAAAAATTTTTGTAAAATTCAAAGATGATGTTTCCTTTCATTTAATTAACGTTAGGATGGAAAAAAATATTTGAAAGATAGGAAGATGCTGGGCCTTAAAATTTGAATTAAATAAAAGAAGATTTTAGTATTTTTACTAAAAACCTATTGTAAATTTAAGTACAACGCCATTCGGCGAAACAGGAACAGCTAACAAACAAGATTAGACAGAATTCACACAGATCAATGCGTACTTGCGATTAATGTGTCTTCAATCGCAAGTACGCATTGATCTGAAAGAATAAATAAATTGACTTAATATTATACAGAAAATGGCTTTGTATTAGTGTTCATTTTTTAAAGGAAATATAGTATGATTCCAAGCTGTTTGAAGATTGTCAGTAAATAATGTAAAAAGGACCGATGATTTTAGGTTACCTAACTTTAAGCAGAGTAAAGTCGGGAAAGATGCCTCAATTTCTAACCAACTAACTTCCGACCAGTAAAAAAAATCATTCGCTTCATAAGAGGATAACCTCTATCCAACACCTCAGTCTATGCTAGGGATGGACGATATTGATGCGATATATCGATGTATTGATACTTTCTCCCTCGGTATCGAGGTTTTCACATCTGTATTCTATTTACTCGATAATTACGAGTATCTATAAATTTTGTTATCAATACTCGCCATAGTGTCGTGAAAATTATATGATGAAATAAAAATATACTCGCGATAGTAACCTACCGCAAAACTTTTGTAAGTTTTGACGTCTTTCGGAAATATAAAAATCCAAACGATTAGTTATCGGCGTATGTTTGATGCTGTTTATACTTTTGTTGATGTAATCACATTAGATATGATTTTAATTTTAAATTTTGTTGACATATAGTAATTTTTATATTACATGCGAAATCGCAATCGTAATTCAAATGCAAATAATATGTACTTGTAGGTGCGCCAAATGCTTTCAGCAAGATAGAAGAAATTAAACGTTTATTTTTTGTTTTATAACGTAACATTGTTGTAACAGATATTTTCACTGGAAAACCGTTTTTTTATTTCTCAAGTTACATGCCATGTTACATGATTAAAATAAATTTATACAAAACTGAAATTCAGATTTAACTCTTTAACTTATTTCATAGAATTTACGTTTATTCGACTTATGTCCCATTACTATAGCATACATTTTGTTGAGTTAGAAAAAATAGTTCTAAAAAAAAGTTGAACCGACTTCAGAAAAAGCGCTAAAAAGCATAAAATAATTTTTAATTTTATATCTATTACGACATTTTGAAGTCGGTGCGAATCAAGCAAACCAAACAACTACAACAGAAGTATTTACTCGTCACTTCTTATGATCCCGTAAGCTGAAACGTTCAGGTAGTATTATGTATTATTTTCTATTGTGGTACTGCAGTTGTTTTATTTGTTTAAATTACACCGACTTTAAAATGTCGTAATAGATATAAAATTAAAAATTATTTTATGTTTTTTAGAGCTTTTTGTGAAGTCGGTTCAACTTTTTTTAAAAAAAAAACTATTTTATTTTTCACTTTTTAGTGTCTTCTACTCTATACAATGAAGAAAGAACCATCCGAATCGGTCCACGCGTTAAAAAGTTAGGTTTAACCGCCTACCCCACCTCCAATCCACCGAAATATTTTTCTCATGGTATCAATCCAGGAACATACTCTACAGAACAGAAAAGAAATCGTCGAATCGGTCCCCCTCCACAACCACCACCATAGGACCAAATTATTCTCCTATTAGCAATGGCGGATCACACTCTATACAACAGCAAAAAAACCATCCAAATCGGTCCACGCGTTACAAAGTTAGATTTCACCCCCTTCTCCCACCCCAACCCCACCAAAATTGTTTTCTCGTGGTATCAACCAGGGAGCATACTCTACCCAAAAGAAAAAGAATTATCCAAATCGGTCCACGCGTTACGCAGTTGGACTACTCCTCCCCCCACCTTGGGCCAAATTATTCTTCTATTAGCAATGGGGTGATCACACTATATAAAACAGCAAAAGAACCATCCAAATCGGTCCACGCTATACAAAGTTAGGTTCCACCCCCTCCCCCCCCCCCCCCCCCCGCCCTTCCAACATGTTTTTTCTCGTGGTATCAACCAGGGAGCATACTCTACCCAACAGAAGAAAAATTACCCAAATCGGTCTACGCGTTACAAAGTAAGACTACTCCTCCCCCCACCCCCACCCCTCACCTTAGGACAAATTCTTCTCCTATTAGCAATCGGGGATCATACTTTTTATACAGCAGAAAAAGAACCATCGAAATCGGACCCCGCGTTACAAAATAACGTTCGACCCTTACCCCCACCCCCACCCCACCATTTTTTTCTCGTGGTATCAATCACGGAACATACTCTACCCAACAGAAAAAGAATTATCCAAATCGGTCCACGCGTTACGAAGTTTGACTACCCCTCCCCCACCCTAGGGCACATTTTTTCTCCTATTAGCAATGGGGGACCTTACTCTGTACAACAAAATAAGAACCATCCATATCGGTACACGCCTTACAAAGTTAAGTTTTACACCCCACCCACCACCCCCTACCCCCACCACCACCCTACCAAAAATTTTGTTGACATGTTTCCAATCGGTGAACATACTCTACCCAACCAAAAAAGAATCATCAAAATCGGTCGACGCGTTACGTAGTTATGCCCGGTCAGACAGAAAACAAACAAAAAATACGCGTCGAACTTGGAACCTCTTTGTTTTTGGGAGGTCGGTTAAAAATACATTTTTCCATTTTTGCTTTGTATATTGCTAATGATGTATTTTTTTAAATTTATTCTGCATCCAGGTCTCCCTGTGGGTTTTTAATAAGAAACTAAAAAATCGCCACCGTCTCCGAGCCGTTCTCTAGCTCGAAGCAATGTAAAAGGAAGACATACAAGTTTCCTCACTCTCCTTATCTTAATTCCTTCCGGCCAAAGCCATGCTAACTTAACAAAGGGTAGTCAACTAGGCTTTGGCCACATCGTAAGAAAAATGATCGTAGGCAGGCCGAGATTCAACCATGCATCCATAACTTGGTGATCGTGCCACTCAACCATTTATGCAACTCCGTTTTCGTATTTATGGGTATTTAATAATTCAATATTTTATGCTAAATTCTATAAATGTAATCATTTGAATACCGATACTTTGAACTATCGATAATTCATTTACAATTTATCGATACTCCGGTATCGAAACATTCCGATACATTGCAATACCGTATCGGTATTTTTGCTTCCGATTCCCATCCCTAGTTTACGCGCGAGATGCTGGGCATACGGACTTATTGGCTAGTTTCAGTGTGAAGCGAAAGTTAAAGTGCAAGTGAAAGAGCGCGAGATTAACTTTTTAGCATATATCATATATCCCAACGTAAAAGGATAGTCGCACCCAATTTGTGTGATATAGATACCTGTTGACGAAAGGGAAAGCGTTTTTGCCTTACGGAAATATTGAAAGCGATACTTTATTACTTAAAGTAAAAAATACAAACCTTATTATACCTTAATACTCGAAATAGAATAGATGCGTCGATATCACCCCTCGATGAAGACTGTTTCCTGGTATGTTGTACTCGGCGTCAGTGATTAATTAGGCTGAATGAAATATTTTGCGTAATTGAGCAAAAAAAAAGTTAGTGTTCGCAATATAGATTTGCGCACATCCCTCTTCGCCCCAGGAATCTGCTTAAAGCTAGAAATACTGGAATATCGGAAAAAGCACAATGTTTGTTTAATTTCCATGTGTCTTCAGAATTTTTGAGAAAAGTTGGGCCATAGTTTCAATTCCCTTAACTTGTCTGGAAGAGCACCCCGTGAAACTAAATCGGCGGGATTTTGCTTTGTTTCAATGTGATGCCAAGCGTTTATGTCAGTTCCGAATTACTGACACTGTTATCGATAAATGTTTCCCACATCCCGGATGACTCTACTTACCATGCTAAGATGATGGTTAAGACATTCTAGTAATATATTTGTTATATTTCTTAGTACTAAGACTACTCGTTGAGCTGAGCTAACTGAGGCATCAGTTGGGCCGCACCCAAATCTAGTCGTGACAGCGTGATTTTTTTAACCGACTTCCCAAAAACGAAGAGGTTCTAAGTTCGACGCGTGTTTTTTTTTATTTTTTTTTATGTCACCGGTTGGTACCATGTCAAAAAAATGTTTGGTAGGGTGCGGGTGGGGGTGAAACCTAACTTTGTAACGCGTGGTCCGATTTGGATGGTTCTTTTTTTGTTGTAGAGAGTATGATCCCCCATTGCTGATAGGAGAAAAAAATTTGGCCTATGGTGGGGGGAGGGGTAGTATAACTTTGTAACGCGTGGACCGATGTGGATAATTCTTTTTCTGTTGGGTAGAGTATGTTTCGTGGTTGGTACCAGAAGAAAAAATGTTGAGGCAATGGGGTGGAACCTAACTTATATATATATATATATTTTTTTTTTTTTTTTTTTTTTTATATATATGATGTTGCCAAAGCTCAGGGGATGCCCTATGATGCTACAGCACAGCCTTGGCAGGAAAGGAATTAAGGTTGGGGAAAATGGGTTAGGAGGTTGAGTGAAGGAGGTGTCGATGTACGCCCCGTTTGAAAGTTTCAGGCTCATAAGACGAGGGAAAAACAGAAGATGGTAAACTGTTCCACATTCGTGTTGTTCTGCTAAGAAAAGATTCTCGAAATTTGACGGTACGTCCAAATTTGACCCGGAGAGTATAGGGGTGGGTCCGATTTCGATGGTTCTTTTTCTGTTGTATAGAGTATGATAACCCATTGCTAATAGGTGAATAATTTGGTGTTATGGTGAAAGGTGTGGGTGGGGGGGAGGGGTAGTCTAACTTCTTAACGCGTGGACCAATGTGGATAATTCTTTTTCTATTGGGTGGAATATGATCCTTGGTTGATACTACGAGAAAACAACCCCCCCCCCACCCTCATGGTGGGGGGTTGGGCGAGGGGAGGAGTAGTCTAACCTCGTAACGCGTGGACCGATTTGGATATTTCTTTTCCTTTTGATACCACGAGAAAAAAAATTGTTGGGGTTGGAGAAGAGGGGTGGAAACTAACTTTGTAACGCGTGGACCGATTTGGAGGGATCTTTTGCTGTTGTATAGTGTGATCCCCCATTGCTAAAAGGGGAATAAGTTGGTCCTATGGTGGTGGTGGGGGAGGGGTAGTAACTTCGTAACGTGTGGTCCGATTTCGATGATTCCTTTTCTGTTCGGTAGAGTATGTTCCTCGATTGATATCATGAGAAAAACAGTTTACTGGAATGGGGGAGGGGTAGGGGGTTAAAACTAACTTTTAATGCGTGGACCGATTTGTATGGTTCTTTCTTCGTTGTATAGAGTCGGAGACACTAAAAAGTGAAAAATAAAATAGTTTTTTAAAAAAAAAGTTAAACCGACTTCACAAAAGGCGCTTAAAAGCATAAAATAGTTTTTAATTTTATATCTATTACAGTCGGTGCAAATTAAACAAATAAAACTACTACAGAACCACAATTGAAAATAATACATAATACTACCTGAACGTTTCAGCTTACGGGCTCATAAGAAGTAAAATACTTCTGTTGTTGTTGTTCGGTTTGCTTGATTCGCACCGACTTCAAAATGTCGTAATAGATATAAAATTAAAAATTATTTTATGCTTTTTAGCGCCTTTTGTGAAGTCGGTTCAACTTTTTTAAAAAAAAACTATTTTATTATAGGAGCAACACGGAATTTCGCGCATAAAATATGTGAAGTAATTCTGCAGGAATCATCGATTCCTCTTGGATATGTATATACATGTGCCGTATGCTGTTTGACTGGCGTCAGAGAAGGTATGCTATTGTATGTTTACAAGTTTATAGGAAAAAACGTTTCTGGAGATCTTAAGTTCTTCAATTGTCTTAAGTTGACTGCGAAATTGACACCACTTAATGTGATATTCCATTGGTAGACCTTCATCCCAACTAAGGTTAAGCTCCATAATTGTTGCATTAATATTTTTTCAATCATTGATTGGATTTACTAACCCCAACGGATCGAAAATCTTAGGACGTCAGATAAGATGAGCCTTTGCGAAATGGTTTTACGTTTGTCATGAAATAAATTTGCCTAGAATTGGAATTCATCATGTTCTGGTTTCCAAATTAACCTTAGAGTTTTTGCTGCTTCTGATTCTATAGAATTTCAATCTGCTATTAGGGCATCAACATAAAAATCTGACCTTCCAACTGCTGAAGCGTTTAATAACCTCTTTTCCTGTTCATTTGCTGTTTGACGTAGACATATTGTCGCTAGATATGAGGCTACCGTTATATATAAATTACAGTTTTTAATTGGAACATTTGAAGTTGATTTGCAGGGTAATCTCTCCAGACAATTTTCTGAAATTTTTTATATTCTTCTTGGACTTGTATCTGGCCATACATTTTTGTAACGTCTGCTGTTAATACAAAGATTAACAGGTAGTTCTAAACCTACCATAAGGATGTCGTTGAGGGAACGATCTGTGCTTGGTTTCGCAGAAGTGACGAAAACAACCGTCGAAAAAATTTAAACTATAATTTGTTCCAAAAAGATTGGCAGTACGTGCTCTTATGGAGTATTGCTGTCTGCTTTATTTTCCCATCATTTTCCTTTGCATGCATCTCTCTTCCTCAGCACGCTGTTGCCACCATTTCATCGCAGTACATTTTCTTATTTTTACTCGTGGCCTACTGCTAAAAGATATAATCTGGGTACACTAAATGTTCTTTCCGACCATTCCAGTCACTCGAATTCGTATTGCATCGCAGATCTTCGCATGTAAAACCACCTACCAGCCACCACTGAGTGCTGGGTTTGTGAAATTTCGCATAATAACTTTGCATTTACCGTGTACTGCCAATCTTTTTAGAACAGGCTATATCTTAAAATTACTTCTCCTTTAAAGCAAGATACCGGCTCTATCGTAGAAGAAATTCTTGATACTATGGAAGAACCTTTTTCAACTTCTCTACTGCAATAGATCAAATTCTAAATACAATAGAAAGTGATACCCGTTACATGTGTATTCCACATTCTACCTCCGTCTCTGTACATGGAACTTCTATATCCCAAATTGAAAATATAAGAATTATTGTAGCGCCAAATTCGCACTTTGAAACAAAAAGTTACCAGAATAAACAAAAACGTAGTACACTGAAAACAGCTATTACATGCTTTAAGGGAAAAATATTTAATATAGTCACATATTTTCAATTGCCTGGATAAAATGGGAATGGAAATACCTAAGAGTTTTTTCAATAGGATAGTATATAAAAACCATGGCGCTTATTCAGAACAGTTGAAAATATTTGCTACAACGTTGCACTTTTATTCTCCTAAAGCCTATAATGTCCGGAAAACTTTCTGCAAGACGATCTTGAGGCTCGAGGGCTCACAGATGGACGTTCATTTTGTTAATTAGCTCCCTGATTTTTGCTGACTTGTTTTGTTCTAATGATTTAATATCCATTTGAGATTGAATATGTACCTGTGAAATATATTTTCGGTTGTAGTAACGATCGCTCAATATCTGAATTGCAACCGTGTAATTTTCGTCGATTCGTATTGCGGCGAATATATGATGCTAGATCAGTATATGATGATGCCCTGTAGAAATTCCCAGATCAGCTGAGTGTCAGATTAGCTGGGCCGATGAGTGACTCAGGCTGATAAGTGCTGATATCGGCGACTTTTTTTTGATGTTTTGATGATTTTCAGGTGACATTCGCTGGACTAACGATTTATCAAGGCGTTGGTACATGCGTAAATTAACTACTTTGATGTGACTGGATTTTTTCTTCGGTGCATTGATGATTGATGATGATTGACAATGATTGGGAATGTCAAAAGGTAAGTTTGTTATGTTAGAGATTTTGGAATTTTTAATTGATTTAATCTATTTATAGAAACTGGAGTAGTTGATGGATGGACGGGACACCTTGGGAAGTAGGGATTGGTATTAGTAAGATTAAAACGAACATTTTTAACTTCTTTTTCCCTTTTAGGTTGAGGATTCAACATCCTCCCGCCTCCACAAACAGGAACGACAGCACACGAAACAGAAAAGCCTATGGTAAGACTTAAACGAAGAAGGGGTGCCGGGTCAATAATTGACAAGACCAAAAAAGTTTTAATTTCAATATTTTTTATTGAACCGAAAAAATCACTTAAAACTAAATAAAAATTCAAATATAAAAATAATAATAATAAAACAATCCAAAATATAAATACAAAATAATAATTCAAAAAAAAATAAATACAAAATTATAAATTCAGCAATAAAAAAAATGAAGATGAAAGCCGATGAATCCAATTATTTTTCTGGGAAATTAAAAAGAAAAAAAAACGAGATTAATTATAATGAAATGAAAAACTTATAGTACTGTATTGCTGAAAACAGCACGAAACGACGGCTGAAACCAGCACCACGAAATATGTAACCACACGAAAAAATAAAAGGAAAGTGGAAAAGAAAAATTAACTAAAAAAAAAAAATAAAAAAAATTGAATTCAAAATATATGAAATATATAAAAATGCTGAAATGAAATATAATATAATTAATAGAAAGGCTGAAATCAGCAATACCTTGTAGAGAAATCTCTAATAGCCGGTCTCAACTCTGAAAGCAGAATGATTTTTGCTTATTGAGCGCACTCTATTTATATCATTCGAAAAGCATTGACTAAATGGGAAAAGTCCCGTAGCTCCTTTTCGAATGATATTTTATGTGAGTTTAGATGAGAGAGCTGATAGCTGTCAATTCTTTTGTAGGCAATATCAACAGGTAAGTTGTTTTTGTTAGAGATTTTGGAATTTTTAATTGATTTAATTTATTTATAGGAACTGGAGTAATTGATGGATGGACGGGACACCTTGGGAAGTAGGGATTGGTATTAGTAAGGTAAATACGTTAAAACGAACATTTTTAACTTCTTTTTCCCTTTTAGGTTGAGGATTCAACAGTGGTGGTTATGCGTTTTTGGTAAGATGATGTTTAAGATGCTTATCGTACGCTGTAGCAATTAATATCGACTTCCGAACACGAGGCAAATCCGGCTTTTGAAGGACCAAAATTTTTACGAAAGAGCAAGCCTTTTCGCCTTACGGAAATATTAAAAGCGATTTTAACTTCGCTGATACTTTATTACTTAAAGTAAACAATTCAAACTTAAATTTTAATTAAATACTCGAAATAGTTAATTGATTGTTGCCACCGTACTCGCTCTGTAGCGTCGACACCAGTCACTCCATGAAGACTAACGGAAATAGCGCTTGTTGTGATTGATGATGTCTATCAGGGAATTTTAATATTACCAATAGCGATGCATTAGTACAGCGTTCAGTGACCGCTTGTGTATGGTCTAAACAATACTTCAGGGCACATATCCCTTTATAACTATTGTCATCTTGTAAAGTTTTTATGATCAATCTTCACAAACTTTTATGCAATAAAATGTATTTTTTTCTCTTCTAAATTTGCTTTTGTTACAGGATGTCATAATGCTTATAATATTATAACCTGAAATAGTTTTTAATCTTTTTATCTAAAGGGCTCATTAAAATAATTAATGATATCATTGCAAGAAGAATTATACTACAACTTTCTATGATAATAATATCCGGACCATGGGATAAAAATATCCTGTTTTATACAAGTCCTTTTAAATATAATTTGTATGACCATTGTCAGTTTTTCGAATTATCCGCGTAAATAAACAAAATTAAAAAGTACTATTACCGGCAAACTTCCGGTGCCCACGCTCAATTACCTGTTAACCCAAAAGAGACATTTTCGACCCTTTATCTTTAAAACAAATGTACTCAGAGAGTTCTAAGGATGTAGTTTTTCTAATCCTGTGTCAACCTTACCATATTTCACCTTTTTGGAGAGGTAATAAAATGGGCAATCCAATAAAAATAAAAGAGAGGTGTAGTAATTGCATGAATTTCGGAGAAAATTAGGGAAAATGCTGAATTTTAGGTAATCGCAAACCATTTTCTTGACTTTTGGAAGTGACTATACGTGCAATGGTAGGAGTTAGATCAGTAGCGTTGATAGTTTTGGAAAGGTCATTAGCATAGTTATTTTTTAGCGTTTGTTTGATGTGGCTGTGTTGGGTAGATCAAGAGATAAAAATAAATGTGCCTACCATGAAAAACTGAAATTTATGAATCACCCTGTAACTCCCAAACAGATGAAATTGCCCCCACCCGCCTGCCATACAATTTTTTTGTTTTTCTAGTTGAGATCTATCACCCCACTCATTTTCGCACGTCAGATCTGCAACACCCTGTAGCAACTTTGATGGCATAAGCGCATTACCCGGACTCCGTGTTTCGTGTTGGTATTCCACACCCAAAGGTGTGTATCAGAGTATGATGTTTTAATTACAAGTATAACAAGGACCGTTAACAAAATGTCCTGGAACCAATCAGTTTTAAAAAGGACTTAGTTCGACCTAATAATTTCTTTTCAACTGCTAATAGTTTAAAAATGTTATTTGATCGTATAACCATGTTTCTTTTTAAGTTGCGAGAAATGAAAGCAGAAAAAATAAATGTATTTAATTTAAATATTCTTAAATTAAAATTTGCCAGTTTTGTTTATTTTTACAAAACTATTATCTAACCTCATTCGAGCAAATGTAACAACTTCTTGATTAGCACGAATTCAGACGACTTGAAGCGTATTCAAGGAAATCGCAAAAGCATTTTCGGGAAATGTTTGAAAGATTTATCGGTTACTAAGGCGAGATAAAAGAGGAACTTCTAGGAAACGTTACGTTTCCATCAGAAAATTTCTACACAAGTCACGTTTTACTCATTCAACCATTTCAACGTTAAGATAAAATTTAACCTTGCAGTCGGACTTTCAGGCATTCAGGCATTCACTTTTTAAAGAAATTGTGTTCGAAGTAATTATGCGAGGAGCCATGTACTTAAGTTGTTATGCAGAAATAGGAGCATTTGAAGTTTGGCTATAATTCTTAATTGCGCTGGGGAAGAGAAAGGCCTTGGAAAAAAATGTAGAGTCTTCGTTTTAAATCTCTTAAAATCGAGATCAAAAATATATTAGATCGGCGGTAACTCCTTTATTTCAAATTATGAATATATGAAATATTGTAGTACCTTACACTAATTAGAAAATAGTAATTAAAATTAAAGAAGGGAAAATTCGCACTTTGAAACCGAAAGTTCCCAGTGTCGTCACGTTGCTAGGTTCGAAATAACTCAGTGAGCTCACTCAGTGAGAATTCAATGGAATGCGCTTATAAGCCAAAGGTGTTTCACTTTGTGGCAAGTAATTTTGACAGGTCTATCCGTCCATAGTTATAAGGCATTGGCGATACCGAAAAAGATAGGTATCCGGACATAAATAGTCTCACTGCCCGATATGGAATGAGTATCAAGGCGCTCGTTCACGTTTTAACTATAAAATCATATGCAGCTGCAATTGGTAATTGCAAGTAAGCCATTGTTGTTAGATAAATCGTATAAAAAAACTGTTATAAAAATTGCCATATCATGATTTTTATAGAACCGCATGCTTTAAAACGTCCGTACAAAAATTTCGTTATTATGTTTTTGTATTTTTTTCGCATTTCATTTTAAATCTTATAATAAGGACTTTTTTCTAAAGCGTAAAGTTTCCACAAAACTTTGCTATGACCATTTTCATAAAAAAAACAATTTTAGCTGATTTATTTCACAGAAAACAGCAAGGCGAACTTCCATCTATCTCTTATAGAAACTGTAATGATTCCCACAAACCAGAACCCTATTTGATATGACACCACAAAAATTTACTAATTTACAATACTTCCAGAAAAGCCCCTGCATGGTCACTTGATATTTTTTTGGTTCCGACGTATTATCAAACGATAAAGAAATATCTACAAGAAACTGTGGTTGCTTACGTGACCAAGCGTGGGAAGTAAAATTATTAGAAAATATAACAAGAGGTTCTATACACCCAAGCCGAGAAATTAAGTCGAGTTCGGTCAAGACCAGTATAAGGTACGGTCGTGTTTTGCTCCACGGTTCAAAGTCGTTCAATAAATTAACCAAGTTTTAAAAAGTTTAAATATGTTTAAAATTATTGTAAGGTTCCAAAGTTCCAACATATAAAAAAAATAACTGAATCACCTTAATTTACAAATTATAAAAGTTTTAAGGGAGAACTAAATAAAAAATAGTGAGTGAATTTATTTTACTTATAAAAAGGTGTTTCCTACCTAATGACCGAATCTGCCTTCTCTTGAATAAAAGGAAAGCACGACGGTCAAGAAGTAACACTGGTGGCAACGGCGGGATCCCAAAGAAAAGGGTACCACACAAGTAAATAACTGCAAAAAGGAACAAAACAAACAAGAAGTGTGTTGTCCAAAAAATCCGATTTAGCCTTATACATAACAAAAATTTAAACAATGTGCTATCTTAAATCAATAAATAACGAAAATTTTAATAAAAAATTAATACGTAAATTATTAACACACTTTAATAAAAAACCAACTTACAATAATTTTATGTGAAGAGTTTACTAGCTTCCCCTATGTTAATACATAACAAAAAACTAAAAGCAAAACTGAGAAAAAAATAAAAAAATACACATACATATATATATATATATATATATATATATATATATATATATATATATATATATATATGTATATATATATATGGGTGTTTTTTTTCTGCGACCAGTACCAGTAGCCCGTGCTATCAACCTGAAGGTGTCTTAGACGTTCCAGTCTTCTCAGTTTGTTTTGGACGTTTATTATAAGCTCAGTCGCTTCGCTCCAATTTTCTTCACTTTGGAACATATATTCAATTATTACCAATGGATTTGGTATATTTATACGCCATGCCTGGAAACGTGGGCAATGCGTGTTCAGCATCTTCCTCCTGATCTAAGCAGTTCGTACCCATCGGGGAGCTGTCATGTCCAAATTTCTGCAGGTATTTGCGGTATTCACCATGACCAGTCAAGAATTGCGTCAAGTAGTAGTTGTTTTCTCAAAGCTTGCGGTTGACCCAAGTATCAATGCATGGAATCAGTTGGTGCGTCCATCTTTCTTTCGTAGTATTGTCCCATCGGTTTTGCCACATTATGTCTTGTCTCTATTTCTTTTTAATCTCCTTTTTTCTGAGGTTTCCCTGGCTCATTACGATTTTCGTGTAAATGCGTCCCATCTCGTCCGCGAGGATGTCGATCGGGGCCATACTAGCGATGACGCAAGCTGCTTCGTCAGATACCGTTCTATAGGCACTTGAAGATCTTAAAGCACACAGCCTGCAGACTGTTGAGAGTTGTTTTCTTGACTCTTGCACCGCTAATGCTTTTGCACCGATTTGGGAGGCATACAGAAGCACAGAGCTCACTACTCTCAATGGTAGGGCTCTTCGGTCTGGTTTGGGACCACCAACATTTGGCAGCATCCTGGAAAGAGCCTCTTGTATGTTCGAAGCTTTTTTGCTCACATATTCCAGATGCGATTTGAAATTTAGCCTATTGTCCAGCATTACTCCTAGGATTGTTTAGACCTAATTGTTTGATTGCCCACCTTGACAATTTCGTATTCCACCGTTTTTCGGCTTGTTATTAAGATCGCTTCCGTCTTTTGTTCTGCTAGTTCAAGACCTGCAGACTACAGGTAGTTTATTATTTATTTATTTTAAGCTTAATACAAGCTTTAACATAAAAAATACAAGCTAAAAGATAATACTAATGCTACAAACTGTAATAAATGATAAGTTCTTAACCTTGGCGATAGCTTCATTTGTTGCCGCCTCTATTTGGTGGATATTTTTCGCTGTTGTAGCGATCGCAATGTCGTCTGCGAAGCCTATTATTTTCGTATCTTGGGGGATCTCAGTCTAAGAACTTCATCATACATAACGTTCCAAAGAAGGGGACCTAGGACAGATCCTTGTAGTACCCCTGCGGAGACGTTATAGTATACGGTTTCCAAGATGTATGTCGGGGTTTCCAAGATGTATGTCGGGGTTTCCAAGATGTATGTCGGGGTTTATGAATTCCCAGTTGGCCGAGTAAAAGGCGTTCTTGACGTCTAGTATCACCACTGCACAGTATTCCATGGTTCGCCATCTCCATCTTTTACCTGCTATGGCAGAAACGGAGATGTCCACTACCATTTTGATTGCACCTACGGTGGAGCCCGCTTTTCGAAATCCAAATTGCTACTCGGATAAAGCATCTTTCTCCTCAGCTATCGGGAGTAACCTGTTGTAATTTATTCGCCCCAATATTTTCCCCATTGTGTCGGGGAGGCAAATTGGGCGGTAGGATGAAGGTTCTCCATGTGGTTTATCTCCTTTTGGTAGCAGCAAAAATTGTTGCAGCTTCCATTGTTCCGGAAACACGCCTTCCATTAGACATATTTTTAAAACTTCTACGAAAATGTCCCGTATTTTGAGAATCGCTGCTTTCAGGGCTTTGTTTGGAATTCTGTCCGGCCCAGTCGCTTTGTTGTCATCATGCCATCCGCTAAAGCATATTTGCCACAAGACCATATCGCTGCCTTTTGAGTTTTATCCGTAATCCAGGTGGGACCTTGGGCTATTTCGCAGTGGTTCAAATTAATCTGCATAATCCTCAACTTTTGCTTTTGTTGATCAGGGCTTTTCGAAACATCGGACATTTACCGCTGCCCGCGATCTGTTTGTCATTATTTGGCAGATTACCCAGGCTACCTTAATCTTTCCCGCATCCAAAAGCTTATTTGCGTTATCGGCAAAAAGGCTTATTATTGCTGTTTGTGTTCTTTCACACGCCTTCCTCAGGTTTAATATGTCACCAGCGGTGACTTCTTTAATTTGAAACTATAGTCACTATACGTGCACTCGACAGTTACTCGAGTGACTTGGTTACCAAGTGATTCACCAATTACCTCCTTAAAATCCTCCGTTTTCTCCCAGTATCTTTTAATTGCAGCAAGAGTTTGGCTTTCTAATTTTTGAGACTGTCTTTCCTAATTCGCAAAATTTTGGATCTGCTTTAACCCTGCGGAGTATATCTGCATAAGAGTGTTCACCTTTCGTTTCTATGGCGATAGCATCAGGCCTGACTTTCTTATGCTCCGGTTTTTTTCCGTTTTCGCGTTTACGGCTCACTTTTATCAGTTTATCCTTTCCACTTTCCGGTTCGGGAATGTCAGATGTTGAGCCGGTATCCTTCTCTTTAAGTGCGGGAATTTCCTTTTTGTTCTGCGTTTCCTGCGGTTTATTCCCGCCTTCTATTGTGGGGGCGGGTCGTCGTTTCGCTTTCGACACTTCTGCAGTGCGATCCTGTTTCCGTTTTTGCTCCGCCACCTTAAACTACGGTGATGTTTTCGAGGACTTGCTACTCCTAACCGCTTCCTTTGCCTTATCATCATGCAGTTCAATTGCAGAGAGTTCGTAGACAGCTTTGTATGGCTGGTGTATGCAACGGCTTTTACCGTCTTCGAGCATATCAACCAGTTTTTAAATTTGTTCTCCCAGCTTGCATAAAGCTGGTTGCTCTCGAATACGGGCGATAACTTCGTAGCTTCTTCCTTGCTCATTGCATGCCTCATTGCATGTTAGAGACGGTGTGTCCCCGGTTGACCTCATAGTTTTTGAGATCCTTTAGAAAGGGCTCGCTTCAGCGCTGTTGGTGTTGTTTTCTCCTTTAGAATGTGTTGTACTCATATTTTATTGGGTCCCCACTCAAAGCCGTTATCTCGGTTCGTCTTGTGTAGCCACCTATACGATCTCATGGTTATCTATGCAAGCAAGGAGGCCATGCGAGGGTTGACGCAGACCCTTCTGGGGAATTGCGTTCAGAGCCAGATCAGTGCTAGTCAGGAATGTTTCATCTTAGCCTACTCTACCAACTTAACGGTGACAAACCTTTAGCGTTCCTTGAGGCCTGCCAGGGTTTTAACGGGATGGGGGCGCTTGTAGCTTGCTGGAAACCGTTTCTGCAAAATTAAACTTTTACATACTCGGGTAAGAAAATACTACAATCGTCAGCCCATAGCAATCTAATCCTTAACGTTGTCCAGTATACCATAATTAAGACCTTACTGGGCTCGGTCTTAATGCCTAAATACATAGGCGTCCGTTGTTTTCTCTCGGAGATGTTGTCGGGTTGGGTTCGACTTTTCTGCACTACCGCTTCTTTTAGTGGGGCGGCATTGGCTCGTCCTATTCCAGTTGGGAATTAGGATTTCTGCTGCTCTTGTGTGTCTATCTTTGTCTGGCATTTCCATAGAGACCTTTCCGGAATGGGAGACCCTGCCAGTAGTGCAGTAGTGAGATTACCGCCGGCATAGCTCTCTATGACATTGATGCACGCAAGCTCTCCCACCACGGCAAGGTGCGGGACACGCCGAGTGTGTGTGTGTGTGGTAATTGGAAACCACAGTACAGTATATAACCACATATCTTAAAAGATCGGTGGACGGACGGTCCCGATCCAACATTGAGAAGAACCGAAGACGGTGCTACTGATCTCTTGAAAACTTCAAAATTTAACTTTTGTATTTCTGCTTCTTTGTTTTTTTATTCGATATTTTGCTTTTTATCAAATTATTTATGTGATTACATAAATGTGTAATTCCTCGTAAAATTAAATTTTTTATTAAATAAAAGTGCAGTTACTTCATTTGTTATATTTGCCTTGACTAGCCAATATTAAAATGAATGTTTAATGAGCTTATATTTTTTTTTTATTGTGATAATAAAAACAAAAGAAGGATCACACACTTTGTCTGGTCCATTTGAGATTTTTTCCGAGAATTATATAACAAAAACAGAAAGGATTTAATTCTTTTGGGGGGTCATAGACAAATGACTCTTTATTTGTATCGTAATCGTAGTGAGAGCGTTTTTCCTTTTGACGGAATTAATAAATGCTTATTAATGACAAAAATAGAAGAAATAGTGTCCGAAATTAGGTGTTTTCGTGTAGAACTTCTACCTAAGGCCTTATAGTAGTTACAGGTGGAAAGGTACGTGTAAAAAGTCCATTCTATCCGGAAGAACTAGACATGGACATTGAAGTGCAATTACCAGACATGCACGGTCTGGTACCAATGTTCGACGGAAATCCGTCAGTTTTGGGAAATTTATTAGTTGTGGGGAGATCATTTTCAAGGCTGCCGCAACATCGGAGGACAACAAACCGTTCCTTCAAATAGTGAAAACTTGTAGGGCCAGCTCAGAAGCTCGAACATTCCTCCTCCATGAAAATGAAAAGTTTCAAGTACAATGAAAGATGAATTAAGAAACCTCAATTTAAAAATCCTTGTAAAAACCGTGGCGAAACTAATTTAAAGGAATCAGTTGCTTATACCGCTGAGCAAAACTTGCGCTCAGGATCCGATCGTGATAACGAGCAACATTCTAACCATTCCTCGTCCAAAGCAATTTCGGTAACACTTGGTATATTCATACTGTCGAAATCCTAACCCTATGCTCAGTTATAATTCGCGCATTCAATATATAGCTTCTCCGGTTGAACAATGACGTAGCTGAACATTCTTCAGAAATCACGATTTAACATTTGACTGTTAACTCGTTGTTCTACTTTACACGCTGTTAAAACTTACAATTTCGACAATGCCGCTTTTGCTTGTTATTGCTCCATTTTATTTTATTTTATTTTATTTTATTCATTTACAATATTTCATCAATGTGCTGATTACTACAAAAAAGAACTAAACAACAAACTAAATAAAAAACTAAATAAAAACTAATTAAAAACACTATAACAAATCATATAAAAACAAAGAACAAGAAGAGAATTCGCAAAATATAAATGCAGAAAACAAGTACTAAAGTGAATAAAAAGCAAATAAAAAGAAAAAAGCACAACAAAGTGAAAAGTAAAAACCAAAAAATAACCTCAACAAAGCTGACTCCTCACATGATTACGCGATAGATGAAAATCAATGCAATTAAAAGCGGAATTAAAAAATCGCGACATCGACGTTATAGGTTCATTTAATCCATAATTAATGCGATGAAAAGGTAACCGTGATTCCTCAGGGAGCGAGCTGGAACCGATATGCCAAAACGAGCCAAGAGAACAGAAGAATCAATGGACCCACGAATACAGTCGAAAGCAAAAAGGACCCCGGCGTTACGGCGTCTCTTTTCAAGTGTGCCCAAGTGCAGGAGTTCAACTCTATCAACATAAGGAGGTAATATAAGGGAGTTATTCCAAGGAAGGCCTCGAAGGGCAAACCTAACGAACCTCCGTTGAACAGCTTCAATGCGATTGATATGTGACACATAGAGCGGCGACCAGACTGGAGAGGCATATTCCAGAATAGGCCGGACAAAAGTGCAATATAAGAGCTTTGTAATGTAAGGGTCATCAAATTTCTTCGACCACCTCTTCACGAAAGAGTCATATTAGCCTTGTTGACTATGGCATCAAAATGATCCTGGAAAGAAAATTGAGAATTGAGCCAAACACTCAGTTCCTTAGTCTTAATAACTCTTGTTAAAGGACAACCCTCTATGGTAAAGTTATATTGAAATGGAGAACTTTTTCGTGAGAAAGACAAAGATGTATGATTGCTAATATTTAGGGGAAGGTCGTTAATGGAACACCGATTCTGAAAGGCGTCCAAGTCAGAATATAAGAGTAGGCAATCGGCATTGTCAGACACAGTGCGAAATATCTTCGCGTCGTCGGCATAACAAAGAATATTTGAGTTAGACAGTAGCGCAGATATATCATTGATATAAATTATAAATAACAATGGGCCAAGGTGGGAGCCCTGCGGTACACCGGAAGTGTTGAAAATTGCATCAGATAGAGCTCCACGAAAAGAAACCCTCTGAGTGCGTTCAGACAAGTACGAATGAATCCAATTTACAAAAACTCGCGGAAACCCAAGGAGAGAGAGTTTGAGAATAAGAATTCTATGATTTATTCTATCGAAAGCCTTGCTGAAATCAGTAAAAATACAGTCAACTTGCTTACCACCTTC
Source organism: Leptarthrus brevirostris (assembly GCA_964036015.1). Taxonomy (NCBI): domain Eukaryota; kingdom Metazoa; phylum Arthropoda; class Insecta; order Diptera; family Asilidae; genus Leptarthrus; species Leptarthrus brevirostris. Next base: position 67,768,154 of record OZ038373.1, on the reverse strand, counting down.
AATTGCAGAAATACAGAAGTTAGAAAATTCCAATAAATTGGTGGTAGTTGACTTACCCCTAATGAAGCCATGTTGAAACGGCTGCAAAAACGGCTTGCAGTGGAAGTATAGAACATCGCAAATAATTGCCTCAAAAATCTTGGATATACAACAAAGGTTAGCAATTGGTCTATAGTTGGAGATTTCACATTTATCACCTTTTTTGTGAAGGGGAATAATTAATGTGGTTTTCCAAGCCTTCGGAAAAACACCGCAACGAGTTGAGAGATTAAATAAATAACACAAAATAGGAGCAAGAACGGAACCACATCTTTTCACGAGTGAAGCAGGGATACCGTCAGGACCAATTGAAAAACTATCAGTCAAGGTAGAGATTTTCTTCAATATCGTAACTTCGTCAAGTAAAAGGTCTTTGGATTCGAGAGAAGTCGGTGTAAACCTCGTCAAATGGGTAAAATCCTTAAAGCTAATATCACAGATATCATCCAAAAACGCAGTTTTAAAAAAAATCGGCAAAAAGGTTTGCTATCGTCAAGGGCTCATTGCTTTCGCTGCCTCCGAAAGACAAAGAAGATGGATAGCCATCAGAATTGCGCTTCAAGTTCACGAACCTCCAAAATCGCTTAGGATCGACTCGTAGGGACGCTCTCATTCTATTAATATAATTATTATAAGAAGACACTAAGTCTTAGGAAAGTTTAACATTTTCTGGTACTTTTGTCTTATTTAACTCAATAATGCCAACATTTTCACTTGCGTCATTGTTTCACCGGAGAAGCGATATGTATATACATATTCTTGATCAGAACAATCTAAATTTGCAGGTCATCAGAGACGTGTACCGTTTTCGAATGAATTCCGTTTTTTAATAATAAAGAAACAAACAAACAAACGTGCTTTATTACCTAAAATAAATATTATTATTAAAAGGCGAAATTAAAAGTTTAAATTCACAGGGCTGTGTTATCAATGCAGAAACGTATAATAATCAAGTATTAAATATGTTTCTAAATAAAACTAATTCTTCTAACTCTTTTTCACTCCATATATTCACGGACCTTTCGCTAGTGCCTACACACTTTCAATTAATTTAAATGAAAACAAGAACTTAATATGTGTTGGAACTTTGTTCCTAAAAGGTATAGTCTGCGAAAATCCGTAATAAAATCTCACAACCTTCAGTTTAAATCAGCTAAAATGAAAAAGAAATTCCCCATATATGTGGATGGAGAAAGAGGCTTAACATCTAAAGCCAGATTCACCTCTTGTCGTTTTATTTAAGGTCGGAGACTTTTGTTATGCAAATCCTCAACACAACTTAATACCCAGCAAAAGGGTGCCTCGTCGCATTGAGCGCCATTTAGATGCTGATGGCATGAGCCATTTGATTACCATTTTTCCGGTGGTAAATTTCGAACGAACCCCGTTTATCACATTTTCCACATCCTTCCTTTTGCCATAGGAAAAATTTGATTTTTTACCGGGTCAATTGTTGTTGATACATCAGTATAAAATGGAAATCAATTTTGAGTCTGAACAGGACGTCGTTTTTTTTTTTTAATATTTAGGCTAAGATGACTTTATCAATTTGAACTGTTGTTTTTTAGTATAGAGGTGATGACTTTTACTCAGATAATCCCATAATTTATATTATTTTGCTAAAAGTTTTCTTTAAGTTAATGGTGTCAATTAGATATAATATGTACATATACACATATTAGAATGTAGAATAAGGGAAGGAAGAGAGGAACGGAAGAAAATTCTACTCAATGCATTTTAACATTACAGTTTTGAAAGCTTACGTAATAAATTTTTCTAATTAAAACAAAAACTTATTCCGTACCTCAGAGCAAAAGCGTATTAAGTCCAAAATTTAAATTTTTCGGTTTTTTGTTTTTGTTTTATCATTATTCATATAATTAAGTTATCTAAATCAAGTTTAAATTACGATTTATACAGGCTACAAAACAAGTAGAAATAATAATTTATGAATTATTGTATTTTACGCTCTCCTGTAAAATTTATATTTTGTGACTTAATACCCTTTTGCTCTGAGGTACGGAATTTAAGTCTTTACTGAGATTTCGAGCTTCTAAGCAAAATTCCAAATGTGCATCATAAGAGTTTTCGAGAAAAACTCGGTAACGCTTCATTATTTTTCATCTTGGGAACTTTTCTTTCAAAATAATCATATAAGCATATCACGGTGTTTCATATACTACATATTATACGAGCAATATTTATATATTTGTTTGTTTGTAATCGCGCTCTCGAAAACGAGTCTAACGATTTCTATGAAATTTACAATATAGTTGTTTACGAGGGCGAGAAATCGATCTAGCTAGGTCTTATTTCTGTGAAAATGCGTTTTCTCCGTATTTTCGTATTTTCTTAAAATTCTACTTCCGTACATTTCCATGCTTTCCGGCATCCACAATTTTTCCACATTTTTAAATTTTTTGCTTAATAAATAACGTTTTTTCATTCTTAAATATGGAAACTTAAAATTATTCAACTTACCCGTACCACTTCTAAATCGGCGGGCATGTTGAATCATCCTTTAAATTGAGCTGGACGTGAGTAATAAAAATTTTTCAAAAAATGTTCTTCTATGAAATGCAGTTAAAGAATCACTCTATCGAACGGCTAAACTATTTCAGTGATATGTGACTTTATGTGCGGGCTTAATTATGAAAAGTAATTCACTTTGCCCGGTCCTACAATATGGTATATTGTAAAAACAAAGAAGGTTATCAATCCAACCAGGTCTTTGTATGCACGACCTGGCAAAGCTTCAGAATGCGTGAATCCATTGGGATTGTTCATTTTCTTTGTAAGAGTACTATTTCTACCATTGGACCTAGTTCGATGGTGGGGGTGTGGCGTCACTTAACTTGGGAACGCATGGACCAATTTGGATAATCCTTTTTTAACCGACTTCCCAGAAAACGAGACGTTATAAGTCCGAGATATATTCTTTTTATGTATGACCCAGCATAATTTCGTAACGCGTGGACCGGTTTTGATGATTCTGTTTTTTTTTATTTATTTACGCTTAATACAAGCTATTGCATAAAAAATACAAAAATAAAAAATAAAATACAAGCTATAACTTAATACTAATTCTACAGAATATAATAAATGAATAATTAAGAATAAATAAATAAAAAAAAAAAATAAAAAGTATAAGCTACAATATGAGCTATATATATTGATTACTGGCAGAAGGCGAAAGGAAGAAGAATTAAAGTAGGCGATCAGGATCAAGATGGGCGGGGTAAAGATATAAGGCTTTGTGGAGTGATGATTTACTCAGATAGAAGTCAAAAGAGGAAAGGTCGTTGACTTTTCGTAACATCCTGGTAATTGGCTCACTTTGACGGTAGTTTGTGCGATGGCGGTCGAGTCGGAAAAGGGGAGTGGACCTAAGGTTACGGGGATTGGTATAGATGGGTAAAGATTGCAGGATTGAGGGGCAGTCTATGGCACCAGTTAATAATTGATAAATGAAGAGAATTTCGGAAACATCACGACGTTTGCTTAGAGGTTGTAAGTCGATCAGTTTCAGACGGTTTTCATAGGGAGGAAGGTTGAATCTGTCAACCCACGGAAGATCACGTAGAGCGAAGCGAATAAACCTACGCTGGACAGATTCAATCCTATTAATGTGAGTTGTTTGTGTAGGGGACCATACCTGGCTGGCATATTCAAGGAGAGGTCTAACGAAAGAGACGTAGAGAGATTTGGAAACATAAGGATTGGAGAACTCTCTAGACCAGCGCTTCACCAACCCTAGCGCGGAGTTAGCTCTGTTAATTATGCTGTCAATGTGGGAACGGAAATTGAGTTCGCTATCACACATTATTCCTAGGTCACACAGAGAGGTAACGATGGGGACTGGTACGTCGGTTAACATATAGACTCTCGGGGTGGCGGTAAGACGCTTGCGGGAATAAGAGATGGACTGGCATTTGGAGACATTGAGCTCTAGAAAGTTTTTCATGCACCATGTGATGAATGAATCGAGGTCTTCTTGCAGGAGAAGAGAGTCGGTAGTGGAGGAGATATGTTTGATTATTTTCATGTCATCGGCATAAATGGACAACTCTGAGTGTTTGATGACACATTCAACATCATTTATTGTGAGGATAAAAATCAATGGACCTAGGTGCCTGCCCTGAGGGACGCCGAACGAGCGACAATAGGGTTAGAAATGGATGAACTGAAAAGAATATTGTACTGACGGTTGTTGAGGTAGGATCGAATCCAGGAGATGAATCTAGGGGGAAACCTAGGCGATCAAGTTTGAACAAGATAACGTTATGGGAGATCTTGTCGAATGCTTTACTAAAATCGGTGGCGATAACATCAACATCTTTACCGTTTTCCAGGGCACATAGGGTTTTAGAGACGAAGTCAGTAAGGTTGGTGGTTGTAGATCTACCTTTGAGGAAGCCATGTTGGGAGAGTGAGAAGATAGACTTACAGTGGAACATGGAATCATAGATCAATTTTTCGAATAGTTTAGGTATGGATGATAATTTAGCAATGGGTCTGTAGTTGGACACATCGTTCTTGCAACCTTTTTTGAAGATGGGAATAATATACGAATTTTTCCATAATTGAGGGAAACCCCTTGAGTGACCGAGAGACGAAAAAGCAAAGTAAGGGGTTGGACTAGATGCATGGCACACTTTTTCAGAACGATGGCCGGAATGCCCTGGGTGAAAGTCGTCCTCAAGCCTATTAATACCGGCGGCGATTAGTTCAGGATCAGGGTCAAAAGATGAAAACGACGTTTGAGTGCATTTGTCCATGAATGCAAAATAGTTAAGGTCGGGTTGTAGAGAATTGTCGCTGAAAGATTTACTGAAGAAGTGTGCAAAGAGGTTAGCGATAACCTTAGGATCAGATGAAGAGGTATTCTCGAGTTTTAGGGTGGAAGGGTAACCATTGGATTTCTTCTTAGAATTATCAAAGCTATAAAAACGCTTGGGGTCGGATATGAGGCTAGTTTCCATCCGTTGGAGGTACTCATGGTAGAGGGTATCACAACGTTCAGAAAAAGAGGTATAAGCAGATAGATAGGAAGAATAGTCAGACTCAGTCTGGGTTAGAAGAAAAGTTTGCCAACGCTTATTTCTCCTGTTGCGAAGAGAGCGTAATTCTTTTTCGTACCATACGGGGGATGAGGAATAGTTTTTACGAGGAAGAAGAGGGATAGATTGTGTAAGACAAGCGTGTATTTCTGAATAGAACGCCTCTAAAGCAACGTCAACTGGGAGATGTTGAGGGATATCCCCAATATTAGAGTTGAGGAGCAAGTGATTTAATTTGTCAAAGTCGACTTTACGAAAATTGAAGGATAAAGAAGACTAGGAGCCTGAAACGGCATGAAGGTGCTCGTAGGAGAAAACGAGGAACAAAGGAGGATGGTGACGGTCGAGGGAGGAGAGAAGATGGTTGTTTTCTGCGACAGCCGAGTTAACTGGGTCTGAAGAAAAGACTAATTCTAATTGTCTGTCCAGGAAGTTCCTGACTCCGCTTACTTGAAAGAGACCTGAAACGGAGAGCTGATCGGTAAAGAAGGCTTCTTTGGCCGAAGATGCGTTAAGGGGGACAAAGTGAGAACAGTCCTCGGGAGGTTAAAGTCACCCAATAAAATAAATTCATCGGACGCCTTAGCGTTCTCAAGCAGGGTATCGATCGCTTCAATTATGGGCTCGTAGGCGTCTAAAGGTTGAGAGGGGCGAATGTAACAACAGAGGATGTACAGAAGACACTTATTTAGTGCTATTTTTATACACACAAATTGTGATATTGTAGATTCGGAGGTCTTTAGCAGGGTGGCGTCATAACGGTTGAAGAACTAAGTTGCTGAACTTTCTAGAATTAAACAGTATAAATAGGGCAGTAGCAGTCTGAGCAGAGCCCGGTAGCCCAGGTACCCCGTAAACCTGTTTTTTGACGGATCCTGGGGTTAAGCAGCGTCTTCAAGTTGAACGTGTGTGCAGCATGAAATAACCCAGGTAAAAGTGCAATAAAAGCAGTAGAAAAAAAATTGAACAACTAAAAAAACCAAATAAGCGTTTAACTAAATCGTAAATTTCATTCTTACATTATCTAATACATATTTTATTTTATTTTTTTTCATTCTTAAATATGGAAACTTAAAATTATTCAACTTACCCGTACCACTTCTAAATCGGCGGGCATGTAGAATAATCCTTTAAATTGAGCTGGACGTGAGTGATAAAAATATTTCAAAAAATGTTCTTCTATGAAATGCAGTCAAAGAATCACTCTATCGAACGGCTAAACTATTTCAGTGATATGTGACTTTATGTGCGGGCTAAATTCTGAAAAGTAATTCACTTTGCCCGGTCCTACAATATGGTATATTGTAAAAACACAGAAGGTTATCAATCCAACCAACTCTTTGTATGCACGACCTGGCAAAGCTTCAGAATGCGTGAATCCATTGGGATTGTTCATTTTCTTTGTAAGAGTACTATTTCTACCATTGGACCTAGTTCGGTGGTGGGGGTGTGGTGTCACTTAACTTGGGAACGCATGGACCAATTTGGATAATCCTTTTTTAACCGACTTCCCAGAAAACGAGACGTTATAAGTCCGAGATATATTCTTTTTATGTATTACCGAGCATAATTTCGTAACGCGTGGACAAGTTTTGATGATTCTCTTTTTGTTGGGTAGAGTATGTTCCCCGATTAGTATTATGTAAAAAAAAATTTTGGTGATGTGAGGGGGGATGGGGGTAAAAGCTAACTTCGTAATGCGTGGGACAATTTTAATGTTTATTTTTCTGATGTAGAGCATATGTTTCCCAATCGCTACCGCGATACAATTTTAAACAGTGGGATTGTAGTGGGGTAGGAGGTGGATGTACACTTATTAACGCGTAGACCGAATTTATGGGATTGGGTGCTGTGAAGAGGGGTCATTACCCAAATTCTTAATGCATAGACCCATTTGAATGATTCTTTTTTGTTGTATACAGTATGATCCCCAATTGCTACTATGAGGAAAAACTTTGACCTAGGATTGGGCCGCGGAGGTTTGGTCTAACTTTGTAACACGACTCGATCTTTGTAACACGATTAAGATGACTCTGAATAAATAGATTATCTAATTATATTCTGACAAAAATTGTGAATTGTGATGAGAGCTGGAGGAGGGGCGGCGCCTAGCTTCATAAGGCATAGACCAATATGATGATTTTTATTCTGTTGTACAGAATATTTTTCCTGATTGATGCAAAGCCATTTCAAAAGTTGCAGAGGTAAAGTAAGAAAACAGAATTATCCAAATCCGGCAACTTATTACAAAATTAGACACGGTGACTCTTCCATAACTTCACCTTAGATACAAAATTCTTACCATGGTCCTGATGCTTTACCGTACTCTATACAGCAAAAGAGAATGATCGCAGTTAGAGAACCATCGTAGTCACTCAAGGTAAAACGTTAAACACTTTTTTGTTTTTTGTTTATTAGGTTCGGCCCCGCCTCAACCTCCGCACCACCAACAAAATTTATGATTTGTGGATACTGTGCACCAAAAACAGAATCATCCAAATGTAAACACACATTGCGAGATTGGGTTCAGCTCCTCAACACCCTCCCCCCTCCTTTCACACCCAACCACACAATTTTTTGCATGGTTCCTAGGAATGTACCCTTTACAACAAAAATCATCCATATCAGTATTCGCGATAATTATTATTATTTGCATTTATTTCTTTTTTTATCTTTATTTATCTTATTTATACTTGCAAAGTTAGTTCAAATCTTATGTATACAAATTTTTATACAATATTTGCTTTTACATATTTCACTATTTCTCTTCTAAATTCTACATATCCTTCTAATTCTCTCACTTGTCTAATTGTCTCACTTAATTCCTCTATAAAATAATGAATTTTGGAGGCCTACAAGTTTCATTTGTGGCAGCCTGACTTCATCTGAGTTTCTTAGCAGTTTGATTTTATCTTCATAATTATAGAAGACTTTTCCTGCTTAATATTGCGGCAGTTGGCCCCTTACCATTCTATATATTAGAAGCAATGTTTTAAAATAAATTCTTTGTTTTACGGACATCCACTTCAGTGCTTCTAACATCATTTTAGCGGGTGTTTGTTGAGGCATATTCAGAGTAGTTCTCATCACTTTGTTTTGTATCATTTGAGGTCTATGAAAATCATATTCTCTATATAAAAATAATAACCAAATAGTTGTTTTATAAATGTTAATGTTTGTACCAATGTACAACACTTTATTAAGTCTTCTCAGCACATTCACTTTTCGTCCGACTTTTTCCCAAACATAATCAATATGTTCGCTAAATTTTAAGTTGTCGTCAATTATAATTCCGAGATATATTATTTTTGTCACACGTTCTAAAAGGCTTCCATCTATTTGCACTATAATATTGTCTTTATGAATAAGTGGTTTATTGGTAATCATCATACACCAAGTTTTCGGTACATTAAGTTTAAGTTTATTACCTTTAAGCCATTCATTCAAATTGTCTAAGTCTTCATTAATTTTACTTACAACTGTATCTATTTCTTTACCTGCACAGAATACTAAGGCATCGTCCACAGATAATATAATATCGCTATTTTTAATTACACTGACAATATCATTTATATAAAGCACGAATAAAATTGGGCCCAATTTGGTTCCTTGTGGTACTCCTAAATCATTGAATTTACAATTTGATACTACGTTATTGAATTTCGTTTTTTGATAAGGATTTTTTAAATAACTCTTAAACCAGTCTCTGGTTTTCCCACGAACACCATACTTTTCAAGTTTTTTTATAAGTATTGTTCTATCTACTGTCTCAAACGCTCTCTTAAAATCTAAGAACACAGCTGTAATTGTCTCGCCATTGTTTAAACTCTCTTTCCATTTATATAGCACCAAATTTAACGTACTTTCACATGAATGATTTGGTCGAAATCCTGATTGTTGTTCAATCAATAAGTTATTATTTACAAGATGTTCATATAATTGTTCATGAACTATGTTTTCCATAATTTTCTTTAAGACGTTAATGGGACGATAATTTTGCTCCTTTAACGGTTTCTGTATTTTAGGTATAGGTGTTATGATTGATTCTTTCCAAATATTTGGAAAATCCCTTTCTCTATAGAGTCATTACTGGAAATACGTCCTTAATTATAGAAACATCAATATGCTCAGGATCAGATTTCTTCTTTAATTTATAGGTTGTTTGCTGTGGAATATTCACATCGATTTTTCTGAGTTCAAAGTCACAGCTGCAGGCAGATATTAATTCAAAATTCATGTTGCCTCCCGTAATATTTTGGTTTAAGAAGTTAAGTTCCACCCGCATTGCACCAACAAAATTTGTGACATGGTACTAATGAAGGAACATGCTCTGTACAACAAGAACAGAATTATCCAGATCGGTGTAGTACGACATGAGTAAGCGAACAAATAACCGCATGACATGAATTATTTATTGCTAAAGGTGGAAAAGTGCGATCCTAAGGGATTCTTCGCAATTTCGTTTTATAAAAGATATGTTCCCTTAGTGATATGAATATGAGAAATGTCAACTGACAATACAATTCAACTGACAATTCAAAACACATGGCACTGTCAACATTTTCAGTACCAAAAGTGCTTGAGGAGAAGTTGATTTGACATCACGTTTCCCCGCTTTCAGTGTCATTTAATGAACACTATTAATTACTAGCGCTCGTCAGGGAACAGACCTGAAGTTCGTGTTTTTTTTCAGAATAATTTTGACATTTGAAAACCACATAACTTCTCATTCGAAGTACAATTTTACAAGTAGTGTATACGAATTTGCTAGTATATATAAAATAATGTTTAATATAGAAACGCCACCTTATAAGCGAATACATCTGACCACATTTACTGTGTGGTGCACGCCTTTATCAAATTCAGAATCCATTAATGCGCTCGGTTACGTAAATTACTCTAAACAAAATTAAGAAATGGAATCTGTTGATCTACTAAAAGTATCCCTTTCAATAGGAAATTGATCCGGAAAAAGTTCTACCCAAGTCCCCTTAATTTTACAAACTCCTAAAATGTTGTGTCCATGTTCTAAAAGTTTGTAATTTTTTTATTTCTGGAAAACTTTCCAAGTTCATTTTTAATCACAAAACTTTCGTTTACGACCGAGAAATGTTAATCCACTGGCATGGACAACTTTTGTTTGGTCTGCAGTTTCCATTTTTTATCTTTTCTTCTCTGCTTTCTTGAGCAGAAAAAGAAAGTTTTTGGTACAACTTAGTCTAATCAGAAAAGAGGCATGAAAGAATCCTATTTCATGGAGACGGTTTTAGCCTTTTTGTAAAAAAAAATACTTTCCGTTTCTTAGTATCTCTCTTGGTTTGTTAATCCCTTCCTTAATGGTGATGCTGATATACATATATGTATAACTAAGCTCTAAATTTTAATTAATTTTTTTTCCCATTAAGTTAAAATATTACTTTGTTCTCAAAAGAGCTATTGATAGAAAAACGGCAGAGTATTCATCACTTTCTGTTGAGGGATTGGAAGGTCGTAATTAACACTACATTCGTTGTTAATTTATGCAATTTGGATTTAATAATTTAAAACAGTAATTAATTAAGAAGTAAATATCAACAAATCATCTTCCACTCTTATTAAGCTTTTAAATATATTAATACTTAAACAAATAAATTTAAAATTGTAACAGTGGCTGTGTGAAATATAAATACATAATCAATAAAATAAAAGAACTCAAATTTAAAATTCCAAATTTGTAAGGATATAGTTCAATGTTTAAACTTACTTCTGCTAATTGGTCTTTTAAGAACAAATGGAAGATAATTCAACAACAAAGTGGAATTGGCGGTAAACTATTGTTTTTTTTTTAATGTGGCCAGGTTCAGAGGTTGCTCTAGCACAGTATTGGTTCGGAGAGGAACTATGGGTTAAGGGTACATAACGGTTGTGAGCAGCTATGAGAACCCCGCGACCTGGTGGATCATTGGTGCCTACACAACCGTCGACACGGAAAATGGTATAGTTTGGAGGGAATAGTTCGTTGTCGAGAATTCCTGGTGTTAGATTGGTTTCAGTTAAGGCAAAGATATCGTGCGGGAATTTGTGGGAGTTAAGAAAAATATTGGATGTTTTTGTACTAAGTCCTCTTACGTTCTGGTAATAGACCGACAAGCTGTTGCGGAGAGGATCTTGATCGGAAACCGCGGGTGCAATAGAGGGGAAGTCAGAAATAGGGAAATCAAGGGGGTTAGGAACGAAAGTAGTTTAAGGAGTCGTTACGACTTTTTTGAAGATGGGAAATACGGCGAGAACTGACGTACGCAGCATAGGTGGATAGATCTTCTGAAACTTTATGGGAAGGTATATTGAATGATTCATGGTATTTTGTGAAAAGTTGGAGTAAGACTGATGGGTCTGTGGGCAGGCCTTCTTGTTGTATACTTACCATGACGTTGGTGCTGGTTTTACCTTCAACACAGACGGAGTTCGATTTGTCGTGGAGAAAGGCTAGAAATAGACGTACGTTGTCATAAATGCGACGACAAGAGGTATCGTCCATCGCTAGAATCAGCAGAGCGCAAAGTCAATTTAACTGTAGGTGGGAGAAGGGGATCGATAAATGAATGATGTTCGGATAAAGGAGTTTTGGCTAGCGGAATGGGCGGGTTAACGGAGGTAGAATTTGTTTGAGACGGGGCGACAGTGTAGGAGGATGACGGCGTGGAATTAGGTGGGCATGCGGAGGAAGTAGCGGGTGCAAGGTTTGGCGTGTATAGAGGAGAGGTGGGACAGACGGAAATCGGAGCAGAGGTGGTGGAGTGGTCGGAAGAAGTTGGCTTGAGGTTAGGAGGGCATGCGGAAGAAGTTGGGAGTGCATGGTTAGGTGGGTGCGCTGGACATACGGAACTCAAAACAGTATTGGTTGGGTTGACCGTTGGAATGGACGTGTTCGTGGGATTCGGTGTAACTGGAACAGGGGGGTTAAGGGTATGAGAATATATAAAGTTTGGATACTTGACTGGAGTACTTAGATTAAAATTTGGAAATACTCCCATTTTGAACTGCCAATTGGAGTTAGGATTACTAGATTTAGGATTAATGGTGAGATGTGCGGAAGAGTGAGGAGTGATTATGTTGTTACTAGTTCTAAGATTCTTATGGTTAGGGTGAATACTAAATTTAGGTATGGGAGAAGGTCGTTTGGGGTAGTTAGTGAGGTTAGGTTTTTTAGTATTTAATTTAGGGTTAGGTGTAGAGGGCTTAGGGTTAAACTTAACGTACTTACTAGTCCACTTAGAAATTGTGATGTTCCCGAAAGTGAAGAATTTGCTGGAGGGGTTACTGATGAGCCAGACATATTTGTTTGGGATGAAGATCTTGAAGTTGCTGGATTTCTCTTCGTCTGACGAGAGTAACTTCAGGCAGCTAACGGGGGTGAATCCAAAATTCCGGGAAAAAAAACTGTGGGCCCAGGAATCGTTGGCGTTATGAGGTGCACCCTTTAGAAGGAATGGAGTTGTGCTTGATAAAGATGAATGTTTACTGCCTAGCCTTTTTAGTCTCTGCTCCCATTCCGATACTGTCCAGGTGGTGCCAAGTTTGTTGATCGTAAATGTGGTGGAAGTGGGTTGGGATGACACTCGCGGAGAGACATTGATGGCAACATCAGCAACCTTCTCTATAACGGGCTTGACCAAACCAGCAATAGCATCAACAACTGAGGCAGGCTGCACCAAGGAGGAATGCGGAGGAATCACATTCACGGTGGATTGAGGCGGAACTGCGGAGGTTGCATCCCGGAGAGTGGAGCAGTCCCCATAACGGCGTTTATCGAATACACAGAAAAAAATAATTTCACCAATCAAAAACAAGACAAAGAAGAAAGTAAAATTTCAATTATAAAATTTTTATTACTAACAATATTATTAATTTTACGATTCACTTAAAATGGACGTTTTCACCGAAGGGGGTGTAATGAAGCGGTAGCTACAAATTTAATTATTACTTTTTAATTAAAATTTTATAAGTTTGATTATATTATTTCAATAAAATATTATAAATAAATCCACTTTGATTATGTTCAATCAGACTATACAGATAAAATAACTATCAGATATATTTTGTTCAACCTGTACACTTCGATAAAATTTGAATACTGCGAAACACAAACACTTTACAAATAATGTACTCTATACAGAAAAATATATAAACGAACTATCTATGTATCAATTGTAAATTAGGATACACAAATTGTAAATAGATAATTCAAACTGGTAACATAAAAAATTAATTAAAAATAAATTTGTTTTACATAATAAAAATAAAAATAGTTTTATATAAAAATAAAATGTATCTAGCCCTACTTCTAGATACAAGGAGGTTCTAGGATTTTGAAGGCTCTACAAATAAAGGGACTACGGTCTTTGTTATTGATAAACAACAGGACTCATTCATCCTAACAATGTTCAGTAGCCTTAACAATTGGAAATTTGACGATCCTTATGTCATACGGTATCTTTATTGTAGATTTGTCAGGCCAATGCTTGCTGTGTCTGGTCACAATTAAATCACGACTATATTGACCTAGTAGAGGCATTCAAGCTTTGCACTTTGTAATTTGCCTACGTACTTAAATAGACTTTACAATTTTTTAAATTCAACTGTCTTTAATATACGTATAAGTAACATCTTTAAAACGGTTTTCGCTTTCGTCTTCAAGGCTATATTACTTCTCGCTCTGGCTGTTTTCTTCTAATATCGATCCGTTGTCCCTTATTGTGAAATTAAGATTTTCTTAAAATTTTGCAAATCGGTGTACACGAGTCCCACAGGTCAATGTCATTTAACTCGCAATTTAAAAACATCTATCTGAAAATTGTGTAAAGGCTTACCTTTTTTGACTATTCTTTTTTTGTTTTGTGATTCTGTAGTTTTAAGTAATTGTTCTTATAATGTTTATTAGTTGTTAGTTTATGTTTTGTTAATGAGTCTTCAAATAAAGTATATAAATAAATCTCAAAATGCCTATTTTTAATTTATATATATATATATATATATATATATATATATATATATATATATATATATATATATATATATATATATATATATATATATATATATATATATATATATATATATATATATATATTACGCAGACGTAGTAAAAATTTGGGGTAATGAAAAAAGTTGTCCTTGACAAGAATCCGAAGGAATTAGCCGTCGGTCACCCCTGGAAATACACGAAAGTACACGATAAGTGCAAATAGTAATATTATTAGTAATAGTTTATCACAGCCTGTTCTAGATACAAACCTGGCGGGGGATAAAGCAACTTAAAGCCTGGTTAATACATCTCTTCCTCACAGAAACTCTAATAAAAATTAGACGTACCTGTATTTTCATGTACTTCCGTGTACACGGAAATTACACGGCAATTTGAGAGTGATAAATAGCCACTGCCTTATATAATTGCACTCTATCAATTATATACGGAAAGTACGTCAAATTTTTATTAGACTTTCTGGGAAGAAGAGGTGTATTAATCAGGCTTTTAGTTGCTGCCCCCCCCCCACTCCCCCCGCCAGGTTTGTATCTAGAACAGGCTGTGATAAAGTATTACCAGTAATATTACTATTTGCATATATTTTCATATATAAAAATGTCAACACTACATAATTTTTTTATAAGTGGTGACAGACGACTAATTCCTTCGGACTCTTGTCAAGGACACCTTTTTTAATCACCCCCCGCAACCCCTACTGCTACGCCCATTTGGCTTGCATGTATTTCGGGAATTTCTACGAATTTGAATTCATCGGACAAGAACTGTTGCTATAAGTAGAAGGCTGCTTCCTTGCTTTAATGAATATATAACACTCACTATTAAAACATTTTATTGGTGTATTAGGTTTCAGGTTTTAAAAAAAAATAATCTGTAGTGAGGAACGAAGCAATGAATACGAAACCATAACATGTTTGAAATATAGACGGTGAAGGGTTAATGTTCCTCAATTAAAATCACTCCAACTCTCTTATATGTATATTTATTAAATCCAGCCCAGCCAGTGTTGTTATAATCTCGCCCCAATGTTTTTGATTAGTGGACATTAAGCTGGAGCTGAAAAACGGGGCGTAGATGAGACAATAATTCAAATTTTCCAAGGAAGCTCAATCAAAAAGTGAATACTGGGAATGTTTAAGAACGACATCAATTGAAACTAGACCTACAATTTAAGGTGCATTTCGAACAACCGACTTTAATTTGCAAATCCCAATGGCTTTTAAACGTAATTTATTTTCAGCATAAAAAAATATTGGTTGCCATTGGTGGAATTAGTACCTGGAACCCTCATGATGGAAGACCAGCACGTAATCCCTTACTGACTCACTCACTCATTAACAAAACTATCACGAAATTTTCGGAGCTAAACAGCCTACAAACTTAAAATTGGTTGGTTGATTTGACGAAGCGACGTAGGAATCCGCTAAGAAAAGATTTTTCAATATCAACTCCAAAAGAACTGAAAGAGGGTGCCAAAGTTCGTGTAGGACTTTAGAGCTAATTAACCTAACTTTGTACATGTTGATCGATTTAAATGATTCTTTTTTTTTTATAAAGTATGTTCCCCCATTGACACCAAGTAAAAAAAATGTAAGGTGGAATGGGGGTGGAGAGAGGTTGGGAAGCCTAATTTTGTAACATGTGTACCGATTTGGAGTTAGGAGTAGTCCCATTGCTCCGCCGAATGGAGGTCCCCTTTAGATCTAATGTTCGTCAATTTTTGAGAAGACGTTTGACAGCGTTGACCGCGAGCTTAAGGTAAGAGAGGCATCCCAGAAAAAATTATCACCATCATAAAGGAGTCCTACGCAGGAGCCCAATGCCACGTTCTACACACCAAAAAGCTGCCGGAGCCCTTCGAAATGCTGAACGGAGTAAGGCAAAGATGCATACTGTCACCTTTGCTTTTCGTGATCGCCATTGATGACGTATTGTGCAGCGCCCTAGACGATCACCCATCGCGAGGGATTAAATTATAACTTGTTTACCACCTTACGCGCCTGGACTATGCCAACGATGTATGTCTCCTATCCAACAAATAGAGTCATGTAGCTCAAACGTCCGAAACCCTGAGCAGACAAGGTCGCAGAGCATGGCTTAAGATCAATGCTGCTAAAACCAAACTTATGGGCTTAGACTCCAGGTGAAAATATGAAATTTATCTGGAAAAGCAGCAAGGAGAGCAGGTGGACGAATGTCGCTATCTCGGACGCATAGTTACAGCAAACGGTGGAGCTAAAGTTGATGTACAAGCTGAAGGCTCAAGTTGCATTAAATACACTTGTTGAGATCTGTCGCAATAACAACATCTCCAGCCGCACAAAACTCCGGATCTTCTAAAAATCTGTTCTGTTGTACGACTGTTCAACACGGAAAGTGACCATCAAATATCCTCTAAGCTACAAGCCTTGTCAACTGGTGTCTTCGGCGTATCCTTAACATCCATTGGGCGGAGGTCATTACCAACGAAAATCTTCACAATCTTACAAGTCCAGACAGTACCGACACCATCATTCGCAGGCGAAAGTGGCGATGAATAGGCGGCACACTAAAAATTGGTCGAAGGGGGGGGGGGCAGATAACTTTATAATATGTGAAGAATTGGAAGATTATTTTTTTTTGTCGAGAGTATGGTTCCCCATTACTAACAATGAAAAAATACGGTCCCAGAGTGGAGTGGAGAGAGGGAAGGATAGTCTAACTTCGTAACGCATTGACCGATTTGGATGATTATTTGTCTGATGTACAGTGTATGTTCTCCGATTGGTACTGCGAGACAACTTTAAACGCAGAGGTTGCAACGGAGGAGGGGGTGCATGTGAACTTCATAATGCATAGAACGATTTGAATGATTCTTTTTATGTTAAACAGGGTGTAATCCCCCTTTGCTAATATGAGAATAACTTGGTGGGGAATGGGGTAGGCTAACTTGGTAGCGTGTGGACCGATTTCGATGATTCTACTTTTAATGTGTAGAATATTTTGGCCCACTGGTTGTGGTGAGGTTGTGTGCGTAGGGGGCGTTAACCTATTTCTTAATGCATATACCTATTTAGAGGGTTCTTTTTTGTTGTGTACAGTATGATCGCCCATTGCTCCTATGCGGGAAAATATTGACCTAGAGTTTGGTTGAAAGAGGGGTTGGTAGTCTACTTTTATAACGCGTGGACTCATTTAGATGATTCTGAATGCATAGAATATCTATTTGTATTCTGTCAAAAATTGTGGCTTGTTGTGAGAGTTGGAGGAGGATTCTTTTGTACAGAATACGTTTCCTGATTTATAAATGACGAAAAAAACTGACTACGATGATTCTCTGACTATGATGATTCTCTCTCATGCTCTTCAGAGTACGGTGGCGTAATCTAACATGGTTAAAATTTTGTATATAAGGTGAGGGTATGAAAGCGTGAACGTAATTAGTTTCGTAATAGTGTTGCCAGATTTGTATAACTCTGTTTTCTTTCTTTAGAGTGCACTACCTCTGCAAGCTTTGAAATTGCTTTATTCTTACGCGCAGCATTCTTCGAATCGTATATATGAAGACACTAAACAGGAAAAGAAAATAGTTTTTAGAAAAAAAGTTGAACCGACTTCGCATAAAGCGATAAAAAGCATAAAATAATTTTTAATTTTATATCTATTACGACATTTTGAAGTCGGTGAAAATTAAAATAACAAAAGAACTAGCCAACCATAGTCAAAGATACTATATAAATTTACCTAAACGTTTTAGCTCAGGGGATTATACCGAAGGACGATTTAATACTTTTATTGTAGCTGTTTGGTGTGTTCAATATGCACCGACTTCAAAATGTCGTAATAGATATAAAATTAAAAATTATTTTATGCTTTTTATCGCTTTTTGTGAAGTCGGTTCAACTTTTTTTTAAACTATTTTATTGTTCAAAAAAGTGTTTTGCGGGACTTAATAATTCAAAATTGTCTGAATCGGAATTTTGTATTCCGCAAATTTATAATTCGGGACTTTATGTTGACGCAAAATCTAACACTTCACATAACTTTTCGTAAGCCCTACTCACCTTAATAGTCATCAAAAAATCACAATATTGGTATCGCGTTATTTTTCACGTTTCCCAACCAATTTGGAATCATTCTGAATTCATGAGATAGTCCACGGAGATTACAATTCAAATTTAACTTCTTAACATAGTCTTTTCTTTTTACATTCATATCGATTTTCTTCTAAACTACAAACGGAATTTTCCCTTCAGCTTGTTACTACGACTAGTGGGGTTATTCTATCAAAAGTTACAGTCATTCCACTTTGAAACTGCTTAATGTGCAAAAATGATTGATGGCTTCTTCATTTTCAATTTTAACTCGGGAAGTGTGCCAAACTTCCGAACGTCTTCAACGACAGCCACATTAATAATGATGATTCTCCAATTTAACTGACATATTTGAATAGATATGTTTATGTATATACACAAAATACAGCGTGATAAAGCTTATCGCAATCCACAATGAGGAAACATTCTTTTGTTAGACACTTAATTTATCAGTATGTTAGCAAGCGTGACTGTTACAAAGATGGAAAGTGCAACAAAAATCAATCAGGCAAAATACTCATTGCAACTTGTTGTTATCTCAAAGAGATTACACTCATTTTACTTTCCTTGTTTTCATATCATTACAAAAGAAATATGTATATTTCGGGGAGACACCCTTCCAAGATTCCAAGACTCATTTCAAGTAGAAAAGCATTTCTCTGTTTGTGAATAATTCATTCGTTCAAAGTGAAAGACATGAGCTGTGATATCCTCTAAAAGTTTTTCAATAAATTTTCATCCCAATGGTTAATAAAAATTCCAATAAAAATTTATCGAACCCCTGTCGTGGGGAGATTTGTTTGAAAAAAGCATTCCTTTGTGTGACAGCAGTACTTTATCATATGTACGTCTCGGAAACTGATTTAGATTAAAAAAAATGTTTACCCAAAGAATGTGATAGACTGACATGATAATCCACATGATTTCATATTTTCTACTGATTTTATAAGAGGAAATCTCATCTAAGATTTATACGATTTCAAATATCTAATATTTTTTTTAGATAAAGTCACTAGGGTATTTTATTTTATTGTGAGATACATATCTATGTAATGATTTAATTAATTTCATTTTTCGGACATAACTATTTCATAAGTAGGAACGTGTGAATTTTTTCCAATTAAAAGCGAGTAACTGGTTTGGATAAAAAGGGAAAAACTATTCTACGAAACATTTTTCTAGCATATAGTTATTTAGTCAAACTAGGATAGCCAAAAATAAACCTATCACTGTACTAGTATGGCAGAACACAAGTTCTCCGCTAAATTGCTTAAAATTATTTATTTAAACAAGAAATGTCACTACAAATTTAAAAATTTCGCACAGCAATATTTGAAGAAATCGATGTTTTTATTGTACGAGGATTTGTTTCTTGCAGGCCTTGTAGTATGTAGCTCTAAGAGTAAGAAACTAAATGGAGTGGCCCTAGTGTGTAAAATCCGGGTACGTGTGTGTGCCAATTTTTACCATTTTTTTGCTCTCATTTTTCTTCACGTGTTGTCACTTGCTTGACAAGTGTTGTTGTTGTTTTTCTTTAACCGAGTGTTGTGGGTTAAAAAGTGCTAATTTTATCATCCTGTAAAGTTGAAGTGAGAATTAAATTCATTGCGAAGGACAAAAATATAAAACTATTGCGTGTTGTGTCAAAACTATTTGAGAAAAGTCCAAGTTTTAAACGATTAGTGACAATGCAATTTTGCAAAAATTCAAGTTATTTAAAACACCCCGGGATTTCGTTTCACAGGTAAAGTAGGGAATATAACTTTCTTTTGTTATAAGAATATTTCAGCCGGTAGTAAACACACTATTAACTTATAAAATACCTGCTTTTTGCGTTAAGGTAGACTTTGTTTACCTTTGGCTCAGCAGCAATATTTTCTATAGTTACCACTTACAAAGGCGGTGGTGTAATTAAATTTTGCAAGGAGTTAGTAGATGAAAATTTTATTGAAGAAGTACAAATTTTAATGAATATTGCTGCTTTTAAGTTGACTTTTTAAATAGATTTCCCAAGAACGAAAAATTAAGGAAAAAATGGTTGGATGCTATTGGACAAGTAAATTTAAAGACAAATTCTAATAGTGCAATCTGTTCGGAGCATTTCTTTGAACAGGCTTTGTTTTAGGGATGGGCGATCTTCGATTCGATCTCAAGAGATCGATCTTTAAGCCTTCGATCTGCCGATTTTTTAATCGATTTTACGTGGGACCGATTCAGCTCGAATCGATTTATTTGTTTCCGATTTCGATCTATTTAAGACGTACCAAAAAAAACAAGCTAAGTCGTGATATTTTTTCATTTTATCTTTCATGTGTGTAATAATCCGACAAATGTAAAAATTTTTTTAAATAATCGTAATTATTAGGTGAATGCGCTTGTGATCGCTATAATATTTTATTGTTGTGGCTTGTTATGTTTTATTTCTGGTTTGTTGATTCCACAATGAGAAAGAAATAAGTTATTTAAAGAAAAATCTAAAATAAGTGATATTCGAATATGCGATTTTAAGTTTTTATACAAATTAGTTTTGGAATACACGATGCAACTTGTAATTGCTTCGAAAGTTAGTTGGATTTTGTATACCGACATCCTAGATGTAATGCATATTAGTTTTTTTTATCCGACGTGGCTAAAGCCGGAAGGGAATTAGAGTAGGGAAAGCTAGAGAACAGCGCAGAGACTGAGTGGATTATTTTAATTTCTTATTAAAAGCTCACGGGGAGACCTGGTCTCGAACCTGCGACCCATGGGATGGTGGTCGTACCGCTCAACGAATTGACCCAAC
The DNA here is from genome assembly GCA_964036015.1 of Leptarthrus brevirostris. Taxonomy (NCBI): domain Eukaryota; kingdom Metazoa; phylum Arthropoda; class Insecta; order Diptera; family Asilidae; genus Leptarthrus; species Leptarthrus brevirostris. The sequence goes on along the minus strand of OZ038373.1, from coordinate 67,747,175 downwards.
TCCGGTTACGCGGATTTGCCACATCAACAAAGTAGAATATAACTAGTGGAATAGACAAGTTTGTATACTGTCACATATAATCCTAGTAATGAACTCATGTGGAATACACGTAGATGCGACGTAGATCTTAATCTCCTGAAAGAAGCATATATATCTTTTTGAGTTCTGCCCATTTTTACTCTATCAAAGATTTGACACTTATTAATAGTTTTTTTAATATAAAGTCTCAGATTAGGCAGATTTTACACTTTTAAAGTAATATGGATTTAGACATTTACGCAATGGTGAATTGTGTAAAAAACCTTTCCACAATAAATTAAAAAGACGAAGAATTTATTTTGCGTGCTTTAAAATCTTAGATAGCCTTTTATTAAAACATTTTCATATGAAAAGTGTGTAATAGTGAATAGTAAACCAGAACTGCGTCCATTTTGAAATTTTCAACTGAGTAGTAGTCATGTTTCTCGCAAGGTGAAGACAGGGAGGAAGATAAAAGTGGACTGTCAACTTTAACTTGCGGTGATTTACGTTTAAAACGGAAGAATAAAACATTCCCAGAATATTTTCAAAAAATGTGCCCAAGATATACATTTTTAGGGCTAAGACCAAAAACCTTCCCAGAAAACTTACGACAATGTTCTTCGTACATACTCATAATATTCCTGGAAGGTTTCTGGGACATGTTGTGATATTAGTAAAAAAAAATGTTTGCGCTTGCAAATACGTGGCACAAAAGTTGTGCTTCTCTTTTACTTTTCGGGTGTACATTTTTAGTTGTGTTCCTTTAATGAAGACTGAGTACTTTCAAAAAAGACTCTGCTCCATAATCGCAAATTGTTTTCCGATTAAATAAGCAACTATTCTGAAATACCCAAGATTTGTAAAATAAGCAACATTTCTGAAATACCCAAAATTTGTAAGCTACAAAGGTTGTTTCCTATTATTTAATAAATTGGTTTAATAATGACCCTATATTTTCATATGTACAAACAGGTTTAATTACTTGCAATTTCAATATGCTGAAATAAATTGAAATATCAAAATAAACCGAATCGATCTATTCGATCTATGGATATCGATCCTTTTAAGGCGATTAATCGATATACGAAATCGGAAAAAAATTATAGATCGATCCGTACTAAATCGATTTTCTCAGTTCGATCCCCCCTCCCTACTTTGTTTTACTGCTCGATGCAGATCAGGTTGAGTGCTGATGCTATACCTCAACTCAAATTACATCGCAGAAGAAAGGACGCTAAAATTGATTTTGTAGTGAGTTCGTAATTCCGAATTATAAGTGCATTAATCTCAATTTATATTATTTCTAGAAGAAGCTGTGCCCTCAGATTATGCCAATAACAGCAATAACAGATGCCTTGTTGAACTTAATAGTCAGAATTTTAATAATGTGAGACAGTATTGTTATCGGTTATATTAACAAAATATGACATTTTTTAAACAGTTTTTAGGTTTTCCCTCACATCAGCAACAACAAAAATTGTCAGAAATTCCATGTAATAGAAGCTTTGCTATTTTCCCTCAGATGGTTGTTGATAGTGTTAAGGAAGCAGACATACTGAAGCAATAAGTACAGTTACAGTTCCCGTAATACTGAAGCAATAAGGAGGTTACAGCAAGAAATGAAAGGCACAGCACGAATTACCAAGAGACGACATTGGAACAAGCAAATAGTGAACAAGTAAAAGCATAGTTTATAATTAACTGTAAATTTATTATACATATTATTACCTTAAATAATAATAGAACAAGAGAACAACCCAAGACTCTACGGAGATGGCGAAACTCTGAATAATTCCAGTACAAACCAGGTATTTTATTTAAGCTGCATGTAGACGGCTCAGTAAATAAATTATATAACACCTTTGGCTATTGGATGGAGGTACGTTATTGTATAGCTGAGCCGATGATGTAATACATATTTATATATATATATATATATATATATATATATATATATATAAATATATATAAATATATTTAGTATGAATATTGCTTTGATATTTAGTAATTACTTTAACAACTGTTACAATTCTGGCATAGAGGTAATTGTAAATTTAATATGTATTTATTTACTATATGTGGAAGCACGTGAAAAAGGCTCGCTTTATTTATTGCTTTTTTTCTTACTAACAAAGTCAACCTTATTCTCACGAATGCCCTTATATTTTATAAATATATAGTTAGTTTTAATTTTAAGTATTAATCTAAGTTCTGACTATGAAGCCGCAGATAATAAAGGTAATAATATAAACCTACATGATGGTTTTATTTCTTCTCTTTTTTAATTTTACTACTAGAATGTTAATGTTGTTAATGTAATATATTTATAAGTTATTTGTAACAAGTCTAATTTCTTAGGATGATTGCAAAAATGTTGCATGTAAAAGGAAGATGTCCTCTTTACAAGAAAAATTCGAAATTCGGGGAAAATGCATAAAGCGATTAGACTCTTCGTCGAAGGGATAAGAAAATTGGGATACTTAATTATGCCATGAACTTGTTGAAGAAGAAAGATTTGATTTCAGAAGAAATTAATGGAGTTCTTGGCGGGATTGCTGGAGCTAATCAAAGCTTATTTGAACGACAGCTCTTTAAATCCCGTGTTAAAAAGGTATCTCAAACCTATAATCCGCAAATTCGAGCTTTTGCTCTGACGTTAAACTTTTTATCTCCGAGAGCCTATGATTATCTAAGAGATACTTTCGATAATTGTTTACCTCATAGTAGAACTCTACGGAAATGGTATGAGAATGTTGGATGTACTCCGGGGTTTACTAAAGAATCCTTTGATGTAATAAAAAGGGTTGTTCAAGAATCACGGGATTTGTAGATGTTGGTAATGGTGGTAACAATAACGTCATTGCGACCCAAATACTGGTGTTTCTCGCTGTGGCTGTTAACAAGTCCTGGAAAATACCGATTGCATTTTTTCCAATATCTTCCATTACTGCAGAACAAAAGAAAAATATTATTCTTTTAAGCCTCCAACATTTAGAAGATACTGGCGCAGAGTTAATAGGACTTTCTTTTGATGGTCTGGCTGCAAATTTTGCCACAGGAAGACTACTTGGCAGTGACATAAAGAATATAAAGTCTACGCCTTTTTTTAAAATAAATAATTGCAATAAGAAGTACATTTTACATCCTGATCCTTGGCACATGTTAAAATTGGTAAGAAACACGCTTTCTCAAATAAGAATCATATATGACAAAGATTGCTGTGCAATTAAGTGGGACTATTTAGTTAAACTTGTGGATCTCCAGGAAAAAGAAGGTCTCCACTTAGGAAGAAAAATTAGAAAAGCGCATATATATTTTCAAGACCTGAAAATGAAAGTTAAATTGGCCGTTCAAGCCCTCAGCAAATCAGTAGCAGATGCGCTTGATTTTTGTACAGAGGTTTTAAAAGACGATGATTTTGCCGGTAGCAAAGCTCACTACATCCGCTTATTTGATGATGTTTTTGACATATTGAACAGTAGAAAAGTGTCAGAATTCGAATATAAGAAAAAAGTTCTTTGCGAAAACAATTTTCATATAAATGAATTTATTCAATATGCTATTGAATATATTGCTCAGTTGTCACTGCCGTCAAAGGAACTTATTATCAACAGTCCCAAAAGTACTGGTTTCGTAGGTTTAATACGCTGCCTAGAAAATGTTAAAAATGTTCACGAAATATACATCAAGAGTAAGGATTTATCATTTTTTCCCTTAATATAAAATAAGCCAAGACCATATCGAATTATTTTTTGCTTCAATCCGTATGGGCCTTGGTAGTAATAACAATCCTTCTGTTAAACAGTTTATTTCCATATATAAAAAGCTGCTTTTCCGTTGCCAGCTTAGACAGGGTGGAATAGGAAATTGCATACCATTAGAAGAAATAAGTCTGCTTAACGCTACGCCTTCCGATCCATTAGAAGAAATCAATAAAAATCTTCCAAAATCAAAAATGTTTCAGGATGAAAATGAAAACGTTCTTATACCAACTGACAACCTCCAATTTTTACAAGAGCACAGCTATGCCCAAGACCCTGGTATAATTTCAACTTATACATTGTATTCGACATAAGTAAGAAGTTGCTTTGTTCAGAATGTTTAGTTGCTCTTCAGGGAGATTGTCGTCGTCCTCTTTAATCGCTTATAAAACTAAAGTTTTTTTAAAAATCCCATCGGAAAGCGTCAAACAAATATGGGAGGAAATGGAAAAAGAAATTCGACGAATCCACAAGTTAAGTGATGGGCTACAAAATGTATTAAATATTAAGCAAAGTCAAAATTTATTAATAAAGGTCCGACAAAAATTTATTGGAAAAGATTTATTTCCAATCCAAACCAATCAGTTAATAAGTAGTGGTCATTTTTCATCGCTGATAAAACTTATAACTGAGAGATATTTGAAAGTTCGATATAACTTTATCGCAAAGTCGGCAAATGATAAAATATCGCTAAGGCAGAAATATAATAAGCTAGTATTATTTAAGGGAATGTAGTACTAAGGAGACTAAAATAAGTAAAGTAATTAAGTTTACCATATAAAATAATTTAGAGCTTAAAGTATACCTAATTATAGAATTTTGTATAGGTATAAGAAATTGAAATAGCTGCAGAAGAAGTATATTTGTTAGCAACATATAGTTACTTTATGATAGTAATAGGCCTAATGGGAACCGGCTATCTAAAATAAACGGTAACGCGCCTGAATGTATTACCTCAAATGATTTTATTCTACACCAACAGGTAAAGTACTCATGGCTTGAACTTTTTTTTTCATATATGGATACTATGCTGGTGGTATAGAATTTTGATCTAAGGTGGTGTGGAAAAGTACATAATTTTGAACGAAATTAATAATTAATTACCCCTGTATAAAGTTTTTTTTCCCCGCCTGCACTGTAGTTTTTTCGTTGTGTGCGTGTAAACTCACACATTTTAGGCACAGGCTACGGAAATCTCTGCTGTTGGGCCACTCCATTTAGTTACTTACTCGTAGATGTAGGTGAAGTATTTTCTTGACATTCAACGATTTTAAAGGTTTGTCATAAGCGCGCCGTCCGATTCCAGTACAAGAAAACACGTTCCGAAACTTCAATCCCGTTTTTTCTCTCTTTTTGGAAACGGTGGGATTAGTAAAAAAGGTTTTGTCTTCTTCGGGGTTGAATTACCCACCAAATGACACATACTTATTTTATACAAGGATTTGCATGATTTCCCATCCCTTCTTTTTTCAAATTTTCGGGCGGTCTTGAGCTTTAAAGTTCAAACCGCGCCATGTTCTTTTAACTCAATTTGTTGCCACGAGCATGTGTTATTCGGTGGATTAGGTTAGGTTAGGTTAGTGCGGCTGGCTAGGAGCGGGCAATTGCAGAGGAGGTGAAGTATGGGTTTCTGTTCCTCTTCGTCTTGGAAACTCTAACAGAAGTCGTTTGAAGGCGCACCGAAATAACGGCCACGAAGTAGCTAATTAGTTTATGTCCGAGTGGGATGAGCTATTTTAACCATTTATGGTCAACCTTGGACCATATCTGTAGTCAATGTCCGAGTCGGAAGGAGTAGTGCCAATACCCGCTAGTTCGTCGGCTCTGTAGATAGGAATTTCACTGTATCCAGGTACCCAGATGAGCCGTACTTTTAGATGTTCAGCCATGTCATTTAAAACTGAGCGATTTGCTATTCTCTCCTGTATTTACTTCCGTGAGAGATTTAATAACAGCCTGACTATCGGATAAAATACAGATGCTATCCATAGGTAGCATAGGTAGCATTATGCGGCTAAGTTTATAGCCATGATTTCCACCTGAAACACGCTGCAGCAAAAAAATATCAATGTCAAGGTGTTCCGAAAAAATACCTTCACCTACTCCGGATTGCTTAAGGAAGAGATCCACCGATAGACCACCATACAACCCGGCCAATATACAACCCCTCATATGTGAGTATGGGTCGTATGACACTAGTTTAGAGCTAATGCACAATACGTGACTCCATACCCCATATCTTTACTATTGCCCTTCTACACGAGTACACCGCCACTGTAGCTTTCCGTACTCTTTCTTGGATGTTAGGCTTCCAGGTAAGTTTTCCATCTAGGACAAGACCTAGATATTTAACATGATTACTCAATTTCAACCTAACCCTGTTAATTGTAAGGCAATTCATTCAGGAACATTATTTTTCGGAGAGAAGATGATTAACTCCGTTTTATCCGGATTTATGCCTAGACTCATCACTCCATAATGATACCTTAGAGAAGGAGCATTGTAACAATTTAGCCAGTGCGTTTGGGTGCTTACAAGCCAGGGCAATATCATCAGCGTAGGCGATAACCTTGAGACCAGAGTGTTCTAGGTCTATGAGTAATTCATCCAGAGTTAGGCTTCACAAGAGTAGTGAAAGCACCTCCCTGTACTTTTGAATGCTAGATCTTCCCAAACTGGAATCGATGACCCTGCTGTTTAGCAAAAGGTCAATAAGCCTCTTCAAGGATGCTGTTATCGCCTCTGGCGTGATGTTATTGAAAGCACGCTCGATGTCGAGGAAGACTGCAAGTGAATATTCTTTATGCAGTAACAATTGCTCCATACTTGTGGAAAGTATATATACAGGCCCGTAGAGTCAAAATTCGGGCCCGGGGGGTACCACATACGGGCCCCCGAGAAAGGAATTTCGGGCCCGGGACTAAGCGTTTACGGGCACATATAAAATCGAATGAGTGACTTTCAATTTAAAATATGTCTAGAATATTGCACTTTTTCGATCGTGAAACATTTTTTTATATATAATTAAATTTCCGTCCATGACTTAGAAGTCGGGGCCCCTTTTGACCTTTTGAAATCCCGGGCCCGGGGGGTTTACCCCCTTGGCCCCCTCCCTCTCGGCGGCCCTGTATATATATATATATATATATATATATATAGATATATATCAGGGTTAGTAGGTGAGCTTATAACACACGCTTTAAAGTATAAATAATTCAGTCTATTTTTACAATAGACCGGAGTGTATTTATAGGAGTTGAGTTTTTGACTTTTCGTCATGGATGTCCGTGGTAAGGAGTGCAAGCACCACGCTGATGATGACCACTTGCACTCCGGTCGAAACATCCATCTCACTCCTAATAGTGGAAGAAAAACAAGTGTTTTTTCCTTTTAATTTTTAAACAAATGACTTCCACCAAGTGCTGCTGAAAGGTAACTTTCTGGCCACTTCTGAAACCAATTGTAACGTAAATTGGGCTCTTTGAGCTCGACGGATTAATTAAGACACTTATTTTCAATCATGAATGTTCACAATTTTATTCACTTAACTTAATTAGTTCGTGTAACAACTTCCTTTACACGTTTTCTTCACAATTATTTGTTTCGCTTTACTTATTTACACTTATCTCTTCACTGGTTAAAATACAACTGATTCACTAGACTGCTACTCAGCCCTATTTATACTACTTAGCTTAATTCTAGAAAGTTCAGCAACTTAGTTCTAGCAATTCCGTTATTCATTTCCACCACACTAAGCCACCACAGATTCGACCCGGCCTTGACTTTATACGGCATCTGACGTTTTCCTGGTTTCCGAAATTCGGGACATGCGCATTGTACAACTTGATTTCGTTTTGATCACGTAGCCTATGCCAGACTACAGTGCATATTACAATATTTAGTGTTGGATGAGGAGACCTAAAAGAACTAGTCCATCCGATGGCAACATCGCATTCGTATGACAGTCAACAGATGTGGCAAAGGAATTCCAAAAATCAGGAGGCGAGCCAGGTATATCCCTGCGAACAACGCAGTGGCTAGAGCAGCAGCGTGACGATCGCGCTGGAAGACAACGAAGCCAGAATCAAAGAGTTCAGCGTACAACATTTCTTCATAAAGCCAGGTCTCAGTAAGGCAGACTACATTGAAATCAGAATCAATGGAGTTAATAAAAAGCTGATTCGTTTCAGACTAGACATTGGTTAAATTTGCGTAGTAGAATGATAACTCAGAAATAAGTTTTTTGGAGCCTTAGGTGCTGAAGGAAGTCCAAAACGATTCTGAGGAATGAACTCACGTATATCGAGTTCGTCGGCCATATAACTGGTAGAAATAACAGCAGCAAACAGATCCTCAGGAATAACAACTCTAAAAGAGGAAGTGTCGGAGAATCCCTCTCCACGACGGTCAAATTTCCTGCATACGATCACTCCAGATGGTATACCAACATGTGATGAAATGTGAGCAATGAAATCATTTTCAGACGTTTCCGGATGTGCCCTGGGAAACAAAAATACATTTGGTTAGCTTGGCGGATTTCAGAGCGGTAATATTAAAAGAGTGCTCAACCTGCAAGGCCAAAGTACCAGGATTATGCTTCACACCATCGCATATGCCAGAACCTCCCCCCCTCCCCCATATTTGCCACCGTACCATAAATATCGTCTCATGTTTTGGATACCAATGTAACCCGAGATAAGGTATCATGCGATTTCTAAAGCAAAGCAGTTGTGGTATTAATTTATGCACGTCATTATACAGCTTGGTCGCTGGAGATACCATCTGAGATGCTCTCCATGAACCTTAAGACTTGACATGGCTTTACTTCAGAGCAATCCATGTAAGTATTGGTCCTCGATAAAGACCTGGTGTTACACTTCAGACATGTTACATGGAAAGCATCTCCACATATGCCGCCGCCTCGAATCTCATTAGCGCTCAAATCTTGCAAATTGTTAAGAATGAAAGTTTAATTACTTCTTTAATTAAGAGCACGAGGTGGCAAAATTAGCTTAAGAGGGTGACCAGGAGAACAAAAGTCGAAAAAACCTCCAGCGGGTTTTAATGTAAGATAAAAGACTCGTTGATTGAGATTTCCAGTGATATTGACAATGAAGCAGAGATAACTAAGCAGAATGGTTCAAGCATGCGATGAAGTGAAAATCGTAAATCCGGATTGTTAAATCAGTTCAACTAAGTTGTTGATGTGCTCGAAATAAAATGACTTGTAACCAAGCTGACGACCCAACGAAAACGACAGGCGGGAAGCAGCGTAACCTTACAAACTGCAGGCAATACAGCGATGCAGGAAAACACCACAGACCGAGAAAAACAAAATCATTATAGATAGTATCAAACGCCACGGTAAAATATAAACTCATGGTTTTAGAAACTTCGGCCACTTAGTTCTAGATATTTCCGTTATTCGTTTTCACCTCACTTATTCACCACATAATCGAGTCGTCCATGATTTCCTAAGGCAATTGACAATTTCCTTGATTTCTCGTCGCCTCAGCCATGCGCATTATACAGCAAACTACTTTCGTTGACCGTGAACCTCGTGCATTTTACACGAATAGAGGATTAGGGTTAGATTAGATTAAAGAAGGAGAAGGCACATTTAACCCATAATGGTACATTAAATTGGGGTTAGATTTCCGTCCCCATGGGTAGGTACCTAAAACAACTGGCAGCTGCTAATGAATCAAACTATCCAATGTAGTTTGGCAAAATTCCAATGTTGTTTTGGCAAATAGAGGAAGCCTAAATACCGGCCCTACGGTTGCCTAGATACAAACAGTTGAAGATAAGGATAAATTTCCTATTCCTCCTCATCGCGACAACTCCTGCAAAAGTCATTCCAGGACACGCTGAGTTTATTAGCGTGCCTATCTAATGATATTTCGTTTGAGCGTGAAGAAGTGAAAGCCGAGATGGAAACTACTATGCAGAAACAGCTCGAAGGTTTGGAATCAACTGTAGATACATGTGGTATCGAGAGAAGGAATTAGCACCGATCCTGAGAAAATAGCTTCAGTGGAGAACTGGCCCAATCCACAAGATAAACACGAGCTGCGAAGTTTTCTAGGACTAACGACGTATTACAGGGGCTTTGTGAAAAATGTTGCGGCTGAAGCACGGTAACTGCATAAGGTAACAGAAAAGGATAAAGCATTAAATCGGGCGCTTTCCAACGCACCTGTGCTAACGTATCCAAAGACAGGCGATACATTTATATTAGATACCGCTGCAAGTAATGTTAGTATTGGTGCCGTCTTATCACAAAAAATAAACGGACAAGAAAAATTGCTGGCATACTATAGTAGAGCTTTATCAAAACCAGAAAGCAATTACTGCACAACAAGGAAAGAAATCTTGGCTATTGCTGATTCAACGAAGCATTTTCATATATTCCTCTATGGACAAAGATTCACACTCCGAACAGATCTACAATTTAAAAATCCTGATGGACAAGTAGCCAGATTGCTGGAAAGACTTCATCCTATTCATAGGAAAGATAGATCCCATGAAGATTCAGATACACTTTCACGACGGCAATGTAAACCGGAATGTAAATACTGTTCCCATCTGGAAGGAAAATGCGACCATGTGACTCTGCAAAGAACAACTGTCGTACCCTTGACAGCACAACGAGAAGACGAGAATATTTCTCCAATTTTGGCGTAGAAAGCTAGCAACGAAAGGCCCCAATGGAAAGATATTTCCGACAAAATTACAACGTTGTAAAGCTACTGGGTGCAATGGAATTCGCTGTGTGTTGAAGATGGAATATTGAAACGCAAGTGGTAAACACCCGACGAGTCATCATGCTGTATGCAGGTATTCCCAGGAACAAAATTAGGGATGTGCTGGAAGAATTCTATAACGGTGCTTTGGGAGGACATTGGAGAAGTTAAGAGAACGAATTGTCTGGTTACATATGCGGGAAGATCTGAAGGACTGGTGTAGCAAAGGACCTCACATGACAACAAGGAGAGCGATGCAGCAATACAACGTTGGAGAGCCTTTTCAGCGAATTGCGGTTGACGTTGCAGTACTATTCCTAGAGTCAGATCGGGGCAACCGGTACATTTTAGTGGTAATGGATTATTCCTGTAAATGTCCAGAAGTCAATACCAAATCAAGAAACAAATATAGTGGCAGAGGAGTAAGTAGCAAACTGGATATGCAGATTTGGCGTCCCCAATGAGCTTCATTCTGACCAAGGACGAAACTTTGAATCTCAAGTATTCAAGAAGGTTTACTATATTCTTAGAGTAAGAAAGACGCGGACAACACCACTTCATCACAATCTGACGGAATGGTTGATCGGTTTAATAGGACATTGGTCTAACATATCAAAAAAGTAGTAGATGAGCATCAACGGGATTGGGATATTTCTACTAGCTTATCGAACAGCCGTCCATAACTCAACAGGACAAACACCATCTAAAATTGTGTTTGGAAGACAGATTCGACTGATTTGAAGTTCGAAGCACTTTAAAAGGATACTGAATCCAGTGAAGAATACATAACCATATTTCGTAAGTATCTCGGAGAAATCTATCAACAGGCAAGAAAGAACCTGAAGACATCCAGCGATAGAATGAAAACACGATACGACATCAGAGCTAATTCTAGTAGATTCAGGGATGGAGACCTCGTCTGGCTATTTAGCCAACGGCGACGAAAAGGAAAATCAACGAATCTTCAACAGCAGTGGGAAGGACGCTACAAGATCCATACGTGCATCAACGATGTAGTGTACAGGATACAGCGGGGAACAAAAGACAAAAAGAAGATCGTACACATTGACCGATTAAAGTTATACCAAGGAGATACAACTGTTCGGGATGAACAGTTCTAAGAGGGGGGGGGGGGGCAGTGTCACATTCACTGAAGGTTATATGCGTAGGCTACGTGATGAAAACGAAATCAAGCTGTGCAATTTGCAAGTCCCGAATTTCTGAAACCAGAAATACGTCAGATGCCGTATGAAGACAAGGCCGACACCAATCTGTGGTGACCTGGTGCGGTGGAAATGAATACCGGTAACTTCTAGAACTAAATTGCTGAACTTTCTAGAATTAAGCTAAGTAGTATAAATAGGGCTGAGTAGCAGCCTAGTCAGTTAGATGTATTTTAACCAGCGAAGTGATAAGTGCTAATTAGTAAAGTGATATAAGGTATTTTGAACAGAACGTGTAAAGGAAATTGTTAAACAAAATAATTAAGTGATGTGAATAAAATATTGAACATTTGTGATTGAAAATAACTGTCTTAATAAATCCGTCGAGCTCGGAGAGCCCCATTTACGCTACAATATGTTTAAAATGACTAATATAGGTAATACTATATACGTATATTTTTTAAAAGAAAGAAAAACACTTCTTCGATTAACACCGAATACATGACACGTTTCGCCCTACTTAGGTATTATCTAGTAAAAAATCGAACAAATATCTTTCTTTCTTTTAAAAAATGTACTTAAAAATTAAAAACATTCCACCAACAGTTTAAAAAGGAAATTGCCATATACTATAGTAGACGAACTTTCTATGGTACAAATTATCTAAGGTATATCTATAATTTTGTTTGCAGAACGTTTGCCTAAAACCCGTTTTAACCCCAATTTTGTTCTTTAGGACTACTGACCAAGCACTAAAGAAACTTTGTTAAGGATTTATACTTTCATTAGAACATTTATAAGCTATTTCCGCACATCTGGGCAGACAATACTTATCTTGTACAGCTCAATTCTCTTGTGTCCGCCATATTTTAATTAAACTCCATCCATTTTTGCAAAAGAGCCATGTTTTTCGCAATTCTTCGTAAACAATGTGGCCCCTTTCCAGCTGCAAATTCTCTTCGGAAATTACAATGCAATATCTTCTTAATGGAACATGAATTGTGACTACAATTTTGTCCCCGTAAAAGGGAAATAAAAACTTTGAATAGGTATTTCTCCTGACCAACAAGTAGTCGCCACAGGAGAGGAACATCTGCTTGTGATTGCAAACTTTTCTCATTTAAACAGAAGGTAAAAGCATCGTTTCTCGAAGACAGATGGGATAGCGAGCGTGCCTTGTAGGTGGGTGTTTAGAGCGAAATCATAAGTAGAAATGAAAGATCTCCAAGGAAATATGAGTTCAAAGCACCTCAAAGGTGCTGAGTGGTGGAGAAACTTTTATAACAAAGGACAGTGATAGTTCCCCTTTTTAATTAAGCCTCTGCGAAATTAGTTTCTGTATTTGGCTTTGACCATTGTCTATAATATCTCTGTTTGAAAATTGATTAGTGTCCGCTATTTCTTGACTGAGACGAACTTCCCATCCCATTGGATCAAATCACTGCCAAATCCTTTACTCAAAGACGTTTCTCTCGGCTCTGTTTGTTTTCCTTCTATAATTCTTTAGTTCAAACGAAAATTCTTTTCATTCTTTAATTTTCTTGATTAAAAACAGAAAAGCTACAAATGAAATGCACAAACCATTTAAACTTTTGTTTTTAACGCCCTTAGATATTTTTAGCAATTTAAAGCAAAACAAAATCAACAAAATGTTTATGCACACAAAAACGAAGCAGACATTGAGGATATGAAATTTCTGTTTGTTCCCTTATCCAACAGCATAGAGTAGAGCTCTACTCATCAATTTCATTTTCGACTTTTACCTAGTTCGGCGGTTATATTTGCACGAATTCCAATAAAGACTCGTCGGTTCAAACAAGGCCTCTCAATGAATGAATCCTTTGTTCGATAACGCACATTTATGAATATCCCTTTCAATATTTGTCCTTAGAATTGAATTCTAAGGATCAAATTTAATTAAGTTTACATGAAAACTTCTATTTTATGCCGCTTCTGTACACACAGAAAACAAATTTATTCATGTTGCCAACAATATTAAGATAAAACAAAAACTTTTGTAGGATATTGTTAATTCGTTTTTGGTTTTCAGCTTATGATGTCAGCTTGTCGATAAAAATACACAAATAAAATATTTAGCTGGGTTTACTTACCTCGTGGTTTTTGAATGTATCTGAAAGATTTGTTTCCCTAAAATAAATAATTACATGATTCTTTGTAATAATTTGTTCTTTCAGGTTGTTTAATGATCTTCGAGGTTTGCTGCAACAGTAATCAGGTTGATGCTTTATATATAGATTTTGCTAAGGCCTTTGATAAACGCAACATTCCTTTATTATTAGCTGCTTTCCAAGCGCACATTTCAAGTACTTGCAAGTACTTATTATTGATAATCTGTTATGGCTAGAGGTTAGACGTGTTTGTTATCGGCTCCCGCATTTTTTCAATTTTTACAACAGTGTCCGGTGTTTTTTCCATCAATTTTTAATATCCTGATGAAAATAACATTTCGTTGGAACAAGTGGTGTGCAGTGAATTCATGTGGTGATTCCTGAATTCGATATTTAATAAAAACTTAGCTCTATTTCAACCTGACTTCAAGTTCTGCATCACATCGATTTATTTGTGGTAGTGTACTCCGTTATTTTGCTCTTTATGAATAACCAAAGAGAAAAATTGTTTAACAAGAGGCAACAGAAAGACAAATTGCCTAATAATCCTACCATGGATAATACAACACCGATGTTAACCCGAAATGCAGCTGGCAAACAGCTAAAAGCTCTCACTGAATCTGCTTTACAGTCCCCGCTGTCTATTTCTGAGAAAGGCATGGATCATCTGGAAACAATTCTTGTTGACAGAATGGGTGATCTCCTTCGCCAGTTTGAAGAGCGAATCATCAACAATATTGACAAAATTGAGGAGTTCATACGCTGCACAAATGACCGTTTAAGCAAATGTGAAAATGCTATATTGGAGTTAAAAAATAATCAGAGATCAGTACTTAAGCAAACTGCGGACATACAGCGAGTACAGAGGTTAAGCGACGTCATCATTCGTGGTATACCTAAAAGCCCTGAAGAGAATGTCGTGAAAATTATTAAGAATATTGCTGCAATAGTTAAACATCCCGTAACGCCATTTATTGATGCTTTTCGCCTAAATCCTAAGTCCGCAGCTAATAGGTCTGTTCACGTACTTTTTGATCAGAAATATTCTGAGTAAAAATGTTAAATAGGAGAAGTTACCAAATACCAATAGTACGTGAACGAGTTTGAGTAGTCTTGGACAAAAACTAAAGCAATAACTGTCAAAGTGACAATTTGTGGCTTTAAAACAAAGCTTAACAAAAGTACTCAACTTATTTCTTCGGGTAAATTTGGACTAATATTTTTAAGTTGCGAAAATGTTACGTCAGCAAATTTCCCCACATTTCATGAGTACGTGAACGCGTTTGAGTAAAAATATCATAATGCATTTACCCAAAACTGAGTACGTGAACAGACCTAATAATTCTCCCGTGGTCGTGCGTTTTTCTGGTCATGCTGAGCAGCGCGCATTCTTGACAGCTTTTCGTAAACATAAGGGTCTGCAGTTGTCGCAACTGGATGGATTCTCTTCTGCCAGCCGGGTATATGTCAGTGAGAGCTAAACTCAAGCTAATAATGCTCTTTATCGGGAGGCTCTTAAACAGCATAGACTGGGGAAAATCTTTTCTGCCCATACTAGAAGCGATATTTTGTATATACGGAAAACAACGGAGAATTATGCAGTTAAAATTACTAGTGCTGATGAGTTGTATGCTGCATGTGACTAGTTGGCTTTTCTTATTGTCTGGCTAAACCATACTATTTTGGAGCTGATGAGTATTATCTTTTCTCTTTTTTTTATTCTATTATATATATACTATATTTGGTGAATATTGGATAATTTAATTATTTGGAAATCAATAATTATTGTTTCAATTAAGGTTCTTAAAATACCTTGTATTAATTAGTTTTTGGTAATTTTTAAATAATTTGTGAATTTGGCAGTTTATTTTGACATTGTTATAATGAATTCTTTACATTTTATTAGTTTAGTTTATTCCTATTGTAGTGAATTGTCTCGTAGATGGGTGTTTGTTTGCGTTTTTCATCAAAACTTGTTAGCTAAGGGTTGCGTGGTTGGATGTGTTGGCAGAGGTCGGCTTAATAGGGAGTGTAAATAGTTATACGGGTCTGAACAGGGTGAGAACTTTGTTAAAAATTTTTTGTGGTAGAACTGTGGGATTTAATATTTGTTCACTAAATGCGAGAAGTATTAAAAATAAAATTGATGAAGTTCGTGAGATTTTCTCTGGTACTGATGTCCATGCAATCTTGGTATGTGAAACATGGTTGAATGCAAATGTACCTTCGTCGCATGTATCAATTCCAGGTTACGCGCTATTTCGAAATGATCGTGCCACGCGATGTGGTGGAGGAGTCGCAATTTATATTAAGGATAACCTAAAAGCTAAAACGATATTTTTCTCTGAAGGCGACGACCTTGAATTCATAGGTATTGAAGTTTTCGGAATGCAGAAATGTGTATTAACTGCCGTATATTGTCCTCCGGGAAAATTTAGAGTTGAATCTGCAGTGGAATTGGAAAATTGCTTAGCATCTGCCACACAGCATTACACTGATGTGGTGGTAGGTGGGGATTTCAATGTGAATATTCTACGCCATGACGCTCTAGCTGACCAATTTCTGCATTTCTTTCAATCGCTTCATCTTGGTATGGTTAATACTGAGCCTACATTTTTTAATACAGCTAATCCCTCTCTTCTTGATCTGTTCTTGGTAGCCGATTTAGACAAAGTATTGTAACGCTACTACGCAAATGCCGGTTTAGACTTATTGCAGTTGGCCGAGCGGATTCCAACAATGTTTTTTATTTATTTTATTTATAGTTATGAGCAAATAGAGTTACCTGGAGTTAGCTTCTCATCTACCTGTGTGCTGTGAGTACTTTGTGTGGTAGAATTATTCGACGTATCTGGTGTTTTATCTGATGTATTTGGTGTGTTATAAATTATAGGTGTGTTTTGATGCTTCGCTCCGTGTTGCTGTGTCGGGATGTTGTAGGTTAGCTTGGTGTGGTGGTGCAACGTGCTGGCGTAATGTTGAGCTCGAATTTTGTGCTTTTTGGTGTTCAGTGTTTTAGTGGTTAAAGACTCCCCTTTTTCGCTTTTGGGCCTTTAAAAGAAACTCTGCCGATTGGGGTTTCCGAGGTGTGGCCTGGTTACGTCAAGCTCGGGTCTCCCTTGGAATCTCTTCTTGGATGACAATATTCCGCTGAATTATTTTGCCTTTTATTCTATTTCTCCGGATGGGGTGGTTGAAATTTTCATAAAAAAAAAACAATTAGCTCGTGAAATTTCAGGATCAAAAAGAGAAATACAAAATGGCGGTCAGGGTTTTTATAGGTTTTTGTGTTTTCGAATTTCCGAATTAACAAAATTGTAATAGATCGAGTATCTAACTAACCTACTGACATCTTTTGGCAAAATTTTTGTAACTAATATTAACTAACTTACAATTATTTACAAAATGTTTATAAAATTACATATTTCAAAATTCGGTTTTTGGTGATTGTTTTGTGTGGAGAATTGATGTTGGAGTTTTTGAGTTTATGTATGCTGTGTTTATTTGTAATTTTCTTTCTTGTTATTTTATCTAGCTTTTCTCATTTTTTTTCAGGAGGTTCCGATATTGTGTTGTACTGACAAGGTGCTCTCTTTTTCCAGAACCTAGAGTTCGTCGACAATTTGACAGCCGTTATGTTTCGGGATGCTGATAGGCTGGTGAGATTACGTCATCGAAGGAACACTTCGGTTTCATCAGGTGGGTAGCTTTTGATTTTACTACACTGCTCCTCCCTCAAAAGCTTGTGTCTCCGGCCAAGCGGGATTTCCTGGGGAATATAACAAGATGTGCATATATAAGTGTTTTGTTTCGTCAGGTGTTTGCCTAAGCGAATCACGTAGCGGCAGTGTTCTGTTTCGTGAACGAGCGCGCAACGATGTCGAACGTAGCCATGCTATTCCCTTCGATCGTGATATGGCGCTAGTCGGTCGACGTGTACCGTTCGCGTTTTTCCTCCCCGGCACTTTTTTATCTTGAAAACGACCTCGGTGATGGCGTCGAGAATTGTATATGGTCCGTCCCAGTTCCGCTGTAGTTTTGGGCACCGACCCACGACACGTTGCGGAAAATAGAGCCACACGAGCTGACCGATTTCGAAATTACGTTTGCGCGACCGGAGGTCATAATAACTCTTCATTTGTCGACTCGCGGATTCAAGTGTGACGCGGTTATGTTCGTGAATGTCGTTCAGGGTGTTGATAAGCCTCTCAAGGTATTCACTGGTGGGTATAGCCTGAGATGGGGGACTTCCCATTATTATTTCGAGAGGTAAGCGTAGCTCCCTTCCAAAAAGAAGTCTAGCCGGGGTCTGCTTTGTACTATTCTGGATGCTTGCTCGGTAGGACATTAGTAGATAAGGCACATACTGGTCCCAATTATTTTGATGATGATCCAGGAATTTTGCCAAATAGTCCAATATTGTCCTGTTGAATCTTTCTACTAGACCATCTGACTGTGGATGGAGGGCAGTGGTGCGTGTTTTTTCGATTCCGAATTTAGTAAGGGTTTGTTGGAACACAGCGCTCTCAAAATTCCTGCCTTGGTCCGAGTGCAGTTGCAGTGGAGCTCCGAAGCGACTGAATACCGTCGAGATCAGGGCATCTGCTACTGTTTCTGCGGTCTGATCTGGAACTGGAATTGCTTCCGGCCACTTTGTAAAGTAGTCCATGCAGACTACTAAATAACGGTTGCCACGATCTGTTTTGGGAAGAGGCCCCAGAATATCCACTGCTACCCGTTCAAATGGTGCACCAACATTACAAAGTTGCAGCGGGGCTTTCGCTCTCGGAAGGGGTCCCTTTCGCGACTGACACTGGAGACATCCTGCGCACCAGTCCTTAACATCATTGCTGCAACCGACCCAGTAATATCGCTGTTGTAGCTTGCTGAGTGTTTTGTTGACCCCAAAGTGTCCACCAGATGGAGAATCGTGGACTTGGTTGAGCACTAGTTTGCGTAATGACTTGGGTACCAATATCTGTTTTAGGATTCTATTTCCTTGATCGATTGTTCGTGTTATCACATCATTTTGCATGCTTAGCATGGACCACATACCCCAATAGGCTTTTATTTCCGGGCTTAGAGCTTTAATCGAGTCTTTTTCCGGTCGGGTCTCGGATCGCAGCCAGCTTCTTACGCATTTCAACGTTTGGTCTTGCTCTTGGTGTTCGGTTAAATTCCCCTGAGCTGTAACGAGGCGAGCGATTATGTTGTCGTTTTCCTCAAGTCGTTGGCAATAGGGGCAATTAAGAGCTGAACACGGGCGGCGGGACAGAGCATCAGCGTTTTTGTGCTTATTTCCGGAGCGATGTACAATTTCGAAGTCGAATGCCTGCATACGTTCGATCCAACGTGCAACTTGGCCCTCCGGGGATCGAAAATTCATCAGCCACTTTAATGAGGCGTGATCCGTGCGGATGGTGAATTTCTTTCCTAATAAGTAGGGCTGGAAGTGGGTACATGCCTTAACAATTGCAACTAATTCCTTTCTGGTAACGCAGTAATTTCGCTCAGGCCGGGTGAAAGTCTTGCTATGGTACTCCACCACTTGCTCAAAACCATCCTTCATCTGAGAGAGTATTGCACCCCAGGCATGCTGACTGGCGTCGGTATCGAGTATGAACGGTAAAGATTCATCAGGCTGTGCTAAGATAGGTGCTGTCGTCAGGCTTTCTTTGAGATTTTTAAAAGCCTCCTCGCATGCATCTGACCAGCTAAATTTACGTCCCTTCTCTGTGAGTTCTGTAAGAGGTTTTGCAACAACGGAGAAGTTTTTCACAAATCTACGATAGTATGCACATAGACCTAGAAACGATTGAACGTCCCTCTTTCCTTTAGGTGTAGGCCAATCTTTAACAGCGGAGACCTTATCAGGGTCTGTCGAAACCCCTGCAGCGCTAATTACGTGCCCAAGAAATTTCACTTCTTTCTGACAAAGCTGACATTTTCTGGGAGAGATTCTCAAATTAGCGGCTCTCAGGCGTCCTAGTACGAGACGTAAATTTGCTAGCATAGCCGGAAATGTTGGACCGTGAACGATGACGTCGTCCAAATATACCAAACAAGCCTGTGGAGGTATCCCTTGCAAGACTACGTCCATGAGCCGCTGGAAAGTAGCAGGGGCATTAGTTAACCCAAACGGCATCACCGAAAACTCCCACAGCCCGTTGCCGGTGGTAAAAGCCGTCTTCTCCTGGTCGTCGCCAGCAACTTCCACTTGCCAGTATCCGGATTGTAAGTCCAAGGTAGAGAACCACATTGACCCAGCCAAAGCGTCAAGGGTTAGATCTATGCGTGGCAGTGGGTAAGAATCCCTCCTCGTAGCTTCATTTAAGCGTCTGTAGTCTACGCAGAAACGTGTCGAGCCATCTTTTTTCTTAACTAACACCACTGGAGATGCCCAAGGACTGCTGGATGGGTGGATAATACCTAGGCCATTCATTTCTTCTATTAGGCTTTCTGCTTCCGTCCGCTTGGCCAGAGGAAGTCGTCTCGGAGGTTGCTTGATCGGCTTGTTGTCGCCTACATCGATTCGATGGCGGAGAATACCGGTGCGGCCTAGGTCACTTTTCGACTTTGCAAAGACGTCATGATGTTCTAGAAGTAGGCTCTTTAAGATAGCGCGTTGTACGTTATCGAGCTGTTCAGCTGTCGTCTCGAATAGGTTGAGAAGCTCCTGTGATAGAACGTCGACTTGAGTACACTCGGCCATACAGATAACTTCGGCGTTAGGGTCTGTATCAGCTAGGATTATATCGGCCTTTAGTTCGACTGGTTTGTGAGACAAGTTCGTAATTCGTGCAATGATATTCCCATTATGTGAAGCGCAAATAGCCGGTTCTATCCAAAGGTTAGGTAGATGATTTTTTGGGGAGAGTAGCACCGTCTTCTGGCTACCTAAGAGTGGGTTACATAACGTAATGAAGCACGTTGATGTGGCCGGTAGATTGTGACAGCATAGAGTTTTCACAAGTCGGTTATTTTCTTCCTCCAATATTGGGATGCTTTCCCCCGCTATTTGGAAATTACACTTCTTTAAATCGATGGAACACCGGTGTCCGGCGATGAAATCCATTCCGAGGATGCAGTTGTCGAAAATATCGGCGACGTAAAACGTATCGATAGTTGTAAATTTACCAACTGTAATGTTCAAGTCCACCATCCCTTGTAATTGGCTAGTTTCTCCCGTAACGTCTCGCAGGAGCGTCAGGCATGGCCGGATAATCGGGCGGCAGTTCAGGCGGTTTAGGATTTTTCCATGTAAAATAGAATGTGTGGCACCTGTATCCACAATCATAATGCATGATAGTTTTTCTATTTCTCCGGAGATTCTTATAGCGCTGCATAATTTAGCTTGACACACTGTAATGATTTGCGGAGGTGGCAGTGGTGGCAATGTGGTAAGACTAATACACCCAGTTGAAGAAAGAGACGTAGAGTTTATGACTGGGTTGTTGTTTTCGTTAGCGTTGCTAGTCGATGCATTGTGACAATCTCGGTAATTATTGCTAACCGATGGAGCCTGGGTGATTGGCATGGTACATTTTGTTGTTGTGTTTGGTGTCCTTTTGTTGTTGGACGTAGTGAGTGTATTGAGTATATTGTGTGTGCTTGGTATTGCGTGAGTACCGAATGTGGTATGTGTGTTAGCTATGATTCGTGTGTTGTGTATAGCTTGTGGATTTGGTGCGGGTTGGGTGTGCTTAGTGTTTAAGGTTCCATTGTGCAATTGAGTTTGTGTTCGGTGCGGAGCATTCACTAACTTCACTGGTCCCCGCCCCGCAGGATCAGCGCGTCCGTGTTTAAAGCGTCAACTATGGGTGATGCCCTAATATTTGTTGGACGTTCGGTAGTTATTTGTAATGGTGTCGTAAGTTGTCGCGAACCTTCGTGTAATTCTTCTTTATGCGGGTCGAATTCTTGTCGTTCCAATATCGTGGCTGGTTCAGAGTTCGCTCCTAGAGGTAAATGTAAACCGTTGATTGCCTTATTCGATGGGTTCCCTTCTAGCAGATCGAATTCCACTGAATCTCCGGACACTAAATTTGGAGTTCTCATATGCGTTGCATGAAAGAAAACATCTTCACCATTATCATTTCTTGTTATAAAACCAAAGCGACGTTGAACATTAAACCATCTAATCGTTCCTCTTAAGCTTTGGGCGAGTAATCGCTGGCTGTAGGTGGTTGCTTCGCTTTTCGGGGCATGTCGATATTGAGCTAGCTCTGGCCCCTTCAAGCTAACTCGTTGGCGTTTCCCGGCGGTGGATCCACAGATATTCTTCTAGGTTGATAGTTTCTGCTCGCTTCTCTAGGTCCTCTTCCATCTCGGTGTCCGCTAGTATTGGCAGCAGCAACAGCCGCCCTGATATTTCTCCTCGCTGCCCTTGTAGCTCTATGATTTGCGTCAATTCTCATCGCTGTCTGTAAAGCTTCCTGTAGTGAGGTCGGTGTTGAATCTCTTACTCTTTCCTGCACATCCAAATCAAGGATCCCGTCCAAGAATTGTTCCAATGCGATACGATCTCTTGCGCTTTCTGGACAATCCGAAAAAGTGAGGTGAGTTAAGCGTTGCAAGTCGGTGGCGTACTCTGCAAAGTTTTCACCATTTCTCTGAACTCTCGCTCGGAGTTGGATGTGGCTAATTGACTGCTGGTAATCCGAATTAAACCGTATTCTGAGTGCCTCGCTTACTTTTGAAAAGATTTCCCGAGTCTCCCTGTTCAAGGTTTCGTAGAACGCTAACGCCCCGCCTCGTAGATACGCAGCAAGATATATCGCTTTCAGTTCGTCGCTCCAACCATTAGCTCTCGATACGGCGCTGAAGTGGACTTCATATCGGCTCCATGGGACTTTACCATCATACTCAGAAGGAGCTAAGGTAAGCCTCTGCCAAGTGTGAACGTGAGTAGTAGCCTGTTCTGGGTTACTAGGAGCAGGAATATCGTGGGTTAACCTTGATACCGGAATGGCTTCGACTGTGGGAATAGGTGTACTAGTGCTTTGGCGGTTAATAATGGACGTGTCGGTTTGTTTTTCCGAAGTTTTCGATGGAGGAGGCGTAGATTGTGCATTAGGTGACTGCACGTTAAGTGCATCCGGGGCTTTATGTGTGCTTGAATGAACGTTAACCTCATCTAGGACCTTTTGTACAAAAGCTGAGGCCTCTAGGATGGAGCTTTCTGTCACTTGCTTTTGAAGGGTTTTCAAGTCTTCTCGAAGCACTGAGTTCTCTGATTTAATGCCGTTTAAATCCGCTTTTACTTCCGACATTTCTTGGGTCTGAGCCTTAATTGCGAGGGTTAATCCCTCAAGGCGCTCTAAAATTTTGTCGACCTGTTCGGACGACATTTTCAGTTATCGATCACGTTTGATAATATTCTCTAACAAGTACGTTCTTTCGATGATCAAAATGGTAGAACTGTTACTAATTACGTTTTTTTTTGTTTGTTTTTTAGGTATTTGAATGTTTTTTACGTTCCGCGAGCAAAACCGCGTCGAGTATGTTATTTTTCAGCGTTATATAAAATTACCTCTTTCAGCTATTTGACAATTTTTCACGTCCACCGGGTTAGATCGTGTAAGTTAAGTTCCGTGATGTCCTAAATGACACAATTCTCGGTAAAACTAGTAATTTCCAGATATGTAATGTAATTATGTTTTACAATGTTTTAGCACTCGAATGCACGCTTATGTAGATTTGAAGAAGAAGGTAAGTAATAACAATTAACACACATATTTAATTTTTATTGACTAACTAAATAATTAGAAGGTTGAGAAGTCGCATAATTTAATTCCGCGTCATTGTTATTCTAAATATGCCCATGTGTCTTAAGTTTCAGTTCACATAGATTTTTAGTCCTATTCACAGTTGATAGTCTAGCTAGACGACAAATATTTTCTTAAGATTTGGGTTTAATATTATTACGAAGATTCTCACGTGCCCAAAATTTTAATTACAGATTTAGTTCACGATCTTTGGTTAAGAGCAGGCTAAAGTTCTTTAATTGCAATAGGTTTGATCGTTGATAACAACTTTAGTCTATAACATCCACTTCTTTAATTCTAGTTCATACGATCACTCAAAAAGAAAATTCAATGTTTATCTGTTCGTTCTAAAATGCATCGATAATTTTATTTTGGAATTCGAAATTTGAATTCTATTTAGAAGTGTCAATAATTACTACCTACTATTATTACTTACAGGTCTACACTCACATCATATTTCAAGCTTAGCATACAACTTTTAAATGATTTCAATAATTTAGTAATTTCTCTGGTTAGTTATTTGAAAACTTTGAATTTATCACCCACATTCACACAAAATAATTCCATTGACAGCTCACCTCAATGAACACCTGTGATTTATAATGTATTTCCGCACATCTTAATAAATAATAAAAATTTCATTTACGAGAATATACTAAAAAGGTTATTGTTTCGTTTTTGAATATCAGGTTATGTCCGATATGATGCCGACAATTTGTTGCTATCGTTCACTTCGCACCTTTTACGGCAAAATTGTAATTCCCGAAAAGATTTGTTTTCCACAGTTCTGTTCAATTGTTAAACTTTAACTGCAAAAACAATAAACAAATGGAGAATATGAAGGGCACTGGGTCAATCTCAATTACAAGACTTTGTGGACCCCACACCTGGCACCAATGTAACGCTACTACGCAAATGCCGGTTTAGACTTATTTATTGCAGTTGGCCGAGCGGATTCCAACAATGTTTTTTATTTATTTTATTTATAGTTATGAGCAAATAGAGTTACCTGGAGTTAGCTTCTCATCTACCTGTGTGCTGTGAGTACTTTGTGTGGTAGAATTATTCGACGTATCTGGTGTTTTATCTGATGTATTTGGTGTGTTATAAATTATAGGTGTGTTTTGATGCTTCGCTCCGTGTTGCTGTGTCGGGATGTTGTAGGTTAGCTTGGTGTGGTGGTGCAACGTGCTGGCGTAATGTTGAGCTCGAATTTTGTGCTTTTTGGTGTTCAGTGTTTTAGTGGTTAAAGACTCCCCTTTTTCGCTTTTGGGCCTTTAAAAGAAACTCTGCCGATTGGGGTTTCCGAGGTGTGGCCTGGTTACGTCAAGCTCGGGTCTCCCTTGGAATCTCTTCTTGGATGACAATATTCCGCTGAATTATTTTGCCTTTTATTCTATTTCTCCGGATGGGGTGGTTGAAATTTTCATAAAAAAAAAACAATTAGCTCGTGAAATTTCAGGATCAAAAAGAGAAATACAAAATGGCGGTCAGGGTTTTTATAGGTTTTTGTGTTTTCGAATTTCCGAATTAACAAAATTGTAATAGATCGAGTATCTAACTAACCTACTGACATCTTTTGGCAAAATTTTTGTAACTAATATTAACTAACTTACAATTATTTACAAAATGTTTATAAAATTACATATTTCAAAATTCGGTTTTTGGTGATTGTTTTGTGTGGAGAATTGATGTTGGAGTTTTTGAGTTTATGTATGCTGTGTTTATTTGTAATTTTCTTTCTTGTTATTTTATCTAGCTTTTCTCATTTTTTTTCAGGAGGTTCCGATATTGTGTTGTACTGACAAGGTGCTCTCTTTTTCCAGAACCTAGAGTTCGTCGACAATTTGACAGCCGTTATGGTTCGGGATGCTGATAGGCTGGTGAGATTACGTCATCGAAGGAACACTTCGGTTTCATCAGGTGGGTAGCTTTTGATTTTACTACAGTATTATTTCTGAACCAGATTAGCCCAATCAGTACTATGGATCATGATCTTCTTTTCATAAGTTATGATTTTGTAAGGCAACCTAAATCTCCACAAAATTTCTTTTATCGTGATTACAACAATATCTGTACTGATGCCTTGTTTCAGGAATGTATGCAACTTCCTTGGCGAACTTTATTCAATTGTGTTTCGGTTGATGAGCAAGTTAACATTTTATCGTTGCTAATTGAATACTTTTTCGAGAAATATGTTCCGAAAAGATTCAGGCGATCCCAGAGGGATGGTTGTCCTTGGTTCTCGCAACAAGTTCGTTCACTTATAGCCGAACGTGAGTACTTGTACCAACGTTTTAGGCGCTTAAGAACAAATGAGGCTCGATTACAATATAAAGTTGCGCGTAATAAAGCTACATTGGCTATTAGAAATGCGAAAAGACGCTACTTCAGTACCAAATTGAATGTTGGACTGAAACCTAAAGTTCTTTGGCGTAATTTGCGGCAGTCTGGAGTATATGGAACTGATAGTGTTGACTGTTTGTTAAATCCTGATGAGCTCAACTCTCACTTTTTGTCTTCGAACAAACCTGTAATAGGCAGCTACCCTATCTCGCATGTCAGCCAGGATCTACATAATAGCATTAACGAATTTTATTTTTGCGGCGTTAGTCGGGATGAGCTGATTACTGCAATTTTCTCTGTGAAATCCGAAGCCATTGGGCCAAACCATATACCACCACGATTTATTAAGTTGTTGCTACCTCTAATTGACAAGTATATTCTTCATATTATGAACACTTGCTTGACTACGTCTAGTTTCCCAGAGGCTTGGAAAATTGCTACTGTCCTGCCTGTCCCTAAAAAGTCTTATGCTGAATATCCTGCCGATTTTCGGCCCATAAGTATTGTATCGTTTTTGTCTAAGGTTCTGGAGAAACTTATGTATCGACAGGTAATTGGCTATATAGAGGCTGGCAACTTGATGATCCCTTGGCAGTCGGGATTCGGTTCTTTTCGTAGTTGTGAAACTTCAATATTAAAGATCTCAACTGATATAAGGGCCGCAATGGACCAGAACAATTTCATCACTTTGGTCCTTCTTGATTGCTCTAAAGCTTTCGACAGCGTTGATCACGGAATTCTCCTTTGGAAGCTTTTGACCAGGTACAATTTCAGCAGCTCTGCAATTTCTCTGATAAGGGCATTTATTTCGGACCGTCATCAGCGGGTAAGGGTTGGTGGCTCTCTTTCGAGTTCATTGACGGTAAAGTGTGGTGTTCCGCAAGGTTCCGTAATTGGCCCATTGCTGTTTAGCCTGTTTATTGATGATCTCCCGCGGGTTGTTGAGAGTAGCAAGATTCATATGTACGCAGATGATGTTCAGCTCTATTTGAGTAGACCTATCGGATTGCTTGAGGACTGCATTGCACGTATTAATATAGACTTAGGTAACATATATGAATGGTCTGTGCTGAACGGACTATCACTTAATCCTGCAAAGTCACAGTGCATGCATTTCTATAGTAATGCATTGGATCATATTGATGTTCCACCTGTTACCCTAAATGGCTTTCACCTGCCTAAATTTAGCAAAGTTATGGATTTGGGAATTGTCCTGAATAACAGCATGAAATGCTGTGATTACATTAATCAAATGCTCAGTAGGGTTTATGCTGGTTTACGTAGACTATGGCTTTCGGCAAGTATTTTGAGTACTGGTATGAAGCTTAAGTTGGTAAAAACATTATTTATGCCTTACTTCACATATGGAAAATCAGTTTACCCTAAATTGGATAGTATATGTTCCCGAAAAGTTGAAGTAGCCTTCAACGACTGTATTCGCTTCATTTTTGGTCTACGTACGTTCGATCATGTTTCACCTTATACGACTGTAGTGCTTGGTTTATCTATAAACTCTTATCTAAAACGTAGAATAATAATTCTCCTTTATAATATTTTGAACAGTAATGAGCCGGAGTATCTCAGAGAATTCTTTCAGGTCTCCATTTCTAGACGTCACCGTAACATTATAATACCTAGGTTCAGTAAAACTGTTATGGAGAGTTCTTTCCCTGTTCAGGCTGCCCGTCTTTGGAATGGTCTTCCTTCTTTCGTTCAGTCGGCACACTCTGTCAATGCATTTAGGACGTTGCTCAAAGCTCATATTCCCTAAACATTGTTTTAAATCTCAGTATGTACACACTTTTAGATGCCTATCTACGATTCAATAGACTTATACTTTACTGATATTGTTTTTTGGTAATAAAATTTATGTATAATAATTTAATAATTTTATCTTTATTGTCTAGTTTTAATTGTTTAGCTTTTATCGATTAGTTTTTTTTCTTTCTACTTTTTCTTTCTTGCAATGTTAATGGTTACATATGAAATGTTAATTAGTTAGTATATTTTCCCTAAAATTCAACAATTTCTAGTTCCAGTTTCTATTTATTAGTACATATAAAAGATTTGTAAATCTTGTGTACATCATCCATGAAATAAATATATATATTATATTATTATTATTATTATTACTTAAATGTGCCTCGGCTGAAGTTGTTATTAGGAAAGCAAAAGGAATTGACAGCTACCTTGTTGGCATACCTTGTATTCTGAGTACCCACCGTGGGGTCTGGTGGGTACTCAGAATACAAGGTATGCCGTATAAGTTTTTGACACAATACAGCTGATCGAATGTGACGTAACGAGGCATCAATGCATGGGATAACACTAATATTTATTTATTAATTTTTTACTTGATACATTTTAGTTAGATTAGTATTTCAATTTTTTTTTTAAATGCAAACAGAACTCAACTATAAATTTATTAACTTTTTACAATTTTAACCTCAATTTGCGAAAAGCCGTCTGTTGAAATGAGTTTAACATCATATTCGCCCTCTGGATTAAAAAGTTTGCGTAACTACTCTCAAGTACTTGAAAGAAATTGCTTGAGCAGTTCAGAGCAGTTGATTTAGCGTAGACAACTACCTCAAGTACTTACAAGTACAGAAATTGTGCAGTTAGAAAGCAGATATTAATGAAGTTTAAGGCTGTTGAATTCCATTCTGAATTTTGGAATTGCTTGTCCTCTTATCTTATTTGATTAATAAAACTCAAAAGTGTTTATAAATACATTTCACTCACGTCAAATTTCGATTTTCTTTGCAGTTTTCAAGGCAGCCAGTCACTAGTCAGAAAAATCCTTTACTGACTGGTTAACTGCTAAACATATCAAGTCGAAATAAAGCAAATTTCAAGAAAAATATCTGTTTTGAGAAATTTTCAAAATGCCTGGATTGGTTAACGCGGAAGAAACCGTTTGTTTCACTGGTCAACGAACTAAAGCGCATTACGTGCGTAGTTTTTGAAGAATGAAATACTTCCAGCCAAAAGTAAACTCGGCATTTTCGGCATAAAAAGGAGCAAGATAGTATGGAGAAAGTCAGGAGCAGCACTCCTTATAGAGAACCTATTATATGGTGGTGTGGACAGGGGATAATGACCGCAGGCATACAGCCATAATTTCGAGGCTCTGGCTACTTTATAATGCCCCAAAACAGCAACATGCATCCTTATAATCAGCAAACCGCATCGAACACTTATGGGATTCACTAAGGGGTAAAGTGCACAACAACTAGTAGAGAAATATTTAAAACTCTTTTTTAAAAGTTGGAGAAAAAAAGTACTTCAGAAACAGCGAAGCTGGCCATTTTCTCACCAAGAGGTCTTAAAGGATCGGGATACCCAACCATTAATTTTAACATATTTTATTATTTTATCATTTTTATTACAACGCAGATTTTTTCTATCCCGATTTTGTATTTTTTCTATGAAAAGTGGTCCTTATTTCAAAAAGCGTGAAGGCGTAGGGGTTACAATGACCATTGCACTTTGGTTGAGTTTACCCCGACTATTTAAGAAATACTTAACACTCCCAGTATATTATAGAAAATGTTTGATAATCCTTATGGAAGAAAGTATTAACTATGTTGAACCCATTTTGAGAACGCTACCAAACCTCTCTGCTTCCCTTAACCCCTTGTGGAGCATAGGGCGTCTAACTGTAGAAAGTATATATAATTACATATCTCTTTAATAAAATAGTTAAAAAAAAATATTTAACCGACTTCACAAAAAGCACTAAAAAGAATAACATAATGTTTAATTTTATATCTATTATGACATATTGAAGTCGGTGCAAATCAAACAAACAAAACTACAACAAAAATATTCAATCATCCTTCTTTATTATCCCTTGAGCTGAAACATTTAGGTAAATTTATATAGTATGTTCGATTATGGTTGGGTAGTTGTTTTGTTTCTTTAATTTGCACTGACTTCAATATGTTTTTATGTTTTTTAGTGCAGTTTAGTCAGTTCAATTTTTTTTTTAAACTATTTAATTTTTCACTTTTTAGTGTCTTCTAACCCGTACAACAAAACAAGAACCATCCAAATCGGTCCACGCGTTAAAAAGTTAGGTTACCCCCCCCCCCCCCTCAACCCACCAATTCTTTTCCTCGCGGTATCAATCGGGGCACATACTCTACCCAACAGACAAATAATCATCGAAATTGGTCCAAGCATTACGAAATTAGACTACCCCTCTCCCTCCCCTTCCCCCTCCCCCACCATAGAACCAAATTATCCTCCTATAAGCAATGGGGGATCATACTCTATACAAAAGCAAAGGAACCATTAAAATCGGTCCACGCGTTACAATGTTAGCAAAAGAAAAATAGGTTATGGTGTATTTCGTACATCTTTTCTTCCAAGTATACCAATATAAGAGGCTCTGGGTGATACGGAAGAATGGTTTGTTAGCATCAATGCAGAAACTAATTTGAAGAGAATCTACATGATGGTTGCTGAATTCTGCATGAAACACTGTTATTTTAAATTTGATCAGAGATTCTTTAAGATAACACAAAGCGCGAATATGGGAAATCCTCTGTCTCATACATATCGGAGGTGTTTACTTCAAAACTTGAATCCAATCTAACAAAACATACTCTTTTTCCCAATGTTTGGTGAAGATATGTAGATGATGTCTTCGCAATTGTAAAGAAATCGCAAGTAAACGATCTTCTGGATTTACTGAATGCACAACATGCCTCTAATAAATTCACAGTAGAAGTTGAGGTGATGGGAAAGTTGCCATTTTTTAGAATTGACTAGAATGACAAATAGAGTTGATATAGCTGTGTGCAGAAAACCTACAAAAACGGAAAGATATATCACCAGTAATTCACATTGTCCCATACATCATAAACTCGCAACGTTTCAATCAATGGCATACCGTTTATGCAAACTTCCATTTTCCCTAAGTAATTTTAAGAAAGAATATGACTACATTAAAACTATCGCGAAGATTAATGGCGACAAAAATTCAGTTATTGATAAAATAAAGAAATAGCAGTTCAGAACAATAAAAAATTGTGTTTTAACAACTCTGTATACCCAAATAAAAATTAGGAGGTTTTAAACAGAGTTAAAATGAATTTCGGACCATCTGTAATAAATAAATTGAAGAAAAGCATTTGAAAAACACAAAATAAAAATTATTACCAAAAGTGAACATACTTTAAAAAATAAACTATGTAACTATAAAGATAGAATATCAACACTCCATAATTCGGGCATATACAAAGAATATTGTTCGCAATGCAATTTCGAATACATAGGTCAAAGCAAAAGACGTCTAATCGATAGACACAAAGAACACATTCGTGCAACAAATCACAAACAAACAGAGAAGTCATCAGTTGCTGAACATATGATCGAATTTAACCACTCCATTGATCTTATGAGGTTTAAAAAATTGAAAACCGGGGAGTCTCTATATATAAACAAATCCACAGCACCGCTAATGAATAAAGAGCCAGCACCAATATCATAACCTCTTTACAAGTATATTATTAAATAGGCATAAACAATCAGTCATATCAGTTTTGTTTTTATATTTTTGACAATGTATAAGGTAGTATGTACTGATACTGTAATTTTGAAGTTCTAGCTCTGTACCAAGTGATGTTACCTTTAGTCGTAAATCTGGTCTCCAGTAATAAATTGTCTGTTTTATTTTTGAAACCTTACAAAGCTAATAGGGTGATACGACTCGTAATTCTAATATCACATATTTTTGTCGAAAAAAAATTATCGTCAGTCCAATTAACGAAACTCCATAACCTTCTCAGGTCTTCGTGCCCAATTCTCGCCGCCGCACTAGGTCAGTAGCGGCTCAGTCTCCTAGTTCAAAAAACGGGACAAGCTCTCTCTGTACTACCAGAATGTGAGAGGACTGAGGACCAAAACAAATAATTTTTATTTTTCGTCTACTAACTGCGATTTTGATGTGATAGCCTTATCTGAGACGTGGTTGCACCAGGGTATTTCGGACGCGGAACTATTTAATGGCTCTTATCAGGTTTTCCGTAGGGATAGGCATGCTGCCTCGTCCGCACGTGGTGGGGGTGTTCTTATAGCTTGCAGGAATTTTCTTAATACTAATCATTTAGACACTCCCTCATTTTCTGGCCCACTGAAGCTGGAACAAGTTTCAGTGAAAATTTCATTTGATTCGAGAAGCCTCTTCTTGATTTGTTGTTATATACCCCCTGATGCGTTTAATGTCGTTGATAGTAATGGTTTGAGTCAGTATGATATTCTCATTAAGCATGTTAACTTCATCTATGACCGATTGGGTTCTAAGGATGAAGTTATTCTTGTGGGGGACTTCAACTTACCCAATGTGCGATGGGTAGCGGATGATGATGACGATAGCTTTCTTCCCCATGACTTGACAGAAGGACAATCGTTATTCCTTGACACCTTGCCTAGCTTGGGGCTTTGCCAAATGAGCAATGTGAGTAACAATATGGGAAGACAGCTTGATTTGGTGTTCTCTACGCTCGCACTTGTTGAACCCAGCCTATTTGCCTTGACAAATCTTGACGGGTATCATCCCGCATTGCTTGTTGCTTTTTATTGTCTGTCGGACGTGCCTGTCGATGACTTCGATGGCCAATATCGTTTTAACTTTAGAGCGGCCGATTTTGAGGCTTTGAATGATTATCTTGATGAGTTGGACTTCCAAACCTGCTTGTCTGGTGACGATATCGACAGTAACGTATCAAGTTTTTACGATGTTTTGTATGAGGCTTTTGGGAGGTTTGTCCCATTGGTTCGGGTTAAAGGTAATGACTCCGCTCCACCCTGGTTTGACAGAGAATTGAAAACTCTTAGGAATAGGAAGAACAGACTTTGGAAGAGGTATCTTCGTGTTGGCAGTGTTGACTCCCGTCAGGAATTTAGTATTTGCTATGAACATTTTATATGCCGCTCTCGCTCTCTCTATGATGAATACCTTCAAAGTTTAAAGAACAGATTATTCTATGACCCCCGTGCATTTTTCGAATATGTTAACCTAAAGAAAAAGGTCGATAACTATCCATCGACAATGGAGTTCGGGGGGATTTCCAGCAATAATTCTAGTACTATTTGTAACTTATTTGCTGAATCTTTTAAGGGTGCATTTGAATCATCTGATTTTATCCCGGATAGTGGAAACTTTTCGCACATAAATAACCGAATTTTACCTATAGTGTCAGTTCCATCTATCACGGAGGAGATCTTGTTGAGGCATATTTCTGCACTTCCTGCTGACTTTTCTGGTGGTCCTGATGGGGTTCCTGCTGCAGTCATAAAGAAATGTTCTTCGGTGTTGTTGTGGCCTTTGCTCTTTTTATTCAGGAAGTCTCTCTCGCGGGGCGTTTTCCCAGCTCTTTGGAAGATATCCTTTTTAATTCCTATTTTCAAGAGTGGAAATAGAAGAAACATTTCCAACTACAGGCCAATTGCTAAGTTGTCCTGTATTCCTAAACTCTTTGAACTGTTAATTCAATCCCAATTATCCGACGTGTGTAAGGGCTTAATCTCCACCCGGCAGCATGGTTTTCTCCAGGGGAGGTCCACGGTTTCAAACTTGGTTGAGTTTGTTTCCGGCACTGTAAGTGGTTTCACAGATGGTTGCCAAACTGACTGTGTTTACACTGATTTTAGTAAGGCCTTTGATAAGCTGTCTCACTCTATCATTGCCTTTAAATTGGCTAAGTTGGGTTTCCCGCCCTCGCTTATTGTTTGGATTAGGTCGTATTTATCTAATAGGACTTATAGGGTACGTTTTCGTGGCGCACTCTCTGATGAGTTTGTGGCTCATTCTGGTGTTCCCCAGGGCAGTCATCTGGGTCCATTGTTATTAATCATATCTATAGAGGATATCTCGTATTTGCTTCAAAGATGTAAAATTCTTATATATGCTGACGATATTAAAATCTTTCTCCCAATCAAATCTGATGCTGATTGTGAGATTTTGCAATCAGAGTTGCACATTTTTTATGAGTGGTGCCGCAACAACAATCTCAAGTTGAACATTGAGAAGTGTCAGGTTATGTCCTTCTCGAGGTCTTCCAGCTTTCGTACTTTTCAGTTCATGTTTGAGGGTACTGTTATAGAACGGGTGGAAGGGGTCAGGGACTTGAGAGTGTATCTTGATGTTAAATTGAACTTCATCTCCCATATTAATAACGTCGTTGCTAGGGCAAACTCTATGCTGGGATTTATTCTTCGATGGTCCAAGGAATTTCCAAACCCTCAAATAAGACTCCATCTTTATACGTCCTTGGTTAGACCCCTGCTTGAATATGCTAGTCAGGTTTGGTCTCCGTTTTACGGATCCCACATTAAACGTATCGAGTCCGTCCAGCGCAGATTTGTGCGATCAGCCCTGCGTTGTTTGCCTTGGAATGACCCTCTTATTCTACCACCTTATGAAGAGCGTTTAGGCTTACTGCAGCTTGTTACACTTGAGAGGCGTCGTTGGGTTGCAGATTTGATATTTTTGCATCAGCTTCTGCAGGGAAAGATAGACAGTGTTGTTCTTGCTTCCAAAGTTTTGCCTAGAGAACTTTCCTATTCCCTGCGTAATCGATCAGTTTTTCAGATTGCATTTTCTCGCACTAATTACGGCATGTTCGAGCCTATTAATCGCATGTGTAGGTCTGCTAATGATATTGGAGACGTTTTTGATACTAGTGTGGACAAAGTGACACTTAAGAGGAGTATTTACAATTTGTAATTTAGTCTTGCTCGCACTGCTTTTTGTTTTAATTTTCTCGTTTTTGTTTGTTATGCATGTCGACCCTTCTGTATTTGGAATGAAAACAGTATTATTATTGTTGTTATAAAAGGCATGTATAGAGTCGTGTATATGTATCCTCTTTTTGACTTGACTGGGATTTGCTTTAATGATCTCTGTTGACTATGCACCTCATATTTTTATATGTGACGTATTTTGTTCGTGTGTCAATTACTAATATTATTTGCATGGGTGTGGGAGCCTCATTCGCCTCCATATATTGTTATATGTAGCGAATAGGTCAAATGTTTCTAGGCTTCTGCCTATGAAGTGCGCCTTCTGAGTTAGAAGGATTATTTCTATTTATTTAGATCAATACAAATGTATCGCCGAACCATAGCTAGATAGTCACGGTATGCAAACTCGGACTCAAAATTAGAAAGAACCGACAACTTGAAGTGTGGCAAATTGTCAATTTGAATTTGTGTTTTGCTTAACTTCCACTACAAAAAATCGGTCCAGAGGAATTTAGCGGAACATAACTTCATGAGTCAACATAGTGCATGGTATATTAAAAACAATTGATAAATAATCATTGTTTTTCCAGAATTTAAACCTTTCTCTGTGCTTTAAGAAATAAAACAGTCATAGTAATTTAATTATTACCTAAAACTTTCCCAAAAA
Organism: Leptarthrus brevirostris; assembly: GCA_964036015.1. Classification (NCBI taxonomy): domain Eukaryota; kingdom Metazoa; phylum Arthropoda; class Insecta; order Diptera; family Asilidae; genus Leptarthrus; species Leptarthrus brevirostris. The sequence continues at coordinate 67,711,821 of OZ038373.1, read as the reverse complement.
ACATTCCTCATGACTTACAGCGGTTGCTTGAACAGAATAGCACGGTACATAATTAATTTATTTATAACACCTTATATAAGTCTTACATAGTTTCTGAAACACTATGTATATTGTTCTTGGTTTATTTAGTCGAAAAATCTAATAAATCATACTAAATTTATATGTTAACTTACGAAAACCTTTTAAACAAATGCTTTGGGCACAAATAAAACTTATGAACTGCCAAAATTTGTGAATCTTTTTTCTACTAAATTAGCGAAACAGCTAGTCTCCCATACACGCTCATACACATAGTCTGTTCTATAAACTAAGGCTAATATATATATATATATATATATATATATATATATATATATATATATATATATATATATATATATATATATATATATATATATATATATATATATATATATATATATATATATATATATATATATATATATATATATATATATAAATATATATATATAACCTGCACAGCATATAGTAGTACATCTTTGTCTGGCTGGGGGAGAAGGAAAATATATGCATTTGCCTCAATTCCCAGGTAATCATTATCTTATAAATTGCGCAATCTAAATTAATCGCTATCCTGAGAAGTTTATATTCCAATACAAAAGTTGCACTTTGAAACGGATCGTTTATAAGATAAGTCAAGGCGTTAAATAAGGATGTCTCCTAAGGCCAATATGGTTCGCGATCTACAGTAATGATCTACTCCAAAGTTTGGAGTGAAGAAGAAGAAGAAGTGAACCAATATAAATATCTAGGAGTAACTCTAAAGGTAGATCCACACCAAAGAAACTTTTGTCGTCGACATAGTCGCTGACAGTGTCACCGACCTAAGTTTCAATCTTGTCCACATTAAAATTACGACATAGAAAACAAAACATGTTTAGTGCGACATCAACTCCTCGGAAGTTTGAAATGCGTCCATATCAACTTAAAATGCTGAAGTCGACGACAAAAATTTATAACCTGAAAATGTTTAACAGTTTCCGAATCTGTCGCTGAAAAAGTTTCGTTTTCGCGTGTAAAATGGGATATGATTATGGGTTGAAATAAGTCAATCCTTGGAAGTGGATCGATCAGAAGTAGAAAGAAAAATGAAAAATTTGATTGGGCAAAAGGGCCAAAGAGGCACAATTTTGACATGGTACTTGACCCTCTTTGGACATAAAATACTATGCAAACTCTGGTCTAACTGCTTGAGCTGTAAGCGATGGCTTTCGAGGTATAATTTTAGAAGCTGATATTGATTGCAGTGCTGATCTATTTCATCTCCAAGAACCGCGCACTATTTCTTGTGTATCTGCTTCTTCCCTGTCAAAACTCTCAACTGGAGTGTATGTGCTTTTCGATGTGTTACTTCTCCTTAAAAAGTTGTGTAAGTGCAAGCAAGCTGGCAATTTTTTCTGCTTCTGCTGGTTCCAAAAGAAGTGGTTTCCTTAAAACGCGAAACACAGCTGAAAGAACCCCAAAAGCGTTTTCTATGACTCTGCGAACTCTACTCAGGCAATAACTGAATATTCTTTCTTTAGAGTCTTTGGGTTGTGTACCTGGATAAGGTTTCAATATATTTTCCGATAGGGGAAAGGCGTCATCAGCCACGAAAACATAGGAAACTTGTGCTGTTCTTCAAGGATGATGAAGGCATCTGGAAATTTTTTTTTTAAATTTAAAAAAAATGTACACTATTACTAATAGTTATCGTGGGAGAGCTAATATCTCTTTAGCCGGAATAGCTACTCGAAAATTAGTGTTCATTTTAGAAATATCAGGCACAATTTTCTTAAGTAAATATACAAAGTCTGAACTCGACATTCTCGTAAAATTTTTAAAGCAGCTATCTTCACGAAACGCTCCGTTTAAAGGATCCATGTCATCTGAATTTAAGTCTCTTAATAATTCACTACCACTGTATTTCTTTCTACTATTACGTAAACTAGGACGCACCCAATATCTACGTGATCTTTTTTTTCGCGATAAAATTAAATACGCTCCGGCAGCAATTATAGCAAGTTCTTCGTCAGCCATTTCGAAAACTACTGTACAGTGTACAAGCACCACTGATTTCTTTTAAATTTCAGTTTTTTGCATTTGTGATGTGGACGAAATAAAAACATTGTCAGTGACAAAGTTTTTTGACAGCTGGCGTGTTAATTTTCGTCAGAATTTGGTCGCAAAGTGCCGTACCACACTTGTCCTGCTTCATCGCAGTTTGTTGGAGAGAGGGCGTGCGGGGGTGTATAGGGAAATCCGCACGGAACTTACCTATTTATCGTCGCATCGGCACGCATACATTCAAAGCAAGGTTTATTTGGGTTCGGAAAGTGCTTTAATGTTACCACTACATACAATAAATTGCGTGTGTTCTACACAAAATCCGACACGACAAGTGTGGGCACTCGTGCGGACTTCATCGCGCGGAAGCAGGACAAGTGTGGTACAGCACAAACAAAGTTATCAAACATTGTTTTTTCAATGTGGACAATTACACAACCTGTAACTTTGTTTCTGGTTTATCTTAAAGTGTTTATTAACTTTGTCGACGAAACTTGTATTTTCAGTGTGGACCCACTTTAACACCTAAGATATCGTTTGGGAAACATTTGGAAAGAAGACTAGAACCAGCAAACACAAGCATTAATATTACCTGGAATAACTTCATTTGTAAAGCAGGAATTCTGGTGCCTGAGAAATTCAATTAATTCCATGCTGTTCCCAAGTCCAAGTCGTGCTATGTTTCAGAAATATAGGGGTTATAAAATGTATGACCAAGTCGAAAAGCTACAACACATACATGTATTTATAAAGAAGAAAACAACTTGAAAAGATACAATAAACATATTATTATATTATTATTATCCATCTAAGGACGGAACCAGATGATTTTTACCTTACCTGGAGCCCTTGTGGCTTGCAAACCTGAATATAAAAGTCATTTACTGCACCAGCTATACATTTGACCATATGTCTTAAAACCCAACACAAATAACGAAAAGCATTATCACCATAATCTAAAAAAATAATTATATTAATGTCATTTTGAGGCTCCAATATCGAGGTCCCGCCAAGTGTGTGAGTTCCTTTAATCGTCTTTTCCTTATAATTTACTTTTTTCGGGTGAAAAAAAAGTTGAGGGGAATTTTCCAGTAACAATTTATTGCCTAAGTCCATCTGGTAAATAAACTTAAGAGTGTTTCGACTAGAAACGTGACTGAAATACCTATGATTCCTCACCTCTACCTAATTCCCGGTAAATCTCCTTTATCGCATTTCCTTGTTGTTTGTTTCATTTTCCGAATAATTGAATTAATTTCTTTTCATAGAATCATTGGACATTCCTCGAATTAAGTGTGTACCTTGGGAATATCAGGAATAGATTAGACAAGGATTTGTGTAATTGTGTAGAACTTGTTGACTACGAATTCACTTAAGCAAATACAATTTATTTGATTTCTTATAGCACCTATAGATACCACTAAATTTCACGAAGTATTTTAGTTACTGTAAAAGAAAATTTCATTTTTGAAACGCATCTTTGTTTATTGAAGACTGTACTTTGTGTTTTCAATTAAAATTTACAAGTAAATTTGTGCAGAAATACAAGAAAGTTCCGTACAATATTAAAAAAAATTAACAGATATACTTTTTTGCTGAAAGTGTAGATGTCTCGGCCTGTGCCAGTGCGAGTTAAATTTTTTTGTTTATATCTTGTGAATCCCTAAAGCAAATCCTTTCGCCCTTAAAACACTCTTAACTACTTGACTTACTTATGTTATTTTAAGAAAGTATATTTGGACCCAATTCTGTATAAAATAATAATATTTGACGTTATCTTGAGTTGATAAAATTTCTTCATCATAAATTGGTATTACAATTGTTTGATAATTCGTATTATGTCATGGTTACTTTGAAGGTTTACTCGAGTTATAAGAGTTAGCCGGCCTATTGTGACTTCATTACCTCGTATTTCACTTTTCCCAGTTAATTTTTTCAACAATCTAAAGACAACGTTAATAATGTTTTGAACCATTCTTTCCTGACACAACTACTACTTATATTTTTCCCCTTTTTTTTTTGATAGTATCACTTCGATTTGTAAAGTCTTGCTCTGAACAGTAATCGTCCTACTGGAAATTATTTACAAAAAGTCAACTTCTGATAAATTTACAACAACCAGCCGGCTAGAACTCACCTCTCCTACTATCTGAATTTTCACGAACGGTATGCAAACATATACTACCCTCAGTAAGGCCTTCGATAAACTTGCATATTCTGTTATTTTATTTCAGCTAAGTTTTTGACTTCCTTAGTTTCTGCCTAAGTTTTTTTTTTTTTTTTTATATATGCCAGTACTTTTAACGTATCTTTCCATGATTTTGTTACTAGCATATTGATAACTCAATCCGTACTACAAGATATTCGATTTAATACTATTTGCGCATGCCAATCATAAAAGACACCAGTTCACATTAAGTTCAATCTCGACAATTTGTAAAATAGTAAAAATTAGTGTTTTTCTTACAAAAATATTAAGCGACTGTCTGTTTTGTTAAGGCCATTGTTTCATTTTTTGCTCGCAAAAACGTCAGTTTTTATATTTTTTTTCTCAGTGACTTTATTAGCTATTAGTAGAAACTTTCTTTATTGTTTTACATTAACATTCGTGTTATTAAGAATTTATTTTTTGTTCTTCCTCACATCGTGCTTTTTATAGATGGCGTAAAAGTAGAGGTCGCAAAAAAAGAGGTGTAAATGGTTTCCACTGCAGCGGCTGTCCAGAACAACGAAACAAAGAAAAACCAATGATGTAATGTTTAGTAGTGTTATCTCTAGTGAGTGAACTAAAAATAAAATAGTTTCTAAAAAAAAGTTGAACCGACTTCACAAAAAGCGCTAAAAAGCATAAAATAATTTTTCATTTTATATCTATTACGACATTTTGAAGTCGGTGCTAATCAAACAAACCAAACAACTGCAACAAAAATATTTAATCGTCATTTCTTATGATCCCGTAAGCTGAAACGTTCAGGTAGTATTACGTAAATTTTCTGTAGTTGTTATATTTGTTAAATTTGCACCGACTTCAAAATGTCGTAATAGATATAAAATTAAAAATTATTTTATGCTTTTTAGCGCTTTTTGTGAAGTCGGTTCAACTTTTTTTTTTAAAAACTATTTTATTTTTCACTTTTTAGTGTCTTCGACTCTATACAACGAAGAAAGAACCATCGAAATCGGCCCACGAGTTAAAAGTTAGTTATAACCCCCTACCCCACCTCCATTCCACTAAACTTTTTTTCTCATGGTATCAATCAAGGAACATACTCTACCGAACAGAAAAGAGTAGTATAAATATGAGGTTTCTGCCGCAAATGTGCATGTGCAGGTCAAAGGTCAAGGTTGCTGATTGGGTTTTCGGTCTTGGAGGCTACAATTGAGAGATAAGGAAAAGAGATAAGGATTTTCGGTCTTATAGGCTACAATTGAGAGATAAGGAAGAGAGATAAGGATTGTCGGCCATCTTGGATTTTGGGTTTTCGGTCTTATTGGCTACAATTGAGAGATAAGGATTGTTGGCCATCTTGGATCTTGGGTTTTCGGTCTTATAGGCTACAATTGAGAGATAAGGAAGAGAGATAAGGATTGTCGGCCATCTTGGATTTTGGGTTTTCGGTCTTATTGGCTACAATTGAGAGATAAGGATTGTCGGCCATCTTGGATCTTGGGTTTTCGGTCTTATAGGCTACAATTGAGAGATATGGAAAAGAGATAAGGATTGTCGGCCATCTTGGATTTTCGGTTTTTGGTCTTGGAGGCTACAATTGGTCTTCTTCTTCTTTGGTTTGCATCTGGACTTAGATCTAAACCTTGGATCTGAACCTAGATTGTTTAGTAAGATAAGGCACCTGTCGGCCATCTTGGATATTGGGTATTCAGTCTTGGAGGCTACAATTGATGTTGAAGATAAGAGTTTGTTGTTTTGAGTCTTTAATTTGATGTTGAAGATAAGAGTTTGTTGTTTTGAGTCTTTAATTACGAAATACAGCTTTATCAGCTAAATGAAATAACATGAGGCGAATTTAATTGGATTGAAGATAAGAGTTTGTTGTTTTGAGTCTTTAATTACGAAGTACAGCTTTATCAGCTAAATGAAATAACATGATGCGAATTTAATTGGAAAACAGAATATTGCGTAATAAAAGATTTCACCACTTTGAGTAAATAGATGAAGATTATTTTTTATTTCTTTTGCAAATTCTTATTTCTATGATATCATTTGTTTTCAAGCAAGTTTTAACATGTTTTTCTGGTCGAGCTGTGATTGATAAGCGAGCTGGTGACTGCGTAGAAATTAATAATTTGGCGGCAATGTTAAGGTCGTTGGGTGATAAGGTTTTGTAGATGAACCTGACCTCGTGCTGAAAATAAGAGTTTGTTGTTTTGAGTTTTTAATTACGCAGTACAGCTTTATCAGCTAAATGAAATAACATGATGCGAATTTAATTGGAAGCAGAATATTGTAACCTCGAACTTTAAAAGATTATCATGCAATTTCTTTTCCAGATCTAAATATAACCATTAATTCGAGGTTATATTATTAAATAATTTCGTGTTTTATGCAATTAGCAAGTAAGTCATTCCACCGATTACGTCATAACACCATTGAGGAATAGCCAAAGGAATTTCTGTAATTAGGGAAAAAAATCTGATGTTTAAAAATAACATGCATCGCTTTGCATAAATCCGTTAATAAGTAATAAACGTCTAGTCAAGATAGCTAGAATGGCTTCTTTCGGTACTTTGGAGAGGTTTATCATGTAAAGAACTTACAAAGAAAATAAATATCTTTCCATAGCCTTAAACTTCGTTTCTTTATGATTCAGCCGTGATAATCTTAATAAGGGAAACCATTGATTCGTAACTATGCTTTAAATTTATATCAAACTAGCAGCTACCAAACCCATATAACAACCTTGAACTGCAGAAGAAATGAACAAGATCATTGGCGTTGTTGTAACACTTTCTAAAAATTGCCTCAAAACTGTGAATTTAGACTAGAACAAACAAAATCGAAGTAGCTGAAATGTCTTCTTTCAATACTTTAAAGAGATTTATCATGTGAAGAACATAAGAAAATAAATTTTTTATATGCTTCATGTAACAATAGACTCAAATTGTGATTTCACAGAGTTCAGTTTACTTTGAGTTTGTCATCTAATTTTGGCAAATGTCAGCTTCCGGGTTTGTTGCCGTTGCAGCACTTTATAAAAATAGACTCAAAAACTTTGAATTGGGCCGATAGAACAAACAAAATCGAGGTAGCTGGAATGGCTTTCTTTTGGTAATTTAGAGAGATTTATCATGTCAAGAACTTAAGAAAATAAAACTCTTTTCATAGCTTTAAACTTGGTTTCTTCTTTTTTCAGTCGTAATAATCTTAATAAGGAAACCATATTTTTCCTGAATCGTAATTATGGTTTAAATTTATACCAAACGGACAGCTAACAACCCTATATGACATTTAAAATTTAATTTTTGTATGCGTCATGCAACAATAGACCCAAATTGTGATCTCACCAAGTCAAACAAACGAAAAACTACTATCCCAATGATCTTTCAAAATTTATAGAGAAATACAGCTGAACCAATGAAAGAAATTTAAAGCACATTAAACAGGGCTTTAATAATCGTATTGAAAGCTTTCTATTGAAAAATGATGATGAAGGAATATTGGATCCAAAACAATTTTTCTACAAAATAAAACCTCGAGTTATAAATCTTCTTGAAGCAAGTTTACAGAAAATCCTCTGAATTAGGCTCAAGGAAATTGATATGTTACTTAGAAGATACATTTCATTATATAATCCATTATAGAAATCTCCAAAAAGTAGTTTAAAGTATGAATTGAAGTTTCCATACATTCATAGAGCTCTTTGATTCAGACAATGGAATTGATTAAAAATTTCATTATATAATCCCTTATAGAAATCTCCAAAAAGTAGTTTAAAGTATGAATTGAAGTTTTCATACATTCATAGAGCTCTTTGATTCAGACAATGGAATTGATTAAAACTCATACATTCATAGAGCTCTTTGATTCAGACAATGGAATTGATTAAAACAATATATTGATCTTAGTACTTTGCATAGATCAAAAGCTGTTAACACTTTCTGATCTTAAGCTCTTAGATGGAATTTGTATTTATCACGAGGAATGACACTAATTTTGTGATCTTAAGTATATTCAAATGTTCAACAGATGCTTACTATTGTCAAGACTTATTCTAATATCACCATTAAATCTTTTGGTTGAAGCACAGTTCGGTTTACTAAAATTATCACAGTTTAAAAAATTATTAAATTTATTTTTGGTTTGTCTTTTACTTTGTTTGCATTTTAGATTCATATAGATTAGATTTCTCAAGTATAGAAAAATTAGCGAATAATTCATCTGATGAAAACTTAATATTAAACAGATCCTTTTATAAAAATGACGATTTATTATATAGGTTCAGGATAATTTTGGGGTGCTATGCTTAAGTATTGAAAGATTGAATTACAATAATTATTAACTGACGTTAATGTGTATAACTTTATATGTTCTCGCAGGCATTCTACTGCTAATAATAAGTGTTTGGAAAATGTTATCCCATCACAAAGCTCAACATATTTAATTTACTTCGACTGCAATAATTTATATGGGTGAGACATGTCTGAATTCTTATCATATGAGGAATTTCAATGGGATAGAAAATACGGATATCAATATAATGATCATTCTTCAAAGTTCAGAAATTGAATATATATATTTGAAGTAGATTTAACTTATCTAGAATCACTTCATGACTTACACAATGATCTACCATTTTGCGCAAATAATATAAAAATCCTCTGAATTAGGCTCAAGAAAATTGATATGTGACTTAGAAGATACATTTCATTACATAATCCATTATAGAAATCTCCAAAAAGTAGTTTAAAGTATGAATTGAAGTTTTCATGTATTCATAGAGCTCTTTGATTCAGACAATGGAATTGATTAAAACAATATATTGATCTTAGTACTTTGCATAGATCAAAAGCTGTTAACACTTTCTGATCTTAAGCTCTTATGATGGAATTTGTATTTATCACGATGAATGACACTAATTTTGGGTTCTTAAGTATATTCAAATGTTCAACAGATGCTTACTATTGGCAAGACTTATTCTAATATCATCATTAAATCTTTCGGTTGGAGCAAAGTTCGGTTTACTAAAAGTATCACAGTTTTAAAAAATTATTAACTTTATTTTTGGTTTGTCTTTTACTTTGTTTGCATTAGCAAGTATAAACATGTATTTGAAAAAGGGTATACCCCAAACAAAATGTGATTACAAAATATCAAATTTCTTCGAAATAAAAACACTCGTAATTCACTTAATCAATTTTTATTTAAAATCGGTAGAGTTCTATTAAATCTTCCTGACATATCATTATTTTATATAATTAATTTACATATTTCTAAATCCTGGTATTTCGTCCATTTTGTTTTCGATAAATTTTAAATTGCAATCTTCATCCATCTCATACACAGTGTTGTTGATCTCCACTGTTTGAAACTCTGACTGCGGTTCCACTGATTGATGATTTTCGAAAATGAATTTTACAAAGCATATTGTCAATACAAGAACATCTTTTTGTCTCTGAAATTCCTCCATTTTCTGAATTATAGGCTGTGTTACTTTATTTAGATATTCCTGTTTAATATCACCATCCTTAAGATTTGTATTAAGTTCGATGTTTTCAAATTTGTATTCATTACATCGATTGATGTATTTGAATCGTGTTATAACCCGAACAGGTTCATATGCACCATTTTTTAGATATTTTTGAATGTGTTCTTGAAATTTGTTTAAGTAATGTTCTTCCAGTAAATACTTCAGCGCATTTATTCCGAAAGCCAGTTGATTATGCACCGCTAATATCATTTCATCCCATACTGGGGTGAATTGTATCTTAAAAGTATATTGTTCGCGAGGAGTCTTTACGATAGATTTTCCTTCCATTTTATTTCTGTAATAACATTTTTTTATTTACTACGCATATATTAATTACTCTGCAACATACCTGATCTTCCTTCCTTTCCTGAATCTGGTCTATCTAAATATTTGCCTCAGCTTTTATAGCAAGTATTTTACCCCCCACTGGAAATTTTTAAAACTTGAACTGCTTAAAATTAAATTAAATTGAAGATTTCATTAACGTTATTCCCTTAAATAAAGTGTTATATATCAATGTCAAAGGCAATTTTTTCATCTGAGAATAAAACGATTGAATTACAATGTTTAGATTCCATTCGCTGCGAGTTTAGATGCTCTAAAAAACAAAACAAAAATCTGAATGATGAAGACTTTAGAATAATCCATAATGAATTTAATAAGAAGAAAGGGGGGTTTTCATATGATTACTTAAATTCTTTTGATAAATTTAAAATGAAGCATGTGTGCCCCTCAGGATTTTTTAATAAACTTAGCAATAAGAAGAAGAATATCAGCATGTCGTTAATGTATGGAACAAATTTAATTCTACATAAATATCTACGAGTTTAACCCGAATCATTATTACACAACACCAGGATTGTCATGGGATGCTATGTTAAAACACATCCAAATTAAATTAGAATTATAGAAATAATACATTTCTAATTCATTTCATTTCAAATTTCATGAAAAGCGGTATTCGGGGAGGTTTAACACAATGTTCCTTACGATATTCTCTATCTAATGAGAGATTTTGATTTTTTTAAAAGGGTTAAAATATTTGGTTTAGATTGATGTTATTAATTTATATAGATGAGTTATTTCGGAGTCACTTCCATATGCAGATTTTGTTTGGATAGATAATTGTGATATTGAAGATTAGGATTGAGAAATTTTCCAAATATCTTTTAACGTGTTCTCAATAATATAAATTCAATATTTTTTTATTTCCCCAGCATGCTTTAACATGGAGAAGGGATATTAAGATAGCTACAGAATGGGAAAGTTGAGGTAACCATTTAGGTCTTCGTGTTTTAATTGCAAAACCCAATTTTCATAGTACTACGCAATTTACAATAAATATGGCTGCAGTAGAATTAAACAAAATAAAAGTGACGTATAACAAACCAGTTTATTTAGGGTTTATAGTTTTTGAAATATCAAAATTAAATTAGAATTTATAGGTTTAAAGTCTAACATCGTCCGGGCTATCCCAATCCTCCTCTAAATGATTAGCAGCATCAAGCCGGGTCCTCATCTCGAGGGCCAGCGCTTCGACGCTGAAAACTGATATAACACACCTCCTTCCGCTAACTGAGTGATTAATCTATAAAGAAGAAAATAATAAAAAATACCATGTAAAATAATTTTAAAAACTAACCGTTCGCAACCCCGTCAAATTCTCCGAATATGGAGTGGCCACTTCGCACCACTCAGACTCCCATCCTAACCTATAAACCAGGTTTATCGGGGTTAGCGGAGAATTTACCAGCTCCTGCAGCCGCTCATGAGGATCCTCGTAATCCTCTGGGATATTCAACACCTTAAGAACTTCTTCTATAATTCTCTCCATTTTGGTGAATGTTAAAACTCATAAGTGATTCATTGCTTAAATAGTATCCGCTTATCTCTATTCATTTTTCATATTTTTTTGCTCGCCTATAAAACTTATTTGTTGATTAACCATGAAACTCTCATTAGACTTATTTTTTAATCATTCCATAAAACTTCCTTCAAATTTAATTAAATGACCTCCGCTTATCTTTATAGAATTCTAAATTTAAATTTAAATTCTTTACATATGATTTGAAAGGAATTGTGGTGACCAAAAAATATGAAAAATGCTTATCGATAGTTAGCTGCTACTGAAATTATATAGAGATAAGCGGGGAATCGTTTAATTAAATTTGAAGGAAGTTTTATGGAATGATTAAAAAATAAGTTTTATGAGAGGTTCATGGGTAATCAACAAATAAGTTTTATAGATGAGAAAAAAAAAGTGAAAAATGAATAGAGATAAGCGGTTCCACCAAAGTGTTGGTATTAGCTATTAAATCATTGTTCATCCCTTTTCTTTTATAGTATTATGAAGACATCAAGTCCCTTTCCGTAGCACCCCTTACACATTGCGCTATCGCTACATCATTTTTGTTTGCTTTTTATATCTCAGAATAGTCGAATATAATTCACTTTTCAACGCCTAAAAAACCCGACAATCGACAGCAAAATTCAAAGATTGAAATTGAGAAAGATTATTTCCTTATTAACGAAAAATTTTATAATATAACGATAGGTCTATGTTAATTGCTTTTTATGAAACAACCTGTAAATCTTTGTACAGCAAATATGACTTAAAAGATAATACAGAACTGATGGTTAAATAAAAGGTACTAGAGCTTCAAAGTATGCATAAATTATAAGTTAACTGATTTATCATGACGGCAAGAGCGGATGGTCAAATACCTGATTCTCATTTATTAGGTCGAAGAACAACTTTTATCAGCTCTATGAATAGCTATATCAGGTCTATAAACAGCTATATCAGGTCTACTATCAGCTTTAGCAGGTCTATGAACAGTTATATCAGGTCTACTATCAGCTTTAACAGGTTTATTACCAGCTTTAGCAGGTCTATGAACAGCTATATCAGGTCTACTATCAGCTTTAACAGGTCTATTACCAGCTTTAGCAGGTCTATGAACAGCTATATCAGATCTATTACCAGCTTTAACAGATCTATTACCAGCTTTAGCAGGTCATGAACAGCTTTAGCTGATTTGTTTTACTAGATCTTCTAAATTTATAGCGAAATGTATGTATCGATTCCTTTTCGATAACGTCCTTTCTTCAACAAACTATCTTTATCGATTACTAAATAGCCATAATTGTCTTTCCAGCAAACACTGCAAATTATGTTGCTTATCAACTAAATGAAAACAGTTAGACAAAGCCGGCTCCCTGGAGACACGGGATATAAAAATTAATTAAATTGTTTTAATTAAAAGTCATGGGAATCATAATATGATTAGTCGCGATTTTGTTTTTCTTACATGCTATCTGTTATTGTCAGAAATCGACCTATTACTTTATCTCCTAGCGAAGTTAGGATCCACTAATTGCATACACCAAGTACATTCAGGGTATAAAATTGAAATCAAAAAATGAAATGTAGAAGAAATCGGCTCATCAGATATCAAATGTAATATTAGACTCCTGTTGCCATCTTCTAGAATCATGTATGTCTCTAAAATATCATTTGGATCCATATAGAGAATTGGGAGAGGTGAAGTTAAAATAAACATATATTTAATAGAACTTTTTTCCATTTATTTACAAATTTAAGTAATATCCATTACTAGATGTTATTTTTGTAAATATTAAATTAAAATAGTTCCCATTTGCTAGTTTCCTAACAACATAGAAGCCTCCATCGTTAAGTTTCTCGATTGTGCGGTGAGTAATTTTAGCGCTGTATCTCGGCGGCAGAAAAACTTGGTAATTCTCTAGTTCTAAAAGGATCCTGGGCCCATACTTCGTTGTTACATTGCTGCATCCTATGATTTTATACTCTAACAACTCTTCCATGTCTTTAACTGCAATCGTAGGTTTAAAATTTGCAGAGTTCAGTTCTTCGAGCACTTCAAAGTCTTCGATGACTGCTTCATTGATTATTGGTAGCTGAGGCATGTTAGATTATTTTAATTTCACTAGGAACACGAATTTCATGTATTTTCAGTTTCACTGATTGACTTTACATTGAAAACTAAAAATTTAACTAAAAATACTTGGCTTTTATACTCGAACTGATATTTAATCAAAGATAAGACCCTAACAAACAAAATTCTTATAACCGCAATTTCCGTTTAAATGTAAGCTGTTTTACATGTTAAAACATGCTGGGGAAATAAAAAAAATATTGAATTTATATTATTGAGAACACGTTAAAAGATATTTGGAAAATTTCTCAATCCTAATCTTCAATATCACAATTATCTATCCAAACAAAATCTGCATATGGAAGTGACTCCGAAATAACTCATCTATATAAATTAATAACATCAATCTAAACCAAATATTTTAACCCTTTTAAAAAAATCAAAATCTCTCATTAGATAGAGAATATCGTAAGGAACATTGTGTTAAACCTCCCCGAATACCGCTTTTCATGAAATTATATAATACATTTCTATAATTCTAATTTAATTTGGATGTGTTTTAACATAGCATCCCATGACAATCCTGGTGTTGTGTAATAATGATTCGGGTTAAACTCATAGATATTTATGTAGAATTAAATTTATTCCATACATTAACGACATGCTGATATTCTTCTTCTTATTGCTAAGTTTATTAAAAAATCCTGAGGGGCACACATGCTTCATTTTAAATTTATCAAAAGAATTTAAGTTATCATATGAAAACCCCCTTTCTCCTTATTAAATTCATTATGGATTATTCTAAAGTCTTCATCATTCAGATTTTTGTTTGTTTTTTAGAGTATCCAAACTCGCAGCGAATGGAATCTAAACATTGTAATTCAATCGTTTTATTCTCAGATGAAAAAATTGCCTTTGACATTGATATATAACACTTTATTTAAGGGAATAACGTTAATGAAATCTTCAATTTAATTTAATTTTAAGCAGTTCAAGTTTTAAAAATTTCCAGTGGGGGGTAAAATACTTGCTATAAAAGCTGAGGCAAATATTTAGATAGACCAGATTCAGGAAAGGAAGGAAGATCAGGTATGTTGCAGAGTAATTAATATATGCGTAGTAAATAAAAAAATGTTATTACAGAAATAAAATGGAAGGAAAATCTATCGTAAAGACTCCTCGCGAACAATATACTTTTAAGATACAATTCACCCCAGTATGGGATGAAATGATATTAGCGGTGCATAATCAACTGGCTTTCGGAATAAATGCGCTGAAGTATTTACTGGAAGAACATTACTTAAACAAATTTCAAGAACACATTCAAAAATATCTAAAAAATGGTGCATATGAACCTGTTCGGGTTATAACACGATTCAAATACATCAATCGATGTAATGAATACAAATTTGAAAACATCGAACTTAATACAAATCTTAAGGATGGTGATATTAAACAGGAATATCTAAATAAAGTAACACAGCCTATAATTAGAAAATGGAGGAATTTCAGAGACAAAAAGATGTTCTTGTATTGACAATATGCTTTGTAAAATTCATTTTCGAAAATCATCAATCAGTGGAACCGCAGTCAGAGTTTCAAACAGTGGAGATCAACAACACTGTGTATGAGATGGATGAAGATTGCAATTTAAAATTTATCGAAAACAAAATGGACGAAATACCAGGATTTAGAAATATGTAAATTAATTATATAAAATAATGATATGTCAGGAAGATTTAATAGAACTCTACCGATTTTAAATAAAAATTGATTAAGTGAATTACGAGTGTTTTTATTTCGAAGAAATTTGATATTTTGTAATCACATTTTGTTTGGGGTATACCCTTTTTCAAATACATGTTTATACTTGCTAATGCAAACAAAGTAAAAGACAAACCAAAAATAAAGTTAATAATTTTTTAAAACTGTGATACTTTTAGTAAACCGAACTTTGCTCCAACCGAAAGATTTAATGATGATATTAGAATAAGTCTTGCCAATAGTAAGCATCTGTTGAACATTTGAATATACTTAAGAACCCAAAATTAGTGTCATTCATCGTGATAAATACAAATTCCATCATAAGAGCTTAAGATCAGAAAGTGTTAACAGCTTTTGATCTATGCAAAGTACTAAGATCAATATATTGTTTTAATCAATTCCATTGTCTGAATCAAAGAGCTCTATGAATACATGAAAACTTCAATTCATACTTTAAACTACTTTTTGGAGATTTCTATAATGGATTATGTAATGAAATGTATCTTCTAAGTCACATATCAATTTTCTTGAGCCTAATTCAGAGGATTTTTATATTATTTGCGCAAAATGGTAGATCATTGTGTAAGTCATGAAGTGATTCTAGATAAGTTAAATCTACTTCAAATATATATATTCAATTTCTGAACTTTGAAGAATGATCATTATATTGATATCCGTATTTTCTATCCCATTGAAATTCCTCATATGATAAGAATTCAGACATGTCTCACCCATATAAATTATTGCAGTCGAAGTAAATTAAATATGTTGAGCTTTGTGATGGGATAACATTTTCCAAACACTTATTATTAGCAGTAGAATGCCTGCGAGAACATATAAAGTTATACACATTAACGTCAGTTAATAATTATTGTAATTCAATCTTTCAATACTTAAGCATAGCACCCCAAAATTATCCTGAACCTATATAATAAATCGTCATTTTTATAAAAGGATCTGTTTAATATTAAGTTTTCATCAGATGAATTATTCGCTAATTTTTCTATACTTGAGAAATCTAATCTATATGAATCTAAAATGCAAACAAAGTAAAAGACAAACCAAAAATAAATTTAATAATTTTTTAAACTGTGATAATTTTAGTAAACCGAACTGTGCTTCAACCAAAAGATTTAATGGTGATATTAGAATAAGTCTTGACAATAGTAAGCATCTGTTGAACATTTGAATATACTTAAGATCACAAAATTAGTGTCATTCCTCGTGATAAATACAAATTCCATCTAAGAGCTTAAGATCAGAAAGTGTTAACAGCTTTTGATCTATGCAAAGTACTAAGATCAATATATTGTTTTAATCAATTCCATTGTCTGAATCAAAGAGCTCTATGAATGTATGAGTTTTAATCAATTCCATTGTCTGAATCAAAGAGCTCTATGAATGTATGAAAACTTCAATTCATACTTTAAACTACTTTTTGGAGATTTCTATAAGGGATTATATAATGAAATTTTTAATCAATTCCATTGTCTGAATCAAAGAGCTCTATGAATGTATGGAAACTTCAATTCATACTTTAAACTACTTTTTGGAGATTTCTATAATGGATTATATAATGAAATGTATCTTCTAAGTAACATATCAATTTCCTTGAGCCTAATTCAGAGGATTTTCTGTAAACTTGCTTCAAGAAGATTTATAACTCGAGGTTTTATTTTGTAGAAAAATTGTTTTGGATCCAATATTCCTTCATCATCATTTTTCAATAGAAAGCTTTCAATACGATTATTAAAGCCCTGTTTAATGTGCTTTAAATTTCTTTCATTGGTTCAGCTGTATTTCTCTATAAATTTTGAAAGATCATTGGGATAGTAGTTTTTCGTTTGTTTGACTTGGTGAGATCACAATTTGGGTCTATTGTTGCATGACGCATACAAAAATTAAATTTTAAATGTCATATAGGGTTGTTAGCTGTCCGTTTGGTATAAATTTAAACCATAATTACGATTCAGGAAAAATATGGTTTCCTTATTAAGATTATTACGACTGAAAAAAGAAGAAACCAAGTTTAAAGCTATGAAAAGAGTTTTATTTTCTTAAGTTCTTGACATGATAAATCTCTCTAAATTACCAAAAGAAAGCCATTCCAGCTACCTCGATTTTGTTTGTTCTATCGGCCCAATTCAAAGTTTTTGAGTCTATTTTTATAAAGTGCTGCAACGGCAACAAACCCGGAAGCTGACATTTGCCAAAATTAGATGACAAACTCAAAGTAAACTGAACTCTGTGAAATCACAATTTGAGTCTATTGTTACATGAAGCATATAAAAAATTTATTTTCTTATGTTCTTCACATGATAAATCTCTTTAAAGTATTGAAAGAAGACATTTCAGCTACTTCGATTTTGTTTGTTCTAGTCTAAATTCACAGTTTTGAGGCAATTTTTAGAAAGTGTTACAACAACGCCAATGATCTTGTTCATTTCTTCTGCAGTTCAAGGTTGTTATATGGGTTTGGTAGCTGCTAGTTTGATATAAATTTAAAGCATAGTTACGAATCAATGGTTTCCCTTATTAAGATTATCACGGCTGAATCATAAAGAAACGAAGTTTAAGGCTATGGAAAGATATTTATTTTCTTTGTAAGTTCTTTACATGATAAACCTCTCCAAAGTACCGAAAGAAGCCATTCTAGCTATCTTGACTAGACGTTTATTACTTATTAACGGATTTATGCAAAGCGATGCATGTTATTTTTAAACATCAGATTTTTTTCCCTAATTACAGAAATTCCTTTAACTATTCCTCAATGGTGTTATATTAACTAGTAGTCAAGGTCCAGATGACGTAATCGGTGGAATGACTTACTTGCTAATTGCATAAAACACGAAATTATTTAATAATATAACCTCGAATTAATGGTTATATTTAGATCTGGAAAAGAAATTGCATGATAATCTTTTAAAGTTCGAGGTTACAATATTCTGCTTCCAATTAAATTCGCATCATGTTATTTCATTTAGCTGATAAAGCTGTACTGCGTAATTAAAAACTCAAAACAACAAACTCTTATTTTCAGCACGAGGTCAGGTTCATCTACAAAACCTTATCACCCAACGACCTTAACATTGCCGCCAAATTATTAATTTCTACGCAGTCACCAGCTCGCTTATCAATCACAGCTCGACCAGAAAAACATGTTAAAACTTGCTTGAAAACAAATGATATCATAGAAATAAGAATTTGCAAAAGAAATAAAAAATAATCTTCATCTATTTACTCAAAGTGGTGAAATCTTTTATTACGCAATATTCTGTTTTCCAATTAAATTCGCATCATGTTATTTCATTTAGCTGATAAAGCTGTACTTCGTAATTAAAGACTCAAAACAACAAACTCTTATCTTCAATCCAATTAAATTCGCCTCATGTTATTTCATTTAGCTGATAAAGCTGTATTTCGTAATTAAAGACTCAAAACAACAAACTCTTATCTTCAACATCAAATTAAAGACTCAAAACAACAAACTCTTATCTTCAACATCAATTGTAGCCTCCAAGACTGAATACCCAATATCCAAGATGGCCGACAGGTGCCTTATCTTACTAAACAATCTAGGTTCAGATCCAAGGTTTAGATCTAAGTCCAGATGCAAACCAAAGAAGAAGAAGACCAATTGTAGCCTCCAAGACCAAAAACCGAAAATCCAAGATGGCCGACAATCCTTATCTCTTTTCCATATCTCTCAATTGTAGCCTATAAGACCGAAAACCCAAGATCCAAGATGGCCAACAATCCTTATCTCTCAATTGTAGCCAATAAGACCGAAAACCCAAAATCCAAGATGGCCGACAATCCTTATCTCTCTTCCTTATCTCTCAATTGTAGCCTATAAGACCGAAAATCCTTATCTCTTTTCCTTATCTCTCAATTGTAGCCTCCAAGACCGAAAACCCAATCAGCAACCTTGACCTTTGACCTGCACATGCACATTTGCGGCAGAAACCTCATATTTATACTACTGAAAAGGAATCATCGAAATTGGTCCACGCATTACGCAGTTACTACCCCTCCCCCTCCCCCACCCCCACCATAGGACCAAATTATTCTCCTATTAGCAATGGGGGATCACACTGTATACAACAGCAAAAGAACCATCCAAATCGGTCCACTCGTTACAATTAGGTTCAACCCCCCCCCCCCCCCCCCCCGCCCCAGCAACACTTGTTTTCTCGTAGCATCATATTCTACTTAATAGAAAGGAATTATCCAAATCGGTCCACGCGTTACGAAGTTATACTACCCCTCCCCCCAACCCACACCTTTCACCTAAGGACCAAATTATTCTCCTATTAGCAATCGGGGATCATACTCTATACAACAGAAAAAGAACCATCGAAATCGGACCACGCGTTACAAAGTTAGGTTCCACCCCCACCCCACCACCCCCATCCCTCCAAAATTGTTTTCTCCTGGTATCAACCACGGAACATACTCTACCCAACAGAAAAAGAATTATCCAAATCGGTCCACGCGTTACAAAGTTAGCCTACCTCTCCACCCCTCCCCCCACTCTAGGCCAAATGTTTTGCTCCTATTAGCAATGAGAAATCATACTCTCTGCAACAAAAAAAGAACCATCCAAATCGGACTACGCGTTACAAAGTTAGGTTTCACCCCCACCCACATCCCCCCCCACCACCACCCTACCAAAAAAAAATTTTGACATGGTACCAATCGGTGAACATACTCTACCCAACAAAAAAAGAATTATCAAAATCGGTCGACGCGTTACGAAGTTATGCCCGGTCAGACATAAAAAAAAAAATTTCAATAAAATAAAAATACGCGTCGAACTTAGAACCTCTTTGTTTTTGGGAAGTCGGTTAATAAAGTCAAAATTCCGATAATTATAAGTTTTGGTGAGTACTTAAAAAAAGTTGATTTTTTAGCACAAAAATGCACCTACAAGAGCCAATAAACAGAAAACGAATGCACATTAAGTCTTTATAATATTCCACTCACTGTCAAATACTTCAATAAAGAAAATGCATCTAGTTTCAGATCGATAAATTAATTAGTTTTTGAGATATCGTGGGAACCGCAAAAGTAGTTATTTAATTTTTTTTTTTCGTTAAAAGTTATATAATTTTATTTTTAAATATGTAAATAACTCAGGAACCGAGTGTCGCGAATCGCTTGAAGTGAAGAAAATGTGAACAAACTTCTGATCGGTCAAACTTAGTGCCAATAGTCTTTAATTTAAAGTTTGAGCATCCTACAAAAATTCTTTGGGTATTAGGGAAATACATATAAAGTATACATCTGCTTCATAGTATTTAAGAAGTGAAGTCTACCTGTTATTGGAAAAACTCTATGAATTGATTACGGATTCAGGGAGGCAACATTTTTGTAGAATTTTCATATTATGTCGTAACAAATTCAGGTTATTTCTAATTAGTAATGAATCCGAATCATGGCTATAACTTCTTCCAAAATCACTTTCCTATTCAGTGGTTACGTTCGGACCATTACATTCGAGAAACCTATATGTTATGTTGTAATAACAAATAAACAGATCTATTTGTTACTTAATTTTGACGGGCTACGATTGGTATAGTATTATACTTCTATTTAAATTATTCCGCAAATAATTTAGTTTTCTAGTGTTATGTATTACGCATATATACCCAAAAATCTTAAAGTCGGGTTAACTTAGAAGCCGGTAAAATTCACCCTCGCCTATACATATTTTTTGTTTGCCTTTATTCCTATCCCGCCCCACTCCTTGTCTGACGCTAATTGTAACCCCCGTATATGTCAAAACAGAAGTATCCATCACATAACTCTCATAAAACAACAAAATCCGCTATATTTATGAATAATATATGCCACACAAATTGACCATCATCGGTATTAGAAGATCCGAAGGAATTCGTTTTTAATTAAGAATCTATCAAAAGCCATCAATCCACTTAAGAAAATTCCAATCAAATACGATTTGAAGTACGCACCCTTACGAGGCACTCACCCTATCCACTGCGCTTAAAATCCAAACGCTCAGTCGGATCGTCTGTCTATCCTCCCGCCATTGTGCACCATTGAGATGTTCTCCTTCCTTCTCCACTATAAAAAGATGTCTGTAGTGCTCCACTTAAGTACAAAATAACGAATTGAGACATTTTCCTGAATTTCCCTCGAGAATTTCCATCATTATTTGCTTTTAATTCTTATTTGATTCCTCAGCCAATTTCTTCAAGAATGAGTGGGGACTACTCGAAAGCACAATATGTGATGGGACAGAATTAAATATTTACTGAAGTAAACACTTGCAAAAGGGACATCAGATATTTACTCAATTGTACCCTTCCGGTCACCGGAAAATGAGCAATTTATGAGCAAAGCATAATCGTTTTTCACTTAATGGAATTTGCAGTTTTAACTTTGCCCGTTGAGAAAATATATTCGCGAATATTTTCTTGTAAAAGACAGCCACACTTGTAGTTCAGTTCCCAACCAAAATAATAACATGAACTTTTCTGGTAAAACCATCTGCTTTCCCCTAATATGAGTCAATAAAAGTTGGCAACAGCCATAAAATGAACATCCGTGAGATGAGATTATTCTTAATTAGCGTAATTAACTTATCGCAGACAACTAGACACCGAGACCGGAAACATTTCCTACTCTATGCAGGCTCTTAATCAGGGATTGGGGCAATTAATCCTCCGCCAGATAAAAGTTAGAAAAGCGGTTGGGACAATAAAAACGCTGAAATAGCGAATTAATTGAGTTTCATCTCATTCTTGAGCGAACATCTCAAGCACCTCACTAATTGGAAAATTAAAGAGATGAGTGACTTTGTCGACGTAATTATGGATTCTAAGAGGATTTTTTTCCTTGCGGCTGAAATTAAAATTGCACTAAAAAGGAAAAAAAAATGAATCAAATTAACACTCTGGGATAGAAATTTGATTAAACAAGAAATTTAATTGCAAAAAATCTTTGACATTCAGAAATCCTTAAGCAGAAGAACAAATATTATTTTCTAGGTTTTCGTGCATATCACTGAGCGAAATGCATCGGGCTTAGTCGACTTGCTGTAATGTGTGACTGGCTGCCTATCTGGCACCAAATAACTGCGATTTCTCTAAAAACTACGCTTCCTACGGAGTTCTGTTTTGGCTCACTCGTTGTTATGTCTAATTTCGATAAATGGTAAAAAAAGGTATACTGCAGTGGAAAAAATTACTGGAAAATTGAAAAAATCGAAAATATCGCTTTTCTTGTGGTAATTTGCATATTTATAGTAGAGTAATAGGGTCGGTCCCGTCTGCGTGCCCAGTCTATACTATATGATGTCTTTGCTTAGTATGCTTGTTGTTAAGGTTATTATTAAGGTTATATGTATTGATACGCGTGAAATAAAATTTTACTTGTATTGACGACTTCATTAACGTGCGATATAAAAATTAATATTTATCTACATACGTATATTTTTTATTTTGCGTGAGGGGTGAAAATCTTCCAAAGACACCAGGAGACCCGATTACCTCTGGTAGTGTGAGATTTTTACTCACTAAAAACACCCCTCTAGGGATTAGCCGAAACAGACCACTTTATCCGGGTCTCTTTTCGTCCCGACCCCCTGTGATCTCAGCGAGAGAGATCCGGACTAATCCAGTTTTCTTCCCTCACCTCGATTGCTCGGGTCAGCGCAAGCATTTGCTTATAGGACACCTCTGCCATTCTTCCTTCTTCCATCCAGTGGTGTCCCATCAGCTTCCTTCTTCAACTTGCCAGTACAGGGTACTGGCACACTATGTGTGCCGCCGTCTCCTGCTCCTCCAGGCACAGCCTGCAGATATCATCCTCGAGAATGTTGATCATCAAATTAGATGACATCTGAAGTTACCACGTCCTGTTAGTAGTGCCGTCAGCCATCTCAAGGTCCTACGATCCATATCCAGGACCTTCCTCTGTTTCGCACATCTGGTCGCTACAATTGCCATCTTAGCCTGTCTGAACAAGTCCGCTACGTTCCACCGTTCCCAGTGCTCCCTCGTGGCCCACTTTCCTAACAGGCCCTCTGCCGTGCCCCTGCCTAGCGCAGTGAACGGCTCCGGACCTTGGAAACTCGTAGCAGCCCCTAGCTTTGCCAATACGTCTGCTTTCTCATTTCCTTCGATCCCCGTGTGTCCTCGGACCCACGCCAGTGTCAACTCATTTGATGAGGCACACGCGTTTAGTTTGCGAACACACTCCAATGACAGCTCTGCTAAAGCTTTTGTTTGTGTGTGTAAATGTCAAACTTGATTTGTGTCATTCCAAGTTTTAAATTTGAATTTTATTTAATATGGCGAGTAACAAAAAAGAAATAGTTGCAATAGCAGCCGTCATACAAGAATGGATTCAGTTATTAAATCGAACGACACTAGGAATGTTGAAAGAGACCTCTTGTCAGCAATATGGACACTAGCAACACAAGATTCGGTTAGGTAAGTTGGCACATCGTAAAATGGTTTACAAACTTTTATTTTATATATTTTAGATCCATAGGAGAGAGACTCGACCTCGAGAAGTTTTTCAGAATTGTAGAAATTTTAAATCTTTTATCGAGGAATATCATAAAGTGGCCAACACCCATAGCAATGGATACAATAGCAAGACATTTTGAGAATAAATGTTATGTTAAAAATATTATAGGAGCTATCGATGGGACATATGTAAAAATAGATGCTCCAAAAGAATGGCCCGAACAGTACATAAACAGAAAATGCTATCATTCGATAACACTACAGGCGGTTTGCGACCACAAACTGAAATTTACGGATTGTTTCGTTGGATATCCCAGTTCAGTGCACGACTGCAGAATCTTTCGTAATTCTGATCTATATAATGATGCCATTCAAAACAGGAATGAATATTTTCCGGGAGGCAGATATTTATTAGGAGATAAGTTTTATCCGCAAATGATGTGGTGTTTGGTTCCTTACAAGAACAATGGAAGGCTGACGACCAATCAAAGAAATTTTAACACCTATCATTCCAAGGCGAGACAAACAATTGAAAGAGCGTTTGCTTTATTGTTTGGAAGATTTCGTCGGTTAAAACATTTATCAATGAAATGTCAAAAATACATACCTCGAACCGTTTTTGCAGCTTGTGTTCTTCACAACATTTGCTTGGATTTTTCAGAAGATTTGTCCTACATTGAAAATGATGACATGCATACAGGAGACGACAGAGGTATTTATTCCATTTGCAGCGTTGAAGAAAATTCTACACAGGCTCTAAATTTAAGAGATGCAATTGCTGAGGATATTTCTATTTTAATATCAAATGCAGCAGAAAACTAATAGAAAAACATTCGTAAAAACAACTATAATATATTTGTACAGCTTATTTAAATAAAAAACATAAAATATTTCATTTCAAATTAACAAAAATTAAAATTGCTCCTCGCATTATAAATTAAAAACTATTCAAACTTTTACATTTTGTCAATCGATTTTTCCAACAAATTTGTGAATTTGCCACAATTTCTGTCAACGCTATCTCTAAGGGCGTTTACACTGCTTAACAATTTTTTTCCGGCGTATTTGCTTGTGGAGACATTATTGCGTTGAGTTTTTCTTGAAGTTCAATAAGGCCTGCCTGGTAGTTATCTTCTATAGCAGCGAAGACACCATTGTCAAAATAATCATTCTTGAATGTGCCACCAGACATTATTTCTCCATGATTAATGAGAATGTGTTCCCAGAAATCGTGAATTAATTTTATTCTTTGAGTAAAGAATGCCGTTGACGTTTGTGATGATATCTTAAGCTTCGTTCTGTCCAGAGCTCATTTTAATGACTTTATTTAAGCGGTTTGCTTTCTTATATTTTTCAATTGTTGTTCTACAATTTCTGTATACTTAGTTCTCTCAATTGCACCTCTCAGGGCATTTTCCAACGTTTCTCTGCCTTCTTCATAGATGACCTCTATTTTGTTGAAGTAATTTCTTCGAAATACTTATGTTGCGGAACTTGACTTCTATACTGCTCCAGATCCGTTTTTCGCTGTTCAAGTGTCTGCCATGTAGTATTCAATGCTTGTAAACATGTAGCACAATACTCCTTTCCTTTTCTCACTGCTGGATCCTTTTTAAAATTGCTAATAATTTTTTGGATGACTTTGGCATCCGTTGACTGTTTGGTGATGAGTTCATCCATCATGTATCGCTTGCGATTCCCTGTTAATATACACTGTAAGAAAAATGAGTTATAACTGAGGACACTAGTTCCTCAATAACCAACGCAGAACCTCAGGATACTTAGTTCCAGAGGATGATTACTGACTGATCACTGCTTTCCCTTTACCTTAGAGCTTTTGTTTTCTCTAAGTTGTAGTCGATCAGTCGTTCACCGTGTCTTATTTAAATGAAGATCTACTCGTAAGTGTAAGAAAAAGAGAATCCAATTACTTTTTAAAACTTGAACTATATTCAAAATAACCTTTACGACTGAACTTATTTACAATGAGTGCTTACATTATAATGAAAAAATTGATCAATCAACATAATATTACAAACGATCAAAGTTCAATGTTGTTCGGTGCAAGTACATTTATCGCTGGTTTAGCTGACGCATAGATGTATGCTGTGTACAAGGTGGGTCGATCTTGCAATATGATGACGCGAGAATACTTACAGCAATGAATGAACTTATGCACTGAATGAGAACTTATGCACTGAATGACTGAAATTTTATATACATTGAATGGAATTTTATTCATTTAGAAAAATTACAAATTCAGGAATTTATGACTTAGTGATAAAACAAATGAAAATTGCACAAGTTAAGTTAAATTTAGAATTATGAATAACTTATATGTACTTTGTACAATTTACTTGATTCAATTTCCTCTGCTTGTAGTTCTGCCGTTTGGGAACCATGAGGGGTCGTGTTGCTCAACAAATTGATTCAACTCCGTCTCTATTAACGGAGTGTACATTGGTTTTCTGAATTCGTGCTCTCCTCTTAGAGACTTATAATTTTTAACGTAACCTTGATTTCTTATTTCTATGTAATCTTCTCTTCTTTTATTATGTTTATCTAGTCCTTCCTTTTCGGATTGTAATAGGTTTTTATAACTGTTTTCTGCTGTGACTATTCCTTTATCAGCATTAAAAGGGGTAGATTTAATTGTTATAGGATATATGTTACTGTATAGTAGCAGTTAATTGCATTTAACATTTGAGTCCGAATGGAGTTTGGTTGCTCTAAGTTAAAGTTATGTAATTTTTCGGTTAGGGTGTTATTACGTCTTGAAATAACTTAATTATCAGTTTTAACTAAGTACAATTCACCATTTTCTTGGTTTAAAAATTCTGTAATATTAGTAGATCTTTTTCGGCTTCTTATTATTGGAATACATTCGTTTTTCTATAATTTTTGTAGGATTACGGTGTTTGACTGAGTATGCTCTGGTTAATTTATCGATAAATACCATAAATATTTGTTTCCTGTACAGGGAGTTTCAGATCTGATGTGCCAAAATGAGTGGGGTGATCGATCTCAACTAGACAAACCAAAAATGTTATGGCACGGGGGGGGGGGGTCTTACCCGTTTGAGAGTTACAGAGTGATTCATAAATTTCAGTTTTTCATTTTTGCATGGTATGCACATTACTCTTTTTTTTATCTATTGATCTCCCCAGCACAGCCACATTAAACAAAAGCTAAAAAACAACTATTCTAATGACCTTTCCAAAAAGGTCAACACTACTGATCTAACTCCTACCATTGCACGTACAGTCACTTCCAAAAGTGAAAAAAATTGTTTCCGATTACCTAAAATTCAGCATTTTCTCAAATTTTCTCCGAGATTCATGTAATTAGTACACCTCTCTTTTATTTTTATTGGATTGCCCATCTTATTACCTTTCCAAAAAGGTGCAACATGGATTATAAAAATCGAATCCTTAGAAATCCCTGACCACCTACTTATTTTATCGAACTTTTGGTAGGAAATTCTTTAAATAAACAAAATTTTAAATAAAAAGGCTCGAAAATGTTGGCTCAGTCTTAACAGGTAATTAGTTTTAATTATTGCTGCAAAAAAGTTATAAAAATGTTAGTGCAATTTTGTTTTATTTCCGATATTAGCTTGTGTTAGCCAGGATTCACACCCTTGTATCCTGCCGTTCTCTTACTCGTACCTGATGGAAATTTTGCTATAGAAAAGGGTTAGTCAGCAAGAATACCTGTCATAGCTGAAAAACAAATGAATAAGTATGGGTGGGTGTTTTTAAGCAAAATTTATTAAAAAATCGTATAATTTACTTTTGAGGAATACGTGGATATTATTTACATTTATGTTGTAGTAGACGGAAACAGCGGCTGTAATGGAATATCAAAGGAGATTCCCTAATCGGCGAGCACCCCAAATAGGGGTATTTACGCAGGAAGACACGACCCGAAACTTACGGAACTTCTGCCGATGTCGTAAGACAAGACCCAGAAACGAGCACGAGACGAATCGCAAGATGATTAGGAGTGTTTTCAACTAACGTTTGAAGGGTTCTTCATCGAGAGGGATTACGTCCATATCAGCAGCACCCAGTCCAAGGACTACTGGATAGAGATTCCAACATTGACGACAGGGTGTTTCTGGGTCGAGTTATGTGGACGGAATAACCCACACAGTACAAAGGTGACCGGATTCCAGCAGATATTCAGTGCCAATGTTTGGGCTGGTATCATCGGCAACCATGTGGTAGGACCATTCATTTTGCCGCAAGTGCTTAATAGTGAAATTTATGGAGACTTTTTGGACAATAAACTGCCAGATCTAATAGAGGAGAACCCCATGGATAATCTTAGGGGAATGTTTCACCAACACGACTAAGTACCAGCTCATATGGCTAATATTGTGAAGGTAATACTAAGTGAAAAATGTTCTAATCGCTTGATTGGACGAGGTGCACCGATTCCTTGGCCTGCTATATCTCCAGACCTTATCCCATTGGACTTTTTATTATAGAGAACAATGAAGGATGAAGTTTATTCAAGTTTTGCTAACACTAGGGAGGATGTAGTTAGCAGATTTGGAAACGCAGCGACGAAAATACCAGAGAGGCTGACTGCAATACGCCTTAAAGGGGGACTTAAAAGGAGATTGTTCTCATGCATCCAAAGTGGTGGTGTACATTGTGAACAGCTTTTGTAATTTACTAAGATTAATTTTAATAAGTTTTGAATTCAATAAAAAGGATTTTGGAGTTAATATGAGTTTAGTTTCTTGAAATTTCAGATTTTCAAATATATCCCGATAAGTTTTCTACTTATAAATTTCTACACCCTTTCTCTACCTGGGCATGTTGTACCTTTTTGGAAAGGAAATGAGATGGGAAATCCAATAAAAATAAAAAAGAGGTGTATTAATTAAAACCAAACCGGATAATTTTATTGTATAATTTAAAACTTATTAATAATTTAGTGTACAAACATCCTAAATTAGACGGGAAAAATAATCTAACTCCCATTTAATGGTCGATGGAAAAATCTTTAAATTTTTAAAACGAAAGTTATCAATTCAAAATAAGTTTAATTACAATAAAAATTAACAAAACATAAATAACATTTTTATTTTAGTAAAACGAAAAAAAAATAAAGTTAGAAATATTATTATTTTCAAAATATTCAATTTTTGAATAAACATCTTTTGCACGTTGGCTACAACATTTTTTTTATTCCTGG
The DNA here is from genome assembly GCA_964036015.1 of Leptarthrus brevirostris. NCBI lineage: Eukaryota > Metazoa > Arthropoda > Insecta > Diptera > Asilidae > Leptarthrus > Leptarthrus brevirostris. The sequence continues at coordinate 67,682,661 of OZ038373.1, read as the reverse complement.
AGGTCAATAGGAGAATATAGGAATTCCAGCTTCCATTATAGGTTGTCCTTAGACAAAACGTCCGTGGAAAAGCTTTCTCTTTACAGAATTCCTTAATCGGCTGAGTCTTAACTGGGGCAATCTTTCTATAAGCTTTTTGTAAAAATGTTCCCGAAATTGGTTAAATTTGGGTTGCGACTAAAATTTTACGTTTAATCAAATATTTCTTGTTATTTTGGTTAGTAAAATGTATGTACATGTTTTAACTTTGTTAGAAACATCATTTAGTCTGCTATAAGTTAATATAAAACTATTTTTTTAGAACTAATAGCTTTGGCGCTAGGGCGAGTTTAAGAAAAATTCACCCCCTGGCTACCATAAGAAACAATGAACATACATAGGACCATTCAGTAAGACTATTTACGACCACATACAAAAGTCCAGTCCATGGGTTGCAGTTTACTGTGGTTTTGACTACCTTGAAATTTAATTGGACTTACATTGTTATTCCTCTTCGACAACTTTCCCCGTGTACGCGTTTTCTTTAGTTATTTTTTTTTTTTTGAATTTGTATTAGTTTTTGCACTATATTCAAGTTTAAATTGTCCTTCATACCTTTGCGAACAGTTTGGAATCATAATCTCAATTTTGGAAAAAATGAACTTAGATTGTTTTCCCGTGTGGTCTTTATATATACATTAATTATTTGGTTTTCATTCGTAGGTATTTTGGTTTTTCTACTGAGTTGAGTTTGATTGGCTTTTCATCATATTATTCGCATTTCGTCGCAGTTGTTTGTGATTTTATTAATAATTATTTTAAGCTGTTTATGATATATCTTCGTTTTTAAATCTTCGTAAATTGCAATGATACTAAGGTGTTTTTGCTGTTTGTGTTGAATATCTTCACTCTCAATGTCTTGAGCGAAATTTAATGGTAAGATATTGTTTGATTAATATATGCTGAATATTATTAAAATCATAGCCTGCAATTTGGGTGTATTAGGTACCTTATTATTTGCCGTTACATAGCCTTTTTATATTTGGGCTAACTCTTCGGAGGTTAAGTTTGGATTCGAGTACGGTATATTCTTTGAATTCCTGAGATTTTCTCAAATTCGAGGTCTGCGGATCTTGAGGCCTTCTTCGGAAGGTTCGGAAAGATCCATGGCACGGTCCGGGCAGTGCCACTTAGAATCGGGGACGAGGGACTCGGCCAAGGCATCTTAAGTTTAAGCCGTGAAGCACATGTCATTTTGAACCAGGGTTGTGTGTCCAGGCGGCTTTGACTGGAGTGTTGCTGGATCGATGACCTGGATTGAGTTAAGCCCCGAAGCGAAATGCCATGCTTGCCATCAGGCAGGCACTTTATTGCGCAGTGCTCTTAGAGGATCAGGAAAGTGGCTGAAGTCACTGTGGAGGAAACGACTGTTCCAGAAGTTCCCAAAACAGGGACTTCGCCCAGTGCTGCGCCTGCTCTCTTGGAGTAACCTGCCATTAAGATGTCTGAGGAACCACTGCCGGCTATAAACGTTTCTACCCCAACACGGGAAAAGGAAGACACTTCGGACGAGGAGGCTACAAGTGGTAGCCAAAAGAAGAAGAAAAAAAGGATGAAGGGAAAAACTAAAGGCAAGCCTGACCAGGAGGTGATTCCACCCCCAAAGAAGGCCGTGAGCACTGGGAGGATCTCGGGGGAAGAGGCTACACCTTGCGTTCCGAGTGTACCACCAGTGCCTCCAATGGATGTCACTGAAGTTCTCTCGGACGTAGAGGTTGTCTCCGCTCTCTAGACGGCCGGTCCAACTCAAAGCGACTATGAATCGTGTGGAAGTTCCATTTCGATTAGTAGCCGCTTTGAAGTGGATCCTGCTTTGGTGGAGGTCCCAAAGGAGAAGCTGCGCTCGCTCCTCGATAGCCTGCACTATAAGAAGAGTCCGGACAGGATCCTGACCATTCTCAGGAGTAAGCTTGAAGATCCAGCCAGCATCCTGCTCCAACTCAAACAGCTTATGGCAGTGGCAAGAAAGAAGATCAAGTACAATGAGGTGTCGAGGTGTGAGCGAGGATTCCCGAGACCTTATTGAAGGGTCTCGGGAATCCTTGAGCATCTCGAACTGGACAGGACCCTTCATCGTTAGAGTCGTACAGTCTTTGTCTGAGTTCTTGTGGTTTCTTGAATGTGTAGGATAACATTGATCAATGCAGGAGGCTTGAGTGCATCCACTAGATTACACAGTATTTTCGAAGACATAAAACAATGGCACACGGACAAATTTTACACAAGCCACATTAACACGTCTAGAACAAAATTCAAATCTACGCAAGGGTTACACAGCCTTTGCCACAGAAACACCCCGTAGAGGTTCCGGTGTGGCAATTGCTGTGTCCCACAGCTTTACACTGATGTCTCCTGTATACACTGACATCTTCCCAGGTTTCGCGTCTTCCTTGGCTTTCGTCTTAGGGGACAAAACGCTAAGGGTAGTAAACGTGTACCTGCCGCATGACCAGGATACTGCAAGACAGGTGTATGACTCAATCCTGTCGCATATTATGAACTTCGGTGGTGAGGTTATCCTTGTTGGTGACTTCAACTGCACACTAAATTCTTCAATCGATCGTCATTCTAGAGTTGAATTCTACTCGGTGAACGCCGTGCGATCGTCGAGCTTATTCAGACATAGCAACCTTGTGGATGTCTACCGTTGGCTTAATCCAACGAATATGTCATACACAAGGGTTTCCCGAAATGTCCAGGGTAGCTTTTCGGGTTCGAGGATAGACAGACTTTACGTCTCGTCTAGCCTTCTTAACTTTTTCGTTAGTGTCACTCATGAAGTGTGTTCACTAAGTGATCACCTTCTTGTTGTGGCGACTAGCACTTTGGTCGAAAAGCGAACTGCTTACTGGATTTTCAATAATAACTTGTTGAACTCGGAGCAGTTCATCGAAGAATTCATTCAGTTTTTGCACCAATGGCGTGATAACAAGAATATTTATTCAAACCTTGGCCATTGGTGGGATGTTGGAAAGCTTCAGATTCGCTCATTTATTGAGACGAGATTCAATCGGAGCAGATAACATGCATCGGGTTTGACGGCCGAAGTCACCCGGATTGGTTCGTTTCTGCCCGCGCAACCAGAGTTACTCGCACAATACGAGAGACTTAAGGAACGACTGACAGCACAAAACTACAAGCATAGCTTGGAGTTTCTGCTCCGAAACCAGTCGCGCTGGTTGCGAGAGGGCGAGTCTCCAACCAAAAACGTCATCCAGGCAATTTGACATCGTACCGCTTTTTGTGAAGTAGACTCGATTATTGCCGAATCGGGCCAGATCCTATACGGAGAGGAACTTGCGAATTATATTCGCAACTACTACACGCGGCTTTATGCTGCATCGACGTTGCCAACATTCTCGTCCAACGATGAATTCTTTCATCATGTTCCTACTTTGTCTGATGAAAGTAGAGAATTTCTGAACAGAACGCTTACTCTCCATGATATGCTTACCACAACGAAGCGTCATACTTCTCCTGGTTATGATGGTCTAACTCCAGAATTCTTTGTTCGTTTTAGGAATCTTTTGATTCCGGACCTTTTGGATGTCTCTAATTCTGCAGTGGTTGGACATACTGAATTTCCGTCATTTTGGCGGAGATCCGTTATGCGTCTAATACCTAAGAAGGGGGATCTTCAGAGGATGGAGAAGAAACTGAAGGCCAGTTACTCTGCGTAATGTCGACTACAAAATAGTTTGCAAAACACTGGGAACTCAACTTCGCTCAGTGATTGCCTCAGTAATACACCCGCCACAGTCCTACTGCATTCCAGGTCGTAGTATCTACGACAACATCGACGTAGCAAAACAATTTTTCGCCTACCATGGAAAAACTGGTTCGCAAATGGCCATGATCTCTTTGGATCTAGAAAACGCGTTTGATAGCGTCTCGCATGAGTATCTACTGAGAGTGCTCGATATATTTGGGATTCCGTCCAGATGGATTGAGTTTATCAGTGGTCTGTATAGAGATTGAGTGATTCTTATAAAGCATAATGGGCATATATTCCGTTTCGTCGGGGTGTCAGGCAGGGATCCCCGTTGTCAGGAATGCTTTTTGACTTTTCACTGGACAATTGTTGAGACAATATTCAATTCACTTACCATACACTACTATAAGGCCACTTATTCAAGCGTATGCTGACGACCTGTCTATATTTGTAACGAAAGACGATGCATTTCCAGTCACTCGTAGGGTTTTCGAACAATATGAGCGATTAGCGGGCGCTAATCGTTGTCAATTTTTTGATTACCTCGTCCATCGTGCACCTGTTCAAATTGGAGTGCTTCGAAGAAGCCTTCGTGAAACTTTTACAGGTGAAGGTCGTTGACGCCTTCTGGGGGGGGAAGACGTTGCACACGAGCACGCTCTGCCGACCAGTAGGGCAGGGTGGTTTGGGTCTTACAGACATTGTCGTGAAATTTCGTTGTCTTCAGGTACGGGCATTCCAACGAGTGTTCTGTCAAAGAGATAACTTAATTTCGCAGCTGTGGGTAAGTTCTATGGGGGGTAGCGGTGCAGGGGAGCACTCCTATCTCTTCTCGGTTCGTCCACCATATCCGCATTACTAGTTGCAGTATATGATCTCCACGATTACAACCTGGGGCAGAATAAGACCAACATTTCATTTCATGAATTAGTAGATTCGGTGTTCAGTAATGCACAGTTCTTGGAGACATCATTGATGCTTCTGGGAACGCACTTATATACCCACACACAACACAATTAAACGAATTGGTGGATACAGCACGAGAGCGTTTAAGTCGTCTCTCTACTAGGGAACCTAGCACTGAGGTGATAAACGCTTTCGTTATTAATCGACCGCCGCACACGAAATTCAGTACACTCACTTCACGTAGGCTGCGCGAGCTCTTCGTAGGAGTAAATTCTACGGATACCTTAGCGGTTAATAGATGGCGCGCACATCTTGTGGTAGACTTGGGAGTAATGAGGACTATAACTAGCAGAGTCATCTATAGTTATCCGTCCAATTACAGAGACTCTGATGTGGCATTCAAACTGCTTCATCACAGCCTCGTGCATCCAAACCAGCTGTCGCATATCGATCGACGAATTCAAAGAGCCTGCACGGTTTGTAGTGGTGAAGGAACCCTGTTCCACAGATACATCACATGCCCAACCTTGTGCGACATTAATAATCTTGTTCGCGATGTGTGCCAGCATATCTGTCCGACATTCAGCATTACAAGAACGTCGTTTTTACTGGGGCCAAGGACATGCAACCAGGTGAATTGCTTGATAAGCTTTACTCTAACACTTGCTAAGTCAACAATTCATCTATACTGCATGCGGATCGAGCCTGGGCAACAGCCCACTAACATTACATCTAGAGTTTATGGCAACGAAGGCCGACACATTCAACTGCATCTGGCAACTTCTATCGTCGGTGCGGAACGGTAGCCTCGTCTTTCACTGGGAATAACAGGCCGGAGACTTGCAGCAGCTTGTCCATGACGCTTCTCTTCACCTTGGTATTGCTGCAAGTGCTGCGGGAAGGACAAGTCTCACGTTGGAATCGTAGAACTGGGAGGATGATGGGAGCAGTTTGCAGACGTTAATGACTCTGCAAACTGGTCCCGCGGGACTCTAATCGGTTCGAAATTATTGTGCGTTCGTTTAGAACATGTTTGGATGGCATTGCAAAATTTGTTTGTGTTTTCTTTTATACAGGTTTTTGTCTTCAAGTTTTAGAGTCCTTTTTATTTAATTTATCTATCTATTTACAGTAACGTAGTCTATTGAGTCATTTTTTGTTATGTTCTATATATATATATATATATATATATATATATATATATATATATATATATATACATATATATATATATATATATATAGAATATATATACATAAAAAAAATTATTAGGAGGAGTCACTTCGACCAAGATGATCTTGACTTGACTCAGGTTCAGTCAAGCTTTAGTTCCTTAATTAGACCTAAAGTCTCTTTGGGGGCTGCCTAAGCTATATCACAAAGATGTCTGAGCCTGAAACGGCCGAGGGCAGAGGATGTGTTCCGCTGTCTCCTCCTCTTTGAAACAGAAGCGACAGGTGTCAGAGTCAGCTAGCCCTACCTTTTTTTAGGTGGTAGCCCAAGGGGCAGTGACCAGTTAAAAGTCCTGTTATCAGCCTTAAATCTGCTCTGCTGAGTGAGAGCAGCACTTCCGTTTTCTGTTTTGAGTAGGTTATAAACCTCTTTGCCTGTCTTAGCCCTGGAATATTTGTCCAGTGTTGTGTTCGTCCTTCCATGACCTAATACGCTTTGCTAGTCACAGCCACATAATGGCTCGGGTCCAATAAACTGAAAATCCACACCTTTTTTTGCCAGGTGATCCATCTTCTCATTGCGTTCAATCCCCTCGTACCCTGGTAGCCATGCCAGCGTAATGCTGTTGCTCTGAGCCAGTTCTTGGAGAGCAATGAGACAGTCCCAAACGATTCTAGACTCAGAACTGTAGGACCCCAGAGGCTTGAGTGCCGCCTGACTGTCGGACATAATATATACTTTAGCACCGCGTTTACCTTTATTAAGATCCCTTTTCAAAGATATGTCTATTGTTGAACCAATAATCTCTGCAGACAAGGATCAACATGAATGGTATATCAAAGTTATGCCTTTTCGGCATGGCATCTGAGATTTTTCAAGAATTTTCCTGTGACCAGTCAGATTATCTGCTGAGAGGAGATTGATGCCAAGAAGCCTTATTGCGCATTCGAAATATCAAATACTATAGTCTATATCCTTATCGTTTATTAAAATTTCCAACTCAATGCAATAGAAAAATACGACCTTTCAAAGTGTGACTTACTGACTGATCATCAAAGTCTTTAGGGTGTTTCCCTTGGACCGTAGAAGTTCTCACATATATACGTCAAATTATTACGTGACAAACTTATTCGCCATGTGCTTCCCGCCTTTTTTCTAAAAGCGTTGGGCCAAAAATTCTTTCGATACAATTTGAAAAACACTATAAAGATAAATATTTAAAACGTTCGCGTATTTTCTTGGTAACTACATGCATTTTTTCAGCTTTTAAAAAATGCCCAATTTGGAAATTTAATGAAATAGTCTTATAGTGCTTAAATGTAGTGTTGTCACGTCAATCTGGGAACACGTCTTACAGGACTCTATATGAAAAATGGTAGTAAAAATTTCCAATATACTATAAGACATTTTTTTGAAACTCTAAAGAGTATTTAAAAATTAAATAATCGTAAATTAATTTTATCAATGTCTCCTCTTTCTCGTCTACTATAATTTATTATTAGAACTTAAAAAGTTGTCGGGCTCGCTTGTTATCGTCGAGTTAGGTATCTTTTAAGGCATCGCCTATAAATCAGTTAAGAGATGTATTGAAGAAAGCAAAGGACTTTTTGCCATTTTCAGAAGTTTCAAAAATATTTTTCCTACAAGGACGAAATTTCACAAATATCTAGAGAGACATAAAAGGAATGTAATAACGTCGACATTGGAATTTATTGCCCACTTGTATAACAATTTATTGGCAAACATTCCACATACCAAAGCAAGGACATCGTGAGCTCTACCTAATGGGCAAATTGTGATGGAGAAATCACTATCGCAACACATTTGGCTGAAAGCTTTATTATGTACCCGAAGTTATGTGCTGGTAGTACAAATAATTTCTTTTTGGATAATTTTGATCCAATTCGTGTATTAACTTCATCTTCAGTAGATATTTTCAATTCCAGTTTCCGTTAAATTAAATAAAAGGACATATTGGACCAACAGAACCGGTGGAGGTATTTATTTTCTATTTGCCGACTTAGCCATCAACAACTTATATGTAAATGGAAGATTTTATCCTATCAAAATCACAAAAGCATACATAAAACAGAGAAGGGCGAAATTTCGATTCTAGCCACAGATTGTGGTAAACTCTAGTGATTTCCATCAACACAGGAAGCTTATACGTCCGTCCTGACCTCTTGTGTGGAGTACTGATAAATGCTCAGGTTTGCAAGCATCACTGAACTAGCCTTGCAAAACCATTTAATTATGGACCATAAACGAAACGCAATTTTGGTTGAACTTTAGAGCAGAACTGTTAGCGTTCATTAATCACTGAACAGTTGCGATTTCTATTATAGTGGATTCCAAAACAAACAAGCATAGTAAAGAGAAAATTTCCCGGCTCATTGGGCTATGACCAACAGCAGCTCTCATTGTAATTAAAATTTCGGGAAGGCTACTGTACCAACAAACTGTCACGACACTTCGCAAAGTCACGTATGTCATAAGGACTTCATTTTATTCACATATTTAATACATCTCTAATGCAATTAGAGTGATACGAATAATACGCAAGTTGAATTTGCAATTTGCAGGAAAATATAGTAAAATTCATTAAAAATTTATTTCGATTTACATTTTTAAGTTCCTGAGAGCCGTATTTTGCAAATCCATATTAAAAGTTGACAGATTGTTACATATTTAGGAAAAATTTTAAATTTTATTCAAACTACTATATATCACAATCTAAAGAGTTGTTGCATTTAACAAATATACATTTATTGAATATAGCAGCGTTATTCATTAAATTAAAATAAATTAAATTATAGCAGGTTAACTATTATGAATTGGGGGTCCCAAAGTCAATTTAACTGTTGCTCCTTACTTAATTGTTGCACATTTTTTTTACTTAATTTTTTTCCATCGTTGAGAATTCGTTAATATCAATCAATAATCTAATTATTTATCCAGCACTTAGGATTGTGAAAATAAAACTCACGACTTTAACTGCTCGAAATTTAATTTCTTACTTGAATGCAGCTCTAAGCTAAGGCCCGCATCACATGAGGCAGGTTTACTCGCTGGATTATTTGCTGGGACGTCTACCGGCAATTGAACTGGCTAAGGAGATGAAAAATGACGTCACTTCAGGCTCCGTTGCATGAGCGCATGCTGGATTCTACCGATAGAAGATGTGCTATATTTATCGTTTGATTCTCTGTGGGATTTGAGTGAGAACCAATCGGAAAGCAGTATTTTATGACGTGGGTGACATATATATATATATATATAGATAATATCGTAAACACGTATATTTCTTTGATAGTGAAGTGAATGTGAAGTGTTTGTTGTAATGAATAAAGAAAATCTTAATTCAAAATCTGAAAAGTGGTCTAAGGATCAAATTGAGGCATTAATTGATGCCTTTAAAGATGAACAATGTTTATATGCATCCGATTTAGCAAGTTATCAAAATAAACATCTTCGTGGAGAAGCCTTAGAACGAGTATGTCAAAAAGTTTTAAGGTTACGATTAATAATTTCTGCAATAATATTACTGTCAGTCATTTCTGTTAACATGTTTGACATCTGAACTGTCACTGCGCACGCAACAAAACCCACCTAGTTTTGAAATCCAGCTTTGGAGCTCGCATCGTGTGAAGACAACAATAGACAAAGCTATCACGACATCAAGCGTCATCGCACGTTTGAAACCTAGCAGTAAAATCAAGCAGAAAATCCAGCGAGTAAACTTAACTCGTGTAAAATAAAAATCAAAACAAACTACTTGTACACTCGAGCAATGTAAGAAATATAAAAATTTCTTAACATGATCGGCGTTTCTAATGAAGAAAAGTTAAACTCCTTTGGCTCGTTCTCAACAGCAGCACCAAAGGGTTAACTTTTCTTCAGCTGCTGGACGCCTTCGCGAAAAAACGAAAACTATCGGTTTTTAAAATATTTTGTGTTGGAGTTCAATCTAGTTTTCGTTTTTTTGCCAAGGCGTCCAGCAGCTGAAGAAAAGTTAACCCTTTGGTGCTGCTGTTGAGAACGAGCCAAAGGAGTTTAACTTTTCTTCATTAGAAACGCCGTTCATGTTAAGAAATTTTTATATTTCTTACATTGCTCGAGTGTACAAGTTGTTTGTTTTGATTTTTATTTTTGAAAATTAACTAGGGTCAAGTGAATTTTTGCTGCACATTTTGTGCATTTTGTGTTAACTCGTGTGATGCGGGCTTAAGTAAGAAAGCATTTGCTTTTTTATTGAAGTTGAAAATTTTTACAACAGGATAGGATAAAGTCCCCAGTAGATGAACGGCACCCAGTAGATGAACAGTATATGATATTTTTAATAAAAAAATATATAAAATAAATAATATTAAATATTATTTCAATTAAGTATGATAAAGAAAACAATTATGTTTATTATAGAATTCCTTTTCCTGCGTAAATTATTTGGAAGTATTGAAAAATACGATGTAAGTATTACACAATTATGTAATTATAAATATTTTTAAATATCTGAAACCTCTGAGTACATTGTTTTTCGCCGTGACCGTTACGCTGATTTGCTTGATGCGCCCGTTGGATGTGGTGTTCTCTGCGCTGTGCGTCGCAATGTTCCATGCAGACTGGTTGACATCCCGAACTCCGAAGAATTGGAGGTTTTATGTATCGCTATTGAACTGGATGTTACAACTGTATTCATTTCGACCGCCTATATTCCTCCAGGTTCTCCGACTAATGTTTATGAAACATTTTCCTCCTGCCGGGATGACCTCTCACACGGCTTGATGCCTTCCGACGAATTATTGCTTTTGGGTGACTTTAACCTGCCTGCTCTCACTCGGATGATTGCTTGGTTCCTTCTTTTCGGTCTGCCAATCAGTTTGCTTTTTCTTTTATAGATGGCCTTGCTTCTTCAGGTTTAACACAGACTTGCAGCATATCTCACGATCATGGAAGGTTCCTCGACCTCGTTTTTTTTTACTGATCCTGCTAGTACATCGGTACTGCTGTTCCTGAATCGAGTCATCACCCTGCGCTTCATATCGCTTTTTTCATTAATCCAGTTATGATGGCTTCTTGCGTACCTGATGACGTTTGTTACAACTTCAGTAAGGCTGACTTCTCAGTAATCAACAACTGGCTCTCAGCTTGTGATTGGAGTGGCGTTCTCAATGAACAAGACATTAATGTGACCGTAAGATCTTTTTATAATTTACTGTCTATCTGTTTTACTTACTATGTACCTATTTCTAAATCGAATAACTTACGATCTAACCAGCCTTGGTTTGATAGTTAGTTCCTTAAAATATTTAAGGAAAGTTAAATGTAAGGCCTGGGAGAGGTTTTGTTCCCCTATGAGCGATGCTGACTATTTAACTTATTCCAATTTACGCAGTCAATTTTTATCTGACTTAGTGTCTTCTTACAACATAATGAAAGCATCCTTACGAGTCGATCCTAAGCGATTTTGGAGGTTCGTGAACTTGAAGCGCAATTCTGATGGCTACCCATCTTCTTTGTCTTTCGGACACAGCGAAAGCAATGAGCCCTTGACGATAGCAAACCTTTTTGCCGACTTTTTTAAAACTGTGTTTTTGGACGATACCTGTAATATTAGCTTTAAGGATTTTACCCATTTGACAAGGTTTCCACCGACTTCTCTCGAATCCAAAGACCTTTTACTTGACGAAGTTACGATTTTGCAGAAAATCTCTACCTTGACTGATAGTTTTTCAATTTGTCCTGACGGTATAACCGCCTCACTCGTGAAAAGATGTTGTTTCGTTCTTGCTCCTGTTCTGTGTTATTTATTTAATCTCTCAACTCGTTGCGGTGTTTTTCTGAAAGCCTACCCTTCACAAAAAAGGTAGTAAATGTGAAATCTAGAACTATAGACCAATTGCTAATCTTTGTTTGTATATCAAGATTTTTGAGGCACTTATTTGCGGTGTTCTATACTTCCACTGCAAGTTGTTTTTGCAGCCGTTTCAACATAGCTTCATTAGAGGTAAATCAACTACCACAAATTTTTGAAATTTTCAAAGTTCTGTATTTCCGCCATTGAAGGTGGTAAGCAAGTTGACTGTATTTTTACTGACTTCAGCAAGGCTTTCGATAGAATAAATCATAGAATTCTAATTCTCGAACTCTCCCTTCTCTGGTTTCCACAAATTTTTGTAAATTGGAATCACTCGTACTTATCTGAATTACTCAGCTGGTTTCTTTTCGTGGAGCTCTGTCTGATGTTATTTTAAACACTTCCGGTGTACCGCAGTGCTCCCACCTCGGGCAATTGTTATTTATAATTTATATCAATGATGTATCTACGATTCTGTCTCCCTCAAATATTCTTTGTTATGCCGACGACGCTAAGATATTTCGCACTGTGTCAATTGCCTACTTTTAAATTCTGAATTGGACGCCTTTCAGAATTAGTGTTCCATTAACGACCTTACCCTAAATATCGGAAAGTGTACATCTATGTCTTTCTCACGAAAAAGGTCTCCCTTTCAGTTTAACTTTACCATAGAGGGTTGTCCTTTAACAAGAGTAACTAAGACTAAGGACCTAGGTGTCCGGCTCAATTCCCAATTTTCTTTCCAGGATCATTTTGATGTCACAGACAACAAGGCTAATATGACTCTTGCTTTCGTGAAGAGGAATTTGATGACCCTTACATTACAAAGCTTTTATATTGCACTTTTGTCAGGCCTATTCTGGAATATGCCTCTCCAGTCTGGTCACCGCTCTATGTGACACATATCAATCGCATTGAAGCTGTTCAACGGAGGTTCGTTAGGTTCGCTTAGGGCTTCACGATACTCGAGATAAATCTCGCTGCCGGTATCGGTCTCGACACGATACCGAGACCGGCAGCGAGACCAATATCATTGGTAACAGTACGATACCGAGAGCGAGATTGAGGTGACGAGAGTGGACGAGATATTAGTTTTTATCATTTTATTGTGGAAATTTTTTTTTAGTTGTTTCAGCTTTTATGTCGCTCCGAAAAATTCCAATTGTGTGATTTATGGGGCATATAAGTATACACTGCTCTCCCCAATCGCTTCTTTCTACATTATTTCCTTCTTCAGATATTTGCGCTTTATCCCCAATAGCAAACAAGAGCCTTTGCTACCTTATTTTGACGATGGAAATATGAAGAAAATGCATATATAAATAGATATATCACTTGTCCTCGCTCCCCGTTATTCCACCGAAATACCCTTTTTTTATCTTGCCGAGAGCGAGATCGCACCGAGACTGGCCTTTATCTCGCCGAGATCGAGATCGAGAGCGAGATCGTCTTCACCTTGATGAGACCAAGACCGAGATCTGCCAAAGTCTCGGTCTTGTCTCGGTGCCGTGAAGCCCTAGGTTCGCTCTTCGAGGCCTTACTTGTAATAACTCCCGTATATTGCCTCCTTATGTTGATAGACTTGAACTCCTGCACTTGGATACACTTTAAAAGAGACGACGTAACGCCAGGATCCTTTTTGCTTTCGACTGCATTCAGGGGTCCACAGACTCTCCTGTTCTCTTGGCTTCTTTTGGCATATCGGTTCCGGCTAGCTCCCTGAGGGTCACGACTTTCTTCAGTTACCTTTTCATCGCACTTATTATGGATTAAATGAGCCTATCACATCGGAGTCGCGATTTTTTAATTCCTCTTTTGATTGCATTGATTTTCATCTATCGCGAAATCATGTGAGGGGTCAGCTTTGTTGAGGTTACTTTTTACATTTCACTTTTTACTTTTCACTTTTTCCTTTTCACTTTTTACTTTTCACTTTTTACTTTTCACTTTATGTATTTTTTGCTTTGTATGTACATTTAATACACTTTAGTACTTTTATTTTCTGTATTTATATTTCGCGAATTCTCTCCTTATTCTTTGACCTTATATAGTTTATTATATTGTTTTTATTTAGTTTTTTTGTAGTTATCGGCACTTTGACGAAATATTGTAAATAAAAAAATAAAAAATTTATGTTATTTAGATATGTTAATAAAGTTAATTAATAAAAATATAATTCTATCTAATTCTCGAATAAATTGTCTCTAATTCCGGATTCAAAATATTCGTTCATCTATTACTGACTTGCTGGTTATGTTGTGGATCAATCAGACAAGTCTATATTTTTCCTAATTTATAAAAATTAGTGCATTCTTATCGTTTACAATATTTTTGCCATAAAGTTTGAATAAAAATTAATATGAATATTTTTTTATTAATGTATAGTAGTATAATGTAAATCAAATAACCTGCTTAAGTGTTCATCTATTGGTGACTTTACCCTAGCTTTTAAAACTGTCATGTTACAATGCATTGCTTCAACAGAGATCAACAGTCGCATACAAAATTACAATTTTATTATTATTCTAATTTCATTTACAGTTAACTACAATATTAGCTTTAAGGAAATATAAAAATTACTAAGACTTTACCTTACTGCGAACATCCTCCCGCCCGTTAAGAATACATTTCTAAACCGTCTTCGCAACTGTTCTAAATTGGTAGTCGATGAACTTTATTAATTGATCTCTTATATAAGCCCTTGCTAGCTTCACTGTAACCACACGATTTAAGACATAGGTTCCAGGATGAACGTCGATTACTCGAGCCAAGGTCCGACATATAGGAGGGACGTTATCTTCACTTACCAGTACTAAGTCATCCGTTTTTTATAGAAGAATGTACCGTTATCCATTTAGGTCTCTGTTGGAGGGATGTCAAATAATCACGTGTTCATCGTTTCCAAAACCCTTGAAGCACCGATTGAATGTACTGCCACCGGCGAAGATTGGATGGTTTTAACTCAGTTACATCAGGTTCTGGAATGATTGTTAACACATCTCCTATGAGAAAATGGGAGGGTGTTAGTATGTTACATCCTCAAATTGATGCTGCAACCTGAAATAAAAGAAAATTAGTTGATTTCATACAAATATAAAAGGAACTAACTTGACCGTGTTGTGTTGTCCACTATCTGTTAACTAGATATTTGATTGATGCTGCAAAAGAACTAATTATTTACAGATAATCAAAAATGAAGTGGATACCTGATGGTCGCTTGGTATTAAGGGGCCAAGGCCTCGAAGTTGCCCAAGTAGTTTTCGATACATCCTTGTACTACTAGGATGATGCTGTATGAATCTAAAATGACAAAAGTTATAAATTGGAACTAGGAGAAAGTAGAAAAAAAACCGAATTGGTACCCAGAGATGTGAACAGCGTTCATTGGATGAAATCCACAAGTCATATTAAACCTAATATTGTCCGGAAAATGCTTGATAATATTTAACTTACCTGCGAAGGACTTGTAGCCGAAACTTGCGTTTGGTGTGAGCAAATCAAAAGAAAAAAAAAATAAACAAAATCAAAATGGAAAGGAACTTACCTGGTATGACGAAGATTTTGATCTCATCGATGCTGATTGGCCTGCAATAGATTTAAGCTTCCATATTGTGGATTAGTTAAGATAGTGTAGGATAATTAAGGTAGTTAAGCTTAACTAGTTTATTATAATGATTTTAGTAGATTTGTAGAATTCACTTGTAAGAATAGGTTTTTGGATTTTGATTTGATTTATTGGATTGTTTGATTTAATGTTGAATTTAAATAAATAATTTAAATAATTTCAATCTCTTAAACATGATAAAGTAAATGGAACGAGATTAGGATAAAGACTTACAGCGTAATTAGCTAAGGCGCACACGAAAGGGGAAATGCCTCAAACAATAAAATTAATAGATACAAAGATACATGGAGGGGTATTTATCCTTGAAATAGTAAATTAAATTTAAATTGTAACTTACCTGGTCCAGACTTCTCTTCCTTCTTATCAAAATCAACAATTTGCACTTCGAAACTTAACCTAACCCGACATCGAAGAAAATCGAAAAATTTAATATGTTCTTCATAACACCAGATTGAAAGGAGTAGTAAATTGGACTGTTTCCAACCCAAGGAATTAAGGAAAAGTAAGGAGGAGCCCCGAAAAGGATTAGGAAGAAAATATTTGGCACGTGAAATCCGCTGTCAACATTTGCAGATTTCTATAAAATTACACGACTTCCCGAATTTTGACAGCGTCGCGGAAGATATCAAAATAAAGCATAAATTATGCGGAACATTTCACAGAAGAAAATTAAAAATTATTATTATAAATTTGACCCGGTCTATACCGATCTGGAAAAACGCCATCAAATTTCCAGTATAATTCCAATAGGGGGCAAAAGTCAATAAATGAAGATCCTTGGTATGTGAAGGGGACAGTCCAACATAAGTCGTAAGCCTAGAAGTTTATTGTCAAAAGTGCGTGGAATAAATATCAAAAGAAGTCAAGTGAAGCCAAGATGCGAAAGTTGTGAAGGGAAATGGCAGCACAATTAAAGGAAATTGAAGAGGAATTCAGCAAGAAGATACGGAAAAGGAAGAGTTGTTTGGACGGAGGACACATGTAGAGGAGTTAAGTGGAGAATGTACATAGTTTAAAGATAAGTACTCTTTTATATTTTCTTTAATATACATTAAAGGTGAAGTAAGTTTTGACTTTAACAAAATAGTTTTTAAAAAAAAAAAGTTGAACCGACTTCACAAAAAGCGCTAAAAAGCATAAAATAATTTTTAATTTTATATCTAATTCGACATTTTGAAGTCGGTGCAAATCAAACAAACCAAACAACTACAACAAAAATATTTAATCGTCATTTCTTATCATCCCGTACATAAACGTTCAGTTAGTATTATGTATTATTTTCAACTGTGGTGCTGTAGTTGTTTTATTTGTTTATTTAATGTCGAATTAGATATAAAATTAAAAATTATTTTATGCTTTTTAGCGCTTTTTGTGAAGTCGGTTCAACTTTTTTTTTAAAAACTATTTTATTTTTCACTTTTTAGTGTCTTCGACTCTATGCAACGAAGAAAGAACCATCCAAATCGGTGCACGAGTTAAAAGTTAGTTATAACCCCCTACCCCACCCCCATTCCATTAAACTTTATTTCTCATGGTATCAATCAAGGAACATACTCTACCGAACAGAAAAGGAATCATCGAAATCGGTCCACGAATTACGAAGTTACTACCCCTCCCCCTCCCCCATCTCCACCATAGGACCAAATTATTCTCCTAATGGCAATGGGGGATCACACTCTATACAACAGCAAAAGAACCATCCAGATAGGTTCCAACACCCTTCTCCCACCCCAACCACACCAACAATTTTTTTTCTCGTGGTATCAACCAGGGAGCATACTCTACCCAAAAGAAAAAGAAATATCCAAATCGGTCCACGCGTTACGATGTTAGACTACTCCTCCCCTTGCCCAACCCCCTACCATGGGCCAAATTATTCTTCTATTAGCAATGGGTGATCACACTCTATACAACAGCAAAAGAACCATCCAAATCGGTCCACGTGTTACAAAGTTAGGTTCCACCCCACCCCAGCAACATTTGTTTTCTCGTAGTATCAACCAAGCATCATATTCTACCCAATATAAAAAGAATTATCCAAATCGGTCCACGCGTTACAAAGTTAGACTACCCCTCCCCCCACCCACACCTTTCACCATAGGACCACATTATTCTCCTATTAGCATTTGGGGATCATACTCTATTCAACAGAAAAAGAACCATCGAAATCGGACCACGCGTTACAAAGTTAGGTTCCACCCCCGCCCCCCACCCCCATTCCTCCAAATTTTTTTTCTCCTGGTATCAACCACGGAACATACTCTACCCAACAGAAAAAGAATTATCCAAATCGGTCCATGCGTTACAAAGTTAGCCTATCCCTCCCCCCACCCTAGGTCAAATTGTTTTCTCTTATTAGCAATGGGGGATCATACTCTGTACAATAAAAAAGGAACCATCCAAATCGGAGCACGCGTTACAAAGTTAGGTTTCACCCCCACCCCCCACCCCCACCCTACCAAACATTTTTTTGACATGGTACCAATCGGTGAACATACTCCAACAAAAAAAGAATTATCAAAATCGGTCGGCGCGTTACGAAGTTATGCCCGGTCAGACATAACAAAAAAAAAAATTGAAAAAATAAATAAATAAAAAAAAATAAATACGCGTCGAACTTAGAACCTCTTTGTTTTTGGGAAGTCGGTTAAAAAACTCGGTTCGTGTGTTGCCGACGTAGCAAAGTAACTCGGTTTCAAATTTTTGATTTTTATATGATTTTAATTTGTTATTGGTAAAATTCTAATATTTTTGGTGAATATTATATGATTTTTGAATTTTGTGGTTATTAAATAAATATTTATATGGGCCAACTCTTGTGTTGTGATTCCCGTCGGAGTTCGTGGACTCATTTCATAAAACCACGTGGCGCCCAATAAGTGCTTTTATTTTGTGACCTACCCTTTTCTCCATGCTAGTCGGCACGGATTTATGCTCGCCAGCATTAGAGCATAACAAGTACATCAAGTGAGTGCGACTCTACTGATTGGATGCCAGCTTCCCAAAGCCCTCCAAAGTGTGAGAATAAAGGTGAGATAGAGTGCTACCCACTAAGATGTTTTAAAGCTATGTGAAGCTCTGTTTATAAGCTATCTCATATGGGTACAATCTTACTTTCAGTGTAGGAAAACCATGTAATTTCCAATGTTTTCTGTGAATTGCTGATGTGAGCAGAATATAATAACCATATATATACGAAATAACATATTTAATTTTATTCTTTTATATTGTTGTAAGGAAAATGTAAAAATCATTGGAACAACTAATATAAAATTTACATAAAAAGGTTGTTCTAATCTGCAAAATGCTTACTCAGAAAAAGATATAAAACGATTGTGAATATTGTCATCTATTTCTATCGGCAGCATACAACGTTGCATTTGACGTTGGTAATTAAGAAAGCGATGTTGAAAAAAAGGTGCTTACACAGAAAGGGACAACTAGTGGTGCCACCTACTACAATATTGAGAGAGAAAATTTGCTATTAGTACATCATTGCCAAAAAAAGTAAATGCTTCATGTAAAGTAAATGTACATGTCTGTTGGCATGCCTCTTGCAGGTATCAAGGTATCTGCTAAAAAGCTGCTTACTAGCTCAAGATGAAGAGCCTTTGTTGAAAGGCAAACAAACAAGGCTATGTACGCTTTAAAGGGTTTGATACCCAGTGATGCCAAATCAGTGACTTTGTCACCAAATCTGGTGTTTTCGAATACCTCCCTACTGACAGAATTTTTTTTCTCACACATGCCTAAAACTTGGTGATTTTTAACCTCCACCGCAGTAACTTCTGGTGACTTTTGGTGACTGTGATGCCAAATCAGTTACGTTGCCACCAAATCTGGTGTTTTCGAACGCTTATCTAGTACCATAATTTTTTTTCTGTGACATGTCTAAAACGTGATGATTTTGTACCTCTTCTGGTAAATCGAAATGTTACCTTATGTTTTGTACGATTTTTTTTTTAACATTTTAAAGTGAATATTCGTATTTCCCGTAAAATTTTTGCACATATTTGCTGTCCTACTACATTATTCAGTTACAACCACATACTACAGTCCATTCAGTGCTTTTGTTGCTAAGCTAAATGCATGTGAAATATAATTAAAACAATTTTTTATGAAAGTTTATGATTTTCCAGCGGAACCCTGAAACTTTTACCGACTCTCATTTTCTGTCGTTTTCGAAGAGGATCGCGCATAAAATTAGTATTTTATCACATTATAATAGTTCTCTCTTTTTCCTCCCTTTCCTTTTACAAATAAAGAAAGAGTTAAACGACGCTTAAGTAAATGAGATCAGCTGTGGATCAAATCATAGTGCATTTAAGTTCTTCAATATGCACCAATTAAAAGTAAATACGCGTGCGATTTAGATAAACACAGTCTTTTATTTATTTTAATTGAGTAGTAGTATTTGAATTTTAGTTCTTTAGAAGTTTCTTATATGTGGCGTGGAACGAGGAAACGTACCTTACAGCACCAAAAATCGAATTTCAGGTTTTTAATGAACCTGCATGAAGAAAGTACGTAGGATCGAATGAGCATACCTTCAAGTTTGTGCGATAAAAATTGAAAAATCTATAGCGCATTTTGTAAAACCTATTTGAGAATACGAGCTTCGCGCGAGGGGAAAAGGTCCACTCCCTCCAGCCGGAGATAGACGCTGCCAGGTGCTGTAAGGTACGTTTCCTCGTTCCACGCCACATATTATATTGTAAGCGATCCTGAAAAATGTATTATATTGTCAACCATTATGGTAAACCAGTCAAAAACTCTTGTTTCGTTAATTCCACTTATTATTCTTTTATTTTTTATATACAATTTCTAGCCTACGCGTTTCGTCTGTGTAGGACATCCTCAGGGCTAACACTAAATCTAACAACAGCTCCACACAAGAGAGAAATACTGAGAAAAGTTTAAAGTACAAATACAAATAGGGACAGATCTGCACAACATAGATTATTGTATTATATATACATTATTGATATAGAAAGTGAAAATTTTTTTTTTAAATTGAGAAAGTCAGGATTAAGAAGAGGGCTTACATTGTAAAAATCTGTTTGATCATTCAGCAAATTATAACCGTCGCCATGAAGTTTTTTGATTTCAATGGTCTCATATTTATCCGGTACTCTTCCTCCACTTAATTTATGCAACAATTTAGTATTGTCGATGCTAAAACTGTGACCCGTAAATTTCAAATGTTTTGCAAGACCAGAAGTAGCATTATTAGATTAAGACGTGGTGATATGCTCCTTGAACCTTACTCTCAGTGGTCTTTTTGTTTTACCGTTATATATCCCTGACCAACCGCAACAATCAATCTGGTATACGCCACTTTGATCCATTTTGTCTTTTTTTAAACCTAATTTATTATTTTTAAGTAGATTCTTAAGCGTCCGTTTATTAAAGAAGGCAGGCTTAATGTCTTTTTTATTTAAAGGAATTTTCAGTTTTTCAGACAGTTTTGGGACATAAGGGATTTTTCTTAATTTTTGCCCATTATTCTTAACCTGATCCACTAATGGGAAAATAGAAAATAGAACTTTTTTTTTGTTTTTTGCTTAACAATTTATAGATTATTACAGTTTCATAGCCATTTCTTATAGCAATAAGAATAATAATGGAGTAATCTATAAATTGTTAAGCAAAAAGCTGTTGACTTAGTTTCTCGCAGCCAAGCGGGACCTTTCCACCATAAGTCAGATTCGATCAAATGATTTGAAGTCATCCCTCTGATTGCACAATCTGCGGGGTTTTAAGCCGATGGCACGTTTTATGTCAGGGAGTCGAAATGGACCACAACCGAAATTATAACACGATTACGGTCAACCGAAATCAAGTTGGTTTTTTTTTAATTTTCTTCAATTCGGTTTCGGTTAGAACCGAAATGTAAAATTTCACTTTCGGTTTCGGTTTAAACCGAAATGTGAAATATAATTTTCGGTTTCGGTTTCGGTTAAAACCGAAATGTGAAATATAGTTTTCGGTTGCGGTTAAAAACCACGTAGATAAAATTTTCGGTTTCGGTTACAGCTGAAACGTTAGGGTTAGAGTTAAATTGCTGTTGTTGGTATTTTTATATAATTAAATGAAGTCATCCGACTCCCCTCTACTCCCTACCACCCTCCCTTCATCTAGATATTTACTCCCCTTCGCCTCATCTCCCTTCCCCCTTCCCCCACCCTTCCCATCCGAACCTATTCCCCTCCCTTCCCCTTCCCCTTCCCTTTCCTTTCCCTTCCCACCCTCCCCTTCCCCACCCCTCCCCCTCCCTTCCCCACACCACCACCACCTCCCCCGCCCCTATCCACCAGTCACTACCCACCCTCTTCCAACAGACGGTCCCTTCATCAAGACATTTACCAAATATGCTATGTAATGAAGGTAGTGAAAAATCGCAAGACCGGATTCCGCGGTCGGTACCAATTTAAATCGGTCTTTGCATTTCGGTCTTTGAATTTCGGTCTCGCGGTTACGGTCACATATTTTTAAGGTCTTTTTATTTCGGGACCATTTAATTTCGGTCGCTCTATTTCGGAACACTTTAAATTTCGGTTTTAATTTCGGTACCGAAATCAAGACCGGTTAAAACAACCGAAATATGACAGGTTTCGGTCCCGTTTCGACTCCCTGTTTTATTTGCTACATACATTTTCCATCGGCGCGGGCTGTCAGAGAGCCAAGAAAGCACTATCACTGAATCAGTCCGATCATAGATTTTGATATTTTCCAGATTTAATGCCTTTGGTTTTTTCAGCATTAATTTCACCAGGAGAACTGCGCCACACACTTCTTATCTTCGCAGCAACTAAGTTTACTGCGCTTTGCTCATTATCAATTGCTATACAACAGTACACAACTGCAGCAAATGGTGGTTAGAAAGCATCAGAAAATACGTGTAGTTCCATATTTTCCATTGAGGTACATATTCGTCGTGGTATTCTTAACGCGGAGAGTTTATGTAAGTTGGCCGTGATATCATTCCATCTTGTAGCAGTTTTACATGGTAGTGGATCGTCCCTATCAAGTTTCGGGAGCCAACGTTGTTGAAAAATATTTGAACAGTAATAATGACTTCTGATAAGAGCCCCAATGGATCGAAGAGCCGAGAAGAATCTGATAATATCTGACGTTTTGTTGGTATCTGGTCACTTAGCTGGGAAACCTTGAATTCGAGATGGGTAACTCAGATCTAAACCGGCTCAAAGATGCCGCTCTTAAAAGTGAGTCAAGTGAACCGGATCTCAGTTTTGTCCCGTGACGGATCCCGAAGAGTCATTTCTCAACATTTGCATCAGTTTGATTTGGTTCTTTCAGCTGAAGCGAACGCAACACTACGGTCTTCGCTCTAGAGAGAGACGAAATGTCTCAAGCTGAAAATTTTTAGTGACTCTTTCGACCCGACTCTTGGAGCCGGATCTTTTCAAAGAAGCAGATTCAAAGAGCCGGTTCGCTTAAAAGATCCGTTTGTCCCATCTCTACTTTGAATGAAAACATATCTTCTTGAGAATTCCAGATGATGCCAAGGACTTTACTTATCTGCAAGTTATCACTGATCTAGAGTGGGCCTTCATGAGTACTTTCCGAACTCACGGCCTCTGTAGTATTTGATCTCCATTTCGTTGTATTAAATCCACTCCCTTGAAGAATCATCGTAAGATCATTCTTAAGTTGAACAGCCTTATGGATTGAATTTGCGCCAGAGAGAAGATCGTTAACATAAAAATCTTGTTGCATAATCATCGCTGCTTTCGGATATGTTGACTGATTGTCAAGCGAAATTTGTTTCAAAACTCTCGTAGCTAGAAATGGTGCGCTAAATGTGCCATATCTAGTCGTTGTCAACCTGAAATGCTTGAGAGTTTCTGATAAGTCTTCTCTCCAAACTATCATCTGAAAGTTTTGATCGGTTTGTGACATTTTTACCTGCCGGTACATTTTGTCAATAATGCAATGAAAATGCGACAGAATATTTCCGAACATTTCTCAAGATGGAAATAAGATCTCTGTGCACAGTGATTCCGACCATAAGTTTATCATTGAGAAATCCGTGTAGAACTTTTCAATGACCCACCGAACACAACACGTATCTTGGGAATGGGTGTCTATTTGAAAACTGCATGGTGGAGAAGGTAAGAGGTATAACAGGACTCAATCCTTAATTCTTCTTCGGGAACAGACTCCATATGCCCCAATTTCTGATACTAATGCATGAATTTAATGTACTCCTCTTTTTAAAGTGAATCCCTTTTGAAATGATGTTCAACGGATCGTTTAATCTAATACAATAGTAATAGTACAGTCAATCTGGCGAAAAAAAAGTCATAAGGCTGCAAATCACTCCAAAGTGATGAAACTTGGTGAGTCGTTAAAGAATGATGAAAAAAAGCTTACCTGGCGATGGCCACCTGCTACCTGTTCAAATACTCAAAAAAATATTTTGAAATGCATTTTTCTCGAAAACTATGCATTTTACAGAAAAATTTATCGAACAAAAAATGTAGAGGGCATCGTTATCTACAATTAATGTCGGTGCTGCTATGTCGTACAACAAAAAATTTGCGCAGTAGGTGGCGCTAAAGCTGCCGGAGAAAGTCACAATAGGACCGAGAAACTTACCGTTAACATCACTGCGCTGTTCACACAGCGCTATATGTATTACACTATAACTTTGAAACGGTAAGTTATATGAAAAAAATTTTGAAATAAAAGTTGTTTATAAAATTAAAAGGAACAATTTTTCCATTTGAATCGTAACTGAAAAATGAAAATTTTAGGACAAAAAAGTGGAAAAACACTTTTTTTGGCACTTTAGCGCCACCTACTGCGCACATTTTTTGTTGTACGACATAGCACCACTGACATTAATTGTAGATAACGATGCCCTTTACATTTTTTGTTCAATAAATTTTTCTGTAAAATGCATAGTTTTCGAGAAAAATGCATTTCAAAATATTTTTTTGAGTTTTTTTTAGTATTTGAACAGGTAGCAGGTGGCCATCGCCAGGTAAGCTTTCTTTCATCATTCTTTAACGACTCACCAAGTTTCATCACTTTGGAGTGATTTGCACCCGTTTTTGCCAGATTGACTGTACTATAATGGAGAACTAAAGGCCTTGAATGGTAAAGATACAACACATCTGTTATCTTCATTACGATAAGTAGTTAATTTAAAATGTTCTTCGCATGCTACCTCTTCATCTGAAAGCGTATGATATTCATTTATTAGCTCCTCTGATTCCCAAAATTTTCACAAATTGAAGTCAATATCCATGAGCATTCTTGAATGAAAGCTTAGTAATAGTAATAGTAATAGTAATTTTATTAATATATGTGTACAGAAGATTATAAATCTTATTTATTTATTTATTTATTTATTTAAGCTTAATACAAGCTATTGCATAAAAAATACAAAAATAAAAAATTAAATACAAACTATAACTTAACTTAATACTAATTCTACAGAATATAAAAAATGAATAATTAAGAATAAATAAATAAAAAGTATAAGCTACAATATGAGCTATATATATTGGTAACTGGCAGAAGGCGAAAGGAAGAAGAATTAAAGTAGGCGATCAGGATCAAGATGGGCGGGGTCAAGATATAAGGCTTTGTGGAGTGATGATTTACTCAGATGGAAGTCAAAAGAGGAAAGGTCGTTGACTTTTCGTAACATACTGGTAATTGGCTCGCTTTGACCGTAGTTTGTGCGATGGCGATCGAGTCGGAAAAGGGGAGTGGACCTAAGGTTACGGGGATTGGTATAGATGGGTAAAGATTGCAGGATTGAGGGGCAGTCTATCGCACCAGTTAATAATTGATAAATGAAGAGAATGTCGGAAACATCACGACGTTTGCTTAGAGGTTGTTAGTCGATCAGTTTCAGACGATTTTCATAGGGAGGAAGGTTGAATCTGTCAACCCACGGAAGATCACATAGAGCAAAGCGAATAAACCTACGCTGGACAGATTCAATCCTATTAATGTGAGTTGTTTGTGTAGGGGACCATACCTGGCTGGCATATTCAAGGAGAGGTCTAACGAAGGAGACGTAGAGAGATTTGGAAACATAAGGATTGGAGAACTCTCTAGACCAGCGCTTCACAAACCCTAGCGCGGAGTTAGCTCTGTTAATTATGCTGTCAATGTGGGAACGGAAATTGAGTTCACTATCACAGATTATTCCTAAGTCACACAAAGAGGTAACGATAGGGACTGGTACGTCGGTTAACATATAGACTCTCGGGGTGGCGGTAAGACGCTTGCGGGAATAAGAGATGGACTGGCATTTGGAGACATTGAGCTCTAGAAAGTTTTTCATGCACCATGTGATGAATGAATCGAGGTCTTCTTGCAGGAGAAGAGAGTCGGTAGTGGAGGAGATATGTTTGATTATTTTCATGTCATCGGCATAAATGGACAACTCTGAGTGTTTGATGACACATTCAACATCATTTATTGTGAGGATAAAAATCAATGGACCTAGGTGCCTGCCCTGAGGGACGCCGAACGAGCGACAATAGGGTTAGAAATGGATGAACTGAAAAGAATATTGTACTGACGGTTGTTGAGGTAGGATCGAATCCAGGAGATGAATCTAGGGGGAAACCTAGGCGATCAAGTTTGAACAAGATAACGTTATGGGAGATCTTGTCGAATGCTTTACTAAAATCGGTGGCGATAACATCAACATCTTTACCGTTTTCCAGGGCACATAGGGTTTTAGAGACGAAGTCAGTAAGGTTGGTGGTTGTAGATCTACCTTTGAGGAAGCAATGCTGGGAGAGTGAGAAGATAGACTTACAGTGGAAGAACATGGAATCATAGACCAATTTTTCGAATAGTTTAGGTATGGATGATAATTTAGCAATGGGTCTGTAGTTGGACACACCGTTCTTGCAACCTTTTTTGAAGATGGGAATAATATACGAATTTTTCCATAATTGAGGGAAAACCCCTTGAGTGACCGAGAGACGAAAAAGCAAAGTAAGGGGTTGGACTAGATGCATGGCACACTTTTTCAGAACAATGGGTGAAAGTCGTCCTCAAGCCTATTAATACTGGAGGCGATTAGTTCAGGATCAGGGTCAAAAGATGAAAACGACGTTTGAGTGCATTTGCCCATGAATGCAAAATAGTAAAGGTCGGGTTGTAGAGAATTGTCGCTGAAAGATTTACTGAAGAAGTGTGCAAAGAGGTTAGCGATAACCTTAGGATCAGATGAAGAGGTACTCTCGAGCTTTAGGGTGGAAGGGTAACCATTGGATTTCTTCTTAGAATTAATTAAGCTATAAAAACGCTTGGGGTCGGATATGAGGCTAGTTTCCATCCGTTGGAGGTACTCATGGTAGAGGGTATCACAACGTTCAGAAAAAGAGGTATAAGCAGATAGATAGGAAGAATAGTCAGACTCGGTCTGGGTTAGAAGAAAAGTTTGAAAACGTTTATTTCTCCTGTTGCGAAGAGAGCGTAATTCTTTGTCGTACCATACGATGAGGAGTAGTTTTTACGAGGAAGAAGAGGGATAGATTGTGTAAGACAAGCGTGTATTTCCGAATAGAACGCCTCTAAAGCGACGTCAACTGGGAGATGTTGAGGGATACCCCCAATATTAGAGTTGAGGAGCAAGTGATTTAATTTGTCAAAGTCGCCTTTACGAAAATTGAAGGATAAAGAAGACTCGGAGCCTGAAACGGCATGAAGGTGCTCGTAGGAGAAAACGAGGAACAAAGGAGGATGGTGACGGTCGAGGAAGGAGAGAAGATGGTTGCTTTCTGCGACAGCCGAGTTAACTGGGTCTGAAGAAAAGATTAAGTCTAATTGTCTGTCCAGGAAGTTCCTGACTCCGCTTACTTGAAAGAGACCTGAAACGGAGAGCTGATCGGTAAAGAAGGCTTCTTTGGCCAAAGATGCGTTAAGGGGGACAAAGTGAGAACAGTCCTCGGACAATGACCATTGGATACGGGGGAGGTTAAAGTCACCCAATAAAATAAATTCATCGTACGCGTTAGCGTTCTCAAGCAGGGTATCGATCGCTTCGATTATGGGCTCGTAGGCGTCTAAAGGTTGAGAGGGGCGAATGTAACAACAGAGGATGTACAGAAGACACTTATTTAGTGCTATTTTTATACACACAAATTCTGATATTGTACAGTCGGAGGTCTTTAGCAGGGTGGCGTCATAACGGTTGTGAGCAGCTATGAGAACCGCGCGACCTGGTGGATCATTGGTGCCTACACAACCGTCGACACGGAAAATGGTATAGTTTGGAGGGAATAATTCGTTGTCGAGAATTCCTGGTGTTAGATTGGTTTCAGTTAAGGCAAAGATATCGTGCGGGAATTTGTGGGAGTTAAGAAAAATATTGGATGTTTTTGAACGAAGTCCTCTTACGTTCTGGTAATAGACCGACAAGCTGTTGGGGAGAGGATCTTGATCGGAAACCGCGGGTGCAATAGAGGGGAAGTCAGAAATAGGGAAATCAAGGGGGTTAGGAACGAAAGTAGTTTAAGGAGTCGTTACGACTTTTTTGAAGATGGGAAATACGGCGAGAACTGACGTACGCAGCATAGGTGGATAGATCTTCTGAAACTTTATGGGAAGGTATATTGAATGATTCATGGTATTTTGTGAAAAGTTGGAGTAAGACTGATGGGTCTGTGGGCAGGCCTTCTTGTTGTATACTTAACAACACAACACAGACGGAGTTCGGTTTGTCGTGGAGATAGGCTAGAAATAGACGTACGTTGTCATAAATGCGACGGTCCCGGTTATCTTAGTACTAATAATAGTGGTAGATTCAGTGTTAATATTTAAGTAGACTAAATTAAGAAAAAATAAAATAAAAGATGTGAAAAAACTCAAAGAGGTAAAGATAAAAAAAGAAAATAAACATGAATTCAAAACAATACTGTTAATAATTATAGAAGTAAGCAAATAAGAATAAAAAACAAAAAGCAGTGTGTCACTCCTATTCCAAGCTTCCTATAAATTGCCAAGTAATTGCAAAAAGAGTTGTTTGGAGCCCGCCCTCTGAATATAATTAGGAAGAGAATTCCACTTACGCACAGCCTGGACAAAGTAAGATCGTTCACCATAGCGAGACAAACATCTAGGAGTAAGAATGCGAATACCCCTAGCGGAACTTAAGAAACGCAACTTCTCATATAAGTAGCTGTCGCCGTTGTAGATATTCATCGATAGAGATTCCGAGTATAGGTGGAAGGTGCGACACATGAGCATAACGTGGAAGTCCATACACATATCGGGTAACATCATTAAAAGCGACTGTCAGCTTCCTATGACAAACAGAGTCCAATTTGGTAAAAACATTACTACAATAATTAAAGAATGGTAAGATTAGTGCTTTAGCCAATTTTATGCGCATTCCGAAAGATAAACAACGAGATGTTATCAACAGCTGTCGCAGTCCACCATATACTTTCCCCGGCATATGAGATACCTGACTGCAGCAGCTGAAACTTGAGTTTAGAAATATACCAAGATTCCTAACAACGTCGACAAACTCGAGAACAGAATTATTTAGTAAGATGGGTGGCAGTTCCGATTTATCTATACGGTGTCTACAAACTACCAAACAACTTGATTTGTTTGGATTAACTGATAGTTTATTCCTTTTAGACCACTCATAAATATTATTGAGATCCTCGTTGATTCTGCAGACGCCATCTTCAATCAGACCAATAGGTCTGCTCAGGTAGATTTGGACATCGTCAGCATATAAATGTATAGAAGAGTTTTTCACAGCTTGTGGTAAATCATTTAAGTATAAACTGAATAGGAGTGGACCAAGGATCGAGCCTCGAGGAACTCCCGAGCGGAGTAGTTCTACACGTGAGACTGAATCCAGAATCCTCACAAACTGGCACCGATCAGATAAGAAGCTTTCAACCAACCTAACGCCCGATGATGAGAATCTGAATTCATTGCTTAACTTAGAGAGTAGTTCGGAATGATTAATGGAGTCAAATGCCTTACTAAAGTCGAGCAGCACTAGAAATGCTAAATGGTCGTAATCAAGAGACTCATGGATGTCAGTCGTTACCTTCAAGAGCGCAGTTTCACAACTATGCCCCGATCTAAAGCCCGATTGTGAGACCGTTAACATCGCACCGTCGTCCAAATACTGCATTATTTGTTTGAACATGAGTCTCTCAAGTACCTTCGAAAATAAATTCAATAAGCTGATCGGTCTGAAATCGCAGGGATCAGTCGGAGACGTCTTTTTTGGGACGGGAATAACTACAGCTTTTTTCCATTCCTTGGGGTACTGTGACGTAGTTATAGCAAAGTTGAGGATATGAGTAATTGGAATAATTATATGCTGCGCTAATAATTTAATAAAACTTGGAGGTAGATCATCAGAACCCGGCCCCGCAGGCTTAATAGATTGAATGGTAAGCAAAATCTCTTCGCCGTCAACACATCTAAAAGAAAATCCGTCAAGAGTGCCAGTAATAGCAGGGTCTCTTGGGGGACCAGACTGCGTTGCAGAACAAGCGGCACACGTACAAAAAACTATTTAGAGTATCAGGGTCAAAATCCGCAACTAGAGAATCACGTCCATGTATACCCAAGCTCCTAACATTTTTCCATAAACTTTTAGGAGGTAAATTTGTGTCTAGTTAACTTGCAAAGTATGCACGTTTTGACAAGCGAAGCATCAGCGTGACCCTATTACGTAAAGCTTTATAACTATTAAATATTGTATTGTCACGTGTTCTTTTATAACGTTTTAATAAAAAGTCACGCTCCGCAATCGCACAACGGATCAATTGATTAATCCACGGACACTTTTGAGAGCGAGTTCTGCTGGTCTTCAATGGAACATACTTATTGTACAAATATGAAAGCATATTTGAGAATACCATCACCTTGTCGTCAAGATCTCGACAAACGAAGACATCAGACCAAGGCAACAGCTCACACTCATTAAACAGCTGGGCGCTGTTAAGATTTTTAAAATCCCGATATGTAAAGGTCATACTTTCTTCTACCCCCCGCAAATCAAATTTGTATGACACAAAAAGGAAGTCAGGATCAAAATTACTTGGTGGAGAGATTTGATTATGAAAAATAATGTTTTGTAGATTTACTGTAAGTATATAGTCCAACTGCGAAGGAGAAGCCGTGTTTAAGTATGTAGGTAGGTGGTTTACAATTTGTAGGTCAAGTGTCTGAAATACGTAAAACAAATTTCCTCTCGACAAATCATTACTAAACGAATTTACATTAAAGTCTCCGCAGACCAACACGTCCCGACAGTGTATCGTCGCTGAGTGTACTGCATTTACAATTTCCGAGGCACATTCCATACCAAAGCAGCGAGGAGGGCGATAGGTTCCAAAAATCAGACACCTATCACTTCGCGAACTGACCTGCACACAAAGGAATTCAAGCGACTCTCCGGGAGGTGATGAGATCATAACTGAGGCACGCAAAGACTTATGCACGTAAATCGCAACACCTCCGCCCCCTCGACTCACGCGATCATTTCTAAAGATTTCAAAATTAGGAATCGATACAAAGTTGGAGCATATATCCCCATTGAGCCAAGTCTCACACACAACCACAATATGCACTTTTGTTTCAGCCAACATATCCTGCAGTAACCCCGATTTGTGTCGTAAACTTCTAGCGTTTAAAGAAATTATATTTAACCCGGAAGCTTGTGAGGAAAAAATATTTAACATCGTTCTTACTCCGTCCAGAGATGTAGCGCTTATCATTTATACTTGCAGCAGGTCAGACTCCAACACTCACGTACCCGGAGACAACATGAAGAAGTCAAAAGAGAAATGACACACACACAGGCTATCATATTAAATTATAAAAATTTCTAAAAATATAGCTTAGAGAATAAAAGCTGAAACAAATAAATATATTCAAATATTGAGTATTAATAAAAGAAATCTAAAGAAATACTTGCAAATCAAATATACAAAATTAAGAGAATATCCAAAATAAGCTAATGAAAAACGCAATCAAAAATACAAATTAAAGAGAAAGTCCAAAATAATCCAATGAAAAACTCGCAAATAAAAAATAAAAACAAACACTGCAGTTAAGAGCCCTCATGCATTGCTTTCGTCAGAATTCCATCAAGAGCATCCTCACTTGGCATTAGTATGGGAGGATCATTTTCTTTTTCTCGAACATGCACTAGACCATTGCGTGTGAATACTGCAAAAATAGCCTTATCCCTCTTGTATGACAGTGATCATCGCAAAAGTTGCTGGTTAAATCGAGTTAGACTCTCATACACATTAATTCTACTGTCCAATGTGAACGCAGTGGATATCTGGCTCAGCTTAAGAGCTCCGCATTCTCGCACTTTGCGAAGGAAACATTTCTGCTCACCAGTACAAGAGAATTTAATGATTACCGGAGAACTCTTTTTACCATTTTGTCCACGACCTTTGGATTTGGCGCGGAAAGCGACTGTATATGGTGACAGGTTATGGTTAACAGCAGCAGAGATTTGTGAAAGCAAGTCTTGACAGTCTTCACCTTCCACAACGGGTATTCCAGTAACCATAGCATCAGTGAGTCTGTTACACCTCTTTAAATCCTCGAGCTGGGAACAAACTTCACCAAGTTCCCTCCTTAAACAGTCCAACTCTTCACGGACCTTATTTACCTCAGATGTAAAGAGGGAGTGAATATCATCCTACTTCTCTTCAAATTCTGTGAACTTTTCAGATATCATCTGTGATAAACTCCTGAGAAGCTTTCTTTCCATAAATTCGAAAGTGTCAGTGGAGCTGATAGAGTTGGCTCGACCAACAATTGGAGAATTAAGAGTGCATGTGCCGCCACAAACTTGGCCCTGGCTCTTTTTTAGAGTTCTCTCTCCTACTTCTTGTATTCACTGTGTGTGTGATTGAAGTAACGTTCTTCTGATTCGGAACTGTTTTCTTATTTCCACTCATAATTACTATTTTAAACAAGTCAATTAATCAATATGAATAACACACAATAACTGGGTAATACTAAACCAATTTTGATACTATTCAACGAAAAACTATTTTGGAAAAATTTGGAAAAATTCCACGACAAAAAGCAAAAACTGCAGAGCTCACAAGAACACGTCTATTCAGTTTGCATGAATAATACTTAGTAGAGATTTCGAAGTTGGATACTTGCCACATAATACCCAACCAAATATTCTTTCTTGTGCTACTGTATAATTAATGCAGTATTTTGACCTTCCTTCCTTCAGAGAATTAAAGAATTTGTCTGCACCCAACATTAAATCAATCGGTGCGGGCTGGTTTAGATATGGATCAGCTAATTGATAGTCTTTTATGCAATCGCAAGTGCACACCTTAAAGGACATCGATGGAAGCAGTGACGTAAGTCTGGGTAATATATACATGTATATATATATATATATATATATATATATATATATATAAATGAAAATTTCTACCACAATTTCTGAAGTTTTGTCAAAGCGTGATGACAGCTTTATGCTCACCTTGCCCTTAGTAAAACAAGGTTTAGAAGATACCACTCCAATTACTGCTACACGTGCATGTGAGCGTTTTGAGGAAAGTAACAAATGAGACTTGAAATCTAGAATCTAACAATATCCTACATTGATGACTCTGCTCATGTGAGTCTTGAACGTTCACTACAACTGTGGGAAGAAGTGAGGAGGGATTGTCTGGAAATGACTGAAGAGAATTCATTGATTGAAGCTGTACACAAGAGTTGAATGATGACATTGGGTCGCCTGGGAAGGAACAACTGTAGAATGAGAAATGTTGATTGAAGCATGTTTTGTAGTACTGGGATCTTGAGGAGTGGACATTGTTGTTGAAGATTCGGGGGCTTTAATTACAGCTGCTGCTTCACCCCTTAGTTAGCCCTTAAAGTATTGAAGCTTTTAACAACTAGTTAAAGATTCATTTCTGTCCACTGTATTCTCAAACAAATCCTGAAAGGATGGCCACTCTTTAAAGTCTCCAGAATACTTCTGAATTTACAATTTTGGAAGGCTAGGATTGGGCACGCTATTGTTTGAAACATTTGATCTTGATTGATTAAGTCTATCCAAGAAAGCTTTCTGAGATGATGAAAGGGTGGTCATGACTGCATTCATTTGTTTATTGTCAATAATACCATGATTTTGACTATCTAAATTGTTGGTATCTTTCTGAATTGTTGAAGAATGTACCGAACCTGGGCTTGGAATTCTGAAATTGCGAGGGCGAAGTAATAAAGCCTTTGTATCAAAATATTTTGCTTCGAATTCATATAATTCTGAGTTTTGATTTAGGAATATTAATAGTTAATCTTCGATTTGTCGGAATTCTTCCCACGCTTCCTCAAGTTTTTCTAATCTTGCGTTTATTTCTTCTGTAGTATTGCTATCCTGAGTACTTTCGGCAAATGTTTAAACACGAGTTACAGTACCCTTCACTCCACCGCGCACTTGAATAAGATTTTGTGGCTTCGACATAGATCGTTTCACAAGCTGAGAGAGGATTTAATTTATTTCATAGCCAAGTGTGGATTAATAAATAATTTCTATGATATTATAATAATAATAATAATTCATTATTAACAAGCACAATTGCGATTGTAAAAATCATTACAATGTTTATAATCCTTAGTAATTAATTATGTAAAAACAGAATTAGTATGTCAATGACCAAAATTTAAATCAAATTAGAACATCACCAATTATTTTAATATTAATATTAAGGGAAAGGAAAAAAAACAAAATTAAGTAGTAACTATATGAATAAAAGCCATCAAGAAAAATTCAGAAGATTAATTGAATTAAACACAAAAAACAATTGATGATTAATGTATTTGTAGAACATATCGATAGTAAAATTAATAAATGCTTAAGTACTCTAAAGCTTTCATCTTGAATCCCTGACAACCCCGAACTGTACGAATGTCAAGCGGAAGATCGCTTTATACCCTGGCACCATGTACGAAAAAAGTGCGAGAGCTTTTTTATATATATATGATGTTGCCAAAGCTCAGGGGATGCCCTATGATGCTAAAGCACAGCCTTGGCAGGAAAGGAATTAAGGTTGAGGGAAATGGGTTAGGAGGTTGAGTGAAGGAAGTGTCGATGTACGCCCCGTTTGAAAGTTTCAGGCTCATAAGACGAGGGAAAACAGAAGATGGTAAACTGTTCCACATTCGTGTTGTTCTGCTAAGAAAAGATTCCCGAAATTTGACCCGGAGAGTATAGGGGTGGGAGCGACTTGTAGATCTTGTATCACGCGTTGTAATGAGTCTACAAGGAATGAGGCTAGCGATTTCGTTAGAACAATGGCCATGGAAATAGCGATAAAAGAGTGAGAGACAACCGACATTCCGTCGATGCTCCAGAGAGTCAAGGCCCTCAGAGATTGAAGAATCGCCAATAAGTTTAACAGCCTTACGCTGGACTTTGTCTAACGCGGACAATGCGGTGTATCCTACCCCTGCCCAAATATGGGAATTATATTCAAGTCTAGGCCTAATGTGGGACTTGTAGATCAACGCTAAGTCGGGTGGGGTGAAATATTTCTTGCATCTCTGTAGAAAACCCAAACATTTCATCGCACTTTTAGCGATTGCAAATATATGATCAGTCCAGCTAAGATTGCTGGATATCTCAATACCCAAGATCTTTAGGGAGGGTGAATTGGGTATATTCACTCCGTCGACTGAAATGGGTTGGGGTGAACTGGGCGTTTTTTAAGGGACATTAAACAGCATTGAGTTTTGGATGCATTAAACGTAACACGATTTGCTCTGCCCCAAGCGAGGACCATAGAAATGTCGTTGTTTAATGATCTAAACATGCGTTCCCGATTGACTTCTGTAGCATTTCCACGTTAATTCATTACAAAATCAAATGAGTACGCGAAATCAAGGGTGCTGTCGTCGGCAAAACTATGAATAGGATTGAGAGTAAGGGATAAGAGATCATTAATAAAAAGAAGAAATAAGGTTGGTGAAAGAACTGAACCCTGAGGTACACCGGCATTTATTTCGTAGGATGCAGATCTAACGCCGTCAATTACTACTCGGATTGAACGGCCTGACAAAAAGCTCTCTATCCATTTAACGAGGGTAGGGTGCAGACCAAATGTTTGAAGTTTAGCTAAAAGGGCAGCATGCCAGACTCTATCAAAAGCCTTTGAAATATCAAGAGTGACGATTTCGGACTCACCGAAATTATGGAGACAATGATTCCAACGCTCCGTTAGAGCCGTTAGTAAGTCTCCTTTTTTAAGTATCGCCTGAACATGAGCAAGTTTCCATATACTTGCAAATATTCCTGTTGAATGTGACAGGTGAAAAAGTTTGCGCAAAGGTTTAGCCAATGCAGAGACGTAGCATTTTAAAACAAGGGGCGAGAAACCATCAGGCCCAGTAGCTTTGGACGCGTCGAGTTTCGAAAGTACTCTAAAAACTTCCCAAGTGCGAAAGTGTAGCGGCTTTTGCCTATTAGTGCACTGTGATGGAGATGGAAGTGGCTGCGATGAAGGTGGCAAGTACGAGTTAGCAGCAAAATTAGCAGCAAACAGGTTGGCCTTGTCCAATGAGTCAGTAAAAACATTCCCATTATAAATGAGTGGTGGTGTTGATGAACAGGTGAAATTGTTCTTTACGGTTTTTACTAGAGACCAGAAGCCCCAGTAGAAAATACCTTCCGTCTGATGCTCTGGTCGAAATTGAACTTAGCCCGGCTAACTAGGAAATTAAATCTAGGAAGCAATAATAGTTGTGTTCGCCTTAATGATAAAAACTCAATATGATCAGTAAGGTACTTAGGACTTAGGTGTTAATTATTTTGTGCATCATGATACAAAATCTATACTTTAGGTAATTATCAAAGTCACATCCACATATTTGCATATTTTGAAAACGTAGATATAGGATCATATCTTCTAAGAACGCTAATATACATTGCACAGTCGTTGAACGCTACATTAAGCCCTCAAGGACATGTGCTATCCACATTACAATAAGCAGAGTCCCCACATATAAAAATAGGTACAAGCAAAACCTTGAGCCGGGGAGTATAAGCAGCATGTTTCCATAAAATTTTCAGGCCACGATATACCTTTGAAACCGATCGTACAAGATAAAGTAATATCAATAGACATACCCAGGCTTTTAACCACTCGCTTATATTCTATGTGAGTATTATTTAGGTTTAAAAGAGGGAACAGAGAGATATCAATGGTCTGATAATAAAGAATTATGCTCTGCGCTCAGCAGAAGCTTGTTCCTAACGAACCACTTATGCGATCAAGATCATTATTAAATTTGGGTATGCTATAGGCAGCTTTGTCTACTGAGGTAGGAAGGAATATCTGGATATCATCAGCATACAAAAAAATAGAACAGTGTTTAGGGAAAAGAATAATAACATTAACATATAAGATAAACAGAAGAGGATCTAAATTTGAACCCTGTGGGACACCAGAGTAAATTGGCAATTCTCTTGAGAAGACGTTTTTGAATATCGAGCTTTCGATTGGTTCAATAAGAGAGAACAAGATTTGCAGCCAAACTGTGTAATTAATTTCTTATAAAGAATAGAGAAATCCACAGAGTGAAATGCCTTAGAAAGATCTAATAGGCATAGGCCGTTCAAAAACCTTTGATAAGAGAGGGAGGATGCTTATTGGCCTAAAATCTTGTGGTCCAGACGGTTGAGCTGTTTTCTTTATTGGGTGTACCTCAGCAATCTTCCATTGCAATGACAACCTTTAGGTCATGATAACTGTATTGACAATATACACAATGGGTTCAATTATGAATCCTAAGAATAGTTTAAGGAAACGTATATCAATATTATCAAGTCTAATAGCATTAGAATGAATAGCCTTAAATGCAAATATTGTATCATCAATTGTTACATTATTAAAAGGAAACTGCAATTCTGCCTGATTAAATATATGTGATAAGAAAGTCGAGCCAGTTACATAATTACAATGGGAATTAGTTACAAAAAACATGTTAAGTTCATCAGGGTCGAAAGTATTGGAATGTAAAGATTCCAGCTTCTTTAATGTTTTTCCAAATTACCTTAGACGATAAGGATGGATCGAGTTTGAACCGAAAGAAGTTTGCTTTGTCCTTACGAATTTCTGCTAAGGTCAAATGTCGCAAACGTTTATAGCTACCATTAAGTTCAGCGCTGCCATATCTTTTCCAGGCATTATACGCAAAGTTACGTTCGATGATGACAGATCTTACCAAATCATATGATGATGCTTTAAGGTTGTTGTGCGTTCTGGAACAAATCGCTCACATACGTCCAGAATAATATTATTAAAGTATTCGACTTGCTCTGTTCTGTAACCAGAAGTATAAATATGACGCCAGTCAATCGAGGTCATTGTGTTATGGAGACTCACTATATCTACAGTATTAAGGTTCCTATGCCTAAATGTTCTAGGTAAGGAAAAACGCGTAGTAGAACAAGAAAGGGATGCTAATATGGCCTTATGATCACTGATACCAGCCAAGTCAACCTCCGTATGAGCTGCAATAAGATCCAGTCTATTGGTAATAATTAAGTCGAGCAAGCTCAATCCATTTTGGTAAGGATAAGTCGGGCCGGTGTTTACAACCTTTAAGTAGAGAGTATCTAACTGAGTAATAAAATTCTCTTTTCATACACTTTCAGCAAGCAGATTAATATTAAAGTCACCACAGATCATGTTGATTTGATAGGCCCCGGAAAGTGGCTTTAGTTCATCAAAAAATGGATTAATATTTGTTATTGTAGGAGGTTTATAAACACATCACAATAGAATTTCATCTTGTGAAACTGTCGTTTCAATAAGCAAAAACTCAGGACCAGAAACATTACCATTCCAAAAATAAACTACCTTACAGCGAAAACAATCACGTAAATAAATAGCAATACCACCTCCAAGAGAGAATTTACGATCATTACAAAATAGCTGGTAGTCTGGAAAACATACACAATCGTCGCCATTATTACCGTTCAACCACGTCTCACATACCATAATAATATTCAACGCACTGTAAAAGGAAATCTATTTGAATTCATCAAAATTTGACACTGACAGAAGCAATAATACCACTCCTCTCGGAAAGGGCGCCAGAGACACGATCAATAGGATACGAGGTCATTATATTGTAACCTAATGGGACTCTTCAGGCTCGACGGATTAATTAAGACACTTATTTTCAATCACAAACGTTCAGAGTTTTATTTACTTCACTTAATTAGTTCTTTCACAGCTTACTTTACACGGTTTCTTCACACTATAACTATTCACTTTTCTAATTAATACTTATCACTTGGCTGGTTAAAGCACACTAACTATTCCCATTATCAGATGTAATAGCTTTGCAGTCTAAATCACGACTTAACTAACCTACTCAGCTCTATTTATACTACTTAGCTTAATTCTAGAAAGTTCAGTCACTTAGTTCTAGATATTTCCGTCACACATTTTCACCTCACATATTCAACATAGGTTCGAGTTGTTCTTGATTTCTGGCCACCTGGGGCTTGCGCATTACACGGGTGACTATTTCCCTTTTCGTGGCCTACTTCGTGCACGTTACAATATGGAAACAAAAACGACAGTACGATTCAACAAGGTGATCCAGATATTAGCGAGCGCAAAAACAAAGCAGAAAAAACAAAGGAAAAAGGTACTCATGATCAAAGATAAAGAAGTTTTTAAAAAAAACGTTGAACAGACTTCACAAAAAGCGCTAAAAAGCATAAAATAATTTTTTATTTTATATCTATTACCACATTTTGACATTTTAAAGTCGGTGCAAATCAAACAAACCAAACAACTACAACAAAAGTATTAAATCGTCATTTCTTATGAACCCGCAAGCTGAAACGCAACGTAAGTGACCAACATACCAGGAGGATATGCCAATGACTTGGTTATCATAATTAAGACTGGGCATAAATGGACAATTGAACGAATGTAGAAGGCCCTAGAAACTGTCCAAAACTGGTGCTGGACCTTCGTGCCAACTCCGGCAACCCCCGTTATCATTCAGGGAATGGAGATAAAATTCTCCAGAGACGTTAAATACCTAGGCATAACCCTAGAGCAACTTTTCACCTGGAACCCTCTCCCTACAAAGGAGATGTCTCTAAAATTTAATAACCCTGCTGGTCATGAAGAAATCCTTGAGGAGTTCAAAGATGACCCAGTAGTTAACTCGATATCGGACGCAAAGCCGAAAGAGTATCACTTTTATTTGCCATTTAAAATAGTGATAGAGGCCTGATAGTACCTAGGTAGGTGATAGGATCTTTAATATGGTCCACAGATGATTCCAAAATAGACGGCAAGGCTGGCGTTGGAGTATGTGGGCCTAAATTCGAACTGCAAGAGAACTCGAAATATATATAATGCGCATAAAGCCTTGAGGGCATATTACCACGAATCTAAGGTGTTCTAACCCTTGATACTAGAGCACGAAAGCCTTCAAGGAAACGAGATTCTCTCTACTTCTCTTTTGTTGGCTCTGAGCCGCACCGTGGCTACTGAAAAAGCCAGGTTGTGAGACAAATCACGTCCTTGGAAAACAGGAGTAAATAAACATGCTGGACAAATCTCCCAGGACTAAGCCAAGCGAAGAAGTTTATTAACTACTGTAATGTTCCCAAATAGCTTCTTTTAATGCTTGCTTTCGTGTGGCAGTTATTAGGTCTGTTCATGTACTTCTGCAGCTGCAGTTAGCTGCAGTTTACTTATTTATGTGGTGGGGGTGAATTCACTTCAGTACAGGAACAACCAGCTGCAATTTTCTGAAAAAGAAGAAGAAGATTTCTTTTGGACAAAAAAATCTTTTTCTATATATGGAAACTAAACAGTCATAGTTCTTCCTTATAGGCTACTTCACTTCCTTAATCCGACGCCGAACTTTTAGGATATAAAACTTTATAAAAGGATTCACCAATTTCAAATTCACTCAATTGACGTTTAGGCAGTTGTCACTTTGACAGAAAGAAGATTTTTTAAGCATATTGCAGCTGGTCAAAGTTGCTGCAGAATTCTTAAATTTTCTGTAGCCCCCTGCTAGGCAAAAGTAGGCAAAATCTTCTTGGAGA
Organism: Leptarthrus brevirostris; assembly: GCA_964036015.1. Taxonomy (NCBI): domain Eukaryota; kingdom Metazoa; phylum Arthropoda; class Insecta; order Diptera; family Asilidae; genus Leptarthrus; species Leptarthrus brevirostris. The sequence goes on along the minus strand of OZ038373.1, from coordinate 67,642,238 downwards.
AGTGAATACGGGAACACTTTTCTGCAGATTCTGCAGTTGTTCAGCTGTTTCATTTGTTTAGTTTGCACCGACTTTAAAATGTCGTAATAGATATAAAATTAAAAATTATTTTATGCTTTTTAGCGCTTTTTGTAAAGTCGGTTCAACTTTTTTTTAAAAAACTATTTTATGTTTCACTTTTTAGTGTCTTCTACTCTATACAACGAAGAAAGAACCATCCAAATGGGTCCACGCGTTAAAAGTTAGTTTTAACCCCGTACCCCACCCCCATTCCACTAAACTTTTTTTCTCATGGTATCAATCAAGGAACATACTCTGCCGAACAGAAAAGGAATCATCGAAATCGGTCCACGCGTTACGAAGTTACTAACCCTCCCCATCCCCCACCACCACCATTGGATCAAATTATTCTCCTATTAGCAATGGGGGATGAAACTCTATACAACAACAAAAGAACCATCTAAATCGGTCCAGCGTTACAAAGTTAGGTTCCACGCCCCATCTCCCTTCCCAACCACACCAACAAATTTTTTCTCGTGGTATCAACCAGGGAGCATACTCTACCCAAAAGAAAAAGTATTATCCAAATCGGTCCACGCGTTACAAAGTTAGACTACCTCTCCACCCCCCCTCCCTCCAACCTATTCCTATTCCATTAGCAATGGGGGATCATACTCTGTACAACAAAAAAAGAACCATCCAAATCGGACCACGCGTTACAAAGTAAGGTTTCACCCCCACCCTACCAAACATTTTTTTTGACATGGTATCAATCGGTGAACATACTCTACCCAACAAAAAGAGAATCATCAAAATCGGTCGGCGCGTTACGAAGTTATGCCCGGTCAGACATAAAAAAAATAAAAAACTTAAAAAAAAAAAAAAAATTTTAAAATACGTGTCCTTCTAATTCTCTGTTTAAGGTGTATTGTAGCCAGCCTCCCCTTTTTTCATCGCTGTAGTCAAAATTCTGACTTCACCCAAGGAAAAAAACACTCCTTATCGTCTTGCGATCCCTCTTGGGCTCGTTTCAGGATCTTGTCCGACGAGGGTGATTATTTGCTGTTCGACGTCGTAAAGTTACACTTCCGGTTTTTCTTTATTTTCGGAAAGTTCGCGAAAATAACCCTCGTTGGGGTGCATATCGATTAGAGAATCTCCTTTCATAATCACCTCGTTACAAATATCTCTCCTCACAACAACTCTCCGCTCATTAACTCTCCTTTCGCTCTTTACGATTAAATCCTTTCCTACCCTGTTACCGTCATCCTCCTACCCCACCGAAAAGTAACTTCGACGAAACGTTGATTTCCTGCGCCTTTTATAAGACGGAACATTTCCAATACGAATAAAAGATGTTAAATATGATTGTTTACAGGTTTTCAAAAAAATTTTATTAAACAGGAATTTTTGACAAAAAATATTTTCAAGGAAGCGTGTCAATTTTTCGTTTTTATGTGTGTATTATACACTTGCATTTCCTAGGTTTAGTTTATATAAGCGGATTTTGGAATTCCTGTAGAAACAGTAGTTTTTAACATCTGTAATGGAATAGAGGAATGGAGTGACACTATAAAAGGTGTGTTTCAACCAGAGTTTTCATTTTAAATTTCGCATTATTTTTATTTGAAATTCAAGTGGTAAATTCTATACGGGTAAAGAGAAAAAAGCATTCACGTTGGTTGGTTGGTTAGTTAGTTTGAATTGGACGACCCGAAGCGCTGCGGCTACTAAGGTGTATTGTGCTAACCCTCTCAACTCCTTACACCAAGCCTGTCCCTCCGAAAAGGTTCAACAGCTCAATGTTAGCTCAGTCAGTTAGCTCACTCGATACTAGAGTTGGTTTCCCGAATTAGTTAAACCTTCGCTTGGCCACTACATGGCATTCAAATAAAACGTGTAGTGGGGTCTTATCATACTCCAAACAAAGTCTGCATGTGGGGTCAATGGCTCTGCCTATTTTTACCAGCTGCTTCCTCAGCTGAGAGTGGCCGGTAAGCAATCCAGCCAGAGTTCCGACATCCAAGGTGAGGTCATAAGGCTCCTTGAGTGAGCGTGCTTCTAAATGTTGTTCCTATGCTCCTCACTTGCACGGTTTGCTATCAGCCTTATAGCCGTGCAAAGAGAACAGAGGGTGCACAGACACCCTTACGTGGCGCAATCTTTTTTCCTTCCTCCTTATCATGCTAAACTCGAACTGATTTCGGTCAACTCACTCGAGAAGAGGCGCCGGGTTTCTAAAATAACTTTTTTGTACGATCTTTTGCAGGGGACGATCACCTCCTCTAAGCTTCTCAATGATGTTCGTATTTCCATCCCGGAACGGTCCTTGAGGAGCTCCGACTTTTGTCATGTTCCATTTCACCGAACACTTTACGGAATACATGAGCAGATCGCGTCGTTGTCACACCTTCTTAATGAATGCTCAACCTGCATCGAACTAGGTTCTTCAGTTGAAATACCAATTAAGGCTTTTTTGAATAAAGTTAGGATCTAGTTATTAGCTTAATATTTTGTAATTTTCGTTGCAGTAGCCAGTTTGAGCGAATCTGTTTATAAATAGAGTCCTTTCGCATTCCCACACCAGCTTAGATCTGGTGGTGGATGAAGCAATTGCTTAATTGCCGCTTAGCTATTCGAGAAGATGAATAAGCTCTTGTTCTTATAAGCTTTTCTTAGGTTCTCGTAAGCACACATTAGTATATAAAAGATCTCAGCCTTATGCGTGTTGTACTTTTCCAGGTCCAGTGATGACCTGAATCGAAAAGAGTAACTCCAGACCCCTGCGCCGACGCCCAATTCAATCTTGTATCCAACTGCATACCATACTAGTCCCCCTGAACGAACAGCTGGAAATTTCCAAGTCTATCGATTTTACACCCGTATTAGGGGTGATTGATATGATGATAATCTTGCAAGCATCTTATCGGTTACCATGGCCAACTAAAGTGTGGCTTCAAGAATCTCCCTTATTGTCGTGTGGTCCTTACCTATGTTTCTCCCAAGCTTGTAGGCTGCACAAAGAGCCAGGCCCTCAAACTCTATGTGAAGAGGTTTAATGCTTAGCATGATTTCAAGTGCAGCTGTCGGCGAGGTACGGGTGGCTCTGGTGATGCATAGGCAGGCCATCCGTTGCAGTCTGATTATTTTTTTTTATTTTTGGTTACCGTAACTAAAACAAAAACAAAAAGTTTTCAATGACTTCAAAAAATTGTTGCCGTAACTAATACTGCAACTATAATCGTATGGTAACAACAACACAATAATAATGATAAATGCTTTATTGTATTTTCAAGTACGGATTACTAAATGATTTTGTTGCCAAAACAAAAATCTTTAATTTAGTCTATTTAATCTACACCAACCAAGTACAAATGATTAAGCTATGTAGTTGTGATGTCTCAAACTTAATTATGATTTACTTTTTTTTATTAGTTTCCATGAATAAATGAATCAAGCTCAAATAATCATATTATTTATGATAACCCTAATTAAATTTTTTACTCATATTATCTTCCATTTTTAGTTGCTGTGATTAAATATTTACTAAGAATAAGCAATAAGAAATGTAATGTAAGCAGAATATTTATAGTAATAACAAAGTTTTTAATTTATATTTTTTTATTATGCTCAAAAACAAATTTATAAATTCTCATATTTTGAAATATGTACATGTATGTATATAAATAATACTAATACATTTTTTCGAATGTGATTGAGTGATTGATTTATTTCTGAATGTTTCAGCATGTTCATAAAAAAATTCATTATTTATAAAAAAAAGGAAAGGAATTTATAGAACTCAATATTTTTTAGTTTGTTGAAAAAGTTCTTTAATCATTTTTTACGTATTTGATTATTGTTTTAGTATTTTTTTATTTACATCATAAATTCTTGAAGTGCTAAATGAAATTTATTTATTATAAATAACTTATTCTTCAATTGCTAAATCTGATTCGATCCAAATGAATTTTTCGACCGTTGTACTCGTTTGAAATTCCATTTTTAATTTATTTCAATTCAAATAAAAGAATGAACAGACGTTTTTTAAAGAAAAAAAATTGCTTTTTAGAGATCAACAAACTTTTTTCCTTTCATTTTTAATTAAAATTATATGTAACATTGATCTCCATTTTTACGTTTGAATAAGGAACTTGTAATATACCATAATGAGTTATTTTTTCAAGATTTAGTAGCTCTGGTTCAGTATGTCAAAATCGAGGTATAACATACGTCTGTAAGTGATTATTCTTTCCTAAAGTTTCATAAACTTCAATAATTAATTCAAAGTTTTTAATTTTAACTGGTTTTGCATTAACTGTTATTTAATATCTTTTATGCGTCCAGTCCAAAAACTGGCATATCTCCTATTTCAACAAAAATGAATCTATCCATTTTATGCCAACTTGAATTTGAATAATCAAAAAAAACTCCTGAAATTTTCTCTATAATGATTATAGAAGATCGTTTAGAAATCTTAGTGTTTTTCGAGATTTTATGTTCAAACAAACAGATCTGAGTATTCATTATTGTCAGGAAGTAGATCACCGAAAATTAATCCAGCATGAGAAGTTAAGGTTATCATTTCAGCTGTGATCATCCGCAATTTTTTATCATTTAAATTTTAAGCTGTAAGTAATTACTGTAGAAATTTTCGGGATATTTATAAAATTGTATTTTACAATTTAGAGCTTCTAACGTAAAAATTTTGTATCAACAAAATAATTTAAAATGTTTGCTAAATCGCTTTTACAAATACCTTCTAAAAGGACATGCATAATGTCAACAGGAGACGGAGTTGAATCAATGCGTTGAGCGGCAAGACCAACATGCCATGGGTCCCGGGTTCGAGCCCAGATGACCGTGAGCTTTTACTAAGAAATTAAAATAATCCACTCCGTCTCTGGGCTGTTGTCTAGCTCGCAGCAATGCAAACAAGACTCAAGTTTCCTCACTTTCCTTACCATAATTCCCTTCCGGCCAAAACCATGCTAACGCATCAAAGGGTTGTCCCCTAGGATTTGGCCACATCGTATAAAAAAAAAGAAAGAAAAAAACAATAGCTTTCGCAAACATGAAATTTATGAATATTATTAGAAATCGTATTTTCTGTAATTCCTGTTGATTTTGCTTTTTTTTTCGAAATATCATCAGCAAAATTGGAAGAAGAAGAATACGTCATGCGTGATGTCAATTTGCTGCCGGTTTTTTTGTTTTTATAACTAGTTAGAGCGGTTTTCTTCTTAAATTAAAATATTTATTTGATTACTTACCGCGCCAGCTGTATCAGTCGTGACAAATTTCACCCGGGGAAGCTGTATATTTTCGGATTTACATCTTGAACATTTTTCCTTTCACTTGCGGAACAATGCCTTCACCAACACGGACATCAAGTGCTAAACACGGCCCGTCTACACGCAGCAAACACACCAAAGGAAGCTCTGCGGAAGTGTCAACATAAAAATCAATCCATCCGTCAATTCAACAGATTTATTTTCATCATTATCTGCTAGAATGGATGCGATGGAAAAATTGTTCATTAGTAAGCTGGAGGAAGTCAGAGCAGATTTTCGCAATCACATCGCGGACCTGGAACACAGAATCTACAAATGCTTAGCGGACAACACCTCACTCATCGAAAAGAAATTACAGCAGACCTGTGGTACTGTGTCGAATTTGGAAAAGCGAATTGACTTCCTTGAACGTAATTTGCACTCGCAGGACATAATTTTGCACGGCATACCGAAAACAGAAAATGAGGATGTGTACAAAATCTACACTAATCTTTGTGATTCACTAACAATTGATTCACATCCTCCACTTAAGCAGATTCTCCGCATGAACAGTCAAAATAACAACACTGTAAGTACTTCTGTTCTAATCAAATTTTGCAGCGGTATCACACAAAAGTAAACAGTCCCAGCTAAGTTTACGTGACGTCGGTTTGCAGTCCAACGGAAAAATATTTGTTCACGAAAGCCTTACTAAAACGAATTACGCTATCTTCAGAGAAGCTAAAAGACTCAAACGTGGAAAAATATTACATTCCGTCTTTACCAGAAATGGGCAGGTCTTCATACGTCAAAGTAGTGATGCCCCCGCTGAGAAGGTACTTAGCCTTGATTATCTCATGAAAACCGGATCGCACAACAACCAGCAATGACATTGATATTTAAGTTTTTCTTTTCTTTTCTTTTCCTTGTTATTACAATTATCTGTTTATGTTTACTTGAATTTAATCGACCAGTTAATTTGGTACTTGTTACTGTTTACTTTTATTCAATATCTTTCCTTATTTGCTATTTACTACATTGCTTGCTTTGTTATTTCTGCCTGCTGCTGTGTCTTTTGTTTGTTATGTATTATTTTATTTTACTTGATTATGGATAATTTAGATTCTAGTGCTTCCATCTCTGGTTGTCTGAATAACACGGATTTTATTGAGGATCTTATCTGAACAACAGACTGGATTTAAGGTCTGCCATCTCAATGCGCAGAGTCTTTATCCGAAGATTGATGAATTTCGACACACCTTTGTTGGCAATTCATTAGACATTATCTGTGTCTCTGAGTCCTGGCTTAAGCCACATATTAATGATAATCTGATTTCACTGCCTTGCTATGAGGTTTTTCGGAATGATCGTTTGGGTAGGGCTGGTGGTGGTTTTGCCATGTTTCTGAAGAGCGGCTTACGTGGTCGTGTCTTTCTTGCATCTGCCATCTATATGAACACATTATTATTGCAGGTGATTTTAACACTAACATCTTAGTCAACAATACGTTGACGAATTCTCTACGTTCTATGCTTGGCACATTATCTCTAAGTGTCGTGAACTCATCACCCACTCACTTCACGGATAGTTCGGCTACACTTTGTGATCTTTTTATTGTGGCTGATTCTGACTCAGTTCTTTTTCATAACCAAATAGATCTTTCTGCTTTCTCTAGACATGATCTAATTTACATGACATATAACCTCGGTAACTATAATAACTTCCCATTTTCATTTACATACAGAGATTTTCGGGCAATTAACGTTGAGCAACTCATTTCGGATGCAGAAACGGTTGACTGAGAGCATATCTACTTAATTGGCAGTCCAGATGATCAGATTGAGTATTTTGATAATCTGGTGGAATATCTTTTTGATAAACATGTTCCAGTAAGGACTAAGTCTGGCCCCGTTTCCGATGTACCCTGGCTTACTGCCGATATACTCTCCTTAATTCACCAACGCAACAAAGCATACAAATATTGGAAACGTTTTAAGATCCCTGAAATGTGGCACAGCTATCGTGTTTTGAGAAACAGAGTTACTATGAAGGTTCGGAAATCCAAGGCGTCGTATTATAAATCCAAACTTGACATCAGGCTTCCAGCCAAACGGCTTTGGAAAAATTTGACGAGTATTGGAATTGGTAAACGTAACAAATCCACCATTGATGAGGATCCTGATGCACTTAATGAAACATTTATAAATTTTAACACACCTTTTAATCACTGCGGTGATCCTTGCGAATCTATAACCCGCGGTAACTTTTCCTTTTTTAATGTTAATGAGGAACAAGTTGCCAGCGCTATTTTCTCCATCAAATCTAAAGCTGCTGGCCTTGACAATATTCACCAAAATTTCATTAAAGTTATCCTGCCCATCGTTTTACGATAAATTACGCATATTTTTAATACTATTATAACAACTTCCGCCTTTCCTTCTAAGTGGAAATTGGCTAAAGTTATTCCAGTTCGTAAAACCTCTCGGTCTACCACACCTGAATACAGACAGACACCTTAAGGTTCACTCAATGTTGATTGACTTTAAATCTGGGTTCCGCGCTCAGCACAGCTGTATCACGGCTTTGCTTAAAATAACCGATGACATTCGCTGTAGTATTTCCTCGGAACTTATCACTGTCCTTGCATTGCTTGATTTCTCAAAAGCATTTGATAAGGTTGACCATTATCTCTTAATGGACAAACTTTGTCGTAAGTTCGGCTTTAACAGATGCGCCAGTAGGCTTATTTGGTCCTACTTAAGGGGGAGATCTCAAAGTGTTGTGTGTGGTGATTCTGTGTCCGGGCTGCTTCCTGTTTCCAGTGGCATGCCGCAGGGGTCGATACTTGGACCTTTGCTTTTTGTGTGTTTTATTAATGATCTACCTATGGTTGTTAAAAATTGTAAGTATCATATTTATGCCGATGACGTTCAAATATACCTATCACGTCCTCTAGGGCTTGTTGATGACCTAGTAGATAGATTATTTGAGGACCTTACAGCAATACTAGGTTGGGCTGAGAGAAACAAACTTGTATTAAATGCGTCGAAATCTAATGCTATTGCTATTTACAAGCGGGACTTTGATAGTTCTTACTTACCTCCCATAGTTATTGATAATATGGTCATCCCTTACCTGAAAGTTGTTCAATCAATTGAAAGATCTGGGAATTCTGATCAACAGTGAGTTATCTTGGCATAGTCACATTGACAGTATTGTTGCAACAATTTATGGAACCCTACGCAAACTGTCTTTATCGGCTCATTTTATACCTCGTGAAACACGTCTATATCTTGTAAAGACACTTATTGCACCCATTCTAACTTATGGAAGTGAGATTTTTAGCAAGACGGATTCCGTATCCTTTAGGAAGTTACAAGTCGCTCACAATTCCTCTGTACGATATATATTTGGACTTCGGAGACATGATCACATTTCCCAACATGCCAACTCTATTTTTGGTTGCTCTCTAAAGTCTTATTTTCAATATTGCTCGATATGTTTTTTAAACAATCTTCTTATTACCCGATATCCCGGTTACCTCAGTGACAAGGTTGTTTCTAAGCGATCATCTAGAAATCTTTCGATAATGACTCCGCATTTTAATTGTATTACTACTGAGAGAAAATTTTTTGTTCAGGCGATTAGAATGTGTATCTTAATTGTGTAAGGTCTGAAATATAATAAATGAAAATGAAAATGAAATAATTTAATTTATTTCTCAGTAACTTCAAGTTTTCTGTTAGTGAATTTCAACAATCATCTTCGGTAATTTAAAAAAATCTGCAATACCATTTTGTCGAGAAACTTTGAGTATATCCACAAGTGGTATTCAAGCTTAAGTTATCTCCTAAGATCATGGGAAGCTGAAATTTGACAATTACTTCTTCTCCTGCGTTATTAATTCTTACATCATTGGTTGAAAGGTAATTTAATTCTGCTACCATATGCTTAGAAATAAGTTTATTGCCACAGTGGGCGATATCACTAGAATAATGTAATTGCACAAGGAAAATATTATCCAATTTTGTTGAATATTTTAAACAGGGTATATTTGCATATATACCCATATGCATATATATATAGACAGTTTGTGGATAGAGGATTTTCGGTCTCAAAATCATCTTGATAAATTAAAAGTGGAGAAAAAATATCATTAATACCATAGATTTTTTCTTTCCAATATGGTGATTGAACAATGTTTGTAATTGAGCTATTATTTAAAGTAAAAATGTTATTTTGTATAATGGCGAATACATTTGGAATCTCTAAACTTGTCTTCAAAGTTTCCCGCAGAGGAATAAATTGAAAAGTGGTTTTAACATTTTCTAAAACCCCTAGTCTATTATTAATCCCGCGATACCCTAGTAATTTTTCCTTTGCGGGATTTTCTTTTGTGGGATATAAGCTGGTGGATATGTTTGTATTCTAACTAAATGGATCGAACGCTAATTCTAAATTCTCAAATTCTTTTTTAATCTCCCTTTTTTACTGTTTTATCTTCAACATGTTTGTTTTTGTCTTCTACGTTCAAATTAGAACCTCTATCTTTCTGCAAATGCATATAATTCATTTCGTTTCACTCTAAAAGTGCTGTGCAAGTAGCCATAGCTACTACATGACCTATATACATGAAAACCTTTGAACATGATTATTTAATGTTTTCAAAGTACTTAATTTTCGACCGCACATAATATCATTGCAAGTTTATGCTAAATTGATGCAAATGCCATTTAAGAGGAAAAGTATTTAACTGGGTCGTAACGGAGCCCGATTTTTGAAATTTGATCTCGAAATTTCTTATAAAAGGTGACAACAATTTTTTTTTTTACTAAATTCAAGGGGGGGGGGGGTTATTGTCGATCGAATGGTGTATTTTTTTTGCCCTCAGGGTGGCCATTTTTGTTTTGGCGGGGCCTCAATGTTGAACCTTTGCGGCACTATAGCGGGAGAATGCGGTATCGCGTAGATGAGTTTGATATATTTGTGGATAGGAGAGAATGTTGCCAATGTGTTAAAAGTTAATTGGGATTTTTACCATTGAATATGGTAAAGTTATTAAGGCTGCAGATGGAGTCTTCCGAAAAGGCTTAAGAACTGGACGTTTTTACGTCGGCTTGTCGGGGTAAACGTCTAAATGGCCGAACGGAATGCGGTCTTCTTCTAGGACGATATTGACCTTGGGACCGAGTGTACTTATGGCTATTTATTTTGTAAACCCTATCATGTGGGTATTCATTTTACGTAGAATCGTAAGGTCTATTAGAAAATGGACAAAAAAAAAACAAAATGTACGAGATAAAAAATTTTGCATGAGAGTGTAGTAGTAGAATATTTTTGAAATTTTTCAAAAAACTGTGGCGCAAACTACGCTAGACCATTTCGCGAATGGTTAAGAAAAAAAAATTTTGTTTTAATTTTGTACCAGACTTTTTTTATCTATTACAAAATGGATTTTCAAAAAAATATAACTTAGGGTGGGGATGTCCGATTGAAATGAAGAAAATTATTTTTATTCGTTTTGTGATCGAAGCAATCTGAAAAAAATATTTAAAAAAATGAGGGTAATTTTTCGGGCGGGATACTATTAGCTAAATTGTGAGATACTTTAGGTGGATATAAGTACAAAGGATACAAAGGTACTAGCTCGCAAGGGGCGGTAATGTACAAGGGTATTTGCTCGCAAGGGGCGATAGACTACAAAGGCGATAGCTCGCAAGGGGCGGTAAGATACAAAAGCAGTAGCTCACAAGGGGCGGGAGGATACAAAGGTCTTAGCTCGCAAGGGACGGGAGGGTACAATATCTAGCTCGCAAGGGGTGGTAATGTACAAGGGTATTTGCTCGCAAGGGGCGATAGACTACAAGGGCGATAGCTCCCAAGGGGCGGTAAGATACAAAAGCAGTAGCTCACAAGGGGCGGGAGGATAAAAAGGTCGTAGCTCGCAAGAGGCTGTAAGATACAAAGGTCGAAGCTCGCCAGAGGCGGGAGGATACAAAGGTCTTACCTCGCAAGGGGCGGGAGGATACAAAGGTGGTAGTCCTAACTGTGCTTATCAAAAAATATTTTCATAGGCTACCATACCATTCGTTAATTTCACAAGCCGTCATTTTTCACACTATAGTTACTTTAGTCCAATTTCCTAACCCGTGGACCGATTTTGATAATTCTTTTTTTTTTGTTAAATAGAGTATGATCACTTTCCTTTCCACACGTTACTTTTATTAAATTTTTTTTGGAGTATAATATACTGCATTTGATTTAGGTAAAAGAGTTTTCATCTACAGTTGCTATTGTCTATCTTCGTAACGTGTGGACCGATTTGCATAATTCTTTTCTTGTTATATATGGGAGTCATCCCTCTTCTTACCCCAACTACTCCCCTACCCACATTTATTTTTTTTAGTCAATTTTTAAAATTTTTTTTGAATATAGTTTGCGTTGCTACCGAGACAAAACTTTTCACCTTCAGTTGCTTTAGCCTATCTCCCGAACGTGCAATATAAATTTATAGTTTAAATATAATATAGAAAAAAAATTTAAGTGCAAATTGACAAGAAAGAAAAAGCGTTTAAGAATTACTGCAACGGGTTTTGAACCCAAACATTCACCGCAGATCGCGCTCTCCCTACCGCTGCACCAAAGTTGGACACACGAGCACTGGTCAATCAGGGTAATATCAATTTCTACAACTTAATGTCAAAAAACACATTATTTCAATATATTGACAGAGTTACTGAGCGCCTGGTATAGGTTTTCTTCTGGAGGTTAAGTATACTATAATTAACCACGCATTGGAAGTTTTCATTTTCTAATATATATTAGCTAAATATTGGATGGATAGCTTACATGAGATAAAAAAATATGAAACCAATTAATAGTGGAGATTCAGAAGTGAGAAAGAGAATTTTTAATCCGTTGGCCCTTAGGACTGTACGAAATACAGATGTATGGTAAAGTATATAGTTACGAAGCTTACACTTGGCCTCGGTATATAGAACCAGAATCTATATTAGATTTGAACATTGTTAGCAGTTAGAAGTTATCCAGTTCCTCGTGATAGAACAACCAAATTTTAAAATTTGCAGTTTTTAGTTGTTGTGTTTAAGAAATAATTATTTCAATAATTAAGTGATAAGAGAATTAATTAAAGGTACGATTAAATTATAAAGAACATTAAGTTCAAATTTTAATTTATCGTAATTCAGTTTAGAAACGGGGAAGATTCATGAAGAATAGGTTAGATCGTGCTAAGTGGAAGGTGACGAATATAATAAGAATTTTCGCAAAGACAATTAGGTGAGTAACACATTATTCAGGGTTTACGTACAGAATTTTATCCTCATCATTTGATTAGGGAAGGAAAGGGCATGGGATCACCCCAAATTATTTAAATCAAATCATGTGGAAGTTGCAAGCGTGCTCCTAGTTTTGAAAAGAATCATGTTAGATTCAAAATAAATTTCAAATGGGGTTTCGATTAACGCAGATCCACCAGACGACATCGGTGAAAATAGTCACATGCATGTCGCAATATTCATTTTTTTCAATCAGGAAAATTTTTGCGAAATTGAAATATGGAGTTAATACTGCGATCAAGTCGAAAGAAGTTCCAATATCTACAAAGAAGGAATATTTAAAAGACGGCTAAGAGAACACTGGAAGTTCACAACGAAAAATTTTGTGATATACTGTTAATCTACGGAGCTACGAAGATTAATTTAAGATTAATTTATAGATTATTTTAACTATTAATTTTCAGCAAATCTCCGGCGATCGTAAATGCATTTAGGATCCCGGTAAGTACTGCTTTAATTTCTATTATCATTATTCGAAATCATAAACATCTTTTGTAGCAATAATATTATACATAATCATATAATTTATTATTATATTTTTTTTATATTATACATAATCATATAATTTATCCAGTTTAGAAATAAGATATTTGCTCGAATAGTGGGTACACAAATTTAGTTAAAATTGGAGGGAATTTAAAATTTTTTTGAAATTACTAGCATTCTAAGCGAAATTGATTAAGAATTTGAATTCTTTTGTTGTATCTCTTGTTGTTTTTTTCCATTCGATATTCTTTATAGTAATTTTGGTTAATTTATCATACTTATATAATATATCGGCATTCACTTAGTCATCGATGCGTAATCTTTAAACAAATAAAAATTTAGTTGATTTCGTGTCCAAAGAAAATTTATTAGATTTAATTGATTGAATTAAAGTCTGGTAGCAACTTTCTTTGAAGCGTTTTATATTTGTGAAGTGGCTTAATAAAGTGATTATTTTTAACGATAAATTCGGTCGATTCTCTTTTTTTTGTGGATGAACTCTTAGAGCAAAATTTGAGGAAAATTTTATAAATTGATTCTTTAATTTCCCGTGTCCCTCTAAGTAATAACCATGGTCCCACTTAATGCTCATAAATGTCTCTGGCTAGCAACAAAATAAAAAAACTCGGAATACCAAGCTCCGGTCATTAGAAATTATGGCTGCCAACTGTTTTGGAATTTGTGTGAGATTCTGGGTACAGGGCCTAATGATCCAAAATCAGACCAGTGCATGTAGACGGCACAGGCAGAGATATTTGGTTTCGAATTTGCTTAACCAAACAAATTTTGGAGGAGAGCTGGTGCAGATACAACGTGTCATGACACCAACATAACCTCGCGCCGGGACGTCAACGAAAACACCTTTTATTAGGTTAGTAATTGCGAGTGTACAATGTATATTATTTATTTCATCTTTCCTTAACTTTTCAGTAATTTAAATTTTTGTAATGATGACAGACCAGTCTTTTACTGTTTTCCTTCTCAAATGGGTTACAGTAGAGTTTCCGCCACTAGTATAAACATTTTTTTGAGCGAATTCCCATTCCCTTAAAATTGGCCCTTCTTCCTACCCACCAAAATCGACGCACGATAGCCGACAACCTTTTTAAGGAGGATTCGTGGAAGAATCGGTCTGATGAAGTAGAGCAATATCTCACTTCGGCTCTGTAGATCGAGCAGATAGAAAGCTTGCTTCGGTTTTTTTTCAATTTACATCGACTTCAAAATGTCGTTATAGACATTATAGACACCCTAGGCCACAATTTGCGTCATGATACACATAGAGCAAGATTCTCTATTTAGCAATAAACAAATCATCCAACGTAATACGATGTTAGGCTGCATTCCTCCACCACCCCCATTCCAACATCAAATTTTTACATATTACAGACACTAAAAAATTAGCTTACCCTTCACCACCTCATCTAACATAAAAAATATTTTTAAAGTAGCAATGGGTGATCATACTGTATAGAAAAAAACAACAATCATCCGAATAGTTCTAAGTGTTAAGAAGTTTAATAACGCCCCCTACCCCGCCCACCCCCGACTATACATTGTAATCGTGGTAACAGATGGTCAACACATTCTATGCAAAGTTATTCTACCCCTCCTCCTACTCTTACCATCCTTACAGTGCCAAGGGCGTATTATACTCTATATAATGAAAAGAATCATTGAAATCTATCTACGCTTTATGATGTTGAGTAAAGTAAATTAAAGCTAATAAATAATACAATCACAGCTTAGAAATAGCTTAGTGTCTATACTCCGAGATATTTATTAATAGAAATTGAATTGAACCCCTAATTTTGGTAAAAAATGGTGTTCCTCCGTTGTTTTCCAATGTACACGTTGGATTTCAATTTCCTATTTCTATCAGAGTAATTCATAACTCTCTAATTCATATTAAAACATTTTCTTAATAAACAGCTGCTTTTTATTAAAAATTTAGGACTAACACTTGTTTTTTTTTAAAGAAAACTTAGGGCGATTAATAATTTAACCAGAAACTGTATTTTACATTTATTTACCTAAACCATAAATTATTACGAAAATCTGTTAATTGCAGGTGATAGCCCTGCTCATTCCTTACGCAAGAATTTCTAGGATTTGTTAAAGGTAACTTCAATACCCTAGTTCATAAATCCTCTTAAAGTCAATAGATTCAACCTCGAGTCACATCCTTTGAATCTATTCTATTCATTTTAACTATTCATTTGACCAGAAGCTCTTCAAGTTTTCACCTTAGTTTTCTTGCACCCCAGGGGAAATCATCACTAAGACAAAGGGTAAAGCAACTAAGATGGAACTTATCCTTGACATTCAGCATTCATAAACTAAAACTTAATCGGATTTAAAGTGTTGCAACAAGCTTTCCCTTTGTAATTTACCAATGCGCTTTGGCCTAATGTCTAATGTAAACTAGTAATTTAGATAAGTAAGTGCTCTTTAAAGTTTTCTTTACGTGCTTCAGCACACTTCATCCTGAGTACCTAAGTTATCAAAACAAATATTCGAAAACTTAACGCATTTCGAGAGATAAGGTTTGTTTTTGATAACATTATTACTATAAAAAGTCTTACGAGTTTTTCACTTAAGGCATTTCTTGATAAGGATTACTAAGAAAAACCAAATTGTTTACTTAAAAAAAAATTATTGATGTTATAAAAAACTTCAGCAAATTTTTATTACTTTCAAGTGCTAACAAAACTGAACAAGTAGCACTTATGCATCTGTATCTAATCTTCTTCCTAATTTTATTTACACAGAATTGGTACTTATAACAGACCTGACCGTACGCTTTTATTATATCTTAATACTATTTATAAAATATTATTAAAAATTAGGTCAGCTGCGGCGAATTGTAATGACAATATTAGTAACTTTCTTGTATTGATACCATTTTTTTTAAAAATATTTTACACTTACTCTTATACAATACGAATAGTAAAAATATATTAACGTTAACATAAATAATATGTGCTAAAATATTCAATAAAGTGAATTATTGGAAAAAAAAACGTCATCCACGGACCACGAACAATTTTTAAATGTTTACCTCAGAGCAATAATGATTTATTTAAAAATTTCTCAAAAACGTGCAATTGAATTGAATTATTATTTTTAACCAGTGTCATTTAAAGAAAATATATATAGCAAATAACTTATATATAAAAACGAAGTTCGAGATGTGTACATATGTACATGTACTTCAAACAACATCCGGGAAAATAAAAAAGATATAACGTACAGACGGACGGATGAAAGAACGAAACCAGAGCCTTAATATGTTTTTAATGCTTTAACTTTACATATTTCACCCTCGCATTGCTTTCAATTCTTCTTCTGCACTGAGTTATTTTCCAAAATTTTCAACCATTCTATTTTACCCTGAACAAGAAGGCCTATTTAAAATCAGATTGAATTGAATTGTTAATTTAAGCTAATAGTGCATCTGCGAGATGCTCCTCCCCCTGTTTTTGAGATCGCTGAACCCGATTATCATAGTAAAAAAATTTGTATCCGTGCCCAACCCCTTAAACGACCAAATAACATCTATTTTTGGGTTTTCCCGCACGGATGGGCGACAACAAAATTTTTGATTATTTGACCGGAATATTTCAAAGGAAGGCAAGGCAATGCATGACCGTTATTACCCTAGGGTGTCGATTTTATCATCCCAGGGGGTAGGAAAGTGGTTTCATCTACTTATCTTCTGAGTTTAAACGTTTACCACCCTTTTCGAGGATAATTTCAGATTTCTTTAACCCTTTCTACCGCCTCAATCGGCCAGAAACTTACACTTTCGCGCATCCACAATAATTACAATAGTGCTCGGCAATGCAAGAACAAGAAGTATCGAAACTTGATACAAGCGGAATAATAAGGAATGTAAGTAGGCCAAGGAGCTATAGAACAATCCTCGAGGATTGACACTACCCTCCCAGGGGTTGGAAGTTGATCGTTTTATCTCGACTTTTTCTGAAATCAGCACATACTAAAGAAGATGTAGAAACTTGATAAAATGTTTTGGTTTTCTTAATAAATTATATATAAAAAAGTAGTTCTTGAGTACGTACAATATTGTTCAAGTATATAATAGAATTAACACACACAGTTGGCCTATTAACCAGAATATAACATATATTGAGGTGAATGAGGCTCCCACACCAACATGCAAAAAAAAATAAGTAAAACGCAAAAGTAAAACATGCCCAAAAACTACAATCAGGGGTGCATAGACAAAAGAGAACGTTTAAACGAATACTTAGTAAGAGCCAGCTCATAAGTAGGACACATATGCACGACTCTACACATGCGATTTATAGGCTCATGCATACCATATTTAGACAGAGAATGAACAACATGCAGTAAAGGTAATCTCCTTAAGCTATACGTGGTATGCCTATAAGAAACCAAACTTACGAGAGTGCGAGAATCTATGTTCAAGTTCAAAAGCTGGTGAATAAAGAATAGGTCAGCAACTCTACGTCGATCCTCCAACGAGTGCATATTGAGTAACTGGAGGCGATCCGCGTGAGAAAGCCTGAGTGAATCCATGGGAGGGCCATTAGTGCGAACCTAACGAAGTTACGCTGCACTAATTCAATGCGTCTAGAATGAACAGCATAGCGGGGAGACCAAACCTGAGATGCATACCCGAGAATTGGTCTAACTAAAGAAAAAAATAAGTGAATTAGGGTCTGTCGATCAGAAAACTCCCTTGACCACCGCTTAACAAAACCCAGGACTGAATTACTCCGAGATACGATATAGTTAATGTGCAGAGTGAAATTGAGTTTTTTTTGTCTAGTTTTACATCAAGGTCAGTAACAGACTCCACACGAAGGATAGTAGTTTCCGCAAAGTTTTAATCAAAGACGAGCTGATTGATGTTCCTAGAAAATTACATAACTTCACATGTATTCAGGTTAAGTTGCAGTCCATTTGAGGCACACAAAACCCTGAAGGTATTCAAATCATCCCTGAAGGTATTCAAATCATAACTGTTTCTAACGCGTGAGAAAATCTTCATATCGGCTGCGTAGATTAAGACTTTGGAGTGCCTAATCAGAGGGACAATATCTTCAATGGTAAGAATAAACAGCAGCGGCCCCAGATGGCTACCTTGCGGTAAACCAGACTAAACGACTCTAGAAAAAGTATAACGGAAAGACACAAAAGTCCTATCTTTTAAGTAAGAGCAGACCAGTCGAGCAATAAAGGCGGAAAATCCAGCCTTTCAAGCTTAAGCATAATCACAGAGTGAGGGAGCTTATCAAATGCCTTGCTAAAGTAGGTGTAGACACAGTCATTCTGGAGACCTTGTTGGAAGGCAGAGATAATGTGGGAGGTAAATTGATGCAGGTTAGTTGTCGTCGATCTACCAGGCAGAAAGCCATGTTTATTGCATGAGATGTTGATTGCATTAGATTCAAACAACTTGGGTATGCAGGAAAGCTTCGCGATTGGCCTATAATTTATTATGAAGTTTTTATAGAATTATAAAGGAGCTCTTCCATAACGTAGGAAATCTGCCGGCCTGAAGAGATTTGTTGAAGATGAGTTCCAATGGAGTGAGTACGGCATCAAAACAGGATCTCAAGAATGCAGGTGGAACACCATCAGGACTGGAAGAAAAGTCCAGTTTAAGTTCCTTGATACCACCCATGATAATAGGTAGGAGGTAGCGGGACGATTTTGGATATGACCAAACTCTTCCAGGGAAGGCACAAAGTTACCTGACGAAAAGGTGCCCTCAAAAACAATGCAAAGTTATCGGCTATATCGGGCGCGCTACAACTAGAGGATCCATTATACCACATTGTAGATGGATAAATATCAGTTTTCTTCTTCAGATTTACAAATTTAAAAAAGATACGAAGATCATTATGCAAATTACTGCGAATATTATCAAGGATGAAGATAACACTAAAAAGCAATCATGGCAATAAACAAAATCACAATAAACTGACGTGCTTCTACAGCGTAAGTAGGTTTTCCATAATCTATTTTTTTTTTGTTCTAAAGACTCCGTAGTTCCCTAGTATACCACGGGGGAGAATGACAGGTTAATATGGACCGTTTGAGTGGTACACACGAATTAAACAGATCATAAATCCTATCATAAAACACAAAAATACAATCGCCGAAAAGATGGAAATGGGTGGCTGTAAACTGTCGATAGCGGTTAAGTTACGAGAACTTGGTTCGACTATAGTGTTACTCGAATCAGAAGAAAAGATAAGATCTAACTGCCTTCTCATAGAGTTCTTTACATCACTCATTTGGTGTTAACCAGAGGAGGAGATGGCGAAAATGGGAGTCTTTAGAAGTAAGACAATTTGAAGGAAGGTAGTCATCGTCATCAGCGTTGAATATCCATTGAACGCTGGGTAAGTTGAAGTCACCAAGCAAGAAGACTTCGTCCTCTGGGTTTGTCATATTATTAATAAAATCTAGGCTAACAATTAAAATTTCGTAAAGACTTCGACCATCTGCATCAGCATGGTTTGTCAAGCTTGGAGGGATATAACAACATAGCAGAAATATATGCATCTTCCCCAGAGATGTCTTAAGAGCTAAGAGCTCGATTGTGAGCGTGTCGGAAAAAGCAGGGATATCAACCAAGCTCCAAGTGCGATTTGCATGCCACCAACACGCCGCCACCACGAGCCACGGATTCAGAGTATCTATCCTTACGAAAAATCGGAGAGGACTCGTCAAGAATTTCTGCATCATTAAAACCACTATGAAGCCAGGTTTTGGTCAGAGCGATGACGTCGTAACAGCAAGCAGTTCCCTTACATTTAAGTAGTAATGGGATAGCGTACTTAGTTTTTTTGGTTGCTAGCTGTGGCTTCATTCTGAGTGCTTCCCGCGACCCTACAGCTGGGCACAAATCCGACAGACATTATCTCAAAAAGTTCTGGGGACGATGTCAACTTAAAAGACGACATGAGTCCTTGAGAATAACGACACCCTAGAAGTTGACAACGGAGGAGCGCAGAGTTATCAACACCACTCCTCTGCCTCACGTAGCCAATAACGTGGTCAACAGAAGTCGATGGATCAAGTCGGGAAACAAAACATAATCCTCACAATTGAAACCCTCATTTCGAGACACATTAATAGATCTCAACAGGAGTGTGTCCTGCGATGGGTGAGGATTAGACTGAGAGATGCCGGGAGACATGTTTACAGCTGGGTGCGATGCAAGGGGAATGGGGGAGTAGAAGCAGTATATGTGAACGGGGTGGGGCAACAGGAGCACGCGGACGGCGGTCACACCTACGGGCATTGGTTTTGGTGCAACGTTGCGAGCATCATGAGGGCCAGTCGCCAGATGGATGTTTAAGCCCAACCGAATCAAAAGCAAGTTCGGCAAGGGAAGAAGGGGCAACGGGGGAAGCAGTGGCGACAGGGGAAGAAGGAGGATCCAAGGCAGCCAGAAGCGCAGCAGAGGCATCAAGAGAAGCAGGGGAAACCGGGAAAACCGGAGCAACAGGGGAAGCAAGCGAGACAGAGACAATCGAAGGTACAGAAGGAACACTAACACGAGCAGAGAGAGTCCTGACATCAGCGGCAACCAAACCAACAAGGTCACCATTGGCAAAAACCGCGGACGACCATGCGGATAGGTCGAGCTTCACCTGTTTAACAGTTCGGCGAATATCATCTACGACCGGTAAGATCGGTGAAGGGCTCAACGAGGACACCACAACCGAAGCCTGGATATCCAAGAGCGATTCAGACACGAACGCAACTCTTGAGCATAGCTCATGATCCCCTCCCCAGCAAGGCAGTAGAATAAGCCTGCAGCGTACCGACAATACGATCTTATCTATCTTAGTGGTGAGGACAAGAGCTGAATATCGCATAAGTGGGAGGAAAAGGACACAACTTTATTGGCGACCAGAGTCAGATCACCGGAGAGGGCCTCAGTAATACTCTTCACCAATCTCAACACGTGGCAATGTTTTATGTCGAGGCATTCTCGACACATGTTGGAGGGTGAATATCTAGTCCCACCATCACAACTGATCCAATCATGGGCAATAGAAACCCCACAGGCCGAGCTAATAGACATGTCAAGAAAATACAAATAATAAATAAGATAATAAGAACAGAAGTAAAAATAAAAATTAAGTAATAAGAACTAAAGTACGCTCGCGCAGTCAAAAAATATAAAAAAGTAAAAATTACAACAGCCAAAAGAATAGAGAGAAACAAAACAGCAGCAACAATAAAAAAGCAATCACCAGGTACCAAGAACAGTCAAGTGTGAAATAAAATTAAGAACAAGAACAGAACATCGCAGACTGACAATCTCGCAATAAAAAAGTTACACGGACGAATCACCCAATCAGAAACCGGAACAAAACGAAAAGCATAGAAAAGAACTCAAAAACAAAAGAAATACTAAAAACTTTGAAAGAAATTAAATAGATAAATAAATAAACAAATTAAATATAAACGATGTAAACAAAACCAAACAGGGCAACGCGATAGGGTCACGGAAATCTCAGCAAAAAACCAAAACAAAAAATCACTCAATCAAAAATCAAACCGGCAAAGCAAACAGCATAAACAAACAAAATTATCAAAAAATACTTACACACAAAATAATGAGAATCTACAAACCGCAAAGTAAAACGGCAAAAACAAGACCAATCGCAGCCAAAAAAATATCCACAACAATTTAAAAATTCAAAACTAAACTCCATAATCCGAGCACACCGCAACTACACTGTTTGGCGGTATAGATACTCATGGTACTCAATCATCCAGATAACACAGATCCGGAACGCATTTATCTAACATTAACAATATTTTAGGTACGAAATTTTAAATTTGCAGGTTTATTACACAAATTAATGTTGATGCGAAAAAATTTCCACTTGAACTTGTTCAGTTTTATTAGAGCGTCGCGTCGCGTCTTGTCTTAAATGGATGGGAATCAGATATAAATAAATCGATTTGGACGAATCGTTCCCGCGAGAAATCGATTCAAAGATCGGCAGATCGAAGGCTAAAAGATCGATCCGCCGAGATCGAATCGAAGATCGCCCATCCCTTCTGGAGAATAAAGAGATCAAAGAAGGATTGTATAGTCTGTCCCAAACTACGAGGAAGTAACTAAAGGCAATTTTAAAGATGTGTAAGCATTTTTCGCACACTTCAAAAAAATACATGGGAGGCGGTACCAAAAATTCATTGCGGAAAGGGGCTTTGGCGCCCTTTTTAAAATTATAATTTATAAATTAATTTTCCTCAAACAATTATACACAGAAATTGGATTATAATAAAAGAGTGCAAGTATGAATAGTCAATACATTTTTTAATAATAACAATACTTGGAACAATAATGTTCTTAAATTTATTAACTTTGCAAAAATTAAGCTGGTATTAAAACGATGCATTTTTCCACACCACCTTAAGATATATTTACAGTAGCAACATGTATTTCCTTTCATTAAATATTTATAATTAAAGTTGAGAATTCAATACATGTTGAAACCGTGAAAACACCTGTTGAGGTAATGCATCTAAGCGCGTTGCCGTTTATTTTAAATAGCCGGTTTCCCATTAGGCCTACCACCATCTTTTAAAATTGTATCAATACTTTATGTTAAAATTTGTACATAAACTTACCACTTGTATATTTGTAATCTTTTCAAATATGGCCATTTGACTGTTTAATTCCTCTGCCTGTTGAAAATAAGTCCTGGACTAAGAAATGTTCTGAGCAAACGACACTCTTGTTGCTGATTTGGAATTCCATTTTCCCAATAGCTTGCAGCCATCTTCCCGGCAAGACGATATTTTTTTGGAAATCTAATGAATAGGAATAATATTTATGTAATTATATTCTGAAATAATTTAATGCTGGCAAAAGTGTCTTCGGCTAAAAGTTATGCGCCCGACCATGCAAAATATATGAAGATAAGCTGTAATCACAAAATAATTAAAATTTTAATTCATATACAGTACTGTGAAAATTTTTAGGACCACTTAAATACTTCGGGAAATTTTATTTTTTCAAAGCACCCTTTTCCTTTGCTGGGCAGAGGGGGAAAATCAATAGGGGAAAGTAATAATCCTTGAAGTGTTTTTATGCATTTTTCATAATTTTATTTAAATTTAATGATTTATAAAAAAATATATAACAATTTTATTTTAAAAACCATTGTGAATAATTATAGGACCAGATGTCTTCCCTAATAAAAATGAATAGCATTATCCTTTAATGTGGTGTCCTTTGGCGCTTATGACACTGGACATTCTTCGTGGCAAAAACTCTATTCAGTTTTTAGAAAATTCTCGAGACAATCCCCTTAAATCCTCAATTAAAATTTCTTTTAATTGCCGGAGGGACTGTGGTCTCTTCTTTGCCACTCTGCCTAAGGATTTTCCAACACATTTTCAATTACATTCAGGTCAGGACTATGTGTTGGCCATTCTAAACAACTGATGTTGTTCGTTTCTAGCCAGCGCAGTGTGGAAAGTGCGGTGTGGGGCTTGGCATTATCCTGCTGCAACAAAGAACCCCGCAGTGGCATTTCATTCTCAATGAAAGGAATTAATTTTTCCTGTAGAATGAACACGTAATACCGCTGTGTTACATTCTCTGTGCAGATATGGAGGTCTGTATACCTATACCAGGATACTCCTCCCCCTACCGTCACTTTTTCCCCACCTGAATGCATTTGAGGGTTGACGCACTATGGATCGTACAGCTCCTTTGGGAGCCTCCTCACTGCGACCCGTCGGTTCGGGAACAATTGAAAAGAGCTTTCATCGGTAAAAATGATTTTTTTTTCCAATCGTTGGTACTCCAGTTGCGACAAGCTTTGCACCATCTCAATCTTTTTTGAATATTGGTCCTGGTTAAACGGATTTTTTTCTGTGCAGTCCGACTCTTGTAACCATTGCCACACAATAATTTCCGAACCGGTTGTACGGCACTTGTTGCTGTTCTTCTTTCTTTGCATAGACGAACGAGCCGTCTTGAAACTCGTTTAACATTTTAGGACGTCCTGCTCCCTTTCGATGCCCGATCACGCCGGTTTCTCGGTATTTGCAAATTGTGTTGTGAACACAAGTTTTGCTTTCACCGAGCTTCTCCGCGATATATCTCTCTGACCGTTGCTCCTCATATAATGCTATGAACTGAAAATGTGAAAACATTAATAAATTGCGAGGATTTAATCACTTTGTGTTCTTAACCTG
Source organism: Leptarthrus brevirostris (assembly GCA_964036015.1). Lineage (NCBI taxonomy): Eukaryota > Metazoa > Arthropoda > Insecta > Diptera > Asilidae > Leptarthrus > Leptarthrus brevirostris. The sequence continues at coordinate 67,617,886 of OZ038373.1, read as the reverse complement.
TGACAATTTGTTAGAATCCACACTTTTACCATGCTCTCTTAATAAACTTTCAAAACTGACTTGTTCTCGCCAAAACTAGAACCAAAAGTGCGATTTCGCAAACAAAGCATAGTTTACAACTTTCTACCGATAATAACTTAGGAATTTGTCGCACTTCGTTGGAAAATAACGGTAGTTCTGAGTGATATTGCCTCCTCTCTTATGAGGGAAGATATCTGGTCCTATAATTATTCACAAGGGTTTTTAAAATAAAATTGTTATATTTTTTTTATAAATTATTAAATTTAAATAAAATTATGTAAAATGCAAAAAAACACTTCAAGGATTATTACTTGCCCCTATTGATTTTTCCCCTCTGTCCAGCAAAGAAAAAGAGTGCTTTGAAGAAATAAAATTTCCCGAAGCTTTTAAGTGGTCCTATAAATTTTCACAGTACTGTATATTATAATTTAAGTTTATTTTAAAAAGTTTAAATTTATTTTACGAAACCCTCACTGTGTAACTTTTTACGTGCCGTACGAAATCAGCGGTTACCTCAAGCAAAATGTAAATAAGAATTTTTATAGTCATGTAAAAAGTGGAAATTCCGCTACAAATCTCCTTAATTTCATTAACTTTTAATTAGGCAATTAGTTATCAAGGCAATATAGTTATCTTACTTGTGAAAAGATATTCCAGTAGGGCGCCGGTGGCTGTTATTCATACAAGATTGCACAATGCACTTAATTTCACCTAATCAAGAAAATTACACAGTTTTCGAAACAAAGTTCAATTAAATAAATCTATTCACGTCTTTCACTATATCACTACTAAAGTTTTAAATTATATTATTAGTTAATACAAGAATAATCTTAATTTTTCACTCGCGAAATCAAATTAGCTATTGAAATGTCAATACCAAGTGACAGCTAAGACCTAGGGACTCAGCTAAAACGAAAAAAAATTTGACACCTAAGACCTAGCCGCAGAACAAAAACTTGCCATGCTCACACACACGACATATACACGATAGGGCTTCTACTGCGACACTTGTCCAACAAAGAAAAGAATGCACATGGGAGATTGCTCAGGACGTGCCACAAATTAAGAAATTTTAAATGTTAAATTCAAGTTTTATTTATACTAAAATAAAGCAAAGTAATAAAAGAAATTAAACATTGTTTCATCCCTAATAAAGCTCCGCTAATGATTGCACCTTGCTTTCGCGTACTTCTCTGATCACATGGCGGAGTCCCGTGAAATGCTGTAAACATTTAACGAAGTCTCATGATTTATTAATTAAATTTTTACGTCTCACAGATTCTCACTTGGGACAGAAAGAATGTGTAACTCCAAGTCACAATAATTTATCCTATCTCTCGAGCGCAACCCACACATCAGAATTTCTGTCGAGGGAGACAGAACAGATAATTTGCGTACCAAGATATCCAGAAACTATATTTTTATTCTCTCACTCTAACGTATTCATCCATTTGAAATAGTATATCAATACTTTTCACTAATAATCATATATAGGTTAGTAGAATACCTTAATATCCTATAGCACTTAGGTGACCTGTTTTCTAATTTTTGTTAAGCAATTGGTTTTGAAATAAGTAAAGGTCACCTGCATGAGCAACTTGGAGGATTGCGTATAACTATCTCTACCGGATTAATTTAATTTTCTGCCTCAGATTATCTTTCAATATTTGAAATTTTTCGTTTTGCTTTTTCTGGCTTTTTTGAGCTTGTCACGAGCCATTTAACATTTCCAAATCGTTCAATTTCCTAACTATTTACACTTCACTAATGACCATTGATTTAACCGATTTAAAGTTGCACTCCATTGTCAGACAAAAGAAAACCAATTAATTACCCAAAAAAGGCATAACAGTAGCTTTTACCAATTAGGTATTAGAAAAGGTATTTCGTTTGAATTTCCAGAAAGCAACTCCATTGGGAGTTAAAATCCAAGTGCTAAGCACAAATACAAAACAGCTCAGTTTACCAATATCCGTTCAGGTATTAAGATGTAAACAGCCCGGCAAGGGCGCTTCTAAATAACAATTTGTAACCGCACAATTTGTTACTTAATAAGAGGAGTCCTGTTTGCACGTAAACAGGATATTACAATTTGAGACACAAAATTTCCCCTCACCGCCGTAATCCGAAATTCATGATCCCAATAATCTTTGCCGACGGCAGCAAAAAGAATCATAATCTGCTGCTGTAGGCAAGTTCGTTCATGTACTTTTCAGAGGATAATATCATAGCCTCGGGCTCTACGATGGAATATTAATAAAAGTCGCAAGGAGGATACCCAAAGTGGTTGCGGTTGAATGGAATTGGGAATCGTATCATTGGCTCTCGGCGAATAGGTTTGAGTTCTCCCTAAAGTCACTTCAGGGAAAACGCAATGATATTCCCTGGAAAGGGTCGCAGAAATCAATAAACGTGCTGTAAATTTTATTCACATGTCTGAATTTCAACACAGATTACTAATGATGTTGAAGTGATTTGTAATAGGTTTTTTTCCGATATCGCATATCGGCAGCGATAGTATCGCAACACAAAAAATACGAAGCTGACATAAATGTGCCAAAAGATCGACAGTCTCCTTTACCTGCTAAAATCGTCAAAATTATGAGAAATAATAATAATTATCTATTAGAGATTATAAGATTAGAGATGACTCAAAATACCTTCTGCGATTTCCCAAAAACTAAATATATTTTTTATATTGTGACACTCGTTGCCTATGTCCGATACATTAACAGGTTTAGACAGACTCTTTGAAAAAAAGTCCAATGTATTCCAAAGGAATTAGTCCTGTTTCTAATTGAAATTGAAGGTAAGAACTAATATATTAAACGCACGGACATTGAGTGTTCTTTTTGTGGTATAATTCGCAAATGCTTCTAGTGATTGAAGGACAAAAACGTTGCCATACTAAGTCAATTTCATTACCGGTAACATCTTTATTTTTTTATTTAAAAAAAAAATTGTTTCTTATCCTCTGTCATTTCTTCTGCACCAGACAATCTCAGACAAGACACAAAAAACTCATTTATCGAAAAGATGCGATGGCGAAAGTAGAAACAGAATTGAACAAGCCATTGTGGAGTATCGTTTCCCTTATTCGCTCGACAAGATTTTATATGGCTTGTGTGCACTCAAAAAGTCAATACCAGATACCAAACAAAGTGATTGAGGAGGTATTGGATGGCCATTTTATGAGAGTCAAAATTAGAGAAGTTCTAAAAAAGCAATTGCGGTAGAAGCACTTAGTCATTAAAAAGAAATTAACTAAGTACAATATATTACCGTCTGAGTTTATATGGCCACAGTTTTGAATCGTGTAATGGGGAAAATTCTAAACACCCACGGTTTTCTTATCCTCTCTTATATGTTTTATGTAAATTTGAACATAATTTTTACACTTGCTTTATAAATTAAAGACTCGTAGATTAACACTTAAGATACCACAAGAAAAATAGGTAAAAGCATGAAAATTTTTTTCCATAAGAATAGATTTATTCCAAAAGTATTTACTACATCTTGAAAAAAAAAATATTTTGGTATTGTGGTGGCGGGGGGTGGAGATGACAGCTAACTTTGTAACGCGTGGTCCGATTTGGATAGTTCTTTTTTGTTGTACAGAGTATGATCCCCCATTGCTAACAGGAGAAAAAAATTTGGAAAAGGGTGTGGGGAGGGGTAGTCTAACTTCGTAACGCGTGAACCGATTTGGATAATTCTTTTTCTGTTGGGTAGAATATAATCCTTTGCTGATACTACGAAAACGCAAATGTTGGTGGGGGGGGGGGGGGGGGGGTGGTGAAACCTAACTTTGTAACACGTTGTCCGATTTGGATGGTTCTTTTGCTGTTGTATAGAGTGTGATCACCCATTGCTAATAGAAGAATAATTTGGTTCTATGGTGAAGGGTGGGGGTGGGGGGAGGGGTAGTCTAACTTCGTAACGCGAAGTAGAATATGATCCTTGGTTGATACTACGATAAAACAAATGTTGGTTGGGTGGGGGTGGGGGTGGGGGAGTGTGGAACCTAACTTTGTAACACGTGGACCGATTTGGATGGTTCTTTTGCTGTTGTATAGAGTGTGATCACCCATTGCTAATAGAAGAATAATTTGGCCCATAGTGGTGGGTTGGGTGGGGGGAGGAGTAGTCTAACTTCGTAACGCGTGGACCGATTTGGATAATTCTTTTTCTTTTGGGTAGAGTATGCTCCCTGGTTGATACCACGAGAAAAAAATTGTTGGTGTGGTTTCGATGGGAGAAGAGGGGTGGAACCTAACTTTGTAAAGCTGGACCGATTTGGATGGTTCTTTTGTTGTTGTATAGAGTGTGATCCACCCTTGCTAATTGGAGAATAATTTGGTCCTATGGTGGTGGTGGGGGATAGGGAGGGTTAGTAACTTCGTAACGCGTGGACCGATTTCGATGATTCCTTTTCTGTTCGGCAGAGTATGTTCCTTGATTGATACCATGAGAAAAAAAGTTTAGTGGAATGGGGGTGGGGTAGGGGGTTAAAACTAACTTTTAACGCGTGGACCGATTTGGATGGTTCTTTCTTCGTTGTATAGAGTAGAAGACACTAAAAAGTGAAAAATAAAATAGTGTTTAAAAAAAGTTGAATCGACTTCACAAAAAGCGCTAAAAAGCATAAAATAATTTTTAATTTTATATCTATTACGACATTTTGAAGTCGGTGCAAATTAAACAAATACCACAACTGAAAATAATACATAATGCTACCTGAACGTTTCAGCTTACGGGTTCATAAGAAATGACGATTTAATACTTTTGTTGGAGTTGTTTGGTGAAGTCGATTCAACTTTTTTTTTAAAGACTATTTTATTTCCATTCAACTTATGATTTTCGGGTCATATAAAACGAATACGCTCGACTAAATAATAAAGTTAAAAAATCAGGTCTGAATTAGAAACTAACTCGTAAGTAGAAATAAAATAGGTATAATTAGATTAAAAAAAAACCGAATATGTAATTGTATACATATAGTCGTAAATACAAAAATTTGAATTTGAACAAATAAGCTATTTATCTGAAACATTTTTACAAAATATTGTTGATTTTAGTTTCATGTTATTTCCTCAATTTTGAAATTTATTTATCCTTATTTTAATCCAAATAAGTTCAAAGGAATATTTCGTTCTATTTTCGGGTACAAATGGTGCTGTTTTTAGTCAAAGTTTAGATTAATTTCAAACTAATCTCGAATATTCTTCTTCGGTTACAGAAAAACGGGGAACCTTACCTCCTTCTCATTATTATCTCTTAGTTAAAATATTAATTTTTTTTGTGATATGTATTTGAGTTTTCCTTTTTAGTAAATTTTGATCTTCATAAAGAACCATATGAAAAAAAATTTTATTTTGATCTTGTAAATTTTTAACACATATACACTTACTCTGCACACCCTTAGTCACAAGATATATGACAAGAAGCTATAGCAACTATGGTTTCGTTCTGTCTGTTCGTCGTTACGTCACAGCCCCCTCTACCCTCCATATATATGTATAATTATTAAGATGAAATTTTGTATACAGACACAGATTGATGACTCAAAAACCATGTAGAAATAATGTAGTGAACCTTTTTTCATAGAGTGAAATGTGTACGTAAAAATCTGTTTTCCTTACCCCATTGAGCGAGTCTTTTAGACCTTTTCATTTTAATCCTTCAGACGCGATTTATTTACTTCAAAATTTTTAATCGATGTTTCGGCCACCTTCTGTCATCCGATCGATCTAAAATTTTGGTTATGATAACAATATAATATAGTATGTTTAATATCATTCTAACTCCATTATGGCGGACGATCTAAGATGTCGGATTATCTTTTCCTTCACAACCTCCTCGGCATGGGTATAACATGAAAGCTACTGCTGCAACTAGGATGCTCTAGTAGACTACAGATTTAGATAGTTTTTACAGGTAAATTGGATGTAAGCGACTCAACAAAAACTAGACATCTTACTTAAAAAGGATAACGTTAAATATTATAAACACATGCTTACAGACAAGTTTAGGGATTAAGACGAAAAAAATAACAAATTCTAATACCAAAAGGTACAAAAATAAAATATGTATAAAAACCTCTTAATAAGCAAGGTTTTATTAAAAAACCACTGAACTAAAAATAAAAACTAACATTCAGTGAAATTTATTTTACTTACCCTGGTCTTACGTTAGGTTAAAGTGGCTGCCTATCGAGGAAGAAAGTTGAGGATTTGTGCTCAACTCTATATAAACCTTAAAAGAGCTCCTGATAAACCGAACTAGGAACCTGACACAGAAGAACAGAACAGTAGACACAGTAGAAGTAGGGAAACACAAAAACCGGTTCCTGTGGTTAGCTAGAGCCGTGCAGTTCCAGAGAAGGTGGAGGATGGTTTCCTCTTCCTCCTCATCTTGGAAAATCCTACAGAAGTCACTCGCTGCCGCCTTGAGTCTCTCTGGCCTGATATGGCAGCCACGACAACGCCTATAAAGTTACGTCCAAGCCAGTTTAGTTCTCTGGTCCTCTTTAGGTAAGCGATTGGCCAAATCTACCAGGTGGTAATGCATGGATGATGCCTTTGGCAGCTAACATTCACAATCCTAAAGAATCTTTGCTTAATTTCCTGCTTGCATGTGCCAAGTTGGTGACTTATTTCCGAGCTAGCTCGTCAACCGACAAGTACCCGAAATGTTACTATGCCCTGGTACTCATTAGAGGTATACGTTCAGATGCTCAGTCATGTCTTTCAGGGTTGAGCGGGGTAATACGACGGTATTGGAGGTCGTATACACTTCCGTAAGAGATCTAATAACAGACTGACTATCAGACGGTCCAAGATTACCTTTATAGCCATGTTTTCAGTCTGAAAAATATGCAGTAGTCAGGCAAGCGAAACAAAATACTTAGGTCCACTTGTTCCGAGTAGATACCTCCACACACTCTGCCCTGTAGTGTATAGCAGAATTGCAAGATCGGGCGGTTTCTAGCCGATTGAGCTACTTGAGCCGTCAATTTGGTGACAAAATTTTCCTCTCTGCGACTAGGCACTTTTTAGGCGATTTACAGCAACAGCTCATATTGGCTAATCGAAGTCACATAACCCTACGTGATAGTAGAGACATTTTTGCTGTCGAGTCATCTCAAATTCTAATTTAACGCGAATAAATTTTTACTCCGGATGAGTCCAAACTGACGTTAATCGCAATGGATTTTTTTCCCTCAAACTCAAAGTATGCTCAATGCCGTTGTGTTCTGATATCTGATACAAAATTCTGAAAAAGAAGTTATAACACCAATTGCACAAAGGCAGTTCTTGGTTATGCTTTGAACAGGGGCATGCACGATTCAATAAATAATAATTTTCGTGTTCCTTTATATAAATATTAATTCCTAAAAGATTAAAACGGGCGTAATAAATAGTTGGATGCAACTGGGTGAATTATTAAATACTTAATGAAGGGTATTTTTTGTTTTTTACGACGCCTCTACCAAAATTTTTAATTTGTGTTACTTGTATCCGTTGCTGTGATTACTGTAATAAATATTGTAGTTGTAGTTGTAAGAACAACAATTTGAAAGACTTGACTGATTATAAAATCAAAAGGTGATTTTTGGGCGATTTCAAATCATCAGTGCCACGGCTCGGCGACTTTTGCTCCATAGCGTCTGGCATTATTGTTACTCGACCATCCAGAATTTTAGAATGTCCGTAGTAAGTTCGCATCCAAGACTAGACTGAATTGAGCCTAATTAAAGATAAGGATACGATTTCCATGCCGAAGAGATCCACCGGCAGAAGTTGAAGAATTGTTTTAGGAGCTTTAGAAGGTGTAGTTCTGAGGGCATCTGTAATCAGTAGTGCTGGCATTCTCTGAACTTTTTCTAGTGCTTTCTGGTGGGTCACTTTATCCAGTTTAGACCACCGTACAAACACCTTTTATGTGACTTTTGAGGCTTTCGCGGTTGGTCACTGATATTTTTTATGTTTTTCGTATTATCCGCGTAGAATTATATGTGAGTATTGATCGTATAACACTAATGTAGAGCCAGTACAGAATACCCGGCTCTTTACCCCAGCTTTTGCTTCTTAGATGTTAGGTTTCCAGCTAAGATTCCTATCCAGAACAACTCCTAGATCTTTAACTTTAAGTATTGGGCAGATGATAGGATGAACTCTATGTTTTCGACAGAAGAGCACCAACTCTGTTTTGTCCGGGTTTATGCCATGACTACAGCCAATACTCCAGAAAAATACTTTAGAACAAAGCAGCGCAATGTCATCAGCGTAGGCCGGTCTTATGGCTGGAATAACCTCCGTGTGGTGTCTAGCGGCAGCTCTTTGTATATTCACCCTAAGGAGTTAACGATCCTACTTTTGAGCATACGATCAATTAGGTTACTAAGAGAACTGCCTAAATCAAGCCTCCTAAAGAATTCCGTTATCGCCTCTGATCTAATCTTATTGAAAGCACTCTCAATATCGAGAAAGGCTGCAAGTATAACTTCCTTATGCAGTATTGATCTTTCTATACTAGCGATTAGTTGATGTGAGGCTGTCTTGAAGGACCTACCCTTATTATATCCATGTTGGGAAAGAGACAGCTTAGATGACTCGACTGTATCCTTAATATGGACGTCTATTAGTCTCTCCAGATTTTTGAAGAGGAAGAATGAAAGACTTATAGGCCTGAAGTCATTGGGCTTACAGTGAGAGGCCTTTCCATCTTTAGGAACGAAGGCCGACTTAACCTCAATCCACGAGATTGGAATATAAGTGAGGTTGTAATACAATTATGTAAGCTTACAATCAATAGAGAAAAATTACGCCCATTGCAAATTTTATTCAACTTAAGAATTAAGAATCAAGACATCTGACATAAACAAATACAGAAAATAAACAAAGATCGTAAAGCCAAAATGTAAACAAGAGCCGGCACCATGCCTGAGTCATAAGCACAATGCTAAGTTCCGTCATGTAACATGATCGCGAGATAGCAATAGGAAAGAATATTTCACATGAATAAAGTGCACATACTGCGCACAGAGGGTCATTGTCTCACGTGAGTTAATTTCGCTTTCACGTCCAAGAACTTATGATGATAATCAAATGATGAGGTAAGCGATTATTGATTTTATTGTAAGCATTATTCTAGCATTTTTGTAAGTAGAATCTAGTAGAGCGGTAAGAACTTATAGAATAGGAATTATATATAAACCGCTGTAAATGATCAATAAACCACTTTCGAGTCAATCGACAAGTCTTTATTATCCACTCCGGGTATAAGTCGGCAAAAGTTGCCTTATGATTGAAGCTCAGCTGGGCTGATACCGTCTAAACCTGGTGATATTATAGGGCTTAAAGCTATGTATCGCTTCGATTCTATTGATTTAATAAAAATTATCTTACCAGCTAAGTAGAATGTTATTGATAAATTTAATTTTTTTTAAGAAATAAAAAAACTTCAACTTTATGTAATAATTGCAAAGAAAAACTAAACTCAATAATGTATTCGTCGATGTACACGCGCGACAAATATAAACGTAAAATAAGAAAAATTAAAATCCGTCTACACAGCTTTACTTTTCCTCGTCCTGATCCTTTTCTCTTCTTCTTTTCTTCTGCTTCTATGGAAATCTGGCCTTCATGTGTTCCATTTTCACATCACTTCTTTTTCTTTTAACTTTTAATTTTTGCTTTATTTTATTACTGTCTTCTTTATACACTTCTGTGTAATTTCACTAATTTCTCTATCAATAACTTTAACCAGACTGTACCCTTCACTTACTAAGGTACTTGATTTGTATTTTTTCCCCTATTGTGTCAAATTATGTCTTTTCCCGAGGAAATTTCTTAATAGGGGGAATTATTTAAATGCTGTCAAATTGTTTTCCCTGTATACTACTTAAAATAAAATCTAAATAAACCCGCCTGAATTTTAGATTTGAACTAAAAATAAAGAGGTGTTTACATGACCTATCAATATTCTATGTTCAATTTCATCTTTTTAAAAGTTAATAAACTAACCCAGTGCTAAGTTTTATATGGTTCAGGTCTCAAGTAACTTAATTTTAATATTAAGCTTAATCCGTTAACCTACCTAAACCTGTTCATTTTTACTATCTATTACAAATTTACATATATACAGGGCGTTTCACATAAGGTTTGCCAAAATAAGTGGGGTGATAGATCGCATCTCTCTCTTACTACAGTTCCCGTAATACCGTGTGGCGAGAGAACAACTATAGCCGATTCGAGACAAAGATTGCAGATGGACCTGCAATTTAAAGTGGATTCCGAACCACTGACATTTTCTCTGCAACCACTATGTTCATTTTATCATAATCTGTCGTTAGCAGAAAGCAACCATGATTCGCCGTCGGTGGAACCACCGAATTGCTAACCGACACGATATCACTTACTCCACCGTCCGCCGATTTTATAGATCGCACCTAGTAGGTGCAATCTCTAACCGTTTAGTAGTTCCAAGGGGATTCATAAATTTGCCATTTTTTAAATTTTAATTCTTATATTTTGAACTAATCAACGCAGCGACATCAAACAAACGCCATAAAAACACTAAGTGAAAAATTAATTCCCTGATTACTTAAAATTCAGCATTTTTACGAATTTTCTGGAAAATGTTTTATACCTGATTTTTATCATTTTAGTCTACAGTATCTACATATGTTAAAACTCTGGAAAAACCCTCAAACAAATCTCAAAGAAACAAAATTTGTACATTGTGTACATGTGAAAAATGAGGAGATTAAAAAATAATTTGTTAAGGTGAAAGAGCCACTGTACATAATGTGACAAAATGAAGAAGAAGATTTTGATTAAGGCAAAAGTAATTTTCGTATATGATTTATTTTAAAGCTTTTTAAAACTAAATAAATTACTACTACCGAATTCTATCATGTTCGTGCACACGCTCTTGGCCGGATTTTTAATCAGTCAGCAATTTATTTATAATTTAAATGCAATGCCAAGATTATAAAGCTGTTTAAGAACATTCTATTGTTTTTTTTTCACAACTATTAGTAGCTTTCTAAAAAATTATATTCCTTATTACAATCAAGTGCAACATTCAGTCTTTATTTATTAACAATACTCATTAGAATGATTAAACACTACGTTTTTATACCAGTGATATCTTGAATCCATCGCAAATACGAAGTTATTCGGGTATAAACTCCGGGAAATCCTTTTTCACAACCCAGGACACTGCCGAAAGATGTAATTCCTACCAAAACCTTCTTTGAACCATCTTCTACTACCAGCGGTCCTCCGGAATCTCCAGTACACGTTGATTTGCCATTTGCTCCACTAGTGCATATATTCGTATGTGTTAAGAAGTTTGGATAACTTCGGCGACATACGTCCTGATCCAAGACGGGAACTTCGACATATCTGAGTACGTAAGAAATTGTTTTTGTTCCTGTTTGATAGATTCTAAAGTTTAAAGTCAACTGCAAAGTGCATGAATTTACCTGTGTCAAAACGACCCCAGCCCGACGCTGTTGCAAATTTCCCATCAAAATCATCAAACACTTGCTTACCACTTGGCAACTTTATAGCCTTAATCTCATCTGCAATAGACTTAATATCGTCTTAACATTTTGATAAATTTTCTTGTAAATTGCTTACCGCCGAGTGGTGCTGGCATTGGAAGTTTTAAAAGAGCAATATCGTTCTTTAATCTATGTGTATCCCACTCTGGATGAATGAAAAAATTCTCCTTTTCGACATTTATTCGCTTTTGTCCATCCTCCTTAGGTTTTCGCAATTCATGGGCACCAAGAAAGACGAGAGCTTTACTAGCGCTGAAAAAGAGTTATTATAATTAGAAGTCTACTATAACCTACACATAAGTTATGTACGAGCGACTGTTTCTGCCAAATGAATCACAGCAGATAAAACACTCAAATTTAACTATCAAAAAACAGTCACTGATACACTATGCGTACATATCCAAACAGTGAGCGGCTGTGACTACAAATTTATCAGATATTAAGGATCCTCCACACCAGTTAAGTCCCCTAGGAGTCTTGAGTAGTATTCCAACTTGGTAAGGAAATGAATTTTTAAAAGCGACATTTCCTCCAAAGATGCGCTTCATCGCTCCTTGTCGATGCAAATCTCTATCTTGCACTGCATTATCTTTGGACATATACCGCGCCAACTTTTGCGGAATTTTTATCAAAGGCCTGACGCGCCTCCAGTTAATCCTCTCAGCAGGACCGGTGAGAATGAAACTAAATAGAATTAACAGAACCGCAACTTTTTTCATACTCTCGATTTACGTGTTAAACTGACTAATTCGAACGCTGCTTTTGTCTACAAATTTATAGTATCGGATTAGACAGATTTCAGACACTTGAGAGGGGTCACTAGACTTGGGAAATATACTGGAACCGTTCCGCCTTTCTGAGCAGTAAATCTGTTTGCAAAAACTGTCGCAAGATATGATATCAATCGTGGTTAAATCTTAGATATTTGAACTACTGATGTGAAGTAGACCGCAAATGTTGACACGATCTGGATTTTAAAGAATTATTGAATTGCAGAGGTAACAATATGTGGACCTTAATTAGTATTTAGTGTAACGAATAAGTAAACTTGGTAAATTTGTGATCAACAGGTCAGGGTCTATGGGTTCTCGGAACAACAGGCAAAATAATGGGACTGAAATATAAGCGTCTTTTGTAACTGCAAAAAACTTAAATAAATAAAAGTCTTTATTACCTATTATAATTGAGTGAAAATACATTTTCTAAGATACTCTTAGTTATAATGAAAATAATAAATTATAAGTCTTATGGGATCTTAATGAAAAGACTTAAAACTATAGAAGTATACTTACGACAGATGTAATGAGAAAATTAAAGTCTCTTAAGATTTTAATCGTTGGACCGAATCAAACAAAATTCTTCGGTAACAGTAAGTTATGACTACTTATAAAACAAAGCATTCTGTTGAAACTGTTATTAAGTGACTTGAAATTTTTTTTAGCAAACATTAACTATTTGTACTGACTTTTAACACTTTTCCAATTTTAACATTAAATCCCATCGACGATTGTTTTCTGCTGAAAGCAGATTACGCTTAAAGACCAGTAAGGCGGAAATTTAACAGATATACGAGTACATATAGTATAGTGAGCAACAAGCCCAAAAATCATCTAAAATTTGACAAAAATAATTATATTTATCGATTTTTCGGTTAACACTTGGTGGAATTATTAAATTTGCACCGACTTCAAAATGTCGTACTAGATATAAAATTAAAAATTATTTTATGCTTTTTAGCGCTTTTTGTGAAGTCGGTTCAACTTTTTTTTAAAAACTATTTTATTTTTCACTTTTTAGTGTCTTCGACTCTATACAATGAAAAGAACCATCCAAATCGGTCCACGCGTTAAAAGTTAGTTATAACCCCCTACCCCACCCCCATTCCACTAAACTTTTTTTCTCATGGTATCAATCAAGGAACATACTCTACTGAACAGAAAAGGAATCATCGAAATCGGTCCACGCATTACGAAGTTACTACCCCCCCCCCCCCTCCCCCACCACCACCATAGGAACAAATTATTCTCCTATTAGCAATGGGGGATGTCACTCTATACAACAGCAAAAGAAGCATCCAAATCGATCCACGCGTTACAAAGTTAGGTTCCAACCCCCTTCTCCCACTCCCACCCCAGCAACATTTGTTTTCTCGTAGTATCAACCAAGGATCATATTCTACCCAACAGAAAAAGAATTATCCAAATCGGTCCACGCGTTACAAAGTTAGCCTACCCCTCCCCCCTCCCCCCACCCGAGGCCAAATTTTTTTCTCCTATTAGCAATGGGGGATCATACTCTGTACAACAAAAAAAGAACCATCCAAATCGGACCACGCGTTACAAAGTTAGGTTTCAGCCCCACCCCCCACCCCCACCCTACCAAACATTTTTTTGACATGGTACCAATCGGTGAACATACTCTACCCAACAAAAAAAGAATCATCAAAATCGGTCGACGCGTTACGAAGTTATGCCCGGTCAGACATAAAAAAAATAAATAAAAAATAAAAAAATAAATAAATAAAAAAAATTACGCGTCGAACTTAGAACCTCTGTGTTTTTGGGAAGTCGGTTAACAAGGCGGAGCTGGATCAATTGGTTGAGCGGCACGACCACCATGTCGTGGTTCCCGAGTTCGAGACCAGATCTGTTCGTGGGTTTAAAAAAATTTTAAATCACTCCGTCTCTGGACTGTTGTCTAGCTCACAGCAATGCACAAAACAATACATGCAAGTTTCCTCACTCCCCTTACCCTAATTCCCTGCCAGTTTAGCCATGCTAACGCATCAAAGCGTTGTTAAAAGGTTTTGGCCACAGCGTAAGAACGAAAATGAAATTAATGTAACCTAGGCGTTTCGTCTGTTCAACACATAATGAAAAGTCTCACTTCATCTATCACCCTAAATGAATCATCCAAGTATAATCCCTTGTTACGCAAACAAATAGAGCACTACTTATCACAACCAAAACACAACGGACCATTTACCCACCCACCCTAACCTAACCTATCAGATCCAACAACCCCATTTGCACCACCAATAATTTAGCTTAAACATTTAAATTACCGCACCCAAATCAATTTCTCAGTCTTAAATTAAATCCAGACAACATAGCAATGACCTTCATGATAAGTTCGTAACATACAGCTGTATCAAGGTGGCCACTTTATTTCAAGAACCAATTTCCCTGACATTTCCCGGTTTTTAGATCATATTTGAGTTTTTCCCTAACTTTACGTTGTATGTTAATACTTTTATATTGTGTCAATCACGTAACAGATCAGATATTTGCATGCCTTTCGGACGCAGCAAGAAAAACAATGTTGTTTTATAGAATACGAGAGATATTCAATACAGGGCTGATCAAAATAATAGTTAATGAACCTGAGAACCCGTCCATACACTCATTTCGCTTCTAAGCTTCTGTTCTTTTGAACTTTAATTTGTACTATTATTTATTTATTTATTTATTTAAGATTCATCAAAGGGCTGATTACTTAACATGTAAATATAAATAGTTATAAAATAAAATAAGAATCACAATAATTACAATAATTAATAAAAATAACTAGAAAATAATTAATAAAAAAAAACTAGAAAAATAGAAAAATAATTAACTAGAAAAATAATTAAAAATACATAATAATTACAAACTAATAACAGAGTAGTTAGGAAAGTTTGGCCTTCACAGGATTTTTTTTGTTGTTGTTAAAATTTGAATTAAAAAACCGAGACATTGACATGACGGACTCGTGAAAACCGTAATTTGTGAGATCCTGTGGAATTTTAAGTAAATCTCGATTTCGCAAGGACCGACTAGGAATCGATATATTCAAAGAAGACAACAAGACTGTAGAGTTACCTTGAAAAAAATCAAAAGCGAAAAAACTTTTTGAGATGTTACGGCTGAATTCAAGAGAGTCTAGTGTTATGAGCTTAAGCCTATCTGAGTACGGCGGCAGGATAAGAGGGTCGCTCCAAGGAAGCCCACGAAGTGCAAAGCGAACAAAACAGCGCTGGACTGCCTCTACCCGGTCAATTGAGTCACGATAAAATGGTGACCAAACACAACCAGCATTCTCCAGAATAGGCCTAACAAAGTTGCAGTAAAGAAGCCTGGTGATATAAGGGTCGTCAAATTCCTTGCCCATCTTTTTATAAAACCTAATGTAGAATAAGCCTTAATAACTATCTCATCAATGTGATGGTCAAACGTAAAACGACTGTTCAACCAGACACACAAGTCCTTGGTCCTATTAATTTTTTCTAGAACACAGCCATGCATGGTGTAGTTGAAGTCGAGAGGATTCTTTCTACAAGTAAAGGACATAGACGTACATTTACTAATATTGAGAGGAAGATAGTTATCAGAACACCAGTTGTAGAAAGCGTCTAAGTCAGAATTTAAAAGTTCACAGTCTCCAATAGAGGACGCAACACGGACAATTTTGGCGTCGTCAGCATAACAAAGAATTTTTGAATATTTCAAGAATAAAGGTACATCATTGATGAATATAATAAATAAAATCGGGCCCAGATGACTTCCCTAAGGTACGCCAGAGGAATTAAAAATAAACTTGGATAGTGATCCACAGAAGGACACACGCTGAGTCCGATTTAGTAGGTAAAAACGAACCCAGATCTTTCATTTCCAGTTAAGAAGGAGGAAATAATGTCAAATATCTAAAATCCTTAGAGCAAGTATCGCAGTTGTCAGAATGAAAAGCTGTCTTAAAAAAGTCGCCGAAAAGGTTCGCAACCGTTAAGGGATCACTACTTTCAGTGTCACCTAGTTTTAATAAAGTAGGGTAGCCGGCGGTGCTACGCTAGAGTTAACAAATCTCCAAAACTGCTTAGGCTCACCGCGTATAATGGACCTCATTCTGTTAACGTAATTATTATATGAGGCATGAGTTACGGAATTGAACTCATCGCGCAATTGTGAGTAGATATAAAAATCCGAGTCGCTCCTTGAAGAGCAGAACTGCTTCCATGCTTTATTTTTTAAGTTTTAAAGATGCTTCAGCGAGCTATTGAGCCAAGGCGGACTAGAGAAAGAAAAAAACGAACGAGAAACAGGAACACAATGCAAGAAAGAAGTAAACAAATTGTCATAAAAAGCACTTACCGCCACATTAATGTTCCGCTCATAAAAAACATTGGACCAATTACAATTCAATAAAAAATTATTCAATAGAGAAAAGCCAGCCTTTTTAAAATTAAAAGAGAAGTCGTCGTGAATCAGAAATGCAGCAGGCAGTGGATCGAAGACCAAAGCAATTTGAAGCGCAGGATGATGAGACGTCTCAGGAACTAAAGGAACCGGGCAACGCCTGACCAAGGTGCTGCATGGGTCAGTGCTGAACACCAAATCCAAAAATCTGCCGGAATCATTAGCGATGCTGGAACACTGTACAAGCCCGGAAGAGGTTATGCTGTCGATGAAACATAGAGAACTCTGCGATGCAGGTGATTGGGAAGGAATCAGCCCGTCAACATCTGATGACACCCAGCTAATACTTGGCAGGTTGAACTCTCCGAGGAGCAACTACTCATCTTAAGGACGCAAAGAGGAGGAAAGAGTGTCGATGCATAGAGCAAGTGAGTCGTAAGTATCCCTGGTCGCTCCCGGAGGAATGTAAGAGGTGGAAATAATCATGTTCTTATCCGGCAATCTTAGAAATATACATAAAAGTTCCAAAATATTCGAGTCCAAAATCTCAATAACAGAGCAAGGGATGTTGCGACGAACAGCGCAAAGTCCTCCTCCCCCGACAGGAGCGTTCACTGCAGATAGATGTCGGTCACGCCGAAAGACGATGTATTCTGAGCCGAAGAGCTCAGCATCGGCGATCATACCAAGAAGCCAAGTTTCAGTCAGACAGATCACGTCGAAACATGGAAAAGTAGGGCTGGTATAGAGACAAGTCGTCTTTGATCGAAGGCCCGTTACGTTAGCGTAGTAGAACGTGATCTCGCTGATGAGTTTTTTGTAGCATCTCTAGAGCCTGAACGGTTTTTCAGTGACTATGTTCTAATTATTTCACCATAAAGTTTTTGAGAAATACACTGGAAAGTTGTAAAATTGCGGCCTGTGATCAAAATAATAGGTAATTTTTGTAAAAACAAAAATTGTTCAAAAATGATTTGAATTTTTTCACTACTATAGTATTCTGAAAAAAACTGACTTAGTTGATTTTTGTCAAAATTAAGTATGATTTTAATATTCTTTCTCATTAATTTTTTAAGATGGGTCGAAAGAAACATTGTTACGTGAATTGCCAAAATGATGAAATGTGAAAGAAATACTCAAAAATTTATTGGTAATGCTGTAATGTGTCTTTTCTCCTGAAGCCTGAAAACCCCTCAAACAAACCTCAAAGAAACATAATTGAGGAGATTAAAAAATAATTTGTTAAGGTGAAAGAGCCACTGTACATAATGTGTGTTACAATAATGACAAAGTGAAGAAGAAGATTTTGATTAAGGCAAAAGTAATTTTCGTATATGATTTATTCTAGAACTTTTTAAAACTAAATAAATTACTACTACCGAATTCTATCATGTTCGTGCACACGCTCTTGGCCGGATTTTTAATCAGTCAGCAATTTATTTATAATTTAAATGCAATGCCAAGATTATAAAGCTGTTCAAGAACATTCTATTGTTTTTTTATTTTCACAACTATTAGTAGTTTTCTAAAAAATTATATTCCTTATTCCAATCAAGTGCAACATTCAGTCTTTATTTATTAACAATTACTTAATAGAATGATTAAACACTACGGTATATACTACTGGTATATCTTGAATCCATCGCAAATACGAAGTTATTCGGGTATAAACCCCGGGAAATCCTTTTTCACAACCCAGGACACTGCCGAAAGGTGTAATTCCTACCAAAACCTTCTTTGAACCATCTTCTACTACCAGCGGTCCTCCGGAATCTCCAGTACACGTTGATTTGCCATTTGCTCCACTAGTGCATATATTCGTATGTGTTAAGAAGTTTGGATAACTTCGGCGACATACGTCCTGATCCAAGACGGGAACTTCGACATATCTGAGTACGTAAGAAATTGATTTTGTTCCTGTTTGATTAATTCTTAATTTTAAAGTCAACTGCAAAGAACATGAATTTACCTGTGTCAAAACGACCCCAGCCCGACGCTGTTGCAAATTTCCCATCAAAATCATCAAATAGCCTCAATAGAGGGGTTGCCGGGAGCTCTGGAGTCGTCCAAGGTTCTTTTTAATTGAAAAGACTCAGTACACAAGATACTTAAATTCTTTATTCAAATCACTTCGTCACTTGCCACTTCGGGGGTGCTACAGGTTAGTATCCTTGGCCCACTTCTCTTCTTCTATACGTTAACGATGTTTCGCTTCTGACCCTCAGTAAAATTCTGTGATATGCGGACGATGCTAAGATTTTTCGCATTGCTTCTCACGAAGCAGACTGTGGTACCTTGCACTCTGACCTTGCTGTGTTCTTTTTTTTTATAGAATTAACCCTTCTAACTCAGAAGGCGCACTTCACAGGCAGAGGCCTGGAATCAATTGACCTATTCACCAGAATATAACAAATATTGAGATGAATGAGGCTCCCACAACCCATGCAATAAAATATTAGTAAACAAAAACAAAATATGAACAATCCCAAGCACTACAATCAGGGGTGCAAAGACAACAGAGATCGTTTAAGCAAATCTTTAGTAAGAGCCAGGTCAAAAATAGGGCACAAATTCACGGCTCTACACATGCGATTAATAGGCTCATGCATACCATAGTTAGAGCGAGAATGGATAACATGTAGTAAAGGCAATCTCCTTAAGCTATACGGGGTTTGCCTAAAAGTAACCAAACTTGCAAGAGTGAGAGAATCTATATTCAAGTTCAAAAGCTGATGAATAAATACTAGATCAGCAATTCTACGACGTTCCTCTAACGAGTGCATATTAAGCAATCGGAGGCGATCCTCATAAGGAGGAAGCCTTAATGGATCATTCCATGGGAGGTCCCTCAGAGCGAACCTAACGAAGTTCCGCTGCACCGACTCAATGCGTCTAGAATGAACAGCATAGCAAGGAGACCAAACCTGAGATGCGTACTCAAGAATTGGTCTAACTAAAGAAAAAAATAAGTGAATAAGGGTCTCTCGATCACAAAACTCCCTTGACCACCGCTTAACAAAGCCAAGGACTGAATTACTCCGAGATACTATATGGTTTATGTGCAGAGTGAAGTCGAGTTTCTTGTCTAGCATTACACCGAGGTCAGTAACGGATTCCACACGACGGACATTAGTTTCCGCAAAGGTATAATCAAAGACGAGCTGATTGTTGTTCCTAGAAAATGACATAACTTCACATTTATCAAGGTTAAGTTGCAGTCCATTTGTGGCACACCAACCCCTGAAGGTATTCAAATCATCCTGAATGCAGGAAGAATCATAACTGTTACTAACGCATGAGAAAATCTTCATATCGTCTGCATAGATTAAAACTTTGGAGTGCTTAATCAGAGGGACAATGTCGTCAATGGCAAGAATAAACAGCAGCGGCCCCAGATGGCTACCCTTCGGTACACCAGATGAAGCCCTAACGACTCTAGATAAAGTATTACGAAAAGAGACACGGTAAGTCCTATCTTTCAAGTAAGAGCAGATCCAGTCGCGCAATAAAGGCGGAAAACCTAACCTTTCAAGCTTAAGCATAATCACGGGGTGAGGGAGCTTATCAAATGCCTTGCTAAAGTCGGTGTAGACACAGTCAATCTGGAGTCCCTGTTGGAAGGCAGAGATAATGTGTGATGTAAATTCCAGAAGGTTGGTTTTTGTCGATCTACCAGGCAGAAAGCCATGTTGATTTGATGAGATTAGCCCCTTACACTGCCCAACAAGCTGTGAGTATATAACAGATTCAAACAACTTGGGTATGCAAGAAAGCTTCGCGATTGGCCTATAATTTGTTATGGAGTTTTTAAGCCCCTTTTTATAAACAGGAATTATAAAGGAGTTCTTCCATAAGGTAGGAAATCTTCCGGCCTGAAGAGATTTGTTGAAGATGAGTTCCAGTGGAGTGAGTAAAGCATCAGAACAGGATCTCAAGAATACAGGTGGAACACCATCAGGACCAAAAGAAAAGTCCAGTTTGAGTTCCTTGATAGCATTCATGATAATGTCGCGAGATATAGTGGGCAAAGAAATGGAGGTAGTGGGACGATTTTGGATATGACCAAACTCTCCCAGGGAAGGCACAAAGTTGCCTGATAAAAAGGCACCCTCACAAAACAATGCAAAGTTGTCAGCTATATCAGGCGCGCTACAACTAGAGGATCCATTATACCACATTGTAGATGGATAATTATCGGTTTTCTTTTTCAGATTTACAAATTTAAAAAAGGTACGAGGATCATTGTGCAAGCTACTGCGAACATTATCAAGGTATTCCCTGTATAAAGATGACGATAACGCTAAGAAGCATTCATGACAATAAACGAATTCAGAATAAGCTGACGCACTTCTACTGCTTAAGTAGGTTTTCCATAACCGATTTTTTTTATTCTTAAGACTCCGTAGTTCCCTAGTATACCACGGGGGAGAATGAGAGGATGATCTCACCCGTTTAAGTGGTACACACAAATTAAACAGGTCATAAATCCTATCATAAAAAACGGAAACGCAATCGTCGATATCGTATTCATGAAAAAGAGATGGGAAATCAATTGAGAGAATCCTGTTCGAAAGATCAGAGAAGTCCGCCCTTTTAAAATCAAAAACGTACTGATCTACGTTGGGGTCAACAATATTAGAACCATCGTAACAAAAAGAGATAAAAATGGCCGGATGTAAACTGTCGATAGCGGATAAATTACGAGAAGTCGGTTCAACTGTAGTGTTACTCGAATCAGAAGAAAAGATGAGATCTAACTGCCTTCCCATAGAGTTCTTTACATCACTCATTTGGTGTAAACCAGAGGAGGAGATGGCGTCAAGAAAATGGGAATCTTTAGCAGTAAGACAATTTGAAGGAAGGTAGTCATCGTCATCAGCGTTGAATACCCATTGAACGTTGGGTAAGTTAAAGTCACCAAGAAGGATTATTTCGTCCTCTGGGTTTGTCATATTATTAATAAAATCTAAGCTAAGAATTAAAAAATCGTAGAGACTCCGACCATCTGCATCAGCATGGTTAGTCAAGTTTGGAGAGATATAACAACATAGAAGGAATATATTCATCTTTCCCAGAGCTATCTTAAGAGCTAAGAGCTCGATTGTGAGCGTGACGGATAAAGCAGGGATATCAACCAAACTGCAATCCAAGTGCGATTTGCATGCAACCAACACGCCACCTCCACGTGCCATGGAGTCAGAGTATCTATCCTTACGAAAAATCTGATAGGACTCGTCAAGAATTTCAGCATCAGTAAAACCGCAATGAAGCCAGGTTTCGGTCAGAGTGATGACGTCGTAACAGCAGGCAAGAGAAGCCTGAAATAACTGGCTGGATCTTGTTCTTAGTCCCCTTACATTTTGGTAGTAAAGGGATAGCGTTTCAAGTTTTTTTGGTTGGTAGAAGAAGTTCTATTCTGAGTGTCTCCCGCGACCCTACGACGGGGCACAAATTCGTGCGCAATGATATTCTCGGGCCAGAAATCGGGGGCAGACATTATCTCAAAAAGTTCTAGGGAGGATGTCAACTTAAATGACGACATGAGTCCTTGAGAATGGCGAGATCCAAGAAATTGACAACGGAGGAGTGCTGAGTCATCAACACCACTCCTCTCCCTCACGTAACCAACAATGTCGTCAACGGAAGTCGAGGGATCAAGACGGGAAACAAAAAAGGACCGCGGTGGTTGCGCAATCCTAAGGGTGAAACCCTCATTTCTAGAAACGTTAATTGATCTTAATTGATTATTAATTGTGTCATGCGATGGTTGAGGGCCAGACTGAGGGGGGCCAGGAGATATGTTCCCAGCTGGGTCCGATGCAGGGGGAACACGAGCAACACTACGACGACGCCTCCGTCTACGAGCGGTCTGCGGTCGGCGCGGGGACTGGTCGAGTACGGGCAAGGCATTGTCCGCAGAGCGAGAAGGTGGTGGAACTACCGCCAGCCCCGAGGAAGAAGTTTCTAGACTTTCACAGGCAGAAGTGGGACACGGAAAAGAAGGATGGGGTTCGGTGCAGGGCGGCGAAACAGAAGGCTGCATTCGAGAAGAAGCCGAGCGATGCGAGGACAGGACACTCAGGTCAGAAGCAATAGAGCCCAGCACCTTGGAGTTAGCGGATACAGCCTCGGAACAAGCACTCAGGTCACATTTTACCTGCTTTACACCGCGGCGGATGTCGTCGACAATGGGGAGGATGGGTGATGGACCCGCTGAAGAAGACACGCTCGGGTCGAGACCAGCAAGAGAGGCATGAATATCTGCGACTGGTGTGTTCGTAATCGCCTTCCTTTAAATGCCGGCAAGTGCACCGTTATGACCTTCTCCCACAAAAGACGTCCTTTGACTACACCGTCGATGGCGTTGCCTTACGCAGGGTTGATAAGATGAAGGACCTGGGTGTGGTCCTAAATTCTCGCGTTTCATTCGCTAACTTGATGCTGGGTTTCGTTAAAAGATGGTCTAAGGAACTCGATGATCCCTACCTAACTAAGCTTCTTTACTGTACCTTGGTAATACCGCTTTTGGAATATGCCAGCCCCGTATGGATTCCCTATTTCGCCGTTCACGTAAACTGCGTCGAGGCAGTGCAGCGCAGATTTCTTAGGTTTGCCCTCCGTGGACTTCCCTGGACTGATCCCTGGTTGCTCCCTTCTTATACTGATCGTTTGGGGCTGATTTCTCTTGACTCCCTTGAAAAGAGGTCTAACATCTCCAAACTATAATTTTTGTTCGATCTATTGCAGGGAACAATAAATTCTCCTGACTTACTGGCGGCTGTGAATATCTCTATCCCGCAACGATCCTTGAGGAATCGCAACTTCCTGCACGTCTCCGGTCATCGTACTCTGTATGGGATGTACGACGTGATGTCTGGCCTCTTCAACCGACATTTCGCCAATCTTGACCTTAATCTCTCCAGATTGCAACTGAAGGACACCCTCAGACAGTGTCTTGGTTGTCGCGTGATCGAAGATGGTGTGAACCGCTGTCTTTCGATCGTTTTGATTGATTGATTTTTAGCTTCTAGTTTGTAGTTTAGTTTATAAGTCTTTTTGCGCTGCAGTAATCTTTGTTGATGAATCTGAAGGAAATAAATAAGTAAATAAGTATTTGTTTTTCTAACGTCTAAATATACAATTTTCTCCAATACTTTCTTTAATTTTACTCTCTATTGATACTGGGCTGATGGCTGGAGGGAAAAGATAAGTCGACCCTGCTGAAGAGAGATGGATTGGTCGATCAAATGAGGTATTTTAATTAACTTTATCCAGCTTTTATACGTAGTCTTCATGTTTATATCGAGATCGGTGATTTATGGCTGCGTTGACGAAAGTCAGTGTGAGTGCAAGCAGAAACGACTAACAGGCTACGACACAGAAAGCCGGTGTTTGTAAGCGGTATGACCAACAGGCTACGCCACAGAAGGTCGATGTAAGTGTATGTGACTAATAGGCTGCGCCACAGAAAGTCGCTGTGAGTGTAAGCGGTATGACCAACAAGCTACGCCACAGAAAGTCTTTATAAGCGGGATCATTAACATGCCACAGAAGGTCTATGGGCACGAATTAGACTAACAGGCTACGCCACAGGAAGTCTACGGATGTAAACGGAAAGACTAACTGGCTACGCTACGGAAGGATCATAGAAATGGATTCGACTAACACGCTACGCCACGGAAATTCTACGGGTCGGAACAGGTAAAACAAACTATTAATTAGCTAGGGTACTGTTAACTTTGCAATTCATTCATAAACGACAAGCGCTTGCTTGTTCTTGAAGCTTGAGTCCTACTTCTAATGCCGCAGATCTATTAGATATGAAACTGACCACTTTCATAGTACTACTGCTCAAATTCTGCTTGGCGATGCTCGCTTTTAAAATTTTGGAGAGGCCCAGTTTTATTCCCACATCAAGTAATTTTCTATTCCTACTACATATTCCTACTAAACGGCGTGATACAAGGGAGATACACAAACAAAACCTACTGGACTGGTTTTCTTAACATGTACATGGTATGCATGCTAGTGGAGGGCGACGCAGCTAGTGGAAAATCGACTTCATCTGGTTCTTAAGCACAAGTCTCTTATAACTGTGCCACTGGATAACGTCACGCACATGTGCAGACCATGGAACTGGAGTTTTTATGGACATATAGAACGAGGAGTTTGTTTAAAAAGTGAAACGTCGAGAAATCACTGCATTAGACAGATCTGTAAATGCTGTAGCCAATGTATTATTATAAATGTACACCCTGCGTCACAAACAAAAGGTAGTAAAAACAAACAACCTAAACCATCGACTCCTGTGTTGTGTTATTATCAAAACAGAATCCATTTTAAACTTCACAAGCAATAAGCAAGTAAGTGTTTCAATGGTCAGAAAAAGATTGCAGAATACAACTTACCTAGTAGAATAGACCGCCTGCTGAATAAGAAACATATTAGAACTCAGAAACAGTTTGCTTCAAATTAAAAGTAACACACATAAGAACAGTTTCGGGACATTCTTTGTAGTGGCGAAACAAAAATAAATTTATTTGGTTTGTATGGTAAATGTCAATTCCAGCAAACTGAGGAAAAGGAGTTCCACCCTCGATATACAAAATGAAACTGAAACATGGTGGTAGCAGCGCCATGGTGTGGTCATGTTTCTCTTGATCATGGGTTCGGCCTGTATTTCACATAGATGATATTATGAGCAAGAAAATATACCGCGATAGTTTAGAATCTTGTCATATGCAGAGGACAATATGCCGTTAAAACGGCAGCTCCAACAGGATAATTATCTCAAACAGGTGAGTTCTTGGTTGACCGACAACCAGGTGTAAGTGTTGCCATGGACGTCTGAGTCACAGATCTCAACCCGATTCATAATTAGTTGTACATGTTGTTACTTTATTGCGTTGGCTATTTATTTTATTTATTTATTTATTGACAATATTTCATCAAAGTGCTGACTTCTACAAAAAACTAAAAAAGAAAAACAATATAATACAATATAAATACAAAATATTAAAACGCAAATGTGTATAAAAAGTACATAAAAAGTAAAAAGTACATACAAGGTGAACAGTAAAACGTAACTTCAACAAAGCTGACTCCTCACATGATTTCGCGATAGATGAAAATCAATGCGACCAAAAACCCATAATTAGTGCGAAGGAAAGGTTAACTAAAGGATGTCGCGATTCCTCAGGGAGCGGGCCGGAACCGATATGCAAAAACAAGCCAAGAGAACAGTAGAGTCTATGGACCCCCAAATGCAGTCGAAATCAAAAAGGATCCTGGAGTTACGGCGTCTCATTTCAAGTGCAGCAGTCAAAGTCTATTAACATAAAGTGGTAATATAAGGGAGTTATTCCAAGGAAGGCCTCGAAGAGCAAACTAAAGTGGTGTGGACCTGGTGAAGCTTGATGAAATGTTTCTTGTAATAGGGCGTAGTCCCTTTTATTTAAGGCTTCTATAGTCCTCCACTTCTAATTGTATCTATTTGGAAATTAGATACAATTTGCAATACCTTAAAATAAAAACTGGATTAATTAAATGTTATTTATTTTATATTATTTGATAAAGTGGAACTAAAACTTTTTACAATATTATTTAAAATGTCACATTAAATCTAATACAATGAAAAAGTGTTTAAAATTTTCTTTGTATTGAGTACAGTATTTTCTGTCTAGGAAGAAATGATTATATAGAATTTCAAAGTGTTTGTATTTCACAATTTTAAGTTTTTTCAAAGTGTACAGGTTGAGTAAAATATTATTTGACAGTACAGTCTGTTTGAAAAAAAAATAAAAGTGGATTTAGAATAATTTAATTTTAATTTTTAGCAATTGTCTAAAATTTCTTTTTTTAATGTCCATAATAAAAAACAATAATACGTGTAGCTACCGCTACACGAACCTAATGAACCTCTGTTGAACAGCTTCAATGCGATTGATGTGTGTCCCATAGAGCGGTGACCAGACGGTATTCTAGAATAGACCTGGCAAAAGTGCAAATTAACTTTTTGTAATATAGGGGTCATCAAATTCCTTTGACCACCTCTTCACGAAACCCAGAGTCATATTAGCCTTGGTGACTATCGCATCCAAATGATCCTCGAAAGAAAATTGGGAACTTAGCCAGACATCTAGGTTCTTAGTCTTTGTAACACTTGTTATAGGACAACCCTCTATGGTAAAGTTAAATTGAAAGGCAACAACATATTTAATACATTACAAATAAATGTTTGCGTGTTTCCTTCACTTCTCATCACTTTTGTAATGCGACGCTCTTTCTGTTAATAATGTTTATTTTGACCCATCTAAAAAAGTAATCAGAAAGATTATTAAATCATCTTATCATAAAATAATTACTTATACTTACTTTTGACAAAAATCAACTAAATCAGTTTTTCTCAGACTAGTAGTGAAAAAATTCAACTGAAAAAACAAAAATTACCTATTAATTTGAACACACAAAAATGACGCATTTTATAACTTTCCAGTGTATTTCTTAAAAATTGAATTAATACCCAATTAACTTCATGGTGAAATAAGTGGAACATAGTCACTGAAATAATGGTACCACTTAAAGCTTAGAAGAACATCACTTTTAGAAGCGAAATTAGTGCATGGACTGGTTCTCACTATCATTACCTTCTAATTTAGTAACACTGTAGATTTGCATTAATCAAAAAGGAATTGTCGAAACTACTCACTTCACGTGCACATTTTTGTCTATTAGAACTTTTTTCATTTTCCTACAGTTGGTACCTTTTTATATACCCTCGAAACTAGATTGGCACGGTACTCAAGCTCAATATACACGGATTCGCTTTTACGCGATCTTGAAATAAAAAATTTTTTTTTGGGGTTTTATCTTAATGGTTTTGTATAATGTAAGGAAAAAAGGAAAGCAAACGTCTACGTGAATTCTAATAACAAGGGAAAAAAGGCAGTTTTGTATTTTTAACAATTTATTTTATAATAGTGTTTTAATTTTATTATAGCCCTATAATTTCAACAACAAGAAAATATTCCGAAGCAAAGACAAACTATTAGTTTGGAAAAAAATTTAAATTTTGGACAAACTAAAATGTGAACAAGGCTCAGCATCAGTACCAAAAGAATATGGAATGAATGAGGCAACTCTTAGGACAATAACGCGAATGGAAGATTCTATTCAAAAAGTATTGGCATGAATCTACAGCGAAAAATTTTCTACACATAATCGAGATCATCTCATAGAAGCAGTAGAAAAAGCTCAAGTAATTTGAATAAAGGATACTAAAAAAAAATTTTGGGAAGTCAGTTAAAAAAAGTGTCACAATCTACATAACATTCAACTTAGAAGGGATATTGCTTCCGGTGATGAAAAATGGGCAAAAGAGTATCCGGCAAAACTAAAAAAAATTATTGAAGAAAACTCTTACGTCCTTGAAAGAGTAATTAATGCCGAAGACCTCGACTTATTCTGGAAGAAATGTCCAGAAAAACTTATTTGTCAAAATCTGAGAGATCGGCCGGACTTCTTAAAGCAGCCAATGTTAGGGTGACTTTATTTCTTTCTAGTAACGTGTAAGGCGATCGTATTTTGAAACCTTTACTCATTAATAGACCTTAAAGGCCCTAAAGGTTATTTGAGGATGAGGAGCTTTCAGATGCAGATTTTGTGGATTTAGTACTACATCAAGTTCCTGAAGATACTAAAGATAGCAGTACCAAATAATGACAACAATGCAACTGAAAGATTTGCTGGAAAAGTAATGGCTAAGGTCTTCGACAAGATAGGGAACTGCATACTCATTTTTAAAACAGAGATCCTGATCTTGAGAGAGCATTGCAATTCCAAAGAACAATAAAAAATGTGCTCGGTGAATATGAAGAAATTTATAAAAATACCCGCCAAAGTAAGCAAATGTTGATCACCGATTTCGTATCATCCAAAAATAAATCAACTTTTATTAGCGATGGGGAAAATGTAGTCAACATCTCAATTCCCTTTTTTAAGTTGTAGTTTTTATGAAGGTTATTTATGTTTGAATTCTTTTCTTTTTTTTATTTGTACGGAATATTGTTAATTTATTTAGGCTTTTTATAGTTTTATTTGAAAGGAACGTTTTTAATTTGTATTTGTTTTTTTATAGTTTTTTTTTGTACCGTTTCGGTATTAATTCACGTTTAGGTTTTTATTTTCAAAAATAAATTGAAATAGTATAAGCATTAACTTATCACTAAAAATTAATGAACCAATCCTCTTTCATTTTCTTTAATACTTATCTAATTTTACACTGTTGTTATGAACATATCATTGACTTTTTTTCAGCTTCTTTGGATCGATTTACACGGTTTACATATACCTCTTAATTGTTTGAATTCTGTCTCGTTTTACACGGTTTCGTTTTGAACGATTTTTCCAATCATCTATCTGCCATGTAAATCGAGCGATGAATATGGAGAATTTTTGTTATCGCCGTTCTACGTACTATTTAGTGCGATTTGATTTAAATCAGGTATTTACACTTTTATTTATTCCTGGGTTCTTTACGTACCATCTTTTCCTCGAATGTTGGGATTCTTCTAAGGTTTTGACAACTCGACTTCATTTAATTATTCTTAGAACATATCATATGCCAGTAAAAATAACTGAAATGAGTTAATTTCAAGAAATTGTTTCCCTTTAAATTTCTCAGAATTCGAGTGATGGCTCCATTTATACCCTGGAGTAGAAATTGAAATATTTGTAAATTTCGCAAAAATAGACTTTGATAGATGACTGACTCCGTTTATACCGTGCTAGCACGGATACCTTCATCAGAAAATAATTTGAGTTTATGGATGACAGATTCCCTGACGTATTTCGTGGATTTCTGAAACATTGAGGAATAATAATAATAAATATGGAATCATAAGGTTGAGTGTCTATAGTGAATTAAAGTGTTGAATTTGAAGAAATGGCAAGTGATCTTCTTCCTACGTGGAAACACTCTCTAGTCCTTGTTGCGCTTCTACTTAGTAATGAGTAAATATCTTTCAGATGTTTGCTTCTCGACTAAGCGCCAATCTGCCGCTTGGAACGAATTGTGCTCCAACACGTAAGGTAAAACAGTTTGCTTTCTGTTTGATAGCTTGGCTGGTTTTTTTTTCTTTCCTTTTTGTGATTATGGCTAAGTGTAAACTCTGTACACTGGGGGGTCACAAACGACGGCATACAGTGCAATGCTGTTTGTGGGGCTCCTTCGATGCGTCATGCCTGAAGAGTGTGCCATGGTCTTCTGCGGCCAAAAGCAGCACCTGTGTAGAGTGCATCGGCATTAGACCTTGCCATATCCTCCGGCTTGTCAGGGAGTTGTATGACTCCTTCTCCATCATCGGTCACTTAATCATTGCCGATAAAGTGACAAATATTTCTATCGATTGGGGGAGTTTTCAAGTTGTTTTTGATGACCCCAATAGCCTGATCGACAGAATTGATAAGCTTCTTCAGAGTTGTGATGCAGTTTATTCGAACTCGGAAAGCTTACTTGAAAGGTCCCACGAGCTCCGTTCAAAGGTCTTCGCTCTTGAGTATTTTCGATCGCCTTCCTGTGATGGCGCTGTGCCCTCTCACCTTTTCATTGGTTCTGTAAAGAGGGTCGTCTACACTTGAACGCCATTTTTCAGGCCGATTTTCATGAATTTTGTTTTTTTCAGAACTACTAAATATATTCAAACAATTTTTTTTTTAATTACAATCTGTAGTTGAAAATAAATTTTCTTTTGTTGATTCATTGATGTATGACCGACCCGGTTTGAAGTTCTGTTTTTGTGCAGACCCATTTTTCTGCACATTTTTCGGCATTCTGGCGTATCTGAAAGCAAAAACAAATATATATATATATATAAAAGTTTAACTCAATGAAGATGCTGAACTAGGATTTTCCTGATTGGATAAAAATTATGAGCGGGACAAACTTGTTTATATTTTTTTTTTAATTTTCACTTTTCTTCGCACAAAAATGGCTCTTAAAAAAATTTTTTTTCCATGCACAGTAAAAATCCTAGTTCTGCACCTCCAAAAAAGGGTACTAAATTGATTTAAGAAAAATCATGTCAATCGATCAATCAGTTCCTTCAGAAAGTGTGCAGAAAACTTTATAAGCGTGTTTTCGAGAAAAACGCGTATCTATCTTCTACGCCAATATAACTGGTTGTAGATCTAAGACGACTCGCCTCTTTACAGGAAGCGGAGACTTGGCTATGTAGTGGTATAGCGGGTGCTGAGATTTTCAGTCCTGATTTCATGGATACAGGTAATTCATGCAGCCAAGGAGAAGATTGCCCTACCGCTGATTCCAGCTGCCGTCCTTACCTGGTGAACTTTTGGCTTTTGTACTGCCACAGATATCTTGCTCTTTACCTGGAACGGTCTGTTCGCATTTTGCTTAGGATTCTGGGTCCCCTTCTACACAGAAAACGTAGTTTTGTAGACCGGTGCTGGACTCTTTCATGACCGCTCTACCATTATTGGTTGGTTCAGCTTCCGCTTTTCCACACCGTGCGATAAGGCTTCCATCTTAGTCGGCTTGCTGCCTTGACCGACATTTGGACCGCTTCAAAATCCGTTAATTTTCCCGGTTTCAGAGTCCCTGCGTCTAAGCCTCGAAACCGTTTCATCGACCTTGCATGACAGCAATTTGTTGAAGCTCTAGGTCATTTGGCTGACCTCCTGAACCTTCGCATTCCTCCTAGCAGCTTTTGTTCGCTTTCTCCTGTCCTCACTTCTCCTGCGCTTAAGAGTTTTCATCTAAAGCCCAAAGCTAGGACAAGTAATTTCTTCCGGATTAGTTGTAACTACTCCTTCGGACATCTTCTACTGGTGCGTGTACCACGGAGATAGGCAACTCATTAGAGTCTATCATCTCTGCCAACGCCTCATCTGATGAAGTTCTAGTTATAATTTTGCGAATGGCACCTTCTTCCAGTACTGCTACATTACTTTCATCTGGCCTAAGTTCATTTTCCGTAGATGACACAGAACTTGCGGAAGGTAATTTTTCTGTTGAGGGTACCGTGGAGATAGGCAAACTGTTAGGGTCTACCATCACTTCTACCTGCACTCATACGGAAGAGCATGGATTTCCTGGATTTACTTCCTTCTTTCAAATTTTCTTATGTGTTCGCACGATTTGTGGGAGAAATAAAAAAACCAGGTGGGTAGAGATTTCCCGATACTCACCCTACTCAACAAGAATACAATAGCAGATTGAGCTGCTTCTGAAGAGACACCACACCCGTGGGTCCTGCAGAGAATGAAACCCCCAGACACCCTCATCAAGGTCTACTATACCCTTGCACGGTTGCTACCGCTTGGAGATGTAACTAACACTTAAGAATAATCAGATGGAAATCGCCGTATCCTAAAAGTCTTTCAGCTCTTCCGTCCACCCTCTACATAAAAGAGAGTCTTAAACTCTAGATTCCCAGAATCTAAGAAGGCTAAGGAATATAGTTCGGAGAAATAGAGAAAAATTCCCTTCAAAGAGAGAATAGTAATTATATTATATTTTATTGCTGAATCCTGGAAAAACATAGTGCGCCACCTTGATACAAATCACAGTATTCCACTCGATGGAGATAATATGCCCTCAACCATCTGCGTTTATAAAATAAAGTCACGATTCTCGGCATTACGCGGAATCAGGATATGAAATGCCGTGACAATGTGGAGTTGAGGGACTATGTCTTTCTTTATTTTATATATGTATATTACGACATTTTTCAGTCTGTGCGCAAATTAAACAAACTAAGCAACTACATCAAAAGAACCTAATCCTTTATCCTTACGATCCCATGAGCTGATAGTCTAGGTGGTTTTATACATTGTTTGTTTGTTTGATTGTTGTAAGGTAATTTGTAAGGTTTATTTACCAACAACTTCACAATGTCGTAATAGATATGAAATTAAATATTAGTTTGTGCTTTTAAATACTTTTTGTGAAGTCGGTTCTATTTGCTTTTTGAAAACTAGTTTGTTTTTCACTCTTTAGTGTCTTCAGATTTGCTTATCAAAAAAAATGTTCTAAAGCAATTTAAATAGTTGCAGAGGTAGTGCACTCTAAAGAAAGGATAAAAAATCATTCAACTCCGACAATATGTTCCGAGTTTAGTCAGAGACACCCTTTCATACCCTCACATTAGGTAAAAAAATTTAAAAATACGCCTACGTACTCTATACAGGAAGAGAGAATCACAAAAATCAGAGTACTCGATACAAATTTAGTCTCCACTTCTCTATCACCCGAACTCCACCATATGATTTGCGAGATGATACAATGGGGGAGCATATTATATGCATCAAAGACAGAATCATCCAATTCGGTTCACACGCTAAGAAGTTATTTTACCCACGGGGTATATCTTTTCCATAGTAGCAATGAGTCTATCCCTAAGTTCATATCTAAGTTAAAACCTGGTATTTGTTAGCCATTGCTCTACACGTGAATCAGTAGAACAAAAGGGAATTTTTTTATTGGAATTGGTGTAACACAATTAATTCTTATTAATATTTCAGAAAGTACACGATTCCGAGTTGGACCGATATTCAACCGATGACCCCTCGACGTCCTCAAGGCGTCAAGCAACTAATGAGATATTGCATATGCATAACGTAAAGAAAAAACAATTGAGTAATATACAACCGTCCTTTCAAATAAAACATTTTTATCTCCACTTAACTTAATTTTATAAATTTTGATAGCAAAATTCGAATGTTTTGTTTTTGCAAATGAGATTAAGATAACCGTTCGATAAGTGCAGCGGATTTAAACTGTGTTTTCATGTTCGAGTACAGGAATTACTAGAATTTTTGCATATCTGCGTTGAACTATCTTGTTGATACCCATTCCTAATCACTGTCTTCACTATAAAAGACTGTTTCGCTCAAACAGCAAACAGTGTCAAACTGAGTTTAAAGTCGCAAAGTTAATATGAAGAGCTCTTTAGTGTTGGCATTTGTAGCCACTTTTGCTTTTGTAGCATCAGTTAGTGCTATTGACTGGTCAAAGGTTGAGCCTTTGCATATCAATCCTCCAAATGTTCCTGTCAGCCCACCAGTTAGCGGACGGATTGTTGGCGGACAAGAAGCAAAACCACATTCTTTCCCATACCAAGCTGCACTTCTGTTAAATATTGGAGAAAAACAGGCTTTCTGCGGTGGATCAGTAATTTCTGCGGAATATGTTCTCACAGCTGCCCATTGTGCTCAACCGTAAGATATACTTAGTTTAAGCAGTAAATATACTCAAAGTTGTGATAATTTGTAGTGCTAGCGGTGCCACAGTGATTCTCGGTGCCCATAACATTAAGGAAGAGGAACCTAACCAAGTTAGAATAACAGTTCCAAAGGAAAATTTAATTGTTCACGAGAGTTGGAGTCAAACTAATCTCCGCAACGACATCGCCTTAGTAAAGCTTACAAAACCAATTGAATTTAACGGTAAGTGCACGCCCAATTAAAATTTTAAAAATACTTACACTTCTTTTTTAGAATATATTCAACCACTGCAACTTCCTTCTAAAAGCCAGGCTCAAGAGCTCTTTGTTGGAGTATCTACTATTGCATACGGCTGGGGCAAGGATTCAGACAGTAAATAAACCGCAAAGGATCCAAACATGTCTAACTTATTAACGATTTTATTATTTTCACTGATAGAAGCTACAGCGGTATCTCCAGTTCTTCGATTTGTGAACTCGAAAATTATTACCAAAAGGTCATGCAACATCAGATATTTTGGGGTTATCCAAGACACTCATATTTGCATGTCTGGCGACAACGGAAAATCAACCTGCAATGGTGATTCAGGTGGTCCATTGGTCATAAACGAAGGTGAAACTCCTACACAAATTGGTCTGACGTCTTTCGGTATTGCATTCGGATGCGAAAAGGGTTGGCCAGCAGTTTTCACTCGCCTTACTTCCTACTTGGACTGGATTTCGGGTAAAACTGGCATTGAAATCAGAAATTAAAAATTTGAACAAATTTATCTAAAAATATATTGTTAAAATTAAATTTGAGCATTTTATCTTACAAGGCGTGTTACTATTTGGAGTTAACCTCGATTGTTTGGCTTGGATTACAAATCCTTAATAGTTTTACTGCTTAATCAATATCAGCAATATAACGAATTGTATACAGTGTCTTTCACTTACTGAGGGTCAAAGTTTTCTGGTTAAAGCGATATGTCAGAATAAATAAAATGTTTAATGGTTCCGATTTTGCCCTTGTTTTCTAGGTACAACGGGATTTTCAATTTTAGACATGGCGTCACATCTAAGATCACTTATTATAAGCAACTATACAGTTTATAGAAACTGTAGAAATATTTTGCTGATATTGGAAAAAGAGTTCCCTACCCTGGAACTTATGTAAATATTGCACGGCTTTTCAAAACACCAGGCTGTTGTGTCCGAGTTGGACACTAGTCCAAGCCGGAGCAAACAACTAACTAGCAATGTTTGATTAACTAATATTTAAAAGTTATCATCCCAAATTCCGACCAGACTTAGGCCAGTATTGGTGTGCAAACTTGGCCCAGAGTTCAGTAGCATTTCTAATGGCCGCCCCAATATTGGACCCAACTTAACATGGGAAATTACTACCAAAATTATACATTTGGGTCCACACCAATCAGATATTATTTCTGATTTAATATCAAAATTTCAAATATTTTACACACAAGACTTTAAAATACTTATTATGAGTGGCAGGAGTAAATAGTTCTAGTACAAGGATTAAACGGATGATTTCATGAAATCTTTTGTTCTTCACTCTTTATTCAAAATTATAGTATTTTAGCTTGCATTTTGTGTGGGGGAAATTTCACAGTCAGTCAAAAATATATGTTTATTTACAAACAAAAATTGAAATGAGTAGTGAACATCCCTCTCTCTCTACTTCCCGTAACCTCTTGTGTGGGGTGAAAGAAGAACTTCACCAGATTCCGACCCACCGATAGTTTGCTGCAACACGCTTGGCCTTTTTATCGTAACCTGTTGTCAGCAGAAAATAGCCATGGGTCGCCGTCGGTGGTATTTGTACCTGAGACCTGCGGATCGGTAGGGCCGACACATTATCACTTACTCCATTAGGATAAGAGGAATATTGAATGTCTTGTTTTTGCATTGCTGCGAGCCAAACAGCAGCAAAGAGATGGAGTGGATTTGTAAATTTTTTGCAAATTAAGAACTTGCAGAAACACCGAGGCTGGAACCTTTATCCATGGCATGGCATTCGTGTCACTAATCCTTCGATCCAACTCCGACATTGCTATTTTTCTGTAGCAGTAGTGGTAAGGTAAGTTGATTTACAGCAATTAACTTTATGCTCCTCGAGCATAGTTCATAGCTCAAGGTATCAGTCATTACTACGGACCAAGTAGCTGCACGATTAGAGATGTATATAACTTGGGCAATACAGGCTGTAATAAATGCTTCAGAGCTCAGACCAGGAAGCTATTTAACAAGGCCAGACGATCAGGTAACTGGAATAAGTATAAAAAGACCCTGACCGAATATAATAAGAATCTAAGGAAATTTAAAAGAGGAGCTTTAAGAAGCTTCTGTAAAGGTACCTATACCTATACCTATATACTCCACGGCTCAAAAATTTTATCTAAGCATCATTCCAACGGCATTAGTTTTCTTCGAAACGCTGACGATATCCTTACAGGTAGCCGAGACGTGACAATAAAATTACACTTGAAAAATCAATTCTCAGATTCGATTCTGTATATTTGTTTATTCATTAAAGATTCATCAAAAACATAGATTACTACAGTATATATAAATTTAAAAATAAAGACCAAAGACAATCGTCGGAACAAACAGTCATCCGACAGCGATCACCACATCAGCCAAGGCACTGCCTTAGCACACACTTCAAACACCGCCTAGAGATGTCCAAGTCGAAGCTACCGAAGTGTTGATTGAAGAGGCGGGACATTGACGTCATGGGTTCGTGCATGCCGTAAAGAGTACGGTGGCCTGGGACGAACAGGAAGTCGTGATTCCTCAAGGTGCGTTGAGGGACAGAAAAATTAACAGCCTCCAGTAATTCCGGTGAATTAATAGTTTCCTATAAATACTAGTTTCGAAATATTGTGCCTCATTTCCAGGGAGTCCAGCGGAATCAATCCCAAACGATCAACAAAAGAGGGAAGCACCCAATGATCATTCCAGGGAAGCCCGTGTAGGGCAAACCTAAGAAATCTGCGCTGCACCACCTCGATGCGGTCGATGTGAACGGCAAATTATGGGGACCATACAGGGCTAGCGCATTCCAAAATAGGTCTAACGAAGGTACAGTATAGAAGCTTGGTCAGGCAGGGATCATCAAGTTCCTTAAACCATCTTTTGACGAAGCCCAGCATCGACGAGAATTGAGGACCATTCCCAAGTCTCTCACCCTGTCAACCCTACCCAAGACAATGCCCTTGATGGAGTAGTCGGAGAGGACAGGATGTCTTTTACGGAAAAAGGTCATAACGGTGCACTTGCCCGCATTTAAAGGAAGGCCGTTACGCAGACACCAGTCGCTAAATACCGGTAAATCTGAGTTCAGGAGGTTAATGTCTAACTCATGAGAAACAGTGCGGAAAATCTTAGCATCATCAGCATAACAGAGAATTCTACTACTGGACAAAAGAAGCGAAACATCGTTGATATATACGACAAACAGGAGCGGTCCAAGGATACTACCTTGAGGTACTCCCGAGGTGACAAGGATTTGGATTTTGGGAAAGGACTCCACGAAACTAAACACGCTATGTACGACCCGCCACGTAAGAGGACAACCAATCAACGAAACAGGAAGGAAACCCGAGAAGGGGCAGCTTATAGACCAAGATTCCATGATCGACCCTATCAAAGGCCTTACTGAAATCAGTAAATATACAGTAAGAATAATTAATGAATTCAGGAAGGTTAGTAGTCGTCGATTTCACTTTAAGGAAGCCATGCTATAAAAGATCCTAAAAAGAGCCTACAATAAAATCGAAGTATGTCACTAACGAGGGACTCAAAAACCTTCGCAACATGGCACAGGTTGGCGATCGGTCTATAGTTAGAGACGTCGTACTTACAGCCCATCTTATGAAGAAAAGAAGACTTCCACAGCTCTGGAAATAGGCGAAAATGTAAGGAAAGATTGAACAAAGAACACGAGCAAGAGATGATCGGCAACTCTTGTCAAGTGGGCAAAATCTGAAGCAGAAATATCACAGAAAGAGGTTCGAAGAAAGTCCGCAAAGATATTGGGAATTGTTAGAGAATCGTCACTCTCACAGTCGTGGTACCTCAGAGAGGAGGGCTAAGCGTCACAATGGCGCTTCGAGTTAATAAGAACTGTTTAGGGTCAGTATGCAGCATGAATCTCGTATTAGAAAGGTACTCAGCATAGCAGGCGCGCAAAAAACTGGAGAATGAGATCAGAGTAAGCTAGGTAATCGTCGTGACTACCTGAAGCACAGAACCTCCTCCAAGCTTTGCCTCTCAAGTTCCTCAGGTGACGTGAGGCGCCATCCAGCCAGGGGCGAGACAACTTATGGCACCCCGACCTAGAGATGCCAATAGGAACACAGCTAGTAAAACAGGCATAGAGCACGCCATACCAATCACCAGAAGTAAGCCACTCATCAACGGGCAAGAAGTCAGCCCGCCTGAAATTTAAAAAAAAGTCGGCAAGTAAAGGAGGACGAGTGTCATAGTCTGGATTACCGGCCTTCAACAGCATTAAAAGCCTCCCTGTGCATAACTTCGAAATGAGGACAGTAAAATGGGCAACCAACTCATTTAAACCATATAAGTCCCTTGGCGATGACGATGTCAACTCCAGGCTCTTCTTGAAGGACCTACTGCCAGCGCTTAGAAAGATTTTCAGAGCTAGATACACTCTCTTTTCCCAATCTAGCTAACCTAGAAGAAGAGTCAGCCACTGCAAAGGCCACAAAATTTGCCCAAGGAGGGGCCCTGTCTCCCCTTCTGTGGTCAATCACAAGTAACGAGCTTATAACTAAGCTAGCTACGCTTGAAAACCAAAGACCTGCAGATGATTTGGTTAACGTAATCAAGGGTAATCATGGCCAGACAATCTCTAAACGAGTGCAAAAGGCAGTTATCACTCCATCCACGAGGAAGAAAACGTTGTATCTAACAGCTCCGATCCTATTTATATATTATTTACAATCTTCATCAATAACTGATTACTAACAGAAAGGACTTATACTTCAAAAAGTCATATTTATTCAAATTACTTAAGTTACAATAAGTCAGATATTATACAAATTACTTAAAATCTAGATAGTAAAAATATCTAGCAAAGAATAAGCCAGTCAAAACTCTAACTAACTTAAACGCCTGTACTACAAATTAGTCGAATTTATACAAAATATATGTTCTACGAATAGTCACATTATTCAAATTACTTATACTTCAAAAATTAAAGTACAAATTACTTATATTACAAATAGTCAAATATTACAAAAATTACTTGTAAAAATTTATTATTTATTTATTTATTTAACTTAGCAGCTAATAACAGTTAAATCTTATTAGCTACCTTAACTAAACGCTTCGTGGCCTGTGCCCATACGCGCTTCTAATCCTATTTCTACTTCTAATGATTTTATTGTCATAATTCACGTTTGATGTTTCGTTTGCTATTTCTTTGTTTTACATT
Source organism: Leptarthrus brevirostris (assembly GCA_964036015.1). NCBI lineage: Eukaryota > Metazoa > Arthropoda > Insecta > Diptera > Asilidae > Leptarthrus > Leptarthrus brevirostris. The sequence goes on along the minus strand of OZ038373.1, from coordinate 67,578,415 downwards.
TTTTAATTCATTTGCTAGTTGATTACTTTTTATAATTAGTTTTTTTGTTTTGTTTTGTATTTACGTTAATGTTTGTGTTTTAGTTTTTCTAATTTCTCTTTGTTTAACTTTCCATATCTTATTATTATTTTTCATTTCAGATTCACAAATTTTTCTTCCATTTTTCATTTTATTTCTTTAAAATTCTGTCTTCTTTTTTTTACTTATGTTTCAACAGTTCTTTTCTTCCTACTTAATTCTTAAATTGCTGATACTTTCTATATTTTATTCGATATTCTATTTCTGTGTTTTATTTTTTACAGTTCTTTTTAATTTACTTGGCATTTTATTTATTTTTTACATAGTTGACCTTTCTATTTTTATTAAAAAATTTTCCATTTGAAAAACTTATAACTTTCTAGGTAGAGTTTTTACATTTATTAATTCTTTTATAATTCTTTCTTCTTTTTATTTTCTTTTTTAGCAATTCTATTCTTTAGCTTATTTCAAATTTTGTAACTTTTTTTTTTTTAATTTGTTTTAAAATGTTTAGTCTGTCTGGCATTCTGTACATCCAGGTTGTGGTCCTCGTCTGTACAGGTGCATATGTGTTAGTAAGGTGTGTCCTGTTCTCAGTTGTATGCCTAGCCAGCGGGGGAGGTTGCTAGTGATGTTTGGGGGGGTCGTTTCTATCCAGTGTTTGGATAGGAACGTTCTTTCCTCTTCCCAATCTCTTTGCTTCCTTCTCTCGATTTCTTTCCTTGCCGCTCTGCTCTGCGGTGGTGTGTGTCTTTCGTCCGTCTGGTTTCCTCGTTGTCTGGCTCGTCTGTCAGCTGCCTCGTTGCCTCTGATGCCCACATGACCTGCTACCCAAGCTAGTTTTATGTCTGTTTAGACACTCTGACAAGGTTTTCTTTGATGGTCTTCGCCATTATTGCCTTTTGGCCGGCATCGAATCTATGTATATCATTACATCCAGCTCTCTATCGTGAGCCATCGATATAGCCTTATACAGGGCGTATATTTCAGCCTCGTATGCTGATGTCTCTGAATGTAGTGTATACTGCCAGTTCTCCGTGTCCTCCATTGTCTCCGTGTCTATCATTACGATTGCACATGATGTTTTTGTCTCGGTCTTTAACCAATCCGTGAATATGACATTTCGGTGGCTGGTTTTTACGAGATCCAGTTCTTCCTTGTGCAGACTTCTATATATTTGTGGAAGAGTATTCTATTTTGGAAGTTTTTCCAAGTTTTTAAGTACTGCGACATCTTTGTTGGGGCCTACTTCAGGGGGTGGAGAGGGTACTGCACTCGGGATGGGTATTCCGAGAGATTGAGTATACTTTAGGGCGATATATAGTGCAGATGGGTATACGCTTATAGGGTGGTCTAGGTACAGGGTCATATCCCAATGGTGTACATTTTAGGGTCTGTACTACAAGCCTTGTTTGTGCAATTTTTATTCTTTCCTCTATTAGAGGTTGCCCGGTTTCAATGCATAGTGGTTTTGTTTACGTTGTCTTCATTGCGCCTGTAGCTGTTCGGAGTATAGTATTCATTTTTGTTTGTATTTTCTGTAAGTCTGTTCGTACCGCTGTCCCGTAAAGCGTTAAGCAGGAACCTGTTGAGCCGTTTATCAATGTTTCTGCTATGGCCACTGTCGTTGCAACATATGCACCTTTCTTCTTGGCCGATATGGCTTTTGTTAAATTTGTAACTTTCTGCATGTTTGTACATATCTGTCTGATGTGCTCCCTCCATTTTAGTTCACTTGTTATGGTAACCTCCAGAATTTTCAACTTTCTTTGGATGGGGATTTCTTCCCCTTCCATTTCTACGTGTGGTTTCTCCTTTTGTAGGGAACAATCAGAATTTTGGCCCTTTCTCATGGGGCTTTTGCTCCTAATTGTAGGCACCATGTTTCAGTATAGGTTACTGCTCTTTGTATAGTTTCTGTAGCGTTGTGATTGTCTGTGTGTATTAGTAGGTTGTCGGCGTATAAGTAATGTTTTGTCCTTTGTATTTTTGCGAGGGATTTGAATAAGGAGTGGATGTAAGCGTTGAATAAGGATGTGGATAGGGGGGATCCTTTTGGGATTCCGTTTTGAAGAATAAACTTTGCCGAGATATGTCCGTTCACTCTGACCTGAAATTTTCTACATGTAAGCAAGTGAAGGATGGGATGAATGAGGCTAGCTAGTGTCAAGCTGTTTAGCTATTATGTGCTTGCACACCCGGTCGTATGCCTTTTTTTGGTCCATGGTAAGTACGTAGGAGTCCCGTTTTTGAGAACGTGACCATTTCAGTTGGTTCTCAAGGTCCAGTAGTAGAGAGGAGAGTCTTCTCCCTGGCCCAAAACCATGCTGCTCCGGTGTTAGTGTCTCCTCCAGGACTATCCCCAGTCTCTTTCCCAGGATCTTCTCTAGGGTACGCGATAGACATGAGATTAAAGATCTAGGTCTATAATCTCTGAGCGTGTTTCTTGAATTAGTTCTCTTATGAACGGGAACTTGTATGGCATTTTTTCAGCTGTGTGGAAAGATGCCTTGTTTCAAAATTTCGTTACATAATAAGGTTAACCTTATTTTGAAGTCGAGAGGGGCTTTTTTGATCATATCATAAGAGACTCTGTCGTGCCCGGGTGCTGATCCTCTACAAGAGCTAAGAACTAAGTTTAGTTCTTGAAGGGTGACAGGTTGGGTTAGGTTTCTGGTTGGGTCATGGGAGTATGGTATCTCCGTTAAGGAGAAGCTTTCTTTAGCTTGAAGTATTTCTTGGCTTAGATTTCCATCTGCTGAGTATTCTGCCCAGGTCCGGGCAAACTCATTGGCAATTTCCGTGGAATCTGTTATGGTCCTACTAGAAGTCGTCAAGTTGGTAATAAGGTTTCCAGCTTAATTGCTCGAAATTGATTTGAGCTTTTTCCACGCATCGGCGAGATTGGTGTTTGTGTCGATTGACTCTGCGAAGGACTGCCAAGGTTGTTTCTTTGCTGCCCTATTTTTGGTTTTAATGTGTGAGAGGATACTGTTGTTCACCCAATTGGTTTTGAGATTTGGGTTTGGGGGTGATACAAGGCATAATAGCTGCTGCTGCTGATCTGATTATCTTTGTTATTTGTTCTATCTCCTTATTTATGTTAGATGACTGTGGAGTGGTGCTTTGGTCGCGTATACATCTCTTCGGCCCAGGCCGCTATTAGCCTTCCCCTACGATCCCATCGTCCACCTCCCCATAGTGAGCTGTGGGCGTTGAAATATCCATTAAATATGGTGGTTTGCGGGAGTTGGCTTGTCAGTTGGTCTAGGTCTTCAGAGATTAGGTTATGTCCGTGCTCAAGATACAGACTTAGGAAGGATATCTGAGGGCTTGTATTTATGGAGGCAGCACAAATGGTTAGTTGCGATTGCAGCTCTATCTCCTTGAAGAAGATGCTGCTATGTATCAATATAGCAGCGCCGCCATGTCTAGTTTCACGTGGTATGTTCGTTCCAATATTGGCCGAGCCGTGTTGGCTCTTCTCCATATAGGATGTTTGTTTCCTGCAGGAGGACGACGTGAAGGCGATAAGTGGAGATGAGAATTTGGAGGAGGCGGAGGTTATTGTTGAGCCCTCAAATGTTCCACTGTAGGATTGTGATATCCCTAGTGGATGTTGGGCAGGTTAGAGTGTTGGGTTCCATATTCGGTTATATATCGTTTTCCTTTTTACACCATTTTTTGGTGTGACCGAGGGTTTGATATTTCCGGCACCTCATGGGGTTGGGGATATACTCCTTGACTTCGACCCTTTCATACGCCATATTGATATGTTCCGGGATTTTGAATGCTGCAAATGTCAGAATTAAGAGACCTATTGGTGTTTGTTTCCCCTCTACTTCTCTTTTAATCTGCACGACCTCTGTCACTCCTTGCTCCTTAAGGCCGTCGAGTAGCTCTTGTTCTGTTAGTCTAGTACTCATTCTTGAATACACCGTGCCTTTGGACGAATTTAACTTTTCGTGGTACGTGGCCGATATCGGGATTCCTCCTAGACTTTTCGCCTTAATATACTTTTCGGCTATGGTTTGGTTTTCTGTTAGAATTAGTAGGGATCAATCTCTGAGGTAGCTGGCTTTTGTGTATTTAGTGGAAATCGTTTGCATTCCTTTCCATGGAATGAAAGGATTCCAATCCGCAAGGGTTTTTCCCTCTACCGTAGTTTGAATCACTATGTACCTAGGTTCCAGGGTGTCATTTGACCTCTTTTCCGAGATTAACAACTCCGGAAAGTCTATGTCAAATACCGTTTGTCTCTTTTTTCCTCTTTTTGTTGCGTTCGTGTCCATTATTATTTGGAAATAATTTTGGTTGGCTCCCCCGGAGGAGGCCATTTTAACGTCCTATATGTCCTTCTTCTTGGTTTAGTCTGTTTATTCTCTTGAAAAAGGAAATTTTTTGTGTTAGAAAAATGAGGGGGGGGGGTTATAAATTTCTAATTCCTTAAATTATTGCCTTTATCCTTTTGTTATCCTATATTTAGTATATAGTAATTTTTAATCTATTTAATATTTATTGTAATGTATTTATTAGTGATAATCTATTTTAATCTTATATCTAGAGAGAAATTCAATATAATTTAAATGTCTGAAGGTACTTGAATTAGTTATTGTCTCTGGTAGAGGATCTTTGCTCCATCTACTTTTTACCTGTGGTGGCAGATGGCGAGTTTGTTTTTTCATGTCTCCGTTGTCTCTTTGTTTATGTCTTGCTTGATAACACGTGGGAAAACTGTGGTTATGTTAAACTAATTCTCCACTTTTGGTTTGTGCCCCAGAGGGCAAAACGTGGTGTCACTTTGATTTACAAAATGGCCACTTAGCCAATCAGAAGCTCTTGGAGATTAAGTTTCCAAGTAAAATTTATTTGTTGCTTAGAAACGAATTGCACTTTTTACCTTTCACCACTTGCACATTTGATGTTTCAATTATTCACTTTTTGGTCTGTTTCCACATTTTCTCACTGCCCTCACTTAAAAATAACACCTTAAACTGTTAGTATATTCAATCTTCCTCTTTTTCCGAAATAAATGGTAGATTTATCGCGTTTTAAACCACAAAAATCTACAATTTCGTCACACAGTTCGACTGCACGTCAGGTTGCGTTGGATTTATCCTGTCGAATGATTGTAATATAATATTACTTATATTACAAATACCTAGTCAAAAACAGAAAGAAAATAAGAAACAAATCGAAACTCTAACTAACTAACTTGACCAAGCCGACCCCTAACAACAAGAGCGGATCCAAGGGGGCATAGGCCAACGGTGACTTTTCTCTGAATCTTGGCTTAATTAGTATTTAGATTATCGTAAATGGACGAAAGAAGGAGCAATGAAAGTACTATGCCATAATATTACAGATCTTGTAAAGTTCGCAGTCATTCGGTCCACCACCCGCTATTGAGCTAAGCCGCAGTCACATTCAGAGATGCCAGACGGAATGGAACAAAAGTCACCTAGCCGTGGCGCTGAAGTCGCCTATTGATTTTATAATCAATCAAGTCTTTCAAATTGTGGTTTTTCCAACTTTAATGTAATATTTATTACAGTAATCACATCAATATATACAAGTACCTAACACAAATTTAAAATTGTGGTAGAGGCGTCGTGAAAAAGAAAAAATACCATTAAAGCCCAGTATGCAGCTCAAGCGAAATTTTCGCTTGCCTCTTGGGCATATATGTGAGTCGTCACGGAAAGAATGTGTGTATAATTTGAGTGGAGACTCATTCAATGACAAATTTTAATAATTAATTTTAATATTTAAACTGTGTATTTGTCTCAAAATTAATTATTTAAAATAGCTCAGAAAAACCTTTAACAATGACAACAAAATCTCAAGATCTGTCAAAATTTCGGTACGAAATAAATGTCTAGGCATTTAATCGCTGCGAAAAAATGTCTCCACTCCTAACCAGCGACATCTTCATTGCAATACCTTAATTTACATTTTTTCGCTTGAGCTACGTACTGCTTTGTGAAATTGGCAAACGAAAATTTCGGTCACACTTTTCGTGCGCGTTTTTTTTACATAGGTTTGGTATAGCAAACGAAAATTTCGCTTTAGCTGCATACCGGGCTTTAGTAGGTATTTAATAATGGAGGTGACTGTTTGCACTTACGTATATTTACGTGTACTTTTGAATTCGGGAAAGTTCCATTTTTCCTCACTTTATGTACTTTTATGTACTACTTTACAAATATATTCCCTGGCGAGGGGAGGCGGGCGGTAACCCACCATTTAATAAAGCAATTGAAAGCCTGGTTAATACACCTCTTCCTCCCAGAAAGTGAAATAAATTTTTGACGTACATAAATACACGTAAGTGCAAATAGTCACAAACTCACCCAATCACTTCCAACTATTTATTACGCACATTTTAATCTTTTAGGAATTACAATAATATACAGACCCTGTCCAAAATATTAGCACCACTACGCCATTTTCACAATTTTCAACTTTGTGTGCTAATTTTGTAAGGAAATATAAAAGCAATAACACAAATGTTGGTATAGTTGATTAATTTATTGTGTTGTACATTATAGAATTCAAAAAAAATTATTAAACTTCAGTATCTTGTACTTCCCCCCTTAGCTTTGATAACAGCTTGGATTCGTCTGGGCATACAGTCTATGCGATTTTGTACGCAATTTCGAATTTCAGGAGCATCATTCCACACTTTCTTAATATTTTCAAAGAGAATGGTTTTGTTGAGGTTTGAATTCTCATATACCAGTCTTTTTAAGAGTGACCAAACATTTTCTATGGGGTTAAGGTCCGGGGAATTCCCCGGCCATGAAAGTATGGGAATATTTGTGCTACTGAGAAAAATTTTAATTATTTTCGCTGTGTGGCATGGTGCTCCATCCTGCATAAAGTATTGTGACGAATCAAACCGAATTTCCTCCAAATATGGCAATAAAACGTTGCTTAGGACATTTAAGTACTGATCCGACTTCATCGTGCCCTGTACGAAGTACAAAGGACCTGGTCCTACACCGCATATTGCACCCCATATCATCACAGAGGGCGGATGCTTTATCACTTTTATTATTTTAGAGGGATCCAGCTTTTCATGCAGGCGTCTTCTAATGAACTGCTTATGTTCCGTTAGGGCCTGGAGGATCGATTCGTCGGAAAATACAACGTGGACGTAACGAAAAATAAGTAAGCCTTAAAAACTATTCACTAATACTAAACTTGTAATTAATGCATATATGTTAAATGTGCAAAATACCTTCTGCCAGTCCTCCACGGCAAAGTGTGAATATTTCTTCGCAAATTCTAGCCTTGCTGTTTTCATTCTGGGGGTAAGACGAGGTTTTTTTACAGGCCGCCTGCACTTCAAACAAGCGTTTTAAAGCCTTCTTCTTAGGGTTCTTTCCGAGATTTCTATTCCACTCTCGTTGACTAGTTTTCTGAGTTCCCTACAAGGCATTGAAGGATGTGCTGAAGCAATAGCCGTTATCTTACGGTCGCCTCTTTTTGTTGTAATTTTTTTCCGCCCACAGTTTTTTCGTTTTGGTGTTTCAATGTAGCTATTTTCATCCACTTGTTTGGCAAAACGTATTACTACCGAGTGGGAAACTCCCAAAATTCGTCCAATTTCTCTTTTCGAGTGATTGCCCGATACCTTTCTGTTCAGATGTAATATCTGCCCTCTTTCCCATACTGAAGTTTTCAGAAGTCTTTAAAAAAATTACATATTCTAAAAATTTATTATGTTCAATTTTTAAAATATGTTCAAATTTCAAAAAAATACTACTAATACTTACAAAGTGTCAGATAAGAATATAATACAATTATGTTATATTCTAAAAATAAATGCAATATGACCACAAAAATCCACTTGTACACTCTTCAAAGAACCAATACTAATGGCACTTGCCAAGCGATCATTTAATTTTACATTCCATTCCAAGTAATTAAAATGGTAAATTATTTGTTCTTCATAGCGTATCAGTCAGACAAATAAAATAGTAAATAAAAGATGCATTTCGGAAATTTACTTAGAAATTATTTGTTTGTGTGTGCATGGATTGAACATTTTTTTGTAGTGGTGCTAATTTTTTGGACAGGGTCTGTATATACAAAGGATAGTAAAAGCAACTGCAGAGACGACAGAAAAACAATTTTGATGTCGGCTATATCAGAATCAGATATCCACGACGTGACGACGGCATTGAGCATACCATTATGTTTGAGCGAAAAAATTCCACTGCGATAAACGTCAGTTTGGACTCGTTCGGAGTTCAGTAAAAAGTTATTCGCGCAAAATAAGAATTTGAGATGACTCGACAGGAAAAATTTTTCTACTGTCACGTCGGGTTATGTGATTTCGATTAGCCAACATGAACTGTTGCTGTAGGCTGCCGTGCATTCTGATTCAGTCTATAGCCCAAAAGCTCCCAGCAAGAATTAAAATATCGCCCAAAAGCGTCCAGCAAGAATTAAAAAATCGCCCAAAAAGTGCCTAGTCGTAGAGAGGACAATTTTCTCGCCCAACTGACGACTTAAGTAGCCCAATTGGCGATAAATCGCCCGACTTGGCAACTCTGGTCACATTTACCCTCACCACACACCATGCCCAGCCCAGCAGCTGATCGAAATTATATTAAAAATTTACGATACATAAGGTCTGTTCTTTACAGCCACTCCGAATAGAGTAGATCTCGGCTCGGAGCCAAAAAGAGCAGGAAATAAAATAGCAGCGCAGAGCTCTGCTCCAATCCGAGTAGCAAAACCAGAATGCACTGTTGACAACTGACTGACATTTCTATTTTAAGATAATAATAATAATAAACCTAACTCCAATTTCTTGGTGTTTGGTGAGCATGACACACAAAATACCTTTCCAAACGAATTAAGCACTGTAACTTTATGCATTTCGTAAAACAATGCTTTTAATTTACACTGAATTAATAAAAGTTCAAATACTTTCAAATAGATCGATCAGAAACGTCAAAAAGTTTAACTTCAAATAACTTGATATTAAACGTCAGAAAGCTGCACCTTGTTTAAAGTAGGAGCAGAAAAGTTGGCTCTTAAACAATCTAGAGCAGTGATGACCATACTCACACTACTTAACGTGAGGAATGCTTAAAAGCTTTAGAAGCATTTCGTACTGTTTGTTTAATTTAGAAACTTAAAATGTTTGCAAAAGGTTGTATATCTTAAGATATTGTACAATTGCTTACAAAACTACTTAAATATGAAGATTTTTTAAACTTTTGTATGCTTTAACAATTAAAAAATGCAAAAACAGGAAACCGAATACAGCCAAACAAGTGCATATACGAATTTAAAACCTCACTTGCCCGCGGGCATAGGTTTGGACATCACTGCTCTAGAGTCTAGATTGCTGCTCTTTTCTCAAAGAACATAAAAAGCGCAAGAAGATTTCTACTCTTTTCTCAAAGAACACCGACTAGAGTAGGTAATGGCTCTTTTTGGCTCTTTTTTACTCGGAGTGGCTGTAAAGAACAGACCTAATATTTCTCTTACATTCTTACGCACTTCGGAAACGGAGTTAACTTTTAGCTCGAGTTTAAAAAGAATTTGTTTTTATTTTTATTTTGAAAATTCACTCGGGTCATGTGAATATTTCCTGCACGTTTTTTGCATTTTTGATAATCTTTCATACAAACCAAACATTTTCGGCTACCTAAGGAAAATTTGTTCGCACCTTCAGATTGTTTATTGAATTTTGTTCGGCAATTAAGAGTGGAGAGTATACATATTTTAAATTAATGTTCAATTTAATCTTCTTACTATCAAACATGTACCAGTCGTGCTATATGTATTTCTCTTTTAGTTGAATTGTTTGTTTATTGAACTAAAGTAGCATATTAAGCTTTTATTAAAAAATTGTGTTCTTAAGCAATTATTTAAAATTTTAAAAATTTTACAAAAAAATCATCAAATTGCCATGACTTTAAATTCGAAGTAATTGGACATTTAACAAAGTTTAAAGTCATAGCCATTTGATGATTTTTTATAAAAATTCAAAATTATGACTAAAGCGAAAGCACATTTCAACTGAGAGAACTGAGAATTCTCTGTTATATCACTTGTCTCATGCCTTGCGAAAGGAGCTATTGTGTTTCCATTGTTTTGTGAAGCGTGTTTAGTGAAGTGCGTTAAAGGATTACATTCGTGTAAATTTAATACTGTGAATATTTCAAATTTACAATAAATTCGTCATTCAACAATTTTTACATACATAGATTTACCTCACATCTTTGTGCCTGCATGCCCCCTATTTTTTACTTATCAATTGCAAACGTAAATGACCTGGAAAGGTTTTTATATTGTTTTGTAGCAGTAATATATAGTAATTTTTTATCGTTAAAATTATTGGACAGTTAATAAATTACAATTAATTACATAAATTTAATGTATGTAAAGTCAACCCTCCTATAACACGTTCCGTGTTGCACCGAAATCGTGTAAAGGGAAACCTGAATCTAAGACGTTATACCGAAATTGGTAGCTATAATATCGAAACCGTGCTAAGCAAAATGCAGATGACGTAGAAAGCAAGGAAATGCGTTTGCGTTATATCGAGGTGGGGTTGGTTTTTTGTTATAGGGGCAAAATCGTTCAATAGTATACATATGTATATCTCCATCCAAAAACATATGTTTATTGCAAAGTTTTTAATAATATTAATACTGAAGACATCAACATAAAAATAATCTAAAAATAAAATTTCGAAATATTCAAAATTAGGTATTAAAATTAAACCACGCACATTCCAGCAACAAATCAAAAATAAAATTCACAAAAATTCAAAATCTATGTAAAACTAAACCATACAAATTATGAATAGTAGTATGTAGCTGTATTTTTTAACAGGAATTATATTGCTATCATACTTTGGTCAACATATTGATTTTAATTTCGGAAGTTGAGAAAAAGAATCTCAAGCGGTTGGGAATTACAGGGTGATTCATAAATTTCAGTTTTTCATGGTATGCACATTACTCTTTTATTTTTATCTTTTGTTCTACCCAACATAGCGACATCAAACAAACGCTAGAAAACTACTATCCGAATGGCCTTTCCAAAATTGTCAACAGTGTTAATCTCACTCCTACCATTACACGTACAGTCACTTCCAAATGTGAAAAAATGGTTTGCGATTAGCTTAAGTTCAGCATTTTCCCACATTTTCTCCGAAATTCATGTAATTAGTACACCGACACTCCTAATCGCCTTGCGACTCGTTTCGTGCTCATCTCAATGTCCTGCCTCACGATGGTGATTATTTGCTGCTTGACGTCGGCAGAAGTTCCCGAAGTTCCGGGTCGTGTCTCCATGTCGAGTGCAGTTACACTTCCTGTTTCTCTTAACCATTGGAAAGTCCGTCTAAATCCCTTTCTTTGGAGTGCTCGCCGATTAATGAATCTCCTTTGATATTCCAGTACAGCCGCTCTCCTTTTTCCATCTACTACTCCATAAATGTAAATAATATCCGCGTATTCCTCAAATGTAAATTCTACCATTTTTTTATAATTTGGGAAAATGCTGAATTTTAAGTAATTGCAAACCATTTTTTTTTCAATTTCGGACGTGACTGTACGTGCAATGGTAGGGGTTAGATCGGTAGTGTTGACATTTTCCGAAACGTCATATGATAGTTATTTTTTACCGTTTATTTGATGTGGCTGTGTTGGGTAGATCAAGAGATAAAAATAAAAGACTAATGTGCATACCATGAAAAACTGAAATTTATGAATCACCCATACCTCCCAAACGGTTGAGATTGCCCCCTACCCCTGCCATTAAATTTTTTGTTGTTGAGATCAATCACCCCACTCATTTTGGTACGTCAGATCTGAAACACCCTGTATATCGTTCGCAATAAAGAAAAATAATAACTTTGAGGTACCATTTAGAGTAGTCATAGATTGCATAGAGTCCGTCAGTTCTAAAATGGATGGCGGGTGAGGCTAGCGTTGGAGTAGATGGACCTTAATTCGAAGGTCAAAAGACCTAGGTACTATGTCAACAGTGTTTCAAGTAGAGATGCATGTTATTGCACTCTGCGCACTTGCGCAAAATTTAAGCTGACCTGGGACTTTCTCAATGTACTCAAAAACGAACAAAACCAACAGAATTACTCTAGCCTAAGTACCGGGTATTGAAAGAAATGGGAGCAGACTTACTGAACAAATCTCCCAGGACTAAGACAGGGGAAAAGGTTTATTAGTTGCTCGCATCGAAGGACCAGAGCATACCTCGAACACAGCAAAACAGAGCTAAGGCTTATATTACCCACGCACAAAGGTATTCGTACCGCTGCAATTTTTAGGCGGTTATATTTTATGAATTAAAATATTATTCACAAAATTAATTTAATGAAAAACAAAACTATTTGCCAACTAAAAGTAAATATATTCTTGATATTTAAAAACAAAATTTAATATGGTTATCCATGGCTGATATATTAGAAATATAAATAATGCTATTTTACTGAAGGTACAAGTGTATTCGTACCCTCTATCACGTACTTGGTGGCTTCATTCATCGTAACATTTCCTTTTGCTGTTAGACTTTTTGTATATGATCATTTGTGGTACTAATTAGGTCTTTACATTAGATTATTTTATTTCAAATATCTTAAACTGTACTCCTTACTACTTCCGGCGACGATACCCACGGTACTTTTTAACAAAACTCCATATAAGAGAGTCGCTACTTAAGTTTTCAGATAGACAAGAAAAATAAATATTTATAATCAAAAATGACTTTATTGTGTTTCAAAATATTCTTTTTGAAGATCAATACACTTTTGCATGCGTTTGAAGAAATTTTTCTACTCCGATTGAGGTATCTTCAAAACATGCGATTTGAAAGCATCAACGCTTCTTTAGGTGTCGAAAAAGTTGATTTCTCATTTTAGTTTTGATCTTCGGGAATAAGAAATCATTGGATGCCAAATCAAGACTGTACGACGGATGGCCCATCAATTCGATGTTTTGAATGCTCAAAAATTCCCTTCAGCCGATGTGTAAGAACTTGTATTGACGTGGTGGAGGATCATTCGTTTTCTGAGATTTGTTTCCATTATTTTTCCGAACACTTCTGGCAAACAAATGGTGGTGTACCATTGAGAATTGACCGTACTATGTTGCTCTAATGGCACGGTGGCGACATGTTCAATTATTCCGAAAAAACAGGCGACCATTTGCTTCGAAGTGCTTCGTGCGCGAACAAATTTTTTTTGTGTTTAACTCTTCTTGAAAGACCCATACAGTCGATTCTTGCTTAGTTTCGGGTTCATATGCATAGATCCATGATTCGTCGCCTGTCACGATCTTATAGACGTCTTTTGAAGCACCGCGATAGCATTTCTTCAAGATTTCTTTGCACCAATCGACACGAGCCTTTTTTTGAGCGTTTGTCAAATTATGCGGTATCCAACTCGTACTAATCCAATATTGAATATATGCGACTAATAACTAATGCCCCAGCATGCCTTAATCTTACGGTATGTCACTGCCGATCTTGCAATATCAGTTCAATCACAGCATCGATTTTGTGTGGCACAAAAACCGATTTATGATGACCGTCACGAAATTCGTCTTGTAGCGAAGTGCGACAACGATTGAATTCGGAAAACTAGTGAAACACGGTGGCTCGAGATGGTGCTTCATTACCAAAAGTCGAAGCGAGTTGATCGGCACACTGTTGTTGGTTTAATCCACGTGGAAAGTCATAGAAAATCATCGCACGAAAATGTTCACGATTTAATTCCATTTTTTGACCAACAAATAGGACTAATATGACAAAACGTTCTGGGTACGATTACCATTAAAAATTTCAAACTTTACGATGACAATGTCAGATTTAACATATTCACACTGGTGTTGCCACATCTCATAACTTAAGTAGCAACCTACGTATTTTCGATGGGATTAAGATCTGGACTTTATGATGAGTTTTTTTTCATAAATTTTATTTTTTGAATTATATTTCAATTTATAAAAATGTAACCGCCTCAAAAACTTCAGGGGTACGAATACACTTGCGCCTGGGCAGTAACAGGGCTTGGGACTGGACACTGGCCTCTAAGATATCACTTCAAAAGAGTGGTCAAAGCTGAGGCCGAGACATGTCGCATTTGTATGAAAGAGGACTAAGCTGCCACATGAAGTGTTGGCCGCATAAGTTCCAATCATCAATGAATGGCATTTTTACTGACAGAGGATATTGTATAAACGGCTCCCAGAACAATCATATAACTAATGAAGATCCGGAATCTAAACTGGGTATGAAATAATAATAATAGTAGGAGTAAGTGTTTAAAAAAAAATGGTCCCACAATTCATTGCGCCATGGAAATATTTCAGTAAATTGAGCACATAATTTTTGGCTCAACAAATCGGCTGCTGATAAAAAAAATTAAAAAAAGTCCCAAGTCGTTTTTTTTTTGAAAATTTCGAGAAAAAAGCATCTAAAATGGACGGATGTTGTTTTCGTATTTCATTCATTCATAAATTATCATAAAAATGTGTATGTAAAGAGCAATTCCTTATTTCAGTCCGGAGCTATAAATAATAGAAGAACGCGTGATTTTCGATATTGCCGCATGAAAGATCATCACTTGAGAACGACTCGATCGATTTTACTGATGTTTTTTGGTAAAATTAACACTATTGACACCGTCACCACTACAATAGTTCTTTCCAAATGACATCATTTGGGGCGAATATTATCGAAGAACGAGGTTTTAATTCATTATTTAAGGTAAAATATTTTTCACCTGCAACACACATCACAACAAACATCAACAATTCACTGAGGCTCATAAATAATTTACAGATTAAAGGATAAATTCACCACCGTGCAGGAGCATTGTTGCCGTAAGTGAATGACATTACAACACGAGTATTCAAGCAGAAACTCAAATCGCTCATGGACTTCAATGTGAAGTATCATGACTTCGGAGACGTGCGATGTTGGATGTACTCTGTGGAGTGTCAGAAAAGAAGACTGCCTTATGCGCATATTATCTCCTGGCCGAGAAAATAAAACCAAATGAAATTGACGCCATCATTTGCGCAGAAATTCCGGATCCCGAAACAGATCCAGATTTGTATGAAGTAGTGACAACGAATATGAAATGCTCCAAACGTGATCCGCGTGCTTTGTTGGCTGACACAATCACAGGTAATGACGGTTACCCCCTGTATCGTCGTCGCTCTGCAGAGGATAACGGCAGAACGATAACGTTGAAAGCCAAAAATATGGACATTGTAGTCGACAACAGATGGATTGTTCCGAATTCGCCTTCAAATACGTTACAAAAGGAAGCGACATGACTGTATTTGGTATTGCAGCTAATGATGGCAACCATGAAGTTTCGCAATATAAAATGAGAAGATTTGTCAGCAGCAACGAGACGACTTTTCATTCTCCATACACGAACGTCATGCCACTGTGGTCCATTTAACTGTGCACCTGGAGAATGGACAATAAATTTATCTCACGGCAGCAAACGCAGCGCAGAGAACTAAACGACCACCAGCGTCGCAAAACGCATCATCAAAAAAATTTCAACGTCGGAAACACGGAAAGCCTGTTCCTGGATTCAACCGATGTATTGTGGAGCATTTACACAGTTCATCCAAGCAATGACGAATGTTTTTACTTGCGTTTGTTATTGGTTAATTTTCGTGGATCGACTTCATTTGAATTTCTACGAACTGTCAATGGTGAGTTGTGCGCAACATATCGAGAAGCCAGTCAGTGTTTACATTTGCTCGAGGATGACATTTTGCATCGAGTGCGTACAACAACAGCGAATCCCGAACTTGAATTTAACGCGGAGATCCACAACGAGGCGTTGATTTCTATAGACGATTCGTACCTGATGTTGTCCGGCAAATTGTTGAACGAATTATGAATGCCAGCTCCGAATCGACCAGTGCAAGCTGCATGTAATCGAGAAATTATTTGAACGATAACGGCTGATAAAATAAACGCTTGCTTGAAGACATCGTGGAGATACGTGAAAACTCTCAAGTTAACAACGAATATGCGAGTCGCGTTACAAAACAACGAATTGGTGGAAGTGTTTTCCAAGCAATTATTAGACATTGGCAATGGAAAAATTCCGGTTGACGCTTCCACTGGCCTCATTTGGTTTCCACCTGGCAATTCACAACGTCGAAAAAAGAATTGATCACGAAAGTGTTCCCGAATATTAGTGTAAGTTAGAAAAACCATGTTTGGTTGAGCGAACGAGCTATTTTGGCAGCAAACAATAAGGACGTAGACGATTTGAACATAAAAATTCAAAGTTAAATCGCTAGCCAATTGCATTCATTTAATTCGGTCGGTCCCATTACCGATCCAGATGAAGTAGTCAATTATCCAATTGAATTACTGAATTCATTGGATTGCCAAAAATGCCACCGCACACTTTGCAGGTCAAGGTGGACTCGGTGATTATCATGATTGCAGCAACAATAATCATAAGAAAGTTTAAAGGCGGGGATGTTCTGATTCCAAGAATACCACTGATTCCAACCGACTTGCTGTTTTACTTTAAGCGTGCCCAGTTTCCTGTCGCCTTGCATTAGCAGTGACGATTAATAAATCGCAAATCAAATCGTTGGAAGTGTGTGGAATAAACCTCGAATTGACGTATTTTTCCCATGGGCAGTTGTACGTGGCGTGCTCGAGAGTCAGTAAGCCATCGGCGCTAGTCGTTTTCTCTCCGGACGGAAAGACAAAAAACAACGTTCATCACCAAGCGTTGCGATGAACGCATTGACTAAAAACACCAACAAATGATTGTCAAACCAATGAATTCCAATTTATTTCATTTTCAATAAATTCATGATCGTACAGAAATTGCTTTCAATTCACAAAAATTCAAAAAAAAATTCATTTTTAATTGTCTCAATCCTCATAATAATTACTTAGTCATCACTTTACCAAGTGCAACTCAATTCACACTTCAGTATGTCGACCTCACATAATTGCATTATCGCAATATTTTGTATCTATTCTACGATCCTCATTCATTACTTTTCGGCTACAATGCAACGGAATTTCTTACTTCTCAGATTTCGTCCAAAACCCAGAAGTAACGAGCAATTAATTATGATATAGAGAAGTCAGTCAGTCTTCTTACTTTAAAATGACCAAACATGCTTCCGCCTGCCGCGATCCTAGCTGGTGATTCCTGGTAAATAATTTGCTGTTAGTTATTAAACAATTACCGCATTTTGATTTGATCAACCCAAAATTCAAATTTTATTTGTTATGTTCTCAAGAACCTGGCGATATTGTAATTCAGCAGATTCTTAACAACCATAGGCGGGAGGCTCGGATATGCGCTTGAAGAAATTGAACTCGAACAATGAATTGAGCATTAATCCCTCAAGGACGGCGCTTGTACTTTATACAAGAAAGAAGAAAATACCAGATTTAGGCTACCAACGCTGCAAGCTAAAGGTTTCTGTTTGGTGAAGCCAAGTACCTAAGGTTACTACGAAACTCTAACTGGAACTGGCATGTAAAGGAATCTTTGGGGTCAAATGGGGATTAAAACCCAAGGTGGTATGTACATTGTTTGTACACCGCACTAGTTAGGTAAATTCTTTGCTACGACTCACTTATCTGGGGAACTACGCTGGGTTTTCTGAAAAAGCAGAAGAAGATTTGCTTTAAGTGACAGCTGAGAAAAAAATGTTTTCCTATATATAGAAACTAAACAATCACAGTTCTTCCTTATAGGCTACTTCACTTCCGTAATCCGACGCTTAACTTTTAGGATATAAAACTTTATAAAATTTGGATTCATAAATTTCAATTTCACTCAATTGACGTTTGGGCAGTTGGCACTTTGCCAGAAAGAAGATTTAAGCATATTGCAGCTGGTCAAAGTTGCTGCAGAATTCTTAAATTTTCTGCAGGAGGAGAAGTTGTGACGTAGGCAAAATCTTCTTGGAGAAGTGAATACGGGAACACTTTTCTGCTGTATTCTGCAGTTTTCTTCGAAGCGCTAAAATTTTTGGTGGGGTTTGGTGTGGGGGGGGGGGGGGGGGGTGAAACCTGACTTTGTATCTGTACAGAGTATGATCCCCTATTGCTAATAAGAGAAAAAATTTGGCCTAGGATAGGGGGTGGAGGTGGGGTAGTATAACTTCGTAACGAGTGAACCTATTTGGATAATTCTTTTTGTGTTGGGTAAACTATATTCCCTGGTTGATACCAGGAGAAAAACATGTTGGTGGGGCGGGGGTGGGAGTGAGGGTGGAGCCTAACCGCGTAACGCGTGGACCGATTTGGATGGTTCTTGTTTTCTTGTACAGAGTCTGATCCCCCATTGCTAATAGGAGAAAATAAATTGTTCCGGGGGGGGGGGGGGGGGCGAATAATCTAACTTCGTAACGCGTGCACCGATTTGGGCAATTCTTTTTCTGTTGGGTAAAGTATATTCCCTCGTTGATACCACAAGAAAAAAACTGTTGGTGGGGCGGAAGGTAGGGATGGAATCTAACTTTGTAACGCCTGAACCGATTTGGATGCTGCTTTTGCTGTTGTATAAAGTGTGATCCCCCATTGCTAATAGGAGAATAATTTGGTCCTATGGTAAGAGTGGGGGAGGGGGAAGTCGAACTGCGTAACGCGTACACTTTTTAATAGGTTTTTCGCAATCGACACAGCTTTTTCTCCTACGATGTTGGAGGGTACAGGACCTGAGATTATTAGAGAAATGTTTTACTCTTTACAAAATTTTTTGAATTCTGAGAATTAAACGGCATGTTATCGGACACCAAAATGCTGGGAATACCATGAGGCGAGAATATCGGATTGATTTTATTGACAACTTCCTCTGCGGTTTTATTTCTAAACAGATGAAATAAAAATAGCTATGCTACTTAATCTCATAGGGGAGAAAACCTTAAATATTTTTCAAACATTTCATTTAACAGAGGCGGATAGAAAAGTATACGACAGCAAAGTTGAGTCTTTTAATGATTATTGTGAAGTGTGAGTTCAATAATTTATTAGAGATTTAAATTATACACGAGGGTCTAGCAAACAGGTGAACCTTTTGATAATTTCTTAACAGATACCTCTCATTCCGCTTGCCTGACTACTGCAGCGTTTTTCAGGCGGAAATGAATCATCTAACGCTACCTACAGACAATATATGTATTTTCACAGATAGTCAGGCCGTTATTAAATCCCTCTCGGGAGTATACACCACCTCCAAAACGGTTATAAAATGTCGCTCGGCACTAAGTGACACTCGTCCTGATTCGGACATTAACCACCAGCTGGGTAAACTGCTGGCCACATGCAAACTGGAACTCTCACAGGAGTCTCTCAGGATTGCAAATACTAATTGGCAGGAGGAACACACCTGCCTGATTACCCGACAGATATGGCCAAAGCTTGACCCTAAACGGTCAAGGGAGCTCATCTTACTCGGACGAAAAATAATTAGCAGTACCGTGGCCCTTATCACGGGTCATTGCCTCATAGGTGATCACGCCTTCAAAAGACTTCTGTAGGAGTTGACATGTCAAAGAGGAAGAGGAATGCCTACTTCACCTCCTCGGTAACTGTCCGGCCCTAGCCAACCGTAGGAACCGATTTTTGGTCTTCCAATTCTTTGAAGAGTTAACCGAGCTAGGCTTTACTGATGTCAGGGACCTGGCTCGATTTATCAGGAGTTCAAAATGGTTCCCGACGTCGAGTTAAGGCTTTACACCCTTGCCAACCTAGTCAAATTTATTTTGACTTCCCGAGAGCTGGTCCCACTGGAGACAGGGAATTGGCTCGGTGCACAGGGGGCAACATGTCCACTCTCTTATTTCTTAGGTTATTTTTATGGGGGTTGCTAAAATTTTTGTATCCTCAACGTGGTATCACAATGGGCCTCTTTGGCCTAAGTGTGCCTTTCTTAGGTAGCCACTTTAACCTAACCTAACCTAACCTAACAGATATAACAAATCAAGCAAAGAAGTGGAATGACGAAAGTAAACCAATACTGGATCAAATAGTACGATACCAACACAAGTGAACCAATACTGGATCAAATGGTACGATACCAGAGTCTATAAAGGATACATACAAGAGAAACTTTTAAGAACCGAGGGATTAACATCGAAGAAGGCCACCGAGTTTTGTAGGCTACCAGAAAGCAAGCGCAGCGCTTCAGTCGCAGACACAGGTCATAAGTAAATTGGCGCAACAGTTATAGCGGATCATCCAGCGGTAAACCATCAGTAAAGAAGAATGATAACAGAAACAGCATTCAACTGATAAAGAATTCCAAAAAGTGCTCATTCAGCCATAAAGAAAATTCATGTCCCGCATTTGGTAAGATATGTTTAAAATGTGATAAAGGAAATGTAAATAAAAATATTTATCTGAATACAGAGGATACTAGGGAATTGGATCTAAGTGTAGAGCTAGAAAATTTTACAATTGATCATGTTGTGATTCATGGTGTCAATAGAGGTTAGGTCTAAGCTTATAGAAATGGAAAAGGCAAAGATTATTACTAAAGTTTCTAGTCCTGACTGGGTTAATAACTTAGTAATTATAGAAAAACCTGATAAATCGATTCGTCTCAGCTTGATCCTCGCGATCATGATGTAAATGTTAAAAAAGAGTCTTTTCAAATCTAACCAATAAATTAAGAAAAATGACCTATTTTACAGTTCTATATTTGAAAGATGGGTTTACCAAATTGAACTAGATGTTATGCGCTTTTAACACTCCTTTCAGGTGGTATAAGTTTTGACACTTACCATTTGGCCTTAATTTCGCAGCCGAACTCTTCCAGAAATTGAACGCAAAATATTTCGGGGACTTAACATGCAACATTTGTCTACTTCGATGATATTTTGGTGTTTGGAAAATCCAAAGCAGAACACGATACCAATTTGAAACGTGTAATAAGTTGTTGCGTTTCCGATTTTTTTTGCACCAAAAATATAACAGATTTAATTAGAAAAGAAAATCAAATAAAAAAAAAATTATCTATTTGTTGGTGGTCTGTCCTATCCTACATATAGAAGTGATGCTGCAAAAGATCTCACTTATTTACAGATATGCACAAAAATACTTACTAAGGAAGAACAGCGTGAACATTATAGTTATTTTTGGGACGCTTCTAATATATTTCGGCCGTCGTTTACATATCAACCAAGTTTTCACGTATATGAACCTTGAAGATTAATGCGAATCGCAACTTAATTTTGTTCACAAGACGGAATTGCCAAACAACTTGAAGCATTCCATCGAGAGATAACTTCTCAAGGCGATAAGAAGTTCCTGTTGCGATAACGACGAAACACGGGAACCACCCAGTCGATCAATTATGCACCCTGAAATTACAACTCGGTGATCTGTGGATCAACTGCTAACTACCCGGACTAGCAGGCAAAACGAAAGTAGGTAAAATTCTCACCTAATAGTTATAACTGTCGGAATTCTTTGATGGGGACTGGATACCGGAAAAGATAGAATAGTGTAAGGTAATCTTGGATAACGTTTAGGGAATGTTACAATAAATTCTGAATAATTTAAAATTTTTCGAATATTTAAAATAACGTTGTAATATTTAATAATTTTGGCGTAAGATATAATAAATCAGAAAAAAAAGTATAGGTAGGGTACTAAGGTTACAAAAAAAAGAGGTGAATTAATTAGATATTCTTTTTATATAAAGATAACGACAGGAAATTAACTGGAAATATTTTTGTTATATAAAATTTTGGTTAAAAATTAGTAAAGGTGAACATGTTAGCTTTAAGGTTATTTAAGATGATTGGATTTTAGTTTATTCGGGATTTAAGAATAAGAAAATAAAAGCAATACCTGTAGAAGTATTGTAAAAACGGAAAATGTCGACGCCGGCGAATTTTGACAATCTACAAAAGAATTGAAATTTTATTGAATCTTTACATTGGAATTTAGTAATAGGAAAATTTAAATTGTCAGGGAACACTTACCTGCTTCAACTCCTTCCGTTTTCAGCGAAAAACACCATTAAAAATCACCACTTAACCTCACTACGAAAACATCCGACTTTTGTGTGGAACTTTTATTTTTGAAAATAAAACTGCAAATTTTTAAACTGATCGTAACCCAAAGGATAAGGTGGTTAATATGTTTATGTGAAAAATCAAGGAAGAAAAATTTTATTTACACGTGGAGGCAAATGTCAACTTCAGAAAAAATTCGGTTATTATAATGAATTTCGACCAAGACAGATTTTTCTGAATACAGCAAATGAAACTGCAATTCTCAGCGTCAAACTTAATATAATTATTTGTAAAATAATTTTACAAAATTGAAGGAATTTCCCAGTATTAGGAAATATTCCGAGGAAAATAGCATAATAGGGGCAGATTGGTAATATAACCATCAACTTTGGTATGCGAAGCGATCAGTCTAGTGTCATCGCCCCAAAAAGTAAAAGTCAAGCCAGAAGATTAGAAGTGTAGCTTAAGAAGAAAACCGACGTCAAAGCCAAACAAAGAAAAGTTAATACGAAACGGAAGTTAAAAGTGTAAAACATAAAACAAAAGACTAGCAATGAAATTGGAAAAGGAAAGGGAAAAAGTGAAAGGACGAAAACCAGAAAGGCCGAGTGACAGGACAAATGTCAGCGGAACGGAGGAGTTTTTGCAAGATAAGAAGACGCCATTTTTTGTAATTGGTTATATTTTTAAATTAATTACATTAGCAAATTTGATTTTCTTTTCATAAAAGAAAAAATATGTAAAGGTAGATACATATACATATTTATATACAATCAGATATATAATTTTAAAATTTATAAATAAATTCTGAGTCGCGAATAGTGAGTGGAGACTACGACCGTCATGTGTCGACATTTTTCGTCATCGAAGTTTTTTTTTTGCAAATAGGAGAAATATTGGTTTTGAGTTGAAATAAAAATTAGTTGAAATTTTGGTTTATCTTAAATAAAATATTTTGTTTTCATTTCAGTTCAGCAAGCCGTCATCGGAAAGGCCGCGTAGGATCCTTATCACCTGAAAATTTAAGGGAATTTTATTTTTTAAAGTAAAATTGCCCTGGCATGTTCCCATCCGCTTTCCGGTACCAAAGGGTGTTTGTAACGTGCACGTTTCTCCGATATTATTGTCATCGGGTTTTTTAATTAATTTCTTCTTTATAATGCTAACCTCATCGCCAGTATCTACTACACGTTTGGTATTGCCATTTATCCTAATATCTTACGGAAGGCTTAGTACAGAAATACAGGGTTCGGGCGGCTGAGGTGACCCTTTTTTGAATTTGCGTTTATAAGTGTGCATCCGGGGTCTTTTCGATCGACTCCTCGGTTTCCTGGTTTTTGGCGTCCCATTTTTGCTTCTGGCATCATTCCTCTATGGAATGGCCGCGACGGTTGCAGAATTGGCATTTCAGTTTTATTTTGAAAACTCGAAGACCAGTTTGAGGTTTTTGATCCTGAATCCGTCGTTCAGGGAGCCTCGTCTGGTTACTCGGGCCCGTAACCCGGCGATTGTTTTTAGAATCGTGAACAGCATGCCCGTAAATCCTGCAGGTTGAGCAGAAGGGCGTATTTTAACGCTTCATACAGTCCAGTAGTGACCAGACATGTGAAAGTTTGGGTTGTTGTGGACTGCATAAACTTTGCGCCTTGCTGCAGTTTCTCCATGTCGAGAGCCTTTTGAGACAACTCCTCGAGCTTGCCGTCGGTGACGGTGAGAAATGAGGATTCATAACGCCGCTACGAAATGCTTTGGGGTGGACGCAGCTCCTTATTTTGCTTCAACGGCCTCTTCGCAGGGAGCCAGTAACTGCTTCACTCTAAGTCAGTGAGCATTTCGCAGGAGTTTTGGTGAGCCGTTATCAGACTTGTTTGGCTAACCTCCTATCGAGAGTGTTGCAGTAAGGCGCGGAGAGCTTGTCTGATTCTCACGCTTTATCTAATATTTTATTTAAGGGGCAGTCTAGGTTTATTTTTTTTTTAAATTAGATTTTCTAAAAACATCATTTTTGTAGAATTAGTGTACAAACTCTGATTTATGTCGGAGCACCCCAGAAATATGTATATAAGGCGATACAATAGAAGGTTCGTGAGCGCAAACAGCCGGTGTTTCGGCACTTTAACGCGTTTTTCTCGAAACAAAGTTTTTTGACCTGGTTGACACGATTTTGAAAAACTATTTAACCGATTGGGATGAAATTTTCAGGGATTATTCAGCACATTTATAGTTTCAGCCTGAATTAGAATTATAAATATTTATTAATTTTTAACCTTTTTTTTAAACAATTTTAGTTGCAAAAAAAACTTAAAAAATTCAAAAGTCCCCCATTTTGTTTTTTTTACCCAAAATGTTCAATTCTAGTTCCGGCTGTAGCCACTTACTTATATTTTATTATTTTAATATCACGGTTGAACTTTTTGTTTCAGACGTTCCTGACCCGAGATATCTTGTCAACCAGTTTTTTACAGGGTTTTCTTATGACCGCCATTTTGTTGCCATAAATTAAAAAAAAAAAATTCCAAATTTTTTTCATGTAGTTTAATACATATGTATAATTTATTGTACAAAACACACTGAAACATTTACAAAAATTCTATTATAAAAAAAAATCTTTAAAATATGTGCAATAAACCCAGGCCGGTGAGTATTGACACTCGGCTTTCTGTGGGTCCGCAGTAGAATTCTGCGGATGACATGGCTGTTCGACTCGGAACTGTTGATTGTTGAGAAGATTGAGGCTCTGCCTGCACGGACGCGTTGTCCTTTGGGTCGCAGGGCGTTAGTGTTGAGGCAGCTCCTGATGCGGTGTTGCTGCTAGACGGTGGTGGCGATTGATTTTCTTTCGCGTGAGGACATGTATTCCGAATAATGCTGTTTGTGTCCCAGGCGTATGTTTCCTTTCGAAATTGGGCTGAGATGAAGCCCGCTTAAGTCCATCATTGGAACTGCGGTGTGTGAAGTGGGGTTAGCTCTATGCTGCGTTATTTCTTGTTAACCAGTTTTTATATTTTTTTTCTTATTAATTGAAACAGTTCTTTGGTACTCGATTATATTGATATTAAACTGACCTTAACACACTATTTGTTACAAATAAAAACAAGTCTTCATGTATAATTTGCTTCATTCCACAGTTCCTAACTCACTCTCCTATCAAATTTAAACTGACCTTAACACACACTATTTCTATTGATTTTAAACTTCTTTTAATACACAATATTTCTTATAGATAGTAGCAAAGTAAATCTTTATGTATAATTTGCTTAATTACCACAGTTCTTCGCTCACATCCTATTGATTTTAAACTGGCCTTAATACTTAATTAATTGATAGACACAAATTTCTGCCTTATTTTATTTATTCGACTTGGGCTACCGTCGTTTTGCTTTTAACACGAACTCGACTTGCAACCGCTACTAATCTATTCCACGACTGTTCTTGGACCCTCCGATTCTATCCCCATAGAAGAAAAGAGCTTTCGCACTTTTTTCTTCGTTTTTAACCGACTTACCAAAAACAAAAAGGTTCTAAGTTCGACGTGTATATTTTATTTATGTCTGACCGAACATAACTTCGTAACGCGTTGACCGATTTTGGTGATTCTTTCTTTGTTGGATAAACTATGTTCACCGATTGGTACCATGACAAAAAAATTTTTGGTGGCGTGGGGTGAAACCTAACTTTTTGACGCGTGGACCGATTTGGACGGTTCTCTTTTTGTGGTACAGATTATGATCCCCCATTGCTAATAGGGGAAAAAACTTGGCCTAGGGTGGGGGCAGGGAGAAGGAGTAGTCTATCTTCGTAACGCGTTGACCGATTTGGATAATTCTTTTTCTGTCGGGTAGAGTATGTACCCTGATTGGTACCACGATTAAAAAAATTTTGCTTTGATATGGGTGGAGGTAGGTGGAAGGAGGTTGAATTTAACTTTTTAACGTGTGGACTGATTTGGATGGTTCTTTTCTTGTTGTACAGAGTAGAAGACACTTAAAAGTTAAAAATAAAATAGTTTTAAAAAGAAAAGTTGAACCGACTTCACAATAAGCGCTAAAAGCATAAAATAATTTTTAATTTTATATCTATTAGGACATTTTGAATCTGTAGCTGTCAGAAAATTGGTAATTTTCCACAGAAATAACGGGAAAACCATCGCGAAATGGGCTAAATTCTAGATTTAAGTTTCTGAACAGTTAGAAAGATACAAAATATCCAAACACACAAACACAAATAGAAAATGAATGAAGAAGCGGTCGGAATAAATCATTAAACAGGAATGACGAAAAATTTATTTTAAGAGAAGTGTCTAAAAAATAAATAAAATTCAAATCACCTAAACTTGTTAATTTAGTGAAGGAATTTTCTAAAAAGGAAGTAAATGCGGAGAATATTCGATTTGTTTTAAGAGCACAAGGACTACACGGCAGAATATGTCAGATAAACCCCTAAATTTTGCTAAGCAACATGTTGGAAAGCCAGTAGATTGGTGGGAAAGCGTTATATTTGCAGACGAATAAAATTTAATCTTTTGGCAGTGACGGAAGACAGAGAGAGTTTGGAGAAAAGCAAATAAAGCCTACGCTAAAAGTCATATTTGTCCAACTATAAAACATGGAGCAGGTAGTGTGATGGTTTGGGTTGTATTTCCTAATATTGAGTTGGTGAAGTAGTATTTATTGATGGAATTATCGACAAAAATGTCTATTTAAACATCCATTTCCAAAAAGACAACGACCTCAAACATGACGCATATGATGTCCGTTGTTGGCTGTTTTATAATTGCCCAAAGGTCATAGAAACCACATCGCAATATCCAGACCTGAACGCAATAGAGAATATATCGGGCTTACTTGATCTATCATTAGTTATAAAAGGAAAGGAGGTAATCCTATAGAGTACTAATTTTTTAAGATATAATTGTTTTCTTTTATTTATGATATCATTTTATTTTATTTGCCAATAATTTTGTGATATGAATTTGGGATGTTATTTTCCCAATGTTTATTTTTTATGAAAACTAAGTCAATTAGAAAATTATTCTATTATCATAATAATATAATTTAACAAAGATTTTTATTGATATTTCCTGAAGATTACGTTTGTGCGAATGCTTTTGTGTTCGAGTGTATATCGGATAAGGCTTATTTTTATTGGCTAAAACCGATAAATAACGGAGTTTGTTTATGAACAATATTGCGAATTGGATTCGTAGAAATTCGGCTTATCCTTATGATAAGCAAAATCCAATTCTTTTTCAAATTCCAAGTATTATTGTTTCAAACTCACCGATTTTTTCAAAACAAACCTAATCAATTTTGAATCGAAATCACCCAAGCAATTTGAAATGCCAATTTTATTATAAGTACTAAGCAACAGTAGACACTGCCTACATTATACTTATGACAAAAATTGGAATTTCACAGTGGATTATAAATTTTTTTGTTCGGTTGACTTTGATTCAAAATTAGTTGAGTTTGATTCGAAAAACTCGGTGAGTTTCAAACAAAAAGAGTCAGAGATAATTCGAAAAAGGGTGACCCTGATTCAAAACTTTAGTGAAACTGAATTGAAGAAAGGTAACTTATATATAAAAAAAGGTATATTATGCAGACAGCGCCAAAATCTTTCGTGTTGTTTATTGTCTGCTTGATTGTGAACTTTTAAAATATGACTTAAACGTCTTTTGCGGATGGTGCTCTATAAACCGACGCCCCTTTAATATTACGTAAGTAAGTAAGTTCTTTATTAGACGTACATAGCTGTTATAATACAGTTACAATCATATTACAAATTAAAATAAGTATTATATAAATATATATATATATATATATATATATATATATATATATATATATATATATATATATATATATATATATATATATATATATATAAGTAAGTAGACTGAATTGTCAGTTTAGCTTTGTCGATCATAACTATAGTAAAGAAGACCAATTAGACACTAGCCTATCTTGAAAGATGGGCATATAAATTTTTTGATTCTTATATTACGCGGCTGCTTTATTGCACTCTTTTTAGACCAATTCTAGAGTATGCCTGCTGTGTTTATTCTCCTTCTCAAAATGTACACATTGAGCGCATCAAGGCAATCCAACGTCGCTTCGTACGGTTTGCTACTCGTGGCCTGCCGTGGGACAACCCACTTCTACTACCATCTTATTCAAACACACTTAAACTTTTAAGTCTCAGTTCTCTAGTGATAAGACGAACTCCACAACCGTTTTGTGTTATATTTTTAAATCTGTTTGTATATATTACTTGTAGTATTTTAGGAGTCAGCCTTAACTTATGTGTAATAATAAATACAGTAAAGATAGTAATAAGTAATCGTTTACTTTTTCTAGATGCCGATCGTTTACTTTTTCTCTATGAATCTGCCATTTTTTTCTCATATTCGACAAGGTCTTCTATTTATATCCGGCTTTTTCGGATTTTGGCCGCATAAACAACCGGATAAATATAACAATGCAAATATTTCAAAATCGGAGGCAGACACTTCAGCTTTATCTATATTAATTAATTAATTGATTGATAATAAGTTGTTTGTAAACTCCTAAAAAAATCTACAAGTTAATTAAAACTTTCTTCTCTAAAAATACATGAATATTTTTTAAAGTCTGTCCTATTGAATCAGTTTTGCTCTTCAATTGATAACAGCAGATAATATCACTTAAGTGTAAAGACACAGTCAGAGTACGACAAAAAACAAAGATCTCTTGAGCATAACGAGCGTCGTCGTTTTGTGTCTGCCTAAAATTCTTTTAAATTAAACGATCTTAATAATTACGAATAATTTGATTAAATAGCGTTTAGTGATAGAAACCCTGCAAAATCGTACGAAACCCAACTGTACACGTCAAAATTTGTACTTCGGCTCAACAATGTAGAGGAATATGGAGTACTTGCACCTTTTTATTCTATTTGTGTAAACATAATTAATTTAGCCTTGAAAAGTAGATCTAGAAAAATTACTAAAAAAGAAAACTGTCTTTTCTCTTCATAAATCTTTTGGTTTTTTGTTTTATGCTTTCTCGAAGTAAAATACCTTAGCAATATTAAAAATAACTATAGGTATGATATTATTCTGATAATAATTATTCATTTTAAATTAAAATGAAATTTCTGGGCTTACCTCTAAATAGTATAAAACAAAGTCACTATCCGCGGCTGTCTGTTTGTGTGCTTAGTTCTTCTAAATTATGCAACGGATTCTGATACGGTTATCACTGTCATTTCGATAATTTCTTCCGGAAGGTTTATATGTATAAAACATATTATTATATTTAAAGAAAATAGATAAAAGTCGGTGTTCTGGAATCAAGTCGTAAAAAAATATTTTCGGCCGCTTACATTGCTAACGCTGGCTAAACCTTCAAAATAATGGACTAGGGAATTGTATATCTTACAAAGGCTTACGGAAAAGTCCACGATGGTATAATTTGTCAATTCTCCTAAGGATAATCCTCATTTTATCTGTTCTTTTACACATCAATACGATGTGTAAATAAGACAAAGTAACCCGCCGCGTCTGTCTGTGCACGAGTTTCTGCGCAACTTATGAATAGATTTTGGTCCGTTTTTCACTTTTAGATATAAGTTACTCCCAAGGAAAGTTTACCAATTGATGAATGTTTTGTGTTAATTAACTGAACTGTGACGATGAATATCGGTGGAGTCGGAAAAAACAATCGCCAGCGTGCGCTGCTTAATACGATGCGTGACAAATATTGATCCGCTTAAATAGTTCTACAAAAAAGTCTGTGAGAACATATCTCTATCTACTAATATCAGCCCACATTATTAAAAAATGTCTCAAAAATTGACGTGAGTCTGATTAAGATAGGAAAGCATAGGTCCTTATCAAATTGAATACGTTCCTTGGTTTCTGAATTGAAAGTAGACAAATACTGTCTTTGAATTGTATTATTTGGATATATTGTTTAAATTAGACAAGGTTGTTTTCGATTGCGTAAATATATATGAATAATCATATTCCTGATGCCGATAGAAACTGTTGAGGTAAGACACGTCTCGCACGCCTAAGAGCATGGTTGGGCTCCCTAAAGTCCGAGCGATATCGGGTACACGAAGCTAGTTAATTCATATTTCAAAACTAAATTAACCCTGGAACATTAACCCGTTTCAACTCGCAGGGCCGAGAACACCAAATCTAACAAGCACACACAAGACAATGCATTTGAGATATACGGACGCTGTGATCATTAGGAATGGGCGATCTTCGATTCGATCACGACGGATCGATCTTTAAGCCTTCGATCTGCCCATTTTGGAATCGATTTTTCACGGGACCGATTCAGCTCGAATCGATTCATTTTTTTCCGATTCCCATTTATAATCCTTCAAATTTAAAATGTCGTACCTAATAAATTGTTAATGTTAGATAAATGCGCTTTGGACCTCTGTAATATGTTAGCGTTAGAGAATCCCGACCATCCTTCCAGTGCGAGTCGGAGAAGAGACCATACGAACGAGACCATCGGTGAGGTACCTCGGCGTCACAATTGACACCAAGATGAGTTTCTTCCAGTAGATAAAGGAAACTGCAGATAAAGCAGCAAGAGGCATCACATTACTGAGCAGGCTGATGGCCAACGCGGGAGGTCCAAGCCCGAGCAAACGCCACCTCCTGATGACAGCAGTACAGTCAACTCTACTGTATGGTGCGGAGGTATGGGCGGAAGCCCTAAGTAAGGAGCAATATCTCAGGAAGGCAGAAATGGACAAGGCAACGGTGCGCACAGAGGAAAGGTCCTACACCATGGAAAGGTGGAAACAAAGATGGAGAGAGGAGAACAGGGGACGATGGACAGCGAGGCTCATCAGTGATCTGGGCCCCGCTAAGAGTCCACCTAGGAGGGACGATCGCCCCGGAAACTATAGTCCAAGGCATGACCGCCTACGAAGAAACCTGGAATCGCACAGTCAGGTACGCGGAAGATGTCCTGCGCAGGAAAAAGAAAGACCTAGACGAGCAGGCCGCCGCAGAGGAGATGGTCGAATGACGGGCTAAAGGAAAGGACCTAGCTTGAAGTAATGTAGAAAACGGTTCCAGGCTAGTGTCCGGAGAGCCAGGGAGGTGTTTTAGTCGGTAAACTGCGCCACAGGAGTCCGACACTGCTGGGAAGGGGTGCCCCAGCGTGCATAAAGCATTTCACCCCCCTCACAAAAAAAAACAAAAACAAAAAATAAATTAATATGAATATGAGTCTAGAGCAAGAACTTCTTCTGAAGTCTTATCCTTTGGTGATTATAATTTATTGTCATGTGAAGTCCACCGGTTTTTGCTAGTTATGACAAATTGAGCTTAATGAAGCGACACAAAATATATGCTTCTTCAAATTGAAATGCCAAAATAAATGGAATCGATCTATGAACATCGATCTTTTTAGGGCGATTATTCGATCTTCGAAATCAGAAAAAAATTACGGATCGATCCGTGCTGAATCGACTTTCTCATTTCGATCCCCCATCCCTAGTGATCATATATCTTGAAAAATTTTTAAATTTTACTCCTGGTTCCAGAATAAATTTGTTTACCCAAATGCAAAAATTCAATTGATCAAAATTTTGTCGGAGAGCGGAGCCCCACTGTGGCCTGGCGAGAACTGTAATAGCGCTACGTACCTTCTTCAGTTTCTCTATCTTTCAGTTCTCCCGACCCTGTAAAGCTTCTAATACCTCCATTTAAAACACCAACTCGGTAACAAGGACTTTAACCGAGTTTCCAAAAACACAGAGGTTCGACGCGTATCTTTTTTTTATGTGGGTAAAACCTAACCTCGTAATGTGTGGACCGATTTGGATGGTTCCTTTTTTTTGTATAGGGTATGACTCCCCGTTGCTAATAATGAACAAAATTTAGCCTAGGATGTATGGGTCGGGGGAGGGGATAGTATAACTTCGTAACGCGTAGACCGATTTGGATGAGACTTTTTTTGTTGGGTAGAATATATTCCCAAAGTGGTACCATGCCAAACAATTTCTTGGTGAGTTGCGAGTGGGAGATTGGGGTTGAACCTTATTTTGTGGACCGATTGGAATGATCGATTTAGATGGTTCTCATTTTGTTGGATACAGGTTGTTTCACATAAAGTGTCCCAAAAAAAGTAGGATGATAGAACTGACATAACCAAACAAAGAAACACCTTCGTTTAGGAGTTAACGAGTGATTTACAAATTTTAAAATGTTATGGTATCCACAACATAATTTTATTTTTATCTTTTGATCTACTCAAATTTTTAATTTTTTTATTTGATGCAGCGACATCAAACAAGTGCCAAGAAACTACAATCCCACTAACTTTTCCAAAATTGTTAATAATGTTGATCTCACTCCTACCATTAGAGGTACAGTCACTTCCAAAATTGAAAAAATGTTTTGTGATTGCCTAAATCCAGAATTTTCTCAAATTTTCTCCGAAATTCATGTTATTAATTAATCTGATTTTTGCTTTTAATAAATTGCCCATCTTATATATTATCTTTCCCAAAAGGCGCAACATGTGGAAATTTTGAAAAGTAAATTTACCTCAATCAAACCGAAAAATCCCATTTATTGATTTCGACACTACTACAATTGATCTTAATATGTTATAAAAGCTCTTCGAAGAGTCCTCCCCCTTTCGGTCCATAATAATAACCTTCTAAATCACTGCTTAAGATGTAAGGTGTCCCGTATTTTCGTCGCTGCAGTCCCAATTCTGGTAACCGACATGCCCTGAGTAAACTTCATTTATTCTTTATTTTATTAAAAAAAAGTTCTATGATCTTTATATCCAGCAGGCCAAGGAATGGGTGGAACTCATCCAATCTAGCGGTCGGGAAATTTTTCGTTAAATATCACCATCATAATGTTGGCAGTATACGCTAGGGCTCCATTGTGTTCATATTATATTGCCCCAAGATTATCAAGATGGCTGCACTGCCTCAAAATGAAGGGTCCTATTAAATGGGAGCCAATGATACCAGCCCCAACATTGGCACAGAATTTGAGTTGGGAAGAGGTTACCCTTGTCCTATGTGGATTAGTATCCGACCAGGGAGGTTGCGGCAGTTTGTAATACCATCTAAGTTGAATTGCGATCCTTCCGTCCGCAGAACTCGGTCCAGACACTCATTGCTCTCCATGTCGCATTACAGGAGCCAAATGTAAAATTTTAATCTTCTTTCGGGATCTCTTTCCAGCAGTCATTAGAGTGGAATGTGATAATATGGAAGTAATCCTCTTGATGAATAACCCTCCAAACCTTAACTGAAGACATTTCTAATCGTCTTGCGACTCGTTTCGGGCTCGTGTAAGGGTCTTGCCCGACGAGAGTGATTATCGACGTCGGCAGGACCATCCAACGTTTCAACTCAAAATTTCGTGCTGTTTGAAGTTACACTTCCGGCTTCTCTTATCCTTCGGAAAGTCCGCGAAACTACCCTAATTTGGAGTGCACGTCGATTAGAGAATCTTCTTTAATATGAAGAGCCACTTTTTCGCTTTAGTCACTACACAATAAATGTAAATTATTCCTTAAAACTAAATTTTCCCATTTTTTAATAACCTTAGCTTAATATTACCCGTACTTATCGATTTGTTTTTCAACTATGATCGATATTCTTGCTGAGTGACCTTCTTTTAAAGCAAAATTTCCATTAGATATTAGTAAAATAACAAACATCTTTAATCTTTTCTCTTAGAAATTTTGTTTATTTAACGAATTTCTAACTACATATTGCAATAATATAATTAGGTAGACCTTCAAAGGAACCGGTGTTGCTAACCTTTTCTCTACTTTGATGTGCTGTCCGTTTTTGACAATTTAATAAGAAAAAGCCGATGCATAAATTACATGAATTTCGGAAAAAATTTCGAATTTCTGAATTAAGGTAATCGCAAAAGATTTTTTTCACTTTTGGACGTGACTATACCTGTAGTGGTAGAAGGTAGATCAACATTGTTGACAGTTTTAGAAAAGCCATTGTAACAGTAATTTTCGGAATTTGTTTAATGACGTTCTGTTGAGTGGATCAAGATATAAAAGTAAAATAGCCATGTTCATATCTACCTTAACATTTCATCCACGAGATCCTAAGGAAGGAGAATCAACCTTATGTTGTTGTTTTGATTGTTTAATTTGCACCGACTTCAAAATGTCCTAACATTTAAAAAAATTAATATTATTTTATATTTTTTAAACCACTTTAAATTGTATGTCCACTTGCAATCGTTATCTCGAATCGGGTGAGTTCTTCTCCCGACCCATGACTCACAAGGGAATACGGCAACTAGAGAGAGATTTTGAATATTCGATCTTAACAACAATAAGCAGACATAGAATTCAGCCTAAAATTCGCAGAGGTCCTTTCTATTGTACGTCCAAAATGTTTTTAATTTTGTTGCTTGTTATTTATTATTTAGTGCTTTACAATAAAATAAGTTATTTTGACAAAGCATACAAAAAAATTCTAAGCTTTGACACCAGTCTCCGAAGAAATCCAATCCAAATACGAGGAAATACGAGTGAAGACAGTTGGGTAGCCTAATTGACATCCCTGCACATTTCCATACGACGTAAGTCCAAGAAGTGTTTTTCTTCCATCAGTTTCAACGATGGCAAGGGGACCACCAGAGTCTCCAGAGCAAACAGATTTCATTCTAGAGCCGTCAACGCAAATATTGGTCTTCCTGAATAAGATTGAGAAGTAAGCGCGGCAAGCCGATTCCGGTAGAATCTTAACATTGGCAAAACGAAGCAAATCAGAAGTGGGTTCGTCATCACCCATACGTCCCCAGCCAGAGACAGTTGCTAATCGTCCTTCGATTTCAGAATATTGCTGATTGCGGCGCGGTAGATTTATTATCTCTACTTTGTCTAAAGAAATTTATAAGTTAATTCAGAGATTAACGAATTTTTAAGTACGCTTACTGCTTAGCTTTACTGGACGGGGAAGTTTAATCACAGCAATGTCATTTATAGAATATTTGTGATCGTAATCAGGGTGGATTACCCAATCGAACATAGATACGCCAATCATCTGGCGGTCGGTTTCTCCAAACAAGTTGTGACTTCCAGCCAACACAACTCCAACATCAGATCTACGTAAAAATAGATTTTTATTAACATTTGTATATATGTATGTATATAAATATAGATAATATGACATTTACTTACTTAAGAAGACAATGTGCTGCTGTAAGTACAACCTTTTCGGAAATCAATGATGCACCACAGAGCGAGAAAACCTTGAGTCCATCTTTGTTGGGTAGCCTATGCTGCATATATAGGCCTATTTGATAGGGAAATTCATGAGGTATAGCGACTGAGCCACCAGTGATGCGAGGTTCAAGCGGATTTCTTTCATTCTCATGTACTTTAGGCCAGTTAAGTTTAAAATGTTCGATAGGACGCTGAGACCAGGACCCAACAAAGATTGCGGAAAAAACGACAAGAACCTTCATTCCCATTTTACTGCCGGATTACTACTTGAAACATTGAAGAAAAATTTTCGCAATTTATACTTTTATTTTATGACGGAATGGAGTGGGCTCTCAAGATAAACTCATCATCGCAATTTAAAAAAAGTCACACAACTTTTTGTGAAAAAAATTGATGACACACAGAGTAAAGCCTTTGAAAGTTCCCTAGGGATGACAAAAATAGTCCATGAGTCATTTCATTGATATAAACCATAAACTTATTTCTTATTTTTGTAAGGAATGTGTCTGAATCGGAAACATTTTTAACCGAGCTCTCAAAAACAAAGAGGTTCTAATGTGTATTCGACGTGTATTAAATCTGACCGGGCATAGCTGCGTAACGCGTTGATCGAATTTGATGATTCTTTTTTTGTTGGGTAGAGTATGTTCACGCGTGGACCGATTTGGATGGTTCTTTTTTAGTTACACAGAGTATAATCCCTCATTGCTAATAGGCGAAAAAAATGTGCCTAACTTCGTAACGCGTGGACCTATTTGGGTAGATGTATGTTCCCTGGTTGATACCACGAGAAAAAAATTTTGGACTGTGGGGGGGGGGGAGGTTGAAACTAACTGTTGTATAGAGTGTGATCCCCCATTGCTAATAGGAGAATAATTTGGTCCTATGGTGTGGGGTGGGGAGGGGTAGTATAAGCTCGTAACGCGTGGACCGATTTCGATGACTCTTTTTCTGTTGGGTAGAGTATGTTCTTTGATTGATACCACGAGAAAAAACATTTTAGTGGGATGGAGGTGCGAGTAGGGGGTTGAACCTAAACACCAACTCAAGTACTTATACCGTCAATTTCACTGTTAACATGAAACTAATTCTTCTTCCCCACCACCTTATACTTACCCTAAAGTAATCGGAAAAATAGTCCAAGCATCTCCGCATGCCAATAAAGTCCTTCTAATTTCCTATTTAGGTGTATTGTAGGTGTATTGTAGGCCTCCATCGTATTTTCGTGACTGCATTTCCAATTCTTCTAATTAGTTCTGTTAATACTAAGAACTTAAATAAACTTCATCCTTCATCGGTGTACCTCGTACAATCCAGCGGTCAAGAAATTTTTTATTTAATATAACCTTCACAATGTTGGCAGTATGCGCGGGGAGTTCATCGTGTTTGTAAAACTGATTATCCAAAAAGGATGTCCTCTAGTACATCTGGTAGTGTATTCTCCAAAACGTTCGCTTAAATTTGGCTGTTAAACACTTGCGGCAAAATGAATGGTTCTACTATATTAAATGAATCAATCAGAAATTGGGCTGGAATGAAGTCACCCTTGTCATATGGGTTAGTATCCAAATAGATATGAAGGTTGTGGGAGTTTGTGCTAGCATCCCCGAAGAACTGAGATTCATCCGTCTGAAAAATTCGGCCAATTCCATTTCCCATTACAGAAGCTAAATGCGGATATCCTCCTCTATGAATAACCGACCTAATTACTTTGCGTCGCGGGCTCAATTCAAGGACTTGCTTGACGAGGGTGATTATTTGCTGCTCGACGTCGGCAGGATCTTCCGATGTTTCATATTGCAATTCTGTACTGTTTGCAGCTACACTTCCTGTTTCTCTTATCCACCGGAAATTCCGTGAAAATACCGATCGATATTTTTGCTGACTGACCCTCCCATCAGGTATTAGTAATAGAACGCCAAAATGCTTGAGTATAAACCCTGGCTAACACAAGCTAATAGAGACAATTAATTAAATTATATTTACCTTTTTATAGCATTTTTGTAGCAGTAATTAAAATTAGCTAAGTGTGTACCCCAAACAAAAAACAAATATTTTCCATCCTTTCTCTTAGGTATTTTATTTTATTTAATGAATTTTCAACTGCAGTGATATAAAATACTTAGGTAACCAGGAAGCAGTTTTTCTAATCCTTTTTCCACCTTGACATGTTATAGCTTTTTGGAAAGTACTAAGATGGACAATTTAATAAAAATAAAAAACAAGTGCACTAACTACATATATTTCGGGAAAAATTTTGGAAAATGCTGAATTTTAGGTAATCGTAAAATAATTTTTTTTACTTTCGCAAATAAAGCTCATTAATTCCCAAACGGTTTCGGACAGAAACCATGCTGTCGTGCTCTAACCAGGAAATACCACGACCACGTCTGTAAAACCCAGCCCACTTTTTTCTACTGGTGGTACTCTTTCTTTCTCATGTTTTTTTTTTTGAAGTCGATTCGCTACCGGCACTCGATTTGTTGGCGATAAAGGATAACTATAGGAAAAACATTAATGGAGCTGTGTCTTAACTCTTTACCTTCTGCCTAAACCTTTTTTTTATATATTACCAAAACCCAGGGGATGCCCTATGTAGCTAAGACACAGCTTTAGTAGTAAAGGAATTAAAGGTGAGGGAATTGTGTTAAGAGGTTGAGTGAAAGAGGTTTCGATGTACACCTCGTTTGAAAGTTTCAGTCTTATAGAATGAGGAAAAAACAGAAGATGTTAAACTGTTCCACATTTGTGTTTTTCTGCTTAGAAAAAAAATCCCAAATTTGACGGTACGTCCAAACTTGTCCCGGAGGGTATAGGGGTGGGATCGCTCCCTATCCCTATCGCTATGAAGCTCTTGTAACGCGCATTGTGATGTGTAATCAGACTAGTAGTTTCATTGGAATATTGGCCCTAGAATTAGCGATAGAAGAGTGAGAGACAACCAACATTCCGTCGATTCTCCAGAGAGTCAAAGCTTTCAGATATTGTGGGATCGCCAGTAGGGTTTATAGCCTTTCTTTGAACTTTGTCTAACGCGGGAGTTACGTCTCCGACATTACCATAATCAAATAAGTAATCCAACACTAATTTATTTTTGCTAAAACTGAATCACCCAAGGTTATTTTTCTAAGTTGATACACCATAAGTGCTCGAGCTATCATGATTCATCCCAACAAATCTAACTGACTGCCGCTTACTTGCTCTAGAATTACATAAACAAAAAATCCAACTCATTCGTTAATTTCTGACATTACGCAAATATGCAAAAGAAGCACTTGACTTGTGCACCGTATCATAAAGTAAACACAGTAAAGGGTGTCATCTTACGAATTTCACTTACCTGATCGACAAATGTTGTTATGCGTGAATCAGCATTTCTTTTACATATTTATGAAATTAATTGAAATTTATTGTGAATTCGAGATCATCAGCACTTTTATGTTCAGGTACATATTTGTTAAATTGATAGTATCAGCTAGAATTAACGTAAAAATTTGTATAAATAGCAAGTAAGAGGAACAATAAAGCGAGTCAATTTTAATCAGTAGTTTAACTAACATTGAAATTCCCCCCAGCAGCGGTAAGGGTTTCAATAGCAAAAGTTAAGTAAACTACCAGAATTCCCCCACCAGCGGTAAGGGTCTGGTAACAATAAGTAAAATTTACAGATAATAACTGCCAATTAGGCACTACCCACGATAAATGCTAAAAAATTTAATAGTAAACTCGTATTAAAGACAATTGTACATACCTTCTGTCTCGGAACCCGACACTCTAGAGATATTTTGGCAACGTAACCGAAGGTCTACACTGTAATAGAAAAGTAATTGTGAAAATCAGTATCGTATAGTAATTAGAAGAGAAAACTTGTGCAAATAAAATTTTTAATTAACAAAGGTGTTGTTAATTATTATATTTCACCCTGATCTTGGTAAAGGAATAAAACTCGAGCAATTCAGTTTGTCCGGCCCCAGCCTAAATATGGGAATTATATTCGAGTCTAGGCATGATGTGGGGCTTATAAATCAGCGCTAAATCAGATAGAGTGAAATATATCTTACATCTCTGTAGAAAGCCCCCAAGCATTTCATCGCATTTTCCCTAATTCCAAATATATGTTCGGTTCAGCTAAGAACGCTGGATATCTCAATACCCAAGATGTTTAGAGAGGGCGAATTGGGTATAGTCACTCTATTGACTGAAATTGGTTTGAAGGTATTTTTAAGGCACATTAAACAGCACTGAGTTCTGGATGCATAAAACATAACATTCATTACAGCATCAAGAGAATACGTGAAATCGAGGTTGCTGTCGTCGGCGAAAACGTGGTGAGGATTGTAAGTGAAAGATAAAAAATCATTTAGAAAGAAGAAATAAGGATGGTAAACAACCGAACTCGGCTTGAGGAAAAACTCTTTAACCTTTTTAGGAGGCGCGAGAGCAGACCAGTCGTCGGTGAAGTAAGTGAGAACGTGTTGTCTACCAATGAAGATTACGATAAGAAAGCCATAGGGGTTGCAGAGAAATTGCCACTGGTTCGGAATTCACTTTAAATTGTAGGTCCACTTGCAATCGCTGTCTCGAATCGGGTGCTCCAGCCCCACGCCCCAGAAGGGGTTACGGGAACCAGCGAGAGAGAGAGAGAGTGCAGACCAAATGCTTAAAGTTTGGCTAGAAAGACAGTATCCCCGACTCTATCAAAAGCCCTTGAAATACCAAGAGCGTTAGTAAGTAAGTTTTCGGTTGAGTGGTCGGAGAGGAAACCGTACTGGCAATCGTTGATAAGATGGTTACATTCTAGATATTCTATTAACTAGTAGTTGATGAGTAATTGAAGAACTTGGTCTTCATATAAGCATTCCAATGTTTCGCTTAAACCACTTCATCTTCAATTAGTTTTAACTCAAATCCTGGTCCTAAGCTTATAGTAATAAATATTCTCCTTATAACAGAAAAGAAATTACAAAAATTTAACAGCCATTAAGAGGTTATCCATGACCATGCATATTTAATAGATATTGGACTAGGTGGCAAAGCAATATAAAAGTTTAAAAAAACACCAAATTCTAGAAATCATATAAGCCATCTTCTGTGTTCATTTCTTTAGTTATTTATGTATTATCCTTCTTTTAAATAAATACACTCAATTATTAGTAGACCTTCACGGAAAAAAATTTGAGTTTCAATTTTGGTATCAAAATAAAGCAAGTTGTTTGCAATTAAATCTGACTTAATTTATAACATTAATTGGTGAAATTATTGCAAAATAAAATATGTTACTACCAAAAAATGCTTCCTAAGATTGCAAAATTTTATATTACATTTACTGCGATATTAATTTACAGCTTCTACTATAGTTTATGTGAGAATTTCTGAGTAACAAATATACCAAGCAACATTGCAAAACCTCGTATATATAAATCTATCCTACATTGTCGTTTTTAGCAAAATATGCTACATTAAAATTGAGAAAAAGGTTGAATTTAAAGTACATATGTAGCTATATTTATATGTCACTTATAATTGAACGTGTGGCACCGTTGCCTCCAGTAAAGCGGTGTTAGGTGATAATAGGAACTATGCCGTGCACTATTCGATTTCTATGCGTAAAAGGACCACACACACACAAACACCACGGCAATAAGTCTTCCAGTCGAAGAGCAGGGCGGGTACGGCATGGTTCTTATCCAGTCAGCTTCTAAATTCGTACTAGAAACGAACTTTTTAGTGGTGATATTTTAAATTACTGTGAATAGTTACTTAAATTAAAATAGAAGTGCAGTGTAAAAAATGGCAGAATCATCAGAAAGTGACTTTATAAAAAATATTTTAACAAGTTGGGGACTTTCAAATTTGATTAATATCTTTCAAGGTAATTTTTAGGTATATTTGGTCGTACTGTCATATTTTCACTAGATATTATGTGTAGATACATAATAATATATGTACCTAAACATATTTCAATACATTATATTGAAGCGATTTTCTTCTTCATTTATCTTATTTGTATTCAAAGCTCTTTAACGAGAAGCCTGTTAATCAAAATTGCACAATGTGCAATATATATAGCAAGTTTTGCTTTGCAGAACTTGCTACACATTCAATATACATTGCAGAATTTGCTACGTGCATTTTTCGTTTTGCTACGTTTATCTACATATATAGCCAAATGCATCGCAATTTCAGAGAAGTATTGCATGAAATTTTGACATTAGCACTGCATTTTATTAAACATTTTTTTATAACATTTGCTGTTTATGTGACAAATAGTGCAACTTTTATCGCAATAGTTATAATAATTTGACATTTCCACTTTGTATCGTATTTAGTGAGATATTGTATAATTAAACTGTAATCAA
Organism: Leptarthrus brevirostris; assembly: GCA_964036015.1. Lineage (NCBI taxonomy): Eukaryota > Metazoa > Arthropoda > Insecta > Diptera > Asilidae > Leptarthrus > Leptarthrus brevirostris. The sequence goes on along the minus strand of OZ038373.1, from coordinate 67,536,766 downwards.
CAGTGTGATAATTTAACCATTTTGTTCAGAAGCTGAGTTTAATGAAGAATCGTTTTTGAGATTGGACTATTTGGGAATTTCTGAACTAATTAAAAAGCAAGAACCTCGTACAGTATTTTGGAAGAGATTTAAAGATTTCATCAATGAAGTGAGTTCGAATGCTGTGTTAATCTAATCGGATGAAATTTTAATAGAATAATTATTGTACAGAAGGAAGACATATCAGCAAAACCTCCAAGCCCCGTTGCTAGCCATTGTTCATCAGTTACGCATACCTCCGCAGCCAGCGTTCAAGGGAAAACCGCCCATTAGTCAAATTTCGTACGATACAGATGATGTTCTACCTCTAGGGCAAGTAAGTTCTTTTCTGCAATACAATTAAGTGAAGTTTTTAATTATACCCGCTTAAGTTGATTAGTTAGTCAGTTTTTATTAAACTGAATTAAAAGAAAGACTGCAATTAAAAACCATATAAGAAATAACATATGATATTCGAAGCTTGGCGTACGAACCGAGCACAATGTTATTTTATTGTTATTTTTTCACCGCGTTTTTGCTTTAATTTAAACATACTACACTGTTTAGCTTAATGTAACGATATCCTTCAAAAATAGTCTAAATAATTCTTTAATAGTTGTACTTTTGCTATAGTCGGTGGTCATTTCGTGTCCCCAAATTTAATAATCAGAAAATATCTCAAATCTTATAGTATTTTAACTGTTGCAATACGTAGCCCCACGACCCTAAATTTTTATATCTCACAATTCATATTTATTTTAGCTGATTGAAGAAGCAAATATATTAAACTCAACAGTTGCATTAAATAATTATTTTGTGGACGCTTCAAATGTAATTTCGGTTGGAACCATACAACAGTATCTACTTTGTGCGGAAGGTAAGATGGTTACACTACATTATAAAAAATTTGATTGCCTCGATAGTCTAAATAGATTGCTGCTCAGTAAAATTATAATACCTAAAGAATTTGAATTCAAGAATTTTCCTGCTAACTTTAAAATTTCAACAGAACGCTTCCTAGAATTATGGTCCCAAATTACAGCAGAATTTCCTTCCGAAGTGCAATTTGAAACTTTGTATTATAATCCATATAACAAAGCTAAAAAATTATGGGATTTTAACAATCATTTTAAGCCCAAATTAAATAAGTACGTAAAACTTGAAATTTCATTACCGCCAACAGAAGATGAAATACAAATAGATATTAAAGAAAAACTAGAATACTTGGAAAAAAATACATCGAATTGGGATAAAATAAAAACTTATTGGCTTGAGACATTTCAGCTTAGGAATTCGTTATTAAATGCCAACATTTCTGTGGAGAAATACATAAAAAGGTTTGCAATATTGGGCATGCAGAAAGGTTCATTGTTATTACTTGAAGACTTCGATCAGCTGTATAAAGAGAATACTAATAAATTATTTTCGTTGTGGCCGGATTTTGAAAAGAAATTAATCAAACACGCCGAAATAAAAATCAAGAAACCTTTTAAAGAAATGTTGGATTCCCCTGCAACAGATTTCCTGACACAAACTAAAAGACCTATAGCAGAAATCTTAAATTTAAATTCCAACTGTGACTTCAAGGGTCTTCTGCTTCTTCCTCACTTTTTAAATAAGTCATCGTTTGGACAAGGAGCAAAACGCAAAAAGCTATCGACCGAAGAAATCGAAAACTCATTTCTATATCTTATAACGGTAAGTTGATAAGGTTCAATTTGATGTTTTTTTACTTATTTATAAATAAACTGTTTTTCAGGATGGAAATGTTTTAGAAGAAGATGTATCAAAACTAAGAAATAAGGCGTTAACTTAGCAACTTAAAAGTGCTCAAATGTAGACAATGTGAAGAAACGCGTTCGTTTACGAATTATAACTCTTTTAAAAGGCATATTGACCGTTATTTTCTGGATAGCGTTAAGGTCAGTCAATCAAAAGATATGCCTATTAGACGGACTATTAATACTTCTATGATAGAGTTGGCACTAACCAGCGATAGCAGTTATGATACTTATTCTAATGAAATATCAAAGACTCCCCTTAAAGAATTACAGTGTCAAATTGACGTTAAAGTTGGCGAACTTGTTAGCTCAATATATCAAGACCATACTATTTGCCGAAATTCTGTTCAGAAAGTCATTGGAATCTTTAAAAATTATTTCAATAGTAATGTTTTCATACTTGTTGAACAACTTATTTTAAGGCAAGTATTAGATAAAGTAGACAGCAATGATGTTTCTTTTTTAATGAAGATATTTGAGAAATTAAGGGGTAGTTTAGTCATTGTTGATACCGAATTTAAGCGACTAGGATTTATGAGAAATAAGATTCCAACATATTTCAAATCACAAACAATATCTTTGGGAGAACGATTTGATTCTGTTCGATGTGGTTCCAAATGGTTTTAAAACCAATTAATGTAACTGAAAATTTCATTCCACTTAAAGATCATTTATTATGTCTTTTTAAAATTACTGAGACAGTATTTAATTATATCAAAGAATTAGAAAGCAAATCTTCTGACAGCATTACAAACATTCTGCAAACTAATTTTTGGAGATCTAAATGTTTTCATGCAAACCAACTTACTTTACCATTAATATTATACTTTGATGAATTTGAAACGAGTAACCCTCTAGGTTCTAGAGCAGGACTTCAAAATTTGGGGGCGATATATTTTTCCCTTACTTTTGTTCCACGAAAATATCCATCTAAACTTGAATTTATACTACCATGTCTTTTATTTAATAGCTTAGATAGACAATCATTTAAAAATAGAATTTTCCAACCATTGTTAGACGATCTTAGAGATTTAGAAACCAATGTTTTGCATATATCTGGCTCTGAAATTATTTATTTCCATTTAGCAGCTTGTGTTGGTGACAACAAAGGACTTAATTCATTACTAGGATTTACAGACTGTTTTGCTGCAATTTACTTTTGTCGCCTGTGCAAAATGCCAAAACAATTAACTCAGAAGGCTATGTCTGAAAATCTCTCGCTGCTGAGAAATGTAACCAATTATAATATTTATCTTGAACGAAATTCTGTGAAAGAAACTGGTATAGTATCAGAATGCGTTTTTAATCATTTAAAATATTTTCACGCTGTCGAGAATCCGGTTGTTGATATTATGCATGATATATTTGAAGGGGTCCTTAATTTTGAAATCGCTCTCATGTTAGGCAGCTTCATACAAAATGAAAAATTTTTTACTCTACACGATTTTAATAATAGGGTTAATGTGTTTAATTACGGTGAATACGCAAACATTAATAAACCACATGAAATAAGTATGGATCACTTAAAATCCGAAAAATTAAGATATTCAGCTTCGGAAATGATGTGGTTAGTAAAATTCCTTGGTATTCTTGTGGGCGACTTTGTTAAAATAAATAACGAAAAATGGCAATTATTTCTTTTATTCCGAGAAATTGTTGATATTGTGATGTGCGATACAATAAATAAGGGACTAGTGAACCACTTAAAAGTTTTAGTTTCTGAACATCATAAATTATTCATGCAGATTTATCAAAGAAATCTAAAACCTAAACATCACTTTATGACACATTATTCTACAGTTATGGACGAAATAGGGCCACTAACTCAAGTTTGGTCAATGCGGTTTGAGGGGAAACATAAAGTTTTAAAAGGAATAGCACGTTCGACCAAATCCAGAAAGAATATTTGCTATACAATAATGGAACGATTTTTGCTTAAGCATCAAAATTCTTTAGTTAATATACATCTGGGTGATCCTATAGAATGTTTCGGACCTAAGCTATTAACTTCTTTTACAGAGCACGACCGATTATTATACTCTTGCACTTTTGATATCTGTAAAGCATTAAGTTTTAAGTGGATAAAATTCAATAACTGTAAGATTAAAATTGGTTCAATTATCGAACTAGAATATAATGGGGAATATCCAGTCTTTGGTGTAATTAAATATATACTGCATGTCATTTTGATGCACATCGGTGTTGTTATGTTGTAAAAAAAACTGATATCAAATCAATCTTTTATCTACATAAAGAAATAGTCCAAGTCTATTCTCTCAAACAGTTAAAATCACAATTATTAGTACTCTAAACAAATTGATATAAATAATAGTAAATAAGCGCGTTTCTTGTCTCATTAATATATGTAATGCATAATGACAATAATGGATAATGTGCGCTTTTCTCACTTTAATAAATTAGCACAAGTGTACTCAAACCTGTCTTTCGTTGTATTATTTCCACAGGTCTGTATAACGCCCACTAAAAAAGGATTTATTTGTTATTCAAGTTTTGAGGAAATGACTCATCCTTTCGCCAGATTTAATAAATTTTTCAAATAAAAATTAAAAATAAACTGAATTTACATAAAATTATTTTAACTTTTCCGAATAGCCACTTACACCATTCTTCATTTGAAGCTTTTAATTAGTTGTTTCTAATATTAGACTTATATATACTTCTTTCCACTCTACCGGTATTATTTTATGAATACGAAAGTTTACTTTTACTGTATTAAAATTCTTTACAGAGTGGAAGGACATCCGCATAAAAACGGCTAGAAATATTGAAAATTAAATTACGATTAACAACTTAATTTAATATTATCTGCTTGTTATTTAAATTGGTATATGTTGCTACCCCCTGTTTCCATATATTACAAAATGTCGTATACACTTAAGCATAATGTGTGAAAAATTTTACCAATTTAAATAAGAAATAATTCAATTATTCCAAATTGTTGTTCTCCAGGAGCAAAACACATTGCAAATTATACTATTATTAATTTTAATAATAATGATATCTTTAACCGATTTTGTGATAGAGTACGACGAATTTTTGCAATTAATTGTTACACAAATTGAAAGTAGCATTGCTACATCGGCAAAAAACTATTCAAATTCTGTTACAAGCTATTGTAACTAATAAAAGATTTCTCACCTATTTATATGAAAAACTGTACAGAATATCGGAAGGAAAAATAGGAATTATTGCTTTAAATGTTGCAAAATCTGCTTTTAAGCATTACAGATAGAAAATAACCGGATATAGCACAATTTAGTTTATGTTGCAATTCTAGCTATTTAAATATTGGATTTATTGCTACAATTCCTAAAAATTTTATGCAAAGTTTGCTAAATTTATGAGATAATTAATTACAAAATAATACAAATATTCTATTAATTCTATCCTATAAAAAATATCAACTGTAGCGAGAATATCACTCTATCCTGGTACTCACTATATAAATAGCTAATTCAATGTAAAAAAATAACTACATTTGCTATTTGTTTTTTCCGTGTTAATATGGGTATCTCGAAATCTACCTGTGTAATAAAAATTTTATAACGTTAATATTATTATATATGGTGTGATAACACGCAACCTGGTAATATTAAATAAAATAGATTAATTAGATCATAATATACACCCCGTGCAACAAAAAAAGCCGCACGTTTAAAGTTAAATAACAACAATTTATTATGTAATTTTTCTGTATTTTACATTATTCACATATAACCCAATTAAAAATTATGTTTTATGCAATATGTAATTTATTTTCGAAATCGAAATTCGAATTTTACGTTCGAAATCCAAAAATGCAATGTTATTTCATAAAAAATTAAAGATATAGTAAGCCAACAATATCTCTTTATTTTTATTAAACTTAAAAATGTATTTTCAAAACTTAAAAGTTTTAAAATTGAGTTTAAAATTGCAATTACTACTTTGTAGTACCGCCCTTTGCCTTAATAACGTCTCGAACCCTATGTATGTATGCAACTGTGCACAGTGAATATTCGTAGCAGAAGAGTGCTGTTGCACATTAACAACCATTAAAAGCAATTTGGACACCTTGGAGACTATTTAGTACGAATTGAGCCGGGAAAATATGAAAAAGAAAACCACGTGCGGCTCTTTTTGTTGCACGGGGTGTATAAGCTTTTCTGTCTGATTTTATCTCGATACAATACCATTCAAAAACTTCAAAATAAATAAATATATCACTTTTATGACAGCAGAGTACGACGAATGCCTTTTGTAGTGTATGTAGAAAAAAACATTACATGTGTGAACAAACTGGCGCCACAAATAGTTTAATCAAAAGGAAACACATAAATTAGTGGATTTTGTCTTTGACTCCGACGGAAGTATATTTTAAGCCTTTTGCCAATAATAAATCAATTCGTCTGTGCAGTATGTTAGGTTAGGTTAAAGTGGCTGCCTCAGAAAGGCACACTTAAGCCAGGACCTTGTGATACCCCGTTGAGGCTACAAAAACTTTAGCAACCCCCATAAAAATAACCTAAATAATAGGAGGGTGGATATGTTCCCCCCTGTGCACCGAGCCAGCTCACTGTTTCCAGTGGGACCAGCTCTAGGGAAACCAAACTAGATTTGCCTAGGTTGGGAAGGGTGTACGGCCCTAACTCGTCGTCGGGTACCATTTTAAACTTCTGATAAATCGAGCCAGGTCCTTGACATCAGTGGAGCCTCGTTCGGTTAAGTCTTCAAGGAAAGAGGAGCCCAGAAACTGGTTCCTACGGTTGGCTAGAGTTGCCGAGGAGGTGGAGTATGGTTTCCTCTTCCTCTTCGTCATGGCAACTCCTACAGAAGTTGTTTGAGGGCGCGCCCAGTCTATCGGCGTGTCTACCTATGAGGCAGTGAGCCGTGATAATGGCCACGGTACTGCTAATTGTTTTCGGTGCAGTAAGACCTCGGTTCCAACTTCACCGCCGACCCAATGTTGTTTTTTATTGATAACAGATTGCTATAAAAAAGGACATCGGGTTCCAGAGTAAGGTCAGTGGTTTAGAATTCACCTTAAATCGTAGGTCTACTTGCAATCGTTGTCTCAATTGAGTGAAGTTCTGCTCCCGTCCCATACAGCAGAAGACGAAAAATATGCAAATATCAAGGTCGGGTTCCTGATACACATGTTTCAAAAACGCGTCTCAAGGAAAACCAGAACTGTTATCTACAATAAGGGTGAATTGGAAGCACAAATGTGCACATCTGGTGACTTGAATCAGTTATTTATCGAATTACTTAGAAATCAACCTGTTTTAAGAGTTGAACAACAGAGGAATGGGAGTGACTAGAAAAAAGGTATATATGTATAGAGTTTTTATGAGGAGAAATGGCATTTTTTTTTCCTACGCAATATGATACCTACCTACTATATTATTCTCTATGTAAGATAAAAATAACTCATTGCCACCCGCTCACTGTATAAGACTTTCATTAAACTTCTTTTGGCCAATATGTATCTTGTTGACTCATTGTACTAGGATAACAAGTTGCATAACTTTTGGAAAGGGAACAAAGTAAGAATCCTCAGATTTTAGAAAAACAGGCTATGCCAATAACGTAAAATTTTGAATAGAATCTAATCTCGACAGAAAAGTAATTTTCGGAGAACTTGTTGTGATATTTTGAATTTTTAAATGGTACTGTACAAATCTACATGTAGGTACGAAATCTTATATAACCTTCTTCGAAAGAGAATTTGTCAGCAATTACATGAGGCTAGATTGCTAAGGTAAAAATATAATAAAAAAAATAAGAGGTTCACACGCAGTAATTTTGCGATTTAATAATTACACAGTATCTCCCAAGCTGACAATTTCTGCTTATCTCGATGAGTACTATCAGCTCTTAAAGTATTGAGGTCTCAATCGGAAACACCCTGCGTAGCAACTAAACCAAAATTCAATACTCTTTACTTAGTATAAAAAAACTCTTTAACCAGTTGTTATTTCGCATTGTTCTTATCCAATTTTGAATTATCAGTTTTGATCATCACAATAATCAATTAAAAAGGCACGTATGAATTGATAAGGTGATCAAAAAATTCAAAGTTTTGTATAATTAAAAGATGATTAAAACATGAAGCTGGTAGTGACCATTTCCATACTCATTGCGGCGGTGCTGGCTGTACTAGAGATGGGCGATACTGCCTCGATACATCGCAGTATCGATAAATTTCTTCCAATATACCGATATTTTGTATCGATACTTGCAACACCCGATTAATCCTTTAATCGATATTTTTGCGTCGATACTCAGATAGTATCGAAATTCTAAACAACTCCCAGTTACCACGGTTACATGCAGACTTGCAGCTGGCTTCAAGTCGACTTGAAAGTCATGTAACCTCGGATCGACTTCAAGTCGGCTTGACTGAAGTCGATCCGAAAAATTTGTCGGATCGACTTGAACTAAAGCAATGTAAGTGAAGTCAAGCTCTCAAGTAGGTAAACTGTCGCCACAGATTGAACTGTCAGTTCAATCTAAAGTCAAGTTTTCAATCCGACATGTAACCGTGGTAAGTGATGCTAAATCAGTGCCTTACTGTGTGTATTTATATTCATTGCACCTAATGTGTTTCTTTATTCGTTCAGAATATTCTATTCCTAATGTTTCGCGGGTTTTTATTAGTACCGGCGCATTCAGAACGTCATAATTTTGTACCGAAGTTGTAGATGTAATAAACGGAATAAAACTGTCAGCAATCAAGTTAGTATCAAAAGGGAAGGAAAAGAAAGTAATAATTGTAAATAAATACATAATTTATTGTTGAATTATGCCTTTTGCATTCATTTTAAATAATATAAAGAACTGAAACCAAAAAAAAATTAATAATTGCTTTAATCTGAGTTCCACTTTCTGGCAGGAATATTCCTTTGTGTTTACATATTTCTTCTACTCCGTTTATTCCGGCGCGTATTCTATTCCTTCTGTTCCTTACACAAGTCGCGTTCGTTTTCTGTAACAGGGATAGATTTAGAAAGATGTCAAAAAGCAGGAAACACTATCTCCTTACTAAAAACACGATCTGTGGAATTATACCAAACTGAACGACAACTATTCCATGTGTGAGTAACATCAGCTGTCCATTGTAATTGTGTATATTGATATAGCGCATTGTTTAACCAAAGTTAACTAATTTTTCCAACTTACGAAAAGAAACCGAAAACTATTTATTCACTTAACTAGTTTTTCGGTTATAAAAATTGTTAAAAACTTGTGACAACTTTCATTTCAGTTACGCACAGTAGCACACAATCAAATTATGAAATCTTTCCTAATCTTTCCTTAAATTTTTAGGATAGATTTGGAGAGAAATGTTTTTTAAAACACTTTATTATGTTCTTTGTCTGTTTAGTCAAATAAAATTAATAATTTATTTCTAATTTCTACATAAACTCAAAAATCTTCTTCACGAACGCTTTGGACGGAAATCACAAGTACAAGTTGGCAGGTCACTTTTATCTTCCTCCCTTTCCTGGTCATCATCTTCCCAACGAGCAGGTTGGCTGGTCTCACGTACAAGGCTCATATCTGTAAAGGACTATCCTGTATATTCTATAATCTTTATTCTAACTAAGAAAGTACTTCAAAAGACGTTTGTCTATTCATATAAAGACATGTTTACATCCGTCAAGAGCAATTTGCTATACTTTCAAATACAATACCGATATTATCTAAATATCGATAACATCGATACACTGCATCGGAAGATTTAAGTTTTTATAATACCAGATATCGATATATTTTGATTCAATTCCCATCTCTAGGCTGTACTTATTCAAGAAACTTTGCTGAATCCTCAAATCGTTGGTGGACAAGAAGCACATCCAATAAATTTCCACATCAAGTCTAAATTTACATTATAGAATAAAGACTTTTTGAGCTGCATATGTTGTGCTGCGGCTCCTTTATTTTAATACACTTTAATTTAACAGCACCTCATTACTTAGCAGAGTATGAGAATAGTACCTATAATTTAATATTAACATTAATATATTTTAACAGTAAAATTTCTGAAAATATCTACGAAAACAGGTGTGATTTTATATGCACACAATGTCGAGAACCATCAGAAATACTACATCCGGTGGCGAAAAAAAAAACTTCATGATCCACGACTGCTTTAAGCCTGACATTTCTGAAAATGATATCGCTTTGATTAAGCTTCCAGGAAATATTTCCTGAATTAGTAACCTATCGTGTTCACACGTATCACAGCCTTTTTAGATTGCATTTCTAGGCATACTAATATCAGTATTATCTTATCAAAAATATATGTATGTCAGCGTCTCCTGTTAGTTAATTATATTATATAAATTAGTAATTCTGTTTATATGAAATCGATCTTTATTTTGACTCAATCGTTGTAAAAGTAAAGATCCTAAAAACTACTAATACTAAAATTCTACAAATATCAAAAGTCACGGTAGCAACCGATTAAAAATCTCGAAAAATAAAAATGATTCGGAAACTTGAAGGCAACAATTTGTTAAAAATAAAAATACAAAATAAAATTTTAAATCGCTCCAAATGGGTGTCAGCTGTATTAAGAGTTCCCCGACATATTCTGAAAAAAATTTCGAAACTAAATCTATCGATCGATAAACGAAAGAACAAAGTAATGTTAAAGTTGTGGTAAAACGGTCTTTTCAAATAGCGCTAAAACGCATATAATATAACTACATATATTTAATTTCATATCTTTCACATTTTGAAGTTGTTGCAAATTAAACAAACCAATTAATTATCTACATACATGCAATGAAAGACACTAAGTTTATACCAACGTATGTATATTATTCTTCCTTCTTTATGTTCTCGCCAGCTGAACGAAACGTTTAGTTAGTTTTATATGGTATATTTGATTATGAATAGGTAGTATTTTTTGTTTATTCTGGCATCGACTTCAACATGTCATTACGTAAGTCAACGTAAAATTAAGTATTTATTATTTTATGCATTTTAACCCTAAAGTCGGTTAAACTTTTTCGCGGCCGTAAAGGCGGGACTCTCGCACTCACCCCCCAACTACAAACAACTACCATCTTTTGCTGCACTTTCATTATGAACAATAATTATGTTAACCTAATTTGTTAAATAAAAATCGTTCAAAAACTATTATGTTAGATTATTTTTTTGAATAACAAATATTAGTATTAATGCTGATTAATATAATTATTATCAAAAATAATAATTATTTTTATTAACCAGAAATATATATCATTTACTGAATAATTTATTTTTCTCTACTACACTGACTTTCCACCGCGCCCTGCGCCAACATCTTCAACTGTTTAAAGCTCGATCGGAATAAAAACAATTTAAATTTGTTAACGCGATCACATTTTTAATAAAAAAAAGTCAGTTCCATTGGCTGTTTAGTTCTGCAACTTCTACCGATCTATCTAATTTTTTTTTGTAAATTCAATTATTTTTAAGTGTTCACTAAAATACTTATTACTATTATGTTAATATGGAGAAATACAATCAGCGATTGATTTTTATTTTTAGCCAATAAATATTAAAAAAATTTAAACTATTTTATTTGAGTACAATTATAAATATTAGCAAATACTCTACATCTTATTTCTAACTAAAAAACATTGGAATCGAAAATAATTATTTTATTTGAGCACAGTTACAAAAATTTAAATGAAGAAAATAAAAATCAATCGCCTTTACTGTCATCGTGGCGAAAAGTCGTAATTTTGAAAAATCCTGAAAAAGGTGTAATTTAATAGGAAAATAAAGCCGAAAAAGTTAAGAATAAATAGAAGCAAACAAATAGGACCAGGAAAATCACGAAGAGAATCAATTTCAACTGAAAAATTAGAAAAAACCAGCAAAAGTGACACTGACAGCCAACTGGGGATAAAGTCCCCAAGGACGAAATAGGGCCTAAAACAAATTTAAAGACCACTGGATAACAGAATAGGTAAATTTTATTAAACAATAGGGAATATAATTTTAAATAAAACTGGAAGAAATCAAATTGAGAACCAACAAGTGTAGCCAAATGAAGTGAGCGACAGCCAAGTGGGGCTAAAGTTTCTAGGACGCAAAAACGCCTTAAAGGGAAAAATTGATGAAACACGAAAGGAACACGAAATTTTTGAAAAAGAAGAAGGAACAAAATAGAAATTAACGCTGGAAAGGAAAGAAAACCCAAAATCCTGTAATAATTGAAAAATATTCTGACAATACTAAAAACTTTTTGACTTTACTACAAATTTAACTTAGAAATTTATCTGGCTCCTAAAAAAATTTTTAAAAACGAGCAATAATTGAAAATTACAAAATAGGAACCTAGGATAGGATAACACACTAAAAATTTGGAATTTAAATTAAAAAAAAGGAAATTAGATATTGAAAAAGCGAAAACAATAAAAAAGGGGGTCCTTCTACGCAGGTATGACCCAAGCAATTACTCGGTTATCACCGAGGAGGGCAAAGAGTGCCTAAAAATAAAAAAAAAACACGCCATACTAGATTTTGAATATCCTAAATTGCAAGTGGTAAGAACATTAGAACCAGAACAAATAACATTTTTAAATATTCAAGCCACAGAATGAGAAAGTTATTTTCTCTACTTTACCTGTGAAATGAAATCCCGGTGTGTTTTAAATAACTTACACACTTCATTGTCACTAATCGTTTAAAACTTGAACTTTTCTCAAATATTTTTGACAAAACACGCAATAGTTTTATATTTTTGACTTTCGCAGGACGCAGGAGAAGAAAAATCAGAGCGAAAAAATCGTAGAAATCGGCACACTCATGTACACGTATTTTACACCCTAGGGCCACTCAATTTAGTTTCTTACTCGCAGCAAATATCTCTAAAAATTACAGAAGCTGAAGCTGCAATTTAATTTCAAATTCGGATTTGACGTTGACTTCGCCTAAAAACTCAGTTGCAGTTAACTGATCAGTCGGAATCTTAGATAAAATAATAAACAGGATAGGCCATTACGTGTATGAACCGTGTACGTGAGACCAGTTATTTTGCTCGTGGGAAAGGTGGAGACAGGGAAGGAGGCGAAGTTTACTAAGTTCAGCTGTCAACTTTTGGTTTCGGCGATTTCTGTCTAAAGCGTTTGTCAGACAAGTTTTTTGAGTTTATAAACCAGTTATAAGTGAATTATTAGATGTGTGTGACTAAATAAATAAAGAACGATATAAATAGTGTTTTTAAAAACTCTGTGAGAAGTTAAAGTGTTCTAATTAACTTAATTTGCAATAAATTGTGATATTTTTTGCTGCGAAAATAATCGCTGCAATTCGCGAGGATTATCATTTTTCAGGAAAGTTTTAGTTAATAAGTAACTTCTTATGAGTGTTTATTGTCTATATTTACTTACAAAAGTGTAAATACTGGAAAGGAAATGTTAATTTTACGAAGTTTTTATTACTACTTCCAGTTTGTTTACGTTCGGAAATTTTTATTTGTCAACTGTTCAATGGCGGTGCTTTTTTATTTAAATTTGTTTCGAACACCTTCACAGAAATTCTACAGTTTTACTACTTCCATGATGCACTTACACATGAAAAGGCATTTTCACTACTTAAATAGATATGCCGAAGTTTTCTCAGCTGTGGCACTTCCTTCTTAATTATATATTCTAACAGATGTCCTAGCAGAACCTTCAAAAACTGACAAAACACAACAACAATACAAATACATAAATAATATCAAACGATACTAAAGCAAGTATATTTGGAGAACTTACACCAAATACAATGGCCAATAATATAAATAATGCCTTAACGGGCAGATCTGATGAAGTTCAAGATTTCACGATTATGAACTACGCAGGGCCAGCACTTAACGTGCAAATGACAAAAAGCACTAAAGATCTCGTAACAATAGAAGAGAAAGATTTAATGCAAGAGTAAAGGAATCAATACATTCATCCTAACCATTTAGATTGTTACTTTTAAAATACGAATTAATTACTCTATACGCATTACTATTGTATTCATAAGATCCATATGTAAATGTACGATATAAGATTGATACATCTTGTGTACAATTCTCGTAATAAATTTGATTTGATTTGATTTGATTTGATTTGATCTATGGAGTAGTTGTGGGGGGTTATTACAGATCCCTCTAATATTCCATTGAAGGATTGTTACTTCAATGGAATATTAGAGGGATCTTTAATAACCTCCCACAACTACAGTTGCTAGTTGACCATTATAGACCGAAAATAATTTTACTACAGAAAACAAATATCCTGGTAGGAGAAGAGCCTGAATGGCTGACAAGATACAATTATAAAGCGACAAATAATGTAAGGGAAACCGGGCACGGGGGAGTTGCCATCCTGGTATATCCAGGGCTTTTCCACAGAGAAATCAATTCAATTTCGACGCTGACTTGCTGTGCAGTAAGTATCCAGACACATCCATAACTAACACTAGCTTGCCTGTACATTGAGTGTGACCGAGATCTAACCCAAGCAGACTTAGAGAATTTACCGGACCAACTACCGGATCCCTAAATCCTAGGTGGAGATTGCAATGTACACCGCCCGATCTGGGGGAACGAAGTAATACATTTGGCAATTGTAAAAGTAGCGCCCCTGGATACAACAAAACTTCCTACGGCATGATTAAAAATGTCGATTTGCAACTCCAGCATAGAATCCTGGAACTGTATAACAGTATCCTGAGCAAAGGGCTTTATCCTGGCTCATGAAAGTTGGCTAAACAGATTCCACTAAGGAAAAAGTCAAACGCAAACTCAATATCAATTACTCCAAAGGATCTATGCCCAATTTCGCTGCTGCCCTGCATATCGAGACCTCGAAAAAATTCTGGGGACAAGACTGGGACAACTGCTGGAGGGTGAACTATCCTCGAGCCAGCACGTATTCAGACACAGAGGAGGAACAACCTCACTCCTTCTGGAACTTGAAGCGAACGCCTGACAGGCATTATCTTAACACAGCGAATTCCATGTTTTGTCCTTAGATCTGCAAACGGCCTACGATTCGGTTTGCAGCCAAATAATTATTAAACACATAATAATCTGCGGAGTCGACAGATCCTTCTGACCTTTCCTAAAAAATAGAACACTTCCAGTTAGTGTGAATGGGTTTCTTTCTAGAACTTTAACATTAGACAACTCATAACCACAGGGATCACCACTATCAACCATACTATACAACATACACTACCGGTCAAAAGTTTAAGTTCACCTCACAATTTTCACAAAAGGTAAAAAAACCAAGGTTTTCATCAATTATTGTAATTTATTAACATTATTCATAAAAAAGTAATTATTTTTCAAACAAAATATGTCGACTTTCACAAAGATTTGGCAGTATTTTTTTTATATTTTCAATACTTCGAAATATACGTCTTTTGCTTTCACAGCAGCAGCGCATACTCTAGGCATCCTTTCAATCAGTTTGTGCAATGATTCCGTTGACATTTTATTCCAATAAATTTGTAGAAACGTCCAAAGCTGTTTTGGATTGGTTGGTTGCATAGCCCTAACTTTTCTGTCCAGCTCGTCCTACAGCAGTTCGATCGGGTTACAAACAGGCAACTGAGGAAGCCATTCCATATATTTTAGTTCTTTTTGCTTTTCTTTGGCTGCGATATAATTCCGGCAAAATTTAGAAGTGTCTTTGGATCGTTGTCCTGTTGAAAAACAAATCTGCGACCGACAATTCTTTTCTCACACGGAAAAGCGTGTCGTTAGAGAATGTTATGATACATGTTTTTTCCATAATACCCTCAATTTGCAGAAGATCACCAACTTTGTGAACATACTCATCCTAACAAAAAATTAATTGTCAAAATCAGCCCACGCGTTACAAATTATGCCTGATCATATAAAAAAACTTATTTAGTAAAAATAAAAATACGTTTCGAACTTGGCACCTCTTTGTTTCTGGGAAGTCGGTTAATTAGTATCAGAATTATAAATAAAAGCAAAATGAATGTAATGAAAATAGTTTCTTTTAAAAAGTAGATAAGCCTACCTATGCTGCTCACGAATTTAGAGAATTCCTCAAATACTGGTAGTTTTCGCTCCAATTACACTTCATAAGCGTTTGATAAGCGTTGTAACATAGAACAGTTTGGGAAAGTGCAGAAAATTGTTTTAAAAAATTGTGAAATTTAAATGTTAATTAAAGATTAGTATAGTGAAGAAGGGAGCGTGAGAAGACACCTAAAGTGAGAGAGAAGGATAGGAAAGAAAATTCAAAAGCTGAGTAGAACTTTTTCGTTTAAATAGAGTTTTGTTTGGTTTTTTTTGTGTTCAGATCGTTGTGAAATAAATTAAATTAATTAAAATATTCGAAATATGTACATCTTAATTAAAGTTTCAATATATGACTCTGAATATCGCCGTACGAATATGTCGATATTATCTATTTTGCCCGGAAATTATTATTAAATTTCAGAAAACTAAATTCTCTAAGACTAGAGGAGAATTTAAGGTTATGATATCAACCAATGTTTTTCAGTTCGTTTTTTTCTTAGTAGGGTTTTTGTTTTTTTAACTTTATTCAATTTTAAAATTTAAATTTTAAAAATTTTTAATATTTATTAACTTCCTTTACTGAGACTTACACCTTTCGTTCAGAATACGTGAAATTTTCACATAAAAAATCGAATATTTTATTTTTTGTCGAAATTTTGAAAAAAATATTCCTTTTTGACCATGATAATGATACGTCCAAATAACAATTTTTTTTTAAATTTAACCAAAGTTATTGCAAAAGGAAGTTTTTGGGCACTTTATAAACAAAAGCTTGTTATTCATAAAATAATAATCCAATGTTAACTAAACTTGAGAATATAGAAGACAATAGAATAAGCTTCAGTTAATTAAAAAAAATTTATGAACCAATTGTTTATAAACAAATGATTTTTTTGTTCGTTCTGCGGCTATTAAAAATCTGAGAAAAATGTCACTATACATCTAAACTCTAAGAAATCGAAAACTGTTTAGAAAAAATACGGATCTCAATAATTTCAAAACTAACAATTAAGAGAGGCGCCGCGTTACCTAGAAACGATTTTACAGTGGGACCATATTTTTATTTTAAAATTAAAAATGCATTACTTTACGCAGTTTAAAAAGTGTTTATTAATAACATTTTATTGTTTTTATGTTTTTCCAATTACACAGAAGTTAAGGATTAAAGGTAATAACGACTGGAGCCAGTCGATTGAATATTTTTATGTGTTTTGCAATTTAGAATTTAAGGAAGAATTGGATTAAATAGTGTAAGTCATTACAAAATTAAAAAATGCAATTAAATTATGATTTGGGCAATATTTAGAAAATGGAAATGTAAAATGGTTTTAAAAAAAAATTAACCGACTTTAAAATAAGCGCTAAAAAGCATAAAATAATATTTAATTTTATATCTATTACATTTGGAAATCGGTGTAAATTAAACAACCGAAGATACTATATACCTGAAAATTTCAGCTCACGGGACCATAAAGAATATTAAATACTCATGTTAATGTAATTTTTTTTTTAAACCAATTTATTAATATTTTCAACTCATAATTTACTTGCATTTTTAAATTTTTTAATTTCCTAATAACTTTATATTAGATTTTTTGAGAAGAATTACCCTTCGAAGGAGATAATCGATGGGCAAGAAAAATTCTGCCGATTCACACCTCGCCCAGTGTCAGGCTAATGGATGCGGCGCAAAACGGAAAATTGCTACTCCTTCTATTGAATGCTTTAAAAAGACAAAAATAAATATGATAATCATTCAAGAGACGAGTATTTTGAAAGTTCTGTACCGACACTTTAAACGTGAACAGCTATCAGCAATGGAAAAATAGATCATTGTTGCCAGCTGTTGACAGAGATTCTTTTAACTCAGACTTTAGCTCGACAGTGTGCGATTTCTTCTTGAAAAGATTTAATGTGGACTCCAGCAAAAATATCACACTTCTTCGATATAAATTGATAGAGACATCGAAAGAAATTTCAAGTATAACCTAGTACGTTCCCAAGACCAGATTCTCCTGATAGAAAGATTAAATATTTCCTCGGATATGGAATATAGCTGAAAATGAATGAAGCAGTTCAGTACACGTTTCTTATTGTAAACGCTTCTAAATTTTCCGCATCAGTTTAGCTTAAAGTACCTTAACGATTGACATCTTCTGTTTAGCAATTGTTAAATTATCTGTAATTTAGGATACTCTTATAAACAATACAATAATACAAGAAGCGAAGAAGAAGTCTGATTTCGAAATGGAAATTAATGTGGGATCGAGGCTTCTATATGAAAAAGAAGTTTGGAACGGAGAATCGGCAACGGCGCTGGTGGCCCAGTGGTTAGGGAAATGGAGTATCATGCGCATGGTATCGGTTCAAACTCAGCTAACCCAATGGTTCCTTTTAACGCAGATTCTCCGATTCCTACAAATTGGTGTCAGAAGTGAGATGGAGAGACCTCATACGACGTATCCTCACAATCGGTAATTAAAAGACGTAATACACGGACATCTGGAGGCAGATGTCATTTCAGGACGGCCGAGTTGTGGGATCGAGGCTGCTCCATGAAAAAGAACTTTGGAATGAAGAATCGGCAACGGCGCTGGTGGCCCAGTGGTTAGGGAAATGGAGTATCATGCGCATAGTCTCGGTTCAAACCCAGCTTGCCCAATGGTTCTTTTTAACGCAGATTCTCCGATTCCTACATGAATATATCACTATGTCTATAGCTGTTTTTTTTAATCGGATATACAGATCTGTGCCATAGAAACTGCTGAACCAGTTTCGTATCCGGTTCGCTATCCTCAAGGGAATTTAAAAAATTTCCCTCAATAATATTTTAAAAATTAAACTTTTATTTTAAAAATTTCCCTAATCGCTCTTTTAATGATCCATGAACCAGTTCATTAAAAAATAGTTTTTAAAAACACAGTTGAACCGACTTCACAAAAAGCGCTAAAAAACATAAAATAATGTTTAATTTTATATCTATTACGACATTTTGAACTCGGTGCAAATGAAACAAACCAAGCAACTATAACAAAAGTATTAAATCGTCATTTCTTATGATCCTGAAACGTTCAGGTAGTATTATATATTATTTTCAATTGTGGTACTTCAAAATGTCGTAATAGATATAAAATTAAAAATTATTTTATGCTTTTTAGCGCTTTTTGTGAAGTCGGTTCAACTTTTTCTTTAAAAACTATTTTATTTTTCAGTGTCTTCTACTCTATACAACGAAGAAAGAACCATCCAAATCGGTCCACGCGTTAAAAAGTTAGGTTTAACCCTACCCCACCTCCATTTCACTAAAAAAGCAATATAGGAACATACTCTACCGAACAGAAAAGGAATCATCGAAATCGGATCACGCGTTACGAAGTTACTACTCCTCCCCCACCACCACCATAGGACCAAATTAATCTCCTGTTAGAAATTAAGGGATCACACTCTATACAACAGAAAAAGAACCATCGAAATCGGACCACGGGTTACAAAGTTAGGTTCCACCCCCACCCCCACCCTACGAACATTTTTTTCTCGTGATATCAACCATGGAACATACTCTACCCAAAAGAAATAGAATTATCCAAATCCGTCCACGCGTTACGAAGTTAGACTACCCCTCAACCGCTCCCCTCACCCTAGGCCAAATCGGTCCACGCGTTACAAAGTTAGGATTCACCCCCACCCTACCACAAATTTGTTTGTCATGGTACCAATCGGTGAACATACTCTACCCAACAAAAAAAGAATCATCAAAATCGGTCGACGCGTTACGAAGTTATGCCTGGTCAGATATATTTATAAAAAAAAAACAATTTAAATACGCGTCGAACTTAGAACCTCTTTGTTTTTGGGAAGTCGGTTAAAAATACATGTCATGAGGCTGGTACAGTTGATATAATGAAATTGATGTAGATTTCTGCATAAGTAGGTAATAACGCAGGAACAAAAAATGGCGAAGAGTTTTCAATTAAATTACTGTAATAATTAACCGTCACCCTAATAGCACTTCAACGGGTTAAGTGCTACCCAAATATTTATTTATTTTAAAGTACGTTATCAATTGATATATTCCTTTTAATTAACAAATGGCTCTGAAAGTATGTATAAAAGCAAGAGAGCACTCGAAAATACGCGAGTAGATCAAAATTTAAGTAACAAAAATGAGGATAGTACTTGCTCTGTGTTTTCTTTCAGCGATTACTGCTGTGGTTTCAATAGAAAATCCTAACTTGGGTGAAAATATTCTTCCGTTGGCCGTAGAAAATCGTATTGCTGGAGGAGAATTTGCAAAACCGAACCAATTTCCATATCAGGTTGGTCTATTCTTGGATGGCAGCTGGTGCGGTGGAGCCCTAATTTCTGATAGATTTGTAGTGACAGCAGCCCACTGTTTATTTGTGTAATTGAAATTTAAACTATTCAAATGAATTTATTTCAAGTGTGTTTCGTTTTGTTTTCAACAGTAAATCTGGTGGCACTCTATTTCTTGGCTTGCATAATATTTCCAAACCAGAACCAGGAATAATATCCTTCAAAGTTCAAAAGAAACATTTCATTATCCATGATGATTATGACCCCACCATTACCGTGGATGATATTGGGCTAATCCGCCTGCCAAACAAAATCAAATTTACAGGTCAGTATGCGTACAACAATTTAAAAAAATTATTAAAATTCTGTTTTTAGACAAAATTCAGCCAATAGCTTTAAGCAATATAACACAAAGCGACATTGAAGGCAAATCTGCAATTGCGTCCGGATGGGGTAAAACAGGTGAAACAGGAACGATTTCAAGAACACTTCAATTTATTCATCGCACGATTTTGCCACATAAGCCATGTCGGGATCACTTCCCCAAATCCTTTAGGCCTCGCAAAGAAATTTGCGTTGATGGCTCCAACGGTAAATCTGTATGCTCTGGTGACTCTGGTGGCCCCCTTGTTATCGAGGACAACAGTGGAAAGAGTATACTTATTGGTCTAACATCTTACGGCAGCCGCCATGGTTGCGTTAAAGGTTTCCCGGCTGTCTTTACCCGAGTGTCAAATTATCTTGATTGGATCTCCAATTTAACTGGAGTAAAACCAATAAATTTCTAAATATATTTTACGAATCTATTGTAATACCTAATTTTTAAAACGTGCAGACTTTGTATTAAAGATTGTTCTGCATAATGAGTTTACTTTTATAAAGGATAATTAATGACGTATTAAGTTAATAAGTTGAAAGTTGGTTGTCTTTAGTTCTGAAGTTTTCTAGGGCTTCATGATATGACCTTGAAAGAGAAGGTTGCGTGATGTCATCATAAATTCTATATGGCGGATGCTCCAAGATGACAGACTATTTTTACAAGTGATTTGGCGAGCAGAATAGAAAACATCTCCAGCAAGGTTTATCCTGAAATCCAATTTGATTACGGAATAACGAATTGTTGTGTGAAAAAGCAATTTTAGCACCGACAAATAAAAGTATATTATATGGTCTACCACATTGTAAAGTATTTTCCGCTGGATACAGTAATTGACACTGAAAATGTAACCTAATATCCTGTAAAATCTCGTTAGAACCATTAGTGGTATATTTTTACAAGCTGAGGTTAAAATTCGGGGCACCAGTCCAATAGATGCATAACCTCTATGTACAAAGCCTCCGCAATTGCACACGGTGACACTTGGGGCCAAACATCGTGCGAACTACTATTACGACCAGAATAGCGAGAGAACTCCACGCATTCCGCTTTGCAGTGCCTTTGCGCAAATAGAATTTACCATTGCAACAAAGCTCAAAGATGGACATTCAATATATATATATATATATATATATATATATATATATATATATATATATATATATATATATATATATATATATATATAATTTCAATAAATTCACGTTTTATTATTGAATTTAACTGAGAATAATCTTTTGAGTTCTAAGTTCTAATTGAACGTTTTTAAATCCGGTATCTACCTCTGCTTCCGAGTAAAACACACAACAATTCTACGTTAAACAAGTAGCACTAAACTCGGCTATACGTCGAATGAATAAACTGTGGAAGGTAAGGGGAATGCAAACCCAACATGAGAAGATCGTCCAAGTATGTAATGGAAATACGATCAAGAGATTCTTTGAAGAAGAAGATTGCTGGGACTTCAAAACACGTAATCCAAATTTGGAGGCAATCTTCAAAATTCAGTTCCCTACAAAATGTGAATGGATTAATAATAGGGTGATTCAAGAAAACACTTTAGCGATTTACACAGACGGCTCAAAATTCGAGGGTGGCTGTGGTTTTGGAATATCGTGCGAGGAACTAAACCTGGATTTATGTGGAGATAGGAGCTAAACAGCTAATAGAACGAGGAATAACATCCTCCAGGATCGCAATATGCACGATTAGCCAGGCATCCATCTAATCTTTAACTAACGCCGAGGTAAAATTCAAAACGATAGAGGGATGTAAACAGACCCTCACGGAACTAGGGAGGCAAAACGATGTCACCCTAATATACGTGCCGGGGCACCGTGGCATCCCAGGAAATGAAAAAGCAAATGAGCTGGCGCGGTGAAGCGCAAATGAGGACACTCCACTATTGCTCTACCTGAGCATACCCATCCATGAAATCAGAAAAGGAATCATGGAATAAGTAACGAGGAGGCACAAAGAAAACTGAGAGGGATCCAACGTCGCCAGAAATACAAAGGTGTTTTGGGGAACTCTCAATGCACATTAATCTGAAAAGATTACACAAACACTAGTCTATGCAGGGGATGTGGGGAAGAAGATGAGACCGTCTTACACGTTTTCTGCCAATGCCCAGCCCTATCGCAAAAAAGATCGAGAATCTTGGGAACATACTACTGCGAAGATTTAACAGAGGTTAGGAAATCGGGGTATAATCGAATTATCCAATTCAAGTGCAAGGAAGACATGCATCTTTCCTCACTCGAAAACCAACCAAAACACACAACAAAGTTTACGTTGCCACCAACACACGTTTTTCTAATAGCAGAAGATAAATTCCTATTGATTGTCAATTTCAACTCGGTGTCAGGAGTGAAAATTTATAAAAAAAAAACTCCAGTGTTATCTCGCCAAAGGTAAGGATTATTTTTTTATTTTCTTTCTATATGCCATCCCGAATTCAAGGTAGTATATCCATACTATCTTGAATGCATCAAACGCATCTCCAGTTTCTCTCAGTAGCTTTCGTTGCGATCGCAGTTCAGCATGACAGGTGCAACACTGCGGCTTTGATCATATAAACTCGCGTGGACCGATTTGGATGACATACTTTTTTTGTATACAGGATGTTTTACAGCGCGTGTGCAAAAATGAAGGATCTGGTAGACCTAGGTCAGAAACGAAAAAACTTTTTTTGGATATTGCAGAAGAAACGTACTCCAGTGGTTAAATGGTAATTAGGGATAGGGCAGCGTGCTACTTTTCAATTTGCTATACTTTCAAATACAATACCGGTATTATCTAAATATCGATATTTTTTTGTCGATAACATCGATACACTGCATCGGAAGATTTAAGTTTTTATAATACCAGATATCGATATATTTTGATTCAATTCCCATCTCTAGCAAACAGTGATTAGAAGTTACGGAAACACGGGAACTCTGAAACCGGAATCACTCTCAGCGGCTTAAGGTATTATCATCTCGAGAAGAACGTGCTGTTATAAAAAAAATCACGAGTGATCCGAAGTGGTCTACTCCTAAATTAGCTGCTGATATTAAGAGAACTTATGGGAAGACCATTAACCCCAAACTGTACGGAATGCTATGCACAGGGCTGGGTATCATGGTCGTGTAGCTAGGCGTAAACCAACTGCAAGAATTCTGGGATTCTATAGCGTTTAACGATGAAAGCAAATATAAAATTGTTGGGTCGGACGGTTGCACCATGGTGTGTAGAAAATCAGAAAAAAACCTGATGCCAACTGTTAAGCATGGCGGTGGTAGTGTAATGGTTTAGGGCTGCATGGCTGCTTCAGGAGTTTGAAATTTAGTATTTATTGACGGTAATAAGAATTGGATAAGTCTAAGTTTATATTTCAGCAAGACAATGATCCCAAACATTGTGCTTTTATACTCAAAGCATGGATTTTCTATAATGTTCGTACGCAGATACACACGTCCCCACAATTATCCGACCTGAATTCCATAGAACATTTATGGGACATATCACTTCCAATGAGACTTTGAAAACAGCACTCTAAAATGAGTAAGCAAAAATCATTGCTGAAGATACTAACAAGTACAAAATATGAAACATCATAAATAAAATAAAATAAATAAATAAAATAAATAATAAAAATAAAACGGGTACCCAACAAAATATTGAATCGGTATCGTATATAGTTATTAATAAATTCTGCTTTGGTATTGAAACGGTAAATATATATATATATATATATATATATATATATATACATATATATATATATATATTTATATATATATATATATATATATATATATATATATATATAATATTTCCTAATATTTAACTGTAAAAATATGTGCGCATGACGAAGACCTAAGATTACGCCAAATTTAAAATTCCTATGTCATGTCATTTACGAGAAAAATATATGCAGCTGACAGAGCAACGGACGCAAGAATGATAAGGGGTCCGATCTTTTTCCTTTTGTGGTACGGAACTCTAAAATTACAAAGTTGGAGTAAATCAAAAAGTACACCCGACCGGATGTGGGTGGAATGTTGGAAATATTTCTCGGCACAAAACATTCCCTTCAATCATTTGTACATTTTATCACAAATAAATATTTCATAACAACAAATAAACATAAAAAAAGAATATAAAGGAAAAGAAATAATAAAAAATAATTCAGAGAAATTATAAAAAGCTCAAGGGTAACTCAAAATAAAATACTAGTAATTCCAAAAAACGTAGGTAGGTGTTTCTAAAATTATAAAAAGAAGTGCTAGTTCAATACGCTATCGGAAATACGTTGACTTTCAATGCTCCTCAACTAAATAGATTTAAAATTTAAAATATATTTAATGAAAAAGGTGTGCTTGTTTACTTTGGGGTTATTGGTTTAACTATCTACCGATGATATTATAGGCTTACTTGGTCATGATGACTAATTTCGTACTGTGTTGTTTGTTTCTGTTTTCTTTCTATCGAGTGTTGTATCTCTTGAACTATTAAAATCGCCTTGTTCTTACGAGCGGCATTTTTCGAATAGCATATTAGAAGACAATAGATAAATAGTTTTGAAACAAAATTTGAAACTACTTCACAAAAAGCGCGACAAAGCATAAAATAATATTTAATTTAAAATCTATTTCGACATTTTGATCTTGGTGCAAATTAAATAAGCACAATAACAAAACCATTTTATCCTCCTTTTCTCGTGAGCTGAAATATGTAGCTAATTTTTTATAGTATTGTAACGTAGCTCTTCGGGCTCGGCGGATTAATAAAGACATTGATTTTCAATCACAAATGGTCACAGTTTTTATTCACTTCACTGATTAGTTCGTTTCACAACGTTTAACTTTACTTATTAGCACTTATCACTTTACTTCACTGGTTAAAACAAAAGTCAACTCTTCACAGTATCAATCGAATGTAAAATATTCGCGGTCTAGTCACAACTAAAACTAACCAGGCTGCTACTCAGCCCTATTTATACTACTTAGCTGAATTCTTTAAAGTACAGCAACTTAGTTCTAGAAATTTCCGTTATTCATTTTCACCCACAAATTCACCTCATGTTCGAGTTGTCCTTGACTTCATACGGCATCTGACGTTTTTCTGATTTCCGTGATCTGGGACATGCGCATAACTTGATTTCGTTTTCATGGCAAAACTCATGGACGTTACACTTCCCCCTCTTAGAACTGTGCGTACCGAACAGCTTTCATACAGTACGGCCTTTCTGCAGTTCTTCTGTTTTTTAACCGACTTCCCAAAAACAAAGAGGTTCTAAGTTCGACGCATATTTTTTTTTGTTTTTTGTTTTTTTTTTGTTTTTTTTTATGTCTGACCAGGCATAACTTCGTAACGGGTCGACCGATTTTGAGGATTCTTTTTTTGTTGGGTAGCGTATATTCATCGATTGGTACCATGTGAAAAAAATTTTTGTTAGGGTGGGGGTGGGGGTGAAATCTAACTTTGTAACGCGTGGTCCGTTTTGGATGGTTCTTTTTTTGTTGTACAGAGTATGATAACCCATTGCTAATAGGAGAAAAAAAATGTGGCCTAGGGTGGGGGGAGGGGAAAAGGGATAGTCTAACTTTGTAACGCGTGGACCAATTTAGATAATTCTTTTTCTTTTGGGTAGAGTATGTTCCGTGGTTGATACCAGGTGAAAACAATTTTGGGGGGATGGGGGTGGGGGTTGAACCTAACTTTGTAACGCGTGGTCCGATTTCGATGGTCCTTTTTCTGTTGTATAGAGTATGATCCCCCATTGCTAATAGGAGAATAATTTGGTCCTATGATGAAAGGTGTGGGTGAGGAGGAGGTGTAGTCTAACTTCGTAACGCGTGGATCGATTTGGATAATTCTTTTTCTATTGGGTAGAATATGATCCTTGGTTGATACTACGAGAAAACAAATGCTGCTTGGGTGGGGGTGGGAGAAGGGGGGTAGAACCTAACTTTGTAACGCGTGGATCGATTTGGATTATTCTTTTGCTGTTGTATAGAGTGTGAACCCCCATTGCTAATAGGAGAATAATTTGGTCCTATGGTGGTGGTGGGGGAGGGGGAGGGGTAGTAAATTCGTAAAGCGTGAACCGATTTCAATGATTCCTTTTCTGTTCGGTAGAGTATGTTCCTTGATTGATACCATGAGAAAAAAAGTTTAATGGAATGGGGGTGAGGTAGGGGGTTAAAACTAACTTTTAACGCGTGGACCGATTTGGATGGGTCTTTCGTCGTTGTATAGAGTAGAAGACACTAAAAAGTGAAAAATAAAATAGTTTTTTAAAAAAAAGTTGAACCGACTTCACAAAAAGCGCTAAAAAGCATAAAATAATTTTTAATTTTATATCTATTACGACATTTTGAAGTCGGTGCAAATTAAACAATTAAAACAACTACAGAACCACAATTGAAGGTAATAATACTACCTGAACGTTTCAGGTCACGGGATCATAACAAAGTTGTAGTTGTTTGGTTTGTTTGATTTGCACCGACTTCAAAATGTCGTAATAGATATAAAATTAAAAATTATTTTATGCTTTTTAGCGCTTTTTGTGAGGTTGGTTCAACTTTTTTTTTTAAAACTATTTTATAATCTTACATTGGCGTTTGTACCTTCTGGCAACTGCTCTTCCGATCTCAATTGTTTCTCTAATCTTCCATCCGACTTCTCTTCTTCGAACAAACAATTAAGGTCGCCTATATCGAATTCCTTATTGTTATCCTTCTCTTCCTCCAGTTGGCTGTAGCTTAGCTAAAGATCCCTGTAACACTACAAAAGCTCCTTACCATCATATTCCATGCGGTATGTCTCGGCGGTACAAGGTCATTACCACGTTCAATTTTGTGAACGCTGCATGTTACATTTTACCGCGTACCGTGTGAGATTTGTATGTAATTTTGTTAGAAAAGTGGTGAGTGTACTTCTTCTGTGTATCACTGCAGGCGGTAGCGGTAGTGATCCCGGTCGCTGCTGTCATCGCTACCGCTACCGCATAGGCATACGCCGGGCTTAATTCTTTAAAGTTCAGCAACTTAGTTTTAAAAATTTCCGTTATTTATTTTCACTACACCAAGTCACGTCAAGTTCCAGTCGACTTTATTCAGCATCTAAGGTTATTCTGATTTCGTTTTCGCTAATTGTTCATGCTGCACCGGTCAGAATTAGCACCTTTATAAACAAAAATATCACTTACCTGCTATAAATCTGCTAAAAACTGGCTAAAAGTGCACGTAACAACAAACTTGGTGAACTTGTAATCCGCGAACACGACTGGCAAATTGACTCAGGCAAAAAGTCAATCTGGTAAATTAGACGTCAGAAAACGCGACGGTGTTACCAGAAAAGTGCGAAAGGCGCGAATTAATTTGATATCGCGAAAAATAATAAATCTCATAATATTACATATACCAAAGGTATCAATTCTATATGCAAGTGTTGTAAAAGTGGTGCAAGGAAGTGTTGTGGATTTTAATTCTTTGGATAAGTACCTCTTTGTATTTTAATTAATTTGAATTAACATTAGTTGTAAGATTTCTTTTGAATTAAAATATATTAGTGCAATTTTAGTATTAAGGTCTAATTTTGCATAATACTGCATATGCCATATTAAAGCATTTGGTTATATATGCAAAAGGACCATTTAGATTAAGAAGTGAAAAGTTGTTTTTTCTTCTTTTCGTGAACTATTCAAAGGACGAATAATATAAGGTCGGGTTGTGTTATTACGTATTACGCATCTTGAATTAATAAACGTAAAAGGGAATAAAATCCCACGTATTTTAATACCGCTACATGATCCAGCGTAAGATCTGTTTACTGTTGAATCAAATTATTCAACTACGTAACGTTACAGCCCGACTTGCCATACGACCTGGTATCCGATGGAGCGAGATCAGGACGGGAAAAGGTGAAAAGGTGCTTTTGCCTGTCTGAAGTCTGGCTTATATTTCCAAAATTTCAACTTTCATATTGTAGCTTACATTATCTGTTATGAATTATTGTTTATTTTAGTTTGTAGTATTTATTTTGTTATTATTTTAGTATCGGCATGCGCATTACGAAGTAATGGGACTTCTTTTACCACCTCTCGCAGTCACATTAGGTACAACATTTTTTGTCATCAAAATTCTATATTATAAAAACAGAATCATCCAAATCGGTCAATATGCTAAGAAGTTAGTCTACCCTCCCCCACCCCCTCCAAGGTTCAAATTTTCTCTCATAGTAGCAATTGGGGATCATATTATATACAACGCCATCCCCCCCCTCCACCCCTGCAATACCATGCTATAAATTTTTGTCATAGTACGAATGGCGAACATACTCTATATATCTAAATAAGAATTATTCAAATGTGTCAACGCGTTACGTAATAAGACTACCTTTCCGTCCACACCCACTACTATACACAAGAAAAACGAACTATCCAAATCGGTCTACGGGTTACAATGTTAGTTTCAATAACCACCGCCCACCCCCAACCTTCCTCAAAATTTCAACAATTACTGCTCTACGATCATTGAACATAAAGAAGTAGTTATAAATTCTGTCCGTTAAAAGAATTCGTTTCTACAGGGTATTTCGCATAATTTGTACCAAAATAAATTTGGTGATAGATCTCATCTAGCAAACAAACAATTGTATGGAAGAAGCAGGGGCAATCTCAACCGTTTGCATGTTGTGTCATTGTTTTATTCTTATCTTTCGATCTTCTCAACGCAGCGGCATCAAACTCACGCCAAAAAAACTACTAACCCCAATGTTCTTTCCAAAAAATATCAACTATGTTGATCTATCTCCTACCACTGCATGCACAGTCACTTGCGAAAGTAAAAACAAATATTTCGCGATTAGCTTAAATTCAGTATATTCCCAAACTATCTCCGAAATACATGTATTTAATATCTACACCTGTTTTTTAGGGTTCCGTACCTCAAAACGTAAAAAGCAATTCTTATAGAATGACTTCGTTGGCAAGACAGACAATAAATCAAAACCTATAGGGTACTTCCCGTTGATCTAGAATCACGAAATTTGGCAAAAGGCAAGGTTAGGTTAGGTTAGGGTGGCGGCAATCAGCCCTACAGCCAATCAGCCTCACATAGACCAATAAATGGTCCGTTGTGTTACCACATCCGTGGAACCGTGCCTGATTGCCGGGTTTAGCTAAAACCAGCCGCAGCTGTTAATAAACCTTAGGAGCTGCTTCAGCCCGATGCCAGCTATATCGCCCATGTCACCTAAGAAGTACACGCCCATTGCATTGTACCTTCTTTTTGCTAGGCCCGGGCATTCGCAGAGTAAGTGCTGAATGCTTTCCACCTCTTCCTCGTCCATACAGCTACGGCAGAAGTCATTCGTGGGAACGCGCAGACGTTCTGCGTGTCTACCGAAAAGACAGTGGCCAGTAATAACTGCCACAGTGTTTCGGAGGTTTATCCGGCTTCCGCTTAGCAGGAACGCGGTTTTTCTCAAATCCCATTCAGGCCACAGCTGCCTTGATAATCTGCATGTAGTTAAGTTACTCCATCTCTGTTTAGCGTGCTGAGTAGCCTTAAGGTCAATTTCTCTCTTTACTGATTCTAGCGGCCAGCCGATCGATCTGTCAATAGAGGAATCATCCAGTTGTGATCCCTCCTTTGTCAGCTCATCAGCTGCCTTATTCCCTTGAACACCACTGTGACCAGGGACCCAGCAGAGAGTTACCTTGTGTCTCGCCCCTAACGTCCGGAGACCCGCCAGACACCTGCCGACCAGCTGTGACCTGACTAAGTTTGAGTCCAGCGCCTTGATAGCTGCTTAGCTGTCGATGGACAAGTATATCTCGCTACCCATTGGTAGATTTTGGCGCCCGTTTATTAGTGCTACCGCCCTTTCTATGGCCAATATCTCCGCTTGGAATACACTGCAATGGTCCGGCAACCGGAACCTACTGCATATGCTTAGGCAGTCCGAGAAGACTCCTGCTCCCACCCCGTCCTCCGACTTAGACCCATCCGTGAACACCAATATTTCTACACCTGTGGCATCCCCCCACTCTTCCCACTCTTCTCTAGTGGGGATTCTTGTGGAGAAGACCTTCCCAAAACTAAGTTGTGGGGTGGTGTAGTCGGTGCTCACCTGCAATTAGCCTCCCGGATAAGTCTTTAGTATACTGCTATGGCCGTTATCAGAGCTCTTCCAGCACTTGGACTCTTTCAGTCTTACAGCACTACGTGCAGCTATACTTTTACCGTGGACTTCGAGCGGTAGGAGGTCTCCATTGCAGCCGTTGGCGTTGTGCTTATAGCTCCGGAGATGCCCAAGCAGGCAGCTCTTTGAATCTTGTTTGTTTTCTTTAGATTACTCTCCTTCTTTAGAGCAGTCCACCAGAATAATATGCCGTATGTAAGAATAGGTCTTACTATGGAGGTATACATCCAGTGGACAGTACGAGGGCTTATACTCCATTTCTTGCCAAACATCCTCTTGCAGGCGTAGAACGCTATTAACGCTTTCTTCACGCGTTCATCTATGTTCATGTCCCAGCTTGGTTTGGAATCGAGTATGACCCCTAGATACCTAGTTTGGGTCTTTATTGCTAGGGTATTGCCCGCTAGTTTAGGTGGTTCGAAGGCTTCAATCACTCTCCTCTTTGTGAATAGGATTGCCTCCGTCTTCTGAGGATTGACTGATAAACCACAGTTCTTCGCCCATCTGTGGACTTTACCTAGTGCTCTTTCCATCAACTTGCTCATGGTGCTAAGAAACTTTCCTGATACCAGTAAGGTCAGGTCGTCTGCATAAGCCACCACCTTTATCCCATCTCTTTCAAGTGAGATCAAGATATCGTTGACCACTCGGAGCCACAATAATAGTGACAATACGCCCCCTTGGGGTGTTCCTCTGTCTACGGACCTGACTCTCTCGTGGTTGCCCAGTTTTGTGTGGATCTGGCGGCTTGATAACATTTCGTCAATCCACTGGCAGATAGAGTGGTCTGTACCGTGAGACATAAGGGCATCGTGAATTGCTTCAGCCTTGACGTTGTTGAAAGCCACTTCAATATCGAGAAACACCCCAACGTGTATTCCATGTTACTAAGTGACTGCTCAACCGTTCTTACTACTACATGCAGCGCAGTTTCAACGGACTTTCCCTTTGTATATGCGTGCTGGGAGCCGCTAATCCCTCTTGGTAGAATACGCTCACGCAAGTATGCGTCGAGAAGTCTTTCTAGTGTTTTAAGTAAAAGCGATGAAAGGCTAATTGGTCTGAAGTCCTTAGCGATTATGTGTCCACTTTTTCCTGCCTTGGGGATAAAGATCACCTTGACCTGTCTCCAAGCTAGAGGGACATAGGAATGGAAGAGGCAGCTTTTAAATATCACCCTAATCCACGGAATAACTGAAGCCTGTGCTTTTTGCAGCACGATAGGCCAAATCCCGTCTATTCCTGGTGACTTGTATGGCGCAAAAGTTTTAATTGCCCATTCAACCCTGTCCTGTGCTACTATGTAGCTGGCGGAATCCAGGCTTGGTAGCTCCGATCTAGCCGGTCTACCCGCACAACTTGCCGCCCTATTTGCGTCCGAGTTACCGGGAAAATGCGTGATCATAAGCAGTTCCAGTGTTTCCTCTACCGATTCTGTAAAGGAACCATCGCCCCGCATCAAGAGAGAGGGAACACTGGGACTGCTTGTGAGGGCCTTCCTGAGCCTAGCGGACTCGCTTGCACAGAAAGCTCTCCATGAAGTGCGTTTGGCCTTTCTAATGGAGTTTTTATACTCTTTTAGACCCCTTTTGTAGGCGGTCCAATCCTCAGCTGTTTTTGTTGACTTAGCCCTATTAAAAGCCTCCGCGCCTCCCGTCTTAACGCGCTCAGGCTCCTGTTCCACCAAGCAGGGTAAGACTTCTTGGGTGGGCTTTGGATAGTACCTCCACTGAAGCATCAAGGGATAGGGTGTTTTCGAGAACCTCGCAAGTTGGCGCTGGTACGCTATTCGCTACTCGTCTTTTAAATTCATCCCAGTCTGCTCTGACCGGATTTCTTAAGGGGATGCGAGGCTCTGGCAGGAGGTTGATTCTGAAGCGTATCCAGCAGTGGTCCGAAAACGACCTCCGATACCCTCTAGTCCTCCACCTTTAGATCATTTGACTCCGTTACGAGTGTCATATCTAAAACCTCTTCCCTTTTTGCTGTAATCAATGTGGGCCTGTTGCCCCTGTTACAGATACTAAGTTTAGAATTTAAAATGAAGTTAAATAGAGACTCACCACGTTCGTTGATGTCCGTGCTTCCCCCAAAGTATCACAGAACAAGTAAAGGAAAAATTCCGAAAGCCATTAATTTGTAGTTAAATATATCACATGAAAAAATATTCTTATTAAATTGCCCATCTTATTATCTTATCTTATTATCCAAGAACGCACAACAACGTCAAGGTAAATAAATGTTACAAAACAAAAATAAAAACAAACTGTTTTTTGTGCATTTTGGCTTAATATTATATTTCATTGTAATTAGGAAATTCGTTAAGTGACCAAAATGTCGAAGAGAAGGGGTCGAAAATGTTTGATTAGGGTACACAGATAATTAATTTTAACTAATATTGAAAATAAGTTACAAAAAGGAAAGTGTAATTTATTTTATTGTAATTATTAGCCACAGTTCACAACGAAGTATCCTGGCGTTCTAATTCTAACTAACGAAAATTCTGATATAAAAGATCAGAAAAAATATTTTAACGTGCACTGTACAGTTTATTTAGACAGGCGTAAACAGATTATAAATTTTAATTATTGCTGCAAAAAAGTTATAAAACTGTTGGTGAAATTTTGCTTTATTGCCGATATTAGCTTGTGTTACCCAGAGTCCCCACCATCAAGTCCTGGCGTTCAGTTTCTAATATGTACAAACTGACATATAGCTATGGACCGACCGTATGCTATTTCATTTTGAGACAACTTTTGTTACCAGTAGTGGGAAACTTTTTCTGTCTGCATTTTTCTTTGGAGTATTATGCTAATACTGTCAAGAGAAAAAACCATTATTATATACATATTAAATTGTCTTCTCTGAAATTATTTTTTATGATATACATCTTCTCTGTACTCCTCTTATTTATAAAAATAAAATTTAGAAATAACTGGTTGGTTTCCTCTGGAATGTGCTTAACAAGAACGGGAGCGGAGATATTTTCCTGTACGTTCGTCTATTTCTTTTACATGTACTTTCTTATTTTGAATGTGCTTACGAAACCAAAATAAAAACGCAATTATATTTGCTAACGGCAATTTAAAATCGAGACCGAGCATATAAGATTGTGATTAAAATTAAATAAATTAAAATTTGCACTTTGAAACAGAACATTCCCAGAGTCTTCATGTTGGGTACGGTACGGTTAGCCTAAAGACCTATCGCAAACGGACATTTCGTACCCGGACATTTGGCAAAAAAAACATTTAGCAAAACGACATTTCACAAAATGGACACTTGACAAAAAGACTTTTGGCTATTGGACACATGGAATTCTTTATTCCTGCAAAGTGAGTCATGCAGAGTCATGTTCAGCATCAATTACATATGTTATGGATCCGATTATGCCAAAATTCCGCATAATTTTGAGTTCTTTGAGTGTTGGCTTGATCAAAGCATCTCCAAAAAGTACATTGCTTTTGCGAAGAATAAAGTGCATTTTTGTCTTTTTTGCGAAATGTCCATTTTGGTAAATGTCGATTTGATAAATTGCGAATTGTCCCTTTGTTAAAAGTCCATTTTGTTAATTCTCCATTTGCTAAAGATTTTTTTTGCAATATATGTTTTTGTCAAATGTTCATTTGGTCAAATGGCATTAGGCCGAATAGTCGTTTGCTAAATTGCACTTGCAAAAAGACCGGATACCCTTCATGTTGCTAGGTTCGAAATAGCTCAATGAACTGTGTACGAATTTACCTTTTATAGTTCAATGCAATGGGCTTATAGGGAAAAGGATGAACATACAAAACTGTTTAATCTTGTGGCAAGTAATTTTGACAGCTCTATCTCTCGATAGTTATAAGTCATTGCTAATATCTGATGGAAATTTTGCTATTAAAGAGGGTCAGTCAGCAAGAAAATCGATCTTAGTTCAAAGACAAATTTATATAATTTATACATTTATTGTGTAGTAGACTGAAACTATAAAGCGGCTGTACTGGAATATGAAAGGAGCCACTCTAATCAACGTGCAACGCAAAGAGGAGTATTTTCGTGGATTTTCCAAAGGTTAAGAGAATGCGGAAGTGTAACTTCAAACAGCACGGAATTGCGAGTTAAAACAACGGAATATTTTGCTTACGTGAAGCAGCAAATAATCAAGACAACACTCTGAAACGAGCCCTAGTCGAGTCGCAAGGCGATTAGGAGTGTCTTCAGTTAAATTTTGGAGGGTTATTCAATCGGCAGGGTGACGTTCATATCATCATATTCCAGTCCAAGGACTACTAGAAGCAGATTCCGAGAGAAGATTAACATTTTGAATTTTTGGAATGCGACATGTTTCTGTGCCGAATTCTCTGTACGGGGATGAATCGCAGTTCACCGAGGGTGGTACCACGAACTTGCACAACCTGTATTGAATTTATACGCACTTTTTGGAGAATACACTGCCATATCTACTAGAGGATACCCCTCCTGGTAATCTAAGGGTAATGCTTTACCAACACGATGGAGCACCAGCACATTCTGGTATCATTGCAAACGTGATACTGAATGAAAAATTTCCTGAGCGCTTCCTTGAACGAGCATCGATTCCTAGGCCTGCTAAATCGCCAGATCTTACTGAAGTTTACTCAACGCTAGTTAACAGTGGAGACGAATTAGTTAGTTACAGTATACCTTAAATAGCGAATTAGAAGGAGGTTAGAAGCATGCATTGAAAGTGGCGGAGGACATTTTGAATACATTTTGTAAAATACTAAGATTTGAAGCGTGCGAAGACAGCCTAGGGAATTAACTTAGCTGATCCTAATTTTCACAACCCAGGACGAATCGATCTTCTAGTTGGTGTAGATGATATTCTTCTTAACGGCATAACTAAGGGTAATCCAAGTTATCGAATAGCCCAGAGTACTCATCTCGGCTGGATATTGTTCGGCGAAGTTGTTAACAATGAGCCAGACCGATGTCTACCGGCAACCAAAGTCGTCAATCTACACAATCGAGTTGAATAAGATACCCTTTAAGAAAGTGAAGAATTTTTTGAAGGTACACATCGTAGGTTTTGTGATAACAGATACGAAGTACATCTGCCTTTAATACACTTCGAACAACCAGTCCTCGGAGAGTCTTCGCATTCGGCCTTGCCTAGACTAAAGCGAATGGTGCGTAGATTGACCGGAGATCCTGTCATTTACCAACAATATTCAGATCGCTTGACCGAGTATCTTGAACTCGGACACATGAGACCAGTCCTCACATCTGAAGTCAACCATGACATAACCTGCCAAGACAGGGATACACTGTATACTGCAAACTACTTACTCCACCACGCCGTGTTAAAAGAAAGCACCACGACGCGATTACGACATTCTGGCTGGTTGGCCCCAAATTACAAGAAAATTTGATTTCTGTTATATTGCGTTGGAGGAAACACAAAATCGTATTTACATCAGACATAACGAAGATGTATCGCCAGATTCGTGTAGCTGAGAAAGATCAACCATATCAGCGGATCCTTTGGAAAAATTCCCCCACCGAAAAGGTCCAAGAATTTCAGTTAACGACGGTAACCTTCGAAACTTCATGTGCACCATATCTGGCCATCAGAATACTGAGACAACCCTCTGAAGACGAAAGGACCAGATTCCCACTTGCATACTCCGTAGTTATGAATGACTTTTATGTTGATGGCGTGATGTCTGGAGCCGACGATCTCCAAAAAGCAATAGGAATTCAGAAGCAGCTGACTGAAATGTTAGCTTCCGGAGGATTTGAACTTCGGAAATGGGCTACCAACTGTTTACAACTAATAGAGACTATTCCAAAAGACAAGAGAGAACTTAAACTACCATTGAGTGTTGAGGAAGATGACATTATTAAAATCTTGGGAATATACTGGCATCCAGTCAAGGATATCTTTAGTTTTAAGGTATTGTTAAAGCCTGCTCCTCCTTCATTATCAAAACGAGTGTTAATGTTAGAAATTTCACGATTTTTCGATCCAGTTGGTTGGATTGCATCCAGTATTATTTTGGCGAAGATACTTGCTAAAAAACTGTGGATCGCAGGAGTTGACGGCTTAGTTCCTGAAAATATCACAAGTGATTGGTACAACATAAGGAGCGAATTACATGTACTGGAAGATTTGAAGATACCACGTTGGCTAGGAACTATCTCCTCTTTACATAATCAACTTCACGGCTTCTGCGATTCTTCAACGACAGCAAATTGCGGCGCAGTTTAGGTACGTTCAGAGAGTTCTTCCAGAGCTGTGGAAGTTCCTTTAATCGCATTAAAACCGAAAGTAACTCAAGTGAAACCCACCAAATAGAAAGAGCAGCCAAATGGAACGAAGTTGAGGTATACGCATGGTCAAATTCTCAAATCACACTTTCATGGAACTGCGGTGAACTACGGTAAACTGCGATTCATCCGTACAGAGAATTCGGCACAGAAACATGTCGCATTCCAAAAATTCAAAATGTTAATCTTCTCTCGGAATCTTCTTCTAGTAGTCTTTGGACTGGGATATGATGATATGAACGTCACCCTGCCGATTGAATAACCCTCCAAAATTTAACTGAAGATACTCCTAATCGCCTTGCGAGTCGACTTGAGCTCGTTTCAGAGTCTTGTCTTGATTATTTCTTGCTCCACGTAATCAAAATATTTCGTTGTTTTAACTCGCAATTCCGTGCTGTTTGAAGTTACACTTCCCCATTCTCTTAACCTTTGGAAAATCCACGAAAATACTCCAAATAGATGAAAGACTTTCGTTTGCAATAGAGTAGCCACCATCCAAGAGAATGTGGTAGTCGCCGTGGTAATTTTGTGGAATCGAAGAAAAACCCCGCAGACTGTGGTTCAAGAGGCTTGTTTCCATCGTATCTTATTAAGCATATTCTCTGGTGGAATGGTCCACATTGGTTAAGGTGTCCCAAAAGCAACTGACTTAGTTTAACTGCACCGATTCGATAAGGTACAAAGGATGAATTACAAACACGTTACGATCATTCTACTCTAAAATCCGATCAACTAGAGCTATATAGATACTCATCACTACACAAATTAGTCCGTATCACTGTTTTATGTTTACGCTTTTTGAAGAACTGCACGAGTCCAGAAGAACATCGGACCAAGGAATTTCTCAAAACGAATGAACTTCAACTCGCCCTGAATCACTGGTTAAAAATTGTTCAGTTAATGGAGGTTGAGCAAGAGATATATGCGATTTAAAAACTGGCCGACCACTAAGTAGGAAAAGCAAATTATTGTGATTAATTTTATATGCGACAATGGATTGCTGAGAGTTGGAGGCCGTATCCAAAACTCTACTTTAA
Source organism: Leptarthrus brevirostris (assembly GCA_964036015.1). Lineage (NCBI taxonomy): Eukaryota > Metazoa > Arthropoda > Insecta > Diptera > Asilidae > Leptarthrus > Leptarthrus brevirostris. The sequence goes on along the minus strand of OZ038373.1, from coordinate 67,498,714 downwards.
GCTACAGTGAAAAACATCCAATAATATTAGCTAGTAAGAACCACCTAACTCATCAAACACGGTAGACCATAATTGATGGCGGCCTATCTACGTAAAAGTTTTTGGATAATTAATGCCTGGTGTGTTTTCGATAAAAGAACAAGACACAAACTACCACAGAGTTGATGGGTAATCTCCCAAAACCACGTTTAAGTGCCGTACCACACTTGTCCTGCTTCCGCGCGATGAAGTCCGCACGAGTGCCCACACTTGTCGTGTCGGATTTTGTGTAGAACACACGCAATTTATTGTATGTAGTGGTAACATTAAAGCAGTTTCCGAACCCAAATAAACCTTGCTTTGAATGTATGCGTGCCGATGCGACGATAAATAGGTAAGTTCCGTGCGGATTTCCCTATACACCCCCGCACGCCCTCTCTTCAACAAACTGCGATGAAGCAGGACAAGTGTGGTACGGCACTAAGAATTTCGAGACCTTTCACTCACACGGGGACTTATGACGCTGGCCCTATATGAATGCGGATGTCTAAAGGTAGAGGTGCTAAATGTTTCAAGCAGTCAGCGACCAGACTTCAGAAGTATTTCTTGCAGGTATGAAAAGGTTTATCTCTAATAGAGGATTATATTCGCATATCTATTCTGTCTGTGGCGCGAAATTTGTTGGTGCAGACAAAGTGTTACGGAAGAATTAGGAATGCGCTATTCACTTTTGAAACAAGGAAGCAGCGGCCTCATTATGGGGGCCTTCGGGAGGCTGCCGTAAAGGCTAAAAAACATCACCTCAGGAGAATGCTTGGAGATACGACGGTAACATTTAAGGAACTGTCAACAATGACGCATCAGACCTATTAGTATTAACGCCGGGGCACTTCCTTACTGGAGATTCGTTACTTGTGCCATCAGACCCAAATTTGGCAGATTTGAACAAACATAACCATATGGTAATATGTGCAGCAGTAACACCAGCAATTCTGGAAACGCTGGTCGAGTGAATATTTGTCACATCTGCAGAAGATACCAAAATGGTTAGTGAAGTGTAAGAACCTTCAAATCGGAAACAGTGTTGATCAAAGATGAGCAATTACCACCAAAACAATGGCTTCTCGGTCGCATTGTTAGTTTATTTTCGGGCCAAGACGGTTTAGTGCGCGTAATTGAAGTGAAATGTGTTAAAGGAACTTTAAAAAAAGCAATTTTAAAAATATGCTTGCTTATTGTGATGAAAAATAATCTAACATTTAATATGCAATCTTAGTTAAAAGCAATATCAATTATGGACTAACATATGAATTAAATTAGATTTAAGACACAAGATAATAATACAATATGAAATAACAAACAGTTCGCTTTGAGTGTTAACTGCTGATTCAAAAGTTTCTTATCAGCTCCACATACGCGTGTATCACATGTATCGTCGAAATGGATTCAACCACCCGACAATCAACCTAAGAAGCATTACGAAATTTGTTTGAAACATCTCCCGATGTTTCAAGGGGGCGGAGAATGTTGCAGTGTGCCAAGACAGCCTACAAAACACAGAGAATTAATTAGGAAGATAAATTATTTTACTTAAATATTAATTACTTACAGAATTTTTAATGTCAGCGTTATTCAAACTTTAAATAAGGCTGGCCTCCTCTGAAAATATGGTTCAGATTATGTTTAGTATCTTTTATTAGTATTAGTAGTAGTAGTTTTTTTTATTATTTACAATGTTGCCAAAACCTAGGGGACAACCCTTGATGCATTATCATGGTTTTTGCTGGAAGGGAATTAGGGTAAGGGAAGTGTTTTTGCATTGCTGCAAGCTAGACAACAGCCCAGAGACGGAGTGGATTATTTTAAGTTCTCAATAAAAACTCACGGGAACACCTAGTCTGGAACCCGTGACCCGGCATGGTGTTCGCGCGGCTCAATTGATCCAACTCCGTCTCGAAGTTAGTAAAGTGTTTTTGTATATTTAATTGTTTCCACAATTAAATTAGCAATTTTGTGATATATAAAGTTGTGTAGTAAATTATTTAAATAATAATTATATATTAATCGTGGACAGTGACTTATACTCTTAATATATCCAACACCACATAGCTTACAGTCTGTTTAACCAGAGCGTGAACGGCAAAAGTAAAAAGGACTTGGGATAATAAATTAACAGATGTAAAATACCTTATGTATGTATGCTTTATTGTGATGCTTTATTATTAATAAGTTGTTCACTCGCCTCTATTATCAATAATTCGCTATAATATTTTAAGGCTATCTGTTCAGTGACTACTGCATGATTTTGTCATCGATGGTTTGTTGTGTAAATCAGAATTAATTGATTTTGGGATTTTCAGTTTTCTTACAAACTGTTTTTTGGTGCGAAGGCAATTTCATAGGATTATAGCAACTATTGGGGGCACCTATCGGACTTTCAGGAATCATCTTCAAAGCAAAGGAGCAGGCTATCAAAATCTGATCTCTTACAGCTACTTTTTTAAATAGTATACTAGTGGATATTTGGTACAGTGTTTGAATTTCTACGTTGGCAACTTACATTATAGAATATTCAGAATAGGCCATTACGTGTACGTAACACCACCATATTGCTCGTTGACAAGGTGAAGACAGGGATGAAGATAAAGTTGTACTTTCAACTTTTACTTGCGATGATTTCCGACTAAAGCGTTTGAATAAAGATTTTATTACAATTTCCAGTTTGTTTATATCTGCAATATTTTCATTTAATTAACAACAGACAGACAAAGGCGGTTATTGGCTATGTTTTAAACTGGCATACACAATAAATAGTTGAAAGCAATTGGGTGAATTACTAAATAACTAATTTAGAATATTTTTCTTCCTGGCCGCTCTATGAAAATTCAAAATTTCTGTTACTTCCATAATAAGTGGTTTTTCCATTACTTAAAAAAAAACTGAGCTTAATGCACTTCCTTGTCCTTGTTCCCTATATTCTAAGGTTGACAGTTAGCGAAGCAAAATGTTGTTAGTACTAAAGGAACAAATTCTGCCTTATGTTAGAATATAACCTAATAGTAGTACAAAATGTCCCAGGAACATTCCAAGAATTATTAAAAGAAACATCCCAAATATATACACTTTTATTTCTTTTTACCTTCCCAAAACATTTACGAGTTGGTACATACTCGTAAAATGTCCTGGGAACGTTTCTGGCATCAGGCATAAAAATCCTTTGGGGACGTTTTTTGGAAATATTCCTGGAATGTTTCCGGGAAGGTTAGGCTAAACAGAGAATGAATTCGTTTGAATTTATTTGCAAAATACTAATTGTTGTTGCCTTGTCAAGATTTGTAAGCTACAAAGGCTGTGTTTCATTATTTATTAAATTTGTTTACTAATCACCCCATATTTTTATATGGAAGCAGTTTTAATTATTTGTAATTTTATAATGTTGAAACAAATTGAATCGATCTGTTCGATCTATTGATATCGATCTTTTTAAGGCGATTAATCGATCTACAAAATCGAAATAAAATTACAGATCGATACCGACTAAATCGATTTTCTCAGTTTGATCTCCATCCCTAACACCAGGCATGTGTAATGGAAGAACGTGCCCAAAAAGAAGCTTCATACGAAAAACACATGACACATTTAGACCCTTCCACCACCATATAATGATAGGCGAGAATTCTTCTCAAATAACTGTAAAATCATCCTGTCCTCCTTTTTCGTCGTTTTTTGCATGGAGCCACGATCCGGTAGATCATCGACAGTTATTATTTCAGAATAGCGTTTCACCCACCTACTAACAAATGTCTTTGATTTCTTCATGTATTTATCAGCTGCTCCATATGACTTTTTCGGTCCTTTTGGATGCAAACACAAAACACGGCTTCGTAACGCGGCCCTGAGGACGAAATACGTCCTTCTGTGACTTGATCGAACGATGCTCTCTATACAAAGCATCTTAGGGCTCGGATGGCACTACTTGCTCACATACGAATCAGCCCTTTAACGGTTTTCAAGAGAAAGTTTCGCCGTACACGCTCTTGTCAAACAGCTGTATATAATTATACAGCGTGTTTCAGATCTGACGTGCCAAAATGAGTAGGGTGATAGATCTCAACTAGACAAACAAAAAGTTGTATGGCAGGGGCAATTTCCACCATTTTGGAGTTACAGGATGATTCATAAATTTCAGTTTTTCATGGCATGCAGATTATTCTTTTCCTTTTATCTCTTGATCTACCCAACACAGCCACATCAAACAAACGCTGAAAAACTACTATCTGAATTACCTTTCCAAAATTGTCAACAATGTTCATCTAACTCATTTGCAGGTGCAGTCAGTTCCAAATCTGAAGAAAATGGTTTGCTATTACCTAAAATTCAGAATTTTCCTAAATTTTCTCATAAATTCATGTAATTAGTGTACCTCTCTTTTATTTTTATTGGATTGCCCATCTTATTACCTTTCCTAAAAGGTACCACATGTCTACGTAGAGAAAACATGTAGAAAGTTATACCTAGAAATCCTATCGGAGAATATTAAAAAAATCAACAAATTAAGGAAATTTAACTCAAATTAATTCTAAAATGCTTTTTATTGAATTTAAAAATAATTACAATTAATCTTGATGAGTAACAAAAGCCGTTCAAAATGTCCACCGCCACTTTGGATGCATTTCATAAATCTCCTTCTAACTCCCTGTTTAAGGAGTATTGAAGCCAGTCTCTCCCGTATTTCCGTCGCTGCATTCCCAATTTGGCTAACTAAATCCTCCCTATTGTTAACTGGGCTTTAATAAACTTCATAATTCATTGTTTCCCATAAGAAAAAGTCCAATGGGGTAAGGTCTGGAGATCTAGCAGGCCACGGAATTTCCAAGGAAATTTCCAAGCCAGTGGTCAGGAAATTTTTCACTTAGTATTACCTTCACAACGTTAGCCATATGCGCTGGTACTCGATCGCGTTGGCCAAACATTCCCCTAAGATTATCCACAGGGTTTTCCTCTATTAGATCTGGTAGGGTATTCTCTAAAAAGTCCGCTTAAATTTCACTATTAAGCACTTGCAGCAAAATGAATGGTCCTATCAAATGGTTGCCGATGGTACCAGCCCAAACATTGACACTCAATCTCTGCTGGAATGAGGTCACCTTTGCCCCGTGTGGGTTAGTGATCGACCAGGTATGGAGGTTATGGAAGTTCGTGATATCATTCCTGGTGAATTGACATTCATCTGTCCACAGCATTCGGTCCAGAAACGCTCTGTCGTCAATGTTGCGTTCCAGTCAGAAGCCAAGTGCTAAATTTCAGTCTCCTCTCGGAATCTCTTTCCAGTAGTCCTTGGGCTTAGTGATGCTGATATGGAAGTAATCCCCATCGCTGAATAACTCTCCAAACTTTAGATAACGACACTCCTAATCGCCTTGCGGCTCGTCTTGTGCTCGTCTCAGGGTCCTGCCTCACGATGGTGATTATTTGCTGCTCGACGTCGGCAGATGTTCCCGAAGTTTCGGGTCGTGTAATCATGTCGTGTGAAGTTACAGTTCCTGTTTCTCTTAACCTTCTGTGAGTCCGTGTTAATACCCCTCTTTGGAGTGCTCGCCGATTAGGGAATCTTCTTTGATATTCCAGTACAACTGCTATGTCGTTTCCGTCTACTACACCGTAAACGTATTATTCCTCAAAAGTCAGTTCTACAATTTTTTAAAAATTTTTGCTTAAAAACACCCGTATTTATTGATTCTTTTTTTCAACTATGACAGGTATTCTTGCTGACTAACCCTTTGTTATAGCAAAATTTCCATCAGGTACGAGTAACAGAATGCCAGGATAGAAGGGTGTGAATGTGAGTTTTTTGCAGCAATAATTAAAATTAATAACCTGTTCACCCAAAACAAACATTTTCGACCCCTTATTTTAAAAATGTTGTTTATTTAAAGGATTTCCTACCGAAAATGCAATAAAATAATTAGGTAATCAGGGATTTCTAAGGATGCGGTTTTTCTAATCTTTTGTCTACCTTGCTATGTTGCACCTTTTGGAAAGGTAATAAGATGGGCAGTCCAGTAAAAATAAAAAAAGGTATACTATTTGCATGAATTTTGGAGAAAATTTGGAAAAATGATGAATTTTTGTTAATCGGAAACCATTTTTTTTACTTTTGGAAGTGACTGTACTTGCAATGGCAGAAGTTAGATCAGTAGTGTTGACATTTTTGGAGAGGTCATTAGGATAGTTGTTTTTTAGCGTTTGCTTGATGTGGCTGTGTTATGTAGATCAAGAGATAAAAATAAAAGAGTAATGTGAATACCATGAAAAACTGAAATTTATGAATCACCTGTAACTCCCAAACGGTTCAGATTGCCCCCCTCCGCCCTGCCATACAATTTTTTTGTTTGTCTAGTTGAGATCTATCACCCCATTTTATTGGCATACCAGATCTGAAACACCCTGTTTATATGTAGTGAAATATTCGGCTACGTAAACGGTGCAGTCACACGTAATTAAAAATGTACCTTAATTGAGATAAAACGTGTGATTACGGCGTTTACGTATATTTTACTAAGGTACTAAATCTTGTTAACGAATTGTACAAGGGCAGTTGAAGCTGTATTTGAATTTTAGTTTTTAACTTCATTTTTCTTCTTTAGACGAAGTATTACAAATACTAACGGTTTTAAAATTTAATTTTTAAATGTAATATATTTAAAAGCACTAATTATTTATGAGTAAACCCAATACAAAAAACAAATTTTTATTTGCCAACTTTGTGACGGCACATGCGATAAAAAATTTATCGCAGCACGAGAAGAACGCCTTACAGTGTATCAAGATAACACCCTTCTTGATTACCAAATATAATTAAATAATTAAAAATACACTTTGCGTTTTTATATAGGAATTTATCGAAACAAAAGATAAGCCATTCTTTTCCTAAGTTATAAGTGACTAAGTACGCACTATCTGTTATCTTCACAGATATTTCTTTTTTAATTAAATGTAAATCAAGACATTTTTTGAGGACGTCACATTAGATTACTAAATATGATAGAATATATCAGATGTTCTGATAGAAAATATGCAATAAAAAGGCACGTAATGCGACGCAAATGTTTCGTTACAACTTGAGAGATTTGCGATGAAGACAATAGTGGTTACCTTTCTGCTCTTGAAAGCTACATTAACACTTTCTATAGAAGATGTTTACCTGGACGAAGCTAATTTCCTCCAATCACGGATTACCGGTGGGGAAATAGCGAGACCAAATGATTTTCCATACCAAGTTGGCATATACATGGCACTACCCACAGTAGGTCTCGACGAACCTGAAAAACGTATGTGGTGTGGAGGCTCTTTAATCTCAAACGAATATGTATTAACAGCTGCACACTGTCTTTATGGGTAAGCATTTCTTAAAAATAAATTGATAATGAATTTTAATTAAAAAATGTATAATCGACAGAATGTCTGATGTCGTTATAATTCTGGGTGCACACAATATCCAAGGGAAAGAACAAGGACGTATAGTTATTCCAGTCGACGCTTATAACCTTATCATTCACTCCGAATACGATCCAGACCTTTCTCTAAATGACATTGCTCTACTTAGGCTCCCAGGAAAAGTGCCACTGTCTGGTGAGTCATTTTTAATTAATATATTTTATTATACGGTTATCCAATTTTTCACTTTTTATTTCAGAAAAAATCAACCTGATCAAATTACCCAAACAAAGCAGTGAAAATTCAATCCATGAAGGCCAAATAACAATATCTACTGGTTGGGGAAAAATGGGAGATTATATTGACATGTCAAATGTTCTTCGTTTTATTAAACTAGAAGTAATTAATGATCATGTGTGCCGCTTGACTTTCCCATATACGTACATTGCCTCCAAAATGTTGTGTATTAGTGGGGCAAATAAGAAGTCTGTATGCCCAGGAGACTCCGGTGGACCTCTTGTCGTCGAAGATGGCACGGGTTCCAAGACGCTTGTTGGCTTAACGTCGTATGGCAGGAACAAATGTGAGTTAGGTTACCCTACAGTTTTTACAAAAGTATCAGCTTACTTGGATTGGATATCTCAAAACACCGGACTTTATGTTTAATAATTATAAATAAAACTACATGAAGTTAAACAATTGTTTTAAAAATCCGGCAGAAAAGTTAGAAAATTTAAAAATAAAATTCTAAGAAAAGTTCTAAAACAACAAAAATTTAAATTTTGTATGCAACGCTGCAAATTATTTCCATTGGTAGAGACTAGGTAGCTGTGCTCATAAATTCTTGTGTAAAACTGTAAGGAACGGAAGTCCATTGCGATGTCTTTACTGTCCACAGCATTTACATTTAAGCAGAATGCATCCGTACCATGGTACAAAGCCTACAAAGTAGTTTCCTTTAAAGCAGCTTATCGCCATTTGTTTTGCTTCGTCTTTGCTCCTGTAAATCGGTAATTCAATTGTGCATTTTCGATAGGCATTAATTATTTTTCAACTCATAGCAGGTTCACCTCACCTCACTCGGTGGCGGGTTTATTTATTTAAGCTTAATGCAAGCTATTACATAAAAAAAATACAAAATAACAATATAAGTACTACAAACTAAAATAAACAATAATTCATAACAGATAATGTAAGCTACAATATAAGCTATGATTATGATAACTATAAACTGGAAGGAAGGAGAATTAGGAAAGGGGATCAAGATGGGTGGGATTAAGATATAAGGCTTTGTGAAGGGATGATTTACTCAGATGGAAGTCAAAGGAGGGAAGGTCGTTGACTTTTCGAAGCATCCTGGTAATTGGTTCGCGTTGACCGTAGTTCGTGGACCGTGGACCGTGGACCGAGTCGGAAAAGGGGAGTGGACCTAAGGTTGCTAGGGTTGTTATAGATGGGTAAAGACTGCAGGATTGAAGGGCAGTCTATGGCACCAGCTAGTAGTTGATGAATGAAGAGAACGTCGGAAACATCACGACGTTTACTTAGGGGTTGTAAGTCGATCAGTTTCAGACGGTTTTCATAAGGTGGAAGGTTGAATCTATCTACCCATGGAAGATCACGTAGAGCAAAGCGAATGAACCTACGCTGGACAGATTCAATTCTGTTAATGTGGGTTGTTTGCATGGGTGACCAAACCTGGCTGGCATATTCAAGGAGAGGTAAGCTTGGTGGTTGTAGATCTACCTCTGAGGAAGCCATACTGGGAGAGTGAGAAAATGGACTTACAGTGGAAGAACATGGTATCATAGACCAATTTTTCGAATAGTTTAGGTATAGATGATAATTTAGCAATGGGTCGGTAGTTGGATACATCGTTCTTGCAGCCTTTTTTGAATATGGGAATAATATAAGAGTTTTTCCATAATTGAGGGAAAACCCCTTGAGTGACCGAGAGGCGGAAAAGCAAAGTAAGGGGTTGAACTAGATGCATGGCACACTTTTTCAGAACTATGGCCGGAATGCCGTCAGGACCGGGGTGAAAGTCATCCGCAAGCCCGTTAATACTGGCGGCGATTTGTTCGGGGTCATGGTCAAAAGATGTACACGACGTTTGAGTGCATTTGTCCAAGAATGAAAAGTAGCTAAGGTCAGGTTGGAGCGAATTATCGCTGAAAGATTTACTGAAGAAGTGTGCAAAGAGGTTGGCGATAACCTGAGGATCTGATGAAGAGGTATTCTCGAGCTTTAGGGTTATAGGTAACCATTGGATTTCTTCTTAGAATTAATAAAGCTATAAAAGCACTTGGGGTCGGATATGAGTCTAGTTTCCATCCGTTGGAGGTACTCATGGTAGAGGGTATCACAACGTTCAGAAAAAGAGGTGTAAGCAGACAAGTAGGAAGAATAGTCAGACTCAGTCTGGGTCAGAAGAAAAGTTTGCCAACGATCATTTCTCCTATTGCGGAGAGAGCGTAATTCTTTGTCGTACCAAACGGGGGATGAGGAACAGTTTTTACGAGGAAGAAGAGGGATAGATTGTGTAAGGCAAGCGTGTATTTCCGAATAAAACGCCTCTACAGCAACGTCTATTGGAAGATGTTGAGGGATATTGCCAATGTTGGAGTTGAGGAGCAAGTGATTTAATTTTTCAAAGTCGCCTTTACGAAAATTGAAGGAAAGAGAAGACTCGGAGCTTGAAAGGGCGTGAGGGTGTTCGTAGGAGAAAACGAGGAACAGGGGAGGATGGTGACGATCGAGGGAGGAGAGGAGATGTTCGCTTTCCGCGACAGCCGAGTTAACTGGGTCTGAGGAAAAGATTAAGTCTAATTGTCTGTCCAGAAAGTTTCTGACTCCACTAACTTGTAAGAGACCAGAAACAGAGAGCTGATCGGTAAAAAAGGCTTCTTTGGCGGAAGAGGCGTTTAGGGGGACAAAGTGTGAACAGTCCTCAGACAATGACCATTGAATACGGGGGAGGTTAAAGTCACCCAGTACAATGAATTCATCGGAGGCATTAGCGTTCTCAAGCATGGTGTCTAACGTTTCAATTACGGGCTCGTAGGCTTCTATAGGTTGAGAGGGACGAATATAACAACAAAGAATATACAGAATACACTTATTCAGTGTTAATTTGATACATACAAATTCAGATATTGAAGAGTCGGAGGTCTTAAACAGGATGGCATCATAACGGTTGTGAGCAGCTATGAGAACCCCACGGCCTGGTGGGTCATTGTTGCCTACACAACCGTCAACACGGAAAATGGTATAGTTAGGAGGGAATAGTTCGTTGTCGAGAAATTCTGGTATTAGATTGGTTTCAGTTAAGGCAAAGATATCGTGTGGGAATTTGTGGGAGTTTAGGAAAACATTGGATGTTTTTGTGCGAAGTCCTCTGACGTTCTGGTAATAGACTGACAAGCTGCTGGGGAGAGGTACTTGATCGGAGACCGCAGGTGCAATAGGGGGGAGGTCAGAAGTAGAGAAAGCGGGGGGGGGGGGGGGGTTAGGAACGAAAGTAGTTTAAGGAGTCGTTGCGACTTTTTTGGAGATGGGAAATGCGGCGAGAACTGACGTACGCAGCATAGGTGGATAGATCTTCTGAAACCTTATGGGAAGGGTTTAAAATTAAGTATTGCAGATGCCATCCCCACCCTATCCATTCGGATGCCATCTAAAAAAAGGTGTTGCAACTAGTTCTTTCAGATATACATACCTCTGTAGCGTGAATCTCCCAAAATGTATAAATAAAGCTTTTCTTATAAAGTACCGAATTGCTCTACTTCTATTCATAACCTTTTCAGGTATGATAAATAACAGAAGAGGGTGCTTTTGTTAATACATATTTGCGTGCGCAAATATGCGTAATTGCAAGAAATTTGCTTTCGTGACATTTGCAACAAAACATTTTGGGCAGTATGCATGCATGCATTAGTGAATTTATTTGGCCATAATTACAAATGGCATTAACTATTTTTATAATTAACTAGATGATGTTATCCTTTTTAATACCAATTAGATACTAGTAAACAAAAACAGAATTGGCACAAACTCTTCTAACATGTCATTCTTCTTCTTGAACATCAGTACCGCTCGCAATTAAAGTCATAATATTCATAACTTGCCCTCATTTGCTTCGTACGTTTGAAATTATGAACCTTGTGAAAACAAATGTTTTGATTTCTTGCTTTAATGAATTTTATGCAAAAGCAAATATGCGTTATTGAAAGCACCCAGAGGTATAACTGAAAATATAAAAAAAATTTTGTGAAAAATCTTTGAGGTACAAAGTGTTATTATTGGGTTATTCCATAAACTATTTGGTTTTTTAATTGCATGCACTAAAATGTTTGATTGTTGACAAATTCACTCGGGTCGTTTATTTCGTGCATATTTTGTGTATTCTTTATGAAGGGTTGTAATTCAGTAAACGATGTAACAGATTTATAGCATTAGTTTGGAAAACAATCAAATAAATGTTGTTGAAAATTTTAATTTTTGTAATAATTCAGTGCTAAAATATTGTGAACGTAAAATACAAAAAAGTAATTTTAAATCCGAAAAGACCACAGTTTTTAATATTTTTGAAGTGAAAATGGAACCTTTAACGCTTAATACTGATCCACTTAAATACTTAAATGGACTTCCAGAATTCTTTGGTGATTTCAGAGATCTTCAGAATTTCATTAATTCCTCGAGCTTGCAGGGTAATATGGACGCTTTAATGAGCAGCCCTCCTTCTGGAATAGGAAAGTTAGGCTTGTAACCCGATTATCTGAAAAAACCAACTTACAGAGGAAACGTCTAGTACGCCTGGGATACCTCAGACTGATTTTGTGATAAAGACCTTTGGCTATAAACATTATAAAATAAATATCTTGATATTACGCGAAACTAGATGGAGAGGAAGTGGTGAGTTTACTCTGGTCAGAGGATTGTTGCTACCCCAGCTTGCCCACCAATCACTACTGGACTGGTCAACAATATCCGACCGGACATAACTGCTAAGCAGGCCTACCAGCTGATTGGAGACACTTTTGATAAGGCTCCTAAAGTGATATCAGAATAGTCATGAATGACCTCGTCGCTAAGATTGACTCTAACAACATCGACCTGAAACATGTAATGGGGAAGTTTGGACTCGCAAACAGGAACGCAAATCGGGAGTTGTTTGTTGAATTTTGGATCCTTATTTAAACAAAAAAATACCATATAACATCCTGTTTTTCCCCAGACGAGAAAACTGAGAATCAGATTGACCATATTGCTGTTTTGCAAAGTTAGAGAAAGCGTCTTCTCGACGTAAGGCCTAAGCGTAGCACTGATATTGGCAGCGATCATCATCCTGTTGCAGCTAAGTCAGGCCCGCAGCAATATGACAACGTAACAAAACATCTAATATGCCTCAGGTGCAGAGACTCAAACGCAGAGGCTAAAAACGCCACAGGGCATATACCACCTCATTGCACTGCGTCATAACACCGACGACTCCATCGAACAAAAATGGGAAAGGGGAAAGGAAGGCTTTGTGAGCTGTAGTACAGAATACGTGCGATGATTAGATAGCGGAAAAATACAAATCAGTGAAGCCACATGGTCCAAAATACAAATGTCGTTTTCATCTTTTGACCCTGATCCTGAACTAATCGCCGCCAGTATTAATAGGCTTGAGGACGACTTTCACCCAGTTCCTGATGGCATTCCGGCCATCGTTCTGAAAAAGTGTGCCATGCATCTAGTCCAACCCCTTACTTTGCTGTTTCGTCTCTCGGTCACTCAAGGGGTTTTCCCTCAATTATGGAAAAATTCGTATATTATTCCCATCTTCAAAAAAGGTTGCAAGAACGATGTGTCCAACTACAGACCCATTGCTAAATTATCATCCATACCTAAACTATTCGAAAAATTGGTCTATGATTCCATGTTCTTCCACTGTAAGTCTATCTTCTCACTCTCCCAGCATGGCTTCCTCAAAGGTAGATCTACAACCACCAACCTTACTGACTTCGTCTCTAAAACCCTATGTGCCCTGGAAAGCGGTAAAGATGTTGATGTTATCGCCACCAATTTTAGTAAAGCCTTCGACAAGATCTCCCATAACGTTATCTTGTTCAAACTTGATCGCCTAGGCTTCCCCCCCAGATTCATCTCCTGGATTCGATCCTACCTCAACAACCGTCAGTACAATATTCTTTTCAGTTCATCCATTTCTAACCCTATTGTCGCTCGTTCCGGCGTCCCTCAGGGCAGCCACCTAGGTCCATTGATTTTTATCCTCACAATAAATGATGTTGAATGTGTCATCAAACACTCAGAATTGTCCATTTATGCCGATGACATGAAAATAATCAAACATATCTCCTTCACTACCGACTCTCTTCTCCTGCAAGAAGACCTCGATTCATTCATCACATGGTGCATGAAAAACTTTCTAGAGCTCAATGTCTCCAAATGCCAGTCCATCTCTTATTCCCGTAAGCGTCTTACCACCACCCCGAGAGTCTATATGTTAACCGACGTACCAGTCACTATCGTTACCTCTTTGTGTGACTTAGGAATAATTTGTGATAGTGAACTCAATTTCCGTTCCCACATTGACAGCATAATTAACAGAGCTAACTTCGCGCTAGGGTTTGTGAAGCGCTGGTCTAGAGAGTTCTCCAATCCTTATGTTTCCAAATCTCTCTACGTCTCCTTCGTTAGACCTCTCCTTGAATATGCCAGCCAGGTATGGTCCCCTACACAAACAACTCACATTAATAGGATTGAATCTGTCCAGCGTAGGTTTATTCGCTTCGCTCTACGTGATCTTCCGTGGGTTGACAGATTCAACCTTCCTCCCTATGAAAACCATCTGAAACTGATCGACTTACAACCTCTAAGCAAACGTCGTGATGTTTCCGACATTTTCTTCATTTATCAATTATTAACTGGTGCCATAGACTGCCCCTCAATCCTGCAATCTTTACCCATCTATACCAATCCCCGTAACCTTAGGTCCACTCCCCTTTTCCGACTCGACCGCCATCGCACAAACTACGGTCAAAGCGAGCCAATTACCAGGATGTTACGAAAAGTCAAAGACCTTTCCTCTTTTGACTTCCATCTGAGTAAATCATCACTCCACAAAGCCTTATATCTTGACCCCGCCCATCTTGATCCTGATCGCCTACTTTAATTCTTCTTCCTTTCGCCTTCTGCCAGTAATCAATATATATAGCTCATATTGTAGCTTATACTTTTTATTTATTTATTCTTAATTATTCATTTATTATATTCTGTAGAATTAGTATTAAGTTATAGTTTGTATTTTATTTTTTATTTTTTTATTTTTTATGCAATAGCTTGTATTAAGCTTAAATAAATAAATAAATACAATAAACAATATCTCAGCGATTGGCGCGGTATCTGTATTTTAACTGCAGTCTCTAAATTAATCAAAAGTCTTAATACGAATCGAGAAAACCATCGAGAGCACTCTAAATGCTGAACAGTCACGCTTTCGTAAGGATTTCTCCTGCAGCGATCACATCAATACCCTCCGAACTATCATCCAGCAATCCGACGAATGGAAGTCTCCTTTACATCTAATGTTCGTCGATTTCGAGAAGGCGTTGATCATAAGTATGTACGGGCAGCTTCACGAAGGAGAGGCATCCCAGAAAAAATTATCACTACCATAAAGGAGTTCTACTCAGGAGTCCAATGTTATGTTCTACACAAGAAAAAATTGTCGGAGCTCTTCCAGATGCTGAACGGTACCTGGATGACTGCGACATTTAACCTAATAAAACTTATTAATGCGTTGATAATTTTTCGACAAGTCTTGTTTTGTTGTATAGAGTATGACCCCAATACTAATTATGAGAAAAAGTTTGTCGTTGGGTGGGGTGGGGAGGGGAAGGGCTAGTCTAACTTCGTAACGCCTGGACCGATTTGTATGGTTCGTCTTTTGTTGGGTGCAGTACGTTCCCTGATTGGTACCATGTCAAAAACATTTTTGTTTAGATGGTGGTGGTGGTGGGGGGACCTAATTTCATAATGCATGGACCGATTTGGATGATTCTTTTTTAGGTAATTGCTAATAACAAAAAAATATGGAGCTAAGATGGGGGGAGAGGAAGAGCAGCCTAACTTCGTAACGCATGGACCGATTTGGATGACTCTTTTTCTGAGGAATAGAATTTTAAACGGAAGTGATGTAGTGGGGGAGGGGTAGGGTATGGTGGTGGGGAGAGAGGTAGGGTAATGTCGTAACGTGTAGACCCATTTGGATGATTCTTTTTTCGATATGCAGAATATGTCACCCCACTGGTACCATGACAAAAATTTATGGAGAGGGGTGGCGTGCAGAAGGAACGCCATGGTAAGAATCGTGTATTTAAGGTGAGGGTATGAAAGGGTGACCGTGACTAATTTCTTAATATGTTGCGGATTCGAATAGTTCTGTATCCTTTAGAGTATACTACCTCCGCAACTTTTGAAATTTCTTTATTCTTACGAGCAGCTTTCTTCGAGACGTACATGTATGAAGACATTAAAAAGTTAAAAATAAAATAGTTTTAAAATAAAAAGTTTAAACGACTCCACAAAAGCGCTAAAAAACATAAAATAATTTTTGATTTTATATCCATTACGACATTTTGAAGTCGCCGCAAATTAAACAAACAACACAACTATGCAACCACAATCGAAGATACTGTATAAAACTACATCTGACGGGATCATTATTAAATGATTAAATACTTGTGTTGTACTTGTTTTGTTTGTTTATTTTTTGTAAAGTCGGTTCAACCTTTTTTTAAAAACTATATTTTTTTTATAATGAAGACTTCTAGCGCGGCCATACATATTCATAGAGAAAACAGCAACAGTTTGTGGACCCTAATTGCAAGCCAAGTAAGATGGCAATCACTTTTAAATCACCACAAACAAGACATTGATGCTCTTTATATTTTATAGTTTGTAACATATATATCATATTTTCATAAAACTCCTTCATATGAACTGCATAATCGGTCGGTATTAAAGGTAGTTTATTACGAAATTGTAACAAAACTGCTTTTAAGCTAAACGAGATATTGATATTGGAGATATTGGGATTGGATATTTCTCGCTATGGAGAATCGTACGTATAGCGTATGGTATGTCAGGATGCTTGATGACCGACTTTTTCTTTTTTGTAATTCCTGACCCCTATCCAAGTGCTGGTAATATGCAAAAATAACAATCGGCCATCGGTAGCCAACAGTTGCCTTGATTTCCAACATTAGAACCAAACTATAAATAGTACGTTTTTTTAATTAACGAAGTAATAGAACATTTTTGACTTTGGCACTTCCTAATAAAAGAAAATTTCATAACGGCAGAATTGTATCAACGAATTTCAGAAAAGTTGATTAGATTCCTTGTAAAAACCTAAGCACTTTTTGTTCCTTGCAATTCTTCCATTAACCTAACCATGTTGGGTAGCATCCGATAGTTTTTACGAAAATATCAAATACGTGTTTTTTTGTTTCTAGATCCAAAGTGTATTTTTGAAGATATTTACACGTTTCCAGACTTTTAGAACACCCGTATATGTATTGCGCTGAGAGCTCTGCATTTTCAAAATGGCAACCAATTGAGACATTTTATTGTATATTTATTTTTGAATTTAATTTAATTTACATACGTTTTTTTATTGGGTCCTCAAATATTGCGATTTTTCGAAAATCGCGAATTATCGATCTGAAATATCTCAGAAATATCTTAAAGAATCCACATTTTTAGTTTTTTAATTATAAAATGAAAAAAAAATTTAGCTGTTTAAAAATTTAGGAATTAATATACCCAATTCGCCCTCTCTAAACATCTTGGGTATTTAGATATCCAGCAATTTTAGCTGGACCGAACATATATTTGAAATCGCTAAAACTGCGATGAAATGGGCTTTCTACAGAGATGTAAGAAATATTTCACTCCATCTGACTTAGCACTGACCTACAAATTCCACATACGGCCTATACTCGAATATAATTTTCATATTTAGGCAGGGGCCGGACACACCGCATTGTCCGCATTACACAAAGTTCAACGTTGTCACTACGATGCAGAACTATCCTAAGTCCAGTCGTGCGCATTCTGGTAAAATGCGATTTAAAGCCTTGTAAATTTTTTTTCAAATTATATTATTTCGCTCGCACGACTTATAAAAGAAATCACTTGAGATAAAGCTACCCTGTTCACACCAAAACGTTCGTCATTCAACTAACTTGGGCTAGGCATCAAAATCAAAGATTTCCTCAAAAATGGACTTAGGATAATTCTGCATCGTAGTGACGGATGACTATGAATCTTATTGGCGATCCCTCAATCTCTGAGAACTTTGTACTCTCTGTAGCACCGACGGAATGTCGGTTGTCTCTCGTTCTTTTATCGCTATTTCCACGGCTATTGTTCTAAACAAATTGCTAGCCTGATTCCTTTTAGTCACATGGCAAATCGAGATGCAAGGAATTCAAGTAGCTCACAACCCAATACTCTCCATGTCAAATTTGGATGTACCGTCAAATTTCGGAAATCTTTTCTAAGCAGAACAACAGGAAAATGGAAAAGTTCTCCTTTTCCCTCATCTTTTAAGCCCAAAACTTTCAAACTTTTTTTTTTATGTTGAATTAACCCTTCTAACTCAGAAGGCGCACTTCACAGGCAGAAGCCAGGAATCAATTGACCTACCCACCAAAATACACAAAATATTAAGGTGGATGAGGCTCCCACATCCATTCAACCTCTAAAGCGTAATTTCTAGTCGAGCGGCCTGAAAAATGGCTGAAGTTTATGAATTTTTTTTATCACAGAAGAAGGTAAATAATGTATAATTCGACCTTTACAGGTATTAGTACACTTTCTTAAGTTCACAAAAAAATGTTTTTAAATTCTTAAAATTGTAAAATTTTCGAGATATCCACGCGCTTCTGAAGTCGTGTAGTGCGTGCATCGCGCTGCGCCGGGCAGGATTCTTCCTCTTTTATCAAAAACAAAAAGAATCACAATTATTTGCAAAGTAGAAAAACTTTGCGGAGCCATAGACCATTTTTAGAACAATTCAGTGATTTTTGATAAAATGCCGACCGTTTGAAGAAAAAATCCGATTTTTTTACCCTTTTTTTGTTAGTGGTTAAAAAAATTAAATATTTATATTTTTTGTTGAAAATGGTCCATGGCCCCTTGAATTTAATAATCTTTCTTTAATATAAGAAAGAACTCAATTGGTTGAACGGTTCGACTGCAACTCTGCACAGCGTGTCTAAAAACATGGTTTTGAGAAAAACGCGTTTAAAGTTAGGCGAAGAAAAAACGTGAGAACAGATATAATTTTTGTTTCTTACAGCTAGTTAGCTGTTCCTGGACCATAGAGCAATCCTTCTCTTCCTTGTGAAACTGATTTTGACTATTATATGAACCTAACTTTTTAACGAGTGGACCGATTTGGGTGGTTCTTTTTTTGTTGTACAGAGTAGAAGACTAAAAAGTGAAAAATAAAATAGTTTTAAAAAAAATTAACCGAGTTCACAAAAAGCACTAAAAAGCATAAAATAATTTTTAATTTTATATCTATTACGACATTTTGAAGTCGGTGCAAATTAAAGAAACAAAACAACTACAGTACCACAACCGAAAATAATACATTTATTTAATTAAGCTTAATTAAACTACAATATGAGCTCTCATTAAGGAACAAACTGGCTGGAAGGAAAACGAATTAAGAAATGCGATCAGGATGGACGGGGTCAAGATATAAAGATTTGTGAAGAGATGATTTACTCAGATGGAAGTCAAAGGAGGAAAGGTCGTTGACTTTTCGAAGCATCCTGGTAATTGGCTCGCTTTGACCGTAGTTTGTGCGATGGCGGTCGAGTCGGAAAAGGGGAGTGGACCTAAGGTTGCGGGAATTAGTATAGATGAGTAAAGATTGCAGGATTGAAGGGCAGTCTATGGCTCCACTTAATAGCTGATGAATGAAGAGAATGTCAGAAACATCACGACGTTTACTTAAGGGTTGTAAGTCAATCAGTTTCAGACGGTTTTCATAGGGTGGAAGGTTGAATCTGTCTGCCCACGGGAGATCACGTAGAGAGTAGCGAACGAACCTACGCTGGACGGATTCAATCCTATTGATATGGGTTGTTTGTGTAGGTGACCATACCTGGCTGGCATATTCAAAGAGAGGTCTAACGAAGGAGATATAGAGAGATTTGGAAACATATGGATTGGAGAACTCTCTAGACCAGCGCATCACAAACCCTAGCGAGGAGTTAGCTCTGTTAATTATGCTGTCAATATGAGAACGGAAGTTGAGTTCGCTATCACAGATTATTCCAAAGTCACACAAAGAGGTAACAATAGGGACCGGTACATCGGTTAGCATGTAAACTCTCGGGGTGTTGGTAAGACGCTTGCGGGAATAAGAGATGGACTGGCATTTGGAGACATTGAGTTCAAGAAAGTTTTTCATGCACCACGTGGTGAAGGAATCGAGATCTTTTTGCAGGAGAAGAGAGTCGGTTGTGGAGGAGATATGTTTAATTATTTTCATGTCATCGGCATAAATGGACAGCTCTGAGTGATTGATGACGCATTCAACATCATTTATTGTAAGGATGAAGATCAGTGGACCGAGGTGGCTGCCCTGGGGGACGCCGGAACGAGCGACAATAGGGTTAGAAATGGATGAACTGAAAAGAACATTGTAGCGACGGTTGTTGAGGTAGGATTGAATCCAGGAGATGAATCGGGAGGGGAAGCCTAGGCGATCAAGTTTGAACAAGATAACATTATGGGAGATCTTGTCGAAGGCTTTACTAAAACCGGTGGCAATAACATCAACATCTTTACCGTTTTCCAGAGCGCATAGTGTCTTGGAGACGATGTCAGTAAGATTGGTGGTAGTAGATCTTCCTTTGAGAAAGCCATGCTGGGAGAGGGAGAAGATAGACTTACAGTGGAAGAACATGGAGTCATAGACCAATTTTTCGAATAGTTTAGGTATGGATGATAATTTAGCGATGGGTCTGTAGTTGGACACATCGTTTTTGCAACCTTTTTTAAAGATGGGAATAATATACGAGTTTTTCCATAATTGAGGGAAAACCCCTTGAGTGACCGAGAGGCGGAATAGCAAGGTAAGGGATTGAATTAGATGCGTGGCACACTTTTTTAGAACGATGCCCGGAATGCCGTCAGGACCTGGGTTGAAGTCGTCCTCAAGCCCGTTGATACTGGCGGCGTTAGTTCGGGATCAGGGTCGAAAGACGTAAACGACGTTTGAGTGCATTTGTCCAAGAATGAGAAGTAGTTAAGGTCAAGTTGTCGGGAATTGTCGCTGAAAGATTTACTGAAGAAGTTTGCAAAGAGGTTGGCGATAACTTGAGGATCAGATGAAGAGGTATTCTCAAGCTGTAGGGTAGAGGGGTAACCATTGGATTTCTTCTTGGAATTAATAAAGTAAAAAAACGCTTGGGGTCGGATATGAGGCTAGTTTCCATCCGTTAGAGATACTCATGGAAGAGGGTATCACAACGTTCGGAAAAAGAGATATAAGCAGATTGGTAGGAAGAATAGTCAGACTCGGTTTGGGATAGAAGAAAAGTTTGCCAACGTTTATTCCTCCTGTTGCGGTGAGAGCGTAATTCTTTGTCGTACCATACGGGGGATGAGGAGTAGTTTTTACGAGGAAAAAGGGGAATAGATTGTGCAAGACAAGCGTATATTTCCGAATAGAACGCTTCTATAGCAACGTCGACTGGAAGATGTTGAGGGATAGTGCCAATGTTAGAGTTGAGGAGCAAGTGATTTAATTTTTCAAAGTCGCCCTTGCGAAAATTGAAGGAAAGAGAAGACTCGGAGCTTGAAAGGGTATGAGGGTGTTCGTAGGAGAAAACGAGGAAGAGGGGAGGATGGTGACGATCGAGAGAGGAGAGGAGATGGTTGCTTTCCACGACAACCGAGTTAACTGGGTCTGAAGAAAAGATTAAGTCTAATAGTCTGTCCAGAAAGTTCCTGACACCACTTCCTTGAAAGAGACCAGAAACGGAGAGCTGATCAGTAAAATTAATACATAATGCTACCTGAACGTTTCAGCTTACCGGTTCATAAGAAATGACGATTTAATACTTTTGTTGTGGTTGTTTGGTTTGTTTGATTTGCACCGACTTCAAAATGTCGTAATAGACACATAATTAAAAATTATTTTATGCTTTTTGTGAAGTCGGTTCAATTTTTTTTAAAAACTATTTTATTTTTCACTTTATAGTCTTCTACTCTGTACAACAAAAAAAAAACCACCCAAATCAAATTTGAAATTGAAATTTAAAATATGCAAAAAAAGAAAAATTATTCCAAGGCTGGGCTTTAGTGACATAGGACATCCCCTGAGCTTTGGAAGTATCATATAAATATAAAAAGAATTGCAAAAATTACCTAATTTTTCTACGCACTTTACAAATATGCCTCCTTAAATCAAACAACATTTTAGTAGGCATTGTTACAATTTCACAGTACTGTTAATATGTACGTGAGATTTTCGTGTTAATGTACTTATATTTCTAAAAATAAGTTACCTCCTAGGAAAAAAATTGTTAGCATTCGAATAATAGAAGCAAAAAACGTCATATCCACTTCAATTAATATTTTATCAATTAAGAAGTTTGCATGCGTACTTCAAGATTTTGTGATTTACCACGAATTTCAGTTAGATATGATAATTAAAGATTAAGAGACACGATTAAGATAAAAAGTTTGAGAAACCTATCACCTATCTTAGGAAAATCATGACTGATAGGATTTGATATAAAAGGAAATCGTAATCTCGAAATTCTGACAGTCGTAAAATGAAGTCTTTTAGGATCTTGCTTGTCCTTACAGGTTTAGCAATTTCTGTTATAGAAACAAACGCGTTTTGGTCGAATGTGCAGTCTCGTGAATATGTTCCAGAAAGGCTTATTGTAAGCGCACCATCTGAAGAGGTGGAAATTAAGCCCCGCATAATCAGCGGCCGCCCTGCGCTTCCAGCCGAGTTTCCCTATCAAGTTGGAATTTTGACATACTTCACAGATGGAAGCAGTCAATTGTGTGGGGGTTCTTTAATTTCGCCTAACTATGTATTGACCGCAGCTCACTGCGTCGATAAGTATATTACTTTTATTTAAAAAATAACTCGGAGATTAATGCTTGATTTCTTACAGTGCATTGGCAGCAAGGCTGTTATTCGGTACTAACAGCCTCACAGATGCATCTCAAATTGAAGCGGAAGATTATGTTCGATCGACAGCATTCACTATCCATAAAGGCTGGTCATTCGAAATTGCTGCTGATGATATTGCACTTATTAAATTAACAAAACCCATGCAATATTCGAGTAGGTTGAGTAGAGTGCATTTTATTCTATCTTTTACACCTTTATGTTTTTGCAGAACGAATTCAACCTGTTAATTTACCTAAAAGACAGATGTCTGCTGAAGATTTAACAAGCCGTGTTGCAACTGCCTCAGGCTGGGGAACATTTTCAGATCAAATATCTTCACCTTCTCAATTTCTGCAATGTGTGAATTTAAAAGTAATTTCCGAGCAAGAATGTAAGCGATACTTTAGTGACGCTATTCGATCCACAAACATCTGTGTTGATGGTACTCAGATAAAATCCACATGTTCAGGTGATTCTGGTGGTCCTTTGGTGATTCAAAGTAAGGAAGGCAGCAAAACTATTGTTGGCATTACCTCATTCGGCCTCAGATCCGGTTGTGAGTTGGGGTATCCGTCAGTTTTTACACGTGTCACCGCTTATTTAGATTGGATATCAGAGAAAACCGGAATCAAAATTAGGAAATAAATATAATATTTTGTGGAAATTTCGGAATTTAGAATTGAAATTTGGAATTTTTTCGGAGTCAACTTCCCTTCCCCATCTAAATTTGTTACCATACATTATAAGACTTGTCGAAAAGCATCGCTCTGTTAGTGCCATACCACACTTGTCATGCTTCAACGCAGTATCTAGGAAAATGCACAGGTGACTTACTTATTTATCGTCGCAACGGCAAAGATTTTTTTCACATACAGTACATTTCATGTACTGTACAAAATATGAGTCGACAGGTGTGAGCACTTATGCGGACTTCATTGAACGGAATGGCACTTAGGTTTAATTCACCTCATCTCGGGCCTGGTGCATATTAACTACAAATAAAGTCTCTAATGCCAAAATCTCTAAAAATAAAATCCCTAATGACAAAATATCTAAAAATAAAAACCATAATTATAATATCTCAAAGAATAAAAATTCATTAAAAGTGCATTATTGTTTAGGGCGCTTTTTCATCTGGCAACTTTGTGCCTTCCCTGGATGAGTTTGGTAATATCCAAGACCGTCCCGCTGCCTCCATTGCTTTGCCCATTATATCTCGTGATATTATCATGGATGATATCAAGAAGCTTAAACTGGACTTTTCTTTTGGTCCTGATGGTATTCCACCTGCGTTCTTCAAATCCTGTTCTGACGCCTTCCTCACTCCGCTGGAACTCATCTTTACAACAAATCTCTTCAGGCCGGTAGATTTCCTGCGTTATGGACGAGCTCCTTTATAATTCCTGTTTATAAAAAGGGGCATAAAAACTTAATAACAAACTATAGGCCAATCGCGAAGCTTTCCTGCATACCCAAGTCGTTTGAATCTCTTATATGTTCACAGCTTGTTGAGCAGCGACCGACTGTGTCTACACCGACTTTAGCAAGGCATTTGATAAACTCCCTCACTCTGTTATTATGCTTAAACTTGAAAAGCTGAGTTTTCTGCCTCTATTGTTCGACTGGATCCGCTCTTATTTAAAAGATAGGTCATACCGGGCATCTTTCCGTAACACTTTATCTAGAGTTGTTAGGGCTTCTTCTGGTGTACCGCCGGGTAGCCATTTGGGGCCGCTGCTGTTTATTCTTGCCATAAACGACATTGTACCTCTGATTAGGCACACTAAAGTCTTAATCTACGCAAACGATATGAAGATTTTCTCATGCGTTAGAAACAGTTATGATTCATGCTGAATTCAGGATGATTTGAATACCTTCAGGGTTTGGTGTGCCTCAAATGGACTGCAACTTAACCTGGATAAATGTGAAGTTATGTCATCAATCAGCTCGTCTTTGATTATACCTTTTCGGAAACTACTATGCGTCGTGTGCAGTCCGTTACCAAATACTTGTGGAGTTCTCTAGTTTAATTTTAAAATGTTATTAATAATATTAATTTCCCAAAATTGTAGATCCCAGTTAGTTTTTGTCTCAATTAGTTTTTCAAACAAATGTAAAACTATTTTATCGTACTATGGAAGTATGATAGAAGCGCTGTTTTCAAGTTCTTTTATTGTAAGTGATTTTTTTTTTTGATGTATCCATTTTATTTATACTATTGTTTGATTATCCTATAGTTTTCCACAAGAAATTAATGTACCTTAAAGATGATTATGCAATTAACCGAAAATAAACATTTTTGTTTAAAAAAAACTATTTTTTTTTGATGACCATAAGTCTACCTTCCACAAAAATTGGAAATCTTGGATTTTTGTGATTTAGTTTTGGAGACAATTGGTCTTTTCCTTTGTTAGAGGAAATTTTGATTGTGACTGTACTTTGGAGGTGGCTTGAAGTATGCAATCAGGTGTGTGTCGTGACTAATTTCACGGGGACGTAAACTGATATTAGGTGTGGTATCGAACTTAGGGGTAGTGGGGGTTAGAGTAAATCTTGACAGTGTAGCTTGATGACGGTATCTCCTGGTGGGTGATTTAAGAGTTATGGAATTGTTCTGCTAGATATGGTAAGCTGGATGTTTAACTTAACTGTCAAATAAACCAGCTGAAGGAAA
This sequence comes from Leptarthrus brevirostris, assembly GCA_964036015.1. Taxonomy (NCBI): domain Eukaryota; kingdom Metazoa; phylum Arthropoda; class Insecta; order Diptera; family Asilidae; genus Leptarthrus; species Leptarthrus brevirostris. The sequence continues at coordinate 67,473,398 of OZ038373.1, read as the reverse complement.
GAAAACTTCAACTGTGTCCTATGAGTTGATGAAAAGCAATCTTAGATAATAAAGGAACGTCAACGAAGGATGGAGCTATACGTATAATAATGATTTATTTAATGAATGGTCATTAACTTTTGAAAGTAACTGTTATAAAACTCTTTTCCACCTTATTGCTGTTCGGCATTTCTGTATTTTTCATATTTTATATATATTTCTATTTTTCAATAAATTTTCCCTTCCCTTTCACTTTATTTTTCTCCTTTCGTGTTGTTTCAGATTTCGTGGGGCTAGTTTCGGCCTTCGTTTTGTGCTTTTTTCAGCGATTTAGTTTTTTCTTTTACACACGACTAATCTAGTTTTTTTTTTCTTTTTTCATTTACAGAGAAACAAGTTGGAGCAGCATCTTCTTCGTCTATTTGAATTATCATTTTATTTATTTTCTGAATTTATTATTTTGGATTATTTTTTATATTATTATTTGTTTGAGTTATTATTTTTATATTTCAATTTTTATTTAGTTTTAAGTTATTTTTTCTTTGATCTTGATCTTTGATCTTGTCATTTTTTGACCCGGCACCCCTTTTTAGATTAAGACTTATCATAGGCTTAACATTGGTCCTTCGAGCCGGATTGACCAAAAAATAGACAATATGGAAATCGAAAAAATCCTTAAAACGCAAAAAGCTCTTCACGAGCAACTTTCCAAAGCCATTGTGAACCACAAAAAGGCTCCTAAAACCAGGCGCACGGAAAGCTATTTCAAAATTCGAATTGACACATTGCAGTCAATATGGAGTCAATTCCAAAATAATCACTCTCTAATTTACCAATCCGAAGGCGAGAAAGCCGAAAAATATATAACCAGCAACCTATATGAGGAAACAGTTGTGTCTGAGTTTACCGAAGAACTCAAAACTTTTAGCAAAAATGAGGAGAAACCTCATTTTGAGCCACATAAAAGCGAAGTTAAGCTTCCTACAATTACAATTCCAAAATTCGATGGGACATATCGCTCACGGAGATCATTCCATGGTTCATAACGATCCAGCTCTCTCTCCCGTACAAAAATGTCATTACCTAAAAACTTGTGTCTCTGGCGAAACTGAACGATTACTTCGTCAATTTGACATCACTCAACAAAACTACGCAATCGCTTGGGAGTTTTACACAAACGATTTAATAATACCAGAATATTGGTAAGCACACAACTAAAATTACTTCTCAACCAACCGACAATCAAAGCAGAATCCTCTCAAGCGATCAAAAATCTTCTCGATCAAACCGAAGAATGCTTACAAGAACTTCGGGCTTTGAACGTTTCCACAGATTCGTGGGACGCCATTTTAGTGTACACTAATATAAAAAACTTCCACAAGAAACCCATTGCCAATGGAAAAAAAGAGCAAGGGAACAAAACTACTATTCCCTCATATTCAGAGTTTACAAACTTTTAAGAGTCTTGTTTCCGAACTCTAGAAGCACTCCAAGAGTGCAAAGGCAGCACACCACAAAACGGAAATACAAGTGGGAAACATATTACACACTGCTCAATAAACCTATTACATGCATTAAATGCAAACAAAATCACTGTTCTCATTTTAATAAATTACAACCAAAGTAACGATTACAATTTGCTCAACCACATCAGTTGTGCAAAAATTGTTTGGGTTCTGAACACAATACAATAGATTGTGGCAGTAAAACGAGATGTGTAAAATGTCAGAAAAAACATTATACACTTCTACATTTAGAGCGTCAGACTCTACATTCAAATTCTAGAGAAACCATCTCTAAATCAACCACTAAACTACAGGAGAAAACAATCTCTAAAGCAGATGCTCAAGCTGAAGCCTTTTTCTCCACAAATTTCAAACGAGTATTGCTGTCAACAGCACTAATTCAAGTGCAAGGTTCAAGGAAAGAATCACAAGTCTTGAGAGGATTACTCGATTCAGGCTCTCAGGTTTCTTTTATCACGGAAGCCGCGTGCCGACGGCTTAATCTGAGGAAAACCAAATAATAACAGGGGTAATACCGCTCGGAGCCGTATTGCATCTTTGGCATCGAACTTCGCTCCATTTCTGCACGTAAACTTCGCTGAATTTTACACACAATGTCCTAGGCAGGGTGTGATGCCTTTCTGCAGGAACGATTGTCGATGAAAACATAGATGAATAATCGTTAATGAAAATATTGATGAACACTCATCAATGAAAACCTCGATGAATAATAATCGAGGAAATCTTCAGTGAACAATTATCGAAGAAATCTTCGGTGTACAATAGATCGAATAATTCTTATGTGAATAAAATTACTTTAATTTCCGGAAGGAATAGATAGAAAAAACAATTGAATTGGTTATTGCAAGAACAGCATAAGTCAAAATAGGAAAAAATTATCTTTTCTAAAAAATAATCCCGATATTTTCCAAACTTCGTTGTTTTTGGAAGGACCGATTAAATTAAAGCTTTTCGTAAACAAATAAAATTTATTTCAATATCATATATCAAGGAAAAAACGTAACAAATTCATATAGAATATAAAAAAAAATATTTAAGACAAGGTGGAGACATCATTTATTGACCTTCCTTTTGGTGGAATCTTTTTTAAAATGTCTATTTTTTTGATTTTGGAAACTCAGCCGAATGTCCTTGATAAAGTAGGCCTCTCTATATCCATCTCTAATTAACGCCTCTAGAAAATAAGGAAGGTATGTATAGAAAAACTGGAATATTTAAAAAACATGCGAACTTACCGTTTATGTTTAATTAATTAATTAAATTATTTGTTTACAAACTGCACTATTTATCCACGCACTTGTAACTTCCACTTTACCACTCAAGCCAACGGCATAACTTGAATTAACTTGAAAATTCAAACTGCTGCGACGTTTGCACAGATGACTCATCTTAAGATAAAATTTCATGTATAGAGAAGAATGAAGAACAAATTCACACTCATGCGTAAGCCACGATCGATAACGATTTTACATCTCAAAGTGAGTTATCGCTCCTTTTCTGCATGACTTGTATACATATTTTTCATTTGTATTTATTTCAAAGAATTTCTTCGATGAATTCCTGCATACCTAGTTTCATGCACGGTCATATTTCCTGCTGGGATCTCAAGTGACAGTTCTACTCAATTCACTGCAAACGAAGTTCCAAATGGCAGCATTCGCATTGGTACTAAAGAAAATTACGGACGTCATGCCTCCGCAGCAAATCAATATTGCAAATTGGACACAAATATCTAATTTAAAATTAGCAGACCCAATCTCTGCACACCAGGAGCTATAGACATATTACTTGGGGCTGACATATACGCACAGATTATTGAAAGCGAAGTAATACGAGGAACTAATGAAAATCCAACAGCACAAAATACTAAATATACTAAATCATAGAAAATATCATCGAATATTATGGCGGAATAACCCAAATGAGGAGATCAAAGACTACGAATTGACAACTGTCACATTTGGGACGGCCTCTGCGCCCTATTTAGCCATAAGTACAATTCATCAACTCGCTCAGGACGAAAAACAAAAGCATCCATAAAAACAGCCTTTTATCCGACTTCTATGTGGATGACTTATTAACAGGGGCACATAGCATAGCCACAGGAATCCAACTACAGAAAGAGTTAATAAGCGTACTAAAAACAGCTAATAATACTCAATTAATAGAAAGTGTTCCCTACGAACACAGAGAAACAAAAGAAGTATTGACATTATCTGAAAACGAGTCCATTAAAACATTAGGAATACAATGGCACCCACTCATAGATGAGTTCAGCTTTGCTGTCAAACTTCCGGGGCGAAGATTTCCGCACACTAAACGGACTATTTTATCAGAAACAGCATCGTTGTTCGATCCACTAGGATGGTTGGCCCCATGTGTTATCATGGCGAAAATATTTATAAAAAAATAGTTTTTAAAAAAAAAAGTTGAACCGACTTCACAAAAAGCGCTAAAAAGCATAAAATAATTTTTAATTTTATATCTATTACGACATTTTGAAGTCGGTACAAATCAAACAAACCAAACAACTACAACAAAAATATTTAATCGTCATTTCTTATGATCCCGAAAGCTGAAACGTTCAGGTAGTATTATGTATTATTTTCAATTGTGGTTATGTAGTTGTTTTATCTGTTTAATTTGCACCGACTTCAAATAGATACTCTATGCATTCAGAATAATCTAAATCAGTCCACGCGTTACAAAGTTAGCTTTTCCCACCGCCCACTCCAACCCTTTATCAACATTTATCCATGGAGTAGCAATGGGGGATCACATAATACACCACAAAAAGGAATCTTACAAATAGGTGTGTGAATTAAGAAATTGCGTAAGGCCTCCTCCGCACACCACCCAACATATAAATTTTCGTATCAGTGAGGCAACATATTCTACACATCAAAAGAAGAATCATCAAAATTGGTTCACGCGTTACGAAGTTAGACTACCTGTTTCCCTCCCTTATCACCACCTTAGGACCAAATTATTCTCCTATTAGCAATGGGGAATCACACTCTCGACAACAGTAAAAAAAACCATCCAAATCGGTCCACGCGTTACAAAGTTAGGTTCCACCCACACCCCACCAGCATACTCTTCCCAACAGAAAAAGAATTATCCAAATCGGTCCTCGCGTTACGAAGTTAGACTACCCCTCCCACCTCCCCCCACCCTAGACACAGAATTCACATCCTTGTATCCTGGCGTTTTGTTGCTCGTACCTGACGGAAATTTTGCTTTAAAAAAGGGTCAGTAAACAAGAATACTTATCATAGTTGAAAAACAAATCAATAAGTACGGGTGTTTTTATGCAAAAATTAGTAAAACACGGCAGAATTTAGTTTTGAGTAATACGCGGATATTCTTTACATTTATGGTGTAGACGGAAAAGAGAGAGCGGCTGTTCTAGAATACCAAAGGAGATTCCCTAACCAGAGAGCACCCCAAAGAAGGGTATACACACGGACTTTCCAAAGGTTAAGGGAAACAGAAAGTGTTACTTCACATGACCTGGAGACATGACCCGAAACTTTTGGAACTTCTGCCGACGTCGAGCACTAAATAATCACCATCGTGAGGCAGGACCCTGAGAAGATCACGAAGCGAGTCGCAAGGTGATTAGGAGTATCGTCATCTAAGGTTTGGGGGGTTATTCATCGAGGGGGATTACGACCACATCATCATCACCCAGCCGAAGGACTACTGGAAGGAGATTCTGAGAGAAGACTGAAATTAAGCGCTTGGCTTCTGCAACGCAACATTGACGACAGGGCGTTTCTGGACCGAATTCTGTGAACGGGTGAATCTCAATTCACCAGAGATGCTATCACGAACTTCCATAACCTCCATACCTGGTCGGAAACTAACCCACGCAGGGCAAAAGTGACCTCATTCCAACAGAGATTCAGTGTCAATATTTTGCTGGTATCATCGGCAACCATTTGGTAGGACCATTCATTTTGCCGCAAGTGATTAATAGTGAAATTTATCGAACTTTTTGGACAATAAACTACCAGATCTAATAGAGGAGCTCCCTGTGCATAATCGAACGGATATGCTTTACCAACACGATGGAGCTCCAGCGCATACTACTAACATTGTGAGGGCAATACTAAGTGAACAATTTCCTAACCGCTGGATTGAACGAGGTGCACCGATTCCTTGGCCTGCTAGATCTCCAGAGTTTACCCCATTGGACTTTTTCTTATGGGGAACAATGAAGGGTGAAGTTTATTCAAGCCCGCTTAACACTAGGGAGGATTTAGTCAGCAGAATTGGGAATGCAACGACGAAAATACGAGGCAGGCTGGCTACAATACGCCTTAAAGAGGGACTATAAGGAGATTGTTGAAATGCATCAAAAGTGGCGGTGAACATTTTTAGCGGCTTTTGTTACTTATCAAGATTAATGGTAATTATTTTTAAATTCAATAAAAAGCATTTAATTGTAATTATTTTTAAATTCAATAAAAAGCATTTTAGAATTAATTTGAGTTTAATTTCTTTAAACTCTTGATTTTTATAATATTCCCTGATAGAATTTCTACGTATAAATTTCTAAATACTTTCCCTACGTAAACATATTGCACCTTTTTGGAAAGGTAATAAGACGGAGAATCCAATTAAAATAAAAAAGAGGTATACTAATTACATAAATTTCGGCGAAAATTTGAGAAAATGCTGAAATTTTGGCAATTTCAAAAGATTTTTTCAATTTTGGCCGTGACTGTACCTGCAGTGGTAATAATGAGTAGTAACGTGCATACCATGGAAAACTGAAATTTATGAATCACCCTGTAACTCCCAATTTTTCAATTATATTGAGGTCCGGTGATAAGGAAGGCCAGTCCAAAACTCGGATATTTTCGTTTTGAAAAAATTGAGTGACCACTCTTGCCATGTGAATGTGCATAATCGTGTTGAAATTTCCAACTATTCCCTTCCATTCCCTCCTCAATCCTTTCAGTAGCTGCAGCGAGTAGATACCTGTACTTTGCCGCAGTTTGTTTGCCCTCCAATACTCGTAAGCGTACAGGTCCATTAAATGAGATAGCCGACCAAACCATGACACCTCCAAATCTACTGTGCCTCCTAGACAAAAACTTCTCCTGCTTGCGCAAATCATAAAAATAATAATAGAAGCCATCGGGCCCATCCAGGTCTGAGTAAATCACCTGCTTGCATTCTCTGGTCCAAGCCATGTGTCTCTCTGCAAATTGGAGCCGATTATCTTTATGTCATTGTGTCATTGTGTTTCTTCAGTTTCCGACGTTTAAGATTGGGTGAAGCTTTCAATAGCCTCTGAACGGTGTGTACAGATCAGCGTTGCCAAGTGGCGTGTAATTACCCCAAAACGGGGTAATTTATCTTAGTGCGGGTAAAGTGGTGGGTAAAAATTTTTTGCGTGTAATGGCGTGTAAAACGCAAAAAAAATATTTCCTATATTAATCAGAAAATCAGCGGTAAAGAAGATTAAGAACAGTGAATGAAAACAAAAGGCACGCGACAGTAGACGGGAGAAGAAAGAGACAGTAGTCGAGAAGAAAGACAATAGTTTCTTTTGTAGCCCAAAAGAGAATAGTCTCTCGTCGCCAATAACTTTCAACTTTTCGGGTTTTTGATTTGTAGAACGAGTATTTTTAGCCGCCTTAAAGTTTGTAAAACTGATGAGAGAATCAAACTAGCTACTGAAACAGTGGTGTCCATTTTAGCAGTCCGACAAAAATGGAAAGTGAAGGCAGCATCGTATATTTGACCCTAGTCAGAAAATGATTAATGCGAAAGTATTAAGTATGTATAAACAGTTTTGTTTTCTGTTACCTATATTTTTTTGTTTTTATGAACTGGAAAATTTGTATTTATTAAAAATAAATTGTTTCTTTGCGGATTTGAGTTCCTTTTTAGTAGTTAATTCCTTTAATCATGTAATCAAAACAACAAAATCATTGCGGGTAAAATGCGTGTATTTTGATTTTTGGGCGGGGTTTTTTTGACGAAATGCGGGTAAATTTGTGGGTAAAATATTTTTGTAGCATTGGCAACGCTGGTACAGATACTGAAGTACTTGAAATTTGCCCAATTTTCCTTGTTGTAAGAGACGAATTCACCGCCTCTCTCAAAAGTCCGCTCCTCTCTCTCTCTGTTTTGACTGTTTTAACGCCTCCTTTTTGCAGCTTTCCGTAACTTTCAGGAGATTTTAAGATTTGTTAATTGTTAATTACTCGGGGACTCCTACCAAGTCTGCGCGTAATTTCTCTATTTCATAAGCTTTCTTCCTTAAAGGCTTTAATTTTTCCAATCTTCTCCTGGTTTAACCTTTTTCCGCTTCCTATTTCCTGTAAAAAATGTTTAAAAAAAACAATTTCTAAGGCGAATTCTATATTTTACTTAATCGTTTTGAAGCTGAGATCCCTTCGAAACACGATATTTAACTAAATGAGGTCAAACAGTTGACGCGTTTAATATAGGAGGATTTTAGAAAAAAAAATTCCCAGAAATTTTTAACGCAGTAAAATTGTATGACATTGCTGGTGTATTCTAAGAAATTCATCGGGGAATCTCAGTGAGGTCAAACAGTTGTCGGGGAGTATATATATATATATATATATATATATATATATATATATATATATATATATATATATATATCTATATGCATATATATGCACGTCGAACTTATAACCTCTTTGTTTTTGGGAAGTCGGTTAAAAAAGACATCAGTGTTTAAAGACAAAAGTGGGAATGGATGGGCCACACACTCTGAAAGAGTCATACATTTTTCGGATGATCTAACTTCATAATTTCATTAATTTTTTGTTTAGAGTATTTTTCCCCATTGCTACTACTACATTAAATATTTTGGAAGTGGTGTGAAGTAGGGCAGAACCTAACTTTGTAACGCGTGGACAGATTTTTATGATTTTTCTTTTGTTATATGGAATATATTTCCCCATTGCTACTATAAGAAAAGTGTTATACCTAGAGTTAGGATGAGAGGGTGGGGTGGAAAATAATTTCGTAAGTCGTGGACCGATTGTCATCTATTGCCATCTATTGTTTATTGTTGTATAGAGTATTTTGCTCCATTTAATTCATAGCTTAAGGTGGGTGTGGGAAGAGGGGGCGGCACCCAGCTTCGTAAGACCTAGCACCATGAAGATGTTGTATCTAGGATGAGGGTATAGACTTCTGCGGAGACTTATTTCGTAGGGTGTGGCCGAATTTGGATAATACTACTATTTCCTTTGTATGAAGTACACTACCTTTGCAACTATTGCAATCTAATTATCATACGAGCATCACTTTGCGAATAGCATTTCTGAAATCACTAAAAAGTGAAAAATAAAACAAAAACATTTAAAAAAGTTGAACTACTTCATAAAAAACGCTAAGAAACATAAAATATTATTGAATTTTATGGCTATTACGACATTTTGATGTCCGTGAAATTAAACAAACAAAACAACTACCTAATCACAATCCAAGGTACTATACCTTAACATTTCTCATATTTCTCATTGTATGTAAGTAAATGTTTTATTTATTAAATTTGCACAGCCTTCGAAATTTCGTAATAGACATAATAAAAATTTTGTTTTATCCATTTAAGTACTCTTGATAACTATTTCAAATTAAGCCTTAAGCATTTGGTCTTAATTCTGTTTTAACAAAATGGTTTGAGCTGTTTTTATGTCGCCCATCGATTCTGCTTATATTGAACGGAGCAATACTTAGCCCCTATGAACACACCGAAGCAACGAAAAAATCGTGTGTTGCTTATTGCTTCTAAGGCTCAATGCTGATCTGAATTCTATCTTTCAAACGCTGCCTACCTACAAATCGATCAATTTCTGTCGAGGTAGTCAATATAGATAATTCTCCTTCTTTAAACATCTTAGTCATTGAGATATCCAACAACCTCAGCTGGTCATACCATCACTAAAAATGTAATAAAGTGTTTGGGATTCTTGCAAAGATTTAATTTTTATATTTTGGCTAGCAAAGAATATTCCTCATTGTTCAGGACTATTGGCAATACTGCGACTACTTCGAAGACTTATTCTCGGGAACATCGACGAAACGTTACTTGTCCATCAATTTTCTATTGGTGCTTCCATGGTTATTGTTCTTAAGAAATTTTCAGCCTTCACCCTTTTCGCAGTACTTTAGCCTGAAGCAAATCAATTCTGATCGTATCGAGAACTTTAGGGAAACTTTCGAACAGTTTTTCTAATTTTAATGAAGAGGCTTTAATAAATGAAAGTCTCGGAAAACTTGAAGCGTTAAAATAAATGTATAAAAGTCTGCTAAAAGTTAAAACTGTTTTTATAGCGCTTCAAAAATTTAACCGAAAGAAATAAAAGTGACTGGAAATATTTATGACTAGCTACTGAATAAACAATTCTATTAAAGCACCTTTTTATGAGATAATGTTTTTTTAAGTCCATTAAGTCTTGATAGAACTTTTTAGCAAATTTTCAAAAATTCAATTTAGTTTTGGTGTTGTGTAGCATTACAACATAAATTCCTCCAATTCCTCCTGATGTGTCCCATCTCAATCAGTTTCTTGACTAAAATTTAAAATTTAGTTTTTAAATGGCTTCACTGAACATTATCGAACGTGGTTCAAATCTTCGCAAACATGTTTCAGATTTCTCTTCGTTGATCTTTAAGTGCCAATGTAATCTTTGAAATATCAAAATACTTCTACTAGTTGAAAATGTATTTTATCATACATAATATTAGGTTAATTAATCTAAAAAAGAAGCATTACGGATCCACAGCGTAATAAGTCTGTAATTTTAATTTTAAAAGATAGAAAATGTAATATTGCAAGTTCTTGAGATTCATCTTATTTTGACCTCAAATCTTTCCAATCTTTTACTGAATTACGAAAATTTAGCTAAGACTATCTAAAGCTATCAGAGTGTCAATATCTACTATAAAAGCAATTTTCTTGTCTAACATTGATGCAGTCGTCTTTCGATATTTGCTAGAAAATGAGTAGCTTTGAGCAGAAGGTTTTATTTTTTTACGCTATACTCGCGATTCAAGCGTTAAATGAAAATAATTTTAAAATGGATAACATCGATATGCAGTCTTCCTATTATATTCCAAAGCAACTGGAACTACCTGCTAAAATACTGACAATCGCACCACGTATTGTTGGTGGCCAACTGGCATCTCCAACTGAGTTCCCGTACCAAGTAGCACTACTGATATACTTAAAACCTAGCTTCGTGACACTATGTGGTGGGTCACTAATTTCACATAATTATATCTTGACTGCTGCTCATTGCATAGATGAGTAAGTTCATAAATTTCAAGACCACCTCATGTGCTTAATATTTTCTAGTGCAATCGCTGCGAGAATCTTACTAGGAACTAATAGTATAGTAAACGCATCTCAGATTGCTCAGCAGGTCTTCGTTAACTCTAGTGCATTTATAATTCATCCTCACTGGGAGCCGGAAATAGCTAGAAATGATATCGCTCTTATTAAGTTGCCTAAGCCAGTTGAATACACAGGTAAATACAAACTTTTAAAATAAAAAGTTTCTAAACATTTTTATTCATTTCAGAGGCAATTCAACCTATAAATTTACCTAGTTACGAACAATCTGAAGAAGATTTGGAAAATCGGACCGCATTATCTTCTGGGTGGGGACATTTTTCGGATGAAATTGACAGGCCTTCTTCAATCCTACGATATGCCACTATGACCGTGATATCTCAGATTGAATGCGAAAACTACTTTTCATCCATTGTTATGCCAACAAATATTTGTACTGATGGTTCTGAAGGAAAAGCTACTTGCGGAGGTGATTCGGGTGGTCCACTTTCACTTCAAGATGAAGGTATGAAAGCAACAATTATCGGTATTACTTCTTTTGGACTACGATATGGCTGCGAGCTTGGATTTCCATCAGTCTTCACACGAGTCAGTTCATACTTAAATTGGATTACAGCAGAAACTAAAATTAATATTCAACATTAAGTTTGTTGCTTTACACTATATTACGTGATAATTAAACTACTAATTACGTTTCGGTGCGATGTTTGCTATGAAAATTTAACTCAGGATCAACTGAAGACTTAGTTTTAAGGAAATACATCATTTTTAATTTTCAATTTAACGAGGAGCACTTTTTATAAATTATACAATATCTGGTTTGATACAAAATCCGGAGTTAAACAAGGCTGCATTTTAAGTCCCTTAGATATGCTGATGATCCATATAATGGTTAAGAAGAAGTGAAGAATATTGTTAGTTATGAAATCTAGTTGTTAATAATGAGAAATCATAACATAGGATTTTTCAATGTGGGGCGGGATCAAAAAAATCCAGTAAAAACAGGCAGTGTTACAATATGGATGTAGAAGTTGTCAACGAATAAACCTACTTGGTATAGAAGAGTAGTCTTCAATCAGCATTAATGTAAATTGGAACAGTTTTTTTTAAAGAAAATAGCAGGTTAAATATTCGGATAAATTTGTAATTGCTGACATGTGGGATTTAAGTTCTGATAGTGCAAGAGTGTATGGTATTTTTTCTGGTATATTTGCATAATTTCCAGCTTTTACACTTTGATATGCTATATCTACTGGTTGCTGGAGGATGCACGGAAGAGTTAAAGCCTTTAAGGATACAGCGATCCTCATCTGGACATTCTCAAGTGTTAGTTGCACCTCCAAGCAGAGTCTGCAGTGGTCTCCTTCTCACCGCGAGACCCAGGGGTAATTGTGTCGCGAATGATGTATTCCTAGGCACTTCTGCAGGAGATGAGGTAAAGGGTATGGAAGAACTGAACAGGTTTACTATATCCATGGTACCCAGCGATGTATAGCAGTCCTGGAAAAATGTACCATTTGCAAAATAGTTTCTGCGGTGTCCTGCCTCTGGACTAAAGCTTCATGGCCCGGAACCCTTCACTCCTGGGAGCAGAGAAAAGTGGAAGGGTATTATTAACGATTATAATAACGAAAGAACAGTTGAGACGGCGGAATAACATAGATTCCTGCAGTTAGGCTATAATTCAAGCAGTAACCCAGGTAACCGAGGGTAGCAGTCGTAATGGGAGAACTCGATAAATCAGTTGCCCCTACTAAGGAAGATTGGGAGTGGACGAAAATGGACCCGCTCCAATGTGGTCCGTTTCGGCTAATCCCCGGAGATGTGGTTTTATGCAATAAGAATCTACACTATCGAAAGGCACGGGCTGTTCGGTGACTTTTGGGAGATATTTACCTCCCCCGATAACGAAAAAAAATTTTCACTTGTTAAACAATTTTGACACAAATTCGCTTTATTTCGTTGTTAAATTTTCTCTTTCTTTGAACTTTTCGCAAGTATATATCTTATGTCCACCACTACATATTGTGCATACTATCGTAACACAGTCTTAACACTTGCCTAGTTGAGCAGCTGCGTGAGTCGTGTTGTTATAGCTCTTATCGAGTATACGGTATACCCCAAGCTATATTGAAATTCGCATTCGTTATATTGAGATGTTGATGTTGTGCTGGGTTCACGGGACAGATTCGTGATCAAGTAGAACAATTTTTCAGCGTCTGACATGTTTTTAAATGATTTTCTTTAGCTTCACTTTCGTATATTTCTTTATTGGTTTCAAATTTCGTATCTGACTTTTCACCCAGTTCTAATTATTGCATCGATTTGAAATTTTGCAAACTTGTTCAATTCCGGCGACAACTGGCAATACAATATTACGATACAATCGAAGAGTGGTGGCTGTTGGGGAGGGAGAGGAGAGAGGGGAGGTGGCATGTACAAACGACTGATATTCGTGTAAAATCCATGACCAAGAGCAGTGACGTCCTTTAGTATCGGAGGCCAAGGTCCACTTTAGAATAAATAAGTCACCAGGGGTTTTGATCAGACTTAAATAAATAAATGTTCAAAAAATGTTGTGTCGATTTGAAATTTTGCAGACTTATTCAATTGCGGCGACAATACAATATTATGGTACATATATATACAAGTAATCGAGACGACCGTTGTCACTCTCGAATCCATATTTCTGGGGCTCAGTATGATAAAAATAATAACACACCTGATGCCTAGAGATGGGAGCAGGAAAGAGAGTGACATGTACAAATAATCGAAACAACCGATATTAGTGTCGAGTCCATAGTCTTCGCTTTCGCTGAGATAAATAATTACACTTCCGATGCCACTATATACACAACCTTAGGCGTAGGGTTGGGAAGGAAGGAACAGAAAAAAATTATCAAAATCGATCGATATTAATGTGGAATTTATATGATGAATAGTCATCAGAATTCCGCTTCAGGTTAACGAACCGCCAAAACCGCTTTGGATCGACGCGAAGCGACGACTTCATTCTACTCAGGTAATTATTTTAAAAATACACTAGGTCAGATATAAATTGGCTGCGTAAGTTGCCATAAGTTAAGCAGTCAAATTCGCTCCTTGTTGAGCAAAACCACTTCCAGACCTTATTTTAACTTTCTTTACATGAATCGAACCAAGACTTATTACATCATGAGTTATTAGACTAAGGTATGGGGACATAGTAAGTAAAACAGATAGACAGTAAATTATTAAAAGATCTTGCGATCTGGCTAAACATTGCTTTAGCAGACCATTAGTAGAAAAGACGAGGTCCAGCGTTCCATGATTATTTGAGATACCACAGGTCTGCGTAAAGCCTAAGGAAGCTAGGCTATCTATAAAAGAGAAACAAGTTGATTGGCAGATAGAAAATAAGGAACCAACGAAGGAGACAAATTGCTTATAAACATGAGAAGGTGAACTAAGGAAATACAGATCATCGCAACATACACTCTTTTACCAAGTAGTTTGCACACAATCTCCAATTCTTCGGGGGTTTTTTATTCCGTACGGGAAGGGAATTAGAATGTGGGGAATAATTTGAATGTCTTGTTGTTATTTTTTGCCTTCCTGCGAGCTAGAGAACTTCCCGACAGAGTGAAATTTTTAAAATTTTAATTAAAAACTCATAGGGAGATCGAGGTTCAAAACCTGGAGCCATGGCGTGGAAATCGTGCCACTCAACGAATTGATCCAGCTCCATCTCTGGCTTTAGTAATATCCAAAAACCTGCATGGAATATCGCAACGTACAGCGCAAAGAACACCACCACCAACATCGTGGTATTAAGGATAGGAGAGTGACGATCACAGCGAGAGGCAATGTACTTAGTGCATCCAAAATCTCCTGACTCAGCTATAATCGCTATCTCTGAAACCGTTAAATAACGATAACGATACCGGTATTTTTCGTTCAAAGTATTTGTGTGCCAGTTTAGTTTTTCTACGACCTATATTAACTTAAAATTAAGGACTTCTTTAAAAATATACGAACACTCCTGGTTTATAAAAAAAACACAGTTCACAAAATTGCAATTTTCTAATTTCTAATTAGAATGAACTACAAAACAAAATTCGATCGATTCTATTTACTTCAAAGTAACAATATAGTTCAACATTTATAAATTGCAATCAATGTTTCTATATAAAAATAAAGGGTTATTATTAAACCAATTTAAAAATCTGACCCTGAGCAACATTATTTATTTAGTATTTCACAAACGCTGCTTATTTACTCCAACTAAAATTATATTTGTTTCAAAAAAGCTTTGCAATGTTGTGTTGTCTTTCGAAAATATTTTCCGACATGACCTTGCACTGAAGCCATATTTTTCTAGCACTTTCTCGCGTAACGAGTGAACCCGAGAAGCGAATGAGAATTCGACCTTTCAGTAAACATATAGGTAGCTTCCCATGCATTTCTGTACCAACGAACAAGAATTATGAAATACTTGTCCGTTGGTCTGTACACACAAACAGGAGCTCATGTACACTCACATTGAGTTAAGTACAAATTAATGTGTAATTGGAGGGGCGTTCTTAACTAACGGAGGATTTAACCTGAAAACATCAATGTTCCCAGAAGTAAGACTGCTATATACTGCGCAGTGTACATGAGTGAGCAGACGTATGCAGTAACAATTATTATATGATATTTCAGGAATCATACAATAATATAATACAAGAATTAGTAAAAAAGTAGATTTTGCTAAGTTTTAGCGCTCAACTAGATCGGAATCCGAATCGGGAATAAATAAATCGATTCAGCCTGAATCGGATCCGCGTAAACTGGATTCGAAGATTGAAAGATCGAATGACCAAAATCGATCTTTCGAGTTCCAATCGAAGATCGCTCATCCCTAGCTCAAATAGGTGCTCGAGTAAGACAACTTAAAATAATGATAAACCATTGGTGGGCATAGTGTTTTACTCTACGGTAATATTTTCCAAATGCAAACTGTAAGGAGAATTTAATATATGCGTATGGGAAAAGTAAACGCTGATACACGGACCTGCCTATTATCATTGGTAACAGCACTGATTACTTTGTAATCCCCTTTGGAAATTTTAATATTTGATTTATTTGAAATGTCGTCTTTAAGTAGGGCGTAAAGATCAGCATTACTTCGTCGGTTGAGTATCACAGAGATTCGCATATTTATTCATATTTAAAGCGAAATTTGAAGTGGGTGCGGCACGTGCTAATTGTTAAACATTTGTTTTTTTTATAAAGAATTTTTAAAAATCTCCAAAACGCAGGTTAGTGAACGCGGGTCATATAAAAGGTCGAATAGACGTACTGAATGCCCGTTGGGAAGATTTCTCATCAAATGATAAATCTATTCGCGTTAGGCAACTTCTCAAGATAGGAAACTTGAATATTTTACAGATAACACTTTCGATAAAATAGAGACTTTGTACTTCGAATACATAGGTATTTTGCATGATTCCTTAATGTCCGAGGTAAAATTTTGAAGGTTTTTAATGATTTTAAAAGGGTAAAGTAGGTCTCTTAAAAAAAAAGTAGGTGTCTGGCCCCCTGATTGCTCCTTTTGTAATCATCTGAAATCAAAATTCCAAAAAGATTATTATTCAGTAGGGTTGTCATTCTGTCCCATAGCATATTTAAAAGATTTGAGTGAAAAATAACAAAATGGGCGGCCTTGTAAAAAAAATTCAAAAACGGCTGTTTTTTCGGTTTAAAATCGATAAAAAAAAGTGGATAAAAAAATCTAATTCTGGTACCGGACAGAACCATTCATGTGTAGAATATTGTGTTCAAATTTCAGCCCAATCGTTTTTTTTTAATCATCCGCGTCGACGGAAAAAAGTAGTTTCGAGAAATAGGCGTCTAAAGTTTGGAGAAGAAAATTTTCATTGAAAATTTATACTTACATTAATCATCTATTCCTGGCGCGGTCGAAAAATATAACAATTTTAAGAGCTAGGTATTAACACTTTGAAATACAAGCATAAACTGACTTTCACTTTTCCTTAAAATACCAAAATTCTACGTGTCGTACACTACAAGTATAAATTTTTCAAGGCTATAGGGTCACAAACAATAGCGCAGGTATGAGCGCCGCAGCTGCAGGGTAGCTCTCCCCTATTATTTGCTGTAACTTTAAAATTTTTTAGTGTATCGGTCTAATATTTTCACAGTATAATTTCAACTTATTAAACTTTGAAAATATGCAAAAGAAATCGATTTTTTGAAGATCGAACATGAGACTACCCCCTTAACAAAATTAACCTAACCGTCTTCTCCGAGTAATGAATTTGAGACAGAACAGCAATTAATCACACCAAATGCAAGTAATTTCAATAATGATTTTAATGAATCCTTTCACAACAAACTTAAATTACCGCGTATTACAATCCCCAAATTCTTAGGAGATTATATTTTATGGCCATCGTTTTATGAGTTATTCAAATCAATGATCCATCAGACAATGCATTTACCATCGGTGCAAAAAAAAAATGCACTACTTGAAACCTTGCCTTTCAGGTGAAGCCGAACAAATTGTTCGGTATTTGAATATAATTCACGAGAATTACGCCGTCGCATGGGACCTGCTATGCAGAAGATACCACAACACCCGGGTTTTAGTGAACAATAATTTAAAAATCTTATTCTCTCAACCTCAACTTCATTCTGAAAGTAGTTCAGAAAGTACACATCCCTTACGGTGCTAAGGTCACAGATACTCAAAAGACAGATATTTCCGCATCTTCAGACAATTTTCCCCCCACTAGTTCGAATTCACACTCAGCTCAGGTAAACTCTTATTTCTCTCGAAGACGAAAAGACGTTTTGCTTGCTACAGTTTTACTAAAAGCCTACAATAGGCGAGCCTCACATATTAAGAGCATTGGTTAACCTTGCGTCACAAGCAACATTTGTAACGCAATCCATTGTTCAACACTTAGGTCTAAAACCCTTTATCACCTCAAATCAGATTTCTGGCTTAGGAAACATACATTTTTTTTCGCGGGAGAGGTGAAAATCTTCCAAAAGACACCAGACAGCCCGTACCCTCCGGTAGTGTGAGATTCTTACTCACTAAAACCACCTCTCTGGGGATTAGCCGAAACAGACCACATAACCGGGTCCCTTTTCGTCCCCTCCCAGTCTCCCTTAGTGGGGGCAACTGAGTATCCAGTTATCCCACTGTCGCCACTAACCTCGCTTTCCTGGGTCACTGCTAGAATCCTAACCTATCTGCATAAATCCATGTTTTCCTACCGTCTCCAGTGTTCCTTCTTGGTCCGTGCGTTAGTTACATCACTCACCCCTTCACTGTCTACGACATTGAAGGGTTCCAGGCCGTAACGCTTTAGTCCTGAGCCAGGACAAGGAACCCCCTCCGGATTAACCGCAGCTAAGCCTACGGAAGGCAGGTCTGCATAAATCCATGTTTTCCCATCGTTTCCAGTGTTCCTTCTTGGTCAATGCGTTAATTACAACCTTTATCCCTTCTCTGCCTACGGCATTAAAGGGTTCCAGGCCGTAACGCTTTAGTCCTGAGCCAGGACAAGGAACCCCCTCCGGATTAACCGCAGCTAACCCTTTGGAAGGCAGATTTGTATCTTCTACTGGTGTGCGTATCGCGGAGATAGCCAATTCGTTAGAGTCTCCCGTCTCTGCACCGCCGCACCTGAGGAATTGCTAGTTTTTATTATGCCAATGGCAGCCTCTTCCAGGACTGCTACAGCAGTTTCAGCCGGTGGGAGCGAGCCAGCCTCCATAGCCGCCACAGTTCCTTCGAAAGGTAATTCTCCCAAAGCTGCTACTGTTGTGTTGTGGGTACCGTGGGTATAGCCAACCTGTTGGGGTCTCCCATACAGTCCACCTCCACTACCTCAGAAGCGCCCGAGGAAAACGCCATTCGCGACCCAATTACCCCTGGGTCCTGCAGAGGGGACGACGACACTGCAAACTCCCTTGGAGGTAGGGGGATTTTTCAACAGGTTATCTTCTCCCGCATTAGTTACTTGGCTACATTCTAGGATGCATTGCCCTGTTGCTACCACTTGGAGGTGTAACTAACACTTGAGAATATCCAGATGAGGATCACCGTATCCTAGAAGGCTTTAACTCGTCCGTCTATTCTCCAGCAACCCATTTAGGTAATAATTTATCGCTTAACGACCACATTTTTGTAGGTCCAAATTTACTTCCAAATGTTTTCACAATTCTAACGAGAGAAAAATTAGGAGAAAGATGAAGAACTTTTATTTTTCAAGATTTACACAAAGCACAACATTTACGAATACGAAATGAAATCCAAAGTGTTATTTGGAAATACACAGAACAAGCCCCAACAACTGTAACATCACACTCTACGTGGACTTCTTTTGATGATTCAACTTCTTCTGCAGGTAGAGTTTTAAACTTTGACAACTATTAATATTATTACTTCAAAATTAATTAACACGAATATTTCTTATTTGTTATTTTATGAGTATGACGAACATGTGTTACTTTATTACATTACCATTGGAGCATTTCTGTATACAATTAAAATTAAATGTACCTAAAAATCAATCTTTCTTTTGGTGAACTTGGTTCACGAAAATTTGTTTTTTGCTATCTAATACCACCTTCAATGTTTCCTATGTAATCAAAAGTTTCAGTGGACATTCTGGCATACTCATAGCATTTCTCTGGGGAATTGCGAAGTTGTGGATACAAATGATGAAATTCCCCACATTTTTTCCGTAATTTATTAATTTCATATACGCCGATTCTCTTCTTCTTGAAAAACAATTTCTTTTAAAGGAAAATATTTTCTAACAATAATAAACGACGCATTTTTGCAAGCACCATAATTTTACTTTTGAACCAAACTTTTCACTTTGAGTACTTTTTCACTACTGTATATAAATGCATATTATCGTTACACTCCGCTGCGATACGCTCTCGATCTGAAAATTTTACGCTCAACTGGGCTTAAGCTTTTATTGGATAATATATGCTACGCTGCGCGAGGCCTTATAGTGTTGTGATCAGCGTCACGATGAGCAATTTTTTCGTAAAATCTGTCCTTCACCCCTTTTTTAACGGCTGAAATATTTTCGTGTGTGCAAGGAGATGAGCTCATATAAAACGCAATAACTTTTGTTCGCAACACAGTAGGACGACAAGTAACGTTTTGATAAAAAGTATGCATTACGAGCTTTTTAACAGTACCTCACATGTCTCGATCCGTTGGCAAATGTGGCAGGTATGAACGTTAAAACTTAAAAATTTCAAAAATTGTGGTTAACAATTTTCCTTTTTATCCTCAGTCCTTAAAAATTTCCTTAATAAGGATATGATTTAAAAACAGAAATGCATATCTTTCAAATAAATAAAATTAATAGTAAAAAAAATTAAATGCTCTAAAAAGAAGAAAATAAACTTTAAATTAAATCAAACCCAACAATTTATTACATTTTACAATTTATATGATATAAAAACTTGTCGCGAGATTTACCTCTGTAAATTTATTTATTACATTTTTCCTTAGAATTACTTTTGTCAAGTTCAAAGTTACATATTGTATCCTTGTTTATTTACACAGGAAAATCTCAGGACAATTACCTGTGTAAGTTTATTTTATGAAATACATACATGTTTTCTTAGAATTACTTGTGGCAAGATCAAGTTACTTATTGTATTCTTGTTTATTTACACAGGAAAAACTCGCGACAAACTTGCTTTTATATCATATAAAGTGGATAATGTAATAAATTGTTGGGTTTGATTTAAATTAAAGTTTATTTTCTTCTTTTTAGGGCAAAATCTTCACTCTCGGGACCATCACAATTTCTAAGTGGACTAGGAAGTATGTTAAGTTTAACCCTAAGTCCTCTGCATCTAATCCTAAATTAAATACTAATAAACCAAACTCCACTAACTACCCCAAACGACCTTCTCCCATACCTAAATTTAGTATTCAGCCTAATCATAAGATCCTGAGAACTAGTAATAACATAATCTCTCCTCACTCTTCCGCATCTTTCACCTTTAACCCTAAAGCTAGTAGTCCAAGCCCCAATTAGCAGTTCAAAATGGGAGTATTTCCAAACTTTAATCTAAGTACTCCAGTCAAGTATCCTAACTTTATATATTCCCACACCCTTAACCCCCCTGTTCCATTTACACCGAAGCCCTCGAACACGTCCATTCCAGCCGACAACCCAACCACTACTGTTTTGAGTTCTGTATATCCAGCGCACCCACCTAACCATGCACTCCCAACTTCTTTCGTGTGCCCACCTAACCACAAGCCAACTTCTACCGACCACTCCACCACCTCTGATTCGATTTCCGTCTGTCCCACCCCTCCTCTGTGTACACCAAACCTTGCACCCGCTACCTCCTCCGCATGCTTACCTAATGCTGTCATCCTCCTTCACTGTCGCCCCGTCTCAAACACTTCTTAACAGAGGTAGAACACATTCACCTAACCAAAATTCCTTTATCCGAACATCATTCATATATCGATCCCTTAGTCCCACCTACAGTTAAATTGACTTTGTGTTCTGCTGATTCCAGCGATGGACGATACATCTTGTCCCGTTTACGGGACCGTGGCATTTATGACAACGTACGTCTATTTCTAGCCTTTCTGCACGACAAACCGAACTCCGTCTGTGTTGACGGTAAAACCAGCACCAACGTCTGTGGGCCTGCCCACAGACCCAACAGTCCTACTCTAACTTTTCACTAAGTATAATGAATCATTCAATATACCTTCCCATAAGGTTTCAGAAGATCTATCCACCTATGCTGCGTACGTCAGTTCTCGCCGCATTTCCCATCTTCAAAAAAGTCGCAACGACTCCTTAAACTACTTTCGCTCCTAACCCACCTGCTCCGATCAAGTACCTCTCCCCAACAGCTTGTCAGTCTATTACCAGAACGTAAGAGGACTTCGCACAAAAACATCCAATATTTTCCTTAACTCCCATAAATTCCCACACGATATCTTTGCCTTAACTGAAACCAATCTAACACCAGGAATTCTCGACAACGAACTATTCCCTCCAAACTACACCATTTTCCGTGTTGACGGTTGTACAGGCACCAATGATCCACCAGGTCGCGGGGTTCTCATAGCTGGTCACAACCGTTATGATGCCACCCTGCTAAAGACCTCCGACTCTACAATATCAGAATTTGTATGTATCAAAATAGCACTAAATAAGTGTCTTCTGTACATCCTCTGTTGTTACATTCGCCTATCTCAACCTCTAGACCTCTACGAGCCCATAATTGAAGCGATCGATAACCTGCTTGAGAATGCTAACGCCTCAGATGAATTTATTTTATTGAGTGACTTTAACCTCACCCGTATTAAATGGTCATTGTCCGAAGACTGTTCTCATTTTGTCCCTCTTAACGCATCTTCGGCCAAAGAAGCCTTTTTTACCGATCAGCTCTCCGTTCTGAAAAAGTGTGCCATGCATCTACTTCAACCCCTTACTTTGCTTTTCCGTCTCTCGGTCACTCAAGGGGTTTTCCCTCAATTATGGAAAAACTCGTATATTATTCCCATCTTCAAAAAAGGCTGCAAAAACGACGTGTCCAACTACAGACCCATTGCTAAATTATCATCCATACCTACACTATTCGAAAAATTGATCTATGATTCCATGTTCTTCCACTGTAAGTCTATCTTCTCACTCTCCCAACATGGCTTCCTCAAAGGTAGATCTACAACCACCAACCTTCGTCTCTAAAACACCATGTACCCCGGAAAACGGTAAAGATGTTGATGTTATCGCCACCGATTTTAGTAAAGCCTTCGACAAGATCTCCCATAACGTTATCTTGTTCAAACTTGATCACCTAGGCTCCCCCCTCCCCCCCAGAATCATCTCCTGGATTCGATCCCACCTCAACAACGGTCAGTACAATGTTCTTTTCAGCTCATCCATTTCTAACCCTATTGTCGCTCATTCCGGCGTCCCTCAGGGCAGCTGTCCATTTATGCTGACGACATGAAAATAATCAAACATATCTCCTCCACAACCGACTCTCTTCTCCTGCAAAAAGACCTCGATTCTTTCACCACATGTGCATGAAAAACTTTCTTGAGCTCAATGTCTCCAAATGCCAGTCCATCTCTTATTCTCGCAAGCGTCTTACCACCACCCCGAGAGTCTATATGTTAACCGACGCACCAGTCCCTATCGTTACCTCTCTGTGTGACCTAGAAATAATCTGTGATAGCGAACTCAATTTCCGTTCCCACATTGACAGCATAATTAACAGAGCTAAGGGTTTGTGAAGCGTTGGTCTATAGAGCTCTCCAATCCTTATTTTTCCAAATCTCTCTACATCTCCTTAGTTAGACCTCTTCTTGAATATGCCAGCCAGGTATGGTCACCTACACAAACATCTCACATTAATAGGATTGAATCGGCGTGGGTTCATTCGCTTCGCTCTACGTGATCTTCCGTGGGTAGACAGATTCAACCTTCTACCTTATGAAAACCGTCTGAAACTGATCGACTTTCAACCTCTAAGTAAACGCCGTGATGTTTCCGACATTCTCTTCATTTATCAGTTATTAACTGGTGCCATAGACTGCCCTTCAATCGTGCAATCTTTTCCCATCTGTACCAATTCCCGTAACCTTAGGTCCACTCCCCTTTTCCGACTCGACCACCATCGAACAAACTACGGTCAAAGCGAGCCAATTACCAGGATGCTACGAAAAGTCAACGACCTTTCCTCCTTTGACTTCCATCTGCGTAAATCATCCCTAGGAAGCTTGTAAGGTCCCATAATCCTGTTTCCTATCATCCCACACCAAATATTAATTGAAAAGTTTCATTGGTGCCTCGATTCAACGGTTGGTGAGCATTCTCAGTCGCATAGACATGCAAATTATGCAAATTTAAGATGCCACCTCTGCGGATAGTTGCTTCATCGATTAACAGAATCCGCGACAAAAAGGTGTCATCCTGTTCATCCTGCTGAAGCAAATATTTGCAGAATACCTGCCTGTTGAACTAGGACACTTCAAGTAATTCTTGAACATGCTGGAAATGATAGGAATGCATTCTACATTTGGTGAGCATTCTCGGTCGCATAGACAAGCAAATTATGCAAATTTAAGGCGCCACCTCTGCAGAAAGTTGCTTCGTCGGTAAACAGAATCCGCGACAAAAAGGTGTCATCCTGTTCATCCTGCTGAAGCAACTTTTCGCAGAATACCTGCCTGTTCAAAATACAGAATACCTGCCTGTTGGAAATGATAGGGATGCATTATATTTCTCCGTAGAATTCTGTGGACAGTGGGTTGAGATACATTTCCCAATCTTGCAGCAATAGCGCGAGTGCTAATTTGGGAATCGTTATGAACAAGATCAACGACATTTTTTTCAAATTTGTCCACTGAACAATATTTGTTATTGAATAAATACTATTTGTTAATTTGCCACTTTCTAATGCAAATATCTTCACTTGAAATGTGTTATACAGGTTAGAGAAACGAGGATTAAAAATCAAAAGCTCTCATAATATTGCAATTTATATTTCATAACAGGGTAACCATACCCAATTTGAAAAAATATATATTATTTGAAAACACGTAAAATATAATATAGTTTCAGTAGTCCAAAATGTAATAAATTTTAGAGTGGATAAGATATAAAAATAGAACTAGCACTTCTAATTTACTTTCTCGATTGTGATCGGCAAATAAATAAGAACAATAAAAAATGACTAACATTAGCAAATTGAAATTTACTTATTTTGTGTAACTATGTACAATATAATAATTTAAACTTTATGTAGTAATCGTAGTTGCTGTTACGTAAGAAACTTTTACTTTATATATGGACGTAAACTTTCTCAAGGATTTCGTTTGAACGAAACATTCTCAATAATTTCGTTATGTGACGAAGGACATGTCTTAAGGTTTCTGAGAATATTAAAATGGAATGTTATATAACAATAGGGAATAAATTTAAGAGGTAATCGAAAAAATCTTTATAAAAAAAAACAACTGCATCATGACAGGTAAGTGATCTCTGAGGATTTTTTCTTACATATACAATCATTATTTTTCAAAGATTATAAGTACCAAAAAAAGGTATAGTGGGACTTAATCTACGCCAGCAAATCCCTGACTTCCTTCAATAGCTTTTATAAGTTTATCTTTCAGTTGCAAGTACCCCTCATATGGTGGCAAATCTAAACGGTTGAAGCTGTTCAAAAAAATAAATGAAAACTTTTCTACAAAAAGTGAATTATAAAATTTACCAAGTATGTGCCCGAGGAAAATTTTCGGGTGTTCCCCATTTTTCTATAGTAAACATTTGAGGTCCATTGGAGCCATACAATTCTTTAAAACCATTCATAGGTACACGTGATGTTCCTGTAACAAATTGCAGAAGTCGGGAACGCATTTCATTGGAAAATGATAGTACAGCCTGTAAGAATATTAATTTATTAGAATTTGAAATAAAATAAATTTGAAATTTTTTTTAGATATGTCAAATTATTTTATAATTTAAAAAATATATATAATAATGTAGTCTGTTTTAAAAGTTTGGGATATTCAATAATTCTTGGTGGACCTACGTCTAAAGTGCGAATTCACTAAACTGGGAAGTAAAATTCTGCTAAGTTATTTATATTATTTAAATTCACAGGTTTAAACAAAGAAATTGTAACAACTCTTATTTTGATATCTTTTTTATATCCAACATAATTAAAAAAAAAGAATTTTTAATGTCGAAAATTTGTCTCAACAGTATGAGATAATAATTACTTACTGTATTTTTTTCTTAAATAAAGTTAAAAAATATATACCATATAGGAGATTTAACATTTAGTAACATCTCCTTTTACATTTACTACATCCTCCAGTCTTGCTGGCATATTAGATTTCTAAATAGTTCTGGAGTTGTATTATCCCATACTATACGCATAGAATAAATCAATTCACTATTGGGTTTTTGGACTTAATTTGTGTTCTTTTCTCCTAATTATTGCCTAAAGTGTTGCGCACTGGGACCGACCCTGCTGCTGCCCAAGGCAGGCCATGACTCCGGATGACATCCACTGTAAGTCAGCTGGTGTCAGCCAGGATCACGGCCTGCGCTGGACACTCATCTGTCAGCAGATGCTCGGGCAGGGATGCGGGTTGGCATGCTTGCAGGCTAGCAACTGCAGAAGAGTATAGGGGGGTTCGCAAAGAGGAAAACTATCTCTGCCCCCGGTCACGCAACAATCGAACATAAATCATGCCGATTGGGGATTGGAAAAATAGAACAAAACGAAAAGGAGAGAGAAAAAGAAAGAAAGAAAAAAAAACCGCGAAAAGAATTTACAAAAAAAAACCGAACCAGAAAAAATTTCAAAATCTGAAAAAAGGAAGGGGAAAAACACAAAACAGGAGGAAGGATGTCGGCAGGCGCGGAAAAACTTACCGGCTTACGTTGGGGGAAAAGAATAATGTCTATTTAAGGCTCATATAAAAAATTCAATTTATTCATATCTAACAAACTTCAAGTCGGCATAGAACCAATACCGCTTAGCTTCTCTACATATACATACATATATAGGTGGGTGCTTAAGTCTATACTATTTTTTTAACAATGGCTTCCTTATATGCTTCAACCAGTAGCTATCTTAACAAGGTATGGGCACCTAAAGTACCATCCTATCTATATAAAAAAAATTTATTTCAGCTAATATAACATGTTAAAGAATTCATCAATATAGTTAAGTCATCATCAGGCAATAATTACTACGGACACGCATTACTGATAAGCAAGGAGTGGACAATATATTTTAAATTTCATGCGGCGAAAACGTACGGTATTTATTTTATAAAATGTAGATATGTATACGAAAGCAAAAAAAACCAAAACATAAGCCTATCCAACGAAGAGAGAAAAAATGCGCATTTCTTCACCCCCTTTTTACCCAAAGGTATGCAGGCTTGAACCTATGGATATTGTTTAAATTTTAGTCATGGATTCAGTCTAAATTTCGCGGTAATAAAACGTATTAAAGTTCAATAAAACAAACATACAAAAGGAAATTTCTGAAATCCGCAGAATGAAATTTCTTCTTAGCCAATGCTAAAACCTATATAAATAATTAAGAACTATCTTTATAAATGTGCAAACTTACTAATCAGTGCAAAATTTTTATTTTAAAACTGACCGAAATTTCAAGATTTGACGAAAAAAATTCTCGTTCCAATTATGAAAACGATAATGCACAATTCGTAGTAATTGCCTTAATACTCCAAAACTTCTAAGCAAATGCTAAAACTTCCAATAGGATAGTTTTTGTAAATTGTACCTAATTCACGTGATTTTTCTCTTTTTTTTATATATAAATAGTTGAGTACTATTTCTACATATAAAGATAGTGAGCAAATATATTAAATGTGAAAACCTTTCTCTTTTTAATCAGCACTAAAATTGTTTCGAAACCAAGGGAAATTTCAAATTTTAACAAAATTTTCTAGCCATGAAAACGATATGTACAAATCACGAAAATTGCAATAATATTTCAAAAAATGTTGGCGTTCTATTTGCATGCCTTTAATTAGTTTGATTATATATTCAATAAATGTACACTTTGCACAGTTTTTCATATAAACATTTTTGGGATAAGCACTTCACGATTTCCTTTTCGATATATCAAAACGTTGACTGTGCAAGTTTTTTTTTTATAAGTACGCCCGTGGTGTACTTGGAAAAAATTTAATGTATTTTCGTTATGGAACGGACTCACCGAATTTCCACAAAATCAGCTCCGTTTCCTTGGATGTAAGGACCTAACATTTCTATTAGGCATGCAATTGCCCTTTGCTGGATTTTTGCCTAAACTTTCTCGAATTGTAGCAGAAGTTTTTGTCTGACGATCCAAAGCGAAATAGAAGGAATGCTTGAATTTATTCGTTTGACGAATTCCGGCACTGGGGATTTGTTTCGATAGCGGATATTGCGTTTTCTTGAATTGACTTGTCCTCATCAAATACCAGAGGAAGAATCTCCATATGCCAAAACTTAACCTAACCTTCCGTAATTAAGTCCTTTGTAGATGAACTAGCAGTTTCGTGGTTTCTGTCAATAGATCCAGCGTTCATGTACGATGGCCTTTGAGTGCTTCTCCTTATTTCCCTTGATGAAATATACACTCAATAATAAGCTTCCACCAAATCCACCGTCGTTCGAATTTTCCCAGGTTTCCTTAAATCCAGTACACAATCACCTTTTGAAATGTCTTTTCGCAATTTCTTTTAATTCGGTGCCTTAATTAACGCTTCGCGGACATACTAACTAGATAAAAGCAAGTCAAGCACCTCCACGTTTATAAGCTGAAGACAGCGCATGGCACCTTGTTTCTTCCTTCCCATGTAACCACGAATTCCGGATTACCACTTTTGCAGCTTCTTTGTTGATTACAAAAATGTCCACATGAAAATGACTCCAACCTGAACTCGCGCTAGACTGTTAACTGTTGTCACATATCACTCATGCTGCTGTTGCCTATTTCGCTGAAATTTCACTTTGTCAGCAGTTTCTGGCAATTTCTTGAATGCTCTCATGTTTGTATTAGGAGATGAGCTTGGTCGACTTACACGAAACAGAGCCAAATTTGATTGTATTTTCTGGCGTTGAAGAGTATTGGATGTCAGATGATTTTATAAATCCATAGACGGCGCCCTTTGAAATTTGCAGGTTCGATGTTCAGCAATTAATGCAAAAGGTGGCGCTGGATTCGTTAAAGTGCAGGTTATTTTAATTCTGCAATATTAGATAATTTTACGTTTTTCTTCCACCCGAGCTTTGATTCTGCTGCGGGAGGTTATGTTTTCACGCAACAATATTGTAGCGACCATAACAAAAGCTTCTCAATGGGAATTATATTTGTGAGTTCAGACGCCAATCTTAGAGAGAAATATCGTTTTCTTGAAAATATTGCTGGGATACTCTGGTTTTATGGGCAGGCGTGATACATTGATAAATAAAGTCACCTTCCGGAAAAAAGTGATTCAATATTTGGATTTAAATGTGCGCCTATAATTTAAATATAAGCTTCCGTATTAAATTTTTGATGCAGTAATACACAATTTATCGACGTAATTTCCAAAATATCATCAAACTATTCCTTTTACAGTTTGTTTCAACTCGAGATTATTGCAAGATGGATGACTAACTTCTTACAGTGATCTCCATATATTTTTACATTTATTAATGTCTAGACAAACCATAGATTCGTAGCTTAATAGAACTTTTGTGCGCTGGATGGACGATCAATTAACTTATTTTTGTGACCACTGGAACCGTTTTTTCTTTCGAACTGAGTTTAAAAGCAATTTCTTTCCAGCGGCACATGATTGTAAAATGGTGGTTTGGGCTTGCTTTAGAAATGAAAGTGTTTGTGAATCATATTTAATATATATATTGAAGCTCATATTTAAATTACAGACGCATATTTAATTCCAAATATTGAATCACCTTTTTCCGGAAGGTGACTTTGTTTATCAACGGGACGGTAGACCTGCCCATAAAACCAGAGTAAACCAGAGCAATATTTTCAAGAAAACGATATTTCTCTCTTAGAATGTCGTGGGAACTCACAAATATAATTCCCATTCAGAATCTTTAGGCAATAATTAGGAGAAAAGTGCACAAGTTAAGACCAAAAACCCAATAGAAATCTAATATCTAATATAATATAATATAATATATATTTCATGGATGATGTACACAAGATTTACAAATCTTTTATACGTACTAATAAATAGAAACTGGAACTAGCATTTGTTGAATTTTAGGGAAAATATACTAACTAACATTTCATATGTAACCATTAACATTGCAAAAAAGAAAAAAATATAAAATAAAAAACTAATCGATAAAAGCTAAGCAATTAAAACTAGACAATAAAGATAAAATTATTAAATTATTATACATAAATATTATTACCAAAAAACAATATCAGTAAAGTATAAGTCTATTGAATCGTAGATAGGCATCTAAAAGTGTTTACATACTGAGATTTAAAACAACGTTTAGGGAATGAGCTTTGAACAACGTCCTAAATGCATTGACAGAGTGTGCCGACTGAACGAAAGAAGGAAGACCATTCCAAAGACGGGCAGCCTGAACAGGGAAAGAACTCTCCATAACAGCTTTACTGAACCTAGGTATAATAATGTTACGGTGACGTCTAGAAATGGAAACCTTAAAGAATTCGCTGAGGTACTCCGGCTTATTACTGTTCAAAATATTATAAAGGAGAATTAATATTCTATGTTTTAGATAAACCAAGCACTCCAGCAAGACTGGAGGATGTAGTAAATGTAAAAGTAGATGTTACTAAATCGGAAATCTCCTATATGGTATATATTTTTTAATTTTATTTAAGAAAAAAATACAGTA
Source organism: Leptarthrus brevirostris (assembly GCA_964036015.1). Taxonomy (NCBI): domain Eukaryota; kingdom Metazoa; phylum Arthropoda; class Insecta; order Diptera; family Asilidae; genus Leptarthrus; species Leptarthrus brevirostris. Next base: position 67,443,102 of record OZ038373.1, on the reverse strand, counting down.
AGTAATTATTATCCCATACTTTTGAGATAAATTTTCTAAGAACATATTTAATTATGTTGGATATAAAAAAGATATCAAAATAAGAGTGTCTATAATTTCTTTGCTTAAACCTTTGAATTTAAATAATATAAATAGCTTAGCAGAATTTTATTTCCCAGCTTAGTGAATTCGCACCTTAGACGTACGTTCTCCAAAAATTATTGAATATCCCATACTTTTGAGACAGACTGTAAACCCTTTTTTGTTAATGTACAAATCATACATACATATATCGCAACGATTCGTTGGTTTCTTTCGTTACCTTCACTCTGAACAAATAGTACTTAAATTAAAATTGCTCGAATTTTATTTTTTATGATCAGCTCAGGGTATGCCCTATCATGCTAAATCATAACTTAGTTTAGGGTTACTGCAACTTTTTACACTCGAGAAGCGACGTTGGGTTACTGATTTGATATTTTTGCATCAGCTTCTGCAGGAAAAGCTAGACAGTGCTGAACTAGCTTCCAAAGTATTGCCCAGAGAACTGTCCTATTCCCTACGCAATCGATTACCTTTTTACTGCTAATGATATTAGAGACGTTTTTCATACTAGAGTGGACAAAGTAACACTTAAAAGGAGTATCTACAGTTTGTAATTCATTCTCTTGCTCGCACTGGTTTTTGTCTTAATTTTTCGTTTTTGTTTGTTATCCATGAATAGAAACACTATTATTATTATTATTATAAAAGGCATGTTTAGTGCTAGGATTAGTTTTGGAATTTTTTTAAAAAAAATTTAGGAACTGGCACTCGCCTGGAGGCATTTTAAAATTTCTTGTATTTTCTTTTTTACAGGTTTTTTACTATTTTTTTCTGCCTTCAGGTTTTAGAGTCGTTTTTACGAAACATATGTTCTTTTTGATCGTTAACTATTGTGTCTTTTTGTTTTGAATATTGTACATTTTTTAGGGTAGCTAGAGTTTTGTAGGATTTTTTGTTTATAACGATTGTGCCGAATAAAGTGTCATTATATACATAAAAAAAAAATAAAAGGCATGTATAGATTCGTGAATGTTTTTTTTTTGACCTGACTCTTGCCAAGGATTTTCTTTAACGATCTCTGTTGTCTATGCACCTCTGATTGTTGTGTGGGGGCGTATTTTAGTGTGTTAATTGCTAATATTATTTGCATATTATTGAGCCTCATTCGCGCCTCAATATATTTTTATATTCTGGCGAATAGGTCAGTTGATTCTAGGCTTCTGCCTAAGAAGTGCGCTTTCCGGGTTAGAAGAATTAATTCTGTTATAAATTTCTTTTTGTTATATAGACTTGGAAAAAAGAGGAAATAAGGAAGTAAGTGAAGATGTTGAGTGAAGGAGTTGACGTTGCACCCCTATTTAAAAAGTTTCGGAATTTTAGGACACGCGAAAAACTGAAAATCGTAAACTGTTCCACATTCCTATTGTGCTTAAGAACGGGAGACAGAATTGGATCAATGCGTTGAGCCGCACGACCAACATGCCATGGGCGCCGGGTTCGAGACCAGATCTCTCCGTGAGCTTTTATTAAGAAATTAAAATAATCCACTCTGTCTCTGGGCTGTTGTCTAGCTCGCAGCAATGCAAAAACAAGACTCAAGCTTCTTCACACCCCTTACCCTAATACCCTTCCGGCCAAAACCATGCTAACGCATCAAAAGGTTGTCCCCTAGGATTTGGCCACATCGTATAAAATAAAATAAAATAAATAAAAAATAAAAACTTCAACAAATTTGACAGTACGTCAAAACTTGATCTCAAGGGTATGGGGTGCCAAGTATGGCAGCAGCACTAAGTCAGATTGAGTAAAATATTTCTTTGATATTTGTATAAAAAAAAAAGCATTTCGTTACATTTTTAGCGTCTGAAAAGACATGGTCGGTAAAAGGAAGATTACTCAATATCACTTTAATATCTTATCTTAACATTTTGAGTATGGTAAGTAATATAATATAGGAATGAATATATTCAATTATATTATATAATATAATTGAATATATTCATTCCATCGACTGAAATGCTTAAAGGTACGATGGGTGTTTTTTAAGATATGTAAATTTAAAAGCACTGAATTTTGGATGCGTAAAACATAAACGATTCTCACTGCCCCAAGGGAGTAGCATAGAAATGTCGTTGATTAACGATCCAAACATTTATTCTCGGTAGATTTCTGAGAATTTTGCCAAGAGAACACTACAGAATCAAAAGAGCACGCGAAATCAATAGTACTGTCGTCGGCGAAAATATGAATAGAATTAAAAGTAAAGTGACCAATAGCTTAAAGTTCGGATATGCCAGAACCTATCAGATATTGAACTATCAAGTGCGACGATTTCAGACTCTTCCGAGATATGGAAACAATTAGTTCAACGCTCCATCAGAGCCATCAGTAAATTTTCGATTGAGCGGCCAGCGCAAAAAACGTACTGGCGATCGTTGATAAGATGTTTTAATTTATAAATATTTCATCCACTAAGATTTGATGATTAATTTGAAATTTATAGATAAAACAGAAGTAACTGCAATTGGTCTGCAGTAAATGGGGTCGCATGCCTCTCCGTTCTAAGATTTCGGCTGTACATGAGCACATTTTTATGTAGGTTTGGAGAGTGCACTAAAAACATCCCCCAAGCGCACCAGAAGCAACGTTTGCGTGAAAGTTCTTTCGATGGAAATGGAGAAGGCTGCAATAAAGGTAACAAGTATTAATTAGCAGCAAGCAGGTTGCATTTTTTCAATGAACTCGTATAAAAATTCCCTTTATTAATGAGTGATGGTATTGAACAACTGATTAAATTGTTCTTTACGGTTTTGGCGATAAATCAGAAGCCCTTTCTACCCTTTTGGGTAACAAATACATTGCGTCTAACGCAATGGTCAAAATTGAACTTAGTTCGACTAATCACCGACCTGCGTATTCTCTTCAGCAACATTTTAGTTCCTCTAATGAGTACAATTTGCATGCATAGAAGGCAGCTTCTATGTTTTTGATGGCCGTAGGTCAGTCGTTATTAAAGCAATTGCTGTTAGTCAGTTTCATGTTTTTTTTTAAACTATAAGGAATAAAGCAAAGCATCTTAAATCATAAGATGTTCAAAATATATTCAGTTCAATGGTTAACGTCCGTCATGAAACAACTATCAAATCAGTCGAGCTCTCTGGTGTATTTATTTATTCAGCATTTTTAATGCCATACTGATCTTTATGTGGAATTTTACTTAGTGATTTTTAATGAAACCAATTACGATCATTAAGCAGCTCTTCTATACCTGTGAAGTACGTACGTCTGCTTAACTTAAAGAGACTTTTCTTTTCAAAAAGCTCAAAATATTCGAGTTTTTTCTACATAAAAATGTTTCTTAACATGACAGAAATACTGTCCTAAAACTCTTTTAAGAAATTCGTATAGGAAAAAAAGTTATACCTATATTTGTAACGGTACCTATACGCGTTTTATATGCAAAAATTATGTTACAAAAACTTTAAACGTGTTTTTCTCAAAATCACGTTTTTTGAATTGGCTCCACACTTTTCTCGAAAACTACTCAGCGGATTTTAATAATCCAAAAACGATTCGATTCGTTATAAAAAATAATAGTAACTAAACCTTTAAAAATATTATGTTACACACCCCTCAAAATATGGATTTTTTTTTATTTTTCATAAAAAATTTTATAAAATGATAAAAATATTAAAAATAAAATGTCTTTTAGGTTTTGTTACTAGTATTTCGTCTTATGAATAAAATCCCGTTTGATTTTTTACTCTATCTGTTACAGACCCCAAACTATGGAGCCGTTTAAAAAAAAATCTTTTGGAAGACGCCATCTGCAGTGGTCAAAATGCACTAAAACTGCAAAAAAATATGTTTTACAAAAAATTGTCCGAAAGGAATCAGTTCAATAAGTAAAATAAACTTTTCACAAAAAAAAATAAAAAGTGTCTTTTTTCAATTATAAAAAGAAAAGTCCCCTTAAGTAGAAATAGAAACATGACTATCGTCAATTATAATCCTGCGAGGTAAACAAAATTTTTATTAATTAAAACAAGTTATAATGTTTTTTAATTGTATTATATAATCTGAAGAGGTGTGGCGAATCAGAACGTCTGAACATTTTTCAGCATTCGATTTAATACATGGGACCAAACAATATATTTCTCTCTCTGGAGAATTGAATGGAATAGAAGAGAAAACCCCCATAGATGGAGGTGGGCTACAAGGTAAAATTCACGTAAAATGAAAATGAAACTGCCACAGATGTAGAGGAGGAGCAACAAGGTTAAATTCACGTAAAACGAAACAGGAGTGCCAAAGCAAATTTGGATATGCTCGACTAAAGCAAGAAGTAGACGAGCGGCACCATCAAAAGCAAATGCGATTAGAAAAGGAAAGAATGCAACTTCTTATAGATATCAAAAACCTATTGAAAAGTTTATTGGAATAAGTACCGGCAAGTGAATATTTCGTACATATTTTGTGCATTTAGTATACTACCCTGAACCTGAAAATATTGGCCTACGTGAATATTTCGTAGAAAAAGGTGCAACTGAATTGAATTATTAATTTAAACCAATACCTTTTAAGGAAAATATTTGCTAATTACCTTATTATCTTATAATTTACTATGGTTATAAAATCGAAGTTCGATATCTCAAAACAATTAGACTTGAAAGAAAAAAAGTGAGAAATTTTTATAATTAGTGTTATTTATATAAAGAATACAATACTTTCGGTTCTTAATAGTGTAATTTAAAGCAAAAGTCTTACCCATTTTGAATTGAAACGTTTGATGTTTACAAAAGGCCCATATTTTACACAACAACAAAAGAATCATCTATATAGATCCACTTGGTACATAGTTCGCCCCCACCATAGGTGCAAGACTTGTCTCGTAGTTGCAATGTGGGAACATACTCTATACAACAAACAAAGAATCATCCATTAAGAAATTAAGCAGCTGTCTCCCCCCACATTTACACAATTTATATCATGATACCGATTGGGAACATATACTATACAAAAAATAATAATCATCAAAATCGGTTCCTGCGATACAAAGTTATGCCTAGTAACGAATAAAACAAATTCGGGTCGAATTGAGAACGTATGTCGCCCATGAAGGCGATTATTTATATTATTTGCCTAAAGTTAAATTCTTTGTAAAAAGGATATAGTGTGCAGTATCATACTTTACATACTTTGTACTTGTAGGCAGCACGTTGCCAGAATTTTAATATATTAATTAACAAATGGAGACGGAGTTGGATAAATTGGTTGAGTGGCATGATGACCGCGCCATGGTTCCAGGGTTCGAACCTCGATCTTCAAGTGAGTTTTTAATAAGCAATTAAAAATTCACTCTCAGTCTCTGAGCTGTTGTCTAGCACGCAGGAAAACAAAACCAAGCCATTCAAGTTTCCTCACTCCACTACCCTAAATTCGATTCCAAACAAAGCCATGCTAAACGCATCATAGGTTTGTCCACTGGGATTTGGCAACATCATTAAAAAACACACAAACATACACACCAGTTCACTTTTTATTGGGTGTTTTCGAGTTTGCTACCGAAGCATGCCTCCGGTCACATTAGGGACATGTCAGAACCGCATAAATTGCTTCCAACACAGCTCCTGACTCCGAGTGTTTTGTTTTGTGCGCGGTTTGTGTTTTTGTTTGACGGCGTCAAGAAACGTTAAACTCGAATATGACTGATATACTCAAAAATATTCAGTATATTTCCTGCTTATTTGTTGCTTTTATTAAAAAATTATTACCTCCGCCTGCATTTATTTGACTATTCAAACCGGAAGAAGCAATATTATCAAAATAAATTTGTCAAACGAATTATGCCGAACGTTTTCTTCAATTAATCGCATGTGCTTCTTCTTTTTTATATGTCATTTCCTCCGGTGTCTTGAGTGCCCCTGCTCATTATCAGGGGCCACCGGTGCTAGCACCGGGGACATTAAGTAGCAAACTAAAACACAAGTTTGATTGCTCCGGAGTCATGAGAGTCATGACTCTGTAAACTCGAACACGACTTTGACATTTATTGTCTCCGGAGTTAACTCCGACGCAAACTCGAAAACACCCAAAGCAAACTCGAAAACGACCATTGTCTCTGGTTGCTTTTTATATCTTTTTTGCGCGAAAATGTTGCAAGCTGGGACCAACACTGCCGCCCGACGACTGCCCAAGGCAGGCTATAACTCTGGATGACATCAGCTGTAATTCAGCTGATGTCAGCCAGGATCACGGCCCTGGCTCCAGGTGATCCTGGACCACTGGAAAAAATTATTTAGCGACCATAACAAAAAGTGTGTTTTTACTCCGCGCATTATTTAAAATTGCAATTGAAAATTAAAACAAAGCAACTGCTCGATTGCATGCCTCTATTTTCCAAATAGAATTCTATTGGGAAAGATTGAGATAGGTAACTTCAATCATCTGAAGACAATTTTATTCAATTACCTGAAAAAACGGAATGTAAACGTTTTTTTGTTACCATGCAGAATTTTAGCGATGAGGTTTAGCCGTTTTTGACTTTCAGGACTTCAAAAATTTCTTTCTGTACGCGTTCCCGTATGTCTGCGATTAATCAAATTGATTCCATCCCACTTTACACAAATTGATCTTTTCTTTTGATGGGACTAGTTGGCTTGGGACAATATAGTAGCAAATGAGGAGCTTCCTAACAAGACGATATAATTGCACTTTTGCAAATTTTACAGTAGAGGTCAACATGTAACTACCCTTTGTATCCGTTTGTTCCGAGCCACGTTTTTGAAGTCATTTTAAGTCATTGTTTTAGAAATATTTAATCTGTGATCTTTGGTTGATGGTTGAAAATACCGAATCAAAAAAAAAGTCACATCGATGGATGTGGATTTATCAAGTTTTGTTCTGTTGCTCCTTTAATATCGTTTGCTCATACTTAGATTTTGAACTGAAGTCAAGAGGGCCGTGTACGATAGGTTTTATTCTTTTAAGAAAGACCTGCCTATGAGATCTTCACTGTCTTATTTGCAGCCGAAATATATTTGAATAGCTTATAGAAAGATATACAAGAGACTAAACTGCATCAGTGAGTAAATTTAAATTTTGGCGCAGATCTGTAAATGATATATGCCCTATACGGAAGACACAGATAGTGAATTGTATGATATTCTAAAATTAAATAAATCAAAAAATTATGAAATAAAAATAAAAATAGAGACATTTAGAGAAAGAGGATGACTTTCTTAACTTTCTGAGTTCAAAAATATCATATAAAACAAATAAATTTATATTTTTTTTTGTTTTTTTGTTTTTATACGATGTGGCCAAATCCTAGGGGACAACCCTTTGATGCGTTAGCATGGTTTTGGCCGGAAGGGAATTAGGGTAAGGGAAGTGAGGAAACTTGAGTCTTGTTTTTGCATTGCTGCGAGCTAGACAACAGCCCAGAGACGGAGTGGATTATTTAAATTTCTTAATAAAAGCTCACGGGGTCATCTGGTCTCGAACCCGGGACCCATGGCATGTTGGTCTTGCCGCTCAACGTATTGATCCAACTCCGTCTCCTGAAATGTTTCAAAGTATATGTGCATACATAATTTCCTTTCCATTCTGGGCATACACAAAAATTTCAGTTTTTCACGCTATGGTGGATAGATTGTGTAGGATTCCCATTACCAACGAAACTTGTTATAGAGAGCTTAATGTTATTAGCACAAGAGCAATAAAAATGGGTTCTTCTACAGATACGAATAAAACAGTTTTTAAAAAACAGTTTAACCGACTTCACAAAAAGCGCTAAAAAGGTTAAAATAATTTTTAATTTTCTATCTTTTACGACATTTTGAATTCGGTGCAAATTAAACAAATCAAAGAAATGTCGTAATAGATATGAAATTAAAAGTTATTTTATGCTTTCTAGCGCTTTTTGTGAAGTCGGTTAAACTGTTTTTTGTAAACTATTTTATTCTTCACTTATTAGAGTGTTCATATATACGACTCGAAAAATGCTGCTCGTACGAACAAAGCAATTTCAAAAGTTGCAGAGGTAGTGCAATCTAAAGAGTGAAAACAGAATTATCCAAATCCGTCAACATATCACGAAATTAGCCACGGTCACCCTTTCATACCCTCACCTTAGAAAATTCTTAAAATGGCCCTAGTGCGCCACCGTACGCTGTACAGCAAAAGAGAATTATTGTAGTCAGAGAATCATCGCAGTCACTCTAGGTATAAAATTGTTATCATTTATAAATCAGGAAACGTATTCTGTACAACAGAATCAAAATCACTATATGCCTTATAAAGCTAGGCGCCAAATCTTACCACAAGCCACAATTTTTGGCAGAATACAAATAGATACTCTAAGCATTCAGAATCATCTAAATCAGTCCACGCGTTACAAAGTTAGGTTACCCCTTTCGCCACTACAACCCTAAGTCAACATTGTTCCATGTAGTAGCGATCGGGGAACATACTCTACCAAACAAAAAAAGAATCTTCCAAAGAGGTGTGTGAATTCAGTAATTGGGTAACACCCCTCCGCACACCGCCCCAAATCATAAATTTTTGTGTCGTACCACTGGCAACATAATCTACACATCGAAAGGAGAATCATCCAAATCGGTCCACACGTTACAAAGTTAACCTATCCCCACCCCCCACCCGACACCCAACCGACCAGTGGCTCCCACCGGAAAGAACAGACCTGAGGCTATTCTGCTTAAGCCCGCAAAGGGGAAGACCTTCACGGAGGTACTTAGTACTGTCCGCAAGGCGGTTAACCCCGAGAGCTGCGGAGTCAGAGTGAAGGCCGTCCGGCAGACTAGGTCTGGCGAGGTCCTGCTTGAGCTCGGGCAGTGCACCCTAGAGACCCGGACGGCCTTCTCGGACGCCTTGAAGGGCGCTGTTGGGTCGGCGAACAGCGTCAAGCAACTGATCCCCAGAGCTAACCTGGAGATCAGGGAGCTTGATGGCTGCACGACTAAAGAGGAGGTTACGGCAGCTCTCAAGAGGGACCTGAGAGAGTATAACGGCCTCCTCAAGGTCTCGCTGACCCGCCCCAACGGTCGGGGACAATGCCTGGCCATCGTAGAAGTCGAGGAGACGGCTGCGGATAGGATACTGAAGGCTGCCCGAATCAGGGTCGGCTGGGTAGAGGGCAAGGTTCGTAGGCGGGTGGTCGTTCTCAGGTGCTTTAAGTGCCTGGGATACGGAGACCTGAGCCAGCTTGACCAGACGCGGCCCTCGATTAAATACCTGGGGATGAGCCTCGATTGTAGGCTCTCCTTCTGGGCTGAGATCAAGGGCCGGGTTGATAAGGCGGCTGCGGTGACAGCCGCGCTAAGCAATGTTATGGCCAACATTGGTGGACCCAGACCGCTTACTTGCGGTACAGCGTCGTGCGGCGCTCCGCATCAAGAGTTCCTACCGCACGGTCTCGGAACCGGCGGTGCTAGTGGTCGCGGGGGTCATACCCATCGACCTCTTAGCCAGGGAGCGGCAGTTCGTCCACCGGGAGAAACCCACTCTGGGGGGAGAGGCCGTGAGACTGGCTCGGGCCAGGACAGTGGCGTTCTGGCAGGAAAGATGGGATGGGGAGTCGCGGGGCCGGTGGACAGCTCGGTTGATTCCTCAGCTGGACACTTGGCTGAACCGTGGGCACGGCGAGGTGGATTACTACCTCACCCAAATGCTGACATCCAACCCCCCTCCCGCCCCCGCCCTTATTACAACCCCACCGGATAAAATTGTGCTGTGGTACCAATGGGGGAACATACTCTATACATTAGAAAAAGAATCATCCAACTATGTCCACGCGTTCCGAAGTTAGACTACACACAATCGCCACACCACCCAAACATTTTTTTAACATGGTACCAATCGGGGAACATACTCTACCCGACAAAGAAAGAATCATCCAAATCGGTCCACTAGTTACAAAGCTAGAGTACTCCTCCCCCTCCCCAACCGAGGGCAAATTTTTCATTTTTAGCAATAGGGGATCATACTCTACACAACAAAAAAAAGAGTTATTGAAATCGATTCACCCGTTACGAAGACTGACTGCTCTCTCCCTCCCCACTCCACACTGGGACCAAATTTTTTTCATTCCTATCATCATATCATACTCTATATAACATAAAAAGTATCATCCAAATCTGTCCACGTGTTACGAAGTTGGGTTCCATCACCATTCCCCACCAATACCCCAGCAAAAATTTGTTTGACATGGTACCAATCGGTGAACATACTACCTAACAAAAAAAGAATTGTCAAAATCGGTCTACGCGTTACAAAATTATGCCATACATAAAAAGAAAAAATTAAAAAAAAAATACCTGTCGAACTTAAAACCTCTTTGTTTTTGGGAAGTCGTAAGATAAGTAACATAAGCTGCCATTTATTGAGAAAAAAATTTTATAATATTGAATCCATCATACAAAAACCGTATCTTGGATGGTTGTTGATTTCAAAAAAAACTGTGCTGGTTAGAGACGTCGCATTTTTCCTGCAATATTTTCATAAAACTCGATCAACTCCAATTATTTCAGATGTTGTCACTATACAAACTTAAGAAATAGAGGAGGAGGTTGGTATTTTTTTATACATTTTTCATCATAACTCGAAAACTATGCGTCGTAAAATGAAATGAAAATATGCGTTAAAGTAAAGTAAATTTTTCATTTCCAATCAAGTTGGCCAAGCATTAAGCCAGAAACACATTGGGATACAGTGCAGTGCCGAAACAGTGTACGTATTGTAAACACACATTGAAAGCAGTGCAGTGTTTTCAAAATTAATGTCAAATTAATTTGTGAAGGTTTCATATTTAGATTTTGTGTACTTATTTGAATTATTTAATATGTCGAGAAAAGATTTAATAAAAAATTTATTAATTAATAATTAATTTAAATTGCTCTTGCCCGTTATGCTATTGTCAAACAATGTGTTTTTAGAAATTAGCCTAAACGATGCAGTGCAGTGAATGTGAATTGCTCCATGGAATCACATGAGCTCTAAATTTCACTGCAGTGCAGTGCATTGCAATGCGTTTCAGGCTTTACTTAAAGCTACTCCAAATTTCAAGTGGATAGCAATAGTAGTTCCTGGAATAAGCCCCCCCCCCAACACACACACACACGGGTAAAAGGACAATAAGAAATTGTTGATATCAATTTCTCCTAAATCAAGTTTTTCAATTTGTTAATAGAATTATGTTAACTTCTTTTTCTATTCTATTATTGTATTAATTTAAATTAATTATTCATCTTTTTGTAATTTTCTTTTAGATTAAACAGGAATTAATTTTGTCCTCCAGAAAACTTTAATTTTTTGATATAGGAGATCTCAATATTTAATAACATAAATAAAATAATCTCTTGAAAACTTTTTCAACTTACCCTCCAGAACCACTGAATAACAATATGATTTTTATGATAATCTCCTTTGTAAAGCGTATTATCTCTCCAATCCTTAACATCTATATTCTGAATACCACACATCAACAATTCCAATTCATTCTCGTCGAAAATTTTTAATAAATTTAGTGGGACTATAGATCCAAAACCATCTAGAAAAGCTGTCATTTGTTCTTTAACTCTAGCTACAAATCGCCATTCGATGACTAGCCTAAAAAATACATGATGCTTATTTAGAGACAGTCAGATGTAAGACATATCTTACTTTATGTATTCATCCTTGTTATCGTTAGTAACTTCAATTTGAGCACCATTAGACTTCAATTCCCTCTGACTCGTATGACCGAACGTTTCTTCGTCAACACAGAACGTTAACATAAGCTCACTAGGATCGTTTTCTTTTATCCACAGAAGGGAATTGTAATATTCTGTATCCACTGACTCCATATCCTTAAGATCTATTGCTTTCTGCAACATCATTTTATAGAAAGGACGTATAAAAAAAGCTAAAAAATTCGAACTGTAGTTAAAAGAAAATTCAATTAAATAAAGTACCATCCAAAAGTTTTCCATGATACACAGCCATTCCTGCAACTCGACCTATAAACCTAATTTAAAAAAGTTATAATTTCAAATGTTAAATATTTTGTAAACTTTTAACTTACTTAAAATAACTTAAGTGTTCTTCATTGCACAGACCGCTAAAGGGATTTATTTGTAAGGTATAATTATCCATAGCTGAATACTCAAAAAGTCCATAGTAGGGATTGAACATTTCTTTGGAAAGTAAGAAAAACCATTCTCTCGCTAGGCCTCCATAATCTGCAAAAAAAGGTAGAAATTAAGCATTCTGATTTTCGAAACGTTCATTACCTAAACCAGTTTCGTTCTCAAACTCTACCCATAATTTGGTCTTCAATAAGTCGGTCTTAGTAACAGTGTTTATAATCCTATATGAGTCTTCCAATATAGAAATTCTTCTAACTTTAACTTCAAATTTGTTTGGTACATTTGTCTGAAATCGAAAATATTTGTATATCAACAGCTTCGTTACTGAATTTAGTTTACACATAATTCTTGCATAGTGAGTGGCTCCAAAAATTAACATTATGCGAAAGAAAGGGTTTTGGCGAGTTTGTATTTATATAAATAATTTATAAATTTCAATAAGTTTTATTTGCTTAATTAAACAGCTTTTTTAACCTTCCTGTAACATTTACTGCTTGGCACTTAGAAGATAAGACTAAAAAGGAAAGGCAGTATCGTGCTTATGTGCTGTATATCTGATCGAATTAAAGAAGTGTGAAAGTGGGGAAAGCCATGAGGTTTCCTCTCCTCCTTGTCAAATCTAAATGTCAAATTTACAAATTCTATTGCGAAAGTTTGTTAAAAACAATAATTTATCAGGGTAAAAATGGTAAATTCTTATTATTAGACTATTAGGTGTAAAAGTATTTAAACATATTTTAGTGTTGTAAGTCTAAAAAAAACCACAAATTTAGTGACGAAGTGTGCTGTATACTGCTGCAAAAATAATCGCGTCAGAACGCGAGGGAAATTTTTTTCAGGGAAGGTTATGCTATAGCTATAGCCTTAAGTGCCTCTTTGTTTAAAACACTAATAGTAGCGACAGTTATTTATAATAACAAATATACATTATTTTGTGGTCCTCTAGAACTTTGTTTACATTTGCCAGCCGAGGAATAATTTTACAGAGGGACCACATATCTTTAGATTAAATTATATCTTTGCGCAAATTTTAAATGCAATTAAGGGCCGGCTTCACAGTTGTAGCTTAAGTTCAGGATAAGTTAAACTCAGTTTGCCGCTTAAGCTGAGTGTAAGCCAAATTGAGTTTCACAGTGCTGGAGCTTAAAATCTAATTTCTAATATGACAGCACTGCGGAATTGTGAACTTATACACTATTGTGAATTAATTTACTTAGGGTGTATTTCTTTATTCATTCCGTGGAAGGAATAGAAGGAACAAAATACGCGCCAGAATAAACGGAATAGACGCAATATGTAAACACAGAGGAAAATTCTTTCCAATTGAAAGTTGAAATCAGGTTAAAGCAATTATTCAATAAACAATTTTTGAGGTTTCAGTTCTTTATATTATTTAAAATAAACGCAAAAGACATAATCCAACAATAAATTGTGTATTTATTTACAATTATGACTTTCTTTTCCTTCCCTTTTGATACTAAATTGTTTTTTGACAGTTTTATTCCGTTTAATTCCATCTACAACTTCGGTACAAAAAGAACGCATTCTGAACGCGCCGGTGCTAATAAAAAAACACGGAAAATTAGGAATAGAATATTCCGAACGAATAAAGAAACACATTAGGCGCGTTCCGCTCATTCGGAATGAATAAAGAAATGCACCCTTAAATAATGGTGTGCATGTTTTGATTTGTTGAAGTTTTCACAGGCAAGTGTAATATAAATATTTAAAAAATTAACAAAGACCTTCATTGTAATATTAAACTAATGCTCATATCGTAAAAGACAGTTGAAGTGATATTTAATTAAACTGAGTTAAAGCGGTCAACCTTGAAGACTTAAGCTAAGTTTAAGTAGTAACAGAAGTAGTATTTTCTATTAGAATAGGTTTAAAATATATCATTTCAATATTTAATCATATGGAATAAATACAATTAATAGCTATTTCAAAGACCCACAATAATACATAAAAAGCACTCACCACCACAGAAAAAGAAATACCGACGTTTTACAAACTTACAGCCATTCCTGTTTAGTTTTATTTTATGAAATTATGGGTTGGCAACTTAATTCAATAAACCGCAATAAAATGGCTCGCACAATTAGTCGTACTTTTAATGTCAATTTAATGTGATTTCTATGCAATGAAATTGTTTTAACTGTGAAATCATCAGGCTATTAGGTACAACCTTTCCTATCGTTGAGTTTTAACAGTAGAGGTTTATGTATTTTCTCATTTTATCAAATAACCGCAACAAAATCATTTGAAAGCAATTTCTCAGCCACGACATAAATACAATTACGGGTTTATGTGCACTTGAGTACTTTCACGTAATTATTTCGTAATTATTGATCGCTTCAGAGCTATTTATCTAAGCACTCCCTTCTTTCGCCAATGCATTCTTTCGTCGTCTAAAATATTTATGTGTACAAGCACCCAATAAAGGGTCATTTGTGATGTCTGGATATCTCTTTAAGACTATTTTTGCATTTCAGTGCGAACGGAGACGGATCAATTGGTTGCGCGGCCTCACTCGCATGCCATGGTTCCCGGGTTCGACCCCAGGTCTCCCCGTAGGTTTCAATTTAAAAATCCACTCAGTCTCTGCGTCTAGCTCGCAGCAATGCTAACACAAGACATTCAAGTTTCCTCACTCCTTTTACCCTAATTCCCTTCTGGCCAAAGCCATGCTAACGCATCAAAGGGTTGCCCCTAGCCTTAAGACACATCGTAAAAAAGGTTTTGTTTATATTAAGTCAAATTTCTTATCTCCGCAAATGGCAAATGGTTTCTTCTTTTTAACAGCATTCTTGGCGTGGACTTATTTTTGACCACAAATTTGCTTTTAATTTTGTTAGTTATATTTAAAGCTATGAATGCAAAACCCACAGTGATTAGACGCATGTTGTACTATTATTAAAAAAAATTTACACATTGCTGGACTGCAGTTATGAGGTAAAAATTGGGAATGCTGGAAGAATTGAAGAATTGTGCTCCGTTGTAGCGATGATATTTCTTTGATTATTATTTGTTTCCCTGTGATATGACTCTCTCACTGAAAAAATTTGTATGCAAATAAATAAAAAAAAATTTTCCGCATTTTCCTGTCTAAATCAACAGAATTTTATAGTTGGGTAATTTTAATAGGACCTCACAAATGGGGGAACAGTATCGTTTGCAAGGGTGACTATTTTAATTAGTAGTTATGTTTATTTAAAATAGAAAGAAATACGTTTTGTATAAAACTTATGATAGCCACGAATTTAGTTATCATAGTAATATTCCTGTAAAAGGGTATTATGTTCAAGTGATAGATGTCAAAGACAAGTTTAATTTAGTAATGTCAGAGGATAAAACACATTAAACCGTAAAGCAAAATTATTTTACAAGTGGCGGCATGTCTAGTGTATTTGAAAATTTGTCAGTTATACAATTTTCTTTAGGGAAATTCAAACTATGTATTTCTCGATAGATGATGTGTGTTAAACGCTCGTTTTTTTACACGTATTTAATATTTAGTCAATTAAATATATGAAATATAATCCTTAGTTCGCGTCTTTTCTAGACCAAGAACCAAAACACTAAAAACCAGGGACCGAAAATAACTGTTATTTTTGAATTTTTGAACGAAAAAGTTCCAAGGAAATTGGAGTCGCCAAATCAAATGAAACATTTAGATAATTCTCATTGAGTCCTCCATTGATTTTCGACAGAATTTTTAAAATTTCATTTTTATCCATTCCTATACCACAAAAACAGTTATTTTGGGACACAGAATTTTCACTAGAAAAAAACAGTTATTTTGGACTATTGATTTTTTCAGTTCAAAGTAAAAGTTCCATTTGAACTTTTATTTTTTCTGTTTGATGAAAACTGTTAAGACCTTTCATTTTTTTCTGGCAAAAATAACTGGTCCATTTCAACTTTTACTTTTTCAGTTTGTTAAAAACTGTTAAATAACTCTTTTATTTTTTGTGGTACAAGTCTTTTGCTGTTTACTTGTTTAGGTAGTTACAAATAATAATATTTTTATAGCTGCCAGGGAAAAAATTAAATAGTTTTCAACTCATAGAAAGAAAAAACGGTCAAATAGAACTTTTAGTTTTGCCAGGAATAAATAAAAGGTCTTCTTAACAGTTTTCATCGAACTGAAAAAATAAAAGTTCAAATGAAACTTTTGCTTTGCACTGGAAAAATAAATAGTCCAAAATAACTGTTAGTTTTAATCATTAATTATAAGTGTCCAGAAATACCAGTTAAAATAGCACTTTTTCAGAAAAAAGAGAAAACAGGTACGGTCCATGCTAAAAACATTTTTACACCGATTTTTTACAACTTACTAACTATTACATTTTTCATATTCCTTCTTATAACCCGTTTAGTGACCGTGTTCTAGACTCGTAAGAATTGTTTATATGCCAGTGACTTGACTAAAGACAGTCTCCAACACAAGAATCGGTACAAGTTCCGACGCAAGTATCTAGATGTAGGCTTATATAAATATACTTTTACTTGTTCGACTACTTACCGGCTTTCTAAGCTGACCCTTAAAGAATTCATACTTTTGCTTATAATCTCTAGAATAAGGTACAGCTTGCCCTGCTATATTAGGATTTGATAATCTAGGATCTTCCCACTGTGTCGTCCGGGTATCTTTAAACAAACACATTTTTATTGCAGATCAAAAACAAAAATATACTAAAAAAATCTTACTGTGATCAATATAAAACACTCTCCCATCTGTGTGTACTCGCTCTTCCCACCCTTCCGGAAGTGGTCCTAAATCATCTTCCACTCTCCTAGTTTGATTTGGCATGGGACTTGCCCGACCAGTTCTGGGATCAACCCATGTTGTTTTCCTATTAGTGTGGTCTATGAAAAATGTTCTACCATTGGGAGCTACTTGCATTGACCATCCTGGAGGAAAACTTTCTTCATTGTTTGCCTAAACATTAAAAATAAAAATAGAAAGAAATATCATTTATCTATCTAACGGCATTGTTTTACTTGACCATTTGAAGCGTTATCTTCTATGGAATTTCTTCTTGTTGAAGGTGATGAAGTCTCTGACCTGTTACCACTATCAGCTTGATCCGGATCTTCATTCTGATAAAATATTACGGGCAAAACATAGAAACAAATATAAAAAGAGGGAAATAAATCAATACTATATAAAATTTAAATATTTCGATGAAAGTTTTTTACATTACTAATAAAAAAATTTTTTAAACATGCAATAAAATCTATTTAAAAGCTAGTTTGTTTGTGTTCTATTTTCCGTTTACCTGGAGATGTAATCGTGAACTAGCATGATATTTGGTTTCATACAGGCAATTACAGAAAAGTACCTCAGTACTTATCTAGGTATTGAAGTGTTGACAAGAAAGTGTTCAAAGTGAAAAAACTATGAAAAAGTATAAACCGTATTGAAGTAAAGTCGCCTGTGGCTACTTTGGCTGAAGAAGGGTAAGGAAACGGGAAATTTTGCGTCGTATTGGGTGTAGTGAGTGAACTGTGAAAAATTTTAAAACAATATGAAGAAACTGGTAGTTTGAGGAGAAAACTGGGAGCGGGAGACCTTGGGTCACTAGAAATATGGAAAAACATCATTTGAAGCTGAACTGCTTGAAAAGCAGATTTCTTCCTGCGACAGTTCATCAAAAGGAACTATCAGAAAATCAAATGCGAAAGAATAGAAGACCATGTAGTGTTAGAACAGTGCAGAGAAGGCTAAAAGAAATGGGACTACCTGCTCAACGGTCCGCGAAAAAGCCTTTACTTACAAAACAAATGAAAAAGAAAAGGCTTGAATGGTGTAAAGAACGCGAAAATTGGACTTTGGATGACTGGAAGAAGGTAGTCTTTTCCAATTTATCGAAGTTCAATTTGTTTGGACCGGTTAGCGCCTTGAAATTAAGACGGAGACAAGGAGAACAAGATTGCGTCCAACCAACAGTGAAATATTAGGCCTATATTATGATCTGGGGAGCTATTACGGCGTATGGTACAGGTCATATTATTACTCTAAGGGGACACATCAATGCCAAAAAATATCGGGAAATAATTGATGAAGGTGTTTACCGACCATTGAAGAGCTAACGGCAGAAGTTCCAGAACCAATATTTCAGGACGACTCCGCACCCTGCCATCGGGCTCGCTCTATAAGTATTATTACTCTACAAGTTTATAAATAATATTTTACCGAATAATATAAACTGTTTCATTTTCTGCAGATTCAAAATTACAAGGAGAAACTTGGCATAATATCGCTTTCGTGGCCGGGAAACATTCCGGACCTGAACCCAATCGAAAATCTTTGGGCTATCATGGGAAAAAATATCAAAGAAAAAAAACCACTATATATATTCATTCTTGCTTTTAAAAGAAGTGAAAGAAAGAGCCTCTTAATTAAAAGAAAAGCTCATTCGTGTCCAGAATTTTCCTCTGTTACATTCGGTTACAAAGAGAAGTTATCGTTTAGTCTTTTAATATTATTAATTGAGTTTAAAAATTAAAATGAGCGACATGATTTACAATAGTCTTACAAGGGGAGAATCAAACATGTGAATTACGGATTCCTTCCAGTTTTATATACACCCCGCGCAACAAAAAAAGCCGCACGTGCTTTTCTTTTTCATATTTTTAAGGCTTAATTCGTACTAAATAGTCTCCAAGGTGTCCAAATTGTTTTTAACGGCTATTGATGTGCAATAGCGCTCTTTTGCTACGAATATTCACTGTGTACAGTTGCATACATACATTCGAGACGTTATTAAGGCAAAGGGCGGTGCTACAAAGTACTAATTGCAATTTTAAGTTCAATTTTATAACTTTTAATGTTTGGAAATACATTTTTAAGTTTAATAAAAATAAAGAGATATTGTTGGCTTACTGTATTTTTGAAAACAAATTATTATTATGCGGCTTTTTTTGTTGCGTGGGGTGTACATATGTTATAGGGCACAGGCCCTCCGCAATGCTTAGCTAAACCGGCAAAATATCATTCGTTTTTATTCTCGAAAAAAATCGATTTAAAGTTTTTTTTTACTTTAATTCTTATTTAAATTATTGAATTATTTATATTAATATAAATAAAACTATTATTAATTAAAATTTTTTTTTCGTTGATCTCTATTTATTTGTGATAAAATATGCAATACTAGAAAGTTGATTAAAAAATAAATAAAATAAAATCATTATGGAATATAACTACTTGTTAAAAACCATCACAAAATTACGATAATTTTCCATAATATCAGTTTTGATTCGAGAATTAAAATACATACGTTAAGAAATTATAACTGGTAAAAACTATTATTTATTCACATATAAAAAAACTCTTACATCTTGAACAGTTCAGAGTGTATGAATTGGCCTAAAAAAAGTTTAAATCGATTTTTCTCGAGAATAAGATGAAGAACAAGATCTAGGGAACTCGCTTTTTTTATTCTGATGATATGTACACATCAAATACACAAATACGCACAAATTACTCCTACGGCAAATTAGAGCCAATTATCTTGGAGCCAGTCCAATATAGCCACACCAATTGTTGTTGGCTACGGTCAAAGACGCCTTCTGAGAAGTAAGATTAATTTTATTTTACCAGATACTTAATTATATTTCAAATTCATAAGGTGTCTGTCTTATGGATTCTTGCCATATATATCTAGAGGCTGAGGTTGCTTTTCGTTAGGGACATGATCGAATCCTTTCTGTTTTATCCTTTTTTTTCTAGTAATCCCATAACAGTTTGTGCTTCCTTATTTTTGTACCGTCTTCGGTCGCATTAATGTTCGGGTGAGTGTACCGAGGACTGTGAGGCAAGATCCCACACCGAACCGGAGAGCTAAGCACGGCTAGCTAGGCGGGCCCCTCACCTCTTCGGTCACCGACCAAGCCTGCACGGCTGCTATAACGCTCACCCTGGTAATTCCTTGAACCTTTCCCTATTCCGTTTGGTTGTGAGCACAGACTTAGTCGGGGTTCTCACATCCCTCATCCAATCGCTATGAAGTGTCAAAATCACACGCCAGCTTCAAAATAGGCGACTGAGGATTTAGATGCAAGTTCCGGCATGGGAGAATTAGAGATCAAACGCACAAACTTGACACATTTATTCGTTACTATGAAATTTGTTTCTATTGCCACACAATTTTTGGGCATGCGCTTTATTTTTTGAAACGGTTTGGTTGTCTGGAGGCAACCAAAATGGCTGAGAATTCCTACCCGGAATTCGGAGCTATGTAACGTTTTTTTAAAAATCACGTTTGTCACGTTTTTTGAAAATATAGAAACCCAAGAAAGCTATTTTGTTTATTTTGAACGGTTGCTTTTTTTTAATTTTTGACAATACAAATTCAAAGCCGACTTCCTGAGATTTGTATGGTGATATCGGAAATTCATCTTTACAAGAAATAATGTTAAACGAGAAAATGGAGACGTTGAACTAGAAGGGATCTCTAATTATCGAAAGATTTTAAAGCGAAATGACGTTAAATGAAGATATTATTGAACAATGGAGTATGTGAATTACTTTACTTACTGTGTAGTAAATATATAAGGAAAAGATCTAGATCTAGATATCTATTTAACTGTTAAAGTATTCTACAAAATATTTCTCTAATGCCTAGAACACTCATTGAAAATAATTCAATTACAAAAATTTCAGTGAGATCAATGTCATCGTCGTCTTCACTTTCGGTTTGTGAATTTGTCGTGTAAGTTGAATCGCTTTCAATACTGTTTGTTCGCCTTAGACTAATCGCACTATCTTCTATATTATGTTCTTCATCAGAACTTGCTGGTTCAGATGGTATTGACAACTCCTTTCCATATAAATTATTGCATGCATTAACAAAGTCAGAAAAGTATATTTGTAATAAAAAAGTCGTGCAAATAGCTAAATATGCACAAAACATGCTAAGTAATGTCTCATTAAACCCTAAATATTTACCTGATTTCCTTGAGTTTCTGAATTATCAACACTAATATGAAACCGCCGATGAAAATCTGAAGCAACAGCATCTGTATCTTGTCGATTAGTATCACCTCTAGAATATTTTAACACAATAAAATAAAAACAAATTTACAATTTCATTATTTACAAAGTTGGTCTTTCCCATTGAGTCGTTCTAGCTAGGTGATTTAAGTAGTAGGTCCTACCGTTTGCATCTTGCCTTTCTTCCCAGCCGGATGGCAATGGTTCTACAGCTGATGAAAAAGCACTCTAATAAAGCAAAGTTTTTATTAAATATGAAAATCAAATCTAATAAAAATTACAGTGACTTGTTGAGAAGTTACGTTGTTCTCAATATGTTCCCAGTCGCTGTCGCTGGAAGCAGGTGAATCTAGATTCCTTATGTAAGCATGATATATTTCTAGAGTTCCCTTAATTCTGGACTTTGCACTAAAAATATTAAAACATTCGATTAGTTTTTCGTCATGATGAAGAAAAAAGGTTATAAATAACTGCTATTTGTTTAGAACAGAACAGTTGAGAGTCAAATTATCACGATATCGAAGTAGTAAAAATAAACATTGATGATTTTAATATGTATGGTAAAAAAAGGCGAAAAAAGCGGCGTTGAAATTAAAAGTGTTCAAGATTAACTCTTGTTTCTCGTAGTACGTCATAACCAAGTAGAAAATTGCTTTGTTTTTCAAACAGGTGATCACTTTCAAGAGCCTTTATATAGTTAAACTGAATTTATATTTCCCATTGTTCTGCTCTTTGCGAAATATATTAATTAAGCGAATGACAGTAAAATTCAGGTAAAAAATGTATATCTAAATTAATAATCAGAATCAACAGAGAACAAAAAGTAGAAACTGAAAAGAAAGAAAAAACTTTAAATAACTTGAAGTAAAGCAAACTAAAGAAGTTAGTAAACATACCCTACTGACCTTCTGGGCCGCAAAGGGTAACTTTTGGATGCAATCACTCGCCCTTCTTGCTCTCGTGGGAGATTTACTAAAGTTAACTCGACCATTCCTAAGAAATCGTCGCGTGTCAGTCGGTTTTCGTCGAACACTTGAAAAACAAGTTTATGCTCATTAGGCTTCACCTGTAAAAAAATACAGATATTGTTTTCAGTTTTAAACAAAAAACCTGTACTTTTAAAAATTTAGAAATTAACATTAGTTGTACAAGTACAGTGATGTAAAATAATAATAAAAAGACAGAACTTACAAAATAAAACTGATTTCTACTACATAGTGGTAATGTACAGTCAAAGAAAAAATTGTATGGCAGGTGGAGGGCAACCTAATCGATTATGATTTTTAGGGTGATCATTAAATTTAAAATTTATTTTATGATCTATAAAAATCTAGCTTTCCTAACCAAACTCTTTCTTTTTTTCGTTTCTCTACCTGATTTCCTCTTGGTACACTACCATTCAAAAGTTCAAAATTAATATATCCAAAAATGTATTTTCACAATGAGTTTTTTTTAAAATACTACGATATTGTTACTCTCTTTTTAGATATTTCATTATTCTAGTAATACAAATTTAGCTAAAATTTGTCAATTTTTAGATATTAACGTAAAGGATTGTGGTATTAATTATCTAGATATCTGTGACTGTATTTGCGATTCTTCCCTATTACAAATAACGGTTCCATGTCTACTCGGAAACCGTGCTTGGTATTCTCGCACAACCTCAAAATCAGTTCCGTCAATGAATTATGATTATTATTAATGGGTTACCCATATGGTGTAAAAGAGTCTCAGCCACCCTCAGGAAGGCAAGTTCTTTAACTGGGGAGAATAGAACATCAACCGGGCTCAGAAATTCCCGACTGAATATTCCCCATCGAAGCCATGACAAGGCAGGTGGCCAGATAGATAACCTGATAGCAACCTGAGATCCGTCTTATTTAAGGTGGTAGTATCATTATAAGCATACGCTCTAATAAACGCCTGAGTAAGCTTGAGAATTTTTCTTCTTCCGCCAATGAAACAGACGTGAAAATAATAACCGCTTCATCTTTAAATGGAAAATCAGCCATTTTTATTCGCCTCCACTTAATTCAGTTTGTGGCTTTAATATGATGTCCTTCTCTCGCCGTTTTATCGGAAAGCGATACCAACATATGAGATTTCCTTTGTATGATGAACATATATAATGATGTCATAAAATCTCAACTAATCGATAGCACGATCCTTTACGTTGCTACATATAATTCAATTAAAATCAATTAAGTTCAATAAACAGTTTTTGACCAATTTATTCTAAGCTCATTTACTCGAATATTTAATAAGTTACAACGACTCACAGGTTCGATAAAATGTTCATCCAATTTGTTAAGATGTATTTATTACTCTGTCAAAACATACTGGTCAGTATTCATTACTTACAAAATAGAATTATAAGCCAATTGTGGTTAAGTAAATATATTTTACAGTGAGAAGTGAAGAAGGGTGTAGTGGTTTCATTTATAAAAAGTGTACCAGATAGATCTTGGGACTTATAGTATTCTTCTTTTTCGCCTTGATATTTTTAAGCAATTTCATAATATTTGTTAGATCATAGTAATTTTAATACTTAGTTACCGTAGTTTGTGCTTATTATATATTTTTTCGATTTAAAGTATTAAGACCGGTACCGGCTAATGTTTTAGGAGAATCGGTTTCATTATTGAGTAAAGGTTATTCTCATCGGGCGATCACTAAAAGATTACATTTACCTATTGGCACTATTAGCAACTACAGAAAAAAAAATTTAATTTGTACACATGAAAAAATCTTGTGAACATTGAATTTGGTCGCCGTAATGTCTGCTAACATTACAAATCGCAAACGCACTTCATCCTAATACAGACGCCATTGCTCAACATTCAAAGCTCCCCCCAAGTCTCAATCCCATGAGTTTGAGTATGTTGGAACATTTTAGTGTTCCTCGTCCATTCATTCCGTCCACACGAACAGTGGAACGGCTGACTAAATGGATAGTTGTTGATGTAAAAATCTCGTGTTATTACCTTTGTAATTGATAGTCGTGATATATTTTTTAAAGGAAGAAATCTTTCAGCACTTGTGGATTTTGGGGCTCACAGCAAAGAAAAGTAGTGCTCTGATAATTTGGAACTCATTCAGGTTCAAAGCAGGTTAGATTGTATTGAATTCAGGAGATATATTAACTCTCAAGGGAATGAGACAGTACAACTGAGAATAAGAATATGAGCGCCCACATGATACTAAAAACTAAACATATTTCGTATTACAGTGCAAGTATATTTAATCGCGAACAAACAGACAGTTCTGGTAGTGTAGACTCAGAAGTGAATTCGACAGACGACATCTTCTTTGTGCAGGTAGGCTCTGCTAACACAGTTAACGCTCTTTCGCCATCTGAAACAGTAGAAGATATTTCCCCAACTCTAACTGACTGTACTGCTTGCAATTTTTTAAATTCATGTCAGTTATTTCTACTTCTGCGGGTTACCCAATCACCCCCGATCTCATTTCAATGTTTGATGAAGATATTAGTAAATCGACAACAACAACGGCACCATCTATAAATTATAGCTCCCTGCTACAAGTAGAGGTAAATGAGGAAATGACTGGTACACGGCAAAGAGAAATGCAGTGCGACACATTCGATCCTTACGTTTGCATTAAACATCTGCCACCTTTAACTATCGAAATGGGAGCAGAGTGTCCTGCATCGCCGCTGAAAAGTCTTGAATTCCGCCTGGTGCTAGATTTGGATGAAATAGTAGTTCATTGTAGTTTACAAGATTTATCAGATGCAAGTTTTAAATTTCTTGTCCTATTGCAGGGTTTTAAATATACAGTACTCATGCGTACTCGGCTCTAGCTTCGTGAGTTCTTAGAGAAGGTTTCAAAGTTGTGAGAAGTTATTCCACTTACTGCATCCAAGAGAGTGTATGCTGATAAGTTGCCAAATTTACTTGATCCGGAACGAAAATGGATTAAATATCGACTATTCAGGGAACACCGCATCCTAAATTAGCAACATTTTTACAGATCCAGTAAAAAGTTTCACTTCAAAAAAGAACTATCAAAAACGCTTTTTTAAGTTATAGCAAGTTGTTTGCACCGACTTCAAAATGTCATAATAGATATAAAATGAAAAATTATTTTATGCTTTTTAGCGCCTTTTGTGAAGTCAGTTCAAATTTTTTTATTTTTTACTTTTTAGTGTCTTCATAGCAATTTCAAAAGTTGCAGAGGTGCACTAACAAAGTTATTCGAATCCCCTTTAGTACCCTCACCTTAGGAAATTACTAATGATCCTAGTGCGCCACTTTTATCTATACAGAAAGAGAGAATTATCGTAGTCAGAGAATCATCGTAGTCACTCTAGGTACAAAATTGTTATCATTTATCAGTCATTTATCAGGAAACGTATTCTGCACAACCGAATCAAAATCGGTCTATGCCTTATGAAGATAGGCGCCGCCCATCCTCTAACTCTCACCATAAGCCACAATTTTTGTCAGAATACAAATAGATACTCTATGCATTTAGAATAATCACGCGTTACAAAGTAGCAATGGGGGTTCATAGAATACACAACAAAAAGGAATCTTCCAAATAGGTGATTGAATTAAGAAATTGTGTAACGCCCCCACCGCACACCACCCAACTTATAAATTGTTGTCGTCGTATTAGTGGGGCAACATATTCTACACATCAAAAGAAGAATCATCGAAATCGGTCCACGCATTACGAAGTTAGACTACTCCTCCCCCTCCCCCAACCCCACCTTAGGAACAACTTATTCTCCTATTAGCAATGGGGGATCACACTCTATACAACAGCAAAAGAACCATCCAAATCGGTCCACACGTTACAAAGTTAGGTTCCACCCCCCACTCCCACCATACAATACGCTGTATTATAAGTTTCGGGGAAATTGAAGTTATTTACTATGGGTAAGGCGAAAAGTTGTACCTCAGAAGAAAGAGCAATTATCTTAAATTTAAGAAAAGAGAACTACTGCTATGCAAAGATAGCCAGAAAATTAAAAAGATCAAAAAAATTAGTATTTGATGAAATGTTATTAACATATCAAGATTATGAAAAAACTTATATAACATGCAGTTTACTTTTCTTAGCACATCATGTCTACTACGTGTTGAAAATGAAATAAGTTGTGCAATGTGCAGTTGTGGAAAACGTCAGATGCCGTATGAAGTCAAGGCCAACTCAAAACTGTGGTGACTTAGTGTGGTGAAAATGAATAACGGAAATTGCTAGAACTAAGTTGCTGAACTTTCTAGAATTAAGTTAAGTAGTATAAATAGGGCTGCGTAGCAGTCAAGTGAGTTAGTTGTATTTTAACCAGTGAAGTGATAAGTGTTAATTATTAAAGTGAACGTAATATTGTGAAGAAATATTGTCAAGGAAGTCGTTAAACGAACTAATTAAGTGAAGTGAATAAACTTGTGAAGTGGGATTAATTAAGAAAGACTAAAAAGTGAACTTACAAAGAAAAGTGTGACTGTGAAATTAAAGTGAAAAAGTGCAGCAAATCTGAATATGGCGCACACTGAAGGATTTACGTATTCAAAACTTGAAGGGAGAGTTAAGTTAACGTTCCCTACCTACAACTGGAAATAAATGTGTGCTAGTAGCGGTACTACAAGAAGCTATGGAAATGTAAGGAAAGGATTCAGAGGCTTTTGTCTTTAAATACGAGCTAGAAGAAGAAGCAAGTACTCCAAGCATGACAGATCTTCTCAATGCCCTGATGTGTGAGATGAAATTTTCCAAGGAAGAATTAAAAGCATCAATGGCTGAACATAAATCGCCGACTTGAAATCAACGAAGTCAATCGGGAACGCATGTTTAGATCATTAAACAACGACATTTCAAAGGTCCTCGCTTGGGGCAGAGCAAATCGTGTTACGTTTAATGCATCCAAAACTCAATGCTGTTTAATGTCCCTTAAAAAACGCCCAGTCCACCCCCAACCCATTTCAGTCGACGGAGTGAATATACCCAATTCACCCTCCCTAAAGATCTTGGGTATTGAGATATCCAGCAATCTTAGCTGGACTGATCATATATTTGCAATCGCCAAAAGTGCGATGAAATGTTTAGGTTTTCTACAGAGATGTAAGAAATATTTCACCCCACCCGACTTAGCGTTGATCTACAAGTCCCACATTAGGCCTAGACTTGAATATAATTCCCATATTTGGGCAGGGGCAGGACACACCGCATTGTCCGCGTTAGACAAAGTTCAGCGTAAGGCTGTTAAACTTATTGGCGATTCCTCAATCTCTGAGGGCCTTGACTCTCTTGAGCATCGACGGAATGTCGGTTGTCTCTCACTCTTTTATCGCTATTTCCATGGCCATTGTTCTAACGAAATCGCTAGCCTGATTCCTTGTAGACTCATTACAACGCGCGATACAAGATCTACAAGTCGCTCCCACCCCTTTACTCTCCGGGTCAAATTTGGACGTACCGTCAAATTTCGGGAATCTTTTCTTAGCAGAACAACACGAATGTGGAACAGTTTACCATCTTCTGTTTTTCCCTCGTCTTATGAGCCTGAAACTTTCAAACGGGGCGTACATCGACACCTCCTTCACTCAACCTCCTAACCCATTTCCCTCATCCTTAATTCCTTTCTTGCCAAGGCTGTGCTTTAGCATCATAGGGCATCCCCTGAGCTTTGGCAACATCATATATAAAAAAAAAATAAAAAAAACGATGGAAGGTACCGTAAATGAGTTAAAGTCAGCAATAGAAGAATAGAAGACTTCATCAGCCTAATTAAAGTCAGCATTGGAAGAAGTGGGATTCATTATGAGTTAAAGTCAGCGTTGGAAGAACAGAAAACATCGATGAAAGGTTTCGTAAATGAGTTAAAGTCAGCATTGAACAGAAAACAGCGATTGAAGGTTCCGTAAACGAGTTAAAGCCAGCAATGGAAGAACAGAAGTCATCGGTAGCGGAACTTAAAGCATCGGTTGAATAAGTGAAAGCTGAAATAGAAATTTCCGTATGAAAACAGGTTGAGGGTTTAGAACCAGCTGTTGATACGAAATTTGAAAACATAGAGAAAAGATTGGAAGAAATAGGAATTTCTGGACAAACGAATATTAAACAAGTTTAATGCGAAATGGAACAGTCAATGAAGAAAAACTTCGAAGAAATCAGCACTGAAATAGAGTGTCCAGAAACAGAATTTATCGACTTTATCTACAGACGTAACCGTAAATAAAAGACTTCATCCTCGAACATTTGGCGGCCAAACGCCCTGGCAAACATAGAGACTTTAGTTCGAGACAGCAATGAACTTTTGGATTGATGAGGAAGAAGCTACAGCTTTAATTGTGGCACTCAGAGGAGCAGCCGCTGAACTATTACAGACTATACCAGCAGAGCTAAGGTACGATTATTCATCTTTAATACAAGCTTTAGAGTTACGATACGGCAACCAGTACATGCAAGAATGCTAACGCCTGCAGCTACTAAGTCGAACACAGAAGGATGGAGAGACGTTGCAGCAATTATGTGCAGACGTAGAAAAGCTGACACATTTGGCTTATTCCACGTTTAGCCAAGATTATGTCAACGAGGTCGCCAGACAAGCATTTACGTGACCTGCAGCAAGCTGTACGACTGGCCGGAAAGAACACCAACGCTGAGGTTTTGTCTTACGCTCTGGCATGGGAGGCAGCAAAACAAGCCTCCAGAAGACCTATTTACCAAACAGGTGCTGGACCACGTCAATGGCTATCTTCCGATTAAGAGGAACTAAGGAAGAAGGAAGTGTCGGAGAAAGAAAACGAGTCAAGAAGCTGCTGGAAGTGCAGAGAAGAAGAACTACTCGAAAATGTGAATAATGGGAATGTGTCACCAGACGAGAAGATTGAATCCCTACGGACATCAAGCAGAGGAAAGCGAAAACTGCAGACTGTGGATCAGGAATTGCAATATTTCGAGAAGGCAATGGAAACTTCAATGGAGGAAAGGCCTGAATTGACAGAGGAGTTGGAAATTCAAGAAAGTAAGCCAATCAACGCTCAAACAGAGGAAGATGAGATTGTTCAACTACACCGGAAATTGAAGGAGGCGGAAGAATGCAATCAGAGTCTACGTTCTCGGCTGGACCGGCTTTCGTGGTGCTACAGGGATCTTCAGCTACATAACACCCAGCTAGATGATAAATGTGTAAATATACGAGCTAAGCGTGAAGGGAGGGAATGAAGGAATTTGAGATAAGTGACCTTAATTCTTTGTTCGAAGAAGAGAAATCTGATGGACAACTAGAGAAGCAGTTTCACTTAAATGCCTGTAATTCCTTTCAAGGACATCGCATCCTTTCTAATGGTACGCAACATGCCATAATCCACTTACAACATTATTGGACCTCAAACATGAATATTGAGAAAATTTTGCACAAAATGTTATGTTATCCTTGATCCTGTTACACCAAGGATATAATTTTTTTTTCTTTTCTTAAGAGCCTCTCTGGAAGCTCTTTACAACAAAAAAAGAATTAACTCGATATCTGAGGCCATTCAAAAGTTATTGAGATTTTGATGCTGCTCGAGAAATGCTATTTTTAAATTAAGTGTTTTAGGTGGCCCCCATCCTGCAGAACACACATTTCTGCTCTCGAAATAAGAAACCTTTTGATGATACCTCCAAGTCTAGGTTTATTTCTGATTTGGTCGCAAGCTGTACAGATTTTTTGCCACAATTGCTCTACTGATCTTATTTCTGAACCATAGACAAGGTCTTTTAAATGACCCTATAGATAAAAGTCTAATGGATTCAGATCAGGAGATCTTGCTGGCCAACACACAGGGTCCGCCGCGACCAATCTATCTCCTTCCATAAGCTTCGTTCAGGTACTGTCGCACCTGAACCGAGAAATGGGCAGGAGCGCCCTCGTGTATAAACCACATATTTCTTCGCAAAGCTAGTGGAATATGGTTCGTCTAATTCTTCTTCAAGGGGGCCACGTAAGAACTCAGTTTAAAGAAAGGCAAAGATTTGATGGACGAAGTGCTGTGTCAGGTGCATGCGTGGTTGTGTTAATCAAAGTGCTGATTGGCATTTTTACTAACTCTTCCCTCTTCAGATACATGCGTCTCGCATGCTAGAAATTCAATGCGATAGGCCGCATGTCTTGCAAATTTACATTAGTTGGTGGTGTGGCTCCGATGTACCTTTGGCGTCCTGCTATCCTTGGCCTTAGCAGCAGAGCTACAACGGACAGGCGATGATGGTACTCAGGCCTATCACTAAAGACTGTTGAAAGTTTGAAGAGAGCTTATCTAAATGTTTCTCATTTTTCAGGTGGAGTTCGTGAAGATAATCAGTATCGACTTTAAGCTTCCCTTCGGTGAGGTTGGCCTGGAAAATCTGCGGTAGGGGATGAATGTTCTGACTTTGACTGTTAATGAATTCCTGGTCCTTTATTTTGATGCTGTCGTTACAAAATTGAACGATGAAGCTTCCATTCATGTGCTTGGTGGTGTTGTTCTCCTCTAGGTTTTCGACAAAATTGCTAAGGAATATAGTATTCTCGTTGATGATTTCTACTATTTCGTTGTCGTTGTATTGGTAGTCTCACTTTGCTTTAGTTAATTTCACTAACTGGGCGATACATTCCTTGTAGCTGAGTTTTTCCAGTTGGTTTTAATGACATACTGTCAAGTTCCTCACCCTACTGCATGTTTCTTTTAGTCCGAACAGCTCCTCTCGACTGACAAAAAGCTTGTAATACCTGAGGTAGGCCTGTTTTCTGCCCCGTATCGTTGGCCTGACGGAGAGGTAGGTTGCGAATATTCGATGGCGTCCACCTCATTCTCGTAGAGGAGGGTTTCGAGCTGCGCTTAGATGCGATTTATTTCCTCCTTGTCCAGGAGATTGGTGTTTATGATTCCGTTTTTCGCTAGTAGTTCTGCCAAGACCAGTTGTCTTCAGTCCTCAGTTGTCTTCAGTCCTCTACTGGTCGACGATGGAGTTGTATTGTTTTAGTATGTGGTCGGCGGTTTCCATTAGTTTGTTATTAATCCTGTATTGTTCGTTGTTATTAGATATCAGTGCGTTCTGGATCTTTAGTATGTTGTCCCAATCTGTGGAGTCTGGCGATCCAGCGATCCATCTCCACGCTGATCACAACTAATTGATGGATCTCTTCATTCTGTTGGGTTTTCCCTTCAACCTAACTAACATTTGCCGGATCTGGTTTCTTTGGAGTTGTAATTGGGGCTGTAGAGTTTCTATTGCGTAAATTTCAGCTATTGTCCTGTTCAAAATTTCCTCGTCATCGTTCAGGTTTACCACGTGAATCATCTTGACATTACCGCTTATAATTCTCCCGTTTCCCTGCTTGATGGTCACAATTGGTCAGGCCTATTCAAAGATGTGGGCTGGGTTGGAGTAAGACTGTTGGGTCTGTGGGCAGGCCTTCTTGTTGTATACTTAACATGACGTTGGTGCTGGTTTTACCGTCAACACAGACGGAGTTGGGTTTGTCGTGCAGATAGGCTAGAAATAGACGAACGAATAAATGCGACGGTCCCGTAAACGGGACAAGAGGTATCGTCCATCGCTGGAATCAGCAGAACGCAAAGTCAATTTAACTGTAGGTGGGCCTAGGGGATCGATATATGAATGATGTTCGGATAAAGGAGTTTTGGTTAGCGGAATGGGCGGGTTAACGGAGGTAGAAGTTGTTTGAGACGGGGCGACAGTGAAGGAGGATGACGGCATGCAATTAGGTGGGCATGCGGAGGAGGTAGCGGGTGCAAGGTTTGGTGTATACAGAGGAGGGGTGGGACAGACGGAAATCGAATCAGAGGTGGTGGAGTGGTCGAAAGAAGTTGGCTTGTGGTTAGGTGGGCACACGGATGAAGTTGGGAGTGCATGGTTAGGTGGGTGCGCTGGATATACAGAACTCAAAACAGTAGTGGTTGGGTTGTCGGCTGGAATGGACGTGTTCGAGGGCTTCGGTGTAAATGGAACAGGGGTAGGGGAAATGTAGTGGCCTTTATGTAGGTTGTTACGTTTTGTTTTTTTTACATATAAGTATTTTCCTCGGCTCCGTCCTGAAAGTAGAACAAATGAGAAGGGAACAAGGAACCAAAAGTTATTTTAACTTACCTGTACAGTGTGTTGTCCTTAAATCCAATATAGAAGTGGTGCTGCAAAAGATTTTTGTTTAATTACAGATTGATAAGGAAATCATTGATTACTTACCTGGCTCTAGCTGCGCTGGCCCAGATTGCACTTCGAAGTCGCTGCATCCATATTCATTTCAGTTTCTTACGACCGCTCACCTGCAGGAAACATCGCACGTCAACTGCAAAAATAAAATACTCAAAATATAGTACTCACCAATGTGGATTATAGCACTAACCGGCATGGATTAACGTTAGACTCCGTCTAGTAGCAGTTTCAATCATGTGGTATACCTCGAAGATATCCTAAGAAGAAATTGTTAAAAACATGTTTGTGAAGAAGGTATGACATTAATTTACTTACGTACGTTCCCTGGATCTCTCGGATGACTGATTAGATGCTGCAAGTATAGAGAGTTTTAGCATTAGTTAATTTCAATTTAGATAATTAAAATAATTAGCAAAGCTAGGTTGAATATTTATGTAATTTTAGGAATATCAGAATAAATAAGCTCTAAGATTTAGCTAAAGTAAACAGAAATTAAATGAAGATTAAAGCTTATATTCGGTTTAGTCTAATGAAATAAAATCATAAAATAGGATTAGTCTTAGATTTAGGAAATTAATTTTAAGCTATTTGAATTAAAGGATAGGAAGAATTAATTAAGCAAGGAAGGACAATTTAATGAAGAATATAAATTTGGAAAAATAGGATTAGTCTTAGATTTAGGAAATTAATTTTAAGCTATTTGAATTAAAGGATAGGAAGAATTAATTAAGCAAGGAAGGACAATTTAATGAAGAATAAGAATTTTTACCTCAAAATATGATGTCAAGCCCAAAAATGGTTAGCGCAAGCAATTTTCCGTTTAGCCTGAAATAAAAAGAATAATTAGAAATTTTCACTTACAAAGTAATTATTAGAGTAATTAGAATGATTTTGAAGTACTTACCTGTCCTGGGCTTCCTCACAACACTTCAAAAACACATAAAAGGCGACCACTTAACCTTAAAATAAACTGACCGGATTTACCTGCGAAACTTTATTTCCCGAAAGTAAACGAATGACTTATAGGGCTGTTCGTAACCCAAAGTTTGAGGTGGTTCTTTATTAAAACACGGAACGATAAAATAAAGATATTCCGAAGCACGTGAAACCGAATGTCAACTTCCGACAAAAACACAGATTTAGTCGACTTCCTGCCGGAATAGAATTTTTCCAATTATACAAAAATGATTCAAAATTCACAAAGATCATTTTTATTGGAAAATATAGAATTTAATTTTATTAAATTTATACGATTTCCCAGTATTTGAAGAACATCCCCGGAAATCGGCATAATAGGGGCGATTAATTTATAAGACCACCCACTTTGGTAGGTGAAGCGCGCAGTCCGGTGACAGATTTTGGCAGAAGAACATGAGTGGAAGTGAAAGTTTAAAATAAGCAAGTAAAAGGCCCAACAGAAAAGGAAAAGTTATAGCTGAAGGAAAAGTTACTGGAAGAAAAGCAAAAGTTATAGAGGAGAAAATAAGTGTGAAGACGTCGAAGGAAATCGAAGGAAGGAATTCAGGACGGTTAAAGATAAGTAGTTTTTTATATATAAGAGTGAAGATTTCTAGTTTTGTTTCCTTGTTCTTTACTTTGGTTTTGATTATCTTTTGTTTGGTTTTGCGCGGACCTATTTTGGGGGTTTAGTTGTTGCCGGAGAGGTTATTTTGCAGATATTGAACTAAATTAAAACCAAATCCATTGTTGACATTTATTAGATTTATGCATCATTTGTTTAATTTTTGAGTCATTTATTGAACTTTACTCACTAATTGTTAATATACGTATAAGTTTTGTTGAATTTATTTTGTTTTACAAAATTTTGCTCCAGCCACATTCGAGTTCGCGGACTCTAAAACCGCGTGGCGCCCAAGAAAACAATCCCACCTACGACCCTTCCTCCCTTAGCTAGCATACTTTATGTGCTTAAAGGAAGCATATAACAAGGTACGACGGGGCAATTATTAAAAAACAGAATATCGGGTCACAGGTCAGATTTAAAAAGGAAAGCAAATAAAAGACGGCCCTCACCGAACACTGTTTAGACTTGCAATATTTCCTGATTTAAAAAAAAATCGGAATACTTTGCAAACAAAAACTAACAAAAGAGAATGGCACTTGAAGCTTTAGACATATGCAGTACGAGAGGGACCATCAATACGAGATCATATGTACACAGATAACATTAGTGCAAGTTATTGATTCAACTTACTTTTACAGGAACTTCAGAACTTGACAAATGGTGTTCACCATAAAAATTACTTTTATAAAATAGATTTGTTTTTATGACTCTCGCTTTAGTAATTAGTAGTTTTGTTAACTTTTTCAGGAAATTTTTCTTAGATTTTGTTATTCTTAATTGTTATATTTGTAAGATTTGATATTTTACCACATACCTGTGAGTTCATGTGTTTTACTTTTGCACAGGCCGTACAGTAATGCGGAGCTCTGTTGCAGGTGACCGTTTATTTCTCGCGCTATCCGTTGGAATCTTATAGACAACACTACTGGAGCTTGATCTGATATCCTACAGGTCCGAGTCGATGTCGACGGACACGGAGGATTGTCTGCTCGCCGGGACCCAGGTTAAGGCAGACAGAAGTCCAGTTAAAAAAGCTGCCAGGCGGAAGGCTTACGTAGAAAACGTCTGTTTGGTGCCGCAAAGCACAAGCTCGGAATTCTGTCCTCCAAGCCGGAATCACTCACAGAGAAAGAGCGTAATAGTTTGGCATAGGCTTAGGAAGTCATAGCCAAAAATGCAGCAACCCGACCCAAAAAGAAGGAGCCTGATCGCGGTAACTACTTCGCTAAGGAAGCTACCAAGGATAAGTGGCCTTTGATATCGGAAAGTGCTAAACCCTCCGCTAAGGCTCCGAAAGCGTCCGACGGCTCCGTTGCGAAAGCGAGCGAGTCTACGACGAGTAAGCGTAAGGATTGGAAGAATAAGAGGGGCAGCCCAGCTGAGGAGACGGGCAGCGAACCTAAGAGGTTGAAGCCAGATTATAATAAACCAACGGCCACCAAACCTGGTTCCAGTAACTCAGGCTCGAGGGATAAGATGGAGCCTGGCCTTCGTACCAGCACGTGCGAGAAGGAAACGGCCAAGATGCCTTTCAATGAGGTGGCAATGGATAGCCTTAAGCTAGCATTGATTGACGAAAGCAACTAATACGGGCGCTATTCAGACGAGCAGTGGAAAATGAAGAAATAATTGTTGAGCGCCGTTATTAACCACATCCTCAAAAACTCGTTAGTAACTGCGCCTGTGTTTAACCCATCCAGGTGGAAGCATGGTGTGAGAGTCCTGGACTGTAAAGATCTGGCTACACACGGCTTCACCATCAAGGCGATTTAGGGGATGAAAGCACAATGGGAAGGATCTAAATTGAAGCACGTCCCATTACACGAAATTCCGACGAGACCGAGAGGTAGGGCAGTCATCCCAGAGGTGGAGGCCGATAAGACCAACCTTCTGCAGGTGCTACAGACGCAAAACCAGCGTCCCAATCAGGGATTGGCAGGTTTTGAAGGTAGACTATAATATGAAAGGTAGACTTCACTTCGCGGTCGGTGAGCTGAGGGATCAGAA
Source organism: Leptarthrus brevirostris (assembly GCA_964036015.1). Classification (NCBI taxonomy): domain Eukaryota; kingdom Metazoa; phylum Arthropoda; class Insecta; order Diptera; family Asilidae; genus Leptarthrus; species Leptarthrus brevirostris. Next base: position 67,407,167 of record OZ038373.1, on the reverse strand, counting down.
AAGGTGGAGGCGCAAATGAAGTTTGTCCAAATAAACCTCCACCACAGTAAAGCTGCTCCAGCAAACCTCCTGCTGTTCCTAATTAAGGAGGGCATAGACGTAGCCCTCATCCAAGAATCATGGGTTAATAAGACCAAGGTTGAGGAGTTTAGGTCACAGCATTTGAGACTACTTTATATTCAAACAACGGGTAAGGTAAGAACATGCGTACTCGTTAGGAAACACATACAGTCTATAATATTTTCTAATTTCAGCTCCGAGGATCTTGTGGTTGTGGGGTCAGAGGCGGGGGCGTAAAAGTATTGGATGGCTTCGTCACACAGATGATTTTGCGGTACACAATTGGAGGGTTTTAGAGCAGACGTATCTATCTGATCACTGCTGGATACTCTTCGATGTGGAGATTTGTGCGAAGTCATCCTCGACTTTTAGGAATATTCGTAGAACAAATTGGGAGGAGCAAGCTCCATCTGAGAGATCGCCAACGGAACAGACAGCGGACACTATGTTCAATACTGTTACCAAGGTGTTAAATGAAGCATTAATGGAGCACATAATATGTTATGGACGAAATCCTGAATATTTTCGAGAACGATGATTACATAGTTTCTGCATATGCGGATGACCTGTCGATATTGGTATCCGGCAGATTTTTGACAACTATCGGCGAGAGGCTCCAGTATGCAATCATAAAGCTGGAAGAATGGGCCTCGAACGATGGTTTAAGCGGTAACCCCTCAAAGACGCCACTTGTGCTTTTCACTGGAAAAAGAAAAATACCAGACTTTAGGCTCCCAATGCTGGGAGGGAAATGTATAATTCTTTCTGTAGAAGCCTGTAGAAGTATAGCAGCGATTAGCGCAGTCAAACCGAAGGCTATGGGTTGCTAGAAGGAGAAGTTAAAAGGGCACTCTAGCATCCTTCAGAAGTTTGACTGCATTGACAATAAAATAGACACGGACTACCGGCCATTGATATAACCTTCAATAGGAAGGCTACCTGGTAGGAAAGAATGGGAAAGGAATGAAATGGAGGAAGCATCAGAGATCTCCATATAACGGTTTCAGATACTAGAGCAGGAGTATACTCCGGCAAATGGGATCTGCAAGAATCATATATGTAGACTGCCAGACAAATGCAGTATCTATCAGGCGGAAATGGTTGCGATTCACCAAGCGAATTTGCTAGTATCTACGCGTATAGAGTCCAATATGGACATCTGCATATATACTGACAATCAGGCAGCCATTAAGATACTGGAAGCTGTGGTGGTAAAATCGCGGCTGGTGCAATTGTGCAAGAGCAGCCAAGACATGACTTTCAGATGTCATAGGGTGACCCTATGCAGGATGCGCGGACACAGGAATATCCTAGGCAATGAGAGCGGATGAATTTGCGAAAAGGGTGCTGAATCGGATAGCTCTGACGCGATCACCTTTGTAAAAATCCCGACCAAGGTAGACATTATCAGTTCTGCCTACAAAAAGGCTAGTCATCGGTGGACAAACATGGACAAATGTTGCATTGCCGGCAATGATTTTTGCTAGAGCTGTAGATATCCAGAGGAAATCGAATTAGTGCGACATGTGCTTGCGAATTACTTCTTCTCAGGACTTGTCGAGCTACAGGGTATAGAGCTGAAAGCCTTGCTGAGATTCCTTAGGGAAGCAGGATGGTTATATACTAGGAGTTTAAGTAAGGAAGGATTTCCATGAATCTATGGGGCATAATGGACCCCTTTGGATGGTCTAAGTGTTGCAGGCTGAAGATGTTTTCAGCAGCAGCTCTCTAACCTAAACTAACCTACTTTTTCACAGATATTTTACCATTTAGATGGTCAAGAAATAGACTGAAACGTTGGTAATAAAATCAATAAAATTGATTTCAACTGTTATTGATAGGATTATTCTGTGTATAGAATAGTTTTTCATTGAAACAGGCAATGAAGCTAAATTAGTATTAATATTATGTTATAGCTTGTATTATTTATTTATTTTTTGCATTTTGTATAATTATGTTATAGCTTGTATTGAGCTTAAATAAATAAATAATTGGCTGTTAGTGATTAGCAATAATAATAACTCATTGGATTGCTAAATAGTTACAAAAAAATAATTGTCAAAATGTTATTAAAATTAAATTATTATTAAATTGGCTGTTGAACTTGAACACGGCGCTTAGTTACTTATGATGATTAATCGCTCGGATATCGGGTGTAAATGACGTGATCCTGAAATCAATTATCATAAATGCATTGAGATCTTATGATGTGTGGTAATATACCCTCAAGCTGTGAAATCGTTTTCAAGATGTTAAGTAAAAGTCACCCAATTCTTCCTACAATTCTGGTTTTTTGTAAATTCTTAGATAGTAAATGAGTCAAATTCGTCAATTACAAATTATTGATTCGAAAACAATAACTTTAATATTTAAACCTCTTTTTTAAAATCAAAATGTTATCTTTTCACAAACTAGCAATCGTATTAATCGTCATAAAATAATACCTGAGTACTTACCCTAAATATAAACTCCTCATTCCAAACGGGGTTGAGTGTCTTTGTGTATAGAAAGAAGAGTAAATGACTCAGAAAAATAAACAATTTAATAACTTCTTACCTTCTTTTTAGTTTTTGTTAACACAGAGTCTATATTGATATCCCCGTTGATTGTGTTAAGATCGATCCTCACGTATGGATCACTAGGAAGAAATAAGTATTGTTAAAAAAATCAAATTATGATAAAATGTCGCTATTACCTAGCTCCAAAAATATCCTTTTTTGCTAAAGAATGACCAGCGATCACTTTAATGCGTATCTGGCTTACACCTTCGTCACTCTAAAAAATTAATTTTAATAAATCTTAAGAGCATGTCGTAAAGATATATGCTAGATGATTGGAAAATTCATAAATCTAATATGTATATTATTGCACACTATAGTGTGCTTCATTTTAACTTCCCCAGGGCAATATCTCCAGCAGGAAGGTAACAAATCTTTCAGACAAATGGTAAGGTTGTAAGGTTTCGAATAGTGCCCTTGAGCTTGATCCTGAAATTAATTTTCAAGGTCAAATCAAGGTCAACTTTCATTTTTTAAATGAAACCCATATTTGTTATTGCAAATTCGTATTCTAGAGAAAAAAATTTAAAACCATTGTAGGAAACATTTTTTAAGATGAAATATTTTTCACCAGCTTGCATAGGTCTCGGGATATTGCTCTGGGGAAATAAAAATGGAGCAGAATAGCTTAAAACATCTAAACGTCTAAAAAATTAAAAACTAAATGACGTATTTTTTTAGTTTAATAAATAATACATATAATAATAATTTTAAAAATTAAATCTAATTGCTTTTCACAATAATAGCCAAATAGCAATTATTACACTGATAAAATTTATCTTTTCTTTTTTTTTATAAACAAACTACACAACGTTTGCGTGTTTTCTTTGATGAAGTTGTTTTAATGGATATTGAAAATGTTGGCCCGCAAATCTTGATGGTAATGATGGACATGGTGTAACCTTTCGTTTCTTTTTTTGGTGTTAACTTTGTAATTTTGTTTTTGCGTATTAGCAAAATCCATTGTTGATAACATAATCATTTTACTTTGGAGTGGTTTCAACTTGTTCCAATGTTGTATTTCTTTAGAGTTTAGGCATTCCTTTTCTATTTATTTTGACTACCTTATTCCAATTGAATACAAAAAATTCTGCTTTTTCATTTAAGCATAGGTTCATCTTAAGGTACACAGTGGGCGAACAAACAACTTTAAATTCTTGTTTTTTATTAATGGGTACATGTTGCAAATGCAATCGAATAGGTCTGTCTGTTTACTCGAAAGTATTTACACAAAACCGAAAGTTTTTGCCCACACTGCGTCTGTTTACTTTTGGACTTGAAGAAATTTGATAGTCGAGTAAATTCCCTTTTTGCCCAAATTTTACACACGCTAATGAGTGTGGACAAAATTTCGGCAGAATTCCTCTTCTTCTTTTATGGTTGACAACTAACAACTGATTGATGTTTGGCAAGCTACAGCTTAGAAGTAAAAATTTCGATGAGAAAAATTTTCAAAGATCAGTTGATTTGACTTGACTTTAATTGGCATACATTCCTGCGATTACCAGTAATAAGTTTTAGTTTATAATTAGATACAATGTCTGAGAATGATTAATAACTGCAAGTGCTTATATATGTTGTTTGCTCTAGAAAATTTTAACGTATACACTAAAAAACCTCTATTCCAAAAGCGAGAGCACATTTGTTCGCGTATGTTTGTCTATTGCGTACCTATCTTAAGGAAGCATCTTTGCCTGGCATACATACTTCTTTGAATACTTTCAAGTGTCCGTCTAATTTTACATAACGAATCATTCGACTGTAAAGAATCAATATAAGCAAAGTGCAAGTTTCTTGATACTGACATAAATCTATTTCTTGTCCGTGCTTTAATAACTTTAACTTTCCCCTATAAATTTTTTTTAAAACTTCAAATACTTTTACCAAGTCGATCAACTTCAGTTACAATGTGTTCAAAAATTTCCTCTTTGAAAAAAAATCGTAAACGTTATCTCCAGTAAAATATCCAATATTCTTATTTACACCAACAACAGCCAAAAATTTATACAATTTAGGTTCGTCATAAAGACACATAGGGTCTCGATCAATGATATTAAGCATATTGCAAAGTTCGCTTCTCAAATATCAGAAAGACAGTGAACAACACGCAGTAAAGGCAATCTCCTCAAGCTATACGGGGTATGCCTATAAGAAACCATACCTGCGAGTGTGCAAGAATCTATGTTCGAGTTCAAAAGCTGGTGAATAAACACTAGGTCAGCAACTCTACGTGGTTCTTCCAACGATTGCATATTAAGCAACGGGAGGCGATTCATATAAGGAGGAAGCCTCAGAAGCTCTCTTAGCGCGAACCTAACAAAGTTCCGCTGCACCGACTCAATGCGTCTAGAATGAACAGCATAGCAGGGAGACCAAATCTGAGAGTCATACTCGAGAATTGGCATAACCAAAGAAAAGAATAAGTGAATTAAGGTCTTCCGATCAGAAAACTCCCTTGACCACCACTTTACATAACCCAGAACTGAATTACTCTTAGAAACAATATAGTTAATGTGCAGAGTGAAATCGAGCTTTTTGTCTAGCTTCACACCAAGATCAGTAACGGACTGCACGCGACGGATAGTAGTATCAACAAAGGTATAATCAAAAACGAGCTGACTGAGGTTCCTATAGAGTAACATAACTTCACATTCATCCAAGGTAAGTTGCAGGCCATTTGATCCACACCAAGCCTTGAAGGAATTTAAATCATCCTGAATGCAGGAAGAATCATAACTGTTTCTAACGCATGAGAAAATCTTCATATCGTCTGACCTCGGATTCGGATTCTACGCAGCAAATTACTTCGGAAATGACCCAAATCTGCACAACACCAGAAGCTCGTTGGCCAGTGTTATCTTTCGCGTAAACAAACAAAGCTTTTGGTTTTCCAACACGGGAACAGGCAACATACAATTGTCATGCGAGAAACATGGGTTTTCAAGATTAATGCCGCAAACACTCAATGACTGCCCCTGGGATTTAGTTATGGTCATAGCGAAGGCAAGCCGCACTGGAAACTGCAGTCGTTTAAATTCAAATGGTAAGTCAGTCGGAATCATTGGGATGTGTGGTATCAAAACGTCTTCTCCTTTATACTTTCCGTTTAGAATGATTGCCTTGATCACGTTGTTCAGTAATTTTTTCACCACTAGCCGTGTGTCGTTACAAAGACGCGGTTGGTTGATATTTCACAACATTATGATCACCGATCCAACCTTTAATTGAAGATTGTGAGGCGACAATCCTGGCAAATCCAGCGAGTTCGAAAATTCGGGTGGATAGTTGACGACATCATCTCGGTTAGTAGCGGAATCAACTGATTTGTATGTCCTCAATTCACCGGCAATTTCATTTTGAATTTTGAAATTGAATTCATTTACATCCATGTTTTTGGCAGCCAATCTATCTCTTTCGCTCAACCAAATATGATCTCTGTAATTTTGAGCAACGTTTGCGAACACCTTTTGAATGAGTTCAGTTTTTGATTCAGTAAACTGATAAAACTTGTCAGGAAAGTCAGGCAAAACTTGTCAATGAGTTGTTTTGAAAATATTTCTCCAGATCGATCATTTTTCAACTCGACATTCTTGCGTATTCTTGCTAAAATTTAGTATCTTGACGTGTTTCCACAAAACGGAGTTCATCAGCTGGCATCAAATCTGGTGTTTTCGAACACCTTCCTAGTAACAGAATTTTTTTCTCAGACACGTCTAAAAGCTGATGATTTTTAACTTCTACCGTGGTGACTTCTGATGACTTTAAATGCAGTGATGCCAAATAAGAGACTTTGTCACCAAATCTGGTGTTTTCGAATATCTTCCTAGTGACAGATTTTTTTCTGCGACACTGTGATTTTGAACCTCTTATTTTTGACTATTTTTGTACATATTTGATGTGCTACCACTTAATTCAGTTACAACCTGTGCTGTACCACACATTCAAGCGGGCCCATATAATGCTTATGTTGCTAAGCTAAACGCATGTGTAACACAAGTCGAACAATTTGCTGTGAAAATTTATGATTTTCCAGCGGGACCCTGAAACTTTTAACGATACTCATTTTCTGTCGCTTGCGATAAGAGGATCGCCCACAAAATTAGAACTTTATCAAATTCTAATAGTTCTCTGATTCTCCTACCTTTCTTTTTACAAATTGAAAGAAAGAAATTGCACGACGCTTATGTAGATGAGATCAGCTGTGGATCAAATCAAAGTGCACTTGAGTTCTTACTGAGCACCAATTAAAGGTAAATGCGCTTGTGATTCAAGTGAATACATTCTTTTATTGAGTAGTAGTATTCACATTTCTGGTATTTAAAAATTTATATTATATTGGTAGCAATCTTGATAAAATATATTATTATGCATCTGCTGACTTTTTTTTAAAAAAGGTATCCTTTTCAGTCCCTATCTAGTGGCACGCTTCATTGACGACTTGGCAACACTGGCTGGCGTTGACGAAAATCTCCTGATAACAAAATTATCGCACCACCAAATCGGTTTTGATCGTGTCGCAGATCTTGCATGGTTCATCTAATGCCTCCAAAGACTTGTTATGTGCCATCGTGCATTCATCCCACACTATCAATTTACATTGCTGCAAAACCTTTACCATTGCAGAGTTCTTCGTAATGTTGTAGATCGGAGTTTCGTTGCTTTGTATATTCAACGCCAATTTTAGCGCTGAATGGGCTGTTCGACCGCCTTCCAACAATGTATCCTAAGCTAGGGCGAGTGCAATTTCATTGTGTGAGCGAATTGTTGCTAAAATCAATGAAATCAAAAAAGTTTTTCATGTACCACCGGGAGCGTCCAGGAAGTAAATCTCTCCAGTTCAGTCATTTACAACTTTCATAAGAGTATCAAATACATACTTTTGTTGTTGATTCAACAGCGGAAGATTTATTTGAACTGTTTCTCTTAAAGCATCGACATCGTACAGTTTTTCGCGTTTCAACTCTTGATTAAAAGCGTCGTGCATCGAGCGATTTCTAATTGAGATAATACTTTGTTTGACATCATCAAGAAAATTCTTCGATTAATCGATCTCAGATCGCCATCCCTAGAATTGACAGCTAGGAACAGTTTGAATGTGATATAGAAAAATTTGGTTTTTATGTTTTTCCGTGCAATTTTTCCAACTTTTCTCTTCTTCTTCGGACTTCAAAGAATATTTGAAAAAAATATGCCGAATTAGTCCAGTCGTTCTCGAGTTTTGCGCTTAGCAACACATTTAGCCGTTCATTTTTATTTATATAGATAGATTAATTTTCTGTATAATTTTTTTCCGTGAATTTTTCAGATATTTTAATAGTTATTCTGCTAATCGGGCCGGAGGCGAATCTAACAAATCAGAGATCATTAAAATCGGTCCAGCCGTTCTTGAGTTACTTGAGTGACTTTGTTTTATTCATTTAGATTGTAGAGTTCATTTCTTAAGATTTCTTAAATTTTTCTGAAATTTCTTAAAATCTTCTTTGAATAATCATGAACAACTTAATTCTTAAAACAAATTCAAAATACTTAAGATCTTAAGAAAATTCCTTGGTGGCAATGCTGCTGTTAACATTCTTTCCGACTCAGGGATTATCTGCAGGGGGCACACATGACGCCAAGCCACGGAGCCCAGATTGTCGTTGATTTCAGACACCCTGTTGCTGAAAAAGGTTTTATAAGCGTTAGGATGTCGACGAACCCAACATAGAACTACCATCGAGTCAGTCCAAGCAAATATTTGAGAAGTTTGTGCCAGGACCGCTCCTCTATATTTTTTGATTAATTTCGAAAATTAAACAGCTCCGCATAGCTCTATTCTTGGAAGAGTGGTTGACTTAACTTTGTTTTAACTTCAATTAGGTTAACAGTGATTATATTATCAGAGACGGAGTTGGATCAATTCGGTGAGCGGCACGACCACCATGCCATGGGTCCCAGGTTCGAGATCAGGTCTCCCCGTGAATTTTTATTAAGAAATTAAAAATTAATCTTTGTGCTGTTGTCTAGCTCACAGCAATGCAAAAGCAAGACATGAAGTTTCCTTACTTCCCGTACCCTAAAAATAATTCCCTCCTGCCCATGCTAACGCATCAAAGGGCTTTGGCCACATCGTATAAAAAAAGCCTCGATGCGTATAAAAAGGTCTGCAGCATATGCTGTTTCTAATGCACCAGAAAACCCGTGCAATTGTATTTTGTATGAGAGAGTGCTGCTTATGTATCTAGGTATAAAAATGGTTTTCAACGAAAGTAAAAGGTTCAGAAATTCAGACCAAAATTTAGAAGCGTCGGTAGGGCTTCATCCCAACAAAGACCCATTGGGTACAAGGACTGAATAAAAATTTTGTTGCTTATAGTAACTGGATGTAGCCATCCGGATGGGTCAAATACGATGGTCATAATACGCTTCGCTTTGTAAAAACAGTATGATGTGGTTTCAGCTGTATATAACAATGAAAATTATCCTTTAACGGCTTCCAGCATATCCTGAAGATTTTAATGACTTTATTTTTATTGAGAGAGACTACAGAGTTTTCAAGGGGTTGCTGTTTAGGAATGCTTTCTAAAATTTCACTATTGCTGGAAGCCCACTTTCGTAGTTCAAATTTAGCGCGCTTCAAAAGACTGTCAATTTCCTCAAGAGCCATGATAGCTTCTTCCAAAGTATCTACCCCAGAAAGAACATCGTCAACGTATAAATAATTTTTCAGTATAAAGCATTATTAAGCGAAAATCTTCTATAGGGGCGTTTTCTGTTCTTCTCCAAATTAATCGCTGATAATACCTGTCTTGTGGATCTATGCTTATTTGGCGGTACACTTGGGCTATGTCCTTGGGTTCTGTCGCCATTCAAAAAGTAATAGACCAATATCGCGTTGAAGCGGAGCACCTATCAGATGTCGATTTTATTTAATGATAGGCTGTTGCTTGTTTTAGAAGGTGCGTCAAAGACGACACGGGTCTTAGTAGTCATGCTATCAGCTTTAAAAACTGCATGATCGAGTAAATAATAGGCACAAGTATCAGTTTGGGAAGGTGTATCGGAAATTACCCCCATATGACCCAATAAAAGATATTCATCAAGCCATTTCCGGTAATCATGATTCAATTGGGAACCTTTCTTTTCGTCTTTCGTCTTTTTACGAGATTTTGGAACCTTTTTAAAGCAGTATTTCGAGAGTTTCCTAATAAGGGCCCGACATCATCAGTTGGAGCGAATGGCAATCGAACAATATAACGCCCATCCTGAGCACAAGAATGGGTTTCCTGAAATTACTTTTCGCAAAGAGCATCTTCTTGTGACATACTGAGGATTAAAAAGGCTTCCATTAGTTTTCAAAACTTGCGAAGGACTTCACAATCAAATGTCTGATTACATAAAATAGTTTTTTAAAAAAAAGTTGAACCGACTGCACAAAAAGCGCTAAAAAGCATAAAGTAATTGTTCATTTTATATATATTACGACATTTTGAAGTAGGTGCAAATTAAACAAACTAAACAACTACAACAAAAGTATTTAATCGCCCTTCCTTATGATCTCGTGAGCTGAAATGTTAAGATAGTTTTATATAGTATTATCTATTATGGATGCGTAGTTGTTTTGCTGGTTTAATATGCACCGACTTCAAAATGTAATAGATATAAAAAAACCTTTTTATGCTTTTTAACGCTTTTTCTGAAGTTAGTTCAACTTCTTTTAAAAACTATTTTATTTTTCACTTTTTAGTGTCTTTGTATATATGACTCGAAAAATAATACTCATACGAACAAATCAAAGTGCGCTCTACTCTATATTAGTCACGGTCACCCTTTCATACCCTTTCCTTAGATACAAAATTTTTACCATCGCGCTAGTCCGCCACCGTATTCGTATACAGCAAAAGGGAATCATCATAGTCAGATAATTCCCGTAGGCACTCTAGGTAGAAAATTTTTATCATTTATCAATTAGGAAGGGTATTCTGTACAACAGAATACAAATCATCGAAATGGATCTACGCCTCACGAAGCTAGGCGCCGCCCCTCCTTGAACACTCACCATAAGCCACATTTTTTGTCATGACACAGATACTTTATGCATTAAGAATCATCTAATTTATTCAATGCGTTACAAAGTTAGACTACCCCCAACATTGGTCAACATTTTTCCTTATAGTGGCCATGTATAAAACAAAAAAGAATCATCCAAATAGGTCTATGCGTTAAGATTTTGGGTAACGACCCCTAACCACCCTACCCCACCCCATAAATTTTTGTCGTGGTACCAATGGGGCTCCCCCACCCCAACTCCACCGTTTAAAATTTTGTTGCGTTACCAATGGGGTAACATACTCTATACATCAGAAAAATAATCAACCAAATCGGTATACGCGTTACGTTACAACAAAAAAAAGAATTATCCAAATCGGTCCACGCATTAAGAAGTTACGTTCCACTCCACCTCCCACCCCACCATATAAAAATATATAAAATATAAAAAAAATATTATGAGGAACTACTTGAAGAGGCTTCACAATTGGACTGGATGCAAATTTATTATACAGCATTAGCTGATGATCAGCTTAAGATCCTAACAGACCGTATTATGTACCTGTTTATTTGTCCCAGTTTGTCCTTGGTTTACCCCAAATATAAGGAAATTAATAATCTTACGCGACTCCGCATACCGTAGATGGAAGCGTTATCGTACGTCTTGTTATGATGCCCAATGCATACATAGAATCCATTGGACATCATAAGTTACCGTACTTTAATTACTTACCCTCTTATGTCAGCATACACATTTTCATTTTCATAAAATTCCAACGTATTTAATTACGTTGAAGGCCCAAAACACTTGACGCAGCATATTTCAATCTAAAGAAAATGTGCTTTGCGTTATCTCGTTTTATTTTACGCCCGTAATTATATAATTATAATTAATTATGTTTACAAAAAAGATAACACGGGCCCAGCCATAAATTTTGTTTACCTCTTGGCTGGAAATTGTGCTCGTAATGTGAGCCAAATGATTTTAATGTGCATTGCGACTGTGGAAAGATTTTGATAAGGAAATGTAATGTATCTTGACCAGCTCTTGCAATGAAAACGAATTGCGTTAAACAGAGTTCGGGCTAGGCTTCTCAATGAGTAGCACGCGTTTTTCCTTCGTGTCTTTTAAAGAAAGTCTCATAAAGTTTGTGTAATATTTGTCTGTATGTTAGAAAATTTAATTAATACGTTTTTTTTTTTCAATAAATCGCTTAAAGTTCTATCGTTGTTTTATTGTGACGAAAATATACAAATAAAAAACCCGGACTCCCCTTGGACCTCTTCTCCCGTTAAGGAAAGCACGGGATCCGAGGATACATAACAGTCTGAATGTTGGAATAATTTCCGGATTCTACGAAACAAAGTGTGCGCAGAAATTTCTAGAGCCAAGACAAATTTCTACATTTTAAATTCGACATAAATCTTCCCACTAAAAAACTTTGGAGGAACTTAAAGTCCATCGGTGTTGGCCAGACCAGAAACCTCAATTGCTCAGCTAACCCGGATGAGTTAAATCTACAGTTTACTTCTAGTGCGTTGAAGAATACAGCGAATTTTGATGACACTCTTCTGGAGATGATTAGTTCCAGGAATATCAGTGAGGGGTTTTCGTTCATTAATTTTAATGAAATGTCATTTAATTAGCACTATCCTTATTACCTGCTCCTTCACAAATGTTTGGAAACTTTCTAAAGTTATTCTAATTCCCAAACCTCCCACTAGTCCTGCTGAATACCGCCCTATATCCATTCTCCCTTTCCTTTCTAAAGTTTTTGAAAAGTTATTGCATAAGAAAATCCTTAGTTATCTTGACAAGAACATTCTCTTATCACTATGTCAGTCTGGTTTTAGGACTAATCATAGTTGTACTACAGCTTTAGCTAAAATTTTGGATGATGCGATTGATGGCGATCAGGTTACTTTACTGGTTCTTCTGCATTTCTCAAAAGCATTTGACAAAATTAATCACCAGCAATCTTGTTGGATATTTCGAATTTTCGGGACCTGCATGTAAGCTAATATGTTCCTATCTCACCTCTCGTCAACAGAAGGTTTTTTGTGACAATAAATCGTTTCGCTTTCTGGATGTCAATAGTGGAGTACCCCAAGGGTCTATTCTTGGTCCTTTGTTATTCTCAATTTTTATTAACTGTCTCTTAAAGTCTCCCTGTTGTCCTACGAGACTGTAAATTTCACATATATGCTGATGATAACTATATATATCTAGACCACTGGGATGAATCGAAGATGCCGTTTGTCGATTGAATGACGACCTCGAACGTTTATCCATGTGGGCAGAAAACAATGCATTAATTCTAAATCCTTGAAAATCAAATGCCATTGTAACACTGTTAGAAATCTTGGCGGGCGTTATTTTTAACAGAACCTTAACCTGGTGTCTGATCAGGTTAATAACGTCATTGGTAGAGTTGGTTTGCGACGTCTATCTATGAATGCCCATTTCACACCACAGAAGACAAGTATTATGTTAGTAAAATTATTAATTGTACCAATAATGACTTATTGTTGGGAACTCTTCTGTAAGGTGGATTATCTATCATCACGTAAGCTTAATTCTGCTGTCCGTTATGAGTATGGACTAAGGCGTTTCGATCATGTCTCTCCTTATACCAAAACTATTATCTGATGCAGCCTCGATAACCATCTGAATTATCGCACTATTTGATTTCTCCATAGAATTATCACGACTAAGAAGCCAAATTACGTTTATATTAAGTTAAATTGTGTCATTTTCCAGTCGCACCTTTTCATTGCCAACGCCCCATTATCGATTTCGCGTAACCGAACAACAATTTCTTATTTGATCCGTTAGGCTGTGGAATGCTCTTCCACTTCAAATTAGAAGAAGCAGCGGCAGACCCAATTTCTACAATATTCTTTTTGATTATTTTTGTACTAAATAGTAAAAATTTTTTTTTTAAATTTTGCTCTTTATTTTTAATACATCAATTAATTGTTCATAACTTTAATATGTGTGCATAGGCTTTGTTATATCGTATTTATACATATGTACATATTTAATTTTTACTATTATTTCAATTACAAGATTATTATTTCAGCAGCCTCACTATTATTAGCTCTATATTAAATATTTAATTGTTCTTTCCAATACTCATTATCACTTTCTTTAATTTAGGTTTCAAGTTTTATTTTAGTTTTAGGTTATTTTTTCTTTTTTACTAGAACTAAATTTCGTAATTATTTTCTTTGTTCCTTTCTTACACTTAATTAAAAGATGTATTTCTTACAAGTGTATTTGTTACAAATAAATGAATTTGAATTTGAACATACAGACTTCAGTTCAAGATAGCAGCAGCAATGAGCTTTTGGACTGATGAGGAAAAAGCTACAGCTTTAATACAAGCCTTAGAATGACGATACGGCAACCAGCACATGAAAGAGGTCTTCCGTTACGTAGTCGAACACAGAAGCATGGAGAGACGTTGCAGTAGTTATGTGCGGACATAGAAGGGCTGATATATTTGGCTTATCCCACGTTTAGTCAAATTTATGTCAACGAGGTCGCCAGAGAAGCATTTATTGATTTATTTGCAGAGCGTGACCTGCAGCAAGCTGTACTACTGGCCGGAAAGAACACAAACACTAAGGTTTTTTCACAATTTTTCAAAATAAATTTTTGTCAAACCGTGAAAGCACAACAAACGAACAATCCACGCGACAAATTGTTTGTGACTGACTACATATCGTTATCAGTTTTGTTCAAGGGTTTGAAATTAAATGGAAACGCGTACAGGGTCTGAATAATTTTCTTGTATGAAATATGATTGTTTTAACAGGTTTTCTTTTTTATGTATAAAATGAGTTAAATAAACAAAAAAAAGCATAAAATAATTTTTAATTTTATATCTATTACGACATTTTGAAGTCGGTGCAAATCAAATAAACCAAAAAACTACAACAAAAATATTTAATCGTCATTTCTTATGATCCCGTAAGCTGAAACGTTCAGGTAGTATTATGTTTTATTTTCAACTGTGGTACTGTAGTTGTGTTATTTGTTTAATTTGCACCGACTTCAAAATGTCGTAATAGATATAAAATTAAAAATTATTTTATGCTTTGTAGCGCTTTTTGTGAAGTCGGTTCTACTTTTTTTTAAAAAACTATTTTATTTTTCACTTTTTAGTGTCTTCTACTCTATACAACGAAGAAAGAACCATCCAAATCGGTCCACACGTTACAAAGTTAGGTTCCACTCTGCCCCCCCCCCCAACATTTGTTTTTCTCGTGGTATACACCAGGAAGCATACTCTACCCAACTAGAACTAAGAACTATCCAAATCTGTCCACGCGTTACGAAGTTAGACTACTCCCCCCCCCCCCTAAACCCCCACCCCTCACTATAGGACCAAATTAATCTCCTATTAGCAATGGGGGGATCACACTCTATACAACAGAAAAAGAACCATCGAAATCAGACCACGCGTTACAAAGTTAGGAAATTTAGCTGCGGAATTTCGTCGCTAAATATTTAACCAAAACGCGGTATTGTGTTTTTAGCCGCTAAAAGTGTATTTGGTTTTTATATGTAGATGGCAGTTGTTTCCCAAATTGTATGTCTTAGCTTCAGATTTATCTGACCAGGACCATATCTTCACATATTTCGGTTAGCAAATTTATTTGACTAAGCCGTGAAACACACAATATAAGCAAAAATGTACGACAGCTGATTGTCAAAAGTAGCCACCTTAAGTTCAAAACAAATAACTTTGCTGTCAAAAAAAGGTCCGCCGGTAAATGAACACAATACCGGGCTTTAATGGCCAAATTTTTATTGTTCATAATTCCTCTTCGGAATGAGAATAGGAATAAATTATAAATCGAAGTTTATTCATAAAATACATCTTAGTTCCTCATCACTTTTATTATTAATTTATTGAAAGTAGGTAAGAATAATGTTCGCTACATTTACATTGTACTACGCTGCTGGAGTTGTTGAACCAATGAATCACGAAAGACGACAGGCATCGTCAGAAAAATTTAATAAACGCCACACAATTGTTTTGCTTACCATAGTTGAAATGAATGTGACAACTGAACGATAGGGCAAATTCCACTTTTAGTTTGGCACAATTCTGGAATTACCGGACTAAACTTCCAACGCAAACCGGGATTTAAGCGGTATTTAGCTCGTTTGGTACACGTCCTCAATACTTTATCATTCCGTTTTTCTGAGTAAATTGAAATATCCTATGTAGTATCTGCCTTACCATATTTCTTTAAACTTCGATATTAATATAATAACTAAGCCTTTTTTATAGCATCTCTTAACTCTCTAACGTGCCATGTCACAGACACTCCTCTCTACTTCGGCACCGTTTCATCCAAAGCAAATTATAAAAATTCATTCTACTTAGTTGCGTACAATCTTCTTGGCACCCACATTATAGAAGTCTGATCACGTAAATTGTGTCAGCCGTTGTTGATATATGTTCTTACGCAAGCTTTAAGCTTTCACAGTTAGTTATGTTACTATTTATTTTTTAATATTGGAAATACCGAATAAGAGTGCATTAAACAGCTTAAGAGGTATTGTCTTTATAATATTTCCATCAATTTAAAGTATCGGTCAATATCTTGCAAACAGTTTAGAGTGCATGAATGTGAAACAGCCATCTCGCTGAAATAGAAATTAGATTATAGATGAAATAAATATTGGTAGTAGTGTCAATGTTATGAGGAAAAACTTGACAAGTGCGAGTTTGACTCGCGCCCATAGGGTTCCGTAGTATTTTTCATGTAATACACTGACATACAGGGTGTTTCAGATCTGACGTGCCAAAATGAGTAGGGTGATAGATCTCAACTAGGCAAACAAAAAATTGTATGGCAGGGGGGAGGGCAATCTAAAGCGTTTGGGGTTACAGGGTGATTCATAAATTTAAGTTTTTCATGGTATGCACATTACTCTTTTATTTTTATATTTTCATCTACCCTACTCAGCCACATCAAACACGCTTCCAAAAATGTCAACAATGCTGATCTAACTCCTACCATAGAACGTACAGTCACTTCGAAAAGTGAGAAAAATGGTTTGCAATTACCTAAAGTTCAGCATTTTCGTAAATTTCCAACATGAACATGTGCAACATGTCCATGTAGAGAAAATATGTAGAAATTTATACGTAGAAATCCTATCGGAGAGTAATATAAAAATCAACAAATTAAAGAAATTAAACTCAAATAAATTCTAAAATGCTTTTTATTGAATTTAAAAATAATTAAAATTAATCTTGATACGTAACAAAAGCAGTTAAAAATGTCCACCGCCACTTTATATGCATGCCAACAATCTCCTTCTAGGTCCCTGTTTAAGGCGTCTTGCAACCAGCCTCTCCCGTATTTTCGTCGCTGCATTCCCCATTCTGCTATATAAATTCTCCCTAATTTTAACAGGGCTTGCATAAACGTCATCCTACATTGTGCCCCATAAGAAAAAGTCCAATGGAATAAGGTCTGGAGATCTAACAGGCCAAGGAATCGGTGCACCTCGTCCAATCCAGCGGTTAGGAAATTTTTCACTTAGTATTATCTTCACAATGTTAGCCACATGCGCTGGTACTCCATCGCGCTGGTCAAACATTCCCCTGAGATTATCCATAGGGTTCTCCTCTATTAGATCTGGCAGTGCACTATTAAGCACTTGCGGCAAAATGAATGGTCCTACCAAATGATTGCCGATGATACCAGCCCAAACATTCACACTGAATCTCTGCTGGAATCAGATCACCTTTGCCCTGTGTGGGTTAGTGTTCGACCAGGTATGGAGGTTATGGAAGTTCCTGATATCATTCCTGGTTAATGGACATTCAGCTGTCCACAGCATTCGGTCCAGAAACGCTCTGTCGTCAATGTCGCGTTCCAAAAGCCAAGTGCTAAATTTCAGTTTTCTCTCAGAATATCCTTCCAGTAGTCCTTGGGCTGGGTGATGATGATATGGACGTAATCCCCCTCGATGAATAACCCGCCCTGCGACTAGTTTGGTCCTCGTCTCAGGGTCCTGCCTCACGATGGTGATTATTTACTTCTCGACGTCGGCAGAAGTTCCAGAAGTTTCGGGTCGTGTCTCCATGTCGTGTGAAGTTACACTTCCTGTTTCTCTTAACCTATGGAAAGTCCGTGTAAATACCCCTCTTTGGGGTGCTCGCCGATTAGGGAATCTCCTTTGATATTCCAGTACAGCCGCTCTCTCTTTTCCGTCTACTACACAACAAATGTAAATAATATCCCCGTATTCCTGAAATGTAAATTCTACCATTTTTTTATAATTTTTGCTTAAAAACTCCCGTACTTATTGATTCGTTTTTCAACTATGATAGGTATTCTTGCTGACTGACCCTTTTTTATAGCAACATTTTCATCAGAAAACAGTAACAGAACGAGTAACAGAACGCCAGAATACAAGGGTGTGAATTCTGGCTAACACAAGCTAATATCGGCAATAAAACAAAATTCCACTAACATTGTTTTAATTTTTTTGTAGCAATAATTAAAATTAATTATTTGTTAACCCAAAACAAATATTTTCGACCTTTTATCTTAAAATTTTTGCCATGTTGCACCTTTTTGGGAAGGTTGTGAGATGGGAAATCCAATAAAAATAAAAAAGAGGTGTATTAATTACATGAATTTCGTAGAAAATTTGGGAAAATGCTGAACTTTAGGTAATTGCAAACCATTTTTTTTTCACTTTTGGAAGTGACTGTACGTGGAATGGTATGAGCTAGATCAGTAGTGTAGTTTTTTGGAAGTTCATTAGGATAGTTGTTTTTTAGCGTTTGTTTGATGTGGCTGTGTTGGCTAGATCAAGAGATAAAAATAAAAGAGTAATGTACGTACCATGCAAAACTTTAATTTATGAATCACCCTTAAACTCCCAAACGGTTGAGATTGCCCTCCCCCCTGCCATAAAATTTTTTGTTTGTCTAGTTAAGATCTTTCACCCCTCATTGTGGCACGTAAGATCTGAAACACCCTGTATAGCTATGGACCGATCGTATGCTATTTCATTTTGAGACAACGTTTGTACCAAACCTTTTTTGCCAGTATTTTTATTTCGAGTATTTTTCTAATACTTTCGAGAGAAAAACCATTATTGTATACAGATTATATTGTCGTCCTCGGAATTATTTTTTATGATATACTTCTTCCCTGTACTCCTCTTTTTTATTAAAATACAATTTAGAAATAAATGGTTGATTTCCTCTGGAATGTGCTTAATCATAATAAGAGCGGAGATATTTACCTATGCGTTCGTCTATTTCTATTACATGTACTTTCATGTTTTTAATGTGCTTATAAAGCTACCAACATAAGAACGCAATTGTATTTGCAGGCGGCAATTTAAAATCAAGATCGAGAATTTAATCGAAAATATTTTAGAACGGCGGGAACTGCTCTCAAATTATGAATACAATAAATATTATAGTGCCTTAGACGAAGTATAAGAAAGTGATTCAAATTAAAGAAATGAAAATTCTCACTTTGAATTAGAACATTCCCAGAGTCTTCATGTTGCTAGGTTCGAAATAGTTCAATGAACTGTCTACGTATTTGCCTTTTAGCGTTCAATGCAATGTGCTGATAGTTAAAAGGATGAACATACAAAAGTGTTTCACTTTGCTGCATGTAATTTTGACAGAATTATCCATCCATAGTTATGTCTAATGGGATATAACTACAAATTAACGATTTTCGTATTTTTCCTTTTTACTTGTGCTGTGAGAACTTGCAGATTGTAGGTCAACGGGAAGTACCATATCCGTGGAAGAAAAGGGGCTGTTGATTTTCTTGTAATAATTTTTTTTCATTTTTAAAGAGTGACCTTTTATTTGCAAAAAATTAACAAATGCTTGATTGGCGACCAAAAACTACTACGCCAACTTAAGTTCAGAAATTTACAGTTGCCAAAAATTAGGGAACATTTATGCTTAATAATATTTTTAATTGAGCAAATTCATTATAAATTCAAATTAGTAATTAATTCTTATACAAGAATTTTAAAATATTTTAATATTGTTCTACCCACTAGTTCATTCAAAATTGATAGTGCTTCATACAATAACGAATTTGGCGTTTTCCTTTAATTACATTTACAGGTTGAAATCATTATCTTAATAAAATATATTTATCACAATATATCTAAACAATCTAAAGAAGAAACACCTTATTTATATTAATTTTCTGTTTAATTCTTTAGACTTGCTTGTTCAGAAAAACAAAAACAAGAATAATAATACGTAAACAAATAGAAAAATTCAAGGTCGCTAGTACAGTGGAGAGGGATTTTGAAGAGTTAATCAAATAATCACATCACACAGTTTCAGATCGAGACAGGAGTACTTCGAACGCAGCACTTCCGTACAAAAACGAAATATAGCTGTTTAATACCGTACATTTACAATTGATTTTTTTAAGTAAAAGCTCTAAATATTGTTGAATATTCTCCTAATAGGGTTTGCGAACTTGTGATTGAAAAAGACGTAAACAAAACAAAAATGCCCATATAATTATCACCGGAGCACAAGAATCCCGCTGGGGTGTAATCAAATGTCAAACCTAGGGATTTTTCATAATTGCAGGCACTTGCACCAGTATCTTGATAATTAATTTAAAAACCATAAGACAATGTAATTATGCACATTGGGTAAAAAGCTTACATTTTCTTCAGTTGGCGTGTGAGGTAAATATCCATAAATCCTAACATCCTCTCCTTCAGCCATTTCTTGTGTACTTGGCTTTTACGACAGACACAAATCTTAATTTACTAGCACAAAAGTTGGCACATTAAAAATTATAATATATTTTATAACAACACTGCCTTTAAGAAATTTGTAACAAACAAGAGTATTAAACTATTTCTAGCTGGCAAAATTCTTTTAGAAATTCCGCTGCACTAAATTGGATCGAAAAGCAGTCACTTGACGTGTAGGGCACTATCGCAGGAACAGCGATGACAGTTCCTCTTTCCGTAAATACCATCTTTAGGTTATATGAGGGAAGAACCATTCACAATAGCTGCCTCAAATTATGATAAGTTGAATTATTTCTTAAAAGTTAATTTTTACAGCACAACTATTAACACGAAATATGTAAAAAATTTCAATCTATATTAAAGAAACTATTTTACTACCCATTACAAAAGGTTACAACACAAGAAAATACTTCCTAGTATTTTGAAGTATGTATTCGTATAGATTATCAAGGTTTCTTTTAATGGGAACATGACAAAAAAATTACACTGTATTAAAATAAACCTCTATCCAAATAGAAATATTGTAAAAATTTTCAAAATCGCAATGCATAACCACAAAATCCTCAACTACAGAACACGCAAATGCACTGTATGCAGCGTGTTATTTTATACGATGGCTTTTACTTATATGAACATGAACATTGAGTCGTTCGGTCTTATAATGAGAAATCGTTGTTTATGGTACACTTAGTGAGTCTTCGAAATAAATAAAATAAAAAAAACTACTTATAGCGTTTTCGATGGGACTTCAGTGCGAAACGAGTTTCGATTTTTTCTAGCAGTGTCGCTGTAAAAAAATGTTCGGGGGACTTTTGACCAGCAAAACTGCTAGACTCAGCGGTCTACTGATTTCCCCTTCCTGGCACTGGGGTTTGCTTTCAGTGGAGCCAATTTTACAACACAAGCGTAAAATGTTTTGACAGTTCGTATTGTCAGACGGTTTTTTAGTGGTTTACAAATTGGTTGGTTGACCAGTTCTGCCTAAAACGTTCTCCAAGCGATATAATTTCAAATAACAATATTTTAACATGTTTTATAATATATTTTCGCTGTCGTTTTATTAAAATATTTTTTATTGGTTCGCACACATTGACAAAGTCGGAAAGAAATGTTTGGCCACTACAAGAAAACGTCAGAAACAGTGCGCTACGGAAACCGTGCTGAAAGAGTCCCATCGAAAACGCTATTAGTTTAGTACTTTACTTTGTAAATAAATATTAACATTTCCGCAACTTATACTAATTTAAACAAAAAACATTAATATTTAATTCGAGGGATAAGACAACTTTTGAAAAGGAACAACTCATATAACAATGTTGCATATTAATATAGTCCGGGATGGCAAATAGATCAAAACAAAAACTATCTGTTTTGGGGCTGACCTTTGAAGGCCACACCAAGAACATCCCGATTTATTATATTACTGGAATGATATTAGTAATGTTAAGAGAAAACAAAATAGCTTGTTCAGATTATTCGCTCTTAAATTTAGTAATATTTTGTATTTAATAAATTTTGGATTGGACCGATTTTCCTCAGAAAAATCAGGTTTAAGTTACACCAAGACATTTTATTGCCGCATTAACCAATTCAATTGCTGGGCAAAATTTGTTTACATCCATGCACCCGCCATAGAAAATTTGCTAAAGACTCTAGAGACCACGCAGATGCTTTTTAATACAGAAGTAAACATGTAGCCAGTTGTGAGTAGTTTCTCACTCGCAGTGACGTAAAAGTAAACTTAATTGTTGTTGCACAAAAAACAACTTCATTGAGTTCTACGCCACTACGGGTGAGAAAATACTCACGGGTGTTTTCGATTTTGCTTCGGTGTTAACTCTTGTCCCTTGAAGAAGCAAATGCGTGTTCGAGATTGCGGTGCCATGACACGAGTTATGCTTCGGATTGTTCGTTTTTGGCACATTTTACCCTTGGTGCTATCACCGGTAGCATCTGGTTCAGACCAGGAACATCTGTGACACTACTAACAAAAATGAAGTAGACGAGTGAAAGTAAACTGTTATTGTTCTTGCGTGCTGCGAGATTTTATATATAACTTATTATTTTTACTGTCCTGTTCTAATAAGAATGGATCAAAATTTAAGTAAATTGTCAATGCGGCGTGGAAGTTACCGGAACTGAGTTGAATGATCAACTCTGCTTTTAGGAAGTCAAAATATTTTAACTGGGTGCAATCAGGTCTGGGAAACTGCACCACAATCTGCTGAGGTGCAAGCGGCATAGGAGAGGCACAATGAACAGTCAGGTATAAAATAACTATAGGGCGTCAAAAATATAAATTTGGAAATTAATAAGATATTTAATGTTTTAGCTATTTGGACAAATGATACAATTTACAGCCTGGGAAGCGAGAAGGAACACTAAGGCTGTGTAGGCAAAAATTGCAAAAAGAAATTTGTACAAGGCAAGAAGTGTTTGAAGGACATCAATGTGCGTAATAATGGAAAAGCCTAAAGCGAACCTACAAGCGAATTGTAGAGAATAATAAGTCTTCTGGACGAGGCTATGAAAATTGGAAATATTTGGATGCCATGGTTGGAGTAATGGGAAATCGTCCAGAAATACAGCCGATGTCTTCTCTTAGTAGTATAAATGGATTTGCAGTGAATACAATTAGTGATACAAATTTCGACACCCGAGGGACCATTCCTGAAAAGCGAAGAAGGGCAAATACCAACCAAGGGTGGATTGCCGCATTTTTAGATAGGCAAGATAGGAGACATCAGCAAAACTTAGCCGAACGGAGAGAATCATCGCAGCAAATTTGCTCCTTATTAGAAAAAATTATCGATAAGCTATAGGTTAAGTGCAACGAAGAGAATTTCATTTTTTGATTTATGTACTCGTGTAAAGAAGACTGAATTTTTTGTTGTTTTTTCTTTTCTTTTGAATAATGTTTAATATTACAAAAAGGCTGAATTTATAAACTTGTTAAAGAAAATGTATATATATTTAATTTTTTAAAAGAATTTAACATGAATTAATAAATATATTTATTTCATTAAAAAAATTAAGATTAGTGGTTGCGAATATTATTTATTAGGTAACTCATAATAAAATTGCTCTTGGCTCGTCTTCTTGTCTGGTTTTCAGAATTGACTTCATTGTCTAGTTGGATGTCAATAGTAATGTCGCTTTCACAATCTTTATCTAATTCATCACCATCTAATATTATATAAGATGCAGCAAGCCAATCCAATTAAAGGTATTAATTCTGTCCTGCGCATATATACATATTTTAAACGTCTAAATCTTCCTTTTAAAAGCCCGTATGACTATTCAATTCGTACTCTAGACGAAGATAACTTTTTATTAAAAAGTATTTGCGCTGGCGACAAATCTCCTTATCTTTTAATTGGCACTAATAAATATTCGTGCAACGGGTGTGCAGAATCGCCTATAAGGTGGCTAGTACCGGGGAATTCGTACTTTGATGTGCCTCAATTTGGTGAAACATATCGCTGCAGTGAACCAATAATTCCTGAAATTGCTGCTTTTTTATTTACCGCCATCATTTTCAAGTATATTTTAACAGCGGGTGACACTAATAAACTCGAACACAGGGTTTAACACTTTGAAGCACATGAAACTTCGGTGCAGGGTAACAGTAACTCTAGTTGTTCCCGGTGTTATGTCTCGGTGGCAAAATCGAACACTCATGAGTTACAGAAATTGGCTGTTGATTGGTCCTCGCACGTTGATTATTTTACAGAAAATATAAATCATTTTTAAAATGGAGATATTGACAGATTTAGTTGTAACGTACCGTACCTGTAATGTTTTACGTCGGTAAACCAAATCTGTAAGTCTATAAGTTTCGATGGAATCTACTTAGGCGTACAAGGATTGGACAGAATAAAATATAGGCCCAAGGGGGGTTTTTATCCAAAAATTTACAAATTATTAAAAAGTGGAGATACAACATTTGTACAAAATAAAGTTAGCTTGGGATAAATTGAGACGCTGGGAAGAAAAGTGTTCCGGTAATGATATTTTAACTAACGCTGAGCTTTTGTAATAGACACAAAAAAATAAATCAAATAAAAGATTTAATAAAATTATGTAGTTACAAAACAAACAATTATTCATTTTATCAAAAAAGTAAAAACGAACAAATTACTATAAGCCATAAGTAATAATCTGAAAAGAAAACGCGGTTTCGTTATAACGTGTAGGTGTTTTTAAGAAAACTGTTGTAATAAGTGAAAGAAACTTAAAATATATCTTCATCATTTATAAAAAAAAAAACCAACTTTAGAAAAATATTTCAGCGGCTAACAGCTATTTGTAAAAGAAATATCAAAGTCTACAAAGCTTCGTTAGGGTAGAACGTAGTAATAGGAGAGTTGGATGGGTTAAAAAATAAAACGACCGGAACTTTTCTCGCCGATTCGTCTAATAAAGACAGACAAAATGCATTGTCTATCTGCCAAATTCCTGTCGGGTGTTATAAAAATATCAATTACCGGTCCTGTTTTTCATAAGTACCTAACATGACGTCATAACAGCATTAAATTCCGTAGCATAGTAGACGGTAATGCTGCGTGCAAGAATGTTTTCTCTGTTATTGAGTTGCTTTTGTATGGAGAACCAAGCGAAGTCGAAACGATGTATTTAATTGTTTTCTTGCGCTATTATGTATTAGAGAAATGACCCTTTGTCGTATCGAAGAAGCGAACTTCAGCGATAATTACATACCAAATGCGAGATAGATTGTTCAGTTAGAAATTTTTTGTTGTTAATCTAAATTAAATTGTTCGCCAATTACATTGGAGTCAAAAAACATCATCACCTAGATAAGTTCACGTTTTTACATATTTTTGGATAGAATAAAAAACAAATTGCTTATGTGTGGCGCAATGAAAACATGTTTCTTTCTTTTCTGTAAAACTTTCTCTCATTTAATAAGATCAAGAAAATATAACTGAATAAGCCTGATATCAGATGCTCACATCATTAGAATCCGAAAAGCAAGGGATCTCAGAAAAATTTTGCTTTTAGGTATCTCTCGAAATGTTTCATTTATTTTTGTTTCTTTTTACTTCTTCAAACCCTACTTCTAGATAAATTCGAAAAAGGCGCTCTTCGGTTAAATGATTGAAGGGTATGTATAAATTCTGAGATTAAAACAACTCAGCCACTGCCTGTTTCACAGGGTTCCGAATCGATACAAAATATCGCTCCGCTCCACGTATCGATTCGGCCTGGAGCGTTATGAAAATATCGAACCGCTCCGGAGCGGATCGTTATTTTCCAAATCTGATATCGAACCACTCCGGAGCGAATCGTTATTTTCCAAGTCTGATATCGAACCGCTCCGGAGCGGATCGTTATTTTCCAATTGTGTTATCGAACCGCTCCGGAGCGGATCGTTATTATTTTTAATTTCAATCGATCCGAACCGCTCCTGGAGCTATATTGAATCGATTCGGAGCGATTAGAATATCGCTCCACTGAATCAAAGGAATATATCTAGGAATTTTTATAAAGTGCACCACATCTACACCTTAATTACAAGGTGCCTTGTACTCAGAGGGCTTTTAGAGTTTGGGTAAATGGGTGCTGGGTAGGAGTGAGTAGTAGGGTGTGTGGTGTGTGTGGTTGATTGGTGGGTTGTGGGAGATGATGGGTAAGGCGTTTATTCTGGAATATGACTGGTAATTTTCAAAAAGTGTACCTGTGAATATGTGCTGGGTAGGAGCGAGTGGTGGGGGCTATTAGTAGTAAGGGGGGGCAGCGGGTGTTAGGGTAATTAGATGTTGGAGAAGATTAGAGGGAAGGCAATGAGACGGCAGTGATGAGGGAAAGGAGGAAAGGCTGCATGCGGCCCAAATATCCCCAAAGGTAACTTCCTAATCTAACTTTCCCTCATGAAACTTAAAGTAATATAATCAAATAAGCAAGATTTGATATATATATATATATATATATATATATATATATATATATATATATATATATATATATATATATATATATATATATATATATATATTTATATATAAAAATACCTTAAAAACTTTCGAACTCGATAAATTGCTGTAGTTAACCTGAATTATGAGAGAACAGCGGAATAAATAAAAGTAGAGGCATATATTAAGTGCGCATCAGACGACAAAATTATGTCTTACTATCAGTCTAAGAGTGATAATCATTATAATGTGGAAAACACCAAGTGCATGGGATCATTTAAGGTATATTTAAATTTACGGTCTTGAATATTTGGTTTAATTGAAACAATTGATGTTTATTTTGGACAATTGAAGTTTCTGTTTGCATATCGCTGTGCGTTGTGCTGCGCCTTTGGCCGACTTAAAGAAGTCGAACAAATTTCGCTCGCGTTTTTTTCCGAGTATTAAGGATTTTTATTCATACAAAAGCATGTTCAAAAATTATATTACTCTGAAAAACACAAAGGCCTACTTTACCCTCATAAAATTGTATTCTCAGAAACTGGGAATTAAGCTACATTTGATTTTTCTGTTTTATTATTTTGGATTCCTATGCACATTTGAAGCAAGCGAAGTTTACTCAGCTTCTGTAGTCAGCTCCCTGATTTGGCTAAATAATTCAAATAGTTTAGCATCAGATAGACTCCATTGGGTTCATCAATTAAAAATTAAAAGGAAACCCTTCACATAAAATTCTTAGAATAATGAAAAGCCGTGAAGTGTTGGTTGAACTACCTACCCTCCAGCCCATCCCCCACATACTACCCCCATTCACTCCAAAACCGTCTCACTAACTCACAAAACACTCAAAGTTCAAGACCCCTTGTAATTAAATTACAGGTGAAGTGCACGTTTATAATTACTAGAGTTCTTCATTTCATTCACCCACTCACCATCCACATCCCAACACCCACCCGCACACCAACCATCCACTAGCCTACCCATCACCCCTAGCATAAAACACCTAGTAATTAAGTTGCAGGTGAGGATTATTTGCTTATAATTACCAAACATATTCCTTTGATTCAGTGGAGCGATATTCTAATCGCTCCGAATCGATTCAATATCGCTCCAGGAGCGGTTCGGATCGATTGAAATTAAAAATAAAACGATCCGCTCCGGAGCGGTTCGATAACAGACTTGGAAAATAACGATCCGCTCCGGAGCGGTTCGATATCAGATTTAAAAAATAACGATCCGTCCGGAGCGGTTCGATAACAGATTTGGAAAATAACGATTCGCTCCGGAGCGGTTCGATATTTTTATAACGCTCCAGGCTGAATCGATCCAGATATCGCACCGATCCGATCCGGAGCGATTTGGAGCGATATTTGGAGCGAAATTTCGTATCGATTCGGAACCCTGCTGTTTCAAAATGCCGAAGGTTGCCATGTATGCCTGTTGATTCAGGAGCAAAGAACTCGGGTTGACTTCGCCCTGAAATTATTTTTACGGCGGCTGTCACATGCCGAGCAGCACACAATTCATCTCATTGCATCTGCGCGTATCGAGTTGATACAGTGGTCGAGTACGAAAAAGAGTCGACGTGGGAGATAACGTAACAAATTTGATATGCAGGCAAAGAAAGAGGGGATACATTTCGATTATAAAGGCTGAAACGGATTGCATAAGACAGTGCGACACAGCAATGCGTCGAAATTTAAAAACCATATTGAATACGACAGCAATGCGACGAAAATGTTTGTCGCACCCCCATTTCTATTTCTAAAATCTGCCGGTCGCACTCAGTACTGCGAACAGTAACAGCTTAAGATTGTTTAATGAAATGTCATTTCTGTAAGCATCCTTCCCTTTTTAATGAGGTTGCATGAAATTTGTTCCTTCGCTTTCTTGATTTTGAACGAATTCTCAATTTTTCTTATATAACAAACTAATGTTCTGTACTGCAATTGCTTTTAAGACAAAGATTTAATTTAAACGAGATAGCGAAGATATTGCCATGCTTCAGTCCAAATCTGTACCAAAACAGATAGAGCTACGCACCTCTTCTGGCGAATTTCAATCTACACCTTATGAAAATATTCCAAATTTTTTCCATTTTTTTTTTTGAGTTTTGGTTTTGAGAATATTTCGGGTAGCGCGGTTTTCAGTATTTTTTTAAATTAATATGAAGAAACATTTATGCAAGTATAACATCATGTTTTTTCTTGAGCTCGTATTTTTAAACTTTTAAAACTGCATGCTATCTTTGTACCAAATTTCAACTTTCTATGTCAAATAATTTCGGAGAAAATCAATTATGGTAGAGAGACAGATGGACATCCAATTAATTTCATAAGTGTTTAATTTTTTTTTATTATAGTACAGACCGCTAAATATGAATGAAATCCAAATTTTGCGAAATAAAGATTTTAAGCTAATGAATTACTTTAGTTTACTTTTCTTTTACTTAATTTCTTTTATATACACAGTTTCCTTTTAGCTGCATTACTGTCAAACTTCTGATCTGGGTACGAAGTGGAGTTCAATCCCAAATCACACCTTGTGTACAAATTTTAAGTGAGAATTCACAGGTAATCAAATAAGCTAAAACCATAATGAGGACGGCACGCTTAGAGCAATTTGCTTACAATATGCTGAAGCGTTACGCACCTGATACGCACTTGGTGTAGAGCTTTCAAAGTATTAACATATAATCAACTCACCGTTTTGTTTAAAATAAACGTTAACGATTCGTTTTGTTGTGCCGAAGAAGGGGCAATATTTTATTGGAATGTGTCTTACAATGCAATTCATCTACAGCTTGCGAACAAATATGCAGTGATGTGCGACTGCACTGAACCATACCATACGATGACATTTTCACAGACCGGACTTTACGCCTCTTGTGGAAGTCACTTTCAATTATAAATATCCTAAAAGTACTCTTTCTTTTTCCAATAGTGATATAAGGGAAACTTTATATAAATATTTACATAACGTAAAAACACATATTTTACTACCGAATAATATGTTATATCTTTTTTACCTAAAACTTATAGACCTACTAAAGCAATGTACGCTCTCAGTGATAGTTTCCTGAGCTAAATTCACATTAGCAATAGTCTTTCGCTCCTATGCAAGAACATCAGATTGCTTTTTACTGAGCGTGTGGTAATAAATTGCGAACGAGCTTTCTGACAAAAAGTATAATTTTTTAAGTAAATTTATTGAAAATTCCTCTGTTCTAAATTTTTTTAGCAAATGTATTTTCTAAACCTTAAAATAAAATGCATAATGCAATTAGTATCCTATGTATTTATGAAAAGGTGTTTTCGATTAGCCTACAGGTTTATATTACATTCACAATTCTTTCAGAAGCTTTGAAACACAATGGATTGAGTCAAGCCTAATTAATTACTTGCATTACTTGAGAATGGCAGAGAAATTAAGTTTTAATTATTCATAAAGATAAACTCTTTTTATCTGAACAAATGCTCACTTATAACATCTGCTAATTAAAATGTCTTTGAGCAAATACTTAATTTGCATCAATATTTGCAATATAGTTTGTTTCATCATGAATTTTACTCGAAAAAACACGATCTCAGGTTTTACAAAAGTTATTGTAACTAAATCCTTGAAAAAATAAGTCAGGCAAAGCGACCAAATTTTTTGTGAATAGAAAAATCTTTTACTGTTATCAGCATATAAAGTGTTATCTTAAAATTCTTATCAAAGTGATAAATATTACAAATCTAATTTTACTTTAAATAGGTTTTTACGTAATTTTCAAAAACCCAGAAAGAAATAATATATATATATATATATGTATATATATATAAATTTTTTTATATTTTTAGGAAACAATTTTGTGGTTTGTACTAAATAAATAAAATTGAATAAATACCCTTGCATCAAACAAAGATCTTCGCGGAGTGCTATGGAAGTTACTTCCTGGTGTTCTGTGTTGATTTGTAAAGACTGAATAGGCTCTCCTTCGAGGTGGAGGCCTTGGTACTCCGCTGGAGGTAGATGTGTTGCTTCCATCCGTCATTATACTTGACCGTGACCTTAACTTCCTTGCCTGGGTTTTGTATGTTTTTACTTTCCCAAATTTTCACATTCTCTACGTAAAAAGCCAATACACCAAATCCTATGCGCGATACTTTACTAGAGCGTAGTGAAATAATTAAAGCTCCAAATTATTTTACACTTTGCCTAATTTAACGAAAACATCAAACGAACTAAGCATTACACAAAACGGCATAAATGAAGCAAATCCGCAAACAATAACATTCAGAGGTCCTCACGGTACAAGACAAGTACGTAAAAATTCTTAATTTATTTTGACAATTTGAAATGTCAAAAATTCACTGGTTTGAAGTTGGTTTGAATTTTAATTTTGACTACACTGCAAAATATATTTGAACAAGAACCCCAGCAACGCCATATTGGGTGTTTTCGATTTTGTTCGGTGTGAACCTTAGAACAGAAAACGAAAGGAAGTGCACTATGCTCAAAAAGTGTCCGAATTTTCCTTATGTGTTTGAAAGGTGTAAATGTGTTAGTTTTCACCATGGAAGTAGTAAATTTTTGACTCATTCGAAGTGGTCCTCGCAAATATTACTACCATCGGATGGTATATAATCAGTTCTACCGATGGATTTTAACCAGAGTTCTCTGAAGTCTTTATCTTTTGGAATCCTAAAATACCAAAAAGTAGAAAAATATTTTAATATTTTTCAAGTTTTATTAGAGCCCCTAGGCAAAAACTTCCGTCAGCTGTCGCTGAACCACCAAGGCGATCCAAAACTCTGATGAAGCTCAAATGTAAACAAACGAGCACCATCAAGAGAAATGTTTATATTCTTTGGTAATTTAGCTTTTATTTATACAGCTTTTGCACATATTTCAAAGAAAATGCTGTATAATTGCTTATTACATTATTTAACTTTCCTGAAAGTGATTTTCCACACCAAATGCGCCGATTATTTTTACAACAAAATACCGCACACTTCATCACGAAAAATGTTCAAATAAAGCACCTCAGATTCTTAGTAAACTAAACCAAAACAGTCTTTTAAATGTTAATTGTCTTTATTTGTAAAATTGCACCACTTTTAATAATAGAACAGTGAAAATTATTCAATAAACACTCTATAAACACTTTGAATGTGCACTCTTCAGATAGTCCACGTCAAATTGACATTTCGGAAGGCGTGCTCTGGGTTCCCTTCCCACACCTTTCCCATGAACAAAAAATCGGAAAACACGTACACGGTTTATAGACGGTATTGCACTTCCTTTCGTTTTCTGTTCTAAGGTGTGAACACTTGTGCCTTGGAGAAGCAAATGTATGTTCGAGATTGCGGTGCCATGACTCGAGTTTTGCTTCGGATTGTTCGTTTTTGCCACATTTTGCCCTTGGTGCTAGCACCGGTTGCCCCTGGTTTGGACCAGGAACAGCTGTGACACTACTAACACAAATGAAGTAGATGAGTAAAAGTAACTGACATTGTGCTTGTGTGCTGCTTTTTTTTATATTTAATTAATTATTTTTACTGTCCTGTTATAATAAAAACGAGAGAAAACGAAAAATCTTTACTCTTTCCCAACCAACCAATAATTATAATAAATATAATTGCTGAAATTGCTGATTTTTTATTAATCTCCATAATTTTCAATTGCAATTTGACAGCGGGTGGCATTAATAAACTCGAACACAGGGTTTCGCACTTGGAAGCAGATGACACTATGGTGCAGGGTACACTCATTAAGTGTTTTCGATTTTGCCACCGAGACATAACACCGGGGACAACTGGAGTTACTGTGACCCTGCACCAAAGTGTCATCTGCTTCCAAGTGCGAAACCCTGTGTTCGAGTTTATTAATGCCACCCGCTGTCAAATTGCAATTGAAAATTATGGAGATTAATAAAAAATCAGCAATTTCAGTAATTATATTTATTATAATTATTGGTTGGTTGGGAAAGATTAAAGATTTTTCGTTTTCTCTCGTTTTAATTATAACAGGACAGTAAAAATAATTAATTAAATATAAAAAATCGCAGCACACAAGCCCAATCCCAGTTATTTTTACTCATCTACTTCATTTGTGTTAGTAGTGTCACAGCTGTTCCTGGTCCAAACCAGGGGCAATCGGTGCTAGCACCAAGGGCAAAATGTGGCAAAAACGAACAATCCGAAGCAAAACTCGAGTCATGGCACCGCAATCTCGAACATGCATTTGCTTCCTCAAGGCACAAGTGTTAACACCGAAGCAAAATCGAAAACACCCATTGATAACTACAGGCCGTAAGCAAAGATTACTTACTACTAGATAACCGGCTCCCTAAATTACCCAGCTTATTTGAAAAAGTAACACTGGAACCACAGAAAAACGAAATATATCCAGCTTTTAAGGTCATAAGAATATGCATGCAAATAAAGAGTACAGGTAGTGTGCAGTCATTTACTCCAGTCAAAATTATTTGAGAGAATCACTTACTCCTGTCAAAATATTGTTCTCTTCCGGAGAGATTCACAGACTCCTGTCAAAAAGTACCGCCAAATCTTGCTAAAGAGAGAAATGTACCAAAAAGTACCACCAATAAAAAGAATTCATGTGAAGCACGTGACTGAGGTAGTTACTTGTGTGCGTAAGAGACTTTCAAACCGTCAATGTATTCTGATCTTTTAATGAATGAGAACATTTGACATTTGTAAATGCACATAAGAAAGGTATACTTTTCTCTTACCCACAAACTTTCCCGGACAAAAAATTTTTAGTTCTGACTGCAGGGTTGCCCGATGCGGGAAATATATAAAAGCAACCAAAAAATTTTCACTAGTTTGTTCCAAGCCGTTTATCTAGTAATAGTAATCTTTGCCGTAAGGTAGAAACAATGACGTCATCTTATGAGGAAACAAAACCAACGCCATCTATACGACCAAACGAAAAGTTGTTATCAGCTGTTCAATTGACAGCTTAGAAAAAATCTTATCCAACTTTTCAATTGCATAATTTATTAATATATATGTAATGTATGTGTGTGCGTATGAGCAACGTGAATTTGCCGCAGGATGTTCAGGTGGCACGCGCTAGCTGGCAGCACGTCCTAGCTCGTCGGTATGGGTTGTAGGTCCTTGAACATCCGATTCACACATTTACAACTGAATTTCGCGTGCCTGTGGCGAGAGAAGGTTGTGGACTCCTTCTCTCAGGTCTGCCACGAAAGGAAAAAAACGAGAACCAGAACTTGAAGGAGGAACAGCAGGTCTGGTGTCACCTGTCGTTCCTAGCCGCGCTGAACTGTCATGGAAAATACTCAAAAAGAAAATCTACCTCCTTGACTGACAGTTCAGGCTATCAACCCACTCCATCCCTGTACCTGGCTAGGGTACAGGCCCAACCTAAAGAGGATTCTGAAAATAAAAATTAAAATAATCAAAAGGCGAACATGGAGGAAGAAGGGAGAGGGGACAGGGAAACAAGGGGAGAGAGAAGCTTCATATGGGTTTTCTGAAATTGAAAAAGACTAAAATTTCATCTCATATAATTATAATTACTGTTGGTGTTAGTCTAAGGGTGACATAAAGGAAAACCAATTGGTATAGAGATCGACTAATCTGCCTAAAAGAAGCAGTCAAAAGATACTTAAATATCCTGCCTGAACACAAGTTATATCTTATAACTAATTTGCCAAAGTCTTACTCTACTAATTCACAAATAAAAAGGGACACTAGTGTGGGGTATCTTAAAATTACCCTGACTTCGAGATTTGATTTCAATCTAAATTAATAACCAAAAACTATAATTTCTTAGGTATAGCTACATAAAGCACAAATGATATGATGCCTACAGCGAACTTCATTGACTGAATCTAAGAATAGCAAACGATTCCAGTATTCAAAAATATAATGGTTTAACTATTTATCTGCATATAAATATATGATTATCAGTAAGAGGTAATCTCAAGTTCCTGCTTTAGTAAAGAAAGTTGAGCCAGAAGAAAATAAAAACCAAGCGGAAATGACGTAATCATGTGTTCAAACGAAAAATTGATTCTAATAGTTCGGCAGTCGTCTAGATTGCCGGATACAACAAAACAATCCGCACTAGTCGTTACCCTATTACTTTAAATAGCATCTATTATTCATGATATTTGCAATCATCCTCATTTCAAATTATACCTCGCGTTCGATAGATGAGTTGTGCACAGCTCAAATATAAGTAGGTTGTTCATACATTCATTGTTACGAAACTCACTTTCAAAATATCTAGACTGAACCAACGCCATCTTGATAACTACAGGCCGTAAGGTAGAAACAATGACGTCACACAAAATGGAAATCAAGATGGCGGTGATCCATCGCCATCTATACGACCAAACGAAAAGTTGTTATCAGCTGTTCAAGTGACAGCTTAGAAAAAATCTTATCCAACTTTTCAATTGCATAATTTATTAATATGTATATCCCCATTTATCAACAAACTATAACAATTGCAAACCACTATTTTCACTTATTCTCCCAAATAAATTTTTATATCAGATCTATTCATATTTATCGTACAATTTGTTGTATAATGCCAGCAATTAGAGAAAAATCTAAGCCAACTCTTCAAATGTAAAAGTTGTCAATAGATTTGTCCCCATTTACCACCAAAACCCGAAGCACTAGTACCACATATTTTCACAACATCACAAAACTATTATATTATTACTTATAATAGAGTTAAACATAATTTCTTTCACTTTTATAAGTAATTGAGAGTTGTTTACGTCTGCTTGATTGAAGGGCGTACGTCATTACTTCCCTTCCATTTGACATTTCTTCTGGATATTGCCAATATAATTTGACCGACGATAACTCACGCATAATTAAATTGATCTAAACGAAACTTTTATCACGACATTATCTCAGAAGTTAATGTTATCATACACTAATTATTTCATTTAAATAATGTCTGAAACTCACACAATATAACTTTAAAGTCCGAGGCGAATTAGCCGAAACTTTCACTTTAACTAAAAAATTTATCTGCTTGACCACTTAAATGTTACAAAACTTTTACCACAAATAACTCTTTATACGGTTCACTCTCAGTCTTTGCTTAGAATGAGTTTAAAACTTCATCACAATTCTTAAAATTAGACAAAACTTCGGATGACAGAATCATGACTTTTTCACCTTTTTCCATTTTGTGTGACGTCGCGGCCAACAACTGGCTCTACCTTACGGCCTGTAGTTATCAAGATGGCGTTGACTGAACTAACGTAAACGCTCTAACCAAACCGTCACCTCTTGCTAAAGTGTAAATTCCGATTACATACTTTCCAAAACTAAGGACACGTTTTGAATTTTACTTGCCTATACTGAAATTTAGAAAAGGTAATATTTTGACAAAAAAATGGGATTTGATGTTTTTTTTCTAAACTAACTATGAAACATTGCGTTAAAATTACTGGAATCCATAATACAAATGCTGTCCTAATGCTAATATGCCTTATTATCTAACAGGAAATAATCAATTAAAAGAATTAAATCTAATATTATAAAAATCAGGAACTTATGTCTTCGGTTTTCCTGCCTTGATAGAAGGGTACTATTAGACGATGCCTAAATATATTTCTTTGTTTTTTTGAATATAAATAAAACTAATTTCTACGTGCGTTTAAGGCTGACGTAACGTATTTGCGATATTTGTAGTGAATAAAATGCAGACTTTATCTTGAATAAAAAACTTCCAGTGCCATTGTGCAGAATAAAGCCAAAAAATAATATTAATATCTCTCTGCTGTGACGGCAGGAGCGAAAATATGCACGGCAACCAGATAAACTAAAATTAATTAAATATTTTACCGTGAAACAGTTGTGTACGAGACAGCGTACGGAAGTGGATGTTACACCTCTAACCTGTACTTGGAGCTCCCAGCACCTCGGGGGCAAATAACAGAGTGTCGTCCTTCTTTCCTTCCGTGGAGGAGCCTGACCGGCTTCTAGAAATAGAGATTATAGAGGGGTAGTGGGGATGAGCGTTCTGTTATTCTTCCACTTCGTTACCCTGTCGCTGCTCTTAGAAGGGATGCTTTTTGGTGGGGGCTACCAGCGACCGACGTGATCACACTGAGGGGCGTTTAACCTCCGCACGTATGAGGCCATTCTTTGAAATCTACAAAAAAGGGAAAACTTTTGTATTTTCTCACTTACAAGTTGGAAGTATATACCATTATATATATTATATATTTTATATATTATATTGTGTTTATTGGTAATCGAGGGGTTAGCGTTAAACACAGGGTGTGGAAATCGTGAAATTAACTTTTTCCTAGCCTTCAGTAAATAAAGCTTTGTTAGCTTCTGAAGAAGTGAGTTTTCTTTAAGCCAGATGCCAAATTCTACAAAATTTTTCTTGTGACGTTGCTAAAAGGTGCACATTTATTAGTTATCTAATTATTCAAGCTATGATGGCTTAATTAAATATGCAAAAAAGATTGATGAAATCTTCACTTAAGCCAAATCTTCAAATGTAAAAGTTGTCAATAGATTTGTCCCCATTTCCCAACAAAACTCGAATCACTAGTACCACATATTCTCACAACATCACAAAACTAGCCGTGTTTTTTAATGAGCGGGTCATCAGATTATTAAAAGAACGATTAGGGAAATTTTTAAAATAAAACTGCAGGTCA
Organism: Leptarthrus brevirostris; assembly: GCA_964036015.1. Lineage (NCBI taxonomy): Eukaryota > Metazoa > Arthropoda > Insecta > Diptera > Asilidae > Leptarthrus > Leptarthrus brevirostris. The sequence continues at coordinate 67,370,114 of OZ038373.1, read as the reverse complement.
CTTCCCAAGTTACATATTTGTCAGTTTTAGACGTTTTAAGTTTCTATTTTACGCCAAAGATAAAGCCCAATTGTAAACAAGAAGATATAAAATATTAAATTAATTTAAAACGCATTGAAAAAAATTGTGTTTGTGGATTTAACCAACATTTTAATTTCTTTCGTTATATTGCACATTCACAAAAATGACATTTCTATTGAAATTGAAGTTGGCAGCGTTTTATTTTCAAGGGAAATTTCTTAAATTCCCTTGAGCGGGATAGTGAACTAGATCATGAACTGGTTCAGCAGTCTGTATGGCGGAGATCTATATTGCTCATTAAAAAACACAGCTACTATTATATTATTACTTGTAATGTGTGTGTGTGCGTATGAGCAACGTGAAGTTGCCGCAGGATGTTCAAGTGGCAAGCGCTAGCTGGCAGCACGTCCTAGCTCATCCGATTCACACATCTTCAACAGAATTTCGCGTGGCTGTGGCGAAGGAAGGTTGTGGTATCCTCTCTTCAGGTCTGCCACGAACGATAAAAAAAAACCGAGAAAACAGAAAAACAGAAGGAAGAGCAATAGGTCTGGTGTCACCTGTTACCCTTAGCCGCACTGAACCATCTTGAATTTGACAAAAGCAAGAAAAAGACTAACCCCATATGCGATGGTTCAGTCTCTAACCCACCACTATTCCTACACCTGGCTAAGATGTAGGCCCAACCTGTAAAGGAGTGCTGAAACAAAAGAATTAAAAAAAAATCTTAGACCAAATAAAAAAAACATGGGGGGGGGATAGAGGGAGAAGGAATGAGGGAATCAAGAAGGAGGAAGAAGCTTCATCGGGTTTCCTGAAAAGATAATGCGGATTTCAAAACATAATTATAATATTCGTTTATTAATAATAATCGATCTAATACGAAAAATAAGAATTAGTATCAATGCTACTTAATGAGGCCAAAACATAATTAAGTAAATCAAGTTGAAAACTTATAAACAGAGGGGCGTACTAATTGTATCCTGTCTTATCCAATAATATTTTTATATAGTTCAATAAAGTTATAGGTTAAACCACTATCTTATTTCCTTGCAAACAAAAATTCTTTCTTACGGCGCTTATCTGCATCAAGTTCAACGGATAAAAAAAAATTTTCTTCTATAGCCATATGAAAATTAGTCCGAAACTACATAACTTCATTCAATAAAAAGTCCTAATAGTCTATCTTGGATCATTTACAGCTGCAAATAAAACTTTATTCATCTTCTGCCTTGCGTCTATTCTGATTATGACAAGCTTACTGATTCTAGCATTTCTGACAAACTGACCTACAAGTAATACAATTCGGATTACCTTCAACTGCAGAATGCAGGTGTATGCAAACTATAAATTTGGAAAAAAATGATGACAAAAAAAAATTTCACGACCAACTCAAAAGAATCTCTTCAAACCGGGTGAGACTGAGAAAATTCATTAAACTCGGCACGAGGCAATCGCGAAACGAAAGGTACGTTACATAGGCGCACATCTAGCTAGATGAGGTAAAATCTACGAGTAAGTAACTAAATGGAGTGGCCCAACAGCAGAGATTTCCGTAGCCTGTGCCTAAAATGTGTGAGTTTACACGCACACAAGAAAAACCGTACAGGACAGGCCGAAGAAAAAATCTTTATATGGGGGTGCTTTGGTGCAATTTTTAAACTTCTGGAGAAATCTGTTTAAAATTGCAATTTAAAAACAGCTTTTCACTAATATTTGTAATTTTTATTACGGCTTTTCGTCACAAGAAATTTAACTTATTATTTTGTAAATCAGTAAACACTTCAATAATAAAGTTTTCATTTACTAACTCCTTGCAAAATTTAATTACACCACCGCCTTTGTAAGTGATAACTCAAGAAAATATGGCTGCTGAGCCAAAGGTAAACAAAGTCTACCTTAACGCAAAAAGTAGGTATTTTGTAAGTTAATAGTGTGTTTAACACCGCCTGAAATATTCTTATCACAAAAGAAAGTTATTTTCTCTACTTTATCTGTGAAATGAAATCCCGGGGTGTTTTAAATAACTTGAATTTTTGCAAAATTGCACTAAACACTTCATTGTCACTAATCGTTTAAAACTTGGACTTTTCTCAAAAAGTTTTGCCACAACACGCAATAGTTTTATATTTTTGTCCTTCGCAAAGAATTTAATTCTCACTTCAACTTTACAGGACGATAAAATTAGCACTTTTTAACCCACAACACTCGGTTAAAGAAAAACAACAACAACACTAAAGCGATGCATTCCAAACCATAGGATGTTCAAGATATAATCGGTCTACGCGTTACAAAGTTAGGTTTCACCCCCACCGCTCACCAAAAATTTTTTTGGCATGGTGCCAATCGGTGAACATACTCCATCATCAAAATCGATCAACGCGTTACGAAGTTATGCCTGGGCAGATATAAAAAAAATATATCCGTTGAACTTAGAACTTTTGTTTTTGGGAAGTCGGTTAAAAAGTGCTGATGGTCTCGAATTTACAATATATTTTCATTAATTTCATAAATATGTAAAAAGCAATGCTGATTCACGCATAACATTTGTTGATCAATTAAATGAGCTTCGTAAGATGACACCCTTTACTGTGTTTACGTTATGATATGGTGCACTGGTTAGGCACTTCTTTTGTATATTTACGTCATCTTAGAAATTAATGAATGAGTTGGGTTTGTGTTTATGTAATTCTAGAGCAAGTGAGCGGCATTCATTTAGATTTGGTGTGATGAATCATGATCGCTCAAGCAGTGGAACAAATTTGTTTTACTTTAAATAGAAATATCAACATGTTGAATCTTCATCTTTGCCCAACACTTAACCATTGTAAATTTTGTAATATTATATTTGTGAATGAATGTCTACCACACTATAAGGTGCACGTTATTTTTTTTATGGAAAGTGGGAAATGCGTTTACGCACCTAGGTGACCGAAGCCACCCATATATCGGGCTCATCGGCCCAGACTTTTGCTCCGAAGAGCATTATGGTCTCGGCAGTGCAGAGCAACAGGCGCTTTTGCAAGGTTTGGGTCCGCCAATGTTGGCCATAACCCTGCTCAGCGCCATCACTGCAACCGCCTTTTCAGCCCGGCCCTTGATCTCGTCCGGCGCATTACCTCGTTGAGCCGCCGCAACATCTCTAGCTGTAATGACCGTCGCGGTGTCGTCAACATACCAAACCAGGAAAGACCCTTCAGGGATCTCCATAAGAAGAATCCAGTCAAACGTATAATTCCATATGTCGGGACACAGTATGGAGCCCTGTACCGCCCTTGCCAAAAGAACTTTCATTTCTGTTGCATACTCCGTCTCGAAGGTGAGGGTGCGATCCTTCAGGTAGTCCCTCATCATCTGCAATAGATACTGAGGGACCCTGAAGTCGCGCTTTAACGCCTTGAGCGCCCGCCCCCCCCCTGTCTGGTCTGTATTACCCGGGGGACGTTACTGACCACTTGTTGATAAGCACGAGCCTAGCTGCCTTCCAGCGAGAGGGACAAACTCCCACCTTCAGGTAGGCATTATACATAACAAGCAAGAACTCTGGATTTCTCACCGTCAACGATTTCGGTAAAATACGTCCAATTCCACACATAAAGTCTATTTTTTGCAATCTTCTTGTATATGTATTAAAGATGATCACTAAATTTAAGCTTATAAACCATAACTATACCTAAGTATTTAATTTTATCCACTTGTTCGGCAGTTATCTACTAATAGGTTAAAATTACTTTGTTATTTTAAATACATACACTTAGTTTTATTCACGTTCAATTTTACTTTGCTCGCTTTCAGCCATTCATTCCCGCATTCCAAATCTTGCACTGTATTTCTTTCTTCATCAACTGTTACAATAGGACATCACCAGCAAATAACGCCACTTCTGCATACTTTAAAATTCGTTGTAAATCATTTATAACATCACAAAAAACCACTGAGGAACTCAAAGATGAACCTGCAATGACTCAGACTGCTGTTTTTCCCGTTCGCATACGATATAATTGGATACATGAATATTTATATTGTCGTTTAATATTAATGAATCAAACACAACTTTTATGCTTTTGATGAGGAGTGAAATTTTCAATAAGGAGGGTAAAAATACAAAATTCAATGAGATACTTTTTTATTTGTTTCCTACTCACTTTTTTCTTGCCTTTCTGATATCCATTAAAATGTCTTTCTTACTAATTTCTTTTTATTACAAAACTTTTCCCTTTTTACTATTCACATTTTCATTTCATCAGTCTCATTGAAAAAGAGTTAAATAAAAACATTACGTATGAAATAAAAATTATTTAAAAACATTTTCAGTCCTTCGTATGAATTGGTATCACAAATTTATGTCCAAATGGACTTTTGTACTTAATGCCAGCATCTCGGAAATATTTATCTGGTATTCCAATGTTGCACAAATAGAGTTTCCCGCAGTGAGCTGATATATTATTAAGTGGTAAAATTGGCAAAATTGAACATTTTATGGGTACATCTATAATCCCCATCGGTGGCGGATCAATTGCCAGAACGGATGACCTAAAATTTACAATTTATTTTGTGAAATCAGTTCACTTTATCGAAATTACCGATTTTCAGCTATCCATTTCTTAACCGAAGCAGATAAATTATTTGAGCTGACTGATAATATCACAAGATCGGAAGATGGCAAATCTAAATAATCGAAATTAAAAACTATTTACATATAATTAAACAAAGAACTACCGTTAACAGAATTAGTAACTTGACTTCCTGTAGCTTTGAACAATACTAGTTCTGAATTTTCTCTTTCACACTTATCCATTCCTTTGGTAAGAAACATAACTTTAAGTCCATGAGACGCTAGGTGGCGACCTGTTGCTGCTCCAACATCAGTATCTCTGAAATAAATGAAACCAATTAATTTACAGAATATAGACTAACGAATATTTTAAACTGACTAAACGAAAATGGAAACGATTACCGTCAATGATCTATCTATATGAAATTTTATTTATCACTTCAGGTGATACTACGAATTGTTTATAGATTACATATTTATTTATTAATATTATATATTTATAGGTTATAATGAATAAAAGATAACTTTATTCTGATCAAAAACCGTCTATTCTCAAATATTTTCAAGATAGCGGACTTAACAATATTTTAGGTATTTTTTTACGCTGTGTTCTCTAACTTTCTATTTATATATATATATATATATATATATATATATATATATTTTTTTTTTTTTTGAGGAGGAAAATCTTCTAAGACCCAGGTAGTGTCGGATTTCCTAACCTACCTACCTTTATAGGGTACTTATTTTCCTACCTATACGGCAATGGCTATTTCTACTTATTTATAATCTGGACTACACCCGCCTTAGGTCTTTCTCTTTATTTTCAATAATGTACCTCACTGTTCTGTACATTATTGTCCATTTTTCCCATTCTGCAGACAGACTCTTTGTCATATTGGCTGCACATATGCCTCTGCCGTGTACTCACTGTACTCTCTTCGGGCCTCTACCCACTTCTCGCACATGAAAACTGTGTGTTCGGCATCATTCGTTTCTCCACAGTACGGGCACTTATCCGTAGCTGCGCTGTTTCTTCTATACAAGAAGTCGCGGAAACAGTCGTGACCAGAGAAATAGTCCACCTCTCCGTACGGTCTGTCGATCCATTTCCTGATGTCACGTATCAGCCTATGCGTCCATCTTCCGTGTTGGCCTCCTGTCCATCTTGTCTGCCAGTTCCGTATCAGGTTTTTCCCGGCTTCAATTCTGCCGATACCATCATATTTTAATGACCTTTCTTGGTCTATTAGGTCGATAGACGGTACTCTGGCTATCACCCCAGCAGCTTCTGCTGAGATCGTTCTGTATGTGCTAATGACTCTTATTAGTATCCCTCGTTGTGTGCCAGTCATTTTCCTCTTGATTCTTTTGTTCATTGCGCCGTACCAGACAGGCGCCGCATACAATATTTGCGAGTGCACAACAACTCGCAAGTGTCCTTCTCTTTGATGCTCTTGGGCCGCCTATATTGGGCATGATGCTGGACAGTGCTGTTATTGTCCGCCTTGCTTTAAGCAGGACCTTGTCAATGTGTCGTGAGAAGGTAATCTTTTGGTCTATCCGACACCTAGGTACCTGATTGCTGGACTCGTCTTAACATCTTTACCTTGTATAGTAAAGTGTATCGGCGCTATTTTCCTTTTAGCAGTGAGCAGCACTGCTTCTGTTTTTCCGGCGCAATCTGGAGTTGCCGCCTGCTCATCCAGTTCGCCACCCTCTGCAACGCAGTGTTGACCCCGGTCATGATCCTTGTGGGACACCGCTATTTATACTCATCTCTGCCGTTCGCGCCTCTGCTTCTAGCACTATTTTTCTTTCAGAGAGGTAAGATGCAATGACGGCTATCAGGCTTTCGATTACTTGTCGCTCTCTTAGATCTTCAAGTATTATCTGCCACGAGGCGCTGTTGAAGTCTATCGTGACCATTGCGCATAACCGACGGTTTCGTGCTGTTAGGCATGCGCTTCTGCTGCTATCCTGAGGGCTTCCTTGATGTCGTCGACGGTCTGTCGGCCTTCTCTGAAGCCGTACTGCCTTCTCGATAGGTCTCCTGACTCCTTGAGCTCATCTTTGAGTCTTGTTAGGATAAGTTGTTCGTACAATTTACCCTCAACGTCAAGCAAGCAGATTGGCCTGTATGATGCTGGAGCATCTATCGGCTTGGCTCCCATTAAGCAGGACCAACAGTGCTTTTTTCCACTCTGTCGGAAACAACCCCTCGTTGACAAGTCTATTGTAGATTTCTAGCACGTAGTTTGGTGTTAGCGTCGCTACTTTGTTAAGTATTTCTGTTAGGAAATTCCCAGGTCCCGGCGCTTTGTTAAGTTTTAGCTTGCCCCATGCTTCCTTTAGTTCGTTTTCTGTGAAGAGGTCAAATACTGTGTCTCTCCTCCTTTGGAATGTCACCGGCTCTCATGCTCTAAGTTGCGTCTTACATTCATATCACCATGACTCGAACTTTAATAAGTCGAAATTTAATAAGAATAAAATTTATTAATAAATTTAAATCTCATATCTGCATAAATAGTTACTCTGTCATACATTATATTCATCTTTTAATATATTGCATGCAACCTTATTAAAATTATCTATATACTGTATCCCGCCTTGTAATACTCGCGAAAAAAAATCGAATTTAAAATTTTAGTGAGCAATATTACACTTGAACTAGTACTCCGTTCCGGCGTAACCGAAACAACAACATCAACAAAGAAAGTTCAACAGCACAAACGTGTCGCTCCACTCCATGTCCGCATACAATAGGTCTGTTTGTTTCGCTGCATGAAAATTGCAGAAGTAGTGTAGAGTGTAATCGATGTGACGTCAGAAGTGTAGGAATTTGCACTACACTAACGTCAGCGAAACAAACATTTTAAGTGTAATTTTCTGTCAATAATATTTAACGGAACGTGTTTTGGTTAATACAAATATTTAATATCACAAATAAAACGGAAAATAATATATTACCGACTTTAATGCAAGAAATTATGTGTGACTCGTCTGATAATTAATTAAAATCACTTCAATTAAGACCGGCTTTGTTTGGCAATTGCCTGACAAATGTCAAATATCTGCCTGTACTCACTGCACTTTTTTGTAGCGAAACAAACGTTGTGCAGTTGTATTAAGTTTACACAGAGAGCGAAACATACGCCGTTTGACGTAAATTTTGCACAAAGTGCAGGCAGTGCAGAAAAAGTAGACCGAAGCAAACAGACCTAATAGTAGCTGTATCTTTTTCACCAGGATTAGATGATCGATGGTTTTAAACGGAATTTTTCAAGTTCAGAAATACAGCTATTTTAAAGTTTTTATTGTCGATTTCTTCTCTCCAACCAGTTATGATCATATTTAATGCAGTTCCAATTATGTTTGAAGTACTCTCTCCATTATTTTTTCAAATATATTCAGCATATTATTTGGACGAAATTCTTCAAATTATTTGGTGTTTTTCTAGGTTTCCGAACATCCCGCTTGATCTAGGCTTTTCTTTACTACTGCCCCCAATTGTTTCCACAGTATACTCCAGTTGTCTAATAATATTTTCCGCTTTACATAACAATTAAAGGCTTTTATTGTTTACTTTTTTAAATTCAAATCTACTCAAGCACTGCTTTTCTGTTTTAATTTTATAAATATATCTACATCTTTCATATAATCTCGAATCAATCAGTTTATTAACTTATTTTGCAAGTTTATCCCAATAATAATAACTTTATTAGCACTTAAAAAATATTTACAATATACATAATTTAACATCTCTCCTTTTTTACAACTCAATGGCATAGCTCTAATATATTCTGTACAACGCTTAACATATTCTCTTTCTTTACCTCTCCTGGCAAATTATTATATAATTAAAAACCCCTGTATATTAAAGAATTTTGGAGACCCGATCTCTTACAATAAACCAATCTAACATTCACGGCAACGTTTCTAAGAAGATAATGTTGTGTATCCATTAGCAAAGTCATTCTTGCTCCTAAATAGTATGGTAGTTTTCCATTATTTATCTTAAAAATAAATTTTAACACATCTAGATTTATTTTCTGCATGACATTCATCCATTTTAATGTTGAGAGTATCCAATTAATTGTATATCTGTTGAATTCCAAGATAATTCGTATTCAAATATTTTGCATTTTATGTAGTCTTTCCTTCGATGTTTACGTGCACAAAAAAGTACCATTGAGCAATACTCGAGATGCGGTTTTATCATATTGTAAATTTTTATTGCACTGACTAGCGATACTGATTTTCTAAGCCTTTTGAAGTACCCAATCTTTATGCACAAGTAATCCACATGTTCGCTAAAATTTTGCTTATTCTCCAAAACGATTCTTAAATATTTAATTTTATTTAGAATTTCAATTGATTCGTTACACATCATTATCGATATATTCGTCTTACTGTTAAGCAACATACCCTTAGATTTATCAATATTTAATTTCAATTTGTTACTGTCCAAACATTTCTTCACTTTTTCTAAATCACTTTCCAATTCCATTTTGATTTCTGCTATATTTTCTCCAAATATTCGGCATCATCGGCAAACAATATTAATTTTGAGTGATTTATTACTTCCTTCAATTCGTTAGTACAAACTAAGAGTAATAACGTTCCTAACATAGACCCCTGCAGTACGCCTAATTTAATTTTCTATCTCCCCTCAACACTCGATATTCACAAATCACTCATTAAGCACGTTACCTAAGAAAAGTAAATTTCCTTGCTTACCTTGAACTTGGCGATTCATCACAAATTATAATAATCGTTGGCCATTGATGTCGATTATTCGGTGTCAATCGCCGAGCACCACCCAAAAGAAGAATAGCTAAATCAGTTGTACCGCGAGCGAGAATGTCACACTGACGTTCCCAAGTTAAACCGCTACTTTCTGCTAGTTGTTGAATTTTTGAACGCACCACAGGAAGTATTGTTGGAATGATTAAGCCCTCATCTACAGTATAAAAATTATCAAACCATTCTGGTGAAACAAATGAATAAAAACCTGTAACAAAGTCATGGGAACTTTGGCCTGATTCGATTTGCCTTGGTTGCACTGGTTCAGCTGTTATTACATTTTCATCGTGCCGATATTTTCTTTTTTGAATTGAAACAGCCTGTCGCACCTATTTAAATTATGTTTTTAAAATAAATCAAATGGTTATCATCTCAATATAAACAATATTTTAAGTACAGGGTCATTCCATTTCAAATCATCCGGCCAAAAATGAAAATGAAACCCATGGTCTCAGATATTGAAGAACTTTTTTCATATGTTCCATTTATTATGCTTATTAACCATATAAAATGTTATTGTGATATCTTGAATGTTTTTTGAGATATTAATTTCCAAGAATTTACGAAAAAAGACGTTTTTGTATTACCGAGAACTGTAGCGGCAGTGACACGGTTTAAGTTAAACTTTCATCACTTTGGCAATTTTCATCATATCGTATAAAAAAATTATTCAAGATTAGGGGTTTCACTAGGGGTGGTTTTCGATGCACTTGGAGATTTGGGTTTATTTTTAAAAATTACTTCTCTAATCATAAATAATATAAATATTTAAACAAAACAAAAAATGTAGTTTTTCTATATTTTAATGTAGAAAAAAATTAATTAAGTTAAGGGGGGCAAAGGGTGGTTCTGGTGCACTTGACAGTCAAATTACCACCAATTTTATTCCAAAAGCCATTAGTTTATACTGCTAGGATTACTTTAGAAACAAAATTTTGTTGGTTACTACTGCGCCTTTTAGTTTAAATATCATTTTAAAATTTTATGTTTTTCTTTAAAGTCTGGTTTGAGCTGGTAATGACTGCACCATTTAATAGATATGTTGCCAAATGAATTTTTTTCTTATTCTGCAGATTGTTCTGAACATTTTCGTCAAAAAAGCATTGCGACATGGTGAAAATTGCCAAAGTCATGGAGGTTTAACTTAAACTGTGTCACTACCGTTACAGTTCTCGGTAATTAATAGAATTAATTATTAATATAATTAACCCTTCTAACACAGAAGGCGCACTTCTTCGGCAAGGAGCCAAGAAACACTTCACCTATTCCATCAAGAAGATGAAATGAGGCTCCCACACCAGCATGCAGAGGAAAAAAAAAAACAAAAAAACAAAAAAAAAACAAAGAAACAGAAATAAAACAAGGAAGGAAACTCAGCAACACACCATACAAACAGAGTCACGGGAGCACAGAAAATAGATAGCTCTTAAACATCACCTTACTAAGAGTTAAATCAGGACAAGAATTAACAGCCCTACACATACGATTAATTGGCTCATGCATGCCATAATTTGATCTGGATGGTTCAACATGCAACAAAGGCGGTCTTCGAAGGTTATGTTGGGACTGTCTGAAGGAAACCCTGCTAACAAGCGCACCTGAGTCTATATTAGAGTTCAATAGCTGATGAATAAACACCAAGTCAGCGACTTTGCGCCTTTTCTCAAGCGAGGGCAAACCCAGCAACTGTAGGCGCTCGGTGTAGGGCGGGAGTCTAAATGGAACGTCCCATGGGAGCCCTCTAAGCGCAAATCTAAGAAAATTACGCTGCACCGATTCGATACGCTTGGAATGAACAGCGTAGTAAGGTGACCAGACCTGAGATGCATACTCAAGAATAGGTCTAACTAAGGAGCAGTACAAATGCATCAATGTTGGAATATCCGAGAACTCTCTAGACCATCGCTTTACAAAGCCCAAGATTAAACTGCCTCTAGACACGATATAGTTAATATGCAGGGTAAAATCAAGCTTCCTATCAAGTTTTACACCAAGGTCAGTTACGGACAGCACGCGACGGAGACCATTCCCTGCAAAGTTGTAATCATAAACTTGAGGATTGGGACTCCTGGAGAAAGACATAGCTTCACATTTCTCAAAATTGAGGTGTAAGCCGTTATGCTCGCACCACGCCAGAAACGTATCTAAGTCCTTTTGAATAAGGGCGGCGTCACCACCATCCTTAATATAAGAGAAGATCTTCATGTCATCAGCGTAGATTAGAACATTAGAGTACGAGATCAGACGGACAATGTCGTCAATGGCAAGAACGAATAGTAGAGGACCGAGATGACTGCCTTGTGGTACACCAGACGAAGCCTTGAAAATTCTAGAGGCAGAGCCGCGGAGCGACACACGGTAAGACCTGTCTCTTAGATAGGATGAAACCCAGTCGAGAAGAACAGGGGGAAACTCAGCCTCCCGAGTTTAAATATAATTAGGGAGTGATTGGTGATTGCTGATTGGGAGAGATCAAGCCAATACAACGCTCCATAAGCTGCGAATACACTAGTGATTCAAACAATTTAGGTATGCAAGATAACTTTGCGATAGGTCTATAATTGGTTATAATATTCTTATGGCCTTTTTTATGAACAGGGACTATAAAAGAGCACTTCCACAATGTAGGAAATTTGAAAACTTGAAGGGACCTATTGAAGAGAATCGCCAATGGAGTAAGAAGGGCATCGGAACAGGACCTGACGAAGGCTGGAGGGATTTAAGTTCATTGATTTTTTCCGAAATATGATCCCGTGATATAAACGGCAAAAAATCGGGTGACGCGGAACGATCCAAAATATGATCAAAATTATTCGCACATGGCTCAAAGATATCCGAAGAAAAGGCACTCTCAATAGATGGATAGTTGTTCGATTTCTTTTTCATATTAACGAATTTAAAGAAATTGCGAGGGTTATTGTGCATATTATCGCGAACACTAAGAAGGTATTCATTATATAGCGAAGAGGATAGTGCCTTAAATCTTTCATAACAGGTCACAAAGTCAGAATACGCTACTGCGCTATTACAACGCAAGTAATTTTTCCAGAGTTTGTTCTTCCTGTTCCTAAGACTACGGAGTTCGGCATTATACCATGGGGGAGAGGAGCATGTAGACTTAATCCGTTTTAATGGTACAAGGGAGTCCAGCAAATCATACATCTTGTTATAAAATAATGAGGCGCAGACGTCAGTATCGTTACTATTCAGTAATGCCGAAAAATCGACTGAAAGGAGATTAGACGTTATCTCAGAGAAGTTCGATCTCCTAAAGTCATAAGCATGGTGTTCGAGATTGGGATCCGCAATACTAGTACCATCGTAACAGAAGGAGACAAAGATGGGCGGATGAAAACTATCAATAGGAGATAACTGATCAGAAGCTAATTTAACTAAAGTGTTAGTCGAATCAGAAGAAAACACAAGGTCCAACTGCCTTCCCATAGAGTTCTTTACATCACTCATTTGGTGCAAACCAGAGGAAGCGATGGTGTCAAGAAATTTAGAGACCACAGATGTGGGATAACATGAGGGAAGGAAGTCGTCGTCATCACAGTTAGGTACCCATAGAACATGGGGTAAATTAAAGTCACCAAGAAGAAGAATTTCATCTTCAGGGTTCGTCATATTATGGATGAAGCCTAAACTAAGGGCTAGTATATCGTAAAGACTGCGCCCTTCAGTATCAATGATCAATGAAACTTCTTCCTCGGGGCTGGCGGTAGTTCCACCACCTTCTCGCTCTGTGGACAATGCCTTGCCCGTACTCGACCAGTCCCCGCGCCGACCGCAGACCGCTCGTAGACGGAGGCGTCGTCGTAGTGTTGCTCGTGTTCCCCCTGCATCGGACCCAGCTGGGAACATATCTCCTGGCCCTCAACCATCGCATGACACAATTAATAATCAATTAAGATCAATTAACGTTTCTAGAAATGAGGGTTTCACCCTTAGGATTGCGCAACCACTGCGGTCCTTTTTTGTTTCCCGTCTTGATCCCTCGACTTCCGTTGACGACATTGTTGGTTACGTGAGGGAGAGGAGTGGTGTTGATGACTCAGCACTCCTCCGTTGTCAATTTCTTGGATCTCGCCATTCTCAAGGACTCATGTCGTCATTTAAGTTGACATCGTCCCTAGAACTTTTTGAGATAATGTCTGCCCCCGATGTCTGGCCCGAGAATATCATTGCGCACGAATTTGTGCCCCGTCGTAGGGTCGCGGGAGACACTCAGAATAGAACTTCTGCTACCAACCAAAAAAACTTGAAACGCTATCCCTTTACTACCAAAATGTAAGGGGACTAAGAACAAGATCCAGCCAGTTATTTCAGGCTTCTCTTGCTTGCTGTTACGACGTCATCGCTCTGACCGAAACCTGGCTTCATTGCGGTTTAACTGATGCTGAGATTCTTGACGAGTCCTATCAGATTTTTCGTAAGGATAGATACTCTGACTCCATGGCACGTGGAGGTGGCGTGTTGGTTGCATGCAAATCGCACTTGGATTGCAGTTTGGTTGATATCCCTGCTTTATCCGTCACGCTCACAATCGAGCTCTTAAGATAGCTCTGGGAAAGATGAATATATTCCTTCTATGTTGTTATATCCCTCCAAACTTGACTAACCATGCTGATGCAGATGGTCGGAGTCTCTACGATATTTTAATTCTTAGCTTAGATTTTATTAATAATATGACAAACCCAGAGGACGAAATAATCCTTTTTGGTGACTTTAACTTACCCAACGTTCAATGGGTATTCAACGCTGATGACGAGGACTATCTTCCTTCAAATTGTCTTACTGCTAAAGATTCCCATTTTCTTGACGCCATCTCCTCCTCTGGTTTACACCAAATGAGTGATGTAAAGAACTCTATGGGAAGGCAGTTAGATCTCATCTTTTCTTCTGATTCAAGTAACACTACAGTTGAACCGACTTCTCGTAATTTATCCGCTATCGACAGTTTACATCCGGCCATTTTTATCTCTTTTTGTTACGATGGTTCTAATATTGTTGACCCCAACGTAGATCAGTACGTTTTTGATTTTAAAAGGGCGGACTTCTCTGATCTTTCGAACAGGATTCTCTCAATTGATTTCCCATCTCTTTTTCATGAATACGATATCGACGATTGCGTTTCCGTTTTTTATGATAGGATTTATGACCTGTTTAATTTGTGTGTACCACTTAAACGGGTGAGATCATCCTCTCATTCTCCCCCGTGGTATACTAGGGAACTACGGAGTCTTAAGAATAAAAAAAATCGGTTATGGAAAACCTACTTAAGCAGTAGAAGTGCGTCAGCTTATTCTGAATTCGTTTATTGTCATGAATGCTTCTTAGCGTTATCGTCATCTTTATACAGGGAATACCTTGATAATGTTCGCAGTAGCTTGCACAATGATCCTCGTACCTTTTTTAAATTTGTAAATCTGAAAAAGAAAACCGATAATTATCCATCTACAATGTGGTATAATGGATCCTCTAGTTGTAGCGCGCCTGATATAGCTGACAACTTTGCATTGTTTTTTGAGGGTGCCTTTTTATCAGGCAACTTTGTGCCTTCCCTGGGAGAGTTTGGTCATATCCAAAATCGTCCCGCTACCTCCATTTCTTTGCCCACTATATCTCGCGACATTATCATGAATGCTATCAAGGAACTCAAACTGGACTTTTCTTTTGGTCCTGATGGTGTTCCACCTGTATTCTTGAGATCCTGTTCTGATGCTTTACTCACTCCACTGGAACTCATCTTCAACAAATCTCTTCAGGCCGGAAGATTTCCTACCTTATGGAAGAACTCCTTTATAATTCCTGTTTATAAAAAGGGGCTTAAAAACTCCATAAAAAATTATAGGCCAATCGCGATACTTTCTTGCATACCCAAGTTGTTTGAATCTGTTATATACTCACAGCTTGTTGGGCAGTGTAAGGGGCTAATCTCATCTAATCAACATGGCTTTCTGCCTGGTAGATCAACAACAACCAACCTTCTGGAATTTACATCACACATTATCTCTGCCTTCCAACAGGGACTCCAGATTGACTGTGTCTTCACCGACTTTAGCAAGGCATTTGATAAGCTCCCTCACCCCGTGATTATGCTTAAGCTTGAAAGGTTGGGTTTTCCGCCTTTATTGCGCGACTGGATCTGCTCTTACTTGAAAGATAGGACTTACCGTGTCTCTTTTCGTAATACTTTATCTAGAGTCGTTGGGGCTTCATGTGGTGTACCGCAGTTTAGCCATCTGGGGCCGCTGCTGTTTATTCTTGCCATTGACGACATTGTCCCTCTGATTAAGCACTCCAAAGTTTTAATCTATGCAGACGATATGAAGATTTTCTCATGCGTTAGAAACAGTTATGATTCTTCCTGCATTCAGGACGATTTGAATACCTTCAGGGGTTGGTGTGCCACAAATGGACTGCAACTTAACCTTGATAAATGTGAAGTTATGTCATTTTGTAGGAACAACAATCAGCTCGTCTTTGATTATACCTTTGCGGAAACTAATGTCCGTCGTGTGGAATCCGTTACTGACCTCGGTGTAATGCTAGACAAGAAACTCGACTTCACTCTGCACATAAACCATATAGTATCTCGGAGTAATTCAGTCCTTGGCTTTGTTAAGCGGTGGTCAAGGGAGTTTTGTGATCGACAGACCCTTATTCACTTATTTTTTTCTTTAGTTAGACCAATTCTTGAGTACGCATCTCAGGTTTGGTCTCCTTGCTATGATGTTCATTCTAGACGCATTGAGTCGGTGCAGCGGAACTTTGTTAGGTTCGCTCTGAGGGACCTCCCATGGAATGATCCATTAAGGCTTCCTCCTTATGAGGATCGCCTCCGATTGCTTAATATGCACTCGTTAGAGGAACGTCGTAGAATTGCTGATCTAGTATTTATTCATCAGCTTTTGAACTTGAATATAGATTCTCTCACTCTTGCAAGTTTGGTTACTTTTAGGCAAACCCCGTATAGCTTAAGGAGATTGCCTTTACTACATGTTATCCATTCTCGCTCTAACTATGGTATGCATGAGCCTATTAATCGCATGTGTAGAGCCGTGAATTTGTGCCCTATTTTTGACCTGGCTCTTACTAAAGATTTGCTTAAACGATCTCGGTTGTCTTTGCACCCCTGATTGTAGTGCTTGGGATTGTTCATATTTTGTTTTTGTTTACTAATATTTTATTGCATGGGTTGTGGGAGCCTCATTCATCTCAATATTTGTTATATTCTGGTGAATAGGTCAATTGATTCCAGGCCTCTGCCTGTGAAGTGCGCCTTCTGAGTTAGAAGGGTTAATTCTATTTATCAGGTTAGGGGGAATATAGCAACAGAGCAATTATATATTGAGCTTAGGCAGGGAAAGCTTAAGAACCAAGAGTTCAATAGTGAGTGAGTCAGAGAAAGCAGGAACATCAATTAAGCTGCAGTCAAAGTCAGATTTGCAAGCAACCAGTACTCCACCAACCCGACACAGAGATTCAGAATGTCTGTCCCTACGAAAAATCTCATAGGAGTCATGAAGAATATCTGCATCACAAAAACCATGATGAAGCCAAGTCTCAGTCAACATGATAATATCGTAGCAGCATGCAAGGGATGCTTCAAATAGATGATTTGTCTTCGTTCTCAGTCCCCTCACATTCTGATAGTAAAGGGACAGCGTACTTAGTTTTTTGGAGCATTAGTTATTGCTCTGTCATGGGTACCGTTAGTATACCTGCCCCGAGGCACAAATTCGTGTGCGATGGAATTCCTAGGCCAGAAGTCCGGGGAAGAGATAATCTCGAAAAGAGCCGGGGAAGTCGTCAACTTGAAAGACGATACATACCCCTGAGACAGGCGAGAATTAAGACGCTGACAACGTAGAAGTACAGAGTCGTCAGTCTTCGACCTCATTCTAACATAATTCAGAACGTCATCAACAGAGGTAGATGGATCGAGCCGATAAACAAAATATAACTTGGGGATTGGGGCCGTCTTCAGAGTGAAGTCTCTGCTCAGCTCAGAAATACTGGGGGCAATAGTAGCAGGGCGCGCAACAGCTCCTGATGTAGTAGGTACTCCAATATCAGGCTCAGGATTGTACCGATCAACAAAGGTTACACGAACAGGAACATCGACAAGGTCCTCTACAGGAGAGGGGGGAGGTGAACAGGCCGCGGAGACAGATGTAGGGTTCAAACCCGGGGCGATTAAAACAGGGGCAGTAGGCTCCTGAGATGTATTAGGCCGTGAAAGAGTTTTAACCTCAGTGGCGATAGCGTTGATAAGTGCAGAATCTGCAGAAATCACAGCAGTCCATTTAACCAAATCACTACGAACCGTCTCAACGCCACGCCTAATGTCCTCCATCAAAGGAAAAGAAGGATCAGCACTTGAGTAAGAGGTGGCAGCGCCGTCACAAGAAAGCGACCGAAAGTCCTCAAAAGCATCGGACAGGCGTATGATCCCAACGCGGAGGTCATGGGACCTTTCGAATAAGCCCTCAGAGTTCGAATATAGTACATCGCACCTCTGAAGAAGCTTATCAATTTTTTCATTCAGACTGTGAAGGTCATCTGAAACAACCTGAAGGCTATCCCAGTTCGAAGAAATATTCGTCACTTTGTCAGCAATAATAGACTGGTCAGCAGAGAAGGAGTGAACAACTCCCTGACAAGACGAAGGACATGGCAAAGTTTAATGTCAGAGCACTCCGTAAAGGTAGTGACTCTGGCTGGGGAAGACCTCGACGCACGCTTCAGGCATAGGGCATGGAAGGAGGCGCCACAAACGCCATCACACAGTACGTCCTCATTTGTGACCTCCAACGCACACATTTTACACTTGGACATCGTCTCAGAGCGGAAAGCAAAAACCTGGAGCAGAGAACCACGACTCGGACAGATGTAGTCAGGTATTAAGAATAAAAACAAACAAAAAACCAAATCACAGGTAGTCAGGTATGATAAATAAAATAAATAATAATAATAATAAAAAATAATAAATAATAAAAGATGTAGTCAGGTGTTAAAAATAAAAATAAACAAAAAACCAAATCACAGGTAGTCAGATATGATAAATAAAATAAATAATAATATTAAAAGGTGTAGTCAGTTGTTAAAAATAAAAATAAACAAAAAAACCAAATCACAGGTCAAATCCGAGAAGTCAAACCAAAAAGAATAAACAAAACCCAAAACCCCACTAACGGACTGCGGTAACAGCTACAAAAAATTCGAAAACCGACACAGATCAAAAGAGGACCGCTACACAAAGATCACCCAAACTACAGTCAACAAGCACCGCGAATCAAAACACGCACGGACAACCATCAAAGGAGAAAAAAAATCAAATCAAAACAATAACAACGGACTCACAAGCGAAACAAAATAGGCAGAACACCGTAAACAGATCTGCAATGAAAAACGCCAGGCAACAGCGATGCAACAACAGTAAAAGCAATTCGATTCGAACAACAAAAAGCAAAACTCAGCACACAGAGAGGCACGAAAACACGTCTACACGGCACGACTGTTCAAACGAAACTGTAATGCAGAAACGTCTTTTTTCATAAATTCTTGGAAATTAATATCTCAATAAGTATTCAAGATATTACAATAAAATTTTATATGGTTAATAAGTATAGTAAATGGAACATAAATTCTTAAATATCTGAGACCATGGGTTTTATGACCTGGATGATTTGATATGGATTGACTCTACATATAAATAAGCAAACTGATAAAGTTATACACAAAAGGAGACAAAATATGCCATTATTCTAATTTAAAAATATTTTGCTTCTTTAATTTTGTAAGTATTTTTAATTCTCTATAACTTTACTCTTTCACCCCACGAATTATATACACATCATTTTTAGTTATTGCAAAAACAGCGGAGAAAGAAGAGTTGTCTCATTTATATGTTTCCTGTGTAAGATAAACATGGCTATTTTTAAATTCGCAGTTAACAAAAAATATACAACTTTTTATATTCGATTATTATTTAATATATGACTCTTTGGAGAATAATGAAAAAGGAATTTAAAAGTATTTCGCAAGGACAGCCATAAATTTTAAACGTATAGATCAAAAATATTGGAGTCATTACACTGTGAATACTTATATGATACTATGCCAAACGGAATAGGTGAAAGCATACATGGAGTGTAAAATTTCTGCTTAAAATTAAGCCGTTAAAAGAAAAAGAGATTATTTAAGTTAGGTTTTGAAACTCTAGGAAATTAAAATACTAATAATATAAGGATCTGAAGTAAAAAAAAAATTAAAATTGTAAAAATAGGAAAAAAATCATTTTTTTTTATCACGAAAAATCCTAATAGAAATATTTACTTAGACAGTAATTGTAGAGTAACGATCTGCATTGTTCTTACAGATTGCCTGGAACGATTTCAGTTTCCTTGCACGCCGATTTGACGATGAATTTCGATAAAATACCCCAAAATAAAACTAAAATAATAAATAAATTTTTTTGATATCTGGGTTAGTTTTCGAGATATTCGATCTTGAAATTGTAGTAACACATCACTTCGCGACTTGTCAAAATGGCCGAACTTAAAGGTAGCGCGAACATTTTTATTAAACTTTCTGGGAAGAAGAGGTGTATTAATTAGACTTTTAGTGCCTTTATCAACTTGCGCCAAACCCCACCCCCCTCCCTGAACGAGAATTTCTTTCAATAGGATTGAATATCCGTTTTGACAAGTCGCGAAGTGATGTGTTACTAAAATTTCAAGAGCGAATATCTCAAAAACTAAGCCACATATCAAAAAAAAAATTATTTATTATTTTCGTCTTATTATGGGGTGTTTTATCGAAATTCACCGTTAAATCGGTATTCCAGAAACACTAAAATATCGGTGTGTCCACGGAAACTAAAAATCTCCCCGATTGTCTTTTTTATTGGCAAGATTCCAGTAAACTACCACCATGTACAACATGAACAGTGTCATTTTTCAGTATGACATGTAAGAAACACAATTCTTGTAAACTTGCTACCGAGAACTATGGATTTTTCGCGCATTCTTCTAAAATATAATATGAAATTTCGCCCTTGCACCAACGTCAGAAGCTAGTAATGCATTATGCATATTAAACAAAAATAAGACTTACCAAATCAGGCTTTTGTCCCGCTTCAATTTCATCCCAAATTGCTTGCTTATTAAAGAGCGCCAAATTCCCTTCAAAATCAAAATCTTTGCCCATAATAGGATCGTCAATCGGTGTGCCAAATGTATGATTTTTATTAATACGAGCTTCCCTGCGAGATTTTTTACGTTCTTGTTTAAGTGGAGTATTAACAGGTGCAGATTTGGATGATGTCATGATATCTATAGGTTTACTAGAACTACGCGTAGCATCATTTGAAAGAGATGCTCCTATTTTTGCTTCTACTTTAGACGGAATCATATTCCCAAAAAACTTCGTAGAATTTGATGACGGCGATTTACTATTGCTACACTTTGGAAATTTATCATTTATTGGAGACCTTAAATATTTCCAATTATAAACATTGAATGTGTTTAATACAAAAAAATACAACCTTCTTTGACCATTGGATATTTTCATACTTGACATCTTATGTGATAGAGCACTCTCTTTCCCTACAGCGCCAAAATTCGGCTGTTTCACTGGTGTTGGCTTATTTATTACTATTGGCGTAAGCGTACTTTGGGTATTATATGTAGGAATGATTTCTAACTTAACAATATCAGAGACACTGTGAAAAAAATTTAATTAACTGAAATAACAGGCCACGAAACCTTACTAACCTCAATGTCACTTCCGCATCCTGCTTTCTTAGCGGAACTCCATTTCGGAAAGCTCTGACTATAGTTATTTGAGAACTATTTGCATCTTTAATGGTACCTTGAAATACTCCCAATCTTTCATCACAATGTATCGAAACAGCCTTTCCAATCCAAGACGAAGATTCAGCCATTATTGCTTACTTGTTATATATTAAACAGAAAAATATTTTATATCCCGTTGTATTGAATACTGCTGTTTAAAATTTAACGTTATATATAATTTTGTGATTTGCGTCCTTTTTTCGAAGATTATGCCAATTTTAAATCCCTTGCTACAAAAATTGTCAACTTTCTTTTGAACGTTTGACACACTTTGTGTGCTTGTTCTTAACGGGAAAGCTATTACAAACGTTGTTCGCGCCTAAAAACTTTGAAGCAAGATATTGCCAGAACGTAACATAATTCAAGAGTATTTCTTTTCATAATAATATTTTGTATTTATAATATTATTTTTGGAATATCATGAATTATTTAAGGGGTTACATTCCTACGAATAAAGAACGACGGGAAAGGCCCATACGTATATATACGAAAACAAAAAGTGAAGCAAAATTTTCTGCAGACTACATGTCAAATCATTTCACTGAAATATTGTGTATGAAGCCAATTTACAAACTCCTTAGAATATATAACTAATAACGAAGTGCTATAAGCTCAGAAAACTTCGGCATACTTCTTTAAGTAGTGTAATGACAATTTCTTGTGTGAGTTCACCATTGAATTAACAGAAAAATAGAATTTTGGTAGAGACGTTGTATTTAATAATTCACCCAGTTGCTTCTAACTATTTGTCATGCACATCTTTACCTTTTAGGAATAATATTTATATAAAGGAGTAAGTAAATTGTTATCTCTTGAATCGTGCATGCCCCTTTCCAAACATAAACAAGAACTGCCCTTGAACAATTGGTGTGACTTAAATTGAACATATTTCAGATGTAAACAAACTGGAAATTGCAAACAAAAACTTTTATTTATTATCACTTCATCTTCAGATTTCACACTTTTTTCGGTATATTAAGACAATAAACAATCATAAAAAGTTAGTCGATAGCCAAAACCAAAGATTACTTACTACTAGATAACCGGCTCCCTAAAATACCCAGCTAGTATTGAAAAAGTAACACTGGCACCACAGTAATACCAAAGATTACTCTACTAGATAAACGGCTTCGAACAAACTAGTAAAAAAATTTTGGTTGCTTTTTTATATTTCCCGCATCGGGCAACCCTGCAGTCAGAATTAAAAATTTGTTTTCCGGGAGAGTTTGTGGATAAGAGACAAGTATACTTTTCTTATGTTTATTTACAAATGCCAAATGTTCTTCACTCATTAAAAGATCAGAATACATTGACGGTTTGAAAGTCTCTTACGCACACGAGTAACTAGCTCCGAATGAGAACAGAATTTTGACAGGAATAAGTGATTCTCTCAAATAATTTTGACAGGAATAAATGACTGCACACTACCTGTACTCTTTATTTGCATGTATATTCTTAAGACTTTAAAATCTGAATATATTTCGTTTTACTCTGGTGCCAGTGTTACATTTTCAAGATTAGCTGGGTATTTTAGGGAGCCGGTTATCTAGTAGTAAGTAATCTTTGAGTAATTTTAACCGAACGGTATCTCTACGTAGCCCCTCAGTATATCGAACGCGACCCATGAAAGTAGTAAATTTTTGACTCATTCGAAGTGTGCAAAAGCTGTATAAATAAAAGCTAAATTACCAAAAAAAAATAACCATTTCTCTTGATGGCGCTCGTTTGTTTACATTTGTAATTCATTAGAGTTTCGGTTCGCCGTATTGGTTTCAGCGACAGCTGACAAAAGTTTTTGCCTGGGGGCTCTAATTAAACTTTAAAAGTATTAAAATATTTTTCTACCTTTTGTATTTTCGGTTTCCAAAAGATAAAAACTTCAGAGATCTGTGGTTAAAATCCATCGGTAGAACTGATTATATACCATCCGATGGTAGTAATGTTTGCGAGGACCACTTCGAATGAGTCAAAAATTTACTACTTCCATGGTGAAAACTAACACATTCACAACTTTCAAACACATAAGGAAAATTCGGAAACTTTTTGAGCATCCTAGACGGTAGACCTCTTGCATGGCTGGTTTCCATACCGCAATTCTAAGGCTTGTATTAGCGATGAATAATTATACCTTTGTTCTGCCGGTATAGTCTGTAGCAGCTCTGCTGCTGCGCCTCTAAGTGCCATGAATAAAGCTGTAGCTTTTTCCGTGTCAGTCCAGAAATTTACTGCCGCTGTTGTCTCGAACTGTAATCTGTACGTCTGCCAGGGAGTTTGACCATCAAATGTTGGAGGATGAATTCTTTTATTTGCGGTTACGTCTGTAGATAAAATTCCGGATTACTTTTTCTGACGATCTCCATCTCCTTTTTTTGTTGCTTCTATATCGCCTTTAACTTGTTTAACATTCATTTGTCCAGAAATTTCTACTTCCTCCAATCATTTCTCAATTTTGTCAAGTCTCATATCAACAGCTGATTCTAAAGCCTCAACCTGTTTTCGCACAGAAATTTCTATTTCGACTTTGACTTCTTCAACCGAGGCTCTAAGTTCCGCTACTGATGACTTCTGTTCTTCCATCGATATATTTAACTCAGTTATGGACGCTTCCATTGCCGATTTAAACTCTGCCGTTGATGATTTCTGTTCAGCCATTGTTTGAACACGTAAGTCCTTCAATTTGCGACCCATATTTAGATTATTCACTGCAATTTCACAGTCACACTTTTTTTCTAAGTTCACTTTTTAGTCTTTCTTAATTAATCCCACTTCTGACACCAATTGTAACGTAAATGTGGCTCTTCGGGCTCGACGGATTAATTAAGACACTTATTTACAGTCACAAATGTTCAAAATTTTATTAGTTTTCACTTATAGCAACGTTTCACTTTTCTAATTATCAGTTATCACTTCACGAGTTAAAATACAACTAACTATTCGCATTATCACATGTAAACACTTCGCAGTCTAAATCACGACTAAGCTAACCAGACTGCTACTCAGCCCTATTTATACTACTTAGTTTAATTCTATAATGTTCAGTCACTTAGTTCTAGATATTTCCGTTAGACATTTTCACCTCACATATTCACTATAGCTTCGAGTCGTCCTTGACTTTATCCGTTTGACATTTCCTTTTCTTGATTTCTGGCCACCTGGGGCATGCGCATTACTCGGTTGACTATTTCCCTTTTCGTGGCCTACCTCGTGCACGTTACAATTTTATACCAATTTCATTAAATCAGAACTTTTAAATCGGTCAACAATTTTGTCACATCAAGTAAACAGAAAAGTGACAGAACTTCCTTAATTTGACAGCACATCGCTTAATTTCGACATCACACGCATTAAAATTTGACCACGGAACATCAGCGTATACGTAAGGGCATCTCCATTAGTTTCTTCCTCGTAAGACGCGATACAGAACAAGCGCAGCATAGCAGCAGCAGCAGCGCAGACTCGTCTTTTCAACCGCCGACTCAGTGCCGCCAACTGAATTAAGTGAATAAGAAGGATTTCAGTTCAACCAATGTAATAAAATTAAAAAACTGAATTAAGTAAATAAGAAGAAGAATTTCAGTTCAACCAAACAGTTTGATGAGGAAGCTAACTAATATACATATTTAAATTTTATGTTAAAAATAAACTTTCAGTACACAATTTCTGAAAAATTTTTAAACGTCAATTAAACTTCAAAAGAGCCTGCCGCTGCGCTGCTTCCTGATCTGTTTGACAGATTTGAGCTGCCGCTGTCGACTGTTCTGTTTCACCCTTTCAAGGCCGTATCAGATTGCACTCCAACCGTTAGCAAAAGCAAGATCAAGTGTTGTTATTGGCTAATCCGAATCACGTTACCGCGAGATGTTCAAGAGGCATGCGCTAGCTGGTAGCACGTCCTAGCTCGTCGGTAAGGGGTGCAGGTCCTTCAACATCTAAAACTCACACCACAACAGAATTCCGCGTGCCTGTGACAACAGAAGGTTGTGGACTCCCTCTGTCAGGTCTGCCACAAGGCATAAAACAAACCAGAAAAGATGAAAGAGAGAGCAACAGGGCTGGTGACACTTGTTACTCCCAGTCGCCCTAAACTATATTGAATACACAAAAAAAGAAAGATTACCCCCCTAGCGGTGGTTCAGGCACTAACCCACGCCATCCTTACACCTGGCTAGGGTGTAGGCCCAACCTATAAAGATTGCTGAAATAAAAAAGAAATCAAACAACAAAAATTAATAAATCAAAATAAAAAAAAACAAGTGGAGAGAGGGAGACGGAATGAGGGAAGCAATGAGGACAAGAAGCTTCATGGAGACAAGCAATTTATCTCATATAATTCATATTTCTTTAAAGTCTAATACCTAACAGTAATAGAGCTTATTAATTCTAAATTATCATAACACTTCGCTATGGACATTTCAATTGACAGTGCTGACATTAAATCTTAATCATACCTTTAATCAAATTAAATTTCATCTATACAAAGTGAAACAATAGAAAAACCGATGCTGTTATCGACTATCGCTGAAGTCCTGGCAAATATAGCAATGCTAAGATTTATGCTCGCCTAGGTTAACTATATATTTAAGATATTGAGTAATCTTTGATATTGACCCGTAACCTTCGTTTTTGTCACTCAAAAGAAAATCCCAACATGACTCGCGTTGTACCGGACTATTACAATAGATATTTATTTCAAAATTCACGAATTATGAATCTAGCTAGGTTCATATATATTTGTAGTTTAGTTTGTTTTTGTTTTCTTCGGACAGTCGATCAAGTTTTCTTTTATATCTTATAATGTTCGGTATTTATCTGCGCTTGTGTCAGAGTGATGCGCGGTATAATAAGTCGAGGACACTGGTACTTACACGACAATCAAAAACTTTATAATGAAAGAACAATATTATAATCTCGAATATCTCCACCCTATAGTTATCACGCGTAGGCATAGATGAATAGACTGTTTAGCAACATATAAAAAAACATTGTCATATTTAAACCGAAGGTTAATAGCGAAATATTTCCTTACATAAAGATGAGCATCATCTAAACTAGGTCCTAGAATGAACAAACTAGTTTTATTGAAAGAAACTATGGAACAGTTACAATACCTTTTAAAATTTAAATAGTTTTTCGTTTATCATTATGAATATGTCTGTTTAGTGATGAAATATACTAGCAGTTATTATCTGAAAGTCTTTTCAGAATTTGACAGAGGTATATCACAGAAACCTATTTAAAATGAGGCTCGGATCGTTTTAGGGGGGTCTTCATTTGCAGGATAAGTGGTGCCAGGTCTATATCCTTTTTCTTTCATGCACTGAAACTCAACCTATGATTTTGTGTCACCACAAACATAGACAGTTCGCAACTTCTCTCACCTAAATCGCACTGCTTTTATTCTAAGTGCCTAGGCTTTTATCACAACGATAGCCCAATGCTGTTACTGACAGGCTGATTTTACTTCGAGCAACTCCAAATCGTATCTAACTGTTGCATAAAATTAAAATAATTATAACAGCAACCGCAGCTTGGGCACTAGCAGGGTTGGCTTCACAAATTTTTGGCAAACATATAGTCTTAGCTTAAGAATAAAATGGATATGTAACACTTGCTGGCACCTCGACATTGCTTTTCCAAATGAATACATAAGCGAGACTTCTGCGACACAAACACGTCCGTATTAGTCTGTTCTTCGTTGGCTGGAGGTATTAGTCATAACCTAGACGTTTTGATGATTCTTGGGAAGTCCTAGCGAGGAACTTACGGATGCCTGTTGGGGCTCCACTGACCCTGTACTCTTTTAATGCTAATTCCCTAGGCCCTATTACCAGATACGAGAGGCCACTTGCGAACGCTAAAAAAAATTATTTCTAAAAATTTTTATTTAATTGTCCTTTTTTTATATTTACCTCTTATTCCACAGGTAATCAGACTGCTAAAATAAGCCGGGAAGATTGCGAGATGCTGCCTCAATTTCTCTTTACCACCGTTTACGTTGGTTGAATTTTGTTGCCATCTGTGGCTAGGCAGATTACTTCTGAACATTGTAAATGTCGTTTGGTAAATACTATTATTCCCGGACAATGATGGACGAGATAATTATTAATTACAATTGGAAAAACGCTTTTCGAGGTTACCCTTTTGCCGCTTGCCAACGTTTTGACGTTTTCACATGTAGTGTGAAGCTGTTGGTAGTTGTAGGGTTGGCAATCTCTAGAGGTCCGACAGTGGAGAAGTTTTTGCTGCCGAGTCATCTCTAATCCTAATTTTGTGGTGCAGCCTCGCGGCACTCCGAACTGACGTTTCTCGCAGTGGCATTTGCTGCTAAAAGTATGCTGTTGTGTATGTGCAATCTGATACAGCCAACATCAAATTTTTTTGCTGTTGCTGTCGTGCAATCTGGTACGGCGATAAAGTCCGTATCAGATTGCACTACTGCCATCAGCAACAGCAAAGTGTTTTAATTGGTTAATCCGAATCGCGTGACCCGACTCGTCAGCAGAAAAATTGTTGCTGCCGAGTCATCCCTAATTTTGTGATGCCTTCTCGCGGGCAGCACGATTAACTTTTAACTGCGAACTGACGTTTCTCTCATGGCATTTGTTCGCTAAAAGTATGCTGTCGTGTATGTGCAATCTGATACAACCTACGAAGAAATAACTAAACGGAACGGCTGTAAATGCAATTTTCTGAAGCATCTCACAACTCCAAACATACTTTCCACTACAAACGCATTTTGAACATGGCCGTACCTATCTGTAGCGAAATGTTTTGAAAAAACTTACGTACGAAATGATATTCCGGGCAATCGGCGATGTACTCGATTTTCACAATTTCGCACAATGCACGACATTTTATTTAGTTTATTTTACACTGGAAACCACTTTCACTTCTATAATGTTGCAGTTTATCTCACAAATTAACACCAATAACACGTTCCGTCAAATTGTTATTAGACTTTCTGGAAGGAAGAGGTATATTAATCATAATAACCTCCACCCCCCCCCCCCACCCTGCCAGATTTCTAATTAGAATAGGCTGTGAAGAGCTATTACCCTTAATATGAATATTTACTATCCGTGTAAATGTTGCGTATAAGCGTATTGCGAGTGATGCGAATAAGCACTGCATAAATTCTTTCCGGCACTACTTTACATTAAAAAATACAATTCAAGTATCTTCTTCTTATTGGCGAAATCAAAGTCGCCCTTTTGACCCCATACTTCTTCCACAAACGAGATGCTTTATTCACGTACAGGATTTTCACAGTATAACCATTCCGCTTAGTTCTTTCTTCGTAGGATACAGCTGATAGCGAATTTGTTTGCTGTTGTTGTCAGCTGACGTGCAATCTGATATGGCTATAGCTCTTGCAACAATGTGCACCAGCTAAATTCGTGCTGAAGGGGAACATGTGACGTCAACCGGTTCTCCGCCATTTTGCCAGCCAAGAAAAGCGACAAACAGACACAAAATGGGTACAGGATACAGACCTAAATTCTGTAACACTACCTTTTATGCTGACATGCAATAACTCTTACTAAAAACTATTCATTTTACCCGAGTTATCTTTGAAGATTTTTTTTATAATACATATAATTATAAAAGAAATATTCATACAATTAAATTAACAAAATTATTTAGCTAAAGAACTTTCGGGAATAATCTTAGCAACTTTTCTAGGTTCTTTTACGAGCGTTTCTGGACACTGCATTTCTGTCCAGCTAATTGGCACCATAGGTATGCCATAGGGGCCGCTCTCATTACGTAAGGCTACAACCACTCCCAACTCGTTTTCAGCTGTACTTAACTGATAACAAGAGAGTTCAGTTTGAGGAAGCTATCAAAAAGCACATTAACATTTTTACGTAATATAAAATATACAACATACCACTCTAGCTAATATAATGTCACCTGGACGAAAACATTTATACATTTCCACCCGATCTTTCTCAGTCGCTCTAACGTCTTCTTTTCTTAAAATTCCTCTAAATCAAAACGGTTTAGTTTTTTGAAAAAATAATTATAATTAAAATGTATTTACCTATATGTCCTGTTTAGAATATGGTCCCCTATGCAAGTTATTGAGCACTTGGAGAACCTCTGATTGACTTGTGATATTCGAGCTGTTACAACATCACCGGCAAGTGGTACAATAGTTTGATTACCAACACATTTTACCTCAATAAATCTGGACTTAATAAAAAATAAATAAAGTTATATATTAAGAGTAATTATGTTGCAAACCAAACAAATATTTGAAAAATTAAAAAAATTTGTGTAATTTTCAACTATAATTGTGTGCTAAGGCGGGGTGAAATCGCAACTTTTTGCAAAAAATAACATAAATTGAAAGTAAAGATTAAACAATGCAACATAAAATATTTTATCACGCATGCGGAGAAAGTACTACGGTCGATAAGTGGCCGATTTCTAACTGTCGACTCTAAAACACGGGAATTCAAAATAAAATACAGCAATTTGAAATAAAACAGCAATTTTAATAATAAAAACATTACATATACTTTTCTAGTTCCATACATAAAATTTCAAAGAACCCTTATGGTGCGATTTCGATGACTTTCTGTGTGTATGTATGTGACGGCCATTTTTCTCAGTACACAAGAATAGTGTAGCTACGGTTATACTATCCGAAATGATGGTAAGGAAAGGTTAAAGGTGGTTCTAATCCAGGAGCCAAACGCTTTTGAGGGAAAAGTCACTGGCTGGAACTCAAAAGTGTTTACATATTTCTATACACTGAACAAAGGTAGGCCAAGAGCTTGCGTAGTTTTTAAAAAAGAGATAAATTCTATTTCTAGTCCACAGATTAGCGACAGGCCAATGGAAAGTCTGCAAAGGACTGGAACAAAAGAAGCTATTATTGGATCATCATATCTGGCACATGAAGAATACGCGCCTGAAACGAAGATTCTAAAATGTACAGTTGGATATGCAAAGGAAAAAATCCTGAAATGGTCATAGCCTATGACATGAACGCACATTACATAGTGTGGGGCAGCACAGACATAGGTTCCTACTTAAATATTTAATTTACTCTAAACTATCTATTATAAATAAGGGCAATAAGCCAACTTTTATAAATAAAAATTGAAAGCAGGTTATTGGCATTACCCTTGCGAATGGAAGGACAATCGATGAGATTGAGAACGTCGTAGTCGAAGTATCTTTCTCCGGCCATTGATGCATACTGTTTTAAGTAATAGTCAGTACCGTAAATAACAACACCCTGGCTTTTAGAAACCCCATGAAAATCAACTGGAATAAGTATATAAGTAGATAGCATAGAACAAGTATAGGAAATGTTTCTCAGGAATCGATACATAGAATCGAAGTGAAACTGATAACATAGAAAATGCTATCAGAATCGCATTCGAAGAAACGATTGAAAACTGTATGAAAGCAGAGATGGATAAACTCTCGGCTTATGGAAATAAAAAAAAACTAGGAAAATATTCAAATTGAAAGTGTTTTTTCACGGGCATTGACGTAAAAGCAAATGTCAGCAACGAATTCATTGAATTTTACGTCACAAAATGAGAAAACACTCACGTAAAAATTACAGAAACATTACTTTCCAAATCTAACAGCCAAGCTGTCAAAATCGTTCTTAACCATAAAACGTTTGTCGAAATGCTTTTAATTTTATATTAAGAAGATAATCACAATAGAATTATACGATCCAAATGTAAAATAAATCGAAAAGTACTGATATTAAAAAGTAGTTTTATTTGGTCCAAGAAGCAGAATTTTTAATAAAATTAAACAACCTTATCACCTATTTTGAAATAATTGTGTTTACCTCGCAGGATTATTATTAGGTCTGTTCACGTACTTTTTGATCAGAAATATTCTGAGTAAAAATGTTAAATAGGAGAAGTTACCAAATACCAAGAGTACGTGAACAAGTTTGAGTAGTCTTGGACAAAAACTAAAGCAATAACTGTCAAAGTGACAATTAGTGGCTTTATAACAAAGCTTAACAAAAGTGCTCAACTTATTTCTTCGGGTAAATTTGGACTAACATTCTTAAGTAGAGGGAAATGTTACGTCAGCAAATTTTCCCCCATTTCATGAGTACGTGAACGCGTTTGGGTAAAAATATCATAATGCATTTACACAAAACTAAGTACATGAACAGACCTATTGACCCCAGTCAAGTGTATTCCACTAGTAAAGCACTTTGCACACTTCGTAGTGCTGCGTTTTGGTTTTAAACATTGCGCAAAGTAATTAATTTAATACGTTTTCAAATAAATGACTAAAATCAACGTTGCGCTCACGAACTAGTTGCATTTTCACAAAGCACACGTATGCGTTTACGTAAAAACAAGTTTAAAGAATATCTTGGATATTTAGTTCAAGAAGAAGTCAACACAGCGACCTCATGGACT
Organism: Leptarthrus brevirostris; assembly: GCA_964036015.1. Classification (NCBI taxonomy): domain Eukaryota; kingdom Metazoa; phylum Arthropoda; class Insecta; order Diptera; family Asilidae; genus Leptarthrus; species Leptarthrus brevirostris. The sequence goes on along the minus strand of OZ038373.1, from coordinate 67,338,453 downwards.
CAATATTGCTGACTGAAAATTAACCCAGACAAATCGGAACTCTGCTGCTTTACAGAAAAAAAAATACTAAGGAAGATAGTTCCCCATGCAAAGCAACACCTGGCCCGCCATAAAGAATAAGGCCGAATTTCTGGGTGCTGACGTTTTGCATGTTATTTGAGAACGCTACCGAAGAGGGGGCGTACAACGGGCAATTTTAGGTCTCAATTTTTGTGTGTAATAACATAACATTGAAGATGTTTTAAGACTCGCATTCGAGAAAGCGTGTAAAAAGAAACGATTGAAAATAGTATGGAAACAGAGATGGATGAATTCCTCTCTTATGGAAATGAGGAAAAGAAGCAGAAAGCTATTCAACAAAGCTAATAAACACCGAAGAGAGGAACTCTGGGAAGAGTGCAAAACAGCACTTAGGCAATTCAAGTCTGAGTGCCGGAAAGCCCAGAGGGAATCATGGAAAGTTTTTACTAGCCAAATTGAAAACACGGATGAGGCAGCTAGACTGAAGAAAATACTATCTATAATATATCTATAATACTAGTAGAAGCCGAGATAAGCAAGATGAAAAGTCAACATAGCGTAATTCATCGGTCATGTGGATCCATTTAACCCCGAAACGGATAGCTTCGAGGGCTGGATCGAAATTCTGGAATTTTTTCAATTAAATGAAGTCCAGCTGGAGAACAAAAAGTTTTCAATGTCGTTGTTGGCGTACCTGGGGTCCGCAACGCAGTATGTATTTTACTGTAAGGAAGAGGTATATTAATCAGAAAGAATTGTGGGTTGAAGATGACTGCCTCTTTAAAAATCTGTCTGCTCAAGGCAAACTAGTTTAGCTTTTTGTAAAACCATCTTTTTAATATGAAGCGGATTCTTTGTAGAAAAATTGAAATATAAACCTTTGATTGCTTGGTTAAACTTAAAAAACTAGTAAAAGCATGTTCAGCTACTACATATTTTAACTTTCTCTCTATTAAAAATATATACACAGTATAACATTTTCTCATATAAAATAAACCTGACTGCTCTGTTCAAAGAATGGGGCACAGCACTTTAGGTACATAAACACTTGGCGCACCATGCGGTCTGATCCAGTAGCTTAGTTAATCAGACTAACAGTGAGTGTTTGATAATTTGGCTATCAGCTACTTAGTGCGTTTAATGTACAAGATATATTACTGTACATATAATGGAAGATATTCATTGACAACAAATTAAATTAATTAATAACCTGATAATCAATTACCACAATAATATACCTACTTTGTCTTTTTCCCTAATGTGCACGGTACCAGCCAATGAAGCGTATATATATCCCTGCCTTTCGTAAGTTCCCTGTCCTGCAATAACATTTTCATCTGATATGCAGAGTCTTTGACCGGGTATGCAAATTAAACAATCTTTCGCGGATTCATCCATAATAGTTTAATCAAAACATCGACAGGTTAAAATGACAATTGTTAATGACAACTCTTTATTGTGACTACGGATTAGGGATGGACGATCTTCGATTCAATATCGAAAAATCAATCTTTGAGTCTTCGATTTGCCGATTCTCGAACCGATTTTAAGCAGGACCGATTTAGCTCGAATCGATTTATTTATTTCAGGGTAGCGATCACTGAGATATATAATACTGGAGTGACTGGTGCCATGAAATTTCTTCAAGAAAATGGTATCACTTTTCGCTAGTTGTCCCTTTCTGGGTAAGCATCTTTTTTTTCAACATGGTTTTCTTAATTGCGAACGTCATGTCGCCTATTAAATGCTGGCGTTAGAAATAGATGACAATATTCACAATCATCTTACATCTCTTTCTGGGTAAGCATTATCCAGACTAAAACAACCTTTTATTTATAATTTGTATTCCAGTAATTCCAATGATTTTTACATTTTCCTTACAACAATATAGAAGACTTAAATTAAATATGTCTCTTCGTATATATTTGGTTATTATATTCTACTCTGAATGGCTGCAAATTCACAGTAAACGTTGGAGATTAAAAATTGTTTTCCTCCACTGAAAGTAAAATTGTACCCATATGAGATAGCTTATAAGTCAGTCCAGTTTAATACATGTCAGTGAAGGGAACCCAAAAGTTCGCCATCACGAAATGTCAATTTGACGTGGACTTTCTGAAGAGTGCGCATTCAAAGTGTTTAGTGAATAATTTTCACTGTTCAGTTTAAAAGTGGTGTAATTTTACAAATAAAGACAATTAACATTTAATAGACTGTTTTGGCTTAGTTTACTAAGAATCTGAGGTGCTTAATTTGAAAATTTTTCGTAATGAAGTATGCGGTATTTTGTTGTAAAAATAATCGACGCATTGGGTGTGGAAAATCATTTTTCAGGGAAGTTAAATAATATAATAAGCAATTATACAGCATTTTCTTTGAAATATGTGTAAAAGCTGTATAAATAAAAGCTAAATTACCAAAAAAAATAACCATTTCTCTTGATGGCACTCGTTTGTTTATATTTGAGATTCATCAGAGTTTTGGTTCGCCTTATTGGTTTCAGCAACAGCTGACAGCAGTTTTTGCCTGGGGGCTCTAATAACACTTTAAAAGTTTTAAAATATTTTTCTACCTTTTGGTATTTTAAGTTTCCAAAAGATAAAGACTTCAGAGAACTGTGGTTAATATACAATGCGATGGTAGTAATGTTTGCGAGGACCACTTCGAATGAGTCAAAAATCGGCTACTTCCATGGTGAAAGCTAAAACACATTCACACCTTTCAAACAAATAAGGAAAATTCGGAAACTTTTTGAGCATGGTGCAGTTCCTTTTGTTTTTTGTTCTAAGAGCAGACCCGATTGGATAGATTAGTGATGATCTTAGAATAAAGAACGAGAGGAAAGGCTATCTCAAGTAAAAACCCTGTACGTGTGATAAGCATTTTTGCTTCAGCGCCAAGTGGCGAGTGGGTTAAGGGGGAATGACGCCTCAAATGTCAAACTGGACCGAATGTCGCCTTGAAATCAAAGTGTTTTTAAATAGTAAAATTAAGTAAATTAATAAAATATGTTCAGGCAAAGTTATATTATATTAAAAGTGTTATAAGAATTAAAGAAGGTATATAGAGAAAGTACCGCCAATATGGCCCAGGTTCGTTAAACTGCACGAAGAATCTTCCCTCATCCGGTTTTTTTAAAGTTGGCTGCTCTACCCTTAAATTAAGTATGGCGCAGTGCTGTGGTACAACATTTACGCGAAAGAACGAAAAACTCAACTAATTATATGGTAAATGTCACTATGACGGTTCTAAATCACCTCAATGGTTTTGTAATTTGTATTGAAATATGCATTGTAACAATGCAGTCGAGCCGGGTTTAGCAACAAAACGACACAACAAACGAAGAATGATTCAATATGCAGGAAAATAAACTTTCGCGCCATTTGTCATTTGACAGCAAATTTGTAAATGTACATGGTGCGCGAAAGGGCACGAAAAATAGCGGAAATAGTGACCATATGGGAGGGAAGAAGTTTTTGTTTTTTTAATTTGGTATATCGAATTGGCAGTACTTTCTCTATATACCTTCTTTAATAAGAATATATTTTAAAAACACCTAATTTAAAATATTATCAAAATGAGTTGGCATAATTTTCCTACTTTCATGTCGAAACGCACACATGCTATGGGTTCTACTACATATAGCAAAATTCTTACATTTTCCGAGTGATGTCCTTTCCTCTAGTTCTTTATTCTAAGGGGATGATCGATGTTCATCGATGTTCACGAAACATCGATGTTGGGAGTATAAACATCGATGTTTCAACATCGCTGTTGAAGTATGTCAAATTTCGCACAATCGATGTTACGATCAAAACATCGACCTTCGATGTTGGCAGAAAAGAACTGAAGCGAACTTAGTTGAAAATTTTGAATATTCCTTTGAAATTGAAGACTAGTATTCGTTGCCAATAGAAGAACAAAACCTACCTTTATATAAAAACCAAATCAATAGCTGGCTATGCAATTTGAGTAGTCACCCTATTTTATTTCATTTGAGTTTTAGACTAGTTTAAGTCAAGTTCATCCCAATGATCATTCAAAGAAAGCAGAGAATTAATGAATTCATTAGAAGCGCAGTTAGTGCGACAGCAAGGAATATAAAGAAAGTCATAATTCCTTGGAGGCCGATAAGGAAATAAAATATTGAAACAGCTAACTAGCCCTTGGGAATGAGTTGTACAGATTCGCAGAGCCGTTTTTCTCTAACGTGTCCATGGAAAGAAGCGTAAACCTATTGTTGTAGGGAGGCAATATAACGGGATTGCTTCTTGGAAGGCAACAAAGCGCAAATCTAAGAAACCTACATTTTATCGCTTCGATCCGATAATTATGAACTGAATAAAATGATGGCTAGATCGGGAAAACGTACTATCAAATCGGTCTAACAAAAGAGCAATAAAGAGTCTTGCTGACGGATGAATCGCCAAAGCCACAAGACCATCTCTCTATGAAGCGCAAATCTGCATTTGTCTTATTAACAATGTACGAAATGTGGTCATCGAAAAAAAGCTTCGAGTTAAAATTTACACCCAAGTTCTTTGTGCTGACGAAGTTGACCGACGAGTCTTGCTATCATAAAAAAGTCCATTCCATCTCTGGCCATTTCTCTAGCTATACCAAAACAAGACCTTCAATTTACTTCATTATCTTCCGGTCGTAACCATGCTAAAAACGCATCTAGGGTTGTTTCCGGGGCTTTCGCTAAATCACAAAACAAAAGAAAACAACAACATTTGAGTATATTGTCTTTTTACGCCCTTGGACGCCAACGCCATTCTATTAACCTCTTCTATATAGCATCGATATTAAGGAACATCGATGTTTTGAGTTCGATTATTATCGGTCATCGATGTTGAGTCATCTAGGTTGACATCGATGTCAATATCGATGTTTTGTCAACATCGCTCATCTCTAGCGATAGATTTGTCCAATTTGACAATCGTGGCGACACTTCACTTAACCCCCTTGCCACTTTGCCTAAAAGCATTCTAAGTCCTGTTCAGATAAATCTGAAGCTAAAACATATGGTTTGGGAAACAGCTGTCATCTACATGTGAAAACTAAACACACTTTTATCTGCTAAAAGACAATTTTTCCTTCCTTTTATTTCCTTTTGAACTCTTTAAGCTTCCTTCGGCTTCTGTTGACATCTGTCTTTAAAATTTTTTTCCCTCCGGACCACTTTCTACAAGCTATAAATCTTATTCTCACTTCTTAAAAAAACTTCTTTTCTTGACACTGACTTGAACCAACGCCATCTTGATAACTACAGGCCGTAAGGTAGAGCCAGTTTTTGGTCGCGACGTCACACAAAATGGAAAAAGTTGAAAAAGTCATGATTCTGTCATCCGAAGTTTTGTTTAATTTTAAGAATTGTTTTAAACTGAGTTTTTTAAGAATGAGTTTTAAACTCATTCTAAGCAAAGACTGAGAGTGAACCGTATAAAGAGTTATTTGTGGTAAACGTTTTGTGACATTCAAGTAGCGAAGTGTATATATTTTTTAGTTAAAGTGAAAATTACGGCTAATTCGCCTCGGATTTTAAAGTAATATTGTGTGAGTTTCAGACATTATTTAAGTGAAATAACTAGTGTGTGATAAAATTAACTTGTAAGATAATATCGTGAGAAAGTTTCATTTAGATTTAATTAATTATGCGTGAGTTATCGTCGTTCTAAATATAATGGCAATACCCAAAAGAAATGTCAAATGGAGGGAAGTAATGACGTCCGCTCTTCAACCTAGCGGATGTAAACAACTCTCAATTTCATTAAAAAGTGAAAGAAATTACGTTTAACTTTATTATAAGTGATAATATAATAGTTTTGTGATGTTGTGAGAATATGTGGTACTAGTGCTTCGAGTTTTGTTGGTAAATGGGGACAAATCTATTGACAACTTTTACATTTGAAGAGTTGGCTTAGATTTTTCTCTAATTGCTGGCATTATACAACAAATTGTACGATAAATATGAAGTGATCTGATATAAAAATTTATTTGGGAGAATATGTGAAAATAGTAGTTTGAAATTGTTATAGTTTTTTGGTAAATAGGGATACATACATATATTAATAAATTATGCATTTGAAAAGTTGGATAAGATTTTTTCTAAGCTGTCACTTGAACAGCTGATAAGAACTTTTCGTTTGGTCGTATAGAATGCGATGGATCACCGGCATCTTGATTTCCATTTTGTGTGACATCATTGTTTCTACCTTACGGCCTGTAGCTATCAAGATGGCGTTGCTTGAACTGACTTCAATTTTTGTTGACACTGAACTGACGAAAATTTTTGTTGACACTGAACTGACCTCAATTTTTGTTGACACTGAACTGACCGCTTCACCTAGCTGGCAGCACGTGCGTAGCTCGTGGGTTTGGGGTGAGGGTCCTTGAACATCCGAATCACACATCATATTAGTATATCTCGTGCCTGTGGCGTGGTCTGCCACAAAGGATAAAAACAAAACGAGAAACAGACAAAAGGAAGAGCAACTGGCCTGGTGTTGCCGCGCTGAACTGTCATGAGAAATGCAACAAAAAAAAAGGTACCCCTTGTCTGACAGTTCAGGCTACAACCCACTCCATCCCTGTACCGGGCTAAGGTACAGGCCCAACCTATAAAGGATGCTGAAAACAGGAGGAAAAAAAATCAAATTAAAAAATGAGGAGAGAGAGGGAATGGAGATGAGGAAGACAAGGAGGACAAGAAGCTTCATAGGGGTCTCCTCAAATTAAGGACCAACAATTTCAAATCATTTTAAATAATATAATATCGTAATAATAATAATACTAAACATATTTGCAATGGCCTGACATTAGGTTTACAAACATCTCTCAACTTGAGACATCTTATTACCTATCTAGGTTACTGGTTCTATACTGGACTACGCTCAAGAAGACACAAGTTAATAATATCGGCTTAAATTCTAAATAATACAATCTTAATGCATAATCTTAACTAGTTCAATATTTGGGATTTTGCCTACATAATTACATAATCTTTACCTATCAGCTAATGAAAGGGCAAAGGCTAATAATAATGTTTAACTACAAGACTTAGGGTACTTCAAGTACTGTCCCGTAATCGTTATCTTCGGTCTTATCACAAAAAAAAATATTTGCAGTAATAGCAATACCGGATTATGAGTACAGTTTGTTAATCATGAGTACATGACATATGGATCTAACTAGTTCCATACGCTGACGCCTGAAACAGATGCTTTCTTGTTGCGGGCTGGGACCGACGCTGCTGCTGGATGATTGCCCAAGGCAGGCTATGACTCCAGCTGACGTCCACTGTAAGTCAGCCGATGTCAGCCAGGATCACGGCCTCCGCTGGACACTCATCTGTCAGCAGATGCTCGGGCAGAGATGGGGGACGGCATGCTTGCCGGCTGCGGAAGAGTATAGGGGGGGGGCATGAATCATGCCGATTGGGGATTGGAGAAGACGGGACGAAACGAAAAGAAAAAAAAATTTTGAAGAAAAAAAAAAGAACAAGAAAGAAAGAAGAAAAAAATACCAAGAAAAGAATTTACTAGAAAAAAACCGAACAAGAAAAATTTTAAATCTGAAAAAATTGAAAAATAGCAAAACAGGAGAAGGAAGGATGTAGGCAGGTATTGTCAGACTTACCGGCTTTCGTTGGGAGGGGGGAGTCTGGTGGTATGACTCCCCTTTTGTTTGCCCATGCCCCAACCACCCTGTGTCTCATCAGACATTTTTTTATTTTACTAAGCAAGAAAAAAAAATTTATTTTATTTTGGAAAAAAACGAGTTACCCCCTCCGTAGGAGGGCACTAGCTGAAGGCTAGGGACTGTTTACCCCTTTACAATGGGGCTCGGATGAACTGGCAAAAAAAATTATACATCAAAAACTTAAGTGCAAAAGAATTATAATATATATATCCAAAACTAAGAAACCTATACCTAGGTGGAGATAAAACCAAAGGAGGTTACTAAAGTATAACTAAGTGACTTTCTAACCAAAACTCTTGATCTACTATATATGATTTAATGTTTGTATTCCCTGACGGTTAAAATTCAAAAGAAGTATCTTTATGTGTACTTATCTATAACAGTACAAAACATTTCTCGGACTCTAAGAAATAATAATGCGCATTATTGGTTTCTTTTCTATCGATCTGGATAATTCATTAATTCGGAAATGAAGATTTTTAGGACAAAAACAAATTTTCTAGTCAACATTATACAAATTATCTGAGCTAAGCTTCTGCCAGGTATATATCATGAATCATGAGCTGGGGAAATAAATTTACATCTTAATTTCAACAAATATGATAAAGTAATTTAGGTTATGCTTAGAAATTATATGCAATAAAAACCCATGAACAATTCTCATTCCTCAAATTTTTGTAACAAAAAGGGAAGCTTCCTTTGATTTTATCTTGATGTTAATTTCAAATATTTAATAAATGGTTCTAACAAGAAAATTATGGAGAGTTTTGAATACAGACTAGAATTTTTGTCTATACTATATTTTGCTTGATTAAAGTCAATAAATCTCAATCATGTAACTATAGTGTAACTATAGTATTATATATCAGTATACATAAGCCATACTTAGACTTTTCTCTAGTGCGTTCAGTGAAATAATATTGGCATTTTGTGTACATATTTACATTACTCCGAGTATAATATCTAAATTAACGAAAATTAGGGTTTATGATACTTAAAAGAGTTTATTCGATCACTTTTCCAATTGCAATAGTTTTATTTTCATCTCATAACGTCAATCGTCCCATTTGTGGGACAATTTAAATTGTTCAAGGCAAATCATTCCGGAACATTCAATTCTCATAATCGAACCTGATCCTGTTTAACAAATCTTGGACGCAAATTTTATTATAATAGCCAAAAAAAGAAAAAAATGTTGTAAATATAAGTATGGAGAGATCTGACCTTTGCTGAAATCCCTTGCATTAGAATACCTGCGCCGCACTTCTTAATAAATGCATATTTGTCACTGGTAACTGTCTCTATTAATCCCTCACAAAATTTTGTTGATTTATTTTTCTTTACACTTAATTGTATTCTGTCTAAAATTTTGCACTTCTTTAAATTGCAGTTTTATTGCAACATTTACTTCACGTTTCTATCATAAATTCTATTACATATTTATATAATATGGCACCTTTTTAAATTGTCGTGTTATTATTAAATTCACTTCGTGTTTCTATCTGTTAATATAAACTTCTTTCTTGTCGTTCACATTTTACATTTTGCACAAGTTTTCACTGTTTATTTCATTCCTTGGTTAGCAATTTTATTTCACCTTTTACTTCATTCCTTAATGAGCAAATTCGACCAAGAAATCGTGAACAATTCACGATTCTGTTGCACTGCGCCAGCTCGTACACAAAAAAACATATCCTCCAAATTTCACACTTTTAAAACAACTTTTTCGGGGTACGCGGCCACGGCACTCCCGCTTCAGTTCACTTTCTTTTTGTTATCTGCTTTTTAAACTTTCCTTTTGTTGACACTTTTAGTTATCTTCCTTTTATGTCCAGTTCTTTCTACTTAAAATACCGCTCACCCATGTACAGCGCCAACAACTTTTCAATCCCCAGCGATAAACCGAAAATTCGTCCGACCGAGTCACACACACCACTATACTCTCCCGCTGCTCCCATATGATTTTTTCCGTCATCAACAAATGTCTTCACTGCTAAACCGGTTCTGTCCCGCCATCCGATGCCAGATGTTCAAGTTAAACTTCGAATTCATTGATATTTCGCTTGCTAGAATTGTTTTGAATTTTATTTTTGAGTGGCTGTGGATTTCAACTATCTGGTGCCGTTGGAAGGCGGGGTTTAATTGTCGGTGCTGTTATCCAGCTGTTACATTCTTGTCGAAATGTAACTTTTTAGACATTTTTAAGCAAATGTATGTGCGGGAGCCGAGGAATTTTATGAAAATAATTCAATTGATTTAAATTATTTTCTTGGCTCTCCGTGCGACAATCTTACAGCTTGAGGTGTCATTGGAAAGGAAATTCCGTGCTGCCTCCAATTATGCCCCTTTTATGTTCGTAAGCATTTTCGCAGATGTTTTTAGGTAGGTCAAACATTGGTGGTCTTGGATTCGGCTATAGGAGCCGAATCTTATGTGTACTAGTGCGGTCTGGAGGAGAGCCGGGGGTTAGTGAAAGGGCATAGTATCCTGAGATTAAACCTAGTGCAGGGATTCGGCTCTTATAGCCGTATTCAATACCATCTGAACGGGCCAAGACACGTTTTCCGCGCATAACTTGATTAAGTGGTCAGGTGATACTGGACCACTGGATATGTTGAAGCATAGCGACCATAACAGGGCAGCAGCGGCTGCTGAGCTTGCGAGAGCAGAGGAGGCTGAGAAGGTCGCGTACACTTGATTTCCCGGATCCGTTAGTGAGAGTGAGCCTGAGTTCCTTTCGGCTCCTAATGAGAGAGACGCAGGTGACTCTAGGCACCCTCTCGTAGCTTTGCCAGGCGTCCAATATGTGGTACGACCCATCCGCAGACTCATGCTTTATCTGAGCTAGCCGGTCTTTAAGACTTAACGGATCCGGTGGTGAAGCGGAGAAAGGGGCGAGAGCGGCGAGACAAGGTCCGTTAAGGACGACATCTCTTGGAGGGTTGTGAGCAGTCTCACACAAATTAGTTCACCAGTTGTTAAGAAGAAGAAAGCACTTGGGCCGAAAAGTAAAAATAAAAAGGGAAAGTTGATGGGCCTATGGGCCAAGTCTAACCAGAAGGTCTCTTAAGGAGAGGTTAGGAGTGGAAGGTTGAGTCGGGAGGACATCTAATGTTCCACTAAGTAAACTAGGCCGCATTTAAAATCACCAGTGTGGAGTTCTCACATTCCACAATTCCAATCGAGGAGTACTTTACGAAGGGCAACGAAATAACCGGTGGCTGCGCTATTTGACAAGAAAAACATGTTAAGTTGGGGAGATCTGAGAAGCATGAAACATGCATTGAGATGAGACGTAAACAAAAGCTTTAGGCCGGTAAAATGCTGAGAGCTCGGAGATAAACTGGCAAAACTTTGGTTTTAGAGCACTTTGTAGCGGATGATAGGCCACTGGGATTAGTGGCGAAGCGAAAAGGAGTGAGACAATGTCCGTGAAGGACGCCATCGTAGAGATGGTTGCGATTTATATCGTGTGGAGGATTTAGCGTCGTTGAGACGAAGGCGCACTTGGTGCTAAATTCTTACAAGGTGAATACGGTTGACCAATAGACCAAGCCTAGCCAGAAGGGCTCCTAAAGAGAGGGTAGGTTCCCAACAACTTTCCTTTTCCTTTCGGCACTTTACGAACTTCTTGTTTAGTTTGGCGCTGGCCTGTTTCGCAAAGCTGCTGTGGCTGAAGTTCCTGTGGTAGACTTCCTTCCCGACTTTGAAGCTTACAGGCTTAGAACGTTTATTGTAGGTCCGTTCACCTTGCTCAAAAGGTCGGTCTAAAATTTTTCCGGACCTGTTCGCGAATTAAATTGAGTTTGTCGGAAGTATCTACGTCAATTGTTTTACTCACAGCCTGTAGCCGTCTTAGTAGCGCGTATGCAGAACCATGCTCGACCAATTGCTGGCCAAACAAAACTTTGTAAGGCAAGAAGCCAATAGCCTAGGAGACTGAACTCCGAAGAGAACTCGCTATACATCTCAGCTTTTCGTCCCATCTGTCATGCTCGTCGCAGCTAGGACGGATCTATTTACCCTTTCGGAGGCGTTTGCTGGCGGCAAGTGCACTGCTGTACGAAAGTGTTGGATGCCGTATCGCTCCAAGAGGTTACCGAACTGGGCTGACCGAAACTGTGGACCGTTGTCTGTTACCATATTCTCCGGGACACCGAACTTGTGGAAGATTTCTTCCTCGGCAAAACTACAAATAAGTGTTGTGCTCGCCTTTCGCAGTGGGCGTAGCAGAGAATACTTAAAACGCAATCAAGATGCACACATGGCCTCGTTTCGTGCGAGGATACGGTCCTCATAGGTCCATATACACTCGTTGCCATTGTATTTCCGGCGTCGCTTGAGCTCCCATTGGTGGTCGTAGGATGGAATTTGGGGCTTTTGTCTCCTTGCAGGTGTCACAGGCTAATACATACGTATATTACACACGGGATAGCGCATCCGGAACCACGTTCAGGCTGCCCTTCCGGTGTTTAATGGTGAAGTCGAAGCCCTGAAGCTTTAGACTCCACCGGACCAGGCGTCCGTTGAGGTCCTTTTAAGACATCATCCATTGCAGGCTCGCATGGTCCGTCACAACCTTGAAGGGCATGAGTTCGACGTATGCCCTGAATTCTTCTATACTGATTATCGCCGCCAAACATTCCAATTCCGTAATTGTATAGTTGCGTTGGGCCGAATTTAATTTCTTGGATACATATGCAAGCCCTGCTTACTCGCATCGCACTGAATGATGAAGGGCTTGGTGAAGTCAGGACTCACCAACACTGGAGAAGAAGTTAGCTGCTTTTTAAGCAGTTCAAATGCGGACTGGGCTTCGCTGGTCTACACAAATTTGCTGGATTTCTTCAACGTATCCGTAATGGATGTTGACAGGTCGGCGTAGTTCGGAATGAACTTCCTGTACCAACCTGCCATGCCCAAAAATCGGCACACTTGACGAACGTACTTAGGGGGAGGGTAGTCGACGATGGCTGCGACCTTGTCAGGGTCCGTTTTGATCCCTCCGTTACCGATTATGTACCCTAAGTACCGCGCTTCCTTCAAACAAAACCTACTCTTCTCCACGTTTATCGTAAGTCCAGCCTTCCTCAAACAGTCCGCCACCTTAGCGAGGAGCGATAGGTGGGAGTCGAAGTCGTCCGTCAGCACTAACAGGTCATCGAGATATACCAACATCTGGTCTCGAAGATCGTAGGGAATGACCTTATCCGTAAGTCGGCACATTGTCTGTGACGCGTTGCACAGTCAAAATGGCATCACCGTATAGTAAGAGAGGGGGTGGCCGGGGACCGTAAAAGCTGTCTTTTTGCGCGATTGTTGGTCCAGTGGGATCTGCCAGAAAGCATCTTTGAGGTCAAGGCTGGTAATGTACTTTGATGGAGGAAGCCTACTAAGGATGCCATCTATATGCGGTAGTGGATAGGCATCTTTCTTGGTCACCGCATTGACCTTCCTCGCATCAAAGCACAGCCTGACCTTGCCTGGCTTCCGTATTAGGACCACGGGCGAACTCCACGGGCTCTGGCTTTCCTCTATCACGCCCAGTTCCTTCATCCGGCGACGTTCGGCATCCATCAGCTGTTGAACGGCTGGTGAGACAGGATAAAAACGCTGCTTGATAGGTGCAGCGTCTCCTACGTCTATCAGGTGTTGTACTAGCTCCGTCTACCCGAGATCTTGCGTTAAGTACGACGGGAAGAGTTGTTTCACTTGCTGTAGACGAAGTTGGTCAGTCGAAGACAGTTGGTATTGATTTGGGTCTAGTGGTTGAGACATGCTTGCCACCGATGCTGCTTGATGCAGTATAGTTGCTGCTGAGACGTTGTCAATAATGTTGGGTGCCAAATTGAAAAGCCTCCAAAAATCCACACCGAGATATAAGTATTGGGTCAGGCTGGGCACGATGTACAGCCTTGGTATCACCCCGAAAAGTGATCTGCACGTCCACGTGGCCCAGTACCTCGGGTGTCTCTCCGTTGGCTACAATGAGCTTCGTACGATATCTGCTCCATGAAACTTGAGCTTTGTCCAACCGCTCCAACGCGTTCTTGCCCAAAATGCTGTCGCTGGCACCGCTGTCCAGAAGGCCGGATGTCGTGAGGAGCAGTCACGAAGGCTGAGGCCAATCTCTTCCGGTTTTCCCGAACCTTTTTCCAAAAGGCTCTCAGAGTTGAGCGGTTGGGCTTCTTCGGGGGCGTGGGATCGTGCGAGGATTCTGTTTCAGCGAATATACGTTGTCTAGCTTCCAGATACTCTCTGAGTCGTTGATGGTATGGCTTCAGGTGTCGTCCACTCTTCCACAGGTGATGGAGTTCGCTGTAGCAGCCGTACTGGCATCACTTCGGTTTCCAATGGCTGAGTCTTGGGTGGTGCAACTCGAATGGGCATCAATGGTACTGGCATAGCTGAAGCAGAGTTGTCATCTGATTTGTTCATCAAGTGGTCCAGTAAGTTGGGTGTGCACCTCTCAAGCTGATTCAGGTCGTCTTCCGAGGATAAGTCGAGAAGTAACGGTGATTCTAGAGTTGTTGGACAGTGTGGTGTTTGCTCCTTTGTGGAGTTAGGAGCTTTAACTTAAGTGTTGTCTACTTTTGTTGGGATGATGACGGTAACTTCCTCGTCGGGATGGATGCTACTGGGTTCAGCCGCGGTCCATAGTCCCTCTGCTCTGCAGGCCTCCTCTGATACGCTGCTGGTCGAGGACTGTTGTTGTTGCCCTCGACCCGACGGTAGTTCTTCTGACTGGAGTTTGGGCATCTCGGCTTCATGGTTCCCTTTCTTCCGCATCCATAACAGAAGTAATCTTGAGGCTCTTTGTCGCAATCGGTGTAATAATGTCCAGGCTGGTCACAGTTCCAGCAGATGGGCGTCGGCCGTTGGGCAGGCTCGATGGCAGCTATATGTTGTCCATCTTCTGACATGTACTCAGCAGTTTCCTCTTCGTAACTCATTGGGGTTTCCGGCAGATAATATTCATCAACTCTCGACCGGTTGTACAAAGATGGCAAGGATGAACGAATGCGTGCTCTGATGGCCTGCACTTTCATAACTTAAGCTCGAAGCTGCGCCACTGATGTTGTATGGTGCAGGCAAATTTGTTCCTGGATGGAGGGTAGCAAGTTGGTGCGGACGTTTTCGACGAACTCCATCTCCGTCATGGGAGCACGGAGCTGGTTTGGCAAATGAACCATGTCCTGACAATAGGATGCAAAGAGCTCATTGGGCCTCTGTCGCCGGTTCAGCATCCTCCGTCTGAAGTCAACGTCATTTCTTTGTTCGCCCCAATATGTCCTAAGGGCCAGCTTTACATGTTCCCATGGCGGAGATGGGTTCTGTCGTCGCACTGTCCAGAACCATCCGTACACTCTTCCTCCCAGAAGGGTATGTAGATTATCGACGGCAAGGTTGAGATCTCCACCTAGAGTAGTTGTCGTCAGTGTCTCCACCCGGAATATGAACTCTTCAACGTGAAGTCTTGAGTTGTCCCCATCATACATAAGTTGCCATCTTGTATTTTTGTTGACTATGTCATTGCGGGTTGGGCGTGTCATACTGGTCATACTGGTAGTGTTGGTTAGGTTGATAAGGTGGAATATATTGATGTCTCTTCTGACTTGGCCGAACTGAAACGAAATCGGGTCCATGTTGTCCCCTCATGTTGTCGAGGCTAGGTATATCTTGGGAAGCGTTTGCTCAGGAGTCTGCCGCAGATATACGTGGAAGTGGAGCCGGAGGTGACCGGTTTTGTTCGAGGCCTCTCGCCACTTCCTCCTTAACAGCGTCGGCGATTTGCAACCTTATGGCTGCTAACAAGGCTTGTGTACTGGCGGACCTGTCAACAGGGACGTCCTCCGGACGGGGAATACCGCCCGTTGCGTCGTTCCGGTTATGAAGTTCCTGTCGGCAATTAGGACATACTTGGCTTGTTTTCTCCCACTGGCGTAAGCAATGCTCGTGAAACTCGTTGCCACAGCTAGTCAGAATTGCGTTGCTTGCTGTTAGGTTGTCCATACAGACGGTGCATAACTTCTGTGGGGCCACCGAAGCTCCAGGCGGTGAACGAGCTACCCCCATTTTGCCGATAAATAGAGGACCAGTGTTGTCCTGGCCCGAAGTTAGTCTTGGAGTTCCCAACAATCTCAGACTATAGAGAAAACACCAAAACTGTTGTTGGTGTACTTACAAGACTCTTCAGATTCAATTCAATACTAGCAATTCCACAACCGCGAATTATCTTCAAAAAACGTTCACGTTGATTCGCGCAACAAGGAAAAATTCACAGGTCTAACCCTGCGCAAAGTTGAATGTGAAAAATTAATTTAAGTGAATTTCTGAAAGTTCAAATTAAATATACAACAAGTGCCGACGTTAAAGGCGACTTCCAGGCAAACTTCAAAATGTCCACGATGTTATCTCTCTCGCGGAAAACAGCCAAAATAAAGGTAAAGTAAAACTCTCTCCCTCTCTCAAACGTCGTCTCTTCTTCTCTTAAAACTCTAGGGACGGCGACAAATCTGAGTGGTTCTCTGTCCTCAGCAAGTCAGCAACGAATACCTGGGAACAATGATGAGGACACCTGTCATTACCCAATGAATGAAAGACATCAGTTCTCCGAGTCAGCTGGTTGGCTAGAAAAAAAGCCAGCCATCGACCTTCTTCGGAGACGTGATGCATTTCATCCATCCAGCGACGCAGTCGTATCTCCTGAGGGAAGGGGGGGGGGGGAGAAGGATAAAATTTGAAAGAAAGAAAATAAAAAAAGAAAACCCCGACATTTGAAAAAGAAAAAATTTAAAAAGGAAAAAACAATTTTGAAGAAAAAAGGAAAGGGGAAGGAAACCCTAAGCTGGCTATGGCCTGCTACTTGTCTGCCATTCTTGGAGAGTCTCTGCCGACGGAAGAAAAGAATTTATTAGAAAAAAAAACCGAACAAGAAAAGTTTTAAATCTGAAAAAAATTGAAAAAGAGCAAAACAGAAAGAGAGAAAGAGAGAGAGAAAGAAAGAAAACGCCTAACTAAGGCTCATCAGACATTTTTTTATTTTACTAAGGAAGAAAAAATTTATTATTTTATTTTTGAAAAAAAACGAGTTACCCCCTCCGTAGGAGGGCTCACGACCAACTAGCCGAAGGCTAGGGCCTGTTTACCCCTTTGCAATGGGGCTTTAACACAACGGACCATTTATAGGTCTATGTGAGGCTGATCGGCTGTAGGGCTGATAGCCGCCACCCTAACCTAACCTAATGCGGCTCGAACGAACTGGCAAAAAAAATTATACATCAAAAACTTAAGTGTAAGGGAATTATAATATATATCCAATACTAAGAAACCTATACCTAGGTGGAGATAAAACCAAAGGAGGGTACTAAAGCATAACTACGTGACTTGCTAACCAAAACTCTTGATCTATATGATTTAAGGTTGGTATACCCTGACGGTTAAAATTCAAAAGAAGTATCTTTATCTATAACAGTACAAAATATTTCTCGGACTCTAAGAAATAATAATGCGGCGCATTATTGGTTTCTTTTCTATCGATCTGGAAAATTCATTAATTCGGAAATGAAGATTTGGAGGACAAAAACAAATTTTCTAGTCAACAATATACAAATTATCTGAGCTAAGCTTCTGCCAGGTATATATCATGAATCATGAGCTGGGGAAATAAATTTACATCTTAATTTCAACAAATATGATAAAGTAATTTAGGTTATGCTTAGAAATTATATGCAATAAAAACCCATGAACAATTCTCATTCCTCAAATTTTTGTAACTCTGAACAAAAAGGGAAGCTTCCTTTTATTTTATCTTGATGTTAATATCAAATATTTAATAAATGGTTCTAACAAGAAAATTATGGAGAGTTTTGAATACAGACTAGAATTGTTGTCTATACTATATTTTGCTTGATTAAAGTCAATAAACCTCATTCATGTAACTATAGTGCTATAAGCATAAATAAAGCCCGTATCTACTTTAATTAGAGCTCATATTGTAGCTTTTACTATTTATTTATTATGTCATAATTTATTATAGCTTGTAGTATTAGTATTATGTTATAGCTTGTAATTGTAGTATGAATTATTATGTAATAGCATGTATTGAGCTTAAATAAAAATAAATAAATAATATAAAATAAATTATATTTTATGAAAGTCAAAAATAATTTACCAAACTATCAGTATACATGAGCCATACTTAGACTTTTCTCTAGTGCGTTCAGTGAAATAATATTTACATTATTCCGAGTATAATATCTAAACTAACAAAATTTAGGGTTTCTGATACTTAAAAGGGTTTATTCGATCACTTTTTAACACTTTTCCAATTGCAATAGTTTTATTTTCATCTCATAACGTCAATCATCCCATTTGTGGAAACAATTTAAATTGTTCAAGGCAAATCATTCCGGAACATTCAATTCTCATAATCGAAATCTGATCCTGTTTAACAAATCTTGGACGCAAATTTTATTATAATAGCCAAAAAAAGAAAAAAATGTTGTAAATATAAGTATGGAAAGATCTGACCTTTGCTGAAATCCCTTGCATTAGAATACCTGCGCCGCACTTCTTAATAAATGCATATTTGTCACTGTTCACTGTCTCTATTAATCCCTCACAAAATTTTGTTGATTTATTTTTCTTTACACTTAATTGTATTCTGTCTAAAATTATGCACTTCTTTAAATTGCAGTTTTATTGCAACATTTACTTCACGTTTCTATCATAAATTCTATTACATATTTATATAATATGGCACCTTTTTAAATTGTCGTGTTATTATTAAATTCACTTCGTGTTTCTATCTGTTAATATAAATTTCTTTCTTGTCGTTCACATTTTACATTTTGCACAAGTTTTCACTGTTTATTTCATTACTTGGTTAGCAATTTTATTTCACCTTTTACTTCATTCCTTAATGAGCAAATTCGACCAAGAAATCGTGAACAATTCACGATTCTGTTGCACTGCGCCAGCTCGTACACAAAAAAACATATCCTCCAAATTTCACACTTTTAAAACAACTTTTCCGGGGTACGCGGCCACGGCACTCCCGCTTCAGTTCACTTTCTTTTTGTTATCTGCTTTTTAAACTTTCCTTTTGTTGACACTTTTAGTTATCTTCCTTTTATGTCCAGTTCTTTCTACTTAAAATACCGCTCACCCATGTACAGCGCCAACAACTTTTCAATCCCCAGCGATAAACCGAAAATTCGTCCGACCTTAGAATATAGAACTAGAGGAAGTGCCCTTGCCTATACGTGTAATCGTACGTGTTTAAGCATTTTTCTTGCGGGCACGGTGAGGAACGGGATGTGCAGGGATGTCGCCTGAGATTGACAGCTGGCAAATTGAAATTGCAATCATTAGTTCGGTCGAAATTATTCGCGATATTATTCGAAATATAAAGTGATTAGTGAAAAGTATTATTAAAATCATGACTATATTAGTAGAGTGATTTGTTTTTAAGAACTTTGAGACAGTTTATACACTTTGAAAGACAGATTTTTAAAATGAAGTGTGCAGTGCATTGTTGCACAAATAATCGACGGCGGACTCGTGGAATATCTTTTTTCAGGCAAACAACTAGCATCAATATGTTTATTAACATGTTTAATTTCAGATTAAATCATTAAAATTCCTAAGCCAAGAAAGGGTAACAAAGAAAATCAAAGTTTCTGTCCCCATTCTCAGTTTGTTTACATTCTGATGAATTGGAATTTCTGTGTCGCCTGAGATCCGCAGTGGCGGTCAGTCAAAATGTAGTTAAATTTCAAAACTTATCTTTGCCCCGTCAAGCGCAAGTTCGTTTTTTGACTACTGCTATGGAGAAAACTACCACAAAGATACACTTCTAACACATGAAGAAAAATGCTTAACTTTTCTGAGCGATGTGCACTTCCTCTAGTTATATATTCTAAGCGTCCGACCGAGTCACACACACCACTATACTCTCCCGCTGCTCCCATATAATTTTTCCGTCATGAACAAATATCTTCCTTCTAAGCCGGTTCTGTCCCGCCATCCAGATGTTCAAGTTAAACTTCGAATTAATTGAAATTTCGCTTGCTAGAATTGTTTTGAATTTTATTTTTTTGTATTTTATTTGCAGTCCGACAGTTCTTAAGTTGAAATTTTGCACATTTTCATGAGTGGCTGTGGATTTCAACTCTCTGGTGCCGGTAATTATACCGTTGGGAGGCGGGGTTTAATTGTCGGTGCTGTTATGCAGCTGTTACATTCTTGTCGAAATGTAACTTTTTAGACATTTTTAAGCAAATGTATGTGCGGGAGCCGAGGAATTTTATGAAAATAATTCAATTGATTTAAATTATTTTCTTGGCTCTCCGTGCGACAATCTTAGAGCTTGAGGTGTCATTGGAAAGGAAATTCCGTGCTGCCTCCAATTATGCCCCTTTTATGTTCGTAAGCATTTTTGCAGGTGTTTTTAGGTAGGTCAAGCATTGGTGGGCTTGGATTCGGCTATAGGAATCTTATGTGTACTAGTGCGGTCTGGAGGAGAGCCGGGGGTTAGTGAAAGTATCCTGAGATTAAACCTATTGCAGGTATTCGGCTCTTATAGCCGAATTCAACACCATCTGAACGGGCCAAGACACGTTTTCCGCGTATAACTTGATTAAGTGGTCAGGTGATACTGGACCACTGGATATGTTGAAGCATAGCGACCATAACAGTTTCTATTGGTAATATATCTAGAACGCAGACACTTACAAAAGTACCACTTAAAAAAATTTCTTCCGATATACGAATAAAACTGCTACATGATAGTTGAAGTTGTTAGGAAATATGGAGCTCCTAATTGATATGGGGCGTAGTTTCAGAGCTCTTAATCCTAGAACCTCTTTTGGTATCTGGAAAACTTGAGATTCATTTTATTTAAAATTAAAAAAATTATTTCTTAATTTTTTATTATTTAAAACTTTTTATTTATATTTTACTTGTTTCGAGTTTGGTTGTTCTGGCTAGACTAAAAATTCTATTTAAAATTTTTGTATCCTATCTTCCTAAAATAATAAACAGGATAGGCCATTACGTGTATGAACCGTGTACGTGAGACCAGCCACTTTGCTTATTGAAAAGGTGAAGACAGGGAAGGAGGCGAAGTTCACTAAGTTGAGCTGTCAACTTTTAATTTCGAAGATTTCTGTAAAAGCGTTTGTCAGAAAAGTTTTTTTGAATTTATAAATAAGTTGTGTTCTAATTAAGTTATAACCCGCGAGATAGTCATCATAATTATGCGCCGCACCCTGGGGCCAACGCAAGAGGTGTTTGTTTTCTTGCAAGGGGAAAGCGGATTCTTTTTGCTTCATACAAGCGTCACCTGCTACTTCAAGTAAAAGAGCCTCCGTCCAGCGGCCCTGCATTTTGGATCGTACTTTCGTCCATGCCTGGGATCAAGGGACATCAAATACAAGGAACATAAAGCTAAGTACCATAGTTAAGCCGCAATAGGTACGTGGTGTGATATTTTTATTTGGCATTTTTTTTGTCAACAAGAAAACGCTTAGTCGGTGGCAGACAGATTTCGAACCGGTAGAAAGTCTAGTAGTAAATTATGTTTTACATTCTTTTGAGTAATTGTCGTTGGCCTAATAATAGAGTAAAAAAAATTTTGATTCATTTTCTTTGCCAATGATTTAAATTTGCCAGTTTTACTGATTTTAGACATATCCGTACAACCTACGATGGTATTCCTGCTTAATAGGCTGCGTTTGCCCTACATTTTGTTGTGTTTGCTTTTTACATTAGATTTAAAGAATCTTTGATTAGAATACATATATGTGTAGCTGTCGAGTTCTCTGAATTAAATATATTTATATATACATACATATATACCTTACATCATACGATATTAGTTACCAGGGGGCAGCAATATTAATTTTAGTTATGAATTAGTACGATAAATATGAAATGCTGTCATTACGGTAGTTTTTTTTCTGAATATAATATAGAGATCTGTGCAATGAATTTGACCTACACTCTTGTAGATTAGAATAATGATGAGGGCCAGTGTGCTGAATCACCTGTTCTTAAAGTTTGATTTATAAATGTATACAATTTCATTTTGTATAGGGAAATATATAGTGCATCTCCTGACACACGGCCAGTTCGGTACTACTCGGTTGGTATATTCTGCACCGCACCTTCGCGTAGTATAGTTCATCTATCTAGATGTGCGCCTATGTAACTACATTTCGTTTTGCGCTTGCCTCCTGACGACTTATATAAAGATTCGAAGTCTCACCCGATCGAAGCGATTCGTCCAAGCTGTTCGTGAAATTTCTCGTTATCGTTTTAACTGAAGTTTATAGTTCACATACGCATACCTTCAGAAGTTAAAGGCAGTCCGTATGGGGTAATATAGGCGTGGAATTGATTGTAGGCCATTTTATCCGGATGCTAGAATCAGTCAGGGTGTAATAACGAAAACAAACGCAGGGCGGAAAGTAAATAAAGTTTTGTTTGGAGCTGAAAATAACCTAAATTTTAAAATCAAACTAATAGGACCTTTTGAATAAAAATATGTATTTGCATGTAGATTTCCATGTAGTTATAACAAAAAAAAAATTTATAAACGACAGAAAGAATTCTATTTGATGAAATAGATAGTGGTAAATCAGTAAGAATATATCATATAAGGAAACAAGATAGTTGTTTACCCTGTAGATTTACTTGAACGAAATGGAAATTACTGGGTTAAACAGTTCATAATTAGTACGTCAATCATTTTTATTACAATGTTATCTTTATTTAATTACTTGATTTTTTTGGTCCTGTGCCCTCATTAAGTCAACAGCAATATTTAAGTGTATTTTCATATTAGATATCTTTGTAGATAATAAATGAATAATTGTAATTATGTATTGAAGTTCACATTATAATTTCAGGAAACCCCAACGAAGCTTCTTGTCCTCCTTGCATTCTGTATCCCTTCTCCCTCTATCTCCCCATGTTTTTTATTTGATCTAAGATTTTTTTTTAATTCTTTTGTTTTCAGCGCCCTTTTAGGTTGGGCCTGCATCCTAGCCAGATGAAGGGTAGGTGGTGGTTAGTTCCTGAACTGTCGATCAAGGGGGTACATTTTCATATGTGCATTTGTCATGACAGTGCAGCGCGGCTATGAACAGCATGTGACACCAGACCTGTTGTTCTTCCTTCGTTATCTGTTCTCTCGTTTGTTTTTATCCTTTGTGGCAGACCTGAAGGAAGGATTCCACAACCTTCCTTCGCCACAGGCACTCGGAATTCTGTTTGTGCATGTGTGATGAACTCACACCCCATACCGGCGAGCTAGGACGTGCTGCCAGCTAGCGCGTGCTAGTTGAACATCTTGCAGTAACTTCACGTTGCCCATTCCGCACACACATTACATATGTTAAAACATGGCGCTTCGTGCCTCAAAAGAGATGTCATGTCAGCTTAGGCTGATCCGCTAGTCCTTCTCGGACTTAGGCGATGTTGGCCTGAACGGCTGTCGTCTCTTCCTCTTTCCCTTGTTAAGCACCTTCGAGGTCTAGTGCCTCTGTCCTGAAGTGCCTAATAGTTCAGTTCAGTTTATTGACTTATAATTACATTTACTTGCAATATAATTACTTATTTGACTAACAAAAGCATAAGCTTGTGTGTGAGATGTTGTGACAGTTTACTATAGTGTATTATATTAATAATAATCTAAGGTGATACAAGATAATTCATTACCATTACTTCTATTTTTAAAATTAAGCAATAAAATTAAAGTGAAAACTAAGCTAACCCTATATCTAAAATATGAGAATTATTGAGGAGAACATAGTCTTTTAGGAGGAGCTTTTTAAAGTTTTGCTTGTTAAGAATATTTTTAGTTGAACTTGGTAAAGCATTGAAAATCTTAGGACCTGCAACAAACGCTTGCCTTTGGGCAGAGGTCTTCTTGCACCTGCGGATATTTAAAGGTTGATTTAATTGACGACGCATTTGATAGTTGTTGGCATATAATTCAAAGCTAGGTAGGTTATTAAACTTAAGAAGAGTAAAATCATAGATTTTTCGTATATACATAACTTTAAATAGAAGAAAAGCCGAACTCGTAGAAAAGAACTTGGATTTTTTTAGACACAATTTGACTATTTTTGCTTGCAAATTTATCAAAGGAGCAAGTACAGATTTGTAGGCAGAACCCCAAGCCAATATACCATATTGAATAATTGATTGTATTATTGCAAAATATACTGTTCTCATTAGATCATTGCTAATTATATTTCGCAAGGTTCGCAAGGACAGTGCCCTGTGACACGCCATGTTTCAAATATAAATTATTACTAATAGTTTGCCCAATTCTGACGCTCTGTATTCTATTGCTTAAATAAGAACTAAATAAAGATAATTCATTAACGCTAAAACCAACTTCTATTAGTTTTCTTAATAGTATTTTATGGCTGACAGTATCGAAAGCTTTTTTTAAATCAAGAAATATTCCCATGATCTTTTCGTTGTTGTCTAATGCCATACTTACATATTTCATTACATTATATATTGCGTCAGTCGTACTACAATTACTCCTAAATCCATATTGATTTTTAGCCATGATATTTTTTTCTTCTAAAAAGGTCACTAATCTACTCCTGATGCATTTTTCCAAGATCTTGTCAATATTTGATATGAGCGATATAGGTCTATAATTGGATGGATCATACTTATTTCCTGATTTGTGAATAGGTACAACTATGGCACATTTTAGTTTATCAAGGAAAATACCCAACGAGAGGGACATATTATATATATGGCATAAAGGGCTCGCTATGTATTGAGAAATGTTTTTAAGCATCTTTGGCGTATAACCATCTTTACCTGCTGCCGTAGATTCCTTTAATCTCTTAATATGTAATACAATTTCTTCTTCAATAATCAGCTTATCAGAAAAAGTTCTGAACGTTCTTGGACAAATAGGAAAGCTTTCATCATCATAGTCAAAAGAATTGATTGAATTAGATAATTCTTCACCTATTCGAAAAAAGTAATTGTTAAGCTCATTGCTTATATCAGCTGGATCTGTCAAAGTTTCCCAATAGTTTGTACGTAATTTCTGAATACTTTGTAGTGACTTATACTTACCAACTATATTATTAATTTTTTCCCAAACTTTCCTAGGTTTGCTAGATACACTTCTGATTTGTTGTGCATAATAATTTTCTTTCGCAGCCTTGATTACATACGTCAGCTTATTTCTATACCTTTTAAGTTTTAATTTCAGTTGATCATTAAATGGTTCCTTTTTGACCTGTTTTGCAAAATTGTTTTTAATTCTGATAGAAGTTACAATGCCTATCGTCGACCATTCTTTGACTGGATTTGTCTTAGCCCTCTCCTTGATTTCCCTAATAACTGTATTATTTGTAATGTGACTATCTAATATGTCATAAAATTTTGTCAGAGCTACATTGGGATCCCTGCCATTCATACACTTCTGCCCAAGAATCCTGATCTAGGTCTTGAGATAAAGTGTCATAAGTTCACAAAATGCACAAAGTGCAGCAAATATTCACATGACCCGAGTGAATTTTCAAAATAAAAATCAAAACAAAATGCTTGTAAATCAATTATGACATAGCCCAGAAGGCAGAGGATTTCTCTGGTTTCCTTGAGGCGGGAGCGGAAGAAGTGAGGCGCTCCCCTGAAGCTGCAAGTCATATGACTTGACTTGATACCACCACCTACTCCTGTGGGGTGGATGAAGTCAGGCGCACCCTTGAAGCTGCAAGTCGTATGACTTGCTGGAACTGCGGCGTAGTGGGACACTCCTTCTCCAGTGAGACCAGGAGACTCATCTGTTACACCTGTGGCCAACCTGAAGTCGTGTCCCCCAAGTGCTCCAAATGTAACCCAGAAAACGCCAAGGCGAGTGGTCGACACAGGGGACACCACCCGCCGAAAATAATGATCAGCAAGGCAACTTCAACAACCCCCTGAATTACAATGCCGTATCACAATATACCTCTGACCCCACTCATAAAGAGTGTACCACCCAGACAGATCCTTTTTACCTCATGCGAGGAATGTCCCGGCATGAGAGGCAATTCAATTATGACAAGGTAAACGCTACGCTCGAATTTTTTCTGAGGAAGTGACTCTTCCTCTCAACCGAAGAAGACGCAGATGGGGGAAATTCAGATAGAGAAAACGTGTAATGAAAAAGACTCAACAGTCCTTAATATCTACAATTATTACCAACCAGGACGACGGTCGTCCCTACGTCAAGGTGCAAATAGGCAACGAGTAAATCCTCGGCTTGCTCGACAGCGGTACTAGCGTGAGTTGCTTGGGACTCTCCGCATTGTCAGCCTCAGTTCGTACCGCCGACGGTACTAGCCAGTCCGTTTCCGGCACAATAAGAACTGCAGTCACCTTTCGAGGACAGACGGAAATTCTCATCCTGTTTACAGTGCCTGGCCTAAGCCAGCAATTGTATTTAGGCGTCGACTTCTGGCGCGCATTTCAACTTGCTCCAAGTATTATCTCCTCTCTCGACGTCCCGCCCTCTCCTTCGGTTGAGACGAACTTTCACTCCTTGAGCAACCCTGACAGAACAAAACTCGACACAGTCATTGCATATTTCCCTTCGTTTACAGCTCTAGGTTTGGGAAAGACCCATGTTTAGGGTTGTACATTTGTGTCGTGTGCGAGTTGTGTGGTGTTGTGTTGTGTGGATTACAGGTGTTGTGTCCAGGTAAGTACAAAACGAAGTCTTTAATAGCACTAAATCTTTACACCTTTTATTTAATTTTACTTTAAATGTAACTAATTCAACAAATTATAATAAAGTTCTAAACATTAAACTATTGTGTATAATTCTGTACTTTAAGCTGCTAATCAACTTGGTGGTTCTGAATAGAATGCCCAGATGTGCAACCGTTCCGTGATAAGCGGGTCCAAGCAACGGTAAGCTTCAAAACAAAGATGCAACTGCAAGTGATGCTGAAATGATCTCGATGCCAGAGAAGGGAAACCTGTGTCAATACCAGGGAAGGGAAACCTGTGGGTCTGTAAGTATTAAAAAATAAGTTATTTGCCTTTAATTTATATAATAATTTCTCTTTTATTGTTTCAGGTTCCAGTGAGCGTCAACATCCTCGGCCGCCTTGATATAATAGATTGTATCAATTGATATCTGTTGTCTCATAAATGTGTGTTCTCTCATAAGTGTGCGCGTGTTACAACAAATCATCGCGTGTGGAGCTGACTGTGCGCATGCATATATATATAAATATTCAATTCGTATTTATTTCAGTTCGCATTAATTCTTATTCACTATTAATATTATTTTATTTAATGTCTATTTAACATGATTTAATAATATTTATGATGTTTTGTTATCAACAATAGGTAACAAAGCGATTTTCGTAATGGGTCTTTTGTAAACTCCTGTTCTTGTTTTGACTGCCACCACCCTAACTAAATTATCCGAACCCGGATATACTTCATCAATTCGTCCTAAATTCCATTGCGTTGGGGGAAGTTTATCATCCTTAATTAATACGATATCTCCAACCTTAAAGTTTCTCTTCGATACAGTCCACTTCGGCCTTTCCTGCAGTCTTGAAATATACTCCTTAGACCATCTCTTCCAAATTTGTTGCGTTAATCTCTGTATGGGCTGCCAACGACTCAAACTTTGCGGTTTCAATTCAAGTAGATTCGGTTCTGGTGGTGCAAGAAGTGAGTCACCTATTAAAAAATGCCCAGGAGTTAGTACTGATAAGTCCAACGGATCATCTGACATGGGACACAAAGGCCTCGAATTTAGGCAGGCTTCAATTTGAGTTAAAATTGAACTGAGCTCCTCGAACGTTAGAGATGCATCCCCTACAACGCGTTTAAAATGGTGCTTGAGGGATTTAACTCCAGCTTCCCATAAACCACCAAAATGAGGTGAAGATGGAGGGATGAAGTGCCACCGTATGTTTTGGATAGATAATGTGTTTGCAGACTTCCTTAATGTATTACTTAAAACCAAGTCGAAGTCCCTTTTTAAAACTTTGCTTGCGCCGATGAAATTAGTTCCGCAGTCTGAGTAAATATCCGAACATATTCCTCTTCGGGAGATGAATCTTTTAAATGCAGATAAGAAAGTGTCTGTAGTTTGATCGCTCACGGATTCTAAATGAACGGCCTTTGTACTTAGGCAGATGAAAATTGCATAAGAATTTTGGCTCCTCTAACCTTCGACATGCGTATTGATACAGGACCTGCGTAGTCGACAACTGTGTGCGTGAATGCTCTTGACATCTTTAAACGTGGTTCTGGTAAATGACCCATGAGTTGCGAAGAGGAAAATCTTCTGAACTTGAAACATGTCAAGCACTGATGTACGATTTGCTTGATAATATTTCGTGAATGAGGTATCCAATAAGTTCTTGTTAGGTATGCTGCCATCAATTGAGGCCCTCCATGTAAGGTTATAATGTGTGCTTGTTTAATAATGAGTTTGGTGAGATAGTGTTTGGTAGGCAATATTATCGGATGTTTTTGGCCGTAGTTGAGATTAGAGTTTTGCAGGAGTCCTCCAACTCTTATCAATTCGTCCTTGCATAGAAAAGGTGTTAACGTTAATAATGCACTTTTACGGGAAGGAGATTTACCGGATTTAAAATCGGATATCTCCTTAGAAAAGACTGAAGCCTGTGCGTTTTTTATCCAAAAATAAAGTGATTGGTGAATCTCATCAGCTTCTAAGTGAGGAGTAGAGCGTATAGTTTTACGATTTCTCAGCTTCCTTATAAGTCGAAAGCATAGGGCCGTAACCTTTAACAGCCGGGGCAATGTAGAGAATTTTTCGATTACAATGTCCTGATAGACCTCTGAGACATCTGAGACATGTACGTTGAGTTTTATTTCATAGTTTGTTTCGGGACAAAATACAATATTCTTATGAGGCCATTGATTTTCGGGCAGTTGAAGCCATCGCGGTCCTTGCCACCAACACGTGTTTTTTGCTAACAACGACGGTAAACGACCTCTTGAACCATAATCGGCTGGATTATCCTTTGTATTTACATATCGCCATGAATTACATTCAACCAATTCTTGTACTAAAGCGACTCGATTGCTTACGAAGATTTTCCAAGTATTGGGCTTTCCCCTGATCCAAGACAGAGTTATCATTGAGTCAGACCAGGCAATGACTTCAACATTATTAAATTTCATAGCGTTCTTTACCTTATGAATTAGTTTAGCTAGTAGTACAGCGCCGCAGAGTTCCAAACGAGGCAAGGTGACAGGCTTGACTGGTGCCACCTTTGATTTAGAAGTGAGAATATCTACTTTTATGTTGCCATGTCCATCTATTACACGAGTATAAATCACCGCACAATAAGCTGACATCGATGCATCGTAGAACCCATGGAGCTGGACAGACTTACATTCTTGCCGGGTACCAATCCATCTAGGCACTTCAATGCTTTCTAAACTTTTCAGCTCATCAGTAAATTTCACCCAACGTTGGTTAATATTTTCCGGAATTGGGTCATCCCACGATATACCGGTTAACCATAACTCTTGTATTATGATTTTTGCGAGGATTACGACTGGGGTGAGCCAACCAATGGGATCAAATAACTGAGCAATTTGTGACAAGAGGTTTCGTTTGGTTAAATTTTCCTGAGTAACAGTAGTGACTGAAATTTTGAAGAAGAATGTGTCCTTATGCGGATGCCAATGTAAGCCTAATGTTTTGATGTATCCATCTTCATTTAAATTTAATGATATCCTTGTGTCTCTTTTTTCTTCTGGTATATTCTCTAAAAGTCGTTTGCTATTGGTTGCCCATTTGCGTAAATCAAACCCTCCTGATAATAACATCCCTTGCAATTGATCTTGAATTTGTATCGACTTATCTTCATTGTCTGCCCCAGACATGACATCATCGACATAAAAGTCGGAATTAACCACATCAAAGGCGAGGGGGTAGTTAGCTTTTTCATCATTTGCCAGTTGCTTCAATGTTTCAATCGCCAAGTAGGGAGCACAAGACGTTCCAAAGGTAACTGTTGTTAACTCGTATTCGCGTACTGGCTCTGAGGGACTATTTCTCCACAGAATCCGTTGATACGGTGTGTCAGAATGAGTCACTAGGATCTGGCGATACATCTTAGTTATATCTGCAGAAAATACTACTCGGTGCTTTCTCCAACGCAATATAATAGAAGTTAAATCTTCCTGCAGCTTAGGTCCTGTCAACAAGGTATCGTTTAACGAGATACCATTACTTGTTTTATGTGACGCGTCAAATACGACTCTTAAATGGGTGGTGGTGCTATCTTTAAAGACCGCGTGGTGAGGCAAGTAATTGACCTTGAATGCACGGATTCCACTTGAGGTGTTGATGGTATGATCAGATTCGGGAGTAGTTGCTGGTCTCATATGTGATATCTTTAAATATTCATTTAAACACGTTCAATATTCTTTGTATACGTCAGGAGTTTTACTTAGTTTTTTCTCTAATTGTAATAGTCTAGAAAGAGCGGCGCTTCTGGATTCACCCAGCAGTGGTGGCTTCAATTCAGAAAATGGCAAATGAACTACATAGCGACCACTAGGCAATCTATGATGAGTTTCGGCGTAAAATTCTTCGCAGTCACGATCTTCTTTTGATATGGGTTTCTCTTCATACAGCTCTTCTAATTCCCAAAAACGCTTTAAAAGGTTTTCAGCTTCGAGATTGTTATAAAGATTTGTTAAAGTGATCGTCGATTGCAAATCCTGATTAATCATTGGGCTATTCACTTTACCGAATAAAATCCAACCAAGCTGCGAGTTCTGACTGACCGGGCAATGACCGTTACCTTTCCTAAGTCCTTCGATCAAAATCTGGGAATAAACATCAGCGCCAAGTAGGACATCAATTTTATCGGGTTTATTAAAATACGGGTCTGCTAAGTTTAAGTTCTTCAAATGATTCCAAGATGATGATATCTTGACATATTGCGTGGGATGTAAACCAGTTAGAGATCGCAGAATATAAGCTTTCACCGTACAATTGAAATGGTTATTGCACAATGTTTAAAATCGGAAATAAAGATGATGTGTACAAATGCCAGCCGAGGAAGTGCCCAATCCATTAATTTTTACTGATGTGTTATATCTTTTGAGTTGTAACCTTTGCGCTGCGGCTTCGGTTATAAATGACCCTTGTGAACCAGGATCAATTAGAGCGCGAATAACATGGGAACCTGTCGAAGATGTAACTCTTATTAAAGCAGTAGCTAGCATAACATTTGAGGTGTGTTGGGTCCTATCTAGAAAGAATGAATTTATTTTTTGTTCGGGTTCACTGTGATTATAGGCAATTGCATCGGTTGTACTGTCTTTATAATTGTCTTCGGGAGAATATCTTACTACTGGATTTCCATCGTGTAGAAGTGTATGATGTCTTTGCTTTTGATCTGGGGTTGTTGCATCCTTGCGTTGGGTGACTCAATGCAAAGCAATTAAGACACATTGCCTTTGTTAAAACAAACTCTTTTCGCGCCTGAGGAGTCATGGTTAAGAATTGTTTACACTGTCGTAGAACATGGGCTTCATTACACAGGAGGCAAACAGCTGATTTCCTTAAATGATATGCCCGTGTTTCCTTTTTTTGTTTATAAACTTCGGTAGAAGTATTATTACCGGAGCTCTTCAACATCTCAAGTGAACGAAAACGTGTTTCTAAAAAATCCAATAAAGATTTTAATGTTGGAAGATCTCTTCTACTTCCGAGTGTATGCTCCCAAAAATCTCTTGTTTCTAGAGGTAATTTTTGGACAATGAGAAATATACTGATCGCATCCCAGGTGTCGATAGCAATATCTAAATTTCGGAGACAGTGGACACATTCGCTTGTGGTATCTAACAATTTTTTTATCGCTTCAGGGGATTCAAATTTTATTGCGGATTGCGACGTTAATATTTGTAGATAGTTATTTACAATAACTCGTTTATTGTCAAACCTTTGAACTAACAGTTGCCAAGCAGCATCGTAATTTATTTCACAGATATCTAAATGTTTTATTAATCTGGCCGCTTCGCCTTCAACACTCGATTTTAAAAAATATAACTTTTGAACCTTGGCAATGTTGCTATTATTATGAATCAAGGTAGTAAATAAGTCTGAAAATGATCTCCAGTTTATATAATTTCCAGAAAATTTTGGTATATCTATTCTGGGTAGTTTTACTTGAGGCGATGAAATATTTATAAGCTGCGTATCAGCAGATAATGAGTTACTGGATTGCAAAGGGATGGTGGCAGTCAAAGAATCTTGGGTTTGGGAACTAACTTGTATGATTTTATCTAACGCATCATTTAACTCGCCAAGAAAACTCGAATAAAAGGTTTCTACATTTTCGAATAAATTGTCTTTAAAATACGGTAAAGTTTTTTCTGCTTGCGTGAAATTGTTATCAATAGTACGGTTATTTAAACAAAATTGCGACCAACATGTTTTTATGCTTTCTAATTTTCCCGTTATCACTCTCCTTGACCGTTTGTCCTTTGCCGTTTTTATGTAACTGTCCCGTAATGTTTTTAACTCATTTTTAATGCTATACTGTTCATTTATTAAAATTAAAACTCGCGAATTTGAATTTTCACCTTTTAATAGACTTACATCGGATTTGGGACTTTCACTTGTCATTTTCCTTTCTTTTAATCAATTTATGTACCACGATTTAAATTTTATTTTGTATAATAGAATATAATAAATTGATTTACACAATGTCTATTTATTTAATTTTTATTATAAATTACAAGATATATTCCGATTTCAAGGTTTTAAATTGAAAGAACTTTTAAATGTTGGAGTTATGTGTAATTGAAGAGTCCAACAGTCCCTGGAATTCCCCAGTTGCACTTGTACGTAAACTTGGAAAGGTCAGGCTCTGTTTGGACTGTCGCAAGGTGAACTCAGTCACTAAGAGGGACGCCTACCCCTTACCCCACCTCGACGGATTGCTTGGACGACTGCAGGATACGCACTTCATTTCGTCTATCGATCTGAAGGATGCGTTCTGGCAGATCCCCTTAGAAAAGCAGTCAAGGGAGAAGACAGTTTTTACAGTGCCCGGCAGACTACTTTATCAATATACTGTTATGCCTTTTGGCTTGTGCAATGCTCCGCAACCCAGCCGGCACATTGGTGAAGGTTCATAAGGTGAAGTCACATTGAAATCACTTTACGAAAAATAGGTTCAGTATTACTTCAGTAAGTGATTGAATAATGAATGTAGTTTTAATGCGCCTGCGAAATCGCATTATGGGCACAAACATTCAGCTTGAACGATGGATGGTGATTTTGAAATGAAGCAAGCCCTAACAGAACACAAAATATGCCGTTATATGAGATTCAGTTGGGGCAAACTGAGAATTTTTTCATGAAAATACAAAATTCCTTCTGTGCAATATTGGCAGTATACCATATACAAATTGTTTGTACGTGCGGTTGAGTTTTAGTGTTTTAAAGTGATAAAGTGCGTGATAATTATAATTTCTATAAATTTTTAATTCACCTATAACGTCCATAAATAAAGTAAGTGAACCAACATTATTTTTATTAATTAGCAAATAAATGAAACATTTTGTACTTGTGGTCTATGTAAGTGAATTTCGGAAGTACTTTAGAGTTTATTTTTCAATCTATTAAAAAATATTGATGAATTTTAAATATAATATTTTTAACAATTTTAAAATATAATAACTTTTCCGATAAGAAACAGAAAGTTTTTGCAAATGACATATTGATACTTTTTTTGAGCGACTCATTGATTCTTATATCATAATAATTACCTGTAGTCTGTATATACAGTAAATGGAACCGCACCTACTTATTAAAAAAATGTATTATAATATTAGGAAAAAAGGAAAAAGCAGAAAAAATTTAATAATTACTACTTGTATTCGCACTTCCTATAGATGTCCCGACAGCTTCTTCATTATAGGGCTACTAAAGAAGCAAGAAATATTAGCGTTTCGACAGATGAGGATAATTTTAATGAGGATGTTCAGATTGAAACAGTGCAAAGCAACATAGACAGCGAAAAATCTGATTCGTCATATAACAGTGGTGATGGCTATGATGGTGATTTTGATGAAGAGTATATGGTTCAGAAGGAAATCGTAAATGAAAATGTAACACTCAATCTTGCTAAATGGGCAACAAGACATTTGATTCCTAGGGATGCAATGAATGAATTACTTGAATTATTAGGACTACCGAAGGATGTTCCGGCATTAAAACAAACTCCGAGAGAATCAACTCCAATAATTATGGGTGATGGTTTATATGTACACTATGGCGTTAAGGATTCCTTAACTGACTTTTTAATAAAGACCAAGTACGTTTCTACAGAATTAGTATTAGATTTTAATGTTGATGGTTTGCCATTATTTAAGAGTTAAAAATACCAAGTGTGGCTAATTTTATTAAATATTGTTGGAATGCAACATGTTTTTATGATCGGAGTATATGCGGGCAACTCTAAACCTGCAAATGCAACGACGAATTCTTAAGACCTTTTGTGGAAGAACTTAATGAAATTGTGAAAAATAGTTTTAGTTATTGTAACAGAAATTATTTCATTAAAATACGTGCTTTTATATGTGATGCTCCAGCGCGATCATTTTTGTTAAACACAAAAGGACACACGGGGTACTACAGTGTCATAAGGTGTGAGCAAAAAGGTGACAGAGTCAACAATCGTACAATTTTTCAATACTTCAAATGCCCGCTAAGAACAGATAATTCATTTCGTGAGAGAACACAGAAGGAGCATCATAATAAATTAGAGCCTATTATTCTTGAAATTGTGCCAATAGATTTTGGGAAAGATTTTATTTTTGATTATTTACACGTTGTATGCTTAGGTGTAACAAAAACACTTATGACTTCGTGGATAAAATATCGTGGAAAACCATATTCATTGTAGAGATGTAACATAGACGATTTATCTTCTGGACTTGATTCTCTCAGAATGCAGATGCCGTGTGAATTTAACAGAAGTCCGCGTGGTTTAATAGAAATAGATCGATGGAAGGGCACTGAGTTTAGGCACTTTCTATTATATACCGATCCTTACTTACTAAAGCCTTTACTTGGTAGAGAATACTTTGAACATTTTTTGAAATTAAGTCTTACTATTAGAATTTTGCTTGATGAGTCTAATTGTAAAATCAATAATTCTTGCGCCGAAAGCCTACTGGTCAGTTTTGTGAAAACTGTTTACAAGAAGAATTAATTACAACAAATTTTCATTGTCTAATTCATTTGCACTTAGATGCCCTAAATTATGGGTCGCTAGAAAACTTTAGTGCTATTAAATACGAAAATTAGGTGCAAGTAGTAAAAAGACAAGTTAAATCAGGCAAAAATGTAGTAAGTCAATTATATAGACGGGCAGTAGAAAAGAGTATAAACCTTGCTGACATAAAACGACTAGAGTAACCCATTTGGGGAAACATTGAACCTAATGGAAATCAAAAATACGTTTGCACTGAAAAGTTTAAATTATCAACAACTTTTTCCTGGTTAACTCAAAGATATTCAAGATATATTCAATCAAAAGAAAAGATGGTAACGCAATATTACTAAAAGGAAGACAAATAATTAACCTGGAACCCTATTTTCAGTATCCTATAAATTCAATGATGTTTAATATATATTCTTCTAACGCCATAACAGAAAACGAGGAATTTGTATTCTTTCTTTATAAAGATATAATTGGAAAAATTATACATTTACATACCAACCAAAGCTCTACACATTTGTTTATACCTTTCATACATAATTAAAGAAATGGACCAAACTTCATCTGCATTGCACGCACAGTTTTTGGAAACACATTCAGGTGAGTTAGAAATGAATATCTAACAATAATTTTATCTTTTGAAATGACTATCATACGTATTAGTTGACGACCATTTAATAATAGCTTCAAATGACGGAAACTTAACACCCATGGAAAAGGAAACTTTTACTTATACAGATATTTCAAGAAATGTTTATAGATCATCTGAAGATAATCTTTTCAAAACTTCGCAATCCCCAACACAAGCAAGAAAAAAGCGCATGTTTGGTGAGATAATTTAAATCAATGAAAATTATTATTATTTTATTATTAAAATATTATCTGTTTATGAAACACTACTGATGAAAATTATGTGACTGACCGATTTCAATTAAAGAAATCATTAAATCGCCGTAAAACCCAAAATGAAGGTATGTATGATAAATATCGACGACATTTTCAAATTCAAGTTACCTCCCAAAGATGTTGCCCTAATCCAAGAACCGTGGCTCTCCGGAGCTGCAATTCAAGGATTGAGGACAAAACATTATGAGCTCCTACATACAAATAAGGAAGGTAAACTGAGAAGCTGCATCCTGGTAAGCGAAAAGCTAAATTTCTTAGTTTCTTATCGTTTCAGTACCTGCGACCTTACAGTAGCAGTATGCGACCGCAAGAATGAACCACAACTCATTCTCGCATCCGCGTACCTGCCATACGAAGAAGAGAACCCTCCATCGAGTGACCTGAAACACCTGGTTAGCTACTCCAGCACCACCGGAGCAAATCTGGTCATTGGAATGGACGCCAACGCTCATCATACTCAATGGGGGAGCAGCGACACAAACACTAGAGGTGAGTCTATTTTTGAATTTATTCTACTTTCCAAACTAAGTATCTGTAACAGAGGAAGACATCCTACCTTTCAAAACAGATCTAGGCAGGAAGTAATAGATTTAACACTAGCTCAAACCACAGATTAATCTAGGGTTAGTGACTGGAGAGTATCACCTAAATTCTCCTTTTCGGATCATTTTAGGATAACCTTCAGTATCAACTTTGAAATTCGGATAGGTAAACCCTTTCGAAACCCTGTCAAGACTGACTGGGATAAATTCTCTAGGTTTGTAGCAAGTCGATTAAAATCCTCACCAGAGGGTAACATTTCGAACAAAACACAAATCGAGGAATCAGTCAACCTCATCACGAATACGCTAACGGCTGCTTTCAAGAGATCCTGTCCTATTAGTCGACCACCTAAAAGAAGCCATGCTCCATGGTGGACAGAGGAACTTCGACTACTTAGGACCAAGACCAGGAAACTCTTCAATAAGGCTAAGCAAACAAGAACAGAAGAAGATTGGAACCTATATCGCTCCAGCTTCAATGAATTTAAAAAGAAAACGAGAACTGCAAAAAGAACATCCTGGATTAACTACTGTTCGAACATAGAGTCAACGACAGAAGCTGCTAGACTCCGCAGGATCCTAGCCAAAGCCCCTACACCCCTGGGGCACATCTGTAAAGACGACGGCTCCTGGACAGAGGACAGCCAGGAAATTCTTGAACAGCTCGTCTCCACTCATTTCCCTGGATGCTCGGACGGAAACCTAGAAGATCAACAACAAGATGTTCGGCAATTTCCACTTCCAATGGAAAACTTGGCAGCCATCGGGGACTGCATAAGTGAGGACAAGGTAGTATGGGCGGTGAAATCCTTCCAACCCTACAAATCTGCTGGACCGGATGGAATCATCCCCGCTATGCTACAAAATACTGTAACGAGTATCACTCCCTGGCTTAAAGCAGTCTTTGAAGCATGCCTTATTACCGGATACGTACCGAAAAGATGGAGAGAGGTGCGTGTGGCCTTTATTCCCAAAGCAGGGAAACCAAGCCACACAATAGCCAAAGATTATAGACCAATCAGCCTCTCATCGTTTCTATTGAAAACACTAGAGAGGATACTGGATCTACATCTCAGGCAACAGCTCGAGTCAACCAAGTACCTGTGTAATGCACAACACGCGTATATTAAAGGCAAGTCTGTTGACACAGCACTACATGAGGTTATGAGAACGATTGAGAAATCTCTCCATGATAAGGAATATACCTTGGCTGCCTTCCTTGATATTGAAGGAGCCTTCAACAACTTTAAAACAGGATCCATCACTTCCTCTTTAGAGGAATCTGGAAATGAAATATTTCTGACAAACTGGATACAAACAATGCTAAATAGCAGGGTCATCAATGCCAGTTTAGGGGAGTCTTCCATTAGGAGAACAGTTCACAGAGGTACACCACAGGGGGGAGTATTGTCACCCCTGCTTTGGAACATCTCTCTAAACAAAATCCTCAAATCTCTCGTCAGTAAAGGCATTAAAACAGTAGCGTACGCAGACGACATAGTTTTGCTGACAAAAGGAAAGTTCCTACAAACGGTCAGTGATGTTATGAGCTCTGCTTTGACAGACATAGCAAGATGGGCAGAGGACAATGGTCTTACTATAAACCCCCGTAAGACAGAATTGGTCCTGTTCACAAGGAAATACAAACTACCTATTTGGAAACCACCAAAACTTAAAGGTAGTGCCCTCAAACTCTCCTCGGAAGCAAAGTTCCTAGGCGTCATATTCGATTCCAAATTGAATTGGAGACGGAATATGGAAGAGATAATGAAGAAAGGACTCAATGCGTTCTATGCTTGCAAGAAAACCTTTGGTAAGAAATGGGGCATGAAACCGCACATTGTACACTGGATGTACACAGCGATCGTCAGGCCTATTCTTACCCATGGGTCAATTGTTTGGTGGGATGCATTAAATAAGAAATCGCACCTTAAGTTTTTAGCAAAGGTGCAAAGGCTCGCGTGCTTGGGAAACTCAGAACTCAGACTCAGAGAAAACAGCCAATGGATACCACAGAATTTTGGACATACAGTCATACTGAACTTCTTCAATCAAAATGGGTTGCACCCCACAACTGATTATATGAAACCACAATATGACTTTAGAAAACCCTTTTCCGTTATCATACCCAATAGAGAAGATTGGAGGCATCATGAAAACATAATTAAAGGAACTGCCATCTTCACAGACGGATCGAAAACGGAAAGGGGGATTGGAGCTGGAGTTTTCTCGGAGGCGCTGCAAATGAGTAGGTCGTATAGACTCACCAACGAATGCAGCATCTTCCAAGCGGAAATATACGCTATAATGAAGGCTGCACTGATTGTCCAAGAAAAACAGATTTCAACAACTGAGATCACTATTTGTGTGGACAGTCAAGCAGCACTCAAGGCGTTGAACTCCAACGTGATAAAGTCAGAATGTGTGAAGGATCGCATCAGAGCCCTAAGAAATATTTCACAACATACGCTTAGGCTCTGCTGGGTTCCAGGACATGTCGGTATAGAGGGTAACGAAAAAGCCGACGAACTGGCCAAAAATGGTTCAAGTACAGATATAGACATGCCGGTGGAAAGGGTGCACCCTCCCCTCAATACAGCAAAAAGTCAAATCGATAGACACTACTCCAACATGACTTTGGAACGGTGGAGAAATATCAGCTACTGTCTCACAACACGAAGTATATGGCCGGAGCTGAATCAGAGCAGAACTTCAAATCTCTTATCCTTCGATAGAAAGCGCATTCGAACACTCGTCGGCGTCATCACCGGACACTGCCCCATAGGAGCTATGGGCATCAGACTCGGCGTAACATCGAATGAGTTCTGCAGAAGCTGCAGAGACGAAGAAGAAATTGAGTCCATAGTGCACCTACTCTGCGAATGTCCGGCTTTAAAAGAACGACGACTCGCCTGTTTGGGAGCAAGGTTCTTTGACAACCTGGACGACTTAGCGGAGGTAGCAATGGTGGACCTAAATAGATTCTTACAGAGATCTGGATGGTTTTAAGGTCTGACCATGCATTTTATTTTTTAAGGGCATTCACAATGGGCCTTCATGGCCTCCGAGTGAATTTGGTGCTTCTTAGCAACAAACAGCCCGACTAACCAACCAACCAACCTACCTCCCAAAGTGGTATTTTACAGTATCAAGATAAGACTTTTCAGTTTATTTATAAAACATATTTTCTAAAAAGTCAGTAATATTATTTTATATTCAATGACACATTGAATATAGTATACACTATATCCTACAGCAGGATGTCCAAGTGGCACGCGCTAGCTGGCAGCACGTCCTAGCTCGTCGGTATGGGGTCAGGGTCCTTGGACATCTTATCACACATCGCAAACAGAAGTTCGCGTGCCTGTGGCGAAGAAAGGTTGTGGCATTCTTTCCTCAGGTCTGCCACGAAAAGAAAAAAAACGAGAAAAACAGAACTTGAAGGAGGAACAACAGGTCTGGTGTCACCAGTTGTTCCTAGCCGCGCTGAACTGTCATGAAAATTGCACTAACAGAAAATCTACCCCCATATACTGACAGTTCAGCTATCAACCCACTCCATCCCTGTACCTGGCTAGGGTACAGGCCCAACCTGTAAAGAGTGCTGAAACAAAGGAACACGAACAAAATTCAAATTAGGTCATTAGGAATAAGCGAAGAGGGATGGGGAAGCGAGATGAGGAAAAAGCCTTCGTAGGGTTCCTGAAATTAAAAAGTAAATTCACTCACATAATGGTTATATATATTAATGATCAAAACAAAATTTTTAACACGAGTTCAACAGCTTCATTAACTCTTAGACTAAGTTTACAATTATGCATATATATGTATATATCTATTTCACCTAAGTCCCTGAATCTAAATTACATATAAGACCATTCGTTATTGATTACTGACTCCTGTTAAAGTTTTATCGTATAAATGGTATAAATGCATAAGTTCCAAGATCAAAGAAAAATCATAATGCTATATCAATTAAATAACAAAAAAAAATATCTTTCACACTTTCAAATTATCTCTATGTTCTGCAAGGATTCGGGTAACGTTCGTTGTAACTGCGGGATATAAATTGCATTAAACAAGGTCTTGGTTAGTTGGTGCACAAATTAACCAAATTAGTCTTAAGAAATTACTTATGCAAACGCAAGCATCGTCATGTATATTGAATAAAAGACACAACAAAAAAACTGGCTTGATAGTGCGCTTGGATAGGATTTTTAGCAACAATTGCGGTACACAATTCTTGTACTTAGTGAACCTATTCACCATAGCCGGACTTTATCATAGACTTTCTAAATTAATTTATTTTTCTTCTATCTCTGAAAACGTATGTCTCAGCAAAATTCATTTATGATCATCACTAAATCATCACTACTAAACTATAACCTTCGATCTATTTCCCGGTTTTAACCCTAATGCAGAATCCAATTTTTTTTTTTTAAATTTTTCTTCATGCACAAAAAAAAACTTTTACTGACAAGCTGTTTCAAAACTACACCAAATCTCAATAACCTCAAAAATAGTAAGAGTTTTCCTTCCAATTGTTTGCTATGTAGCTACGTTGAGACATACAAACACGTACCCAGTCTCATTCATTAGAAATACACCATCTACAATATTATAATATCACTCTTTACTTGAGTTTAACACTTTCAGATATCACTATCCGGTATTTGTCTGCTAATGCTTTACTAGGGGCTCTGAAGGAACACCCTTGTATATTAAAAAGTAAATTTAAATTGAACCCGATATCTATAAAGGCACCTGCCCAGTATAACTAATCTTGCAACGACACTTTTAACTTTCAATAACTTGGTTGAGTCAATTACAATTCGTTAATTTACCTAGCGTGAACTAATATATTAAATAAAGAAATTCTTAAAATTATGCGTCTTATGACCATGCGACGTTAACAGGCGTTAAATTTATTTATTTTCACAGAAGGAAGATAACTATGTTTTGTCCGGAATAATACAAAAAAATATATAAAACCACTTACAGATCTGGCATTTCGGGGCTATTTGTGCTTACTGTACAGGATTATTTTGTTGCTCCTTTGTGGGGGTCTTTTGACAGCGGTATATACATTGCTTTAGAGGGAAGACCGGGCTCGTGCATTCTCCGTCCCTACTGCGCCTGTGTTTCTTCGTACTGGTGCATTTTATAGATTAAATGGGCTTTTGCACCAGGTCATTTCTGCTGGCCCCACAACCTGGTACAATTAGTATCCAGGGGCCGTAAAAGAGAGCTAAAAGGCAATTTATAGCTTTAGGCGGGGGTTTTTTTTCCTATTTTATTAATTGCAGATAATTACCTAATCCAATACTATATATCCTGAGAAAATGGTGTTTGCAGGATGCCGCTGGGGTGGCCTAAATTCACTGTCCCGAACTGGGTCTGCAAGTGGGTACGAGCCTATCTGAACTGCTCTCGGATTTCCCTGCACGGGTCTTCTATGATCAAGTTCTTTTTGTTTCTTGTCTTTAAAAATTCTTTTGCAAGCAGAGTAACTTGCACCTCCCTGTGACCTAATCCGGTCCACTCTAACTGTGCTGGAATTGGGTTCTTCCCTCCAGGTGCTAAAATCCGCCTTTTGCACTACAAATGATAATGATCACTCATAGGCACTTCACTTGTCGGAACGTGAGTAGTTCGAACAAGTGAAAAGAAGGAATATTTGGGTTTATTTTTAAAATTTTACCTTTTTTCTGTCGTCCACCCTTTTCTGTCACGGAGTTTACATGAAATGGCCTCCTCCTTTGCGGAAGTGTCATTCTTGTATCGTGGCGAACGCAGGGGTGCCAACCGTGAAAGTTAAAGAAGAAGGTGCGTTCATTTTTCCCTGAGGGTACGTTCACGAAAGGCGAATGAAGAAATGTACTGCATCGTCAGTCTTAGAGATGGCGCTGACTAGAATTTTAATGACAAAGCATTCTCACGTTACAACACAGGTCTCTCTCTCAAGGCCTGTAGCTCTAGCGTCCGATGAGAGAGGAGCTGAAAAGAGTGAGACAGGGTCTACTCGGACTCAATGGAGGCACAAGATCATCCCAGGATCTGGCGCTGGCACGCGGCCGCGTCTGTTACCGGTACCACTTCATTCCCTAATGAGAGGAAGAAGGATAGCCGGTCACATCCACCTCAAACAGAGAATCGGATCCTACCCCTCCAAGCTCTAATGAGAAGCTGGAGAGTTTAGATCTTCCTCACTGCTTGATTAGAACAACGTGTGGCACGACCACGACCCTGAGAGTAAGTCTCATGCCTTACCGACTGAGCCGGGCATTCCTGTTTAGGACGGCGGACGGACGGACTAACAAAAAAAATTCGGACGGACGGACGATTAAAATTTGGACTGGCTAAAATATTGAAGACTGTTACTGCCGGATGTCTTTGGCATGAAATATTCCCAAGAACTTGCCTTGCATGTCCTCCAGCTGATATAAACTCTGTCCCACGCGCTTAACTATTCTAGCCTTGGCAAACTTATTGGCCAGCTTGGCACTAAAACCCTTCGGCATGTCGCTTTGTGCAAAGACTCTACGATACACTTCCTGACCTGGAGTGTATGTGATGTCGCGACAGCGCGTGTTGTAGGTCTTCTCGTGCTATTCGTGGGCGCGCTGAAGATGGTCAGTCATGCGTGAGCGAAGCAACTGAAGGCGGTCTGATACAGGCAGTGCAGATATCTCTCCAGATTTCAACTGGTCAAGTTGTCGCAGTAGTGGATACGAAGAACCGTGCTGTACCATATGTTGGCCAAAGAGAGCATAATATGGGCTGACGCCAGTGGATTGGTGTACGGAAGAGCGGAGAGCACTTCCGATTGCAGGAAGGTGTGGATCCCACGAGCTATGGTCGTCTTGTAGATAGGCACGAATGGCAGACAGAATGGATCTATTGACTCGTTCTGAAGCGTTAGGATGCGGAGAATATTTAGCAGTCTTGACATGTTTGATACCGTATTCGTTCAATAGTTTCTGGAAGGTACTGGAGACGAACTGTCGCCCATTGTCAGAGAAAATAGTTTCGGGGACTCCGAAGACAGATAGAACATCTTTCTCCAAAAAGGCACAGACTGAATCCGCTCTCTCAGCACGCATAGGTTTTAACAAAACGAACTTTGTTAGACTGTCTAGCACGATGAAAATGACCGTGTTGCCTCTTTTAGTGCGGGGATAAGGTCCAAGAAAGTCAATGTAGAGGAATTAGAATGGCCGTTGAGCTTCCAAAGGCTTGCCCATAGGCGGTCTTAAGATGGTGTTAGGCGACTTGGTTTCCTTACATATCTGGCATTGAGCTACATAAGCGCGTACATGGGTCACCATGTTGGGCCAATAATATTTTTCCCGAAGTCGACACAGCGTTTTGTGAAAGCCTCCGTGTGCTGCCTGAGGCGACTCATGAGCCTCGCGGATCAAACCTTCTACCAGACCCGATGGAACCCAAAGCTTCCAGGCGAAGTCTTCTTGAATCGAGTCACCGCTGCGGGGTTGGGTCCTCTTATATACGTACCCGTCCGAGACACAGAGATCAGGGAGTTGTGTTGGGTTAGCAAGCACAGCCGACTTCAACTGCTCATACTCTTCCATGGAGAAGTATGGCGAGTTTAAGTCTACGTCGACTACACTTACTTTCAACTCCTCAGCCGTTTCAGTGTGTGCTCGGGGACAAGGTGTCAGGGACCACATTCTGCGAACCCTTGCGATGCTCGATCTGGAAGTCAAAAGCCTGCAGCTTTAGACTCCATCGAGCCAATCGTCCTGAGAGATCCGAGTGACCCATCAGCCACTTCAGACTAGCATGATCAGTAATGATGGTAAATGGATGTCCTTCCACGTACGCTCTGAATTTTTTTACGCCCAGCACGGCAGCATAGCATTCCAATTCAGTGATGCTGTAGTTACACTGAGCTGGATTGAGCTTCTTTGACATACATGCTATAGGCCGCTCTGCTCCTGCGTCATCGACTTGAAAGAGCACACTGCCTACACCAGAAGTGCTAGCATCACACTGTATGAAGAATTTCTTAGAGAAGTCAGGCGTTGTTAAGATTGGTGCGCTACACATTGCTTGCTTTAGATTGTCGAAAAATTGCTGCGCTTTGTCTGTCCACGAGAAACTTTTGCCCTTCTTTAAGCAGTCCGTAATCGGAGCTGCCAGGGTTGCATAATTGGGAATGAATCTCTGATACCAACCCGTCATTCCGAGAAATCTGCGGATTTGTTTAGCAGAGCGGGGTATAGGGAAATCCGCCACCGCTGCTACTTTCTCGGTAATTTGCCAAAACGCATCCTTTAAATCGATGGACGAAATGAAGTGCGTATCCTGCAGTCGGCCAAGCAATCCGTCGATGTGGGGTAAGGGGTAGGCGTCTTTTTTCGTGACTAGGTTCACCTTGCGAGAATCCAAACAGAGCCTGATCTTCCCAGGT
Source organism: Leptarthrus brevirostris (assembly GCA_964036015.1). NCBI lineage: Eukaryota > Metazoa > Arthropoda > Insecta > Diptera > Asilidae > Leptarthrus > Leptarthrus brevirostris. Next base: position 67,293,565 of record OZ038373.1, on the reverse strand, counting down.
TTACGTACAAGTACAACTGGGGAATTCCAGGGACTGTTGCACTCTTCAATTACCCCTAACTCCAACATACGGTCGAGTTCGTCGTACATCAGCTTTTGGATTGCTGGAGAGATGGGATAGTGCTTCTGCTTTATTGGCAGGGCATCGCCCGTGTCAATGAAATGCTCTTCTAGGTGGGTCTTTCCCAAACCTAGAGCTGTAAAGGAAGGGAATTGTGCAATGACTGTGTCTAGTTTGGTTCTGTCTGAGGTATTTAGAGAGTGAAAGTTCATCTCAACCGGAGAAGAGGACGGGACGCCGAGAGAAGAGATGATGTTAGGCGCAAGATGAAACGCTCGCCAGAAGTCGACGCCTAAATACAATTGCTGGCTTAGGCCAGGCACTATAAATAGGGTGAGAATTTCAGTCTGTCCTCGAAATGTGACTGCAGTTCTTATTGTGCCGGGGACGGACTGGCTAGTACCGTCGGCGGTACGAACTGAGGCTGACAATGCGGAGAGTTTTGAGCCTGAGCGCTGGACAAACTCTCGGGCTCCTTGTCCCAAGCAACTCACGCTGGCACCGCTATCGAGCAAACCCAAAATGGATTCACCGCCTATCTGCACTCTTACATAAGGTCGACCGTCATCTTGACTGGTAATAACTGTGGATATTAAGGATTGTTGCGTCTTTCTCCTTGCACGTTTTCTCTTTCGGAATTCTCTCCATCGTCGTCTTCTTCGATTGAGAGGAAGAGTCACTTCCTCAGCGAAGATACGAGCTCTTACTCTGTCATAATTTAGTTGCCTCTCATGCAAGGACATTCCTCGCATGAGGCAGAAAGGATCTGTCTGGGTGGTACTCTCTTTATGAGTGGGATCAGTCTGGGTATATTGTGACAATGCAGGGTAATTCAGGGTGTCGTCGAAGTCGCCTTGCTGATCATGAGTGGGGTCCCCTGTGTCGACCACTCGCCCTGGCGTTTTCCGGGTTACACCTGGAGCACTTAGGTGACACTACTCCAGGCTGTCCACAGGTGTAGCAGAAGAGTCTCCTGGTCTCGCTGGGACAGGAATGGAACGAGTGTCCCACTACGCCACAGTTCCAGCAGGTCATGCGACCGGCAGCTTCAGGGGTGCGCCTCACTTCTTCTACTCCATGATGACCACTAGGGTGGGAAGTGCAGGTGCAGGTATCACTATCGGAGTGGAAGGAGCGTCCCGCAACGCCGCAGTTCCTACAAGCCACACGACCTGCAGCTTCTGGGGTGCGCCTCACTTCTTCCATTCCCGTCCCAGGGAAACCAGAGGAGTCCTCGGCCTCCTGGGCTGAGTCAAAATCAAGTTCGTGGATGTCTGTTCGCGTAGATCGCCTATATAAGTCACGTCGTTCCAGCCAGCGTTCAGCCATACGACCTAAATTCTGTAATTGGTCCATGGATTTAACAGTGACTGTAGAAAATTGTTGCCCTATCTTGGGGTGCAGATTGTCACGGACAATTTGGACGACGTCAACTTCGCGCGGTGGCGTCTTCATGTGCCCGACAATTGAGTTGGCTTTGCGAAGGTAACTGTCGCAGCTCTCTGAACCCTGACGGAGTTCCATCAAAGTCCGCATCAAATCGAGGTCTGTGTCAGCCGAGGTTCGGCAAAGTTGATTCCAAAACCACTGCTCTGCATCGTCTTTGAGAAGCAAGTGTATGTTGGCACACAGTTCAGTATCAGACACCTGTGAGCTCACAGCTAATCGCTCTATTCTAAACAGGAAGTCGTCGATGGAAAAGGAAGGGTTTCGTCCAGTGAAGTGCAACCCCCAGGACGCTATGATGGAGGGGCGTCCATTCTGGTACCTTGCCATTCGGGGTGCAGACCTCTGCCTAGATGTAAGTGGTGGAGGAGGAGCGTACTCGTAAGCCGAAGGTTGACGACGTGGGCTTGTTTCGGCCTGTAGATGTTGTAATGGACTCCTGGAAGGGACTGGGCAACCGTTAGCAGCACTGGCCGGACTACTGACAGAACCTGACCTCTCCAACATGGATTGGGCCAGATTTGTCCTTAGCAGACCCAACATTTCCTTTTTAAAATTGGCCATCTGCATGGCCAACTGATCGGCCGTGATTAAGGCTGTCTCTACATTGCTGGGAGCTCGAGCTTGGCGAGGGGAAAGCCGAAGTTGGTGTACATCTTCTAGCTGTCGAGCCTGTTCTGGAAGGGGAAACGCCCAAGCCCCGTCTAGCGACTGGCTTGACCCAAAAACAGGCTGTGCGGAATTGTCATTCAGGCTAAGTGATGTTCTTGCTGGCTCGCTTGGAGGCCTACTAGCATTATACACTGGTGGAGGTTTGGAGAAATCGGGCCTTGACGCCTGGACAACACCAGTGGCAGAGTCTGTCGACAGTCTCTCCTGTGCGAAAGTTTGGTTGAGAGGCTTCTGCCTCTTGCTTCTGGTAACCGGAGGAGAGGAGGGAGCTGTGGCCTGTTTCGGCCTTGCACCACTACAGTCCGATTCAGCGGCCTTTACCACGGGTGAGCGAAACATTATATGAAAAAAAGTCTGGCCCTAGAAAATAGTGAATGATAAAATTAAAGTAGGCGATGGTCGCAGCACAAACCCGAGTTTGACGGCAGCAAAAAAAATCAAAAAAAAAGAAGGTAGCAGCACAAACTCAAGTTTGCTGGTAGCAAAAACAAACAAATCGAAGAACAGTCGTCGCTCAAAATCAAGTTTGAACGAGACAAAACAAACTGAATCAGAGAAGGAAAATGACAAAAAAATTAAGAAATATGATAAAATAAAAAAAATAGGCATAAGAATCAATTCAAAAAAAAAACATAAGCGAAACTGCATAAGAGCTTGATCAGCCAAAAAAACAAAAAGTCAGAAAAAAAACCAACATAAATCTAAACAAATCAAAATTCAAAGGAAAATTTTTCATCACATCCAAAAAAACGAAAAAAAACCGAAAAAAAAATCAATCAAAATAATTTCAGGTTCCCCCAGAAGCTTCTTCTCCATCTTGCTAGGGATGGGGGAGGGTGGGAGAAGGTAGGAGGAATGGAAACAAACACAAAAACAAAATTCAAAGAAAAGAAAACAAAAAAAATATCAAAGAAAATCGAAGAAAGAGAGGGGGGTTTTAAGAAACGAATAATAAAATACAAGTTCTTTGATTCACCAAAGAAAGTCTTAATTAAATGGATAAAAAAAAATGTATTAAGATAACTCAAATAGGAGAACAAGAATGTTCCCCAAGGCCCACAACTTCTGTCCTGCCTCCGAAGCTAGGAGAAACCCTGAACCTAAGCAGGCTCAGTGAGCACTTCCACTAACCATACTCAAAACGACATCGAGATCGTATATGGTACTCGGTTAGTGGAGTGACACACCAGCCACTGCCACGGTCAGGTCTTCGTCTGACTCACCAGCTTCCTACAGCACGAGATGCTAATGATCTCAAAGATTAGGCATACCCAGAGCGACATCGGCCATCGCTAGGGATACTAGCACTAATCCCGAGCACCAGTCATCCCGTACTGAGGACAGAGCAGAGTTGGATATATGTGTCCTGTACATGAAAACCTGTATGCCTGCGAACACCAACAGTCATACAAGAATAAGAGGTACAAAACCTCGAAGGTGCTTAACAAGGGAAAGGGGAAGAGAAGACAGCCGTTCAGGCCAACTACGCCTAAGTCCGACAAGGACTAGCGGATCAGCCTAAGCTGACATGCCATCTCTTTTGAGGCACGAAGCGCATCAGAAGATGCTGATGTGTCTTCCCTAGGGAAGACGTGCTTCGCGTTGGGCGCCATGTATGTAATGTGTGTGCGGAATTTGTGCAACGTGAAGTTGCCGCAGGATGTCCAAGTGGCACGCGCTAGCTGGCAGCACGTCCTAGCTCGTCGGTATGGGGTCAGGGTCCTTGGACATCTTATCACACATCGCAAACAGAAGTTCGCGTGCCTGTGGCGAAGAAAGGTTGTGGCATTCTTTCCTCAGGTCTGCCACGAAAAGAAAAAAAAAACGAGAAAAACAGAACTTGAAGGAGGAACAACAGGTCTGGTGTCACCAGTTGTTCCTAGCCGCGCTGAACTGTCATGAAAATTGCACTAACAGAAAATCTACCCCCATATACTGACAGTTCAGCTATCAACCCACTCCATCCCTGTACCTGGCTAGGGTACAGGCCCAACCTGTAAAGAGTGCTGAAACAAAGAAACACGAACAAAATTCAAATTAGGTCATTAGGAATAAGCGAAGAGGGATGGGGAAGCGAGATGAGGAAAAAGCCTCCGTAGGGTTCCTGAAATTAAAAAGTAAATTCACTCACATAATGGTTATATATATTAATGATCAAAACAAAATTTTTAACACGAGTTCAACAGCTTCATTAACTCTTAGACTAAGTTTACAATTATGCATATATATGTATATATCTATTTCACCTAAGTCCCTGAATCTAAATTACATATAAGACCATTCGTTATTGATTACTGACTCCTGTTAAAGTTTTATCGTATAAATGGTATAAATGCATAAGTTCCAAGATCAAAGAAAAATCATAATGCTATATCAATTAAATAACAAAAAAAAATATCTTTCACACTTTCAAATTATCTCTATGTTCTGCAAGGATTCGGGTAACGTTCGTTGTAACTGCGGGATATAAATTGCATTAAACAAGGTCTTGGTTAGTTGGTGCACAAATTAACCAAATTAGTCTTAAGAAATTACTTATGCAAACGCAAGCATCGTCATGTATATTGAATAAAAGACACAACAAAAAAACTGGCTTGATAGTGCGATTGGATAGGATTTTTAGCAACAATTGCGGTACACAATTCTTGTACTTAGTGAACCTATTCACCATAGCCGGACTTTATCATAGACTTTCTAAATTAATTTATTTTTCTTCTATCTCTGAAAACGTATGTCTCAGCAAAATTCATTTATGATCATCACTAAATCATCACTACTAAACTATAACCTTCGATCTATTTCCCGGTTTTAACCCTAATGCAGAATCCAAATTTTTTTTTTTTTTAATTTTTCTTCATGCACAAAAAAAAACTTTTACTGACAAGCTGTTTCAAAACTACACCAAATCTCAATAACCTCAAAAATAGTAAGAGTTTTCCTTCCAATTGTTTGCTATGTAGCTACGTTGAGACATACAAACACGTACCCAGTCTCATTCATTAGAAATACACCATCTACAATATTATAATATCACTCTTTACTTGAGTTTAACACTTTCAGATATCACTATCCGGTATTTGTCTGCTAATGCTTTACTCGGGGCTCTGAAGGAACACCCTTGTATATTAAAAAGTAAATTTAAATTGAACCCGATATCTATAAAGGCACCTGCCCAGTATAACTAATCTTGCAACGACACTTTTAACTTTCAATAACTTGGTTGAGTCAATTACAATTCGTTAATTTACCTAGCATGAACTAATATATTAAATAAAGAAATTCTTAAAATTATGCGTCTTATGACCATGCGACGTTAACAGGCGTTAAATTTATTTATTTTCACAGAAGGAAGATAACTATGTTTTGTCCGGAATAATACAAAAAAATATATAAAACCACTTACAGATCTGGCATTTCGGGGCTATTTGTGCTTACTGTACAGGATTATTTTGTTGCTCCTTTGTGGGGGTCTTTTGACAGCGGTATATACATTGCTTTAGAGGGAAGACCGGGCTCGTGCATTCTCCGTCCCTACTGCGCCTGTGTTTCTTCGAACTGGTGCATTTTATAGATTAAATGGGCTTTTGCACCAGGTCATTTCTGCTGGCCCCACAACCTGGTACAATTAGTATCCAGGGGCCGTAAAAGAGAGCTAAAAGGCAATTTATAGCTTTAGGCGGGGGTTTTTTTTCTATTTTATTAATTGCAGATAATTACCTAATCTAATACTATATATCCTGAGAAAATGGTGTTTGCAGGATGCCGCTGGGGTGGTAATTTGGTAATAAAATAATGGTAATTTTGCTAAATGTGCACAAAAATTATGTATATGAAAATTTAATTTAAATTTTTACAGGAAAGTGATTTCTGTCGAATTTCATTTCATAAAAAGGAATTTGAACAGAATGTTGACTGACAATGCTGCAATGAATTTTTCATGGTCTGGGAAAAATAATAAAGTATCCATTCAAAATTTCAATGTTATACTAACGTTGAAAAGTAATATCTCATTTTTTATATACTATTACGTTTTATTAAATTTGCAAATTATAGGTGCCTGTTTATTAAAAATTCCATGTGCGATTGAGAGACATCTAATAAGGCACTTCCAATATGCCAAAGAAAGACTAAAAACAAAGTCAGGAACAAACATACCTCAAAATTAATGTATTACATTAAAATTTCAGGATGAACTACTTTGTTTTTTATATACTCTGTGAAAAGAATAACTTTAATTTCAGTATTACAAAAAAATTTACAAGGATTATGATATTTTCTCAGTTTTTATGCAAACTGAATTATTTTTGTGTTGTTAAGCAAGTTATCCAAATAAAATATTTACATCTGCATTACTTTAAATTTCTAGTTTTAATTAATGATTTATTTCTTGCCGCATATTTTTCAGCCAATTTTTTTTAAAAAGGCACTCTTTTTCCTAAAAACTGCTTATTTTCAGGTTAAGCCGAAATCACACTGGCAAGTAATTTGCGAAAGTACTTGTGAAAGTTGCTTTTGGAAGTACATTTTGCACGTTTACTCTTTAGTGAAAACAAAGCGTTTCAATACAGTCTTCATTTGATTTCATTGTAAATTTACTGTGAGACATCAGTACGGATTCTTACCGAATATTCGTTTCTCAATCACCTCATGGCTTTAATATGGGGTCATCTCTTTTGGTTTCACTGTGAATTCAGTTTGTGATTTTAAAATGAAATCCTACTATATTTTATGTTCTGTTCGAAGTCAACGCAAAGCTTTAATATGGGTTCTTCATATGGTTTAATTTTGATATGTGTGTCAGATATCAAAATGAGTTCCCATCTTATATTCATTTCCCATTCAACAATTGAATTCAATTCGGTTTAAAAATGTGACTTCAGAATCTTGTCAAAAGGTCAGAACGGTTGCGGGTCTGAAAAGAAGTAATAGTGAAGCTCATGTGAACCTTCGCTTCATGAAATGAATTCAGTTTTTCTTCAAAATGAATTCAGATGGCCAGCTGGAAAAGAATGTGTCGATTAATGGATAAAATAATTCCTAGTCGTTTACGCGAACACGTCTTTGTATATTTGGATGACTTATTAGTCGTATCACCTGACCTTGACTCCCGGCTTAAAACTTTACGGGAAGTAGCTGATTGTCTGCGCAGCGCGAAACTAACTATTAACGTCGAGAAAAGCCGCTTTTGCGTCAAGCAAATCCGCTACCTCGGTTTCATGATTGGAGATGGAACTCTGAAAACTGACCCCGAGAAAGTAGGAGCGGTGGCGGATTTCCCTATACCCCGCTCTGCTAAACAAATCCGCAGATTTCTCGGAATGACGGGTTGGTACCAGAGATTCATCGCCAATTATCCGACCCTAGCAGCTACCATCACGGACTGTTTAAAGAAAAACAAAAGCTTCACTTGGACGGAAGAAGCACAGCAAGCGTTTGAGAACCTTAAACAAGCTATGTGAATTGCACCGATTCTCACAACACCTGACGTCTCTAAGAAATTTTCTATTCAATGTGACGCTAGTACATCTGGTGCTGCTAGTGTGTTTTTTTTTGTTTTTTTTTTATACGATGTGGCCAAAACCTAGGGGACAACCCTTTGATGCGTTAGCATGGTTTTGGCCGGAAGGGAATTAGGGTAAGGGAAGTGAGGAAAGCTTGAGCCTTGTTTGCATTGCTGCGAGCTAGACAACAGCCCAGAGACGGAGTGGATTATTTTTTTTTTTTTTTAATTTCTTAATAAAAGCTCACGGTCATCTGGGCTCGAACCCGGGACCCATGGCATGGTGGTCTTGCCGCTCAACGCATTGATCCAACTTCGTCTCCGTTGTTTCAAGTAGACGAATCGGATGCAGAAAAACCAATCGCATACATGTCCAAAAAGCTCAATCCAGGACAACGTAATTATAGCATTACAGAACTCGAATGTTATGCTGCTGTGCTGAGCGTAAAGAAATTTCGAGCTTACGTTGGGGGACATCCCTTTACTATCATTACTGATCACGCCAGTCTGAAGTGGCTGATGAGTCACTCGGATCTCTCCGGACGTTTGGCTCGATGGAGTCTGTCGCTGACGCTCTCGATTTTTGCAGAGATGTCTTGAAAATATCAGAATTTGCTGGAAGTAAGCCGTTATCAGTTTTTATTATATTTTTATTTATTTATTTATTTGATATTTATTAAATAGTCGAAAAATTATCGAGTACGAATATAAAAAGAAGGCTCTCAGCGAAGCAAATTTTCAGACTGTCCATCAATTTGCTCTCCAAATAATTAGCTATTTCCGAACTAAAATTGTTATCCGGCACTTTGGTAATACATTCAAGTCGAAAAGTAGGATTTCTCGGGCTACTTACGTGTTTAACCTGGAAGTTTTGTATAATAGATTTATTTTAAAAGCAAAATTACTTTTCATTCCAATGTACAAAGTTAGCCAGGATCATCTGGAACTTTTTTTAGTTCCATTAGAATGAGTTTGGATAAAAACGAGAACCCTTCCGTAAGGCAATTTATTAGTGCGTATAAAAGGCTCTTAGTAAGATGTCAAATTAGAGAAGGAGGTATAGGCAACTGTATGAAATTTTAAATATATCTAATTCTTTGAGTAATAAAGTCGACTCTGAAAGTGAAATAAACAGCACTATGGAAAGATCTCACATGCTCTCAGACAACGGAGACACGCATTTCATGGATAACTTTAATTTAGATGAGGACTTTTTAGCCGAACATAATTATGTATCGTATCCATCTAAATTAAGTGAATACACAAAACATGTTGTCCACTATATATCAGGATTTGTTGTAGTAGTAGGGATATGGGGTTTCTGGCTCAAATGTGAAATGTGAACATTAAAAATGGTCAAATTGTGAGGGAAATCGCGGTCTGACGTCACATTTTTGCACATTTCTCATTTGAGCCAGAAACCCCATAAATTTTTTTGGAGAGATAAGGAAATGGCTGGAGATAAGGGAATGGTTAAGTGGCCGACACCAACGCCAACACCAACACCAAAACCAACACCAACACCAACGCCAACACAGCTCTTACCAGGTATATGAACAGCTTTTACCAGGGTTATGAATAGCTCTTACCAGGTCTTTGAACAGCTTTATCATGCGTGGCCAACACCAACGCCAACACCATGATAAAGCTATTCAAAGACCTGGTAAGAGCTGTTTATAGACCTGGTAAGAGTTGTGTTGGCGTTGATGTCGGCCACGGAACCATTCCCTCTCCAGCCATTTCCTTATCTCTCCAAAAAATTTTATGGGGTTTCTGGCTCAAATGTAAATGTGCAAAAATGTGACGTCAGACCGCGATTTCCCTCACAATTTGACCATTATTAATGTTCACATTTTAGCCAGAAACCCCATATCCCTACTACTTGTATTCAAAATTAATAAAAGTCTGAAGTGTTCTGGATGTTAAGCTGCTCTTCAAGGTGAATTTTAATTAACATCATTAGTAGCATATAAAAAGCGAGGTTCTCTTCAAATGCCCCGCGTCATTGATATTTGCGAGAAAACTAAAAGTGTTCTGCGCCACAAAATTCATTTTATTGGTAGTGATAACAAACTTGAAAAAACTCATTTTCAAAAAACTCTTTTTGATGTACAACAAAATTTTATGAATAAAATACTTTTCGAAGACCAATCAATACACATGTTCCACAATATTTTCCATTATAGTTCACTTCTCAAATTAATAAGTGAAAAATATTTAAGAACCAGATATTTTTCCTTGCCAAGAGAACCTCTGAAATGTGTTCCATTCGAAAAAAAAATTGAAGAAATCCGTTCAATTTAAAGGCATGTAAGAAGTGCACTTACTTAAGATACCCACATACATACACATCAAGATACACATCAAGAATTTGAAAACGAAATATAAAATACAATAGACATAAAGCAACCGCTGGGGACCAAAAATGGTATACATGGCATAAAGATATTACAATTCTGTTTTTCTGAATTGTACGCCTACATCACCTACTCAACCTCCACGTGGTGGTCCCTGGAAACAAGATAGCACTTGATGATTAGAAAATACTTTGTTTAAATTCAGTAAATGTTACATATATCATTATAGAATATCTAATTATAATATTCCGAGGTTCTACCAAAATTCTTGTACAAAGAAGAAATATCATTGCTATCTTGGCTAAAAGAGAAGGTGAGCAGTACTCTTAAAGGAAAGATTTTTATGTAATTATAAAAATATTTTTAATCAATTACTGTAACCCTCAATTTATTTATTGTAATTTAAAGAATATTGTAACAAAATATTAATAATCACTCAATTAAGAGTATTAAAATTTGTTTCCAACCCCTCCACAGAAATTCTACAATTTTACTACTTCCATGATGCACTTACACATGAAAAAGCCTTTCCACTACTTAAAGAGATATGCCGAAGTTTTCTCAGCTTATGGCACTTTCTTCTTAATTATATATTCTAAGTATCCTACTTTACAATTAATACATAGATAGTTTGTTCATAATTTTCTCTGTATAGAGCACAGTATTTTATTGCCAATGAATGAATGATTATTATATTTTTCAAAGTGTTTGTCTTTCACACTATTCAAAATTTATCGAAGTGTGCAGGTTGACTAAAATATATTTGACAGTTATTTTATCTGTACAGTCTGATTGAATATTATTAAAGTGAATTTTTAAAAAATATTTTATTGAAGTAATATAATCAAACTTATGAAATTTAAATTAAAAATTAAATTTGTAGCTACTGCTACAATCGTTATCCGAGTATATAGTTATCTAACAAAAAAAACGCATATGTATATTCGGTATATAATATCCTACGAAGAAAGTGTTTATCGAACTAAAGGACTTTTGGACTAGCTAAATAGTGTATATCCAAAAACTCTTAGTAACAATTCACAACTAGTGTGCTGAGAGGATTTAAAAGGTAATTAAAATGAGATTCTAACAACCAAAGGGAAAGAAAGTGCAAAGAACCAGGTAGGAAATGAAGACGTTTTAAATTAATTCCAGTGAAAGTTCCTTTGAAATTGAAGTCCAAACATTTCTAACTTTCGATATACTATGAAGAACTTATGTTAAGCTCTAGAATAAAATTTCATTTAAAAAAGAAGAAAGAACACAACTGGTACATACACATTGATTTAAACTAGGCTTGATCTAAAAATTTACCTTCTACCTTCTACCTAATATTGGTGCATCTATTTGTACAGGCCAATAAATTTCCTCGAATTCCATATCACCTTTAAGTTGAAGTAAACAAAAAAAAATGCTCCCTAATGATTCACATAAACTCGCGATATTATAAATTAGGTGCACATATCTATTCCTAATCACTATGAAATTTGCGTCTAAAACTTCATTAAAATTTTAATAGACATTACAAATTTTTGTTTCTTTTAAATTAGTTACATAGTGTATCCTGGTTGTAAGGAATGTAACCTATTTTATGTGCGCCTCACATTTGAAGTTTACTGGTTAAAACACTCGATGGATAACCTTCCTAACACTATTTGCCTTTAAGATTTTCTTTAGGGCAACTGTAACGAATGAGAACATTACCCACATAAAACACAGGGTTACATTATTTTATTCCTAACTGACTGCTGACAGAGCAGATCACCTACTCTCGTCTGAAAAGAAATTATAATAATAAGAGGTAACTTGCCAACGCGTCCAGCATGTACTTGGCGAAACCCCTAGGAAAAATGGATTCCTGCCTGGATGACACGGCAACCAAAACGGTTGGTTGGTGGTACTAGATGTCTGCCTTATGCAATCCCTGCTGCCACCAGGGGGCGTTTTGGGATTCGCCTGTTCAGGAAATAATTGTATCGAAATAATTACATACTTACACACTTACACCTAATTTGTAGATATGATTCAGACGAAAGGAAGGGAAAAGGAAAAGAAAAATGTTCAATATTTACTTTAGAAATCGTATTTATATTCGTAAGAAATGTGAATTCCGCTTACCGGATAGGTACTTTTGCGTTCGCCAGTATATCTCTTAGTGAGACGTATCGTACATGATATAGATATTTTATTTTTGGGTTGGAAATTTAATGATATTATTGCTTTTATGACAGTCTACACTACGTTGGACGTTTGTGCACAAAAGACTCCGGCGTTGCAGCCAGTTAGTTACCGTTGGGCATAGCTTACCTTAATGTTGGTTGATTTTCGCAACTTTTAGTCATTGAGCCTGTCCGATTCCTATGATAAATGCTTAGTTTGAGTAAATATACTTTTATGTTTTTTAGCTTATTGATTTTATTTGCATTTGCAAATGATGATGACATAGGTTGGGCCTGTACCCTAGCCAGGTACGGGGATGAAGTGGGTTAGTGCCTGAACTGTCAAACGAGGGGTATACATTCTCTGTTTGAATTTTCCATGACAGTTCAGTGCGGCTAGGAACAACAGGTGACACCAGACCTGTTGTTCTTCATTCAATGTCTGCTTCTCGTTTTGTTTTATCCTTTGTGGCAGACCTGACAGAGGGAGTCCACAACCTTTTGTCGCCTCAGGCATGCGAATTTTCTGTGGTGAAATGTGTGATTGGATGTTCAATGACTCACACCCCATACCGACGAGCTAGGACGTGCTGCCAGCTAGCGCGTGCCACTTGAACGTCCCGCTGCAACTTCACGTTGCTCACACGCGCACACATTAAATATATATGGCGCCCAACGTGGGGCCTGTCTTCCCTCGGGAAGACACTCCAGCCTCTTTTGGTGGCTTCGTGGCTCAAAAAAGATGGCATGTCAGCTTAGGCTGATCCGCTAGTCCTTCTCGGATTTAGGCGATGTTGGCCTGAACGGCTGTCGTATCTTCCCCTTTCCTTTCTTAAGCACCTTCGAGGTTTAGTACCTCTATCCTGGCATGCCTAAGAGTGTCCGTAGGCATGCCAGCTTTTGCAAATAGGACACAGTATCCAACTATGCCCTGTCCTCAGTATGAGATGACCGGTGCTAGGTGATAGTTCGGGTACCTTGGATCAGGATAGCTCCTATCTCCACAGGCAGGACAGATATTGTGGGTCATGGGAACATTCTGAATTCTCACATTACAAAAAAAATTTTTCTTTTTAAAATTTTTTTTTCTTTTTCAAAAATTTTTTTTTCTTTTTCTTCCTCTTTCAAATTTTTTTTTTGGTGAATACAAAAATTCATTTTTAGTGTTTTTAAGCACCCTTTCTTTTCTTTGAGTCTTTTTCGCATTTTTTTGTTTGTTTGTGTGTTTGTTTCATTCCTTCCTTCCTTCTCTTACCTCTCACATCCCTAGCAAGATAGAAGAAGAAACTTCTGGGGGAACCTGAAATTATTTTATTTGATTTCTTTAGTTTTCTTTATCAAAAATATTTTTCGTTTTTTTTTTTTTGGTTTCTGATGAGTTGGCATTTTCGTATTGAGATATTGATTTTGTTTCGTCTTCCAAATTCATTTTTTTTATTCTGATTTGATTAAGTTTTTTTTCTTTTTAGTACAAATAAAAAAACTTTTTTTTCTCGGCACGCTTCCTTTTGAATTTGTTTTGCGCATATTTTTTTGGTTTTTTTTTACTCTCGCTTTTCCTCTACTGGATACAGAGAGGGATTATTATTTTTTCGTTTTGTTAGCAGGCAAAGCCAGACTTTTAGGAGTTGGATCTCCCGCACTATTAGCGAGACCTTCAGTCTCAACTTAAAAAATTTTTTTTTAAAAGACTTTTCGGAGTTGGATCTTCCGCACTGGTAGCGAGACCTCCTGTCTCACACCCTATTGAATTGTATTAGAAGCGGCTATACCGCCGACTTTGGTTTGATTGATAGAATTCCTTTTACTTTCGTTACTAAGAATGTTTCGATCCCCGGTGGAGAAAGCGGTTATGGCAGGGGCCAAGCCCAAAGAGGTAGCAGCTCCTTCCACTCCACCGGTGACGAGGAGCAAAAAGCAGAAGGCCCTAAACAAGACCTATGGATTAGTCAGACTGTATTCGGACTTTGCACAGACTACTGCTCCCTCATCGATCCCGGACTTAACGCAACCCCCACCTGATCTTAATCCTAGTAGGTTCTCAGAGAGTCGCTGATTGGCGTCAGGCTTACCAAGCGGCCCGACTTTGCAAGTTTTTGGTTCAAACCAATCCTTGAACGGGGCATGGTCTCTTCCACTTCCAGGTCAAGTTCAACAGCTCGGAGAGTCGCGGCAGGTTAGGCTTGCCCTCACTACCACTACAGGCCCATTAAACGAGGGATCACCCGTAGTCACCTCTGATCAATTGGCAAATCATTTAGCGGATTTCAAAACGAGCGCAAGTCCCCTCAGCCACCTCCACCCAGACATAGGCCTGTTCCCGGAAGGCCAATCTGTCAGGCCAGGCGACCTTCAATTTTGGCGTCGTGGGGAATTAGATTCTCAGGTCGGAATCCATCCTTTTCGGTAGACGACTTTATGTTCCACATAGAGCGATTAGCAGCAAGCTCACACGTATCTTACGAAGAATTATGTGCGAATCTTCACCTCTTGTTAAAAGAAGAGGCCGAGCAATGGTTCTGGAACCAGTTCTGTCGCGCCTCTCCGGACTTTGACTGGGAGCGGGAGACAAGAGTTTGGATCAGCCGAGACGGACCTCGACCTGATGCGGACTCTGATGGAACTCCGTCAAGGTTCGGAGAGCTGCGACAGTTACCTCCCAAATAGCACAGAAAGTATCCTTTTAGGCTAGGTTACGAATCTGTAACAAAGAATGTGACTCTTTAAAAACAGCTGTTTTTACAATGATTAGTATTTGTGTCTAATCGGCTTCCGGATCTGGGGAATGAATATCACTAAGAATGTTACCGAACTGTTACTATCGCTGTTGCTAAAAGTGTAACTACACATTCCAATTTTGTTTCTAAACAATAACGTAACAATGTGCCTAATAAAATACCAAGCCATAAACAAATTGGGAAGAAAGAGAAAGATATACATAAAATAAAATGTAACTAAAAAGCGTTAATATTGTTTACATAAACGTATCTTGAAAGAAACATTTCATTAATTTAGACTTTATAAGTTTCATGATAATAATCATGTAGGTCTTTACAATTGACGAATATTTATGATTTATCTCGTCTCAAATTAGAAAAAATATAAACAGCTGTTTAACCGAACAGTTTTTGGGAAAAGTTGGAAATCTTTAACGCGCTTTCAAAATAATCTAAATTTAGGAATTAATCTTAAATTGATGAAATTTTAGTGTGTTTAAAAAATTCTTAAATATATCCTAAGGCGACAAAAAGTGTTAAAAGAACTCTCTTCCTCTTCTCTTAGAAGGTTTAACATTCAAAAGGCTTGCATAATAACGAAATAATTCAATTCAAAAATTGCTAACATTCAGAAAGATTACGTAAACTGAACATAAGATGGCGACAATTTTAACAAGTTACTTTTAAGAATCTTCTTCTAAAAAGTTTCGTTTATGATTCTAAGAAATGTTGCGACGTGAAAACTCTAGGTAACATTTTACGGATATGTTTCTTTACTGTTTAACATTTTTAACAACCAGTTGTCGCAGTGTTAGTTTTTTCTATAATATGTAGAAGAGTGCTTAAACACTTTTTTTTATTTCATGCACGCGAAACAATACGAGCAGCCATCTTGACACAAAGTTTCTAAACGGTAAAATTTTTGAAACTTTTTTAAATAAAGGCCTCTGCATAAAAGCATTTAATTCTAATCTGTTCCCAGTAACCTATGCTAAACTGTGTTTTCAATTTAGTAACCTTGATATCAAATGTTAAGTGTGTGTTACTAAACAGATTTGGGTATCTGTATTAGTATTGGAAAACAAACTGTGTAATTAACGTGACAAAAGAAATGCTGTATAGACACTGTTTTGAAACTATAAGAAAAATAGTTACCAGATTGTTACAGTAACAGCGATTTGGCGAGGTTTACAATCAGATTAGCTTTTGTTTCTTCTTTGTAGCAAGTTAAGCACATTTGTCTTAAATGTGCCAGCGAATGTAACCTTTGAGTAGCTTTGTGCTATTTGGGCTCCGTAAGGCCTGTGCGATAGTGGGGCCCATAAGGATACCACCGCGTGAGGCTAACGTGGTACAAATCGTCAGAGATAATTTACACCCCAGGATTGGTCAGCAGTTTTGCACGACTACAGTTAGGTCTATGGATCAACTGCCAAACTTACGCCATATCTCTGAACGCTGGCTGCAAAAAAGCGAATTTTATAGACGCTCAACAAGACCGGACATCCATGTGACAATTGTGACATAGCCCTGGAGGAAGAGAATTCCCCAGTTTTTCTTGTGACGGGAATGGAAGAAGTGAGGCGCTCCCCAGACGCGACAAGTCGCATGACTTTTTTTTTATACGATGTGGCCAAACCCTAGGGGACAACCCTTTGATGCGTTAGCATGGTTTTGGCCAGAAGGAAATTAGGGTAAGGGAAGTGAGGAAACTTGAGTCTTGTTTTTGCATTGCTGCAAGCTAGACAACAGCCCAGAGACGGAGTGGATTATTTTAATTTCTTAATAAAAGCTCACGGGGCCATCTGGTCTCGAACCCGGGGCTCATGGCATGGTGGTCGTGCGGCTCAACGCATTGATCCAACTCCGACTGACTTGCTGGAACTGTGACGTAGTGGGACACTCCTTTCATTCTTGTCCCAGTAAGATCAGGAGACTCTTTTGCTACACTAGTGGTCAACCAGGAGTAGTGTCACCTAAGTGTTCCAGGTGTAGCCCGGAAAACGCCAGGGCGAGTGGTCGAAACAGAGGACCCCACTCGCCGCAGATAATGATCAGCAAGGCGACATCGACGACCCCCTGAATTTCCTTGCTAATACACAATACACCCCGACTGATCCCACTCATAAAGAGAGTACCACCCAGGCAGATCCTTTTTGCCTCATGCGAGGAATGTCCTTGCATGAGAGTCAACCTAACTACGCCAGAGTGAGAGCTCGCATTTTTGCTGAAGAAGTGAGGTTTAATCTCAGTCGAAGAAGACGACGATGGAAAATATTCCGAGAGAGAAAGCAAGCGTTGAAGCAGAGTCAACAGTCTCTAATAGCTACAGTTATTACCAGTCAAGATGACGGTCGACCTTACGTAAGAGTACAGATAGGCAGTGAATCCATTCTGGGTTTGCTCGATAGCGGTGCGAGCGTGAGTTGCTTGGGACAAGGAGCCCTAGAGTTCGTCCAGCGCTCAGGCCTTAAACTCTCCGCTTTGACAGCCTCAGTTCGTACTGCCGACGGTACTAGCCAGTCCGTCCACGGCACAGTCAGAACTGCAAGTACCTATCGAGGACAGACCGAAGTCCTAACCCTGTATGTTGTGCCTGGCTTAAGCCAGCAGTTGTATTTAGGCGATGACTTCTGATACTATCTGATAGATATAGACTTGACACAGTCATTGCTCAATTTCCATTATTTGCAGCACTAGGCCTGGGAAAAACCCACCTAGAAGAGCATATCATTGACACCGGCGATGCCTTGCCGATCAAAAAGAAGCACTATTCCATCTCTCCAGTGTTCCAAAATTAGAGTCCAACAGTCCCTGGAACTCCCCAGTTGTACTTGTACGTAAACCTGGGAAGGTCAGGCTCTGTTTGGACTCTCGCAAAGTGAAAGTCACGAAGAAGGACGCCTACCCCTTACCCTACATCGATGGATTGCTTGGACGACTGCAGGATACGCACTTCATCTCATCTATTGATTTAAACGATGCGTTTTGGCAGATCCCTTTAGAAAAGCAGTCTAGGGAGAAGACAGCATTTAGAGTGCCCGGCAGGCCGCTCTATCAATACACTGTCATGCCTTTTGGGTTGTGCAATGCCCTACAGCGAATGTGTCGATTGATGGAGAAGATTATTCCGGGTCATTTGCGCGAACATGTTTTTGTATACTTGGATGATTTATTAGTCGTATCAGCTGATACGTCTAATCCGCTACCTGGGTTTCATGATTGGAGATGGAACTCTGAGAACTGACCCCGAGAAGGTAGCAGCGGTGACGGATTTCCCTATACCCCGTTCTGCTAAACAAATCCGCAGATTTCTCCGAATGACGGGTTGGTACCAGAGATTCATCCCCAATTATGCGACCCTTGCAGCCCCGATCACTGACTGCATGAAGAAAAGCAGGAGCTTCCCATGGACAGACGAAGTGCAGCAATCGTTCGGGAACCTAAAACAAGCTATGTGCAGTGCCCCGATCCTGATAATACCTGATTTCTCCAAGAAGTTTTACATACAGTGTGAGGCTAGCACTTCCGGTGTGGGGAGCGTCCTTTTTCAAGTCGATGACTCAGGTGCAGAAAGGCCTATTGCTTACATGTCCAAAAAGCTCAATCCAGGACAATGCATTTATAGCATTACTGAATTGGAATGTTATGCTGCTGTGCTGAGCGTAAACAAATCCAGAGCTTACGTTGAAGGACATCCTTTTACTATCATTACTGACCACGCCAGTCTGAAGTGGTTGATGAGTCACACGGATCTCTCTGGACGATTGGCTCGATGGAGTTTAAAGCTGCAGGCTTTTGACTTCCAGATCGAGCATCGTAAAGGTTCGCAGAATGTGTTCCCTGACACTCTGTCCCGAGCACACAGTGACACGGCAGAGGAGTTGAAATTAAGTACAGTTGACGTAGACTTAAACTCGCCATACTTCTCCATGGAAGAGTATGAGCAGTTGAAATCGGCCGTGCTTGCTAACCCAACACAACTCCCTGATCTCTGTCTCTCGGACGGGTATGTTTACAAGAGGATCCAACCCCGAAGCGGTGACTTAATGCAAGAGAACTTAGCCTGGAAGCTTTGGGGTCCATCGGGTCTGGCTAAAGGTTTAATCCGTGAGGCTCATGAGTCACCTCAGTCAGCACACGGAGGTTTTCATAAAACGCTATGTAGACTCCGAGAAAAATATTATTGGCCCTACATGGTAACTCATGTACGCGCATATGTGCCAAATTGTCAGGTATGTAAAGAAACTAAATCACCTAACAACATTCCGCGACCACCCATGGGCAAGCCTTTGGAAGCCCATCGTCCATTTCAGTTGCTATATATCGACTTTCTTGGACGCACGCATGCACGAAACGTGGCAACACGGTCATTTTCGTTGCATTAGACGGCCTCACAAAATTCGTCCTGATCAAACCTATGCGAACAGAGCGAGCTCATCTAGTATGCACCTTCCTTCAAAAAGAGGTCTTCTCTTTATTCGGAGTACCCGAAAACATCTTATCCTATAATGGCCGGCAGTTTGTCTCTAACACCTTCAACAAACTGCTTAGCGAATACGACTGTAAAGACTGCTAAATATTCTCCGCACCCTAACGCTTGGGAACGAGTGAATAGGTCCATTCTGTCCGCCATACGTGCATACCTTCAAGAGGATCGTAGTGCTTGCGATTTACACCTTCCGGTTATAGGAAGCGCTCTTCGCACTTCAGTCCACCAGTCAATCGGCATGGACCCGTACTATGCTCTCTTCGGTCAACATATGGTACAGCACGGCTCTGCCTACCCCCTACCGACTAACTAAAATCTGGTAACGTGGCTGTATTACCTGTAGCAGATTGTCTCCAATTCGTCCGTTCTCGTTTGTCAGACCACCTTCAGCGCGCCCACGAAAAGCACGAGAAGACCTACAACACTCGCTGTCGTAACGTTACCTACACTCCCGGTCAGGAAGTGTATTTTAGGTCTTTCATACAAAGCGACATGCAAAAAGGCATCAGTGCAAAGCTGGCCAATTAATTTTACAAGGCTAGAATTGCTAAGCGCGTGGGACAGAGTTTGTATCAGCTGGAGGACGTGCAAGGCAAGTCCATTGGAACCTTTCACGCCAAAGACATCAGGCAGGACAAGACAGTCCGATTTTATTCGTCCGTCCGTCCACTCTTAATCTATCCTAACTTTGTTTTTAGTCTGTCGGTCCACCGTCCTAGACAGGAAAGCCCGGCTCAGTCGGTGGAGCATGAGACTTACTCTCAGGTTCGTGGTCGTGCCACACGTTGTTGAATCGAACAAGGAAGATCTGAACTCCAGATTCTTATTAGAGCTGTGAGGGGAAAGACCTGACTCTCTGCTCGAGGTGGAACTGATAGTCTATCCTTCTTCCTCTCATTATGGAATGAAGTGATACCGGGAACCGCCACGGAGCGTGTCAGCGTCAGACCCTGGGGTGGTATTGTGCCGCCGATGAGTCCGGGTAGATCTTGTCTGACCCTTTTCAGCTCCTCCTTATCGGATCGCTAGAGCTACAGGCTTTGAGAGAGAGACCTGTGCTGTAATTTGAGCCACGGCTTAACATTTTTGTTTGTCGAGACTCAGTGCTTGCTAATGCTGCTCTCGTTGGTGCGGAATCGATGTGCTACTTCTATTAAGAAGAAGACATGTATTCCGTGACAGCATAAGCAGCTAGGCGACATCCATACGAGGTAAATTTTCTATTGTACAAATTGTTTTCTAAAATTATCCAAGTCATCCTCACTTGGATAATTTTCTAATTCCCATGACCTTATACAGCCATGTGGACCAAGATCCAACGCATTTTTTTTTGAAGAAATCTCCTCATGTGGCAACACCAAATCCCGTAAGGCTGTCTTTGCGAGGAATTTCTATTAAGACGCCCAAAAAAAAACTTTAATAAATTCCGGACAGAAACTATATCGCCAGCGACGAAACAAAAATAGAGAAAAAATTTAGTGGGAGTCCCAGGTCAGACGGTGTCATCGTGCGTAACTTCCCCCATTCCACAGACAGTCACACATAATAGGTAATCTCTTTCTCTCTCACTTCCTAATAGTACAGAAATGTGACTCAGGTTGCGTCTTTTTAATAGTCCCCAACAAAAAAAACTTATTTTGGCCACTTCACTAAGTGATGGCAATCATCATCGATCTGGGAATCCCCTCCTAGTGGTCCGGAGGTCGGCTACCGGTAACACCAGGCCACTGCGGTTCAGTCATACAACCACCAAGGAAACGCGTGACAATTTTGTGTGCGTCATAGACAAGCTTATGCAGAAAGGAAAAGGTGTGGTAACTCTACAAATGCACCAGGCCTAAGGAGCGCATAACCAGGTTTTCTTTTGGTTGTTATATTAGTTTAATTTGCATGATAAGAATTACGGCCGTGAAGAAGCACGAAAAAGAAAAAAACAAACGGGTGTACCTTAATTAAGTATTAGGATTATCATTTTACATTTTAAATTAGATTTGTGTATTGAGAGAGATTTTAAATTTAATTTCTGGAATGCTGTTCGTATTTAACTGTGCATAGTGGTTTACCTGTTGTATTCAGGTTAAATCCTAAGTTCTGACTCTGCCAAATTCTTATTAGCACGTAGTAATAACTCCCTTATAAGTAGAGTGTTGGATGCTAGAGAGAAAAAGAGAGAAAAGAATTGATAAATTGTGAAATTGGTTCTATGAAGGACATATCAGAACGTCGTGTCATCCTATCAGTAGTTAAGAGCAAGTCTTTGAAAATATTTCAATTAGTGATTACTTAGTAGGAAATAATTATATTGAAATAATTATATACTTACGCACTTACACCGAATTGGTAGATATGATTAAGGTGAAAGGAAACGAAAAGGAAAAGAAAAATGTTCAATATTTACTTTAGAAATCGTATTTATATTCGTAAGAAATGTGAATTCCGCTTACCGGATAGGTACTTTTGCGTTCGCCAGTATATCTCTTAGTGAGACGTATCGTACATAATATAGATATTTTATTTTCGGGTTGGAAATTTAATGATATTATTGCTTTTATGACAGTCTACACTACGTTGGACTTTTGTGCACAAAAGACCCCGGCGTTGCAGCTAGTTAGTTACCGTTGGGCATAGCTTACCTTAATGTTGGTTGATTTTCGCAACTTTTAGTCATTGAGCCTGTCCGATTCCTATGGTAAATGCTTAGTTTGAGTAAATATACTTTTATTTTTTTTAGCTTATTGATTTTTTTTGCATTTGCAAATGATGATGACATAGGTTGGGCCTGTACCCTAGCCAGGTACAGGGATGAAGTGGGTTAGTGCCTGAACTGTCAAACGAGGGGGTATACATTTCCTGTTTGAATTTTTCATGATAATTCAGTGCGGCTAGGAACAACAGGTGACACCAGACCTGTTGTTCTTCATTCAATGTCTGCTTCTCGTTTTGTTTTATCCTTTGTGGCAAACCTGACAGAGGGAGTCCACAACCTTCTGTCGCCTCAGGCATGCGAATTTCTGTGATAAAATGTGTGATTGGATGTTCAATGACTCACACCCCATACCGGCGAGCTGCTGCCAGCTAGCGCGTGCCACTTGAACATCCCGCTGCAACTTCACGTTGCTCACACGCGCACACATTACATTCTCTTGACAGTGTTAGCAAAATACTCGAAATAAAAATGCAAGCAAAAAAGGTTTCCCACTATCTACTGGTAACAAAAGTTGTCTCAAAATGAAATAGCATACGATCGGTCCTGATTAAAACCGAAAAAATATTTATTCAACCTTTCAAATCTACATGCTCTTCTTTGAAGTAACCCCTCTTCAAAGAAGAGCATGTAGATTTGAAAAGTTGAATAAATAATTTTTTCGGTATCAATTCTTTTTAAACAACCTACGTACTTCCTTAAACACTATTGCTAATACTTGTATGTCTTATTGATAACAAAAGAACAACACGTAATGAAAAAAGGCGCATTGTAATTATGCGGCTTGTTTATTATTTTTCACTTCATCGGAAAAGAAATAAGAAAGTTCATCATTGAGATACCCATAATCACGGCATCTGCAGGTGCTATTTTATGAATTTAACTTCTCTGCAATATCAGAATTTATGCTGCGGCTAATGACGCTAATTATGCAGGTTAGTTTTGTCTATAAATTTTTTCAAGTCTTTCAGGTGTTTGCAATTTGTTGATAATTCCGTCGAGTTACGCTGGTTGGCGTAATCCACAATCGTGGAATTATCAGAAACAACACAAATGTATACCGCACTTTTGGGGAAGATTTGAGAATGGCTGCAGGTTTTTTCATTTACGTATTTACGCGTGGGAGCAGGTGAGCCGCTCAAATTTCTGTTTTTACCATAAATTTAGCGATCCCAACGCTATTTTAGGTAGGAATTTCCCAGGTAGAATTTATCCCTGCCTTCGATTCGAAATTATGAGACAACATTTTCACCACAACAATCATTACAATATCAGTTCAGTATATATCGAACTTAATCGGGTATGCGGTTGTGAACACAAAGGCTTAGACAAATTTCTACAAGCGGAGTTTGATCAATAGTTGAGTGGCAAGATCACCACGCCATGGATGTAAGTTCAAGCCTCGGCCTGCCTTCGAGTTTCTTTTTCATAAAAGAATCCACTCCGTCTCTGTACTGCTGTTTAGCAGTCTACCCACTGTAGCCATGCTAAGCACACCATAGAGTTGCCCGCTGGGCTTTGGCTACATTCTAAAAAAAAAACTATAATTGCGACTGTTTCTTTGTCAGATAGTATACCAAACGCATTTAACATAATATGACATCCGCTTAATAATTAAAAGTACACTTCATATCATTAAGTAGCTTTCCAGGTAGGGCTCGAACTATTCGCGTATTCGCATATTCGAATAGTATTCGAATATTCGAATAGTGTATTCGGTATTCGAATAATTCGACTGGTATTCGAATTATTCGAATACTATTCGAATAACGAATAGTGCGAATATTATTCGAATACCGAATAGTGCGAATATACGAATACGACGAATAAAATTCGAATATTGGCAAATCCACGAATATTACAATATAAACCGTATTTTACTCCACATATTTATATTCCATCATTTCTGAAAATAAGGGACCATCAACAATAGACGTCCGAATTTAAGGGTGATCCCCCCCCCCCCCCCCGTTCTTTCTCCACCCTTTACCGTGAACGTTCACATTTCACTTGTTAGTACAACAGAACAGATTTTATGCTTGATTAAAAGATCGAGAATTTTGCGCACTTTGAGATGATGTAACTGCGCAATATCTCAGCGACAGTATTATTGTTGTTTATCCAACACTTAGAATATATAACAACAGGAAAGGCCCACATCTGTGAAACCGTGTACGTGTGATCGGCACTTTTTTTTTAGGCGAGGTGAGGACGGAGAGCTCTTCTCCTTAGTTTGCGAACTGTCAAAATGATTACCGTGAATTGTCCGATGGTTTAAAATTTTGTTTTGTAATTACATATAAAGTTTCGAGTGTTTTCTACTATCCTGTTTAGTGTAATATATTAGCGAACTTTTAAGCTAATAGCTTTCAACTTTTTAAAGTGTAGACAGTGTATTTTAATACTGCCATTTTAGAAATGAAGTGCGCGATTTTGTGTTGTGCAAATAATGGGCGTTTTTAATGTGGGATATCGTTTTTCAGCAAGTTTTTGATTAAAATAATGTTCTGTTAGTTCTTAAGCTTAGTATAATTGCGTTGACACGCTAAGAACAGCAACGGAAAGCAAAGAAAAGTGAATTTTTCTTAGCGTTTGTTTACATTTTCTAAGATAGCAATTTTTTGCTTCTCCTTAGCTAACCCAGTGGCTCGTGAATTAACTTTTGTAAAGGAACACTAAACACTTAAATTCGTGATTAAAATGTTTAAAAGTTTTTAATTAATTTTGTGATATATATTCACCAAAAAGAAAAAAAAATTATTCGCAATACCTTGAGGCAATTATAAAATGCGATTACGCTCTAATTTCCAATTTATTTTGGCCCTTCTCTAGAAATGTCGCTGTTTTACTACTGCCATGACGAAAACAAACACAACTTAACGATTCAACTACATCAAGCCAAGTGCCATTATAGCCCCTTCAAGTTTAACAAAAACACCTGTATTGAAGCAGGATAACGTACACAAAAATCAAACTATAACTTTATAACATTTTTTAAAACTTTGTCTTCGTGTAAGAAGGGATGAATATTAATATTTGTCAATTTTAAGGTGCAAGATTGTTTTAGAATACGTGTTATTGAAAACATGTTTCCGACTCATAGGAAGTTTCAAACACGCGAGCGAAGAAATTTTAATATAATAGGAAGCTTAAAACGCAAAAAATGGATTCAGCAAAGCATCTGGGCCAAATTTTGCGGTTGCCTAATATTTTGTCTTTTTTTGTGGGGCGAGGGGGGGGGGGGGTTCACGATTCTCTTCAACCTCCCCCCATGGATCTGGGCCGGATCCAAAATTTCTTCGCATAATATTTTTTGCAATAGATACGGTAGCGATGCGATAAATTCAATCTGAATAGTGTAAAATACGATTTGAAGGCTTTTAAAATTGAAAATTATTCGAATACAATATATTCGAATAGCACGAATACTTATTATTCGGATAAGTCTATTCGAATACCACGAATAATTCGTGTATTCGAATAATATTCGAGTATTCGAATATTATTCGTGTATTCGCGAATTATTCGAGACATGCGAATATTCGAATATTCGAATAGTGACTAACTATTCGAATCACAGTCCGAGCCCTATTTCCAGGATAGTGTTACACCAGAAATATAAAAATAGATGGAATTGTAGCATCACAAATTAAGTGATGATGAAAAAGTGTGACTTTTTTAATATTGTTCTCTCTCTAGTTCCTGTAACCCCTTGTGGGGCATAGGGTGGAAGAAGAGCTTCGAGACAACGGTTGCAAGTGGACCTAAAATTTAAGGTGGATTCCGAACCACTGACATTTTCTCTGCAACCTCCATGGCATTTTTATCATAATATGTTGTCAGTAGAAAACAACCATGCGTCGCCGTCAGTGGGCAGGCAAATTCGAGAATTATTTCAAAGGACGGACTCAGCAAGTATTCCACAGTCGCTTTGGATGTCATTTGCTTGGCTTGCTAAGTTGGTATTATATGCAGTGAGCAAAACTATGCTGTGATTATCCTTGTCGATATAATACTCGGATCCATCATTAGGACACTATATTAATGTTTCCGTCCATACTAAATATAGTTTGGGAAGCTCAATTTATTGAGAAAATCTTCTGCAACCCCTCTCCACGCTACAAATATTGAAGATCCAACCACGGACCTATATTGGTACACCTTGCAATAAAAAGCAGAAAAATAAATCAATCTTCTATGGGAAAAGGTTAAAATGAATTTTTAATTTCAAATTAAAATTAACTTCAGTAGACGACCAGAACTTTTTATAACCACATTTATTTTACAATACGTATCGTTACGCACAAATTTAAGATAGAGAAACATTCAGAAACACAAACAATTAGCACACCTTTTCGTGTTGTTCTACAACTATTTTATATACCTCTCTTGTCCACCTCTGCAGTATCCTCCGAACACGTATGATATTATCCCCCGTAACAGTTTTCTTTTCGGATATGCTAGGTCGTAATAGTCGAAAAATTTTATTTAACCTTTTGATTCTACTACTGAAGACATATGTCACTCCTCTGCCATTTTTGATATAAGGTGCTTTTTGGTCAGTTGTCATTTTTCTCCAATTGGCTCCGGCTTCTTTAGCAGCTTCAACTACTTTACCACCCTTCCTTGAATAAAACTGACGGAAGTAATTCAAGTATGGATTTCTTGACCTTGGAACGTCATACTTCAAGGTGTTGTGAAGTTCGGCTGGATCTTGTTTTCGAAAGCCATTCTTTTTGGAACACAACGATGATTTTCCTTTGCCATATGCCTTCTTTTTTTCATGCTTGAGCATATCTGATTTATTTCCAAGCTATTTCGCAGAATACTTTCAATTTATTAAAATCTAGATACAAACTGAAATTTTGAAAGAAGTGAAGCAACATGTTCCCTCTAGATTTTATCAGATTTATTTCTGTCATTGGAATATTATTTAAACAAGGAGGCATTTATCTATTTCTTCAAAGTAAAGTTGTTGTTTTATTTTTTCATATATTTTAAAATTTGATAAATTTAATATTTGGAAAATTAAAAAAAAAGTTAAAAAATTAAAACCCAATTACGGCTTCAACTGCCCTTTTAAAAGTTGTGAACAAGATTTAGTAGCTGGACCTCTATTCTGTATATATGTAATGAAATGTTCGGCTACGTAAGCGCCGTAGTCACGTAATTAAAAATTAATTTTAATTTAGATAAAACGGTCCAGCTACTAAGTCTTGCTTACAACTTTTAAAAAGGCAGTTGAAGTCGTAATTGGATTTTAGTTTATTGACTTTATTTTTTATTAAAAACATTTTGGGGTTTTCTTTAATTTCGTTTAAACTCTTGTCATAATAAAAGGCGTGTATAAAAATTAAGTTGTATTTAGAGCCATTAGTATCTCTAATTCAGCAATATATCGGCTGCCCCGCCCCTTCGCCACTGCGCTGCTTGCTGTATACCCATGTACGCGAAGCATTCATACAAATCCAATGACACCTCATTTGCTTAGAATATAAAACAAAACAGGAATGGCGATAGCGTATATGAATCGTGTACATGAGCGTGTTTTTTCCAGATGAGAACGAATATCCAAGAGAAAGTGAGATGGAATGAACTCAAAGGAGCTTACTTCCCTAAACTAATTTTGCTGGCTTTTTTTTGTTTATTTACAAGATGGCAACTGTCAAAAAGCAGACTCACATATTTCACAAACGGTTCGAGAAAACATTACCTGTGGGGGCTTACTCTTAAATTGATTTATATTTACTTAAAATATTGTTACGATTTTGGCCAATTTGTTTTGATGCTGATTCTGGCCGAACGGTATATCCAGATTTTGCTAATTTTGTTCAATTTTTTGTTGGTTTACGAGATTCGGGCTTGTAAACTATTTTCTTATTAAGTTTCGCGTTTATCGTTTATCCCGCGTGTTTGTCAAACAAATCTCGCAAGGATTATGATTTGCACTTTTGGTGTTAAGTGTCACTTTTAAGTCTAATAGTGTTTTATCGTGTAATGTTTATGTAATAAAATGTTACCTGTGATGTGCGACTTTATTCTGCATAATGTTACCGTGTGTCCGGGGGTGTTATGTGGCTGAAGGTTATGCGCGATGTGCTCGGTAGTATGCTTCAGATCCAGACTAGGTGGGAAAAATGCTGTGTTGGTGGTGGCGACGTCCAGGTCGCGATGCGATTAAGCGGTTCAACTTTTGTGTTACCTTTACCTGGGGGAATTTTCGCCGCACCAGTTTTCTCCAAATTATCGTCGTCGTCTGTCCGCGTTATGTTCCTGTGCAACTTTGTGTTATGTTCGATTGCCTTCGTAATATGTTGGGACTGGACTTTCTTTTGGTGGGTAAGTATAAACTGTGTTAAATAAAAAAAACGTGTCGTTCTGCTATTTCTACTTTATTCTTGAGTCAACCAAACCCGGAAATGAACAGAGAGAGCTTACAAAATGGCGGTATCTATTTAAAGGGTTATTGATATTCGAATTCGAAATAAGTAACTCTATTACAAAAAGTGTGTAAAAGACCTCTAGCGTGACACATATTTTGTTCACTTATATTAATTAATTTTGTTTATTTACGTTAATGTGTACATAATGTTTTATAAAAAATTATTCTCCTCGTTGTGCCGTGTCTAATTTACTGTGAAGATTGGTGTTAAACTTTGTAAGGTTATGGCCTGCCTTTTTGAGTGATAAATCTTGAACTTGATGAATTAATCAAAACTGAATTAATCAAAACTTCTCTTTTTTCCAGATTCCTTGACCGGTAGCGAAAGGCTTTGGAGGCGTCTTCTCCGTTGGAAGATGGAGTACGAGGACTTTGAGCGGGTTTTTCTGGTGAGTGTTTTGACAGTTGTGAACTCTGCTGTGTATAGCGAATATTCAATTTCTTGCAGGATTCCCTTAGGATTTTCGAAGAGATGGCAGGGACACGTTCTGAAGAGGCAGCAACATTCTCCGTGGGACTTTGCCAAACATATAGCAGGTATGTCGTCGTAAAAATATTTTAATATTTTTCATTAATGACGTTCTAATACCGTCTTAAATTATGTCAATAATTACTTTAAACAAAAAATATAAAGTGAATTAGTGACTTCGAACTACTTTCAAATTTAATTTGAATGCCCCGCTCCTTGACTTCTTAATAATTACACCTTTACTGAACTTCTCACACAATCGCAAATGCTTTCCAACACAACTTGGACGGTGGTCGCTTAATTTCAGCCGTCCCCATTCCTGTTTTGTTTTATATTCTAAGCTCATTTGTCCAAATCTGACGAGTAGTTTACGATCTGCGAGGAAACAGATGAATATTCATACCCACAAACATATATACATATGTTCATACGTACATATACTGCTAAACTCATAACCCTCATTTTTTTTGCTTTAGTCGGGTAAAAAGGGATCTTATTAATGCAGTTTCATCCTTAAAATTGTAAAAATTAAATTATAGAAATTTAAATTTATTTTCTAAATTTTAATTGAAGTTTTATTGCTGCTTGTTATAAAAAATTTATAACTTTTAAATAATATCTTAAATAAAACTTTTAATGATATTATATGTATGTTCATTTCTTGTTCCTGTAAAGAGGGTCAGTCGATTCAATTCAGTTATTTTGCCTTCTATCTAGAGAGAGAATGCCAGAAGTCATTTCAAATCTTTTTAATATCCCTATCATCGCAAATTTGAACTTTAAAAGAGTTTTAATTTGTTGATCTGCACCAACTTTAATCTAAGCTTTTTTAATTAATGTGCAAAGTCTTGAATTTCGACGGATGACATGATGACACCTGGATTGCAAGAAGAAGACTGGATTTAGTTTTCAATGAGGTAAACCGACTAGATTTCTGACGTGATCATTATCGTACATCAGCGTACCAGATAAGAAAACGTCGCAATATCGCAGTGCTACAATCTAATCGGAAGGTGAATAAGATCGGCTGGAAGTAGATCATAGAATGCGTATAAAAATACTATGGAGCAATAACAAATTTAGTCTTACAAATTTACAGATTAAAAGGAAAAAGGTAAGTCGGGGTAAAAATAAATTACACAACTTCTTAATATAGTATATATATGTACATATATTCTTACAAATATTTCGTGAGACCCTAATTCAGCAACTTCGGTATAAATGAAGAACAACTAAAAACATATTTGGATTATTTATTCAAAATAAACACAATTTACAAATAATTTTGATGGTCCCATTAAAATTATACCTGTCTCTTTAGAAGGTAAACATACATTAAAATTAGGATACAGAAGATTTTAATAACTAACTACACCTACACAGTTATGTTGCATAACACTATGGCACAAGATAGTAATATATGTGCGTCGCCAAGTTGATCATCTAAAGGTTCCTATATACAAAATCAAAAAGATCTTTCTTGGCAATCCGGCAGAATTTCCTCGGTTGTATCGTTTATGTTACGATTTCACAAGCAACAGCCTACACAAATTAGACTAGGTTTCATACCCTTGCAAAATAACTGCAAGTAGCACGACTAAATTCAGACAATATGTTAAAATATATTGTACATAAAGGTAATATAGTATATTTTTAACGCTATTTCGGTTAAAACAATTTTCTTAATCTAAGCGTGTTGTTTCTACAATTATGAGGTTTCATGTTTCTTACAAAAATATTTCATTGCACTGCCGCAGTGGCAACTTCAACAGAATTAAAATGATCACAGCTTAATATTTTCAGGGAAATAGGAAATCTTTGTTCAAGTATAGTTTTGGATGAGTATTCTTACATTTTCCGTGGATTTGCAGTTAGAGGTCACCACTGATGCATTTAGTCCTAAATATACATAAAACAATAACACCTAAAAATAGTCTCCTTAAAAGGTGCCGGAGCAGCATTTAAATTTATCGTATAAAAGGATAAAATATTTCAAT
The DNA here is from genome assembly GCA_964036015.1 of Leptarthrus brevirostris. Lineage (NCBI taxonomy): Eukaryota > Metazoa > Arthropoda > Insecta > Diptera > Asilidae > Leptarthrus > Leptarthrus brevirostris. The sequence goes on along the minus strand of OZ038373.1, from coordinate 67,262,550 downwards.
GCCTTATAGTAAAAATATACATATATAAAATGTAATATAAAAATTTAAAAATTATTCTAACTACCACAGATAAATTGCATTTTCTATTGTAAGAACTAAAGTTATATTGGGCAATATTCTAACAAAACCCTTAAGGTTTATAGCGTCTTTCGTAAGGGGTACTCATTCCAGTTTTATCCTTACACTCCTGATTCGGGACTTGCGTTAGGCTTTTCGTTGTGGGGTTCTGATATGTGAGGCCTGGGATCCGAAAGTGCAATATCAATTCGATGCGCTTTATGCCATACAATTAAATCCATTATGAAGGCTATGAACATTATTCCAGCCGTTATTCCTGGGAATACAAAAAGAAAATCATTTGTGGTGTATATTTAAGCCGTCAAGAAAATATCACACATCATAAGTACTGAATAAATTTTATTGTACATTTAAAAAAATTCAACAATTATAAATAGAATATTGGAGAAATAAAATTTGAGTGTCTGACATATTAAAGAATAGGGTCAGGAAGATAATTGGTATATTTTAATACTTTGCAAAGAACATAAAATCAACAACAAAGGTCTCTATGTCAGCGTCTTCCAGACAGAAGTGCTGGCTATTCTGGAAGCAAGAGAGGTTTTAACCCAACGAATAAGCAGGGCATAGCGCAGGCTATTTTATCGGACAGTTAGGCTCCTATTAAGGCACTTGACTCTGCTATTATCACTTCTAAATTGGTAGACAGATGCTGCGAGGAACTAAACCGCCTTGGTGAACAGCTCACCATCACTTTGATATGGGTCCCCGGAGGCAGAGACATCAAGAGGAATGACAGGGCTGACGAGCTAAATAGGGGGGGGGGGGCTCTTCTTCGTAGCTCTCTTGCGGAGCTGGTGCTCATTCCGCTTGGGATCCTTAAGATGGATATCTTCTCTATCAACGGCAGACACACAGGTGAAGAGCGCTAACCTCCTGCGGTATCCTATTTAGAAATATATGACCATTCTTTGGATTTAACAGATCAAAAGAACTCTTGAGTAGGACCCGAAGGGACATCGCCAGGCTGACGGCGTTGAGCACGCTCCATTCGCCAATTGGGGACCATGCTTTTTTTACTTTATGGGCGAATGTGCGACACTAGCGAGGCAAGATATCGGCCATTCGGCAGTCCTGCTTCAGTGAGTTAAAGGAGATCTCGGGGAGGGAAATTGGAGAAGTCATACACATTTGGAATGCTATAGCGTTGATCTAATAGCCTACTCTAGATTGCTCACCTCACAACTTACACCTTGTACCTTCAAACAATGGAGTGACAAGTTTGTGTAGTGTCAAAATAGCATTGCGTGCGTGCTATATTTGACTATAAATTTATCAGATTGTAGAGGCTTGTAGGTATACGGAAATATGACACAGGCTCCTTAAACGTTTCATCTGTAGCCCAAGATTACATTCCATTAGTTTACATTCTTTTAAAATCTTTCGAACAATAGTCGAATGACAGGAATTTTTTTCTACTTTACCTTCATTTAAAAAACAACAATTTTTCCAGAAAAATGATGCTATCGGTATCGCTTAGTTTTGTGAACAATTTGTTGATCTGAACGTAACTTAGATATAGAGATGGGCATTGTCGGTCACATAGATCTATTGATAAGCACATGGGTGGGTAGTAGTCATGGCTACTATTGTGAGGTTGCGTTGAAAACGTCGCTTTGGCCAATGAAACCAAAAATATTGTTTACAAGCTAACATTTATTTAAGTACACAACATTACTACATTACTCAATAACTAACTGCTATGACAGAAGTGAAACATGTCAGATAGATATGCAAATCTTAACCGCCAACAAATACTATACTATATATAATTGTCTAAACAGGAGTTTGTATAGCGTTGGGCGAGGTTACTGAAGTAGTTTACGTACAGTATAACCGTCACATCAATATTCCTAACAAAATTCAGATCAGCCGAAGTGGACGCGTCGAACTCTTGATGTATATCGACCCCCACTTTCTTCTTCAATCGGTTGCGTCGACACTTTCCGAATATCCGATCGCGTTCCTTTAATTCGACCTGCTTACTCTGATTCTGTTTCGAATTTCTTTTCATGTACTGCGATATTTTCAACTTCAAAGTGTCACAGTTTGCCCTAATTCAATAAGTAGTTCGTAGCTGAAATTGAATAGTCTGAATTTGTCCGCAGTACTTGACTCTTTACAAAACAGTAATTTATTTTTCATACGCTACGAAATATGACACGCATTCTCCAAAACCATTCGGCGTGCACTGACTTCGTTTCTTAAGCCAAAACTACAATGAGACCTACTTGTTGAGCGGCAAACATGTTCTTGAAATACGGCGCTACCATACCGACAACGACATTTCAGTTTGATATTGCGCTAGTTATTTAAAGCACAAATAATAGATTTTATTTTTGGTTAACACGTGCAGCGCCGTGTGCTCACCGGTGGCTATTTCTGTCTTTACGTTGGGGACCACATGCTCACCGGTGGCCACTACAATTTTTCATACCAAGTGTACACCAGTGGGCACTTTTATATGAGTTTTGCATAGGCAAGAAAACTATTTGGTACCAGAATGTAAATATCCTTCACTTGGATTAAGCAGTTTGAGGAGATATGTAGGTCATTTAAATGGTTAGTTCTCTTAGAATAGGAAAAAAATAAAAGTTTGTTGCAGATTAGAAATATATTTATATTATTAAGATTTCACAGTTATAGTAACATTATAAAGGAACCAAATAAGAATAAAGGAACAAAATGAAATAACAAAATGAACTTCAACATATAAAACAAAAATGTTTTGATGACATTCCTAACATGAACTAAAACTTCTTCAATAAAATTAAAGCAATACACCATCTTCAAAACTTCATTACATTTAGCAGTTTTATTACGCTATGTGTTTTGAATACATATCAAACACATTGGAACGTTTTACTGTCCACATGTAGTATTGACTTCTTTTGCGTTTTTTCGGGTATATGCGGAATCATGCTGTCTGGATATGTTTTTGTAGCCAACACTGAACCTTTTTTTGGTCACTCTTTTCTGACCCTCGACTTCCTTTAAGATATGGCACTGCCTTAAAGATTCTCCTGAATATAATGGACCAGGTGTTGGCACTTCTGAAGTTTCCACTAGACTTCGGACAAGTGACTCTCTGAATTTTGTAATGGTAAGTTTTCTATTATTTACCTTGTTGAACAAGTATGGGGCATTTACAACAGTGGGTGCAGTAATTAAATGAAACAGTAATCTTTTAAACCATTTTACTGTGCGTCTGACATAAGGTGCGTATGCGGCCATTTGGTCAGATAAATCTATAAATGCCTTGCCGTTGTTGTAGTTCAAAACCATGGCAGGTTTGGAGCATTTATTTCCTGTTTTCATAAATGTTGTCACAGAATCGTTGTGCTTGGTGCTAAGCATTAGGATATCCCGCCTGTCTTTCCATTTAAGAACAACAGTTTTATCCCTGTTTTGTCGAGCAATAACTTCACCCTATTCAGCTTTGCTTTGGTTACTTCTGGAGGATTGCCCTTTCTATTAATACGCAGGGTGCCAATTGAGTGTATCTTTCTATCTATCATCCGTTTTGATAATGATACACTGGTATACCAATTATCCGTGTAGAGAGTCGGCGTACACTTTAAATGCGCAAGTAACGCAACGCACAACTTAAACACTTTTATTCCATACCTGTGCTCTTGTTAGGTAAGTATTGTCTAAAAGACAATCTTCTACGGAATGGAACGTTGCTTTCATCAATACAAACCACTTCTTCTGGAGTGTTGATATTTAGTTTGAAGCACATTCAGGAAGTTGGATATTTTACGAAGGCGATTATCTCGATCCACTTGCTCTTCATTGTTAGAGACATGAAACATTCCCAATATTAATTCAAATCTATTTCTGCTCATGATTTTGGGAATTTAGTTTTTTTCTGTCGGCAATGGAATCATCAGAAAACGCTCCACAATCGTCACTTTCAAGTACTGCAGCGAGTTCCTGCTCAGTTAAACTTCTTCCAGACATCTTAGTTTAAGGCTGTAACACAATAAGTAAGGCATAACAAGGTAAAACAGAAGTGTCCACGGGAGGGCAAGTGGTCCCAAACGGTAAAACTAAATTGTAGGAGCAAGTGACCATCGGTGGGTCATAAAAAAATAGTAATAAAATTATTAGAAAACCACACAGATTGAAAAAAAGTAGACTACCAGCTTAGCCAATCAGTAATCCTTACACAGAAAAAAAAAACGAACAACAATTTATGGTCCCGATAGCTAGCACAGAAATGATCACTGGTCGGCACGTGGGCTCTTGCGTAAGAACAAAAATGACCACCGGTGGGTACGTGGCGCTCAACATGTTAAAGTTAATTTATGAGAATGAGAATACACTTTAAAATTTTTGAAGCCCTTTTCATGTTAATCTTTCACATTTTGAGCTTCCCAAAAAAACTGTTATTAAATACGCTGTCAAAAAAGAAAGGACAGCGACATGTCGGCGTCATTGAATTATGATCCTCACATTTTCGTCTTGAAGTTGGCCAATATGTCGTGTCGGCTTTATTGTATTTTGGGCTTAAGATCCCCCTCCATTGCGTCGTACGGGGAGGAGGGGGGGGGGGTTATTTCGGCTGGTTTACTTATCGCTTTCAATCTTCTTTTGTCGAACGGTATACTTCTCGTTGAGTATTAATCGTTTCAAATTCGACAGTTTTTATGTCGTCCATGTCTTTGGAATGAAGTTCATACTGAACTTAAGGAAGTTTTTAAAGAATTGACTAAGATTTAATATGCTGCCAATTAACTAATTTATTTGAAGTCACTCAATAATAATTACTTTTCAGCTGGTGCTTCTTAGTTAAATAACGGTTGAACAGCTGATATCTCGTTCTTAAACAATTATCTGTTTCTTAGTGCTCGTTGGTTGCATTTTAAACAATGAAATAATGGGTGGTGGCGGATTGGTTGAATTGACCCCACATAAGTTTGTTTATGTGAACTTCTAAATTAGATCAGTGTATCCTAATATCGACGTTTACAGAAACATTGTATTAGCATGTAGTTTTTATGGCAAACTGTACCTTTGATATTACCATTAATTATTCTGGTCAAGTTCGAACTGCATAAACATATTTTACTAATAAAATGCAAAAGCTTTTTCATTGTAAATGGTTCATTACTATGAAAAAACTAGATTTGATTATGGTAATTCAAATGCAATTAGTTTGATATTTACAAAGTTCGAGTTGAACTTATAAATATTTAAGGGAAATGTTATTTGTGTCTATTAATGCAATTAAGTATTGCACATGATAATTCTTAATATACTTACCTAGAAAGTAGTGCCTAAATCCTTCAATATCGTAAAGTGAGCATGCGCCAGGCTTTCCACACACAGTTTTCCAAACTAAGCAAGCTGAGTCGATTACGGCTCCATAAATTATAGGGCAAGGTACATTACCAAAGAGGCCTATGGCAGATTGTATGACACCCATTGCCATTGCTTTATCTTTAAAAAATCAAGTTCATATATGTTATGATACAAGTAACACTTTTATACCTTTTGGATCAGTACATCTCATAATCAGTAGCATACTTCCCACTTCAGAAGTTGAGTGCATAAATACGCAAAATGCAAATAGGCAAATAAAAAGAACAAACGCCTTACAATTACCATCACAGTACCCCGTAGCGGCTTCATACATTTTTTTTCCATCCGGAACTAAAACATAAAAAAGTCAAATATTTAGGTATTTTAAAATTTATATAGAATTAGTAAGTAAAAAACAAAATTAAAATAACTTATCAACATATACATATTTATGACCAACATACGTAAGTGCAACAGTGATACATTCGGTGATAAGCTGTTTGGAAAAAGGTGAATGTTAAGAAAAGTGGCAAATAAAGTTGAAATGAGTCACCAATTCGTTAAAAGAATTAAAGATTTTATGGGATTGTAGCCAGAAATTTACGTACACTCTTAGAATAGACAAACTCGTTCAATTGGTCGTATTTTAGCTTCAGAATCCAAAAATGTCCCAAAAAGGGCTGTGCAAAGCTTTGGCTCCAATACTAGTCTATGGACAGTGCGACGATCCTCAAAAAGAAATAGGATGAAACCAATAGAAAAGGAAAAATATCAGCGAGTTCGTTAAAATATTGATCAGCTCGGAAAGAATTTGGAAGCAGATAAGTTAAAAAAATTTCGGGGGATTTTCAATTGATCACCTTTCCTAGGTTATTTGGTCTGACGAGATCAAAGTTAACTGTTTTGAATGCAATGGAAAGAGTTAGTATTGGACAAGAAATCCTGAAAAATGTCCCCCCCAACAAAGTTAAAGAAACCAACAAGCATGGTGGTGGAAACATTATGGTGTAGGGGTGCATTACGAGGAATGTAGTTGGACCGCTGGTCAAAATTGAGGGTGTAATTTGAAAGATATTCTGCAGAAGAATCTGCTAGCAGCAATCTTTCAAAACAAAATTATTGTGGAGATTGTAACTTTTCAGCAGGATGGCGACCCAAAGCAACCTGCAAAAATAGTGAAAATTGACTAAAAAGTCAGAAATTGTGTGCCATAATACATCAGCTTAAATCCAGGAATTAAATCAGTTAGAACATTTTTGGACTAATATTACAAAAAATGTGGCAAATCATTGTGAACAGAAGGAATGAATGAGTTGAAGGAGAGGTCTAAGGATGTCTGGTATATCATTCCACCACAAATTGTGAAAAACTTATTTTGCAGTATGCCGACAAGAAATTAGTAAACACAAAAGAATATCGGATTGACAAATACATAATAAATAAATAATAATAATAAAAAATAATAAAAAAATTAAAGGTTTTTTTTTTCTAAAAAAATATGGGCATTTCACTGAACAACACCATCTCCTGCTACAGTTTTGCTCCTCACTCTACGTGCATAAGCTATTTTAGTTCAGGGAGTAAAAGTGTGATATAAAAAATAAGCTTACAGAACACCCGAAAGAAGTAGGCATGAAATCTGTTTATCTGCAACTATTCATTAGGGCATCTTCATAAAAGCAGGTTTGTATAACATCGGTACAGTAATTTCTCCTATATGCGAAGAATTTTAACCAGGGACCGAAAATAACTTATTTTTGAATTTTTGAAAGAAAAAGTTCCAAGGAAATTGGAGTCACCAAATGAAATGAAACATATCTAGGTGATTCTCATTGAGTCCTCCATTGATTTTCGACAGAATTTTTATCCATTTCTATACCACAAAAACAGTTATTTTTGGTCACTTAGAATTTTCACTAGAAAAAAAACAGTTATTTTGGACTATTTATTTTTTCAGTGCAAAGTAAAAGTTCCATTTGAACTTTTATATTTGCTATTTGATGAAAACTGTTAAGAAGACCTTTTATTTTTTTCTGGCAAAAATAACTGGTCCATTTGAACTGTTGTTGTTTGTTAAAAACTGTTAAATAACTCTTTTATTTTTTGTGGTACAAGTCTTTTGCTGTTTACTTGTTTAGGTAGTTACAAATAATAATATTTTTATAGCTGCCGAGAAAAAAATTAAATAGTTTTCAACTCATAGAAAGAAAAAACGGTCAAATAGAACTTTTATCTTTGCTAGAAAAAAATAAAAGTTCTTCGTAACAGTTTTCGTCAGACTAAAAAAATAAAAGTTCAAATGGACCAGTTATTTTTGCCAGAAAAAAATAAAAGGTCTTCTAAACAGTTTTCATCAAACATCAAACAAAATAACTGTTAGTTTTAATCATGAATTCTAGCTGTAAAAGTCGCAGACAGATCAGTATTTGTTTACAGAGATGGGGTGAACATTTTCCTGAAGTTGTAAACAACCCATTTGAACCATCAAATTGCTCGTCATGACAACTTAAAGAATCACCGGTTGTGGCCACCATCAACACCAGACCTTTGACAAGGTTGGAGGTAGTGGAAGCAATAAGATCGATGGAGCTTGGAAACGTCGTAGGGATGGAATTCTAGCGGAGTTACTCAAGGCGTATGGTTCCCCTGTTGCGGCTGGTATTCATCTTCCTATAATATTGGATTCTCTACTTAAAAAAACTGAGATATACATATTATAGTATCGAACTTTTAAGGCATTGAATACAAAAGGTCGCAAAGAGGATATTAAATCAACCAAGTGTAAAATCTGTTCTCTTGTACAGCCGCTTAATGTGGAAAGCAACCTGTCAAATAATGTTTTTTTATTATGTAACCAAAGCCCAGGGGACAATCCTATGATGCATTAGCATTGCTTTAGCCGGAGAAGGGAATTAGGGTAACGGCTATGAGGGAAATTGAATGTCTTGTTTTTGCATTGCTGCGAGCTAGACAACATCACAGAGATAGAGGCCCAGAGATAGAGGGGATTTTTTATTTATTGCAATTGGGAATTGGAATTAATCATAGGCAGGCAGAGGCTGAAGCCTGCATCTATCGCGTGATCGTCACTCATCCAGTCATCCAACATTTTATCAACCAGTTTCTACAGCACGTTCTGAAGTCATGATCAGAGATCAAAACCACACATAAAACGGAATTGACATTGGTGTTATCTCTCCCTTGCTAAAACATGTATACCTACATATGTGCAGGTGGGTTGGTATCATTACTTTAGGAATTAAATTACATTGAAATTCTAATTCCTGCATTTTATTTTGTAATTAATATGTTGAAATCTTATTTTTAACCTAAAACAAAAATTGATTCTTTGAGTGATTTCTCACTATTTTCAACTACACTACATTAAACAAATACTCTTCCTGAACCGTTAGTATCACCGCGAATTTCGTTCTGATTCATAATCAGCGTACCATTTTACATAAAAAATTTTTTATCACAAATTAATTAGAGCGGAATCACATAATGGAGAATTACCGTATGTTGTTTAGTTGTATCTTTTGCATTTTATTTCCTTTTCCTCTAGGCATTTGTAGTTTGTAGGTATCAGAAAGTAGGAGATGGTGAAAATACTTGAAAAGGAGTGGTTTTCAATCCCTCACATAGTGATTAATTAAACGTTGAAAGAAATTCCTTCTTTTTCAAATACTTTCTAAAGTACTTCTTATCATGGAGAAAAGCGAAAATACAAGTACAATTCTTTGTAATGGAATTGACGAATGTTCAAATCTGTTACTAAAAAATTGATCATCATCAATTTGTAATTACAAGAACACTTACTTTTTCAATTCCAACACTAATGAATTGAACATATAAATAAATACAATTCCTAGGAATTGTAATTGTAATATAATTTTATTTACCTATCAACAGTTGTTATGGTAAAGTATTTATATAGGAAAAAATTATATTTTTACTCACAGTCTGGAATACAGTCACATTGGGAAAATATTCGCTTTCCATCTATCATCAAAGAGTTGCTACATCCAGCATGACAGGCAGAGAAATACGTCTTTCCATCAGACCCACAAATTGGAGAGAATTTATTAAAATCACAGCTACAGGTAACATTACATGTTGGCTCAAATCTATTTATCCTGAAATAAAAAAAAATTAACAAATTTAACACAAAAGTTCTGAAACTATAGTACGATTCCATATTATGTTTACTCAGTCCAGCAAAATCGTCCATATTGCAGCCCACGAACATAAGTATTGCCATTCCGCATGAATAAACCAACGCAGTAAATGCTATCCATCCAGCAACCCATCGAGCTGTAGGATTTACTTTCAATATAACAATACCTGAGATAATAATGCCCACTCCCATAACTAGAATGCCTCCAAATGCTGTAATTAGAGCTGCATCGGCCGCAGGTAGTCTAAATTGCGTTTCGAGATATTTCGGTAAGAAAGTGTATAACCCAGCAATTGGCAGTATATGGAACACCGAGGAGGCTGTTCTAAACATAAGAATATCGTTGCTGAGCTGTCTTCTAACAGTCTTTGGAAAATCTAAAACAAAAGCTCGATATGAACATTCATTTTTTTCTAATATTAAAATTTCAATACCTTTTAATTTTGGTTTGGACTCTTTTACCGGCTGAGCTTTATTTGGAGTTTCGACGGTTCGAATTTTGCTCGGCGGAGGAATCCGATGCCCTCTCAATTGTTTTGGAAAGCTAAACATAGCGATGGATGCAAATATCATGAGTATTCCAATCATTACAGGACCTAAATTGAAATATATCTATTTATTTTAATATATGTACATGCTTTTTATTTTTTTTAGAAATGTAGAAAACGATGAATTTAAATATTGCAAAAAAAAGTGACATTTCTGCTGTAAAAGTAAGAATAACTTTTTAATTTGAATGTAAATGTTGGTTTTGTAGAATAATGTACTACAATTATACTTGCTTTTACTGATAAACGTAATAAAAATTTTGCAGTTAGAGTAAGAATTTGAAGGGAACGTTTCCACTTTATAAATTGGTATCATTGGTATAAAAAAATAAATAAAAAATTTAATCTGGGATAGGGGAGGTGGCAGCACCTAACTTCGTAACGCGTGACCCGATTTAAATGGTTTTTTCTCTGCTCGCCATTAGGTAACATAATAGCCTTACTTTGGATAAAGTAGGGGGGGGGGGGGGGTGCTATCTAATTTCGCAACGCATGAATCGATGCGAATGCTTCTTCTGTGTTCCTCTTTTGGTACCATGATAAAAATTGTGTAAAAAAATTCCGATTGTTGCATTCGAGAACTTACTCTATATAAGTAAGTTCTCGAATGCAACAATCGGAATTTTTTTTACATAGAATGGGGGAAGAAAAGGTGACAGTGTTTAAATTTTGTGTGTCGGTGCATCTCTACACCGACGGCTTCAAAATAGAAGGCAAAGTGGGTGGAGGCATCTTCTCGGCACATTTGGCTCTCGATGTCTCATTCCGCTTGCCTGACTACTGCAGCGTGTTTAAGGCGGAAGTCATGGCTATAAAGGTAGCTGCGGACCACCTAAATGATCTAACGCTACCCACAGATAATATATGTATTTTCACAGACAGTCAGGCCGCTATTAAATCCCTATCGGGAGTATACACCACCTCCAAAACATAACCGTCATAACATGTCGCTCAGCACTAAATGAAATATCTGAGCATCTGAAAGTGCGACTCATCTGTGTGCCTGGACATAGTTATATTCCGGTATCAATTGTATATTCCGGATTTAGCGAGAATCGGTACCACTCGTCCTGATTCGGAAATTCACCATCAGCTGGATAAACCGCTGCCCACATGCAAACTGGAACTCTTACATGAGTCTCTCAGGATTGCAAACACTAATTGGCAGGAGGAACACACCTGCCTGGTTACCCGACATATATGGCCAAAGCTTGACCCTAAACGGTCAAGGGAGCTCATCTTACTCGGGCGCAAAACAATTAGCAGTGCCGTGGCCGTTATCACGGGTCACTACCTCATAGGCAGACACGCCGATAGACTGGGCGCGCCTTCAAACAACTTATGTAGGAGTTGCCATGACGAATAGGAAGAGGAAACCATACTCCACCTCCTCGGTAACTGTCCGGCCCTAGCCAATCGTAGGAACCAATTTCTGGGCTCCTCCTTCTTTGAAGAGTTAACCGAGCTAGGCTCCACTGATGATGATTAGCTCGATTTATCAGAAGCTCAAAATAGTTCCCGACGACGAGTTAGGGCCGTACACCCTTCCCAACATAAGCAAACCTATTTTGGCTTCCCGAGAGCTGGTCCCAATTAAGACAGGGAGCTGACTCGGTGCACAGGGGGAATATATCTACCCTCCTATTACTTAGGTTTTTTTATGGGGGGGTTGCTAAAGTTTGTAGCCTCAACGTGGTATCACAATGGGCCTCCTTGGTCTAAGTGTGCCTTTCTCAGGCAGCCAATTTAACCTAACCTAACCTAATTTTATTTGAATTAGTTTGATAATGTGTTTGCAAAACATAATTTATCTTAGTAATATAGTTTTCTTGCAAGCACTTTATATTTAACTTATATTTCGATTTTTTTTAAACATAATTTTTATAACACCCCTAAGAATTATTTGGACAAAGTTGGACCATAAGAGAAGCAACATGCTATCTCCACTTTATTAAGCTCTGAGGACCAGGACCACTTCATTTTTTAAGCAAGATAATAATAAAGATCAATATTTAATCGTACTCAGAGAGCAATTTTTGCCTCATATTAGGCAACGTCGACGTATTGAGAATGAGAGAAGATAAAGACGTTTTTGATTTTGATACTAGTGTGGACAAAGTGACACTTAAAAGGAGTATCTACAATTTATAATTTAGTCTTTTGCTCGCACTGCTTTTTGTTTTAATTTCTCGTTTCTGTTTGTTATGCATGTCGACCCTTCTGTATTTGGAATGAAAACAGTGGTATTATTATTATTATAAAAGGCATGTATAGAGTCGTGTATATGTATCCTCTTTTTGACTTGACTGGGATTTACTTTAATGATCTCTGTTGACTTTGCACCTCATATTTTTATGTGTGGCGTATTTTATTCGGGTGTTAATTACTAATATTATTTGCATGGGTGTGGGAGCCTCATTCGCCTCCATATATTGTTATATGGGGCGAATAGGTCAAATGATTCTAGGCTTCTGCCTATGAAGTGCGCTTCTGAGTTAGAAGGATTAATTCTTAGTTAAAAAATGAAGAGGGGACACCCTAAATATTAATTAAGTTTTGATTATTATAATTTTAATAAATAATATAATGTGTAATGTGTGCAGTATTAAACAAACATGTTGTGTATTCCAAGTAATTTGGATAGGTACTTTGTTAAGTCGTCGATTAGAGTAGGAAAAGCGTTATGCCCAAAATCGCGGAATTGAAAAAATGCGATAATCTAGTTGAAACACGATTTAAGATCGACCAGAAAATATAACCTTTTGAGTCCATACATCGTTAAGCTATTAATAAATATATCATTATATATTTACTTGTAAATTATTATAGTACTCAGAATACAAACATAAGTTTTTGATGGAAATAGTACTATTGTATTTTATGGAGATAACACATTTTACACTAATGCATTCTCCAACATCCTCACAATGAGCTATGATATGGCATTACCAACTGGACTGAAATGTTTCTTATTATTGGGCATTTAAAGATAACGTATTAACTCATTTTTATACTTTTGGACATAACTTACAGCTTGGTCGATACTTAGCCAATAAAATAAACTTTCGTTGTAACGTGTGTGACGTACTTTTGCGACCCCTTTAAAGGACGATGGGCAAATAGCAGCCAGCTATCAACACGATAGTAAGAATTATTTCGACTTTATTAAGTATTACAGAATGAGATGAGTCACCCAATTGCTATTGAAAATTGTGTATCTAGAACAAGATTAGCAGACGAGCAGGACTTTTTGGTTGCTTTACGTAATCATATTAAAAAAGCTTTCAAGTGAAAAATAAAACAATTTTATTCACAAAACGAGCAAACGCAAAAAATTATATTTATTATTATGTCGGCGCAAAATTAACAACTACCTGCCAACAGTCAAAGATACCCTATTAAACTGTCTATACAATTCAGCTCATGAAATCAGGGATTTATATATTTTTATTGTTAGGCATAACAAACAATAAATATAATTTTTTGCTTTAAGGCTATTTCTGAAGAGTTAAATTTTTTTAAATTGTTTTTGTACAGCTTTTTTGTTATGTGCTATTTCCTTCACATTTTTAAATAATATATATAGATATAGTATGTTTCTTTTTGATGATTTTGTTTTCATTGCTTTTAATCCTATGCTAATAGTTTTTATACTTCTTCTCTATGTAAAATTTTAAAATGCATACATGGCAAAATATGCATTCATATAATACTCACCAAGCCACCAAGCACTAATCCATTTTGGATCAGTAGGTTCAATTCCAGGGTCAGAGAGATCAACATAAATTCTTGTGCAGAATGATCCAACAATGTAGCCTGCTGCTGGCCCCAAAATACGTACTCCAATTGTGATAGCTGATTAAAAATTTTCTGTTTAAAGGTAATAAAAAAACAAATTAGTGAAACGAACCTAGATAAACAGGCGATTCCCTACTGGCTACATTGTCATCTATGTAGGGTATACCTAAAGTTGATACAGCTGTCTGTCCAACACCGGCACTAAACAGACTGACAAAGAAAATACACAAAACTATAAGAGTAATTTTTGAATGTGATGCTTGTTCCAGTTTTACTTCTTCTTCGCATTCTGTATGAAGTGAATTTTAATTAAATTAATGTAATTATAAATTGCATAAGTACTTACCAGAATTTTCACCGTATTTGTTTGTGCCGTTGGATAGTAAACAAAGGTTGAACTCCTCCAGCATAGTTGTGTTTTTGAAATAATTACCAACTTCTAGTCCGATTTTCCTTTTCGATATTACAGGATTTAAAGACAACTCATTTGACTGTAGCAGTTGCTTTCCATAAATGAAATGAGGAAGAGCACAGCCAAATGCAGCTATCGAGAATATAACCATTCCTACAGCTATCCATCGGGGTCTGTGTCCACGACCCGCAAAGTACGTTAATAACATTGCCGTGCAAATCTGCCCTATTTCGGTAGCACTTAACAACATTCCAGTGGTTTTTGATTTAATTTGGAATAATTTTTCTATTGTTGTTATAACACTCACAAAGTATGTGAGGTACATGCCTTGCAAAATCCATGCCAACAAGAATACTACCATAAACATGTGGGTCGAAGCTAAACTCCTACCCCATTTGGGGCGACATCCAAAAATCCCACAACTCGGTCCGTCGTCATGAGCCGGTTGCTTGGCAATACCTGTTAGTGGATCTTCTTCACCAATTTTATCAACTCCTATGCCATTTTTTCCATTCATAAGAGATCCATTATTGTTGCCATGTGATTTATGCATGCTATTTCTTAAATTATTGATTTCTTCAGATTGTTTCCAGTCATTATTGTTGCTTGGGCCAAAGACTAGGTTTTCGTCCTTTAAAGGAATATCCAAAAGGGGAGTCCACGCATAACTTATGTCCTTTTTTATGTCACCGTTTATGTTGTCTGCAGTACGATTTGGGTAACCATTCGTAGATCCATTTTTGGCATGACCATTTGTCTCTGGTTTTTTATCGACTCCATTTTTTTGTGGATACTTACTCCAACTAGTTGCATCGCTCATTTCAGTCAGATGTAATGGTAAAACTCGTGGCGATGTTTGAGCTTCATCCTCAGGACTCATTTTACTTCAGATGAGGTTGAAGCTTTATAAAGCCCGCAAATCTGCAAACAGAATTTAAAGATTTATTATTAAATATTATATACTTAAATAGGATGTACATTTAATATTTCAAAGTATTACTGAATTATTGTAGAGAACTTATAGTTTAGTATTATAACTTATTAATCTAAGCGTCTATTAACTAATAATTTCATTTTTTAGATTGAAATAAGAGTTTCCATTCTAATATTCGGAACTTTCCCGTGAAGACCAGAAGGGTTATTGAATCGATTGTTACAGGAGATGAAACAATGGTCCTTTATTATGACCCAACATTCAAAAGGGATCCAATGGAATGACACTTGAGAGGAGAACGAGCCCCGAGGAAAACAAAAGTCACCCAAAGCACTAAAAAGGTAATGACTACAATCTTTTGGGATTGTGAAGGAATCCTCTTAACAGATTTTAAGGAGCAATTGCAATTGAAGCAAGCAATCATTGAAAAACGACGGGGAAAGATAAGTCGAGGAATTCGGTTATTACACGATAATGCTACTGTGCACACCGCTGCCATTTCAAAGGCACGTACGAGAATGTGGCTTCATTGAAATTGATCCTCCCCCCTACAGTCCGAATTTCGCTCCCAGTGACTACTTTCTATTTGCAAAATTGAAGTCTGACCTACGAGAGAAAAAATTTAATGACGACGATGAAATTAAACAAGCAATTTTCGAACATTTTGAAGACAAGGATTCAGCGTACTTTTATAGTGATAAAGAGGCATTCATAAGCTTCAAGCATTAATAAAGAAATTAAAGTATGAACTTATATATATTTGGTCATACCATATTGGCTATGGCTATCTGAAATATAATTTTGATTTTCGAAATTAACTACCCTATAAATGAAATCATAGATAATAGTTTATCAGTTTAGGGTTTCCCTAGCCTTTAAGTGGAAAATGGCAATAATTACAATTTCTGAGAGCTGTCAAACTCATGATCCAGTGTGATTTAGGTTTTACTAATTGTTATGTGTTTGATCGAATTTAATCGGATCAGTTGGTGTAGGAACCGAAGAAAAATTACCAACTGGCGAGAATAAGTATTTTTATGGAGAAATCTCAATTCTACATGCAGTAATTTTGGGGAATTGGCGAAAATCTTGTTGGGCGCACACATGATATGATATAATTTTAAATTGAAAGTACTACATTTAGGAAACATTCCGGAATTTATTTCTCTTCCCCAACGTTTTGCATAAATTATTGCTTCATTTTAAATGACGTTCTAATAATTTCGCAAAAACTTGGAATTAGTACTAGAAAGTTATGTAGCACCAGTGTAAATAGCTACGATATTACCTTCCTCCCCCGTTTTCGAGGGTGCTGAACACGATGGCACGTTTTGCCCGTAGTATAGCTTCTTCGGAGTCGGGTTTTTCGGGTTTTTCGAAGTTTACGTAGAGGGAGAATAAAAGAGCATTAACCTGAGCCACCTCCAAAGAGGGTTGGCACCAACCTCTCAGGAGATGGAAACTTGCTTTTTCCTTGAGTGGGCTTTCTTTCTACTAAACTATGTACAAAATAGAAATGATTATTATTAGTACTTTCTAAATTACAGTTTTCTTTCATCTGCAGATTTTCTTATAAATTTTTTTCAGCTTCTCAGGAATTGATAGCATTGATATAATTTATTATGTTGTCCCCCCTGCGTTTTGGGCGTCAACTTTGAAATTTCCAAAGTAGAATACGACGATCAAGCCAACGCACATGACCAATTCTGGGTGTAGAAGAAAATATTTATTAAACCCGCACTCAGAGTCGAAGACCAAGTCGAACTCTTGGATGTAGATAGTATATATAAATTGCAAAAGGATTTCGAAACTGGATACAGCTATTTAAAAAGGTTGCGGTTTAAAGTTTTTGATATTTGACGTGTTGCTCATGTAAAGTTTGTGCCTTAAGAATCTACAATACCTGCCAGACGATCTACTTCAAACCCCAATATTTTCTGCGAAAAATTTTTTGTAGATGATATCGAAGAAGACAATAGAGAAACAACGCCACTTGTAGAATTAACTTGCATTAAATTTCCCGTTATTTCTGGCTACGGATATGGTCAGCATTACCCGTTAAGGGTCAATCCATATCAAATCGACCAATTTAATTAGTAAAGGTCGCTGACAAAATTTATTTACTTTTTATTTTTTTACCTAAATTTGTACTATACTTAGAGAGTTAAAAAGAGGTATTCATTAGTTCTTTAAATGTTTAGTTTTTTTGAGCCGTCATTTTGTATTGGTGCCTTAGCCTATTTTGCATTTTACAGAGGTTTGTGCTAAACGCTGTAACTTTTTGGTTTACATTATAAAGATATTTAGTTCAAACAAAAACCATGTTAAAAAGCATAAAATGTACAATATTTTCTGTCAATTATATATTTAAACCAAATTAACTGTTTTTTCAACTATCTAAGTATAGTACAAATTTAGGTAAAAAAATAAAAGATAAATAAATTTTGTCAGCGACGATCATTGGTCGATTTGATATGTATTGACCCTTAAGCGAGTATTCACATAAAGTTTCCATTTTTACTGTACGTTGCAAGTGTTATACAAAATAATTTTCAAATCAAGTTCACATGCAAAGTTATTTAAGAAAGGCATATGCATATATCAATGCTTCAAAATCCTGTTAGCGATGAATTTCCTAAAAACTGTAATCCAAAAAAAAACAAAAGTAATTTATATTGCTGATATGAGGTAGAATTTGCAAAAGTAGGTTTGGGGGGGGGGGGGGGCGGTGGTGGATCTTCTGTTACATTTTTGGGGTGAATTGAGCGACTGACAGGAAATAAAAAGATACTTGGGAAAAAAATATATTTTGCGGTGATCATCATAACTCATTACTGGAACATATGTTGACAAAAAACCAAAAATATTTCGTTAGTTAATGAGTTTCTCGAGGTAACAACGTCGAGATTTTGTTTATTTCATTAATTTTTCAATTTTTTTAAGTAAAAAAGACGAATTTTTTGAATTTAGGAAAATCTATTGATAAAAATTGGTGAATTTGTTGTTGTAAAATTAATTATAAAAATAAAAAATACAAAATCTCGACGTTGTTACCTCGTAATTTATGTATAAAAGAAGTGTGCAAAATTTGAGAAGGATCGGATGAGTAGTTTTGGAGTAACAGTGATCACCGACTTTGAAAAACTAAATCTGAGAAAAACGCGTTTAAGGGATCGTCTGTGTGAAATTTTCGAAAAATCGATTTTTTTTTGTTGCATTATCGGATAGTATACACTTTAATAAACATTCTCTCAAATTTTCAAATCGAAATTCAAATTATTACGGTCGCTACAGCGTTTCTTGTAGAAAGGAAACGGAGTGGGGAACGGAGCGAGACATCTGCCTCGTTCGGCGCTCCGCTCGACCGTTATTCCTTTTGTTTATTTTTCTACCTGCGTGTGTATCTTTCTAAGGTGCTTATAACTTTCCAAAATAAACTGGCCAAGCATTTCAGTTCGTTTTCGACATCAACCACGGATAGACATACGAATAAAACCCCAAGAAACTTCAATCTTTAAACGCGTTTTTCTCAGAATGGTGTTTTTCAAAACGGTTTCCACTCTCAAAGGTAGAGTTTTGAAGATATCTAGTTCCAATTTGGAGAGAACATTTTTAACGTCATTCTTTATCGCGCCATGGAAGCTTTTTTTTTTTGAAATCTTCTTATTTTTTTTACGAAAAACTGTCGAAAAAAAGGGCGAAATTCGATACTTTTTGTTCAAACCGCCGCCATTTTGTCAAATTAAAAAAAAACCTCCATAGCGCAATAGCGACTTCCCTACAGATTAATAATCTTTTTGAAATTTTTGTTTCAGATCAAAATTGCGGCCGCAATCGTGGACATCGTACAGGACCTTTTTTTTACGTGTCATTTCAACAATTTATTCAACTATTATACACCCAATAAATAAACATAAAAAAATCATTTTGTATTCGTCATGAATGTATTTATTTATAAAAAAAAACCGGACCGATTAGTTTATTTCAACATTTAAAAAAAAATCGCGAAAATCAGTGATTTTTCTGAGGGTCACACTGAGACGATCCCTTAAAGTTTTAACACTGCTCTTTTGTATATGGGATGTATCGAATGGAGGGAGACCCGAGGCAATGTATCTCAGTTTTGCTTCAATCGACCACAAATTTTAACTAGATACTCTTGAAGAGTACTATCAAATAAAAAAATGGAAACACATTTTTTAATACCCCCCCCCCCCCCCTCCCAACCCCCCTAACTGTGTTCGAGGAAGAAATTATCCATTAATGCTGACTATTGGGCATCTAGCTATTCTGTAGAATACCTTTTGCTACCCTTTGGGTTTTCTCAGATGTACTATTTACCTTAGTATTTTCGGGTATTCGGCTACCCGGGCAATAGCCGTGCGTGACTATTAGTTCTGAGTACCCTAGTACCCAATTACTCCGGTATCATTAGCACTAACAATAACGCCTCAATCTTTGCTAGTTTTCTAAGTCTAAAGCAGTGAAAATGTAACGGTAAAATATTTTCTTGTTGTAAAACTATTTGGAGGTTTTTAGCTGTTAATGAATTTGTTTGTAGTGTTATTTTGAAAACGGCCTAAAATGGATTCGACCTACGAGTAAAAATGTAAATTTATGTCTTTTAGTGTATATTGCAACTAACTCTGTACTTTACAGTGAACTTTCTGCTTTAAATATTTCTAGAAGCATTTTTTAGACTGTATAGGCGGCAGATTGTGTTTCGTCTTTTTGCATTTAATCGTTCATCCCAGCATCTTTTACTTGAACGTACCCATAATGCAAATCTCAATTTCAAAGCACACTCTTCTAAAAGCTTTTAGGACCCACTTAAAGTAATAATAAAATTTTATTGATAACACGTAAACAATTTAAAGTAGATTAACACTTG
The DNA here is from genome assembly GCA_964036015.1 of Leptarthrus brevirostris. Lineage (NCBI taxonomy): Eukaryota > Metazoa > Arthropoda > Insecta > Diptera > Asilidae > Leptarthrus > Leptarthrus brevirostris. The sequence goes on along the minus strand of OZ038373.1, from coordinate 67,242,405 downwards.
AAAGTTACACATCTTCTTAAAATATATGTATTCAAATGTCCAACAATTAATTCCAACGAAATAATTTTTGAAAATAATAATCGCTTCTAAAACCAGACCAAAAGATCGAGGAATACCGGATGAACAATATATTACGATACCTGGCACTCAAATTAAGTGACTTTAGCGCTCGTTTCCTCTTTTTGTTCGTGGAAAAAGTTGCGAAAAAACTGAAAACTGGTTATCAGCGTACCGGGCAGAAAACGATTAAAACGAAGTACATACCATGATTTATATCGCAAAGAAGTCCTTTAAATAATACCCGTCAGAGATAAAAAGATGTACATTTAAAAATATTCTTGTTTGTAAGATCTGGAATTTTGTCTTGGGCTTGACACATTTGTAATATATTTTTCTAGATATTTTAGTAGTGGGCTCAATTAAAGTTTCTGACTATTTATTTATGCGAGATTTTTTGATCAAACTTATTGCATTCACCGACAACTTTTTTGAACAAAGGCTCAACAATTTATCATACATATAAGAGAAAAACATCCAATAAATTAAAATTATGCATTTTCAATATATCCAGGGCTAATAATCCATGATACGAAGTCATTCCATAAATTAGGAATTTACCTAGCAGCGTACCCAATTGGAAGTAATTACCACGTAACATATGTCCATATGTTGAGTCTAAAATTGGAATTATGTCTACAATTCAATGGAGCATAACTCATTGGATACTTGAGATAAACAAAATATCGAAGACATGCCTGGCTAGACGTCATTTTAATAAATCTCATCTAGACTGATTACGTGTTTTATGTCGCTTTTACGTCGATGTTTTGTTGCTTTTTTGGGCCGCCGCCGACGTACCAGTGCTCCCTCATTCAATATTGAATTTTGACGTTATGAAAAAAGGAGAAGTCGGGCAATGTCGACAATGTCTTGATTTATTAAATTGTTTGTTTAATTTCGATAAGAAGCCGTCACCATAACAATATGACCGACCGGGCCTCCCAATGAGGTTGACCACTGGCTTCGGTACGTCTACCATACCACTCATATGCTGACGGTCGCCGGTTTCTCCTTGAAATTGCAAAAACTTGCCTGATTAGCACCGAAGACTGAAATATTTATCTGACCTTAACATTGAACTTGAACGCTGCTTTTCGTCGACTTTGACTCTCCGAAGGCACAGCAATACATATGTGTATAATCACAAATTCTTTAATAGAGTTTAAGTGGTCGGCCAGAGGAAGCGTGGAACTCTTAAAGTCTCAATGATACTGTCGAAGTGCCGAATTTAATCTTATTTGCATCGCTACTGAATGCTCGAAATAAACAAAATTGTACTAGATTAGTTCATGATTTCAAGTTTAATTGATGGGATTGTAAATTTCAATGTCAAGAAACCAATTATGCCACTTATGATTTACACGTGCTGCTGCAAAAAAATCATTTTTAATTAAAATTTTTCTCTAATGGGAACTAAGTCGTTCGTGAATAAATATTTATATTAATTGCATTTACAAATAATTATTTAGCACGGAAAATTTACTGATCTGAACCAGCCTATGCAAAGAACTTAATAGAATACTTTTATTACAATATGCCTTTCTATTTCAATAAATAATTACCGCTATACAAAGCCAGTGCCTGAAGCAAATAATAGTAGGGGAGTGTTCCCGGTTGTGCAGCACCCGTCATTATCGACGTATTTATTTGCCCAGCACTGTGAAACTACTGTCAACGACTAGTCTCATTGTAATCTCGTTTTTGAGTAAACACCGAACCGATAACACCTATTGGTACCTATAGTTTTTCTGAACACTGTGTGAAAAAAAAAATCTTTTTTGCGGTTTTTTGAAATTGATTTTTTGAGAAATAAATCGAGCAAAAACGGTGAGTACAATACGTATAAACTTAGTGCTGGTTGTGCAGCAGTCTTTTCCCCGATTATGCAACACCCAAAGAAGTCATTCTTTTGACATTGTTATGATCAAATATCGCCATTATTGTTACATTCGAGTGCTTTAAATAGGTTCTAATTGATTTTTTCGGTACATTTGGTATTTTTATTAAATATTTCATCGAATATCACCAACAATTTATTGTTTTAAATAGCATTTAACTGATTTTTCGGGGTATTTGGTGTTTTAACCTCGCCCAAAAGGATTGCTGCATTGGAAGAGAGAAAGCTGCCCTAAGCCCCTAAGCAAGCTGCCCCCAAGAAAGCTGCCTCCAAGAAAGCCGCCCCAATGTCACTTGTCACACCGCAACCGAAACGATCGTTGCCAAAAAAGGAGTCGACATCAGATGATAACGAGTTTTGCACTATTTGCTTGGGAAAACTGCTGCGCAAACTGAGCAACAACAACTCTATTGCATGTAAGAAATGTAAACGGCCTGTGTGCATTTGAAATGTGACAGCTTTTACACATGCATTCATTGGGAGTCGGATTTGAATGGATCAAGTGATTAAAATAATGTAAGTGAAGAATTATTTTGCGTTCAACCATGTGCCAACTTGCTGCAGGCTTATACAATAATTAATTGATTTTAAATTTTGAAGTTTTATTGGTTTTACTTCATATTCTACATCTTCAGTGGATTTTTTGAAGTGCTGCACAACCGGAGACAACTTTTTTTGGTGGCCAAAGCAGCTATCTTTCGAAAAAAATTTCATAATTTTTCTGTTTTAAACGGAATCAATATACTTTCTTTATGGTGCCCCAACCTTAACGTTATCCTGTTCAAACTTGATTGCCTAGGCTTCCCCCATCGATTCGTCTCCTGGTTTCAATCCTACCTCAACAACCGTCAGTACAATGTTCTCTTCAGCTCATCCATTTCTAACCCTATTGTCGCTCGTTCCGGCGTCCCTCAGGGCAGCCACCTCGGTCCATTAATTTTTATCCTTACAATTAATAATGTTGATTGTGTCATCAAACACTCAGAGCTGTCCAGTTATGCTGATGCCATGAAAATAATTAAATATATCTCCTCCACAACCGACTCTCTTCTTCTGCAAAAAGATCTCGATTTGTTGACCACATGGTGCATGAAAAACTTTCTTGAGCTCAATGTCTCCAAATGCCAGTCCATCTCTTATTCCCGCAAGCGTCTTACCGCCACCTCGAGAATCTACATGTTAACCAACGTACCAGTCCCTATTGTTACCTCTTTGTGTGACCTAGAAATAATCTGTGATAGCGAACTCAATTTCCGTTCCCATATTGATGTCATAATTAACAGAGCTAGCTCCGCACTAGGGTTTCTGAGCTGGTCTAGAGAGTTCTCCAATCCTTATGTTTTCAAATCTCTCTATATCTCCTTCGTTAGAGCTCTCCTTGAATATGCCAGCCAGGTATGGTCACCTACACAAACAACCAACATTAATTGAATCTGTCCCGCGTAGGTTCATTCGCTTTGCTCTACGTGATCTTCCGTGGGTAGACAGATTAAACCTTCCATCTTATGAAGACCATCTGAAACTAATCGACTTACAACCCCTAAGTAAACGTCGTGATGTTTCCGACATTCTCTTTATTCATGAGCTATTAGCTGGTGCCATAGACTGCCCTTCAATTCTGCAATATTTATCCGTCTATACCAATCCTCGCAACCTTAGGTCCACTCCCCTTTTCCGACTCGACCGCCATCGTACGAACTACGGTCAACGCGAACCAATTACCAGGATGCTACGAAAAGTCAACGACCTTCCCTCCTTGGACTTCCATCTGAGTACATCATCCCTTCACAAAGCCTTATATCTTGATCCCGCCCATCTTGATCGCCTTTCTTAATTCTTCTTCCTCCCAGTTTGTATTTATCATAATCATAGGTCATATTGTAGCTTACACTATCTGTTATGACTTATTATTTATTTATTATAGCTTGTAGTATTAGTTTTATGTTATAGCTTGTATTATTTATTTTTTATTATTATATTATAGCTTGCATTAAGCTTAAATAAATAAAACAACAAGATTGGATGATCCCGTCAAAAGTTAAGGGCAAAAAATAAAATTTGCTGCACAACCGGGGACACTCCTTTACTAAAATGGGTGCCCAAAATACTTTTTTTTCTGTCAAAGCATTTTAACATTTAATTTGGTTCAGTTATTATAGTGTCTATTACACATTGAACTCTTCAAGGAGAGTCATTCAGAATGGAGTTTTTCGATGAGCTCTGCTTGTATGAAAGTTGATCGAAAATCAGTAAATAGCTACGGACACGATACTGCGCGTTTTGGCCAATTAACCTTAATTAAAGACATATTAATTTAAAAGAAAAAATGTTGTATACCTCATCTTTACTGTAGTTGGAGGTGAATCGTTCCTATAACCCCATGGACGCGAGTACATATATAAAATTAATACCGTATTAAGCGCCACAAAAACAAAAATTCAAGCGTCATTCCTAGAAAATAGTCAATAAAAAAAATGCTCTCGAGCTCGAATTCGCGTTTTTGTAATGAGAAATCATAAGTTCAACATTTTCCAACAATAATAACTATTTCAGTCGGAATCAGAAGCGCACCACACAGTCTGGGCAGCTCGGACATCAATGCAATGGGTGATTTTATTCTTGAAACTAACAACCAGATATGCAACGGGATTCTGGAACACACTTTGACTAACTCGGTTAGGCTGGAAGTTCTAGACAATACATCCTCCCATTTTATAACAGATCGGAAGGTATCTAAGGAACCATCCTTTTCCAACCACGCCTATATTGAATTCGGAATAGCGCTCCACAAACAGGTCCGTTCTTCCTACTAAAACAGGCTTAGAACAAACTGGGACCTCTATAAAACTGTCCTAAGTAATAGTCTACCTGAAGCAGGCCCCGCTGCTATCCAAAATAGGCAAACCCTCGACAAGGTGGTGGACACTCTGACGCTTTCGTGTCGACGCAGATTTCTCGCCCCGGCAGGTGCCCTATAGTGGTCGAGGGAAATCATGACTCTTAGGAAGGAGTGTCGTAAGCTTTTTAACCAAGCGAAAAAACCGATGTTTGGACTTCCTATAAGGAATGCCTTAGTGAGTTTAAAAAGTTGACCTCTGAAGCGAGTCCTGAAACCTCTCAACAACACCCAGTACCCCAAGCCTTCTAGCCAAACGGGATCGCAGTTGGACTTCTTCCAGTGTTGAATCACTGGAGTTGTTATTCGATACCTACTTTCCGGGTGGGGCAACAGCTGACGTTGCTGAGCTGTCGGAAACTCCGAGCGGTCATGAACTCGTCCACAAGATCCTCGATAAGTGGAAACTAAAGTGGGCGATACAAAGTTTCAAACTCTACAAATCTTCGGGACTAGATGGTATCATCCCAGCTGAACTTCCGATCACTATTTCGTGGCTAATGGTCATCTATGAGGCTTGCCTTAACCTCACCTACATTCCGTCCTCATAGATGAGGGTCACATTTCAACCCCAACGATTTTAGGCTCACAGGTCTCTCCTCCTTCCTACTCAGAACTCTGGAGAGACTCTTAGATATTTATATTAAAGAGACAGTCAATCCATCCAAGCTATCTCTTTCGCAACATGCTTACACTTAAAATAGGTCCGAGACTGCCTTGCACGAAATTACCGCAAGTATAGAGCACTCGTTACTGCAAAAATAATACTCACTTGCAGCCTTGCCTCTATATCGAGGGTGCTTTCAATAACATCAAGCCAGAGGCGATAACGGCATCCTTGAGGAGGCTAGATCTTGACGATCCTCTCATCGAACTTATTGACCTTATGCTAAAAGCAGGGTCATCAACTCCAGTTTGTGAAGATCTAACAGACTAAGAGTCGTCACTAGAGGTACTCCTCAGGGAGGTATCCTTTCAGCACTTCTGTGGAACTTAACTCTGGATGAGCTACTCCTAAACCTGGAGCACTCTAGCCACAAGGTTATCGCCTACGCCGATGATATTGTCCTGATTTGTTTAGGTAAGCACCCTAATACATTGGCTGAAGGGTTACAACACGCCCTCTCTAAGATATCCTTATGGATTGATGCGTGTGGTGGATAAGACGGAGTTAAAACTCTACGGAAAGCTATAGTAGCACTGTACGTGTGTATGGAGCCACGTATTGTGCATTGGCTCTACACCACTGTCATACGAACCATACTCACTTATGGGTTGGTCGTAAGATGGCCGGCACTGAATATAGCGACCCATCAAAAAGCACTGGAAAATGTTCAAACAATGACAACACTACTAATAACAGATGCCATTAGAACCACATCTTCTAAAGCCCTATATATTATTTTCCACCTTATTCCCATGTATCTGTTCGGTAAATAATCCGCATCCTCGGCTGCCATTAGGCTTTACTCAGTCCAGACCTGGAAATGCACTGACTACGGTCACTTCAAAATCCTGGACTAAAGAATTGCTATCAAAACTGACTATACCATACCCAAGCCTTTCATTGGAGCGAAATTTGTTTATATTTTCATACCCGGTCCTACCTCAATGGGGGGGAGTCGGTACAGCTTTACAATGATCATCTGAAAGTATGGCTCATCTGGGTACCTGGACAGAGTGAAATTCCAGGTAACTTTAGAGCCGACGAACTAGCGAGAGTTGATACAACTCGTCCTGACTCGGACATTAACCGGTTTGGAAAGCCGTTAGCCACTTGCAAACTGCAGATTTCACAGACATACCTCAGGATTGCGATATTAGATGGCAGGAGGAACACAACTGCCTGATCACCTGACAGATATAGCCAAAGCTTGATCCTAAGCAGTCAAGAGAGCTCATCTTACTCGGACGTAATATAATAAGTGTTATCGTGGCCGTTATTTCGGGACACTGTCTCATAGGCAGACAAGCTGATAGACTCGGTGCGCCTTCAAACGACTTCTGCAGGAGTTGCCAAGACGAAGAAGAAGAGGAAACCATATTCCACCTCCTCTGCACCTGCCCGGCCCTAGCCAACTGTAGGAACCGTTTTTGGGCTCCTCCTTTTTTAGAGAGTTAACCGAATTAGGCTCCACTGATGTCAGGAATATAGTTCGATTTATCAGGAGCTCTAAATGGTTCCCAGCTACGCGATAGGACTAAACCCTTTCTGCTCCAAAAACTCCACTGGCGACAGGAAGCTAACTCGGTTTCACAGAGAACACCTATCTATTGTTCTCTGTGAAACCTATTCTCCTATTAGCAATGGGGGATCATACCCTGTACAACAAAAAAAGAACCATCCAAATCGGACCACGCGTTACAAAGTTGGGTTTCACCCCCACCCCCCACCCCCACCCTACCAAAAATTTTTTTGACATGGTACCAATCGGGGAACATACTCTATCCAACCAAAAAAGAATCATCAAAATCGGTCGACGCGTTACGAAGTTATGCCCGGTCAGACATAAAAAAAAAAAAAAAAAAAAAAAAATACGCGTCGAACTTAGAACCTCTTTGTTTTTGGGAAGTCGGTTAAAAAGTAACAATTGTTTGATTCAGAGGGCCGGTTTACACGTTTCGCTCTTTGAAAATTTATTCATACGTCTGAGTCAGTTGTTACCATAAAAGTGGGTATAAATGGAATGAATAATTCCAACACTTATCCATTTCCAATAAAATGCACCAATTTGCCAATACAAGCAGTCAAGTGATTAGAAAAGCTATCCTAAGTCCAGTTCTAATCGAGATGCTCTTATTAGTCATCCGAACTCACCCCTAACACAAAGAATTGTCTAATTTGGCACTCTATTTCCGTTGACCGGATTAGCGCAGACACAAACCTTTTATGGTAATGACTTAAGGCGAATGTACAAGTATATCGGCTATAAATGTAATTGCAATTTTCAATCCAACTGAACGAAAAAGGAAAAGGTTCGAAGATTTCAAAACCAATATTCAATCAAAAAGTCCTTAAAGTCCTTTCGTTGTCTTTCAGAACAAGGATATTTGGAGCAAGGCACTTACGTCTTAAAATCTTCTTGGTAACAAACAACAAAAAATTAAGAAATTAGTTTGATGAACTACATAAGTTTTAAAAAAAAACTACATTACAAATTTTATACTAAAGCGGCCATTTCACATGCAAAAACATTTTAGATCAACTTAAAATCAAAAAACGGTATACATACATATAAGTGCAACCTGGCTCCCTTTTTGGTATAACATTTCTCGGAAATTTAAAGTATCATTAAATTTACTTGATTAAATAATCTTTCTCAGTGAAAATTTGCTAACCGGATTTTTAAAGCGAAGAGTGAGTTCAGATGATTGATCTATCTCACGCCGGAATCTTTCCTGCAATGCGGTCATAATCCGTGGTTTTTTTCCTTCATTATCCCAGACTTGATCTGAGCAGTAATTTCCAAGTTATAGAATTGATTTTGCCTGCCTTGTAAACATCTTCAATCAGTTCTCAAGGCGAAAACGAGTAGATATTCTTCGTTGATTGTAAAATGTTCGTAAAGTTCTTTGACATCGGCAGTGCAAAGCATTGAACTTTGTAGAATGCAATTTTCGCTTTTGCGATAAATTCCGCACGAACGTCGAGCAGGAGATGAGAAATCTCTGACAGATACCAGAGGCAGGCAAATGAAAGTAAACGTCAGTTATTTACTACGTCTTGCAAAGATGCATGTGCATAGGTACTGTTTGGTCAGACTCAGCACATCCATTATCCCCTGTCCATCATGCATCTCAGGTGGACACGGGCTACACTTGGCTGGACATTATCGGCTCCATTCTTTTGCTCTTAACTAATGGAAGAATGCCAGACAGAAGAGTTCATCGGATATTGCTTTGATGTGTTCCTTTAATCTTTGCTAAGAGTATCGCATGCAAGCTTACAAAGGGCTGAAAAAGAGTTTTTTACTTTAAAAAAATCTTGTAATTGATCACGACTCAAAAGTGTTCATAATAAGCTAAAAAATGCACTTAATGGCCGTTGGAGTAAGGTAAATAAAGCATTTTGCAACCGGTGCTCGCTATAGGTATCTACCTACTCCGGATAATAGCACTTATATGGCTAAGGAATGCTTCGATGAACGCAAGATTCATGTTAATAATGGGCTGAAGCACCAAACTATTCTTCAGTTAATATCGTATCTGCAAAGAAAAAGTTTTCAGATTGATTTGCTTTGCACAGAACAATTTATTTTGGCGAGTACACAATAATTCATTTGGAACTAAAAAAAAGTTTGAATGCTTGTTGGGAGTTAATTAGCTATAATATAAAAATATGGAACACTGTAGGTAGATAAGCTTAAATCTTTATTGCTAGATATCTAATCACACCCATACGAGTGTAGACCATGAAATGCAGTTAAAATATTGAGAATTTCGGGGTACATGTTACTTTTATAGGCCAAAATATACAAGTCGCTGTTACGTCTGTAAAAAACTTAATCTGAAGCAGGCGTGTCTGGTCATAAAATGACACGGCCAACATTTTAATTAAATATGGTTTTTTTTATTCAAATGAAAAAATAGTTCAAAAATAAATAAAAATTCAAAATAAATGCAAAATAATAATTTCAAACATAATAAACACTTCAAAGCGTGATCGAAAAAATAATAAAATAAAAATATAAACAAGAATAAAAAAATATACATTAAATAAGAATTCAAAACTATAACTAGGAAGCAGAAGATTAGTCCGACTTTTCTGGAAGAATAAAAAGTAAAGCGAGATTGGTCGTGAATGTTTAAAATTGGGCTGAAAACATCACTTCTTTCAGCCAGAAACAGCACGAAAACGTTTTATTACCACCTAATGAGAATTTGTAGGAGGATAAAGGTATTTGGAGGAATTACACATAAAAGTTCGAAAAGCATTGGCTAAATGGAGTAAAACAGGTGATAGTTGATTGGAAATGTCACAAGGTAAGTTTATGTTGGTTACGATTTTAGACATTTTTAAATAATTCTGTTTTTTATAGGAAATGTAAGTATGTTATCTGATCTGATATTCTGTAGAGAAGTTGGTTTTATAGATGCTGCATTCGGGATGGTAGAATAGTTACAAGTAAGACAAATAATCTTAATGAAAACTATTAATTTTGCCCTCTTTTCAACAGGATCATTTTAAAGTTAATTCAATAAAAACTAATCTAGTTTTAACCGACTTCCCAAAAACAGAGAGGTTCTAAGTTCGACGTGTATATTGTTTTTTTTTATCTCTGACCGGGTATAACTTCGTAGCGCGTTGACCGATTTTGATGATTCTTTTTTGTTGGATAGAGTATGTTCACCGATTGGTACCACGTTAAAAAACTGGTTGATGGGGCGGGCGTTGGGGGTGAAATCTAACTTTGTAACGCTTGAAGATTTGGGTGGTTCTTTTCTTTCTTGGCCGTATCATTATCGATGTATACATCGCGCTGCTCAATATTGATGCCCCAGTTTAGTTTGTAATCAATAATGATTCCCAAATATTTCACTTGGGTCTTTACCGTTAAGGTGTAGCCCCCAAGTTTGGGCGGTTCAAAGGGTTCAATCTGTCTTCTCCCAGTGAACAGCACCATTTCAATCTTCTGGGCAATAGTTTCTAAACCACAGTCATTTGCCCATCTAAGTATAATGCCCAGAACTCTCTCCGATAGTTCGCTTGTGGTGTTTAACTCGACAGCAATAGTACTTATTGAACGACGATTCTTTGACCTTTTAGGAATGGAACGCTAAAAACTAGCATTAAAGCAATCGGAAAAGTGACCGAAATAATTAAGAAGCTTCCAAGAAGAAAACAATACATAAACTCATGAACTGCTTCTTTCTTTAAAAGATAAGATACATAAATATGAATGCTTAATAGAATAGCAATAGAAAAATAGCATTAATTAAGAAAATTATATAGATGCTTTTGGTATAGGATCAAGATGCCAACAGATAATCAGTCGGGTACAGTGAAACAGTCGTCGTTTGAATAGTAGACACAGTTTGTTCTTCCGGACACTCTTCGGAGAGTGCTTGCTACTTAAACTCGCCTAAACTAGAAAACAAGTGCTTTTGTTGTGGAGTGTTGTTATTTTTCTCTTATTATTATTAATTAAATGTAAATTGCTTCGTTACAACTAAATTTCTTAATATTTCTTAACATGTTTCATGCGAAATTTTAGCTTTTTAGATCAATGCAGATCAGTGATTCACTGTTGCCACCTTCACCCTACATTTTTGCCAATCCTATTTAAAAAATAGTACGCGAGCTCATGCTGTAGTACTGTAGGCTCTTTACAGTATTTTTCAATTTCAATTAAGTGTTGATACAAGAACCTCTGTCTCATCATAATTAGCCAGCATGGAAAGTTAATATTAGTTAACAATTTTACCAATAATTACCTTCAATAGAATGGAATTTCAATCAATCGAATTAGAAACAGGAATATATATGACAGCAATGACAATTCCTATTTACTACGCAAGTTATAATCCAGAAGCTGGCCATCTTTTTTTATTATCCTACAACACATTCGCCGTAGTGATAAGAACCGACATTCTACTCGAAATTTCATTTGAACTTCTTTGAATATTACAAAACCTCATTAAAGAAGCTTTGTGAAGAATACATAATATGTGGAGACAGCAATCATGTGTAATAGCTCATTTCATATTCTTCACATAGCATTATGTCGTTTATGAAAGGAGGCAACCCAGAAGTTCTTCGTGAACTTATGTTTTAGTATTTGAACAAAAAGCGCTCTTTCTTTGTCATTTCACATGTAAACTGCGGCAATTTCTTTTTGCCAAAAGAACACGAAAATAAGAGACTTGCAAAATATCCGATGAGTCAAGTCATACCCAGACAGGGTGAGGTTATAGCGTCGAAATGTGAAATATTTTTGAGAATTTACGCAATCATACGCTAATTTTTTGTTTAAAAATTTTTCTGGAATATTATCTTGACATTTTCAGAAGAAAAGAAAGATATTGATTAATGAGCTGCTACTTTGAGGTGAGACTTTGAAGATTTTTCACTCATGTTAGTTTAGTTACCCGATCAATCACCATAAAAGAAGAAGGATAACTTAAACATTAATTTGAGGTCCCGAGTTTTTATATTTGGTTCTGCTTTAGTTAGTTAGAACCAATAAAAAATAAAAGACTGTTTTCAAAATTTTAAATAAAAAAAGTCAGATTTTACAATTAGTCAGGCTTATTACAATATCTATATAACGAACTCGCTTCTACCAAAATTACTTATAGAGAATTTTTGAAAATAGTTTTTCAGTTCGAAGTAACGCAATTACCAACACTTTCTTTCGCAATAGAAAAATCTCATTTTAGGGACGTTAGTTATTAGACAATTCCACTGTATTGAGTTTATTGGGTAACAGAATTAATTATTGCCTGCTATTTATTAAATTTTATTTTCTTAAATTTATTTACTAACAGTTTAAAGTAAATGCTTAGCGTAACGTTTAGCGTACTTGTCAACAAAAAAAAGAACAGAACAGAATTACGTGTTACACCTATACAATGAGTGGACGTGATAAGTTATTTTTGTTTTATTAAATGCTAACTATAGCTCGAAGTGCAAATGAACAAGTTCTAAAATCTTTATAATGGTTGAATGTATGACAATTGTATGGGACCCCATAAATAATGCAGTTTGTTATACTTCTTTTATTTTTAAAAATTAAGACTAAAAATACTTATATTTTAATCTAAAATATATTCTCCTTCTTTCAATATCCCTCCTCCAAAATTCACTTCTCCGTGATGAAAAACACATCTAACCTCGTCTAAAGAATTCATAATTTGTCTGTCCACTTAATTTTGAAGACTGCGGAATAAATTATATTCAGATGGAGGGATCTCCGGCGAATATGGGTGGGGCATAGTTTCCCATTGAATCTCCTCCAGTTTTTGGACTGTCATCCTCGCTGTACGGTAGAAAAACCCATTTTGTCTTGGAACCGGAGATGGTCGTTTTCTCCTGGCTCTGACTTAAGCTTTTCAAGCTGCCTGCAGTATATCTCTTTTGCTATCTTTTGGTTTGTGTTTAAAAGTTCAAAATAAAGTCCTTCATTAGTCAGAGGTGCTAGTGTTTCTCCTTTATCTGCCTATTATCTTAGATGCTTGAATTTTTTTTTATGAAAAAAATTTTCTTAACAAACGGAGTCACTATTCGGTTCATTACTGAAATGTAGCAACAAAAAAGAGCCCATATTATCTGCCTGCAAGCGATTAGACTCATTGTTCCAATTTGTCGACTTTTTCGAGGGTTGAATGACCAAATCCAAGCTCTTCGGCTAGTTCCTCAGCAGCTGCGATAAGATTTTATTCCACCATCGTTTGAAGGATTTCCTACCGGAACTCGACAGATCTTCCAGGACTAGGTTCGTCTTCTACATCAAATTAAAAATGCCCGTGGCTGTATCTGTTTTGACGCGGCCGAGAAATTGAAGCGTGACAACGTCTCCTCGCCCTCTCGCTTAATTAAAATCTGTATTTTAAAATCATCACCGTACGGAACAAGTTCAACTTGTAACTGACTGGTATAATTTGGTACATTATATAAAAAAAAATTACTATAAGTAAATTTTTTTCATTGATAAAAAAGAAAGTTTAAAAACTAAAATCCGACTACGCAAAAGCTGAACAGAACCAAAAAATATTATAGAGGAAGTTAAAAACTGATTAATTAAATAAAATATTTGTAGCCGGAGACCAAGAGACCTTTCGTGTTGAATCAGGGTTTTGATCTTCCTCTATAAAATTTTAAGCGTGCTTTTAGCTTTTGCGTAGTAGGGTTTTAATTTTTAAACTTTTATTTTATTTTTTTAATTTCAATTTTTTCAATTATTTATGATTTAAAATCTATGTAACGTATTTATAAAGGAAATATATTTATTTTGAATGTGTTCATCAAGATCTTTCATCTGATACCAAAGACGATATATTCTTATCTTAGTTTTTTTCAGAGTTGTGAAATTTATTTTTTTAAATCCGCCACATTAAGAAGCATAAAACTATGCCTTATTTGCCAAAATACGATAAACTAAACTAACTAAACTAGGACCTATGAGGAAACTAATCAACATACCCACATACATTGATCCATAAATTACCTCCCTTCGGCATCACCGTGTTCGGGTAAAAATTAAATTTTTTTTCCGCTTTATTTTTAATTTTTTACACATTTTATTTATTAATACATATAAGTATAAAGTAATTCTTTTAATAATAATACAGATATTATTAAAAGAAAATGTTCATGTGGAATAGTTGCGTCAAAAAATCATTACATTGCATGCACTTTCATTGGGCTAAAGGCGGGCTTACCCCCTTTGTGAAGTTTCCGTTTATTAAAGACCTTAGGAAATAAAGTAAATATTTAAAAAACATGACAGTTAAAGTTGAGTGGGTAGATTTTTCGGTTCTCTTTGCAACATTGCCAGTTCTTGAAAAAAAAATCATTTCATTACTGTACAAGCAAAATAATATTAGAAAAATTGTTTTTTCAATTGTCTCATTCGAAAGTATGTACTTTCGAGAATATGGTTTTAAACTTTCAGCCTAGAATTCCCCATATTGCGAAAGTTATAGTTTTAGACTTAAGAGCTTCCACAGAAGTAGACGCATGATGATATGACCGCTCCGGCTACCTATTGTTTCGAGTCCCAGTCTGATATATTTATAAATACATCAGTCTCAAATATCAACACATTGTTCTACATATCCGTGGCTATTAAATGGACCTCGGGCGTATCAGTTGTTGAGTATTTTCCTTGTTTTCTCAACAACGAAATACGCAAAAAATATAATTTTTCCCAATAAAATTTTTGAAAGTCCGGCATTTTGCAACTTTTCGTGCAAAGTCTTTTTTCCTGCTTCATGCAATAGCGTAAATTAATCGCAATCGCGTCCGCTGGCGTGCTCAAAAGCTGACAAAGTTTCCGACGAGAAACTAGAATGTCCGCTCAACTTCATTGATAACAAAATTTAATAATTTAACTTAATAAATACAAAATTTCCCTATTTAACTAAAAAATCATAAATATATTTTGTTAGTTACATTTAGGCAGCTTAACATAATATAGTTTCTGCGTCCGCACATAATTATCCAATCCAAACCCGTTCAGCTTTCATGATTTCACAATCTTCAGATATAACATAATTCAGAAACTAAAATCAACCGATCATGCGAAAAACGGTAAATTCGACATTTTAAAACTTAATTGAGGACTCATAAAACAATTTGTAACTACAAAATTGTAATCAAATTCGAAAGTGTTATGTTGTGCTGTGGTTGATGAAAAAAAATCAAAAATAGTCCGAGCTATGAGCTATAATTGATATATTTACGACTTTGTAAAGAAAGATTTTCCTGCTAATGTTCACGTGTAACGTTTAATGATAGCTTATCGATTAATTGCTTTCCGGCAGCCATAAAATACCTCCATCTAAAGTTTTCCAAATCGTTTGATTCAGTTCGTCTAATTCTACACATATATGCATAACGATTGCATTAAATTACCCTACAAAAATAATAGAAAGGAAAAAATCATTTTAATAAACCTTTTTTAATATTTATTGTTCTTTAAAAAATCCATTTTATATAATACAGGCAATCCTACTGTAATTGGCTACGAAACCTAAATCTTCTCAGCTACTTAAAACCAAAAATCGAAAACTGCATAAGCTCTTGGATATTAATAGGTATACTCATTTGATTATTAAGAGTTGAAAATAATGCTATTTATTGGTGTTACATTACGGATTATTTGTTCAATTTCTACTCCCAATATTTAATATTTTGGATAAAAATATCGTCGCATAAACCAGTAGGTAATGCGATCATCCGACTATTTATTTATCATAGAACTTTAAAAATTGTTTAGGAAGCCTCATATTGACCTCTATTTGAATTGATTTGTTTAGCATGTCCGCAGAAAGGAGAGATTCATTTAAGCTTCCCAGGGAACTCAGAAGTACGTTTAATTCTACAGGTTTATTTTTCAGTCAATTAATAAATTAATTTTTCAGTTAACCTCGCACTTATTCCTTTGACCTTCTCTGATATACATATTCACAATAACATAAACTCTAACATTCATAGGGAGTATTTTACTATATTCTCCTATACTTCTCTTCTTTGAGGTACTGTGGCTGCGAGAGTGACGACGCTCCCACAATTTCTAATTTGTTCGCGGATTTTTTCCGAACCTCCTTCTGTGATATTCCCTCTCCTGATTTTATCCACTTGACGCGGCTTCCGCCTACCTCTCTTGAGCCTAATGACTTAGTTTTCGACGATGCACACGTTGCTGAACACTTATCTAAGTTGGCGGAGGGCTTTACTTGTGGTCCGGACGGTTTACCCGCTTCCTTTCTGAAGAAATGCCATTCATCCCTTGCCAGCGTCCTTTGTTACTTGTTCAATCTGTCCCTGAGGTCTGGCCGCTTTCCTGAAATTTGGAAGACTTCTGTGTTGATTCCCCTCCGTAAGAAAGGGAATAGGTTCGACGTCTCTAACTACCGACCGATCGCTAGCCTGAGCCACACCGTAAAAGTTTTTGAGTCTCTCGTTGCTGACGTTCTTCGATTTCACTGCAAGCCTTTCATGGGGTCCTTCCAGCATGGTTTCCTCAGGGGGAGGTCCACGACCACCAACCTCCTCGAATTCATTAATTATTCTTTACTAGCCGTCGAGGCGGGCAAACAGGTCGACTGCGTATTTACAAATTTCAGTAAGGCTTTCGATAGGATCGACCATGGTATCCTGGTCTATAAGTTGACTCTTCTTGAGTTTCCTTCCTGTTTCATCAACTGGCCTTACCTGTCTGGTCGCACCCAGCGTGTCCAGTTTCGGGGAGTTCTCTCTGATCAAATCCTTGTCACTTCGGGGGTGCCACAGGGCAGTATCCTTGGCCCACTCCTCTTCATCCTATACGTTAACGATGTTTCGCTCTTCTGTGCTATGCGGATGATGCTAAGATTTTTCGCATTGCCTCCCACGAAACAGACTGTAGTACCTTGCACTCTGACCTAGCTGTGTTTCATGACTGGTGTGTGCGCAATCGCCTTCCTTTGAATGCCGACAAGTGCACCGTTATGACCTTCTCCCGTAAGAAATGCCCTTTCCTCTTTGACTACACTGTCGATGGCGTTACCTTGGGCAGGGTTAATAAGATGAAGGACCTAGGTGTGGTCCTCAATTCTCGCCTTTCATTCGAGGATCATGTGGACTCGATCGTTGGTAGGGCCAATTCGATGTTGGGTTTCGTTAAAAGATGGTCTAAGGAACTCGATGATCCCTACTTAACTAGGCTTCTTTACTGTACCTTCGTCAGACCGGTCTTGGAATACGCTAGCCCCGTATGGGCTCCCTATTTCGCCGTTCACGTCAGCCGCGTTGAGGCAGTGCAGCGCAGATTCCTTAGGTTCGCTCTCCGCGGACTTCCCTGGATTGATCCCTGGTTACTTCCTTCCTATACTGATCGTCTGGGGCTGATCTCTCTTGACTCCCTTGAAAAGAGGCGTAACATTTCCAGACTATTGTTTTTGTTTGATTTATTGCAAGGAACAATAAATTCACCTGATTTACTGGCGGCCGTCAACATCTCTATCCCGCAACGCTCCTTGAGGAATCGCAACTTCCTGCACATCTCTAGCCATCGTACTCTGTATGGGATGCACGAGCCCATCACTTCGATGTCTCGCCTCTTCAACCAACACTTCGCCAGTTTCGACTTAAATCTCTCCAGACTGTAGTTGAGAGACCTGCTCAGACAGTGCCTTGGTTGACGCGAGGTTGCGGATGGTGTGAATCGCGGTCCTTGTTCGCTTTCATTGGCTTGTTTTTTCGGCTCTAGTATGTAGTTTAGTTTATAAGTTTTTCACTTACGCTGTAGTAATCTATGTGATGATTTCCTGTTGGAAAATTCAGTGAGGGCACAATCTACTTGTCTGTAGTTCCGCGTAATTTTCATGAAATTCTCAAGATAAATAAATCAATGTTAGTGTTATGTAACATATTAAGAAATTTAAATAAAATTTACGGGAGTATTTTAATAGGATTATTTACGGCATTTTTCCAAAAACATTAGGTGTTCCTCGACTTTTTCTATATGATAAAGCCCAGTCTTGGCAGGCAAGAAATTAAGGAGAAGGGAAATGGAAAATGGTACAGATAAGGGAGCGTCATTTGCGATGTGTTTTACATGTCTCTTCCTTCTTACCACTCCTTAGGAGTGCCTTACTACCACAGTATATAACGGCATCGGAAGAGTTATGGACTCGTTACTTATATATACCGTTTTTATAATTAATATGTGTACCCAGTTTGATGTATAATGCTTCAAGCACGTCTGCAACATACATAAACACATTAATTTTTAGGGTTGGAACAGTTTTAAATAATGCTTGCCCACCTTTATTACAAACGGAAAAATTTAAAAAATATTTTTATTTTTATTACAAAAGAGATCGAAGGGGGGGGGGGGGTGGATCGGTGAGTACCAGCCACAGTACTCCCGTGAAATCTAAGCCAACCATTCGCTCAAGAAGCAGTATCTGAAGGTCCAGTTCATTCTATGCAAGATTGCCAAAAATGAGGCCACTGGTGCTGCTATCGAGCGTGACAAGGTGGACGAGGAAAAATACTCGTCCATAGTGGCGGAGTATGACGCTATGGCTGCAAGAAGGCAGTTAGTGGTTAAAAAGCGCCACAGGTCTCTAGAGGAGGCGGTGTTTGCGCAGGCAACAAAAAAATCCCGGGCAGCACAGGGAATATCCACATCGACTCGCAGTATCCTAAAAGACTGCTTAGAAGTGATCCGCGATCACTTGCATGTAGCTTTGGTGGATCAGAGTGCTGGTGGTGGCAAGATTTCCTCTGAAATGTGGGGACGTGTGGACGTCAAATTATCTGATATGGCGATGGAGCACCTTTTAGCCAACCACGGGGGGCAGCTGTCTTGCTTCGACTCATCGAAGACAATTAGACGTTTCCGAGTTGTCAAATGTGAGGGCCAGTTCTCCAGGGACTTTCTTACCAGCTGCGTCGCTATGATTAGTGACGCTTGGAACGCCTCAAAATTAGGAGTAATTGCAGCTGCGAAAATTCCAAGAATATCCTTCCTGATTTTGATCAACGAGGAGTGCCTTGGGGCACTTGCAAAAGTTGATTATAAGCTGAGATTTGGCATTAGGTAAAGTTTTCCGGTCCAGCAGCCAGTATCCGGGTGCCGCGACCTGCGAAAGCGCCAAGGAACTGCTAGATGTGATGAGGATCGAGCACCCCGATCCTCCAGCAAATAAACTATGCTGGGGTTTGTGCAGAATAATCTGTAGCACTCCAGGTGTGTTATAGAACACCTGCTAGTCTTCCTAAGAGTAGAGGACCTCAACTTTGCCCTCATCCAGGAACCTTGAGTCAGAGATATGACTGGATGACGATAATTACAACCTTTTTTACACCCAGAATGTGGATCTATGAGGTAAGACTAGAGCTTGCAGTCTGGCGAAAAAGAACCTTTAAGCTTTTATTTGTCCCAATTTCAGCTCAGCAGACTTGACAGTTGTCAAACTTGAGGGCAGTTGCAAGACGGACATCCACATAGCTTCGAGCTATCTGGCCCATGACGGGCCACAAAAGTGGAAGTGCCCTCAACCTCTCTCAAAGCCAAAGGAGAAAACCTGCTTTTGGGCTGTGACGCCAATGCATTATGGGGCAGTTCTGAAGACAGCGAACGCGGTGAGTCTGTTTTTGATTTTATAAGTAATACTAACCTCCTAGATAGAGGCACCTTGCTAACCTTCACGTTACCGAGTACCGATAATTTTGTTGGTTGGGAAGAGGTGCTTGACGTTACTTTGTTACTAACCAAAGAGCATGTTCGGGTTGAGTATTGCAGAGTGTCGGATCTGAGATCATTCTCCGACCATAACTGGATACTCTTCAATTTTAACCTGGCGGGTGAAAGGCCGCAGTTTTTCAGAAACCCCAGCAGAACCAACTGGAAGAAATTCAGACAGATAATAAAATCAAAACTTTTCAATATGCCTGATGTAGGCATTGAAACCTTTCAAGAACTGGAATAAAGGGTAGAAACCTTTGAAAAAGCAATGGTCACAGCTTTCAATGTCTCATGTCCCCTAAAGTTCAGTACAAAATCCCTTCCGCCCTGGTGGAATGAAGATCTCTCTAATATCAGAAAAATAACCCGAGACATCTTCAACATTTACTACAGTATTTCGAACCTTATAAGAACTGCCTCAGGCTTAGATGGAGTACTATCAATCTATTGAAAGCTCCAGGGAAGCAGCTAGACTAAGTAGGATTTTGTCCAACCGGCACACCAACCTTTCCTTTCTGAGAAGATCAGCCGGGTCGTCGACACAATCCGCTGGTGAAACCCTGGAGCTTCTAATGGATGCTCACTTCTCAAGTTGCAGGGAAGAAAGCCGAAGCACATCGGCAACCTTCACCTCGGCTACGAACTACATTCCAAACAGCGATGGCTGCCACCATCATCACCAGAGAAAGAACGATCTGGGCTATGAATATCTTTGCCTCATACAAATCCCCTTGGCCGGATGGAATCATCCCAATTATGTTGCAGAAGCTGCCAGACTTAGTAGCGAAGTGGCTGGTGACTGGCTTTTTAATCTCAATAACGTTTCTCAGACCTGAACACTTCTTAAAATACAAGGAATTCAGTATACTGCTGAAACTCGATCAGGGCCGAATTAAGGCTGTCGCATACGCTGACGATTTGACAATCATGGTATTTGGAAAATTTGTTCCCGTAATAAGCAACATAGTGGAGAGCGCACTAGACAAAGTTAACAGATGGTGCAAAGATTGTGGACTGTCTGTGAACTCGGTTAAGGCCGAGCTGATGCACTTCACTACAAAAACCAAAGTTTGTAACACAATAAACGGTCATCAACACTCGTTATCCTCTAAGGTTAAGTACTTGGGGTTGGTTCTTAACCCCAAGTTGGAAGCAAAACATTGAAGAACCAGTCAAAAATGCAAGTTTGGCTCCTTATACCTGCAGCCGCATCTAACTTACGACTCCCTAGTTGGGTGGCCGGCCATGGAGAAGGGGTATAACAAGACCAAATTAAGCAAGCTGCAAAGAATCGCTTGCATTAGGCTAGTGGGGCGCCGCGAACAATCTCAACGGAGGCTCTCAATGTCATGCTGCACCTCCTACCTCTGCATCTTCACATAAACTATCAGGCGTCATGCAGTGCGGCCACAGTAGGATCACCGAACGGATCTTCTAATATAGTGTCTCTGATTACGTTGTACCTAACCTGGAGTTTGCGAAACAATTCAGTGTCAGAATTCCGTCTAGGAGTAAGTAGTCAAGGTCCGAAATGCTCAACAGTTACGACACTGTACTGTTTACTGACGGTTCCAATATGCACTGTGGTTTCGGTGCGGGTGTTTTTCCTAATACGCTATAGTCCTACAGACTGCCTGAGAGCACAAGTTCACAGCACAAGTTGACAGCGGAAGTTCTCGCGATCCTGAAGGAATCCTGTTTGTTGGGACTCAGTGAAGTATCGATATCGAACGTTGGCATTTTCACTGACAGCCAGGCTACGGTAAGCGCGCTTCACTCGGTTACCTTCTCCTCAAAGCTTGTGAGGAGCTGTAGGGAGATACTAACTTCTCTTGGGGGGAGATTCAATATCATTCTCTAGATTTCAGGTCACAGGAACATTCCATCTCAAAAATAGTCGCCGTCTGCACGGGCCACTGCATGATATATGTGCATGCAGCCAGACTGGGACTTCCCCACCACACTCAAATGTGAGTGTGGCATAAATAAATAGAATCAGTTCTGGTTGAACTTCTTTCGCTCAGGCAAATTATCATGAAAATCTGGAAAATTTACGCTGCGGGTGGGAGGGGTCTGTGGAAGGTGCAATCGTGTCATGTCTCACACATCCCAACTCTACCATATTTAAATGACTCGAAGACTAATGAAAGCGATCACTAAGATTAAGATTTGTTAATTTGGGTACCTTGCCTCTCCATAACAAGAGGATTAAATGCAACTAGAGCTTTCTTGATGCAAGCCCGTACATCAGCTTCAGCTCCGCCGTCTGCTGTAACTATACTTCCGAGATAGAAGAGTTTATCCACTTGCTCTGTTTGCTGCTCTTCAAGATAAATATCATTTTTCCTCCTGCAGCATTGATCTTAAATCCCTGCTCTGCGACCTTTTATGCGCAAGACCTCGGACATTATAACTATCATACATAACTTTGTTTGTTCTACAAGAGACATACATCGTCGGCATAGTCCAGGTGCGTAAGATGGTTAATAAGTTTCCGTCTAATACCAACGCCTTCTCAAAATCGACGAACATTATATGTAAAGGGGACATCCATTCGGCAGATTGCTCGATACACGCAAATCATCCAATAGGCCCTAGCTGTTACTGAAGGAATACTGTTAATTGAAAGGCATGAAATAAAATCTGTCAGTCAAAGTAGAAAGAGGAGCAGTGGGATTATTGAAACAGAATATTCAAAAATTCAGGTTGTTTCACATAAGGTGTACCAAAATAAGTAGGGTGATCTCACTTAGGCAAACAAAAATCTGACTTGACAAACTTGATCTCACTAAGCCAAACAAAAATTGAATAGCAATGGAGAGAGCAATCTCAACCATTTCGGAGTTACAGACTGATTCATAAACATGCAAATTTCTTGGTTTTTGAGCTTTTAACTTCGTATATGCACTTGTTTGGCTGTATTCTGTTTCGTGTTTTTTTTTTTTTTTTTTTTTTTTTTTTTATATATTTGATGATGCCAAAGCTCAGGGGATGCCCTATGATGCTTAAGCACAGCCTTGGCAGGAAAGGAATTAAGGATGAGGGAAATGGGTTAGGAGTTTGGGTGAAGGAGGTGTCGATGTACGCCCCGTTTGAAAGTTTCAGGCTGATAAGACGAGGGAAAAACAGAAGATGGTAGACTGTTCCACATTCGTGTTGTTCTGCTTAGAAAAGATTCCCGAAATTTGACGGTACGTCCAAATTTGACCTGGAGAGTATAGGGGTGGGAGCGGCTTGTTGATCTTGTATCGCGCGTTGTCATGAGTCTACAAGGAATCAGGCTAGCAATTTCGTTAGAACAACGGCCATGGAAATAACGATAGAAGAGTGAGAGACAACCGACATTCCGTCGATGCTCCAGAGAGTCAAGACCCTCAGAGATTGAGGGATCGCCAATAAGCTTAACAGCTTTACGCTGGACTTTGTCTAACGCGGACAGTGCGGTGTGTCCGGCCCCTGCCCAAATATGGGAATTATATTCTAGTCTAGGCCTAATGTGGGACTTGTAGATCAGCGCTAAGTCAGGTGGGGTGAAATATTTCTTACATCTCTGTAGAAAACCCAAATATTTCATCGCATTTTTAGCGATTGCAAATATATGATCAGTCCAGCTAAGATTGCTGGATATCTCGATACCCAAGATGTTTAGGGAGGGTGAATTGGGTATATTCACTCCGTCTACTGAAATGGGTTGGGGGTGAACTGGGCGTTTTTAAGGGACATTAAACAGCATTGGGTTTTGGATGCATTAAACGTAACACGATTTGCTCTGCCCCAAGCAAGGTCCTTGGAAATGTCGTTGTTTAATGATCTAAACATGCGTTCCCGATTGGCTTCTGTAGCATTTCCACGTGAATTCATAACAGAATCAAATGAGTACGCAAAATCAAGGGTGCTGTCGTCGGCGAAACTATGAATAGGATTGAGAGTAAGGGATAAGAGATCATTAATAAAAAGAAGAAATAAGGTTGGTGAAAGAACTGAACCCTGAGGTACACCGGCATTTATTTCGTAGGAATCAGAAGTAACTCCGTCAATTACTACACGAATTGAACGGCCTGACAAAAAACTCTCAATCCATTTAACGAGGGTAGGGTGCAGACCAAATGTTTGAAGTTTGGCTAAAAGAGCAGCATGCCAGACTCTATCAAAAGCCTTTGAAATATCAAGAGCGACGATTTCAGACTCACCAAAATTATGAAGACAATGATTCCAACGTTCTGTTAGAGCTGTTAGTAGGTCTCCGGTTGAGCGGCCAGTGCGGAAACCGTACTGGCAATCGTTGATAAGATGGTTGTTTTCTAGATATTTCAACAACTGAGAGTTGATGAGAGATTCAAAAACTTTAGATATGATCGAGGTTAGTGCAATTGGTCTGTAGTTAGAGGGGTCGCATGCCTCTCCTTTTTTAAGTATCGGCTGGACAAGAGCAAGTTTCCATACACTTGGAAACATTCCTGTTGAATATGACAGGTGAAAAAGTTTGCGCAGAGGTTTAGCCAAAGCAGAGGCGCAGCATTTTAAAACAAGGGGCGAGAAACCATCAGGCCCAGTAGCTTTGGACACGTCGAGTTTTGAAAGTACTCTAAAAACTTCGCGAGTGCGAAAGTGTAGCGTCTTTTGCCTACTTGTACATTGTGATAGAGATGGAAGTGGCTGCGATGAAGGTGGTAAGTATGAATCAGCAGCAAAATTAGCAGCAAACAGGTTGGCCTTGTCCAATGAGTCAGTAAAAACATTCCCATTATAAATGAGTGGTGGTGTTGACGAACAGGTGAAATTGTTCTTTACGGTTTTTACTAGAGACCAGAAACCCTTACTACCCTTTTGGGTAGAAAAAACCTTCCGTCTGATGTTCTGGTCGAAATTGAACTTTGCCCGGCTAATTGCTGAATTGCAAATATTCCGCGCATCTCTATAGATACGTCTCAATTCCTCTGAAGGGCACAATTTATATGCCTGAAAGGCTGCTTCCTTATTTTTAATGGCTGCGAAACAGTCATTGTTGAACCAATTGGTGTTAGTTGGTTTGATGTTCTTGAAGCTATGAGGAATAAAGCGATGCATTCCAAACCAAAGGATGTTTAAGATATAATCGGTGCATTTGTTAACGTCTCTCACAGAAAAGCAATCGGACCAATCCAGCTCTCTGAGATACTTATTAAGTTTTTGCGTTTTTTAATTGTTACAGCATACAAAAGTTAAAAAAATCAACATATTTACTTAGTTTTATAAGCAATTATACAATACCTTAAGATATACAACCTTTTGCAAACATTTTAAGGTTCTAAATTAAACCAACAGTACGAAATATTTCTAAAGCTTTTAAGCATTCCTCACATTAAGTAGTGTGAGTTTGGCCATCACTGCTTTAGACCAGTGATGGCCAAACTCACAATACTTAATGTGAGGAATGCTTAAAAGCTTTAGTACCATTTCGTACTGTTTGTAGAAGATTAAAATATTTGTAAAAAGCTGTATATTTCAAGATATTGTATAATTGCTTACAAAACAACTTAAATATGACGATCTTTTTAGCTTTTGTATGTTTTAACGATTAAAAAACGCAAAAACAGAAAACCGAATACAGTCAAACAGTGCTCACTTGCCCGCGGACATAGGTTTGGACATCACTGCTTTAGACCACACGACTGAAGTAAAACTTCTTTAGCTCCATCTATATATATATATATATATATATATATATATATATATATATATATATATATATATATATATATATATATATATATATATATATATATATATATATATATATATATATATATATATATGTTTATATATGTATATATGTATAATATATACATGTATATACATATGCATATATTAATTTTCTACAAATATTTACACTTTTCGAAACGCTCTCGTCACGCATTCACCAGCTTACTCCCCAAGTCAAGCGTGCATAAAGAAGTTTTACTTCAAAAACTCCCATCCCAGCGACCTTTCCAAAATTATCAACAATGTTGAGCTAACTCCTACTATTGCAGTCACAGAAGCTTTTTCGAATTGATCTATTTTAGCCTTCTAGGAAGTTGTTATTTAAAAGAAAACTGGGTTGGTTTCAGAATGTAAGAACACCTAACTATGAGGGCTGGATGAGAAACAAGTAATTTTCGAATTAGTGTATTGTAGGTACCCAAACTGAATCAAAATACCTCAGGCGTAGGTTAGGTTAATGCATCTTGGCAAGTCAACTAAATTTTCATTGTATGTGGTCCAGCCACAGTGCTAGTGTAGACCAGTTATCATAGAATGTCGCATTTGTCATCGCATATTAAATGCAAACACAGTTCTTCAGAAAACTAAAGCAGGTGAAGTCAACACCGTAATGTTAAATTATGTTGTACTCTTTGATTTATCTTAATGCCACCCGTTGAATGGAGTGCTTTAGTTGTTATTTCCGAATGAATTGTTTAGGATATACTTCCAACAGGTTATTCTTTGAAAGTGGTAGATGTTTTGAGCAGAAAAGGCCTTGATCCGAATGTGCATTAGATTAGGAAAGTTTGAAAAAAAAAAAAAACAAGAAAACCAAACCGTAAAATTTTCTTGACATGATCGGCGTTATTAATAAGGAAAATCTAAATTTCTTTGGCTCTACATCAACAGCAGCACCACGGTTTGCACGGTTTGTCTTAAAATTTCAAGTGTTGTTCTGTACATGTTTTGTACATTTTGTTAAGGGTTTGTTGTGAGTAGTAAATACCATGCTAAACTTCACTTCCAAAAACTTTAAACGCGTTTTTCCGAACGTCTACTTTTTCAAAACGATGGGAAATATATCAAAAACCTATTAAAGCGGGAACCTCCTCTAACCAACAGGTTTTCAATAATTTTTGACAAAAAACTGAGAGCATTTATTGCTATGAATGAAATTACATAATAAATGTATACACACAAATTTTTTCATTAGTGAAAAAAACAAAATGGCGGCGATACAGCTGATCAAGCTTAACTCCTCGAGTTTGTGCCGTGGAAGTCCTTGTAGTTAACTGAAATCAACGAACCAAATTTTTTTCATTAAAATAAGTCATTCTACTTTGCATGTACCTACATTTAACAAAAAATAAATAAAAAAATAAAAATTTGGGGACAAAAAGAAAAAAAGAGAAACAAATCGTTAAAAACAATATTTAAATTAATAAAAAAATTTAGATTTGTGCAAAGGCCAATAAGGGGCCAAAGTAGGCAGAAATTTCGTTTAATTAACATTACTTCCTATTCCGGTATTTTGTGCAACAATTGACATTTTTTAGGTAAAAATAATCATCTGAGTGTTACGTAACGTTTGTTGGGAGCGGGGGGGGGGGGGGTTATTGGAAACGTTACGGCACGTTACAAGGGGGGAGAGGGGCAGAAATCTTCAAAAACTGCATTACGTAATAGTTAAACGGCCCCTAAGTTAAAGAATATCTATGCAAAATTTCAAGTTGATTGCTGTATTAACTTTTATGTTGTATTCCACGGCGCGGAAAAAAATACGTTTCGAGAAAAACGCGATTAAAGTTTTAGTTCTTGTAAAGTAGAGTTTAATCTGCTCTTTTGGAGTGCATCACTTCGGTGACTATTTACGGACTTTTTAGCCTGTATATTGACCTTAAAACATGGAAAATATATTTTTTAGATAGTAAATGAATTTTTAAAGCAAAAAGAAAAAAATGCAAAAAAATTTATTTCTGGAGGAGGTTCCCCCGTTAAGAATAACAGGTCCGGATAAAGTAAAACTTCTTTAGCTCCATCTATATGTATGTATATATATATGTTTATATATGGATATATGTATAATATATACATGTATATACATATACATATATTAATTTTCTACAAATATTTAAATTTATTATCGGTTTTCATTGATAAACGAAATGAAATTACGAAATAATCAAGAAATCACCGTATATCTCCCGCTAAACTTCCGTTCGCCTCGCCTGATCACACTTTTCGTAACGATCTCGTCACGCATTCACCAGCTTACTCCCCAAGTCAAGCGTGCGTAAAGAAGTTTTACTTCAAAAATTATTACTTAACGTGGATAAATTGCTAACACATATAGCCTGATTAGTTTCAGAAATGTAACGACGATTTTGCGACCGATAAGAATAATTGATCAGATTCTTATATTAGACCCTGAACCCTGGAGGGTTGAAACCTAGCTTTGTAACGCGTAAACCGATTTGGATGGTTCTTTTTTTGTTGTACAGAGTATGATCGTAGATCCTAGGGGGAGGGGGGGAGGGCATGGGGGGGGGACCTAACTTTGTAACGGATGGACCGATTTGGATGGTTCTTTTTCTGTCGTGTAGAGTTTGATACCCATTGCTAATAGGAGAATAATTTGGTCCTATGGTGAGGGGTGGGGGTTAGGGGTGGGGGTGGGGGGAGGAGAAGTCTAACTTCTTAACGCGTGGACCGATTTCGATAATTCTTTTTCTGTTGGATAGAGTATGCTCCCTGGTTGATACCACGAGAAAAAAAAATTTTGGTTGGATAATGGTAGGGGAAGGGGGGGGGGGGGGTGGAACCTAACTTTGTAACGCGTAGACCGGTGGTGGAGGAGGGTAGTGACATCGTAACGCGTGGACCGATTTCGATGATTCCTTTTCTGTTCGGTCGAGTATGTTCCTTGATTGATACCATGAGAAAAAAAAATGTGTGGAATGGAGGTGGGGTAGGGCGTTATACCTAACTTTATAACGCGTGGACCGATTTGGATGGTTATTTCTTCGTTGTATAGACTACAGTACTACAATTGAAAATAATACATAATACTACCTGAACGTTTCAGCTTACGGGATCATAAGAAATGTCGATTAAATATTTTTGTTGTAGTTGTTTGTTAGGTTTGGTAGCGCTTTTTGTGAAGTCGGTTCAACTTTTTTTTTAAAAACTATTTTTTCATAATGTAAATTTAGAACACTCAATCTAAATGTATCAAATCACTTCTGACTTCTTCCCTTTATAGTTACTGAGTTAAGAATTTTAGAAATATTTTAGTTATAGAAAATAATTTAATACAAAATTTAAACCGCGTCTAAAACTAACATTTTGAAAAAAATCTATATAACCTTAATCGCATATCTGCTCCTCGTTTCATTTGGAAAAATAAAAATCCTCATTCGCTTTTAGAAGCACATCATTGCAAATATTTATATTAATATCCAAGTCAAGTGCGTGAGCCATTAAAACGTCAATAGACTTCAATATCATTTTCTAGTAAGGACACAGTTCGCTTTCATTTGAACTGCATCTTGTCTGCAGTAATGCGCAAAATCAAAAACAGTTAACCCTATCGCGGCTTAAGTATTATGCGTTTCGAACGAGGTCAATTATCCAATACGCACGATTTTCATCAGACGTTTTCCAGACCATTATACACGGGTTCGAAAACATTTTCACTTTCGCCTTGATCTGGAAATAAAGAAGCAATTTTCACTGATTCATTCAATTTGTAGCGCAGTCGGCCGTTGTTACGTCTTTAATTTCAGCAATTTTGCCAGTCATCGGCTGACATCGACGTCGATGGTACGACTTTAATCGAAGCCGCATAACCTGCACCAATGTACTGCTTACTGTGCAGCATTCATAGATCCGCACGAATGCATCTCACATCTCAGCCGCATTCATTAAAATTGAACCATAAAAGTGGTAAAACACGTTCCAAGCAGTAACAAAATGCACTTCACATTGCACCGATTGCAGCAGTGCGCGCTACATATCGGTAAACATATGCGTCTAAAGAACTCACACAGAACCATCAGGTGGCAACCATATTTGCATTGGGGTAGGTCAGCTTCAGCCTTAGACCTAGTTACGCGCAACTTCGAGTACTCAAGCACATACATCACTCGTTGGCAGCGTCACATGTGCGATGCCCATTAAACGAATGCGCTGGCAATCGAATAAATTTTACGAGCGGAATGCAACGGGCGAGTGCGCCGAAGCACTGCATAAAAAGTGCATTTTTAATTTTTATGGCAAGCAAGAGTAAGTACTCCGGAGTACCACAACCAATACTGCATTGTCGTATCACTTGTGTGGCATGCTAATCGTAAGTTAGAAACGGTAGGTAACCCGCTCTTAATTTTGCAGTTGTCAGCCTCGTGCTCCAGCAATTCAGCCCATACTTGCAGCACCAGACGTGCATTGTCTCGGAAGTGTTTACTACATTTAATAAATCCATTGACCACACTATTCCTTGCTCTTGGTTTGGTACATATTCACATTTGCGAGTTGTTGATCGGGCGGGCGCGAGTTTTATTTTTAAATTTCTCAGTCGCCGACATTAATTAGTGAAAGTGAAATGAATTATTGTGGGCAGCGTCATTGAACACATGCCGTCGCGGTGAAGTTTGCTGCCTTGTTACGTCGTCTTCAGAGCTGCTGATGAAAATCTGAGTTTACTTTTTCTAAACAAAATAAACTATCGCGCGAGTATTTTGTTATTTTTGGACATGAATTTTATTTGAGGTGAATGGCTATATTTATTTAAGCCATTTCATCGAACGATTGCACACATGAAATTCATACTTCTCCATATGCGTCCAGATGCTTTATAAATGCAATTGCAACTTAAATGTACTGCAAATCACGAACGAAGAAAATTAAGCCAAGGACTCGGAGTTATTAATGAAAATGGCCTCATCGCTCGTATTGTACTTAACGCCAAGTGGAATTTTTATGTGAGAAATGCATAAGTATCTGTGGCGTAATATTTGAATCTCCGTTCCAGTTTTCGCTCGGGTTTTCCATTTACTGCCAACAAATTAATTAAATTGAGGACTTTCGAAATTTAATCGACAGCGTTGCAACCGTTTCACATATTTCTATTACTTTCAATAACTTATACAATGCCATGACCTTTCGATATTTGAAAGGTAATTGAATTCTAGCATTAGCGGCAATTTGTTCTTTTTGACAAATAATGCTTTTGCCAACATTAACAAGGTTGGTTTAGAGTAGGCTAATATAAACGTGACCAAGATATCTAATAATCTGAAGATGACGTCAATTGACATTATTATCAATATGAAGGACTTCGTCATCCGCATAGGTTTTATTGAAAATAAAAAATGGTAAACGTAGCCTTATGAACATAATGCAGGTCTAAAAATATTTTCTGTAACTAATATAATTGTAAGTCAAACAAATATGGTCCACGTTAATTTAGATTTTTCTTTACCTCTTAGCTTTATTGTTTTATAAAACAATTTTTACATAACATTACAGTGCAATTATGCAGTACGTATGGATGTATATGTATACAATTTGGTTTGTTAGATCTTTCCCTAATTTAAAGGATTTTGTAGGCAGAATTCGGTTTCAAATTACTTTTTCTCTAAAATAATAGAATACACCTAATCTTGTTTTTACACGGTAGATATGTTCCAGAAAAAACCGTGCAAAAAAAGACACTGGACTGAAATGTGATGCTTACATTTCTTGATTAGATACTGCGCAAAAAGCTACGGGCACACTTTTTGGAGTAACGCTTTCATGTTTGTTTACAAGAGCATTGCATTTAAAATTTAAAACAAACAGTTTTTTTTAACCATATTAAATCGAATTAAATCGTGTAAAAAAGAAACTCAGATTTTTTTCTAGACCCTGTTAATGGGGTCCTCTACTCTCGAGGCCTGAAATTGAGCGGTTTTTTGGGGAATAAATTGCGAAGGATCTACTGAATACATTAAAAAAATTTTTTTTTATTTCGAAGATACATGTTTTGACTTTTCAATGTTACTTTTGAAGATGAAAAAAAATAACTCTCGCGACCTTGAAACGTCATTGATGACATTGATGTTGAAACTGCATGGGTCCCGCTTAAGCACAGTTGTGGCCAATTGGGTAATCTGTAATCTGAAAATTTATATTCTTTATAATCATAGTTACGTTGGCTATGTTTTCCCGAGACAGATTTTTTTTATTTTGCAATTTGTAAAAGTTATGCAACAATTTGAAAAATTTCCAATTTTTACGTAATTTTTTGACCTATGTATTAGAGGCTATAAAAATGGAACAAAATAAAATTTTGCAAATCGTACTCAGGAAAACATAGCGGTATGTTTTCTGAACAATTGAAAAAAAAATTATTGAAATCGGACCGATACTTTTATGAGAAGTCTTACTCGGCAGCTAAAAAAACACAACTTTCGGGAAAACGCGTTTAATGATAAATTACGGTGTATAACATGATTGTAGTAACTTACGAGTTAATCTGCTATACCGGGGCCGTAGAGTTCTCCTTCCTCATCACGTTTATGTTCTTGGTTGTCCACATTCTTCTCATGAACGGACCGGTAAATTCTTTAGACAATGATTTTTAACTGGACAAGCGCCGTCGTGGCGCGCCGCGCTTAGTTTCTCGGAAACGGCCGGAGACGGGTACATTTCTGGTCCCAGAAACATGCAAAGGAATGTGATTTTTACGAAATGCTTTCTGTGGCGTATTCATAGATACATATAGATTGAAATTAAAAAAAAACATTTTTTGAAACCGCGAGAGTAGTGGACCCCCTTAAATCAAAACCGTGTAGAAACAGAATTGGATGTAAGCCAATACCTAATAATTATTCAAATATAAAATATTGCCAAATTTATTAACCTAATTCTACTCTAAAACTCACTCGTCTTTAAGGAGTTAGGGAAAAATATTCTAAACGTAAGTTACAAATCGACTGATAACTTTTGTAAGGTCGTATCTCGATTTTATATTATTTTCTGGTTTTCAAACTTAAACGGTTTATTCTAGCAACCCCGAACCTTATAATTATATGAATAATTAACAAAACAGCTTTATTTTTATTATAAACCACTACACATTTAATTCATATAGTAAAACAAATTGTTGTTTAGTGTTGATCTACAAAGCAAAAAATTCCAAGTACTGAAAATTGACAAATTTTCAGATATGACTGCGAAAGTTATCATTCGAAATATTCCTTAAAGTTGAACGGAATTTTTAAGACATAGCACTGATTGACAATTTTAGAAATACAACTTTTAAAAGGTCTTCAAAGCCCAATTAAGGGGGAAAGTACATGAAGAGGCCGAAAAAAAAGGACTTTTTGGGATTTATTTTTGGGAAAATGAAAAAGGTCCACGTGAAATCGATATTATATGTATTTAGGGCAATGTTCGTGTCGCGGCTTACATCGAAATCGGCGTAAATTCTCCTGGCCGAAATTTTCATCTGAAATCAAAAAACTAGATAGACTACGATCTTTTCGAAATTCGAACATTAACTATAAAAATCGGGCATGAAAAAAAAGTTGATTTTTGTTGCAAAAATTTTGATTATTTTCACGTCAAAAATGGTCTTAAAATGATTTTTTGCTATGTCCGTAGTCTATCCAGAGTAGTTTTTTATGCCCTTTAAAATGAGTGCCGGATGAAGAAAATCGATTCACTAGTTTTTTTGTAATCTTTTACGCCAATTTGAAAAACATGGTTTTGAGAAAACGCCGTTTAAAGTTTGTCCCGAAAAACTGACGAAAAAGATGCAGATAAGGAGAAGGTAAGAGGGGAGAGGTATTCTCAGAAAAGTCGGTATTTGGACTGAAAACGTCGAGAACGCTCTTTAACAAAGTCGCATTCATCACTCTAAATTCCAGAGCAGATCGGCGCCGACCACTTTCAAGTGGCATATCTTTCACAATTTTCGAGATAGGCTTTTGGAATTTTGGAATTATATTCTTAGAGCATATACTTATCGATTAAGACAATAAAAAAAAATGATTAACTCATTAACTTTGTGATCGATATTATCCCTACAATATTCCTTAATCTCGACTTGGAAATTGTATGGATTTTAAGGCAGTTTTAGTTTAAATTTTTAACTTTTAGCCCAATCATTAATTTTAAGGGCAGAAATGGTTTATTATGAACACAGGGGACAGCCCTATGATGTGTTAGCATGGTTATGGCTGAAATAGTAGTATAGTAGATATTTAAAAGGCAATCCTTATACTCTGACTTTACTTCTTTGGCTAACTCCTAAAAGCCAAAGAAGTAAAGTACGGATATGGAGTTTTAACGATGTGGCCAAAGCCGTTAAAATGGCTTTGACCGGCAGGGAATTATGGTAGGGGAGTGAGAAAACTTGAATGTATTGTTTTTGCAATGGATTTTTTAATTCAATTTTAAAAACTCACGGGGAGACG
Source organism: Leptarthrus brevirostris (assembly GCA_964036015.1). Taxonomy (NCBI): domain Eukaryota; kingdom Metazoa; phylum Arthropoda; class Insecta; order Diptera; family Asilidae; genus Leptarthrus; species Leptarthrus brevirostris. The sequence goes on along the minus strand of OZ038373.1, from coordinate 67,208,469 downwards.
TGTTCTTGAACCAGGGAACCATGGCATAGTGGTCGTGCCGCTCACCCAATTGATTCAACTTCATCTCCTTTGCCTTTATTCTAGCACATTTTCACAGAATAAGGACTGGACCCAAAAATTGAGTTGAGCACTACTTACAAAAACAAAAACAATTTTTTTAAAGTTATTTATTAATTATAATTCGAATTACTCTAAATTTATAGAAAAAACTTTCACATCTTATCTAAGTAATTGTAAATTTTTCTTGACAGAAGACATGAAATTTTGCATAACTTCATCCCAAAACTGCTTAAGGAAGTAGCATTCCTGCCATCTTTCCAAAAACATTTTTCACCAAAGTCTAGTATATTTCTATTGTTCGGAGTTGAGGAACATTATGTACGTTTATCTCTTTCTTCACAGTATTAATGCCCTTCTCCTTCGGTAAATCTTATATCCTTTTAGCGTAGCGCGATGTTGTCGAATCCGGTCAAAAGATAATCCCAGCACTATGTTAACTTAGAAATGGTAATAACCTCTTTTCAAGACACTTTTTGATGTAATTGCCGGTGGCGATAGTAACCTCTGTGAAAAACGGGCTGCCTTATAGTCGGCATTGGCAAATCGTTTGCCACATCAATAAATTTTTGCCGAGCTTTTCAACCTAAATGCATTTTTCGTTGTATACGAATAAATAATAACAACACTTGCTCAGTTTCACAAATAATGTTTTTATTTGACAAATTAACTTATTTATCCCGACGTGTTTCAATCTATTTGATTATCTTCAGAGGACTAAACGAACTGGGAGCTTTTGGAACAAACAAACCCACACTAATATAGTTACAGACGCATCCTATCAGTAGTGCAAAGAAATCAAATTTAATGACTAAAACTAAGTTAACAAAAACGGACTTAGGAGAGGACTAGAATTTTTAAAATCTATTTGTTCATTTAACATGAGACTGCCTCTCTTTTCCTGAAGTATTCGAATAAAAATGTTCTTTTACTGTCACTTTAAGTTTTTGTCAAGTTTTATCTATATAAATCGCGTCGCAGTCACTACAGGAAATTTTGTATACGCCACTTTTTTCTAAGGCGTTAAAGATTTCTTAGATTTGACCTATTAGAAAATGCCGGAGTTATATTATTCAAACGTCTTTTTTTTAATTTGTTAGCTACATCAAACAAACAAACGGAATTTTCTTACGCTTCATGCTGAAATTATTATTTTCTTTTAGCGAAGTATAAATCAAAGACTAGTTCTTGGTTTTCATATTTTCTTTTAATAATTTATTTATTATTTTAACTACAAATGAGCGAATTTTATAAATTAACAACTCAAGACATTTGTTTAATTGACACAAGGAAAGATAGAAAGAAGGAAACAAACTATACACATCAAAATATACTAAATTCGCATTAACAGGAACATAATGGAATTTCTGATCGAGCACTTACGATTAAAGTTAATAAGGTTCGATAATGCGTTGCTCAACCATTTGCAAAGTCTCTCAGAAGGAGAATTAAAGGAAGCAGCTACTGGTCTTACAGGAATATTATCTTAATGTAGTTTAGGCAAACCGTACAAAATAGGAATAGAAGGATTACAATTTCTAAGTTGAAATTTTAATTTATTGTCTAAAATTAAATTTCAGCTATTTAATACTCGGATTACATCTTTTTGATATTAATTAGTTGGATCTAGCTTTAATTCACTAAACTTCGTGCTCTCAATACAGTTTTTAATTTTTTAGGATTCCGTAACTCAAAACGAAAAAAAGGAACCCTCGTAAATAAATCAAAAACTATAGGATACTTCCCGTTGACCTAGAATCATGAAATTTTGGCAAAAATTAAAACATATTAGGGAACCCCAAAATAATCTGACTAAATATAGTAACCGAAGCTCCCTTATCCGCCTTAACTTAAACTAAATCCGCTAATATTCTTTTTTAATTGTCTTATGATACCATGGTTATTATTAACTTGATTATGTAATTTACTCCTCCCCTCTTTTACAATTTTTGAAAAATTCGATTTTTTTAACATTACCCACATCATCATTATGTTGAGTGCTCTCAGTGCATCCAACTGTGCCTTTTGTCTGTTCTAGTCCTATCCTAAGTTTATTTAGTCATAAAATTTGATTTCTAGTAGTCTGTATCTGTAGCTGTTTTTTTTCCAAAAGCTCGCAGTTAGTTTAGTGCTCTAAAGTTGATCAAATATATGAAACGGTCAGGGTAAATAAGTAAGTTTGTCAAATAAATACATAATTTGTGAAACTGAGCGTGTAGTTATTATTTATTCGTACATAATAATAATAATAATAATAATAAATTTATTCAACAAGTGGAGTACAATAAGACAAAAAGAAAGTCTTTTAATCAGTACTACTAAAGTTACTAAATAAAAATTCAACCAAAGTAATTATTATAATACCTATCAAGAAGTTATTTATGTAAATTTCATGAAAAATTTTATGAAAGCAAGAAACAAAATGAAGTACAAGAAAAAAAAAAGATAAAGATTCAAAAAGAAAGCGAAAAAAAGAAAAGAAAAAGAAATGAAAAACTACTGCAATCCGAATGCGTGTGCGATCATTCTGTGTAAATTAAATTTTATGATAACAACATTATCCTTAAGATGTATGCCGCCAAAGTAACCGTTTGAAGGAAGCAGTCGAACCCGCTCGCTGGATCGGAACAGGAAGTGCGTTCCAAATGCGACCAACCTGAACAAGGTAAGAACTATCCAAGACGGAATGTTTACAGCGAGGTAATAGCAGGTCGTAGCGTCTATTACCGCGTAAAAAATTAACCAGATCGTAAAGATATGCCGGAACTCGATTATAAAGGATTTGATGAAGGAAAATTAGTGCTCTGCGTTTTAAGTATATGTCCAATGAGCAATCTAGAATTTTATATCGGAAGGGAGAGATGTGATCATACCTACGCAACCTGAATGCAAACCTAATGGAATCGTTGTACGCTATTTCAAGCTTGCGCTTGCAGCGTGAGTCGAGTCTGGGATAAATAATGGAGCCATGTGTGATATGTGGCAATATTAACGTTTTGACTAACTTTATGCGAAGGTCGGTAGAGAGCACATAAGCATACAGCCACAGTCGACGTAGTACCCCATAAATTTGACCCAGTTTCATATTAACGTGATCACAACAACTCATACAAGTGTTAAGCATAATTCCCAGATTTTTAGCTTTAGAGACATAGGGTATGATAAACCGGCCCATCTCTAAAGGAGGAAAATAGGTTAAGTCATAACTTTCTCTGCCCATCACTAATGCTTGCGACTTCTTTGGGTTAAGAATGAGATTATTGTTTGCTGACCATTGTAAGATACTCTGAAGATCTTCATTTATTCTACTGACACAATCCTCCAGAAGACCAATGGGGCGATCTAGATAGATTTGCACATCATCAGCATATAAGTGCATAGAACAATTTTTAATAACAGACGGCAAATCATTAATAAAAAGACTGAACAGCAAAGGTCCTAATATTGATCCCTGGGGGACACCAGTATACAACAAAAGCTTTGGCGAGATGGTTTCGTCAATTTTAACCCGCTGTGAGCGTTGAGTCAGGAAGCTTTTAAGTAATTTCACAGCAGATGAGCCAAATCCAAAAGAGTCTTTCAGCTTGAGAAGGAGTTTAGCGTGATCGACACTGTCAAAAGCCTTCGTGAAGTCTAAGAGGACTAAAAACACTACTCGATCATTATCCAAAGCAGTTCTAATATCAGTTGTGATTTTTAGGAGAGCCGTATCGCAACTATGTTTAGGACGAAATCCAGATTGCCAACGACTTAAAGAGCCAGTTAAATTTAAATGCTCCGATATCTGTTTTGCCATTATCTTCTCCAAGGCCTTCGCTAAAAAACATAATAAACTTATCGGTCTAAAATCTGACGGGGCATTGGGACGAGAATTCTTAGCTATAGGGACTACTAAAGCCTCCTTCCAAGGAGATGGAAACACGCTGAATGTGAGGCAGCCGTTGTAAATTTTAGTGATGGCTACAATGATGAAAGGTAAAATTAGCTTTATAAAGCGTGGGGATATGTCATCTGGCCCAGTTGCATTAGACCGAATAGAATTAATAGCGTTCGCAGCCTCGACTTCATCAATGCAGCGAAAGCTAAACTGTGACCCAGCATGATCTACGGAGAAATTCAGTGGGGAGGATGCAGTGTTGGAATTAATGCAACTGCCAGTATTTGAAGTAAAGAACTTATTAAGCTCATTAGCATCTAGATTACATGCCAAGGAATCTTTTCCACTGACACCCAGTCTTCGCAGGGAGTCCCAAAGCTTCTTGGGTGCAGCATAGCAGTCCAGCTTAGACGCATAATATGTTGACTTTGCCTCTCTAATCCTTTTGTTTACGAGGTTCCGGGATTTCCTGAAAAGGAGACGACTATTTGAGGATCTAAGTCTTTTATGCTGGCGGAATAAGAAGTCACGTTCAGCAATTAACTTCTTGATTTCTGGCGAAAACCACGGGCAGCCATTTATTTTTACACTTCTGCACTGCAGGGGAGCGTATTTATTCATAAGGTCCAACAAGACGTTATTAAAAGCCATTACACCTGCGTCAAGCGAATGCGAAGAAGAGGTTATATTCAAATCCAAAAATAGACTCCAGTTAATGCCGCTGCACTCATCAAAAAGAAGATCAGTGTTAATACCTGCAAAGTTCCTAAATTTCATAGTTCGAAAAGGAGTTTGAGTAGGTGTGGCTAATTTATATTTAAGGAATAGTATGTCGTGATCAAGGATTGCAGGGGGGGAGAGTTGAGAATGACGTATTACCTTTGAAGCATCAGTGGTTAGTAAAAGATCTAATTGAGAGGGAGAAGCAGTGTTGAAGTATGTTGGAGAATCATTAATCACTTGAAGATGCAGCGAATGAGCCAGAGTCAGGAAGTCATCTGATTTATTGTTGTCAACGAGGATATTGACATTAAAGTCGCCTGCCACAATAATGTTGGAATACCTATGAGAGAGTGTGGATAAGGAAACTTCAAAATCAACAACATTATCAACACTAAATAGATTAGGTGGACAGTATACAGAGCACAGCAAGCATTTTTCAAGTTCGGTATTCACCTCGATACAAATAAATTCCAGAGCACCGGAGCGCGAGCTACTTAGGAATCTGGACTTGAAGCACTCTCGAACATAAATTGCGACTCCCCCACCTGCCCTTGCTTCCCTATCACAACGGAATAGCCTGAAACCAGGTATCGCGACAAATGCAGAAGGTACATTAGGTGTAAGCCACGACTCACTGATAAGGATCGCGTGAAGTCCAGTACCCGAGAACATTTCCCTCAACTCATCCATTTTCGATCTGATACTTCTAGCATTGAGATAGCAGATGTTGAGACCCGGTATATCATTACTCAATATGTTTATCATAGTTCTCACCTTACTGTCCAGGTTAGCGCCACTATCCATACTCAACCAAATCCACGCGAGCAAGTCGAGCACGCACTTCAACGCCACCCGCAGCACACATGCAGTAAAAGCATAAGAAGCAAAGGACTAACAGATTATTAGCACACGCAACGGTAACATAAGCGATGAAATTGACATAATAAAAGTAAAAAGAAGAAAAAGAAAATAAGAAAAATTTAAAATAAAAGTAGTTGTAGAAAAAAGAAGTTATACGAGAAAAATAAATAAACAAGGAAAGAAAAAACAAATCCATTCAAAATCAAAACATCAATCGACCGATTCCGCATCCACAGTTTGTCCAGAATTGACCAAGGCAGTCAGCTGATCTAACTCCAAAAGCTTAATCGGTGGTTCATCTTTCCCATACTTCACGTGGACGATGCCATTATTTGTATAAACTGAAGCGAGTTTTTTCAGCTTAAGCCATTTGAGAGCCTCGCGCAGGAGATGTTGATTGCGATGAGTGAGACTTTCATTGATGTAGACAATTTGATCTGAGGAAAAGCCACTGAGTTCCCGCAACCTTATTTGTTTACGTGACCGATATGCCGCCAAGAATGCTTTCCTTTCGTTAGCACAAGAGAATCGGACGATCACAGGTCGATCAGCTGTCACTGTTTTGCTATGTTTGCTCCCGATGCGAAAGGCATCGATATAAGGCGATAGTTCGTGGTTAAGAATGACAGCTAGCTCGTTTAGCAAATTCTTTGGGACTTCGTTAGCTAACTCAGGAATGCCCCTTATAATTGCCTCATTCAACCGTCCAGTGCGCCGTACGTCATCAATTTCTTTGACCAGCTTATTGCATTTAATTTCAAGTTGAGACAATTTCGCTTCACATGCATCCAAGCGAGCAGTTAAATTACCCACTGCGTCATCAATTTTAGCCGCTAGCCGATTTTCGACCTCAGCAAGAGAAGATTGCAGTCGGGACTCAAATGCCAACAGCATGTTATTTAATTTGTTAAATAAACTCTCATCTCCAGCATTGGCTGCTAGGTTGAGAGAGATAGACGGACTCAATGACGCAGCAACCGTTGTTCCAACCGGACCAGAGCCAGAGGTACTTGCAGATGTTTTCCTACTGCTATTACTGCGTGTAAAAACACCAGATGCCAACGCCGAAGTATTAGTTGGAATGTCTGTATTGCGACCTTTACCACTCATTTTTCCACTCACAGGTGAATTATCCCGGAAAACTTAAATTGATAACCGTGGTAACACGATTTATATATTTATATACAGCCCACCGCCGAAAACCGAAAAATAATTGCATATAAAATGTCGAAATTAAGACAAAACCGGGAGCGAACTCAGCACACGTCTAGTCGAATGCAACCATGAAACAATACTACAATACTAATGAAGTTACTCCAAGTGCCAACGAGTAATTCACTTAATTACATGAAAAGTTTTTTCGTTTCCTATTTTTATCTATCACAATACTGGCTTCTTCATCACCTATTTCCTTATACAATATTTTTAACCTTATACTGGCATCTTCTTGTTGTTTCTTGTACGATTTGTACATTTTTCTATTTTTAAGTTTTTAGTTTTATTTATTAAAGAATGACTTACACAGAGCTTTTTTGTCAAATCATGAATTGAAGTTGATTTGCTCTTTACAATAAAATTCGCAATCCTTATCTCTAATCTTCGACCTTTCGGTCTTCCTCTGCCAGGTTTGTCTGTCACAACAAATTTTTCACTGAACTTGTCTCTAGTGGCGATACTTACCTAGTTTGCTGTTTTTGAAATTGCAGAATACGACAATGATTCATGTGGAGAAAAAATCTGCAAGATCGCATTGCGCACGTCTTTTCAATCTGAACTCTGATTGAAACTGTGAAAATGAAAATTGATACATACTTCTAAATTGGACGAGTCATGGAAAAGCAATTGTAGCGTTAGCTACATTTTAATAATATTATAAAAATTATTTTATTATGATTTTATTTTAACAATATAAATTCATCAATAATTTTGATTTTAAATTTTTGTTCCGGCTTTACTGGCAAAATAAATTTCAAAGTTTTCTAGTCAGCTGATTGGGATTAAAAACAAAACTTTGAAAACGCCAATAAACATTCGATCAATTACTCATAATACTGTACCCATATACAGGGTGTTTCAGATAAGGTGTGCCAAAATATGTAGGGTGATAGATCCCACCTAGCCAAACAAAAAATTGTAGGGCAGAGGCGCGGGCAATCACAATTGTTTGGGAGTTATAGGGTGATTGATAAATTTGCAATTTGCATGATATGTACATCATTATTTTATTTTTTACTTTTGATCTACTCAACGCAGCGGCATCAAACAAACGCCAAAAAATACTATCCCAATAATCTTTCCCAAGTTGACAACAGTGTTGACGATGGAATTGAATCAATTGGTTGAGCAGTATGACCACCCAGCCATGCTTCCCGGGTTCAGGAATCAGATTCTTCGTGGGTTAAAAAAATAGAATTAAAAATCCACTCCGTCTCTGCTGGCTCTAGCAGCAATGCAAAAACAAGGTTTGCAAGTATCCTCATTCTCCTTACCCTAATTCTTTTCCGGTAAAAGCCATGCTAACACATCAAAGAGTGTTCCCTAGGCTTTGGCCACATTGTCTTTTCAAAAAGGTTCAACATGTCAAGTTAGAGAAAGGATTAGAAAAGCCGCTTTCTTAGAAGTCCTTAGAATGCGTTAAATAAACAAAATTTCTAAGATAAAGACTCAAAATTATTTGTTTAGGGTATACAGGTAATTAATTTTAATTACTGCTGAAAAACAGTTTTAAAAAGTTAAGTGTAATTTATTTTATTGTCGTATTAGACAAGAATTGTCGATCATAGTTGAAAAACAAATCGATAAGTACGGGTGTTCTTAAGCTAAAATTATTGAAAATTGGTTGAATTTGCCTTTGAGGAATATTTATTTTGGCACACCTTGTGTGAAGCATCCTGTATATATTCCTGCGATATATTAAATTAAGTTCTTAATCCATCAAAAATTCTAAAACAATGGGCTCAGGTTATCTAATGAAATGAATTATCTATCTAACTTATATTGTATATAGATTGAAAAATTCTTAATATGTACACGATTATTTATATCAATATTTTCCGGCCAAATTATATACATAAGTCCTGATTATCATTGAAATAAAAATAATAAATTTAAGGTTTTACTGGAACACGCTTCCCCAGAATAAGAAAGAGGATGTTTGTGTAATTAATATTCAGGAGAGACATTTTCATTACCCAGAAAGAGACAAATATCGAAGAGTGAGCTAATTATTTTAGGAATTTTCAATGGATCAAGCACTCCACTCGCTTTCTGAGTAACGAAATTTTTCTTCTGTCGAAGAAAAGGCGGAAAACCCCCAAATAACAATGCTACATTGCTAAAAACCGTCTACGAAGAAATTGCACCTGTCGATAACCGGTAAAGTGAACGAGAACTAAGTGCACGCCGGAGATTATTAATAAAATCTGATATCGGATTCGTCAAAAATTTAAGTCAATCACTGCATGGGACAGTCAGAAAAGCATTGGTTGGTATTGTTGTCTAAGATTTACTTAATATTAACTCTTCTAAATTTATTTATGTGGAGCCGTTGATTCGATTGAATTTAAATAAATTTAGGACTGCAAGCAATTAATTGGATGAAACGATTTTGTTTGTTGAGGGTTATCATAACCGGACTTCATTTTAAATGCTCTAATGCCATATTATGGCAATTACGGCGGCGGAACAATATGTTAACTACAACTTTTTGTCACAATTTCTCAAAGAAATGAATGCTTATTGTCTTTCACTGTTTGTGTATCTTTTGTTTATTTACATTCTTTTTTTTATTGATGTTTTAAGTCTTTATTTTCCGTAAAAATCAAAAGTTAATCAAAGGCGAAAGTGGCAATGAATAGGCCACACATTAAGAAAAGAGACAAACAACATCGCACAACAGGTTCTTGATTGGAATCCCCACGGGATCCAAGGAAGACGCCGAATTGAACGACCCCGCAGCACATGGAGAAGATCCGTCGAGAGGGAAGGTACCCAGATCAACAAATTGTGGCCACAAATGAAGGCGTTGGTGTAGAACAGGTCGAGAGTGGTATAGTGGGCGCCGTATGTCCCACAAGGGGTTAATGGAACTAGAGAGAAAGAATTAAAATCACAAAATAATAAAAGTTCAAGTAAAAACAAAGATCTTTGATCTTCCGCGAATTTTCCCAAAACATCATTCTTAAGTTGGCGTTTGTTTTAAAGGACCCATTTTCTATGTACACTGGTCATACAGAGACCGTTCAATGCGAGAAAGACCTTTCGAAGGTGCTTGTAGAACATGTCTGTCCTGGAGATATAATAATAGCTGTTACTGTAGCCGGAAAGAATACCCGAGACTCTTTCAGTACCTCTACAAAATCCAGTTCATTTAAGGCATCTTTTTCCATTTTTTTCTCACGCCGAGTTTATACCATATTTCATTATTATACTCAAAGTATCCTTGCGGCGGCCTATTTGTAAATTCATTAAATCTCATTTTTAACATTGAACCAGGGTGCCATAAAAATAAAGAATAAGCCGGTAGATTGTCATCCGAGATATTACTTGTTACAAAACTTGTCGCTAAATTTACCGCCTAGAAAATTATCAGGCCTGGAAAATGATTGTTAACTTTTCCAGAAAACATGACGGAGGTGGTAGGATTACTTTTCCTAAGCAAACACAAGGAAATTTCGACTTATCAGTATCACATGTATTAAAATCGTAGGGAGGCCGCGTCATAGTTTAATACCTGTCCATACTTAGTAATATTTGGTTGCAGCATTCAAAAATTTTTTCCAGAATAGTATTAACAATTATGCTTAAAATTCAGATGACTGTATAGTGACGCGAACGTCAACCACAAAATGAGAGAAAATACTGTTGGTTGAAACCTTTTTTAACCGACTTCCCAAAAATAAAGAGGTTCTAAGTTCGACGCGTATTTTTTTTTATTTCTTATTTTTTTTATGTCTGACCGGGCATAACTTCGTAACGCGTCGACCGATTTTGATGATTCTTTTTTACCATGTCAAAAAATTTTTTGGTAGGGTGGGGGTGGGGGGTGGGGATGAAACCTAACTTTGTAACGCGTGGTCCGATTTGGATGGTTCGTTTGTTGTTGTACAGAGTATGATCCCCCATTGCTAATAGGAGAAACAAATTTGGAATAGGGTGCGGAGGAGGGGGCATGGGAAGTCTAACTTCGTAACGCATGGACCGATTTGGATAATTCTTTTTCTGTTTTGTAAAGTATGTTCCGTGGTTGATACCACGAGAAACAAATTTTGGTGGGATGGGGGTGGGGGGTGGGGTGGAACCTAACTATGTAACGCGTAGTCCGATTTCGATGGTTCTTTTTCTGTTGTATAGAGTATGATGCCCTATTGCTAATAGGAGAATAATTTGGACCTATGGTGAAAGGTGGGGTTGGGGGGGGGAGGGGTAGTCTAACTTCGTAACGCGTGAACCGATTTGGATAATTATTATTCTATTGGTTAGAATATGATCCTTGGTTGATACTACGAGAAAACAAATGTTGGTGGGGTGGGGGTAGGGGAGGGTGGAACCTAGCTTTGTTACACGTGGACCGATTTGGATGGTTCTTTTGCTGTTGTATAGAGTGTGATCCCCATTGCTAATAGGAGTATAATTTGGTCCTATGGTGGTTGTGGGGGAGGGGGAGGGGTAGTAACTTCGTAACGCGTGGACCGATTTCGATGATTCCTTTTCTGTTCGGTAGAGTACGTTCCTTGATCTATACCATGAGAAAAAAGTTTAGTGAATGGGGTGGGGTAGGGGATTAAAACTAACTTTTAACGCGTGGACCGATTTGGATGGTTCTTTCTTCGTTGTATAGAGTAGAAGACACTAAAAAGTGAAAAATAAAATAGTTTTTAAAAAAATAGTTGAACCAACTTCACCAAAAGCGCTAAAAAGCATAAAATAATTTTTAATTTTATATCTATTACGACATTTTGATATCGGTGCAAATTAAACAAATAAAACAACTACAGTACCACAATTGAAAATAAAACATAATACTGCCTGAACGTTTCAGCTTACGGGATCATAAGAAATGACGATTAAATATTTTTGATGTAGTTGTTTGGTTTGTTTAATTTGCACCGACTTCAAAATGTCGTAATAGATATAAAATTAACAATTATTTTATGCTTTTTAGCGCTTTTGGTGAAGTCGGTTCAACTTTTTTTTAAAAAACTATTTTTATTACTCAAATACGCGAATCAAGGCGGTTGATTGTCATTGTATATTTTATGAAATCTATTTATTAAAAAAATTGAATTAGAATTTTCGTTATCCAGAAGTTAGGTTGGCAGCTGCGCCATTTGCCCCACCCTGGCTACGCCCATGTACTCAATGTATGATATTTCAATGATTATTGAAATTGAAATAAAGAAAAAAAGATCACTCAAATTGTAATATATAACTTGGAATTGTTCATCTGGTCTTCACCAAACGAGAAGGAAATTGGTTCAGTTACACTAACACTAATATCCTATATTTTTGTTTTTTATAAGATATCTCATCACTATACTACTATGTTCATATTCTAATTTTTTTATATACATATTTCCCAATCAGTTGTAGTTTTATTTCCTTAAATAGACTCACTCATTCGTGAATTTTTTTCTCGGTAGAGGCTATTTGTGACGAATAGAAAAAAATGAGCAGTTTTTACGCCTATGAAAACGAACTAATAAATGAACTGTAATGGTAAGGTACTAACATCTTTTATTTCTCTTCCCTAGGGCGGTCACTGCATCAGTGGGTCGGACCCTCATAATAGGATGAGTGGTCCTCTCTCGTTTCAGGGAATATAGGGCATCCAGAAGACATAGCCGTTGGATACTTAGGTGGTTGGGTCATTTTACCAAGGGGAATTTTAAATCTCCCCAACGACATCCGTAAGTCGGCAGCGCGTCCTTCCTACTTTTTATTTTTATTGTGAGATTTGTACAGTTTACCTTTCTTGATTTACTTCCTTCTATTAGTGTCGTCATTCCCTATCGCCTTCCCAACCCGAATTATATATGAAACCAGCCTTTCTCAAGGAAGAAACCATCCTTGGGGAAACCCTCCTCAATCCTACACTTTCTACTGCGATCACTAGCCGATCTAGCATGCCATACCGGACGGATGGTTGTCCAGCATTGACACAAAATCACTTCGGAAAAATTTTAAGAAAATTCAAAAATGTTCAAAAAATTCAAGGTAAAACATTAACTCATACTCACGTAATTATTACAGTTTATTTTTATACTTGTATTTTTGAAATCTCAATTTACCTGAAAAGAAAAGAGAGGAATATTCAATAAACTATGAAAAAATTATTAATTAGATTTGTATTATTTTTTAAATTCTTATTGGATTCTTATGACAGTCATGTAGAATCGATATTTAACACCTCATACTATGTCAATACCATCTGAAACGATATGGTATTTCCACATATTCGTGGTATTGAAATTCGCAAATTTGTATATTAGTATACTACGAATCTAAGGAGGGAATGAGGGAGTGTCACGTAATGCTATTGGTAGAATATTACAAATTTTCTTCAGTATGGAGGCAGGGTAGGGGCGTAAGAATCGGCCTACTTGATAGATATTGGTACACGAGCCGATGCACTTTCTGAAACGTTGCTTTTCTGGTTTTCCCAAACCTGAGTAGATTTAGGCTGCGTGCGTCGGTATTCTTCGTTTCACCCTTTCTGCCTGTTACGACGCTGGGTTTTCCAACTTTTCAACTTTTACAAACGCTTTTTTCGTAATATCAGTATTCTTCGTTGTGCTTGTGTACTTATATCTAACAACAAAATGGCGTTTTGAGAAATTCAAAATGGTGGACCCAATATGGCACCTGAAAGCTCTCAACTTTGGCGAAAAAAATTTTAAAACACACGCCAAAAAGAAAAGTTAGTTCATTTTTGAGATTCTATAATCCTTTTTGACCTCCTAACACAAATCCGGTGTTAAAATTAAACTGTCACATCACATTTTCTTTCTAACCTCAAAAAACAGAATTGAAAATATTCGACCTTTAAAGATTTTTACTTAAAAATGTTTGGGTTTACAGAAAAATTGCAAAGGAGTGAAAGTACTTAGATTTGTACAAGGAATCTAACCAAATTTTGTTAGAATTGCTAAGCACTTTTGCTCCTTTGCAATTTTTCTGTAAACCTAACCATTTTCGAGTAAAATATCTTAAAATTTCCAAAATTTTCAATTTTAATGATTGTCCACGTGTTACACAAATTCAAATGGGACGTGCATTTTCCGCTTCAAAACCATTGAGCGAAGTGCACTATGAACTCATGTTAATGCCGAAAATTAATTACCGCTGGGAATATCGCGAACATGAAGTCAAAGGTTATAAATTGGAGATATAAAACCTCCTAGGGTGGCGGCTGGGGGATAAAAAACTTAAATAGGAACTCCTATTTTTTATTGCAGATTCGTATTCTTTGCGTAAACTTTTGTCAATTTTTGTCAAACATTTTTTCTGTAAACGTCAATGTCTTGAGATTTTTGAGGGACAACATTGCAAATTTGAAAATTTTAAGACGTTTTACCCGAAAATGGTTAGATTTACAGAAAAATTGCAGAGGAGAAAAAATGCTTAGATTTCTTCAGGGAATCTGCCCAAACTTTTTGAAAATTTTTTTATGCAAAATTACCTAAAAAAAATTCTTTTATCCAAAATTTTTCAAAATAAATTCTCACAAAATTTGGTCAGATTCCCTGTAAAAATTTAAGCACTTTTACTCCTTTGCAATTTTTCTGTAAATCCCACCATTTTCGTGTAAAAAATTTTTAAAGTTCCGAAATTTTCAAAAAAAATTTGAGCTAAAGTTGAGAGCTCTCAGGCGCCATATTGAATCCTCCATTTTGAATTTATCAAAACGCCAGTTTGCCTTTGGAAGCCTTTCGCTAGACGAACATTTTAAGATCTCGTACGTCTTGATCGGTCAAACCAATTTTTGTGTAGGTAGGTGATCCGTTTGACGTGAAACGTCCCATATATATATATATATATATATATATATATATATATATATATATCTATATATACAGCGCTTTTTTTGTACCGGAGCTCACCGGCGCACAGCTCTGGAAAATATAAATTAAATAAAAAATAAAAAATAAATTGTTATTAGATTTAAAAAATTGTCGTTATTTCTCTCATGAGAAAAATTCGTAATTAACGATAATTCAAAATCAAAAATCATTGATTGCCATGACTAGGTTTGCGATTGCTATTTTTTGGTTGCTATTTTTTTTCTAGGGATGTTTTGTCTAGTTATTTTGCGATTGTTATTATTCTACGTTACTTTGAAGATTTCAGGAAGTTAAGAATTTAAATTTATTTTTCAAAGTGTCACTTATAATATAGTTTTTAAATATATCCCAAGAATATGAAAAGAATAAATATTTATTTTAGTACCCTACCAAAAAAAGTCAAAGGAGGTGAGATAGCTAGCGCATCGAAAGTTTCTTGCAGTGTTCCAACGCCTAATCCGCCTATTATTATTAATGTACAATCACAATCAACAGAAATTGCTGCTGAATTAAATAAAAGTACCAATGACGATATCATAAGTGATTATCCAGATTGCTGGAATATGGATCAAAAAATCGAATTTTGTTTGAAATATAACTGGTTAATTACGGAGAACAAAAAGTTGGGCTGTTCAATCTGTCGAAAAATAGGAGCACTTGTTGGAGCAAAATGTTGAAATGAAAATTTTGAAAGAATGGACAACAATAACTGTAATTCCGAATAGAGAAACTAGACAGCGACAATTATCTTCTTTAAGAAAAAAATAAATATATGAACATAAAGAAAGTGCATCTCATAAAGCTATAATTAAAATTCAAAATGAATCAAAAAAGAAGATATTGGAAAATGTTTGTTTCAATTCGATTTCTCATCAAACCGATACTACTGAAAAAATATTTCGAACTGCTAATAAAATAGCTAAAAAAAATCAAACATTTAATGATTTTGAAACAGAAATAGATTTACAGGAGCTAAATGGAATAGACATGGGGCACATACTTCATTCTACAAATGCGTGCATAAATATAATAAAACACATTAGCAAAGAGATGAAAACAGCAATAGTTGCCAATATTGATATTGATAAGGACTTAAAATTTGCTTTCTTGGTTGTTGAAAGCACTACGCTAAGCCAAACCTCTACTTTAATTATATATTTTCGTGTATTTATTCCAAATAACGAAAATATTGATGTAACAAGAAAACCTGTAAATTTATTTATAAATTTAATTGAACTTACCGATGTTACCGCTACAGGAATTTTTATTTCTTTAATCGAAAATCTTTGCTTAATAGGATTTACACAAGATTATTTAAAAAAGAATTTGGTAGCATTTGCTTGCGATGGTGCTGCAGTAATGCTTGGTAGGCGTAGTGGGGTTAGCACTTTACTAAAGAATATGTTCCCGTCTATTTTGATATGGCACTGCGCTAACCACCGATTAGAACTTTCTGTTGCAGATGCGGTTAAATCTGTTTCGAGCAATAATAGGTTCATATCTTTTATGGATAAACTATATGTTATATATAACGCGTCACCAAAAAATTCACGAGAACTTAGTATTTATGCAACCAAACTTGAGGTTCAAATATTAAAAATTGGACGAATTTTAAGTACTCGGTGGGTAGCTTCAAGCTTCAGATCAGTTTATGCGGTATGGGAAAATTATGAAGTTTTAGTGAAACACTTTACAAAGGCTCAATCGGATAATCAGAGAGATGCAAAGGATAGAAGTATGTATTCTGGACTGCTTTTTAAAATTACTTCGTCTGGATTCATTCTGGATCTTGTATTGATGTGCGATGCATTACAGGAACTATCCGAATTGTCGCTTGAACTACAATCACGTAATATGAATCTAATCATAACTCCAACCAGATCATCGCTGTTAACATCTACAACAGCATCATTACTCTTTATAAGAATGGTTGGTCCGCCTCTGAGACTTTTCAACCCGCAAAAATATGTCAAATCATGGCTAATTCGAGGTCATCATTCAGCTACGGACACAAACAGCAAAAAAAGAAATCGTGAAAAGGATTATGATGAAAACATGGCAATTTTATGGAAAAACTTGTAATTTTAAAATTATTTTTTCTTATAACAAATGATAATTAATTATTCAATAAATTAAATTCAGTTTCTGTATCAGTTTTCCTTCTATAGAATTAAAAATAATATAGCGTTCCGGTAAATATTTTTTTCCAAAAAAAGCACTGTATGTATATATATATATATATATATATATATATATATATATATATATATATATATATATATATATATATATATATATACAACGTGTCTCGTTTTGCAACGATATCCCTTGGAAGATGGTTGACAACGTCGAGCCATTCATTACCTAATAGTACATTAGCCAAGTAGAATTCCGGTGCAAAAATATGTCGATTGCATTTGCAAGTATTTTGGTTTGAGGAATCCAATTTTTATATTTCTTTTTAGCTATTATTGCAAATGTTATAAAAAATTTATTAGATTAAATGGGAATTACAGCTGTAGACGCGTAAGTTGCGCGTGTATCGCACATAAAGCGGCATGCTCATAACTTCGCGCATATTTCGTTGCCTAGGGCATGTGTATACAATTACCATAAACACCCATTGCTGTCCCAGTAATCTACCAAGCGTCGCCATACAGAATATCCAGTTTTGGTAGCTAACTTAGTAACCGATTTGTTCAATTTCTCCTATTATCGAAAAGTTAATGCAAGTTATAATGCAAATTAAACTTGCACAATTACTGTTCTATACCGTGTTTGCTTTTAAAAATAAAGAGTTTAATTAAGTGAAAGGGCGAGGAAAAGTTCGTTCAAGTGAGGGAGCGAGAACACGACGCTTTTCAATTGTGCCAAGAGAGTTACAACCGCACCACCTCTTTCAACTTTGTTTTTATATAACAGATTTGAAAATTTATTAATGCGGTCGTGATAATTTTCGTTCAATATAAACCATATTCTCAGTGTTTATGATTTTTTTTCGAACAATTCTTAAGTGTTTTTTCGAAAAAGTGTTTAACACAGTAACACAAAGTAACATATTATAAATATTTGCATTTTTGCTTCAACGAGCTTTCATTTGATAAACCACACGATGACCTCAAAAACAAAATTCCCATTTATCCCCTCTTGCTGGTTCTTCACACATTTCCATAGACGAGACTATTGCTCCATACTTGATGAAACAAGCTACAAGCTTTAGTCAGTAACTACTAGCCATGGATATTTGGTACTCGCAAAATGAAATATATGCAAGAATATGGTCTAGGAGCCAATTTTCTTTGGGCCTACATTGTACATTACAACAAGAATAACCAGAAACTGTGTTAAGGATATGAATCGCTACAAGTGATCAGATGCGTTGAAAAAATTAAATAATAAAAGAAACTTTTCTCCAGGGCGGTCACTCCAGCAGTGGTTCGAGCCTCGTAGTAGGGTTAGTCCTCCTTTCTCGTTAATTTGTACTTTAATAACTTTTTCACTGGCTAACCCCTACTGAAATATTTGCGAGAACAAAATGTTGGAGGAATTGGCACTATCTGCAAGAACTGTCTAGAAAAATTTTAAATTCAAAAGACATGAAAAAAAAGTCTAGGGTGAGCTGTGTCATCAAAGGCATGGGGAAATTGTTGCAGCATCGTCGCTGTTGCCTCAAGCTGCCATGGATTGAACTCCGTACCGGCATTAATAATTTTAATTAGGCGATAGAATGTAGAGACGTTGTCATGCTTCAATTCCTCGGCCGTGTCGAAACAGATACAGCCAGGTACTTTTTTATGGAGGATATTCCAAAAAAAAGTTCGAGTTTGTTTGAATTGTACTTTTGGAAATTATTAATAATTCTTTTAAATAAATATGAAGAAAAAATCTCGGAAGTGTCTGGCCAAAACGAGCCAATGAAAGCAGGGCACTACCTACCTTTTCTCGAAGCGTTTCGTCGTATTTTCGGAGCCTCATAGCTTCGACCTGGATAATACTAGAGAGCCAAAATTCTCAGCATAAGATGTAGTTAGCAGACTAATGTAACGCACTAAGTTTCATTTGTCTAGCTTTAGATTTTTTTAATACCTATACCATAACCATCGAAACCTTGACTGACTCAGTCAAGATCATCAAAACTTCTAGTCCTAGTCCTGAAGTCCTAGAAAGCTGAAATTTGGTATGCAGGCTAACATTTACACATAAACAACGAAAAAATTAAGAAATCTGTAATCACCCTCAAACCCCCGACTAAGGGGGTGCAGGTCTGTATATATGTATGTATTCTTAAAATTCTAGAAAGCTGAAAAATTTGATATGAAAGCATGAAGGTGAAACTAGCAGGTTTTAACCTGGTAGGTTTTAAGGCGAGAGTAACCTACTGGACGAAAAAACCGCGAATGGCCTCGAATTTATCGAAAACCTGCCTTTCAGATTTTTCTTCACCGATGGATGATTTTTTAGAGAAATTTCAATGCGATCGCCGCGCGAAAACACCGCGCGCATGTGGGACGGTAAATTCAACCTGCTGGACAAAAGAATGCAAAGAAAACTCTGAAACGCTTTTCAAATCATCCATTCAATTTCAATTTCATTCGATCGACTGAATTTCAGATTTTAAGTCGGCAAGCGCGGTTTTCAGGCTGAGGTAGCATTTAAAATACTCCAGAGAATAATCGGGGTAGAAGAAAACTTCGAAGCGCAGTTGATCGATTGTCGTATAGTATGCCGTATAGTTCATCTAATATCGTTATAATTCAATATGGTGGGCGTTCCAAGGTGCCGAATTAAATTTTCTTCACCCCTTGACAAGAGTAAGAAATGAAAGGGTTGTTTTATACGATGTGGCCAAAGTCTAGGGGACAACCCTTTGATGCATTAGCATGGTTTTGGCCGGAAGGGAATTAGTGTAAGGGAAGTGAGGAAACTTGATTGTCTTGTTTTTTGCCTTGCTGCGAGCTAGACAACAGCCCAGAGACGGAGTGGATCTTTTAATTCGTTAAGAACCCACGGAGATGATACTGATCAGCCACAGGTGATGAATGACACTATCAAGTGAGTAGGGATTTGGCAAAAGTTTAACGAAGCAGGGTATACCTCGATAAGCAAGTAATCGTTGGAGTAAGTGACAACATGTGGGCCTACCAATCCAGAGGTCCCAGTTTGGAATTCCACCGACGGGGACCCATGGTTGGCAGATTACGATAAAAAGGCCATGGGGGTCGCAGGGAAAATGTAAATGGTTCGGAATCGACTTAAAATTGTAGGTCTACTTGTAGCCGTTGTCTCGAATCGGGTGAAGTTGTTCTCCCGCCCCATGCCCCACAAGAGGTTAGTAGAGAGAAAGAGAGAGGAATACCTTTATAACCTCTAAAATGAGGTCGAAAATTTCACTGTCGGTCTCACTATTCAAGTATACCGTATACGGTTCAGTAAAAGAGATTATAATATGTTGTATACTATACTATAAAAGAGAAGAAGAAAGTCTATATGACCATTACAATGATTGAAAACAACTTATATAAATAAGAATTTGTACCTACATTACACAAATTTAAATATATT
This sequence comes from Leptarthrus brevirostris, assembly GCA_964036015.1. Taxonomy (NCBI): domain Eukaryota; kingdom Metazoa; phylum Arthropoda; class Insecta; order Diptera; family Asilidae; genus Leptarthrus; species Leptarthrus brevirostris. The sequence continues at coordinate 67,188,327 of OZ038373.1, read as the reverse complement.
CGGAAAATTGATTCTGTACCATATTTGGTTATGTTTGCAACCACAAACCACATTTGCATACGTTATGCCACAATAAAGAGAATAGTGTTTCTTCACTTCGGAAACATTTGATATCACTATGTAAAAGTAAACTTCCATTTTTTTTTTCTAAATTCAGTTTTATTGAAAATCGATTACCGACCATGAAATCAAAATGCAACCTGTTGCAGTAGCACTTATCGTATCAAATTGCGAAATAGAGCTCCGCAGGTGCTTTAATTGAAATTTAATCCCGACGTAAATAAAGTCCAGATGGAATTAAAATCAGCTCTGGTAAACAATATCCGGAACGACCAAGGTAAAATTTATGAGAAAAATAATACATCAAGGTGTTTATACTAAATACTCCTGTGTCTGAAGATATTAGATACTAATTGCAAAATTTCATAATTTTTATGCTTCTCCAGATTGTAAACTGACTAGAGATTGAAATGTTTTTCTGTATCTGCATAGAAAATGGTGCCAATAAAAATAGATAAGCTTAGCAACAAAATTTCCGTCACAGAGCAAAATCTGTTTAAGTTGTAGACAGAAGCGCTAGCTAAGCTATCACAATAAATAAATGATAAGATGTTTTATCTCTTAGTAGCCATAAAATGACACCGTTTTTTTAAGTAGATTTAAATCACAGGTATATTGCTCTGAAAAAAGAATGTGGATAATTCAGTTTTGCAATTTTGCGATTTAGTTTCATTTCGTCATGCAGATCATTCGCAATATAAATCAAAATCTTCCTGCAAAAGTGATAACAAATATAAAGGTCATCACTAGACAGGCCACTGCAACTGCACTTCTGACTGAGCACAGTCGAAGCAATTTATCACATTTTTCTACTCTATTAAGTAGGTCGCTGATAACACCACAGATACATACATTGTCATACATGGTGATTTGTTACTAAAAACAGATTGCATGGCCTGCAACTTGTCAGTTATCAATTTACCTACAATTCACTTTAGCGCTTATATAGTACCAACTCAAGATGACATGTCCGACTGGTTCACATGTTGTTTGTGCATGTCGGCAAGAGGATACTTGAATGCTAAAATGCATAACAGTTCACAGCAAAACGAAGTTTCACGTTTACACAAAATTAAACTATAAATGACATGTTTTTTTAAATTGAGTATTTACTTTTGAAATCAGCAACAAAAGTACAGGTAGGGGGGTATGAGATGAATAACATGCAATTTAAGTATTTGAGGGCATGTATTTATTTTTAAATAACTTTTCCTGAAGTAAACCAACCGAATTAGAGCCACATGAAAGAGGACTAAGGGCCCATGTACAGTCCCATGTTAAAAAATTCAAAAGAAAATTTCCAACAAATAATTTATCTGAGTTTTTTTTAATATAGATACATATTACGTTATTAATGTACCCTTTTTTATAAAATCATTAATTCAGTGAATTGATGGAATACCTTTTTGTTCAAAATATTTTAAAGATATGAAATATTTATTATTTTCCACAATATCGTATATATGGGGCATTTCACGCGAAGCGGACAGCGAAAAAAATGTCAGGTTCTGGATTTTGTTCATTTTTGGTTTAATTGTACTTCTATATGTCCTGAATGAATGTGCATTTTTATTTTTTTTCTATGAAGCCTAGTTGCCCTTTTCTAAGCTTTTAAAGAATTGACAAAATTAGAGGAGCGGGTTTTTTGAAAAAAAAATTTGCTATTATTCAAAGTGATAGAAAAAAAGTAAATAGTGTTATTTTAAAGACAAATAAATGTTTTTCTTGGCTGTTATTACAGAATTGAAAAAACAATTTTTTTTCGTATATAAAACCGGAAGTAAACATATCAAATCGGATTTTACTTAACTTCGACATGTTTAAAAATTTTCGTTTTTATCTCAAAATGTAGCTTATAGTTCATAAATAATATGTGTAAAATTTTAGAACGTGATCTGCATTCGTATCGGAGATAGAGAATTTAAACTTAAATTTTTCACGTTTCCATACAAAACTATCGCACTGGCCAAACGCCGAATACACGCTGCACTGTGTCCGAATGCAGATCACATTATGAAACTGAACAGGAATTTACTATACATTTTAAGTTATTTTTTGAGCTATTTAAAAAAAAATTAAACATGTCGAAGTTTGTCAAAATTTAACTTTAAATATTAATTTTGGTTTTTTTACATGAAAAAAAAATCCAATTTCGAATTCGATACCACGACTGTGAAGAGCAAGCAATTTCCTATAAGAATCACTATTTTAATTATTTTTATATAAGTTTCTTAATATGATTAATTGCCTTTGAAACAGGTCATACAAAACTTCTTCAAAATTGTTGGTTGTCCGCTTCGCGTGAAAGGTCCCATATGTAATATATATATATATATATATATATATATATATATATATATATATATATATATATATATATATATATATTATTAATTTGTATTTATTAGCGCTTTCGGGTTAGGTGATAATATCACATCATCATCATCATCAATCCCTCTGATGATGTGGTAGGATCGCAAAACGTTTAGGCGCGAATAAATATATAATTGTTTTTCAAAAGAAGTTGAATCTATTACGACATTTTGAACAAACAATAAAACAGCAACAAAAGTATTTAATCCTCCACTAACTTAAAAATGTCGTAAAACTATTATTTTATACTTCTTATCGCTTTTTGTGAAGCCGGTTCAACTTTATTTCAAAAGTATTTTATTTTTTGCTTTTGTGACTTCTTAAGATATGCTCCTCGAAAAATGATGCTCATATAACAAAGCAATTTCAACAGTTGCAGAGGTACTGCAATTTGTAGAAAGGAAAATGAATCCTCCAAATCCGACAACACGTTGCGAAGTTAATGTCAGCCACCCTTTCTACCCTCACCGTAGATACAAAATTCTTACGTGGCACTAGTCCGCCAACGTACTCTAATGCAGCAAGAGAGAATCATCAAAATCGAGGCACGTATTATAAAGTAAGATGATTGCTCCCTCCTCTTCCCGTACTCACTCTAGGTGTAACATTTTCTATCATTTTTCCCTCTCTCTTTAGTTCCCGAAACCCCTTGTGGGGCAGGGTAGAAGAAGAACTTCATCCGATTCTATACAACAATTGCAAGTGGACCTACAATTTAAAGTAGATCCCGAACCACTGGAATTTGCGAACCCATGGCCTTTTTATCGTAATATGTTAACAGCAGAAAATAACCATGGGTCAAAGCCGGTCTTAACGATGATTTTTTTATATTTTTTCTCATTAAAGCATATTTTTACGAGATATTAACTTATTATTCTAGTATAAGTTTAAAAGAATAATAAGAATAATAATTCTTTTCCACCACTGGCATCTTTGTTTTTTTGGCAGTAGGATAATTATTTTAAAAATTATTGCGGCATATTTTTTTTTGTAAATGGCATAACTAAAATGAACTTCTCACAAAAAGTTAGCATAAATCCACGAACTCGAAAACTATAAGAATATAGTTTGTAAAACAAGATTGATCCAACTTCACAAAAAGCGCTAAAAAGTATAAAATATTGTTGAAGGGCGTAAGAGATGTGCTAAAATTAACCCGAGGAGTTAAGGAATTGCGCAAACTCCTGAGATTGCTTGTAGGTTCTCAGGGAAGTAATCTCCCTCCTTCTGATGCTCTTCAAGGCTGGGTGAAGGAAATACAAATTAAAATAACTTCATCTTTTTTTAAACTATTTTATTTATCACTGCTCGTGTGAAAGAGGCGATTGAAACTGTTCCAGAAGTAGTTTACCCTATATCAAATAAATAGAATCATCCAAACCACCCGATATAGGAAGAAAGAATTATCCAAATCAGTCCACGCAATACGAAGTAACGAGAGTATTGCATACCAGCAATTTTTTTTATCACAATATTATTCAAGAAACGTAGTATTTTTAATAAAGTCAAACTTAAAAAATATCGGTCTACACGTTACGAAGTGGATGAAAACTTTCTTTTACCCTCCACAAAAGCTTCTCCCCCGTTTTGTAGTTGCAGTAAATATTAGGAAAAAAACAGCAAGATCCCGACTTATTAACTCCCCAATTTGTGAAGGACGTGAGCTCTCGAGTAGAACTTCTCGATGGTGATTTTTTCTGGGATGCCTTTTCAACGTCAAACTATCCATGTGTGTTTTTTCAGTAGTGTATAGGTTTCATTATTTTTGAATTTCCCCGGCGGTTTTTAAGGTTAGACGAAGAGTATTTGATGTTTAGGATTTCAATAAAATATTCTTTACAAGAGTCCCTCGTGCCAATTTGTCTAGCTTCTATGCTAACGCGACGATGTAATTGGGCTTGTCACGTATACCATTCCTTGGATGGCCTTTTTGTAGAGAACGGTATTCAGTGCTGAGATGTTTTTTGACTGCAATAAACTGTGGCTGTGATAAACTATTACCAATAATATGAATATAAAAGTGACTATTTGCAGTTATCCTGTACATACGTGTAGTTCCGTGTAGTTCGTGAAATTTGTACTTGTACTTTCCGTGTACTTCCGTGTACTTTCCGTATACTGCCGTGTTATTTCCTTGTAATTTCCGTGTACTTTCTGTGTAATTTCCGTGTACTTTCCGTGTATCTCCGTGTACTATCCGTGTATATGGAAATTACACGACAATTTGAGGGTATTAAATAGACACTGCCATTATTTTTCAGCCTGGTCCAAGCCTTGAAAAATTTTGGGATGATAACTTCTTGCCAGCCCTGGCATTCAAAGGTGGCCCAAGGCATGTATTTAAGCTTGTCCCAGGGCTGGCTCTGAGAGTTAGCCCAATGGTAGTATTAAATCTACAGCCCAAGTCCCATATTGAAAGTTAACCTAAGGCTAGCTTAGTCCTGGTCAGAGACTGGTTCTTAAGTGCAAAGCAAGCTCTGTAGTAAACAATAAAAATGTACATTATTTACTTTATTTACCAATGAACTTAATTTATTAGTGATAATAATATATTACAGTTTTTCACAATAACTAACTGACAAAGGATTAACTATAATATTGAAAATTTTCATCCAAATGAATTCAAATGAAAATGTTAAATCTCTGAATTAACAATTACACCTTTAGTTTTAATACGATCCAAAAATCTCTCTATACGTTCGTCCACCTGATAAAGACTTTGTCCACGCTAGGGAAACCAACCCTTGGCACATCAGCATTCAGCTCGTTGTCAAGCCTGGTAATTCCTACATGGAATTGTGCATCAGCTGTTTCACGCAATATGCTGAAATATGCATAACGGAAATTTGGTGTTTTAAACCTCTGCATATTGAGCCATGGTGCAGTAGGTGTGTATTACATGGGCGGATTTATTGTAATCGCTGCCAATATCAGCACTGCGTTTATACGTTACAACAGAAATGCACTTTCTTTAAATTTTCGTCAATATGCTTGATCGGAAAGAATTGAGGCTCTGCCGTCTTGAGAAATCAATTTTTATATACAAAACTTATATAAAATTATTATTTTTATGCTATTTTTTATACTTTTATATTATTACAAAAGAGAGTGTTTCGCCGTCAAATTGTATTTTTAAATTTCTGTTACAAAAAAGTATTTCTAAGTAATAATTATCTATATGTTAATGACAAGGTCAAGCAATTTATTTTTTGACCTCTTCTAAATAAATTTCCATTGACTTGATTATTTTGCACACAACAATAATTGTTACTTCAATCATTTTAATTGAATCCATGTGATTTTTTAAAAATGTCTTTATAAAGATAAAGTGCCAATATTTGCCTAACTAATTTCTAGTCATATTTCAGAGTGGCGTTCTACTTCAAACCCCGCAACGTTAATTGGCTGATTGACAGCTCGCACTAGCATTTCGCCTCTACCTAGTATTTTAACACATCATCCGTTTATTTTGAAAGTCGTATAAGTCCATTTTTTTTATTACGAGATATTTAGGGGCTTTTATTTCAACAGACTTAAAAATATTGATAAGCGTTAATAGCTAACTTAATGGCTGAAAACAAAAAAAGAAATAGCTTAACCCTAATAGACTTTGCTTCACTTTTAACATTACTACATATTTAGAAAGTTAATTAAAAGGTTTGCTTTGATTATTCATATATTTATTCTTTTGTGAAGATATAAAAGTAAAACATAACTGGTGTCTTTAATATCAGTAAGCAATAATACATTACAAAAAATTATTAATTTTCATTAAAACGCAATCTAGACTCAAATAAACTTAACTTGCAAATAAACTAATATTAACTATTTATCTACTTTAATTAATTTATGTACCTAATAGATTTTAAATGTACATAACTTTAATATTACGCTCAGATCATCACAATTCAAAAGTGGTTTATAAAAAAGCCCGCAAGATCCTGTCTGCTAAATATTACTTGGAAGTGAGTTCCAACTACTTATAGCGTGGACCAAGTAAGACCGTACGCTGCAAATGGAGGGCGCAACAAATGAAGTTTTTCATAAGTATTCTGGTCATTTGTTTGTTTTGGCCAGTTTCATGTTATAAAGAACTAGAACTATTCCGCAGCTGTTGCAAACCTCCGTACATTTTTCCCAAATGGTTTAAACGTAGCTACCGCAGCTAACATTCAATTTAAGTTAACTCCCAAGTTTCTAGCATGATCTATATTTTCAAGAAAAACTCTATTTAGCAGAACAGGGGCAAATCAGATTTATCAATCACCACACAAATATACTTAGAGGGAGTAATTGAGAGGTAATTTCTTAATGACAACTTTTACATGCACGGTATCACAACCAGTATACATGCAGATATCGCCACAATTAATTAAAATACTAGACAAGTTGAAAGATATAAAGTATTGTTGCAATCCTTTGAAGGAGAAGAATCATACGTGGAAAAACAAGGGTCTGAGAAAAGTGACTTCATAAATCCGTAAACAGTTTCCGACCTTTCCTGTCAATGCAAAAGTCTGTGGATCATGCAGAAACAAGGCGAAAGTGATTTCTGAAGAAGAAGATGCAATTTCATCCGGAGATGATGACACAGAACGAGTGCCCGATGTAAGTTTGACTTAATTTTTTATGATAATGGGGATACAGTGAGAAATTAACTACTCGCCTCTACACTTAACATTGCTTTGCCACTCTAAATTATGGATAATTTCAAAGATAAGGAAACTTTCATTTGAAAAAATATGAAAAAAATTCATGATAAAGTATTTTGTTAAAAACAAAAAAATATTTCAAAGCCAAAATTTTTTTCCGAAAATTATATTTTTATTGGGAAGGCCTTTACACTAAAGATCAACGTTCTACGGCAATGGTGACGATAGTTATGAATTTTCCAAAAAGGTATGATCACGAGAAAAAGTGCAAAAATGCTAAAAGTTTACCACCCTGTAACTTCTGTACAATTTTTTTTTTAAATCCTTTAGCACGGTAATTACTTATACCAGTAAGAATAATTTGGTGAAGTTTGAACAAAATCGGAGACATCGAATTTTTTCACCTGGAACACTTGAGGAATTTTGCCCATATATATATATATACATATACCTGCACATCGTACACCTGGTTGCAGGGCCGCCGAGAGGGGGGGGGGCGAAGGGGGTAAACCCCCCGGGCCCGGGCTTTCAAAGGGGCCCCGTCATCTAAGTCATCCACAGAAAATTTTTTCCATTTTAATTACATATATAAAAAAAATTTTCACGATCGAAAATGTGTAATATACTAGACAGATTTTAAATTGAAAGTCACTCATTCGATTGTATATGGGCCCGTAACCGCTTAGTCCCAGGCCCAAAATTCTTTTCGCGGGGGCCCGTATGTGGTACCCCCCGGGCCCGAATTTTTTCTTTACGGTCCTGCCTGGTTGCCAAGGCTTTAGCAAGAAAATTACTTAGGCTGAATAGATGAGACAGTATAGGGGCTTAGCTAATCGAATCATTGAAGTAACCTTGATCCGCAACCTTTTCTAACTACGTAATATTTCTTTCTTTCACGCGTTCGCCTAAATCGTCTCCCAGAACCAACTCTGCAAACTTTCAAAGGAGCATATTTAGTAAACCTTGCTGTCCAAGTTTTTGGCAATCGTAGGCGCTATTCCATGAAATTTCATTACATATAATTGGATTGTATTTATATTTTTGCGATTGCGATAAGTAAAGGTGATAAAGTCCAGTACGGCTAGTAAATTACACTTAATGGTAAAGAAGAGGAAATCATGATCAAAGTTACTGGGTAGATTGATTTGATTGTGAAGCAATATATTTAGTAGGTCAGTTTAAAGAACATAACTGAAATAATAATAAATGATATTAATTTTCAAGTCTGATAAGCTTCCTCTCCGATCCAATGATCCATTAAATCAACCTTACGATCGTAAATATAATAAAATAAAAATAATTCTGTTATTTAAATATCATTTATTAAATAGGTTAAAACTAAAATCAACTCAGTTGAACTAGTTACTAATGTGTTCTTTCGATTTCAACCAGCGGAAATTACTTAAAATTAATAAATAAATAACTTAACAACCCTAGAATTTTGTCATCAGTTTTTCTTAAAGGCTCAATTTCGTTTAGTTCTCAGGTTTCTTAAAACCATGGGAATATTTTGTGTCTAACGCGTGCGTAAGTTCTTTTAGCGTCATGCATTTACATATTTATTATGAGAAAATTGGCAAAATGCAATTCGGTATTATATTACGGAAAGGCAGTTGAAAGATTTTAATTTCTTACTCATTTACCTTAAAATGCAACTTCACTTTTATTATGAAAGCAATACCAAAATCTACATAATTGAGTCATAACGCTATGAAATTTTTGTAGGTGAAAATTTAAACAATCATTATTTTGACTGTCCTGTAAGGCTGCGTACGAAATGGTTACAATGTTAAATTTTTATCTGCGGGGAAAAATTCTCCGGGAGGTAGATAATATATCATCGTATTTTCTCTGAAGATATAGAATACATTCTAAAATTTTAATATAACTCCTCGCTATATATTAATTATTGAATTATTCTCTATTATTAGTTAACGTCACATTTATTTTATTTTATTTGAGCTTAATGCAAGCTATTACATAAAAAATACAAAATAACAAAATAAATACTACAAACTAAAATAAACAATAATTCATAACAGATAATGTAAGCTACAATATAAGCTATGATTATGATAACTATAAACTGGGAGGAAGGATAAATTAGGAAAGGCGATCAAGATGGGCGGGATAAAGATATAAGGCTTTGTGAAGGGATGATTTACTCAGATGGAAGTCAAAGGAGGGAAGGTCGTTGACTTTACGAAGCATCCTGGTAATTGGTTCCCGTAGACCGTAGTTCGTGCGATGGCGGTCGAGTCGGAAAAGGGGAGTGGACCTAAGGTTGCGGGGGTTGGTATAGATGGTCTATGGCACCAGCTAGTAGCTGATGAATGAAGAGAACGTCGGAAACATCACGACGTTTACTTAGGGGTTGTAAGTCGATCAGTTTCAGACGGTTCTCATAAGGTGGAAGGTTGAATCTATCTACCCATGGAAGATCACGTAGAGCAAAGCGAATGAACCTACGCTGGACAGATTCAATTCTGTTAATGTGGGTTGTTTGCGTGGGTGACCAAACCTGGCTGGCATACATATTCAAGAAGAGGTCTAACGAAGGAAATATAGAGAGATTTGGAAACATAAGGATTGGAGAACTCTCTCGACCAGCGCTTCACAAACCCTAGTTAATTATGCTATCAATATGGGAACGGAAATTTAGTTCACTATCACAGATTATTCCTAGGTCACACAAAGAGGTAACGATAGGGACTGGTACGTTGGTTAACATGTATATTCTCGGGGTGGAGGTAAGACGCTTGCGGGAATAAGAGATAGACTGGCATTTGGAGACATTGAGCTCAAGAAAGTTTTTCATGCACCATGTGGTGAACGAATCGAGGTCATTTTAGAGAAGAAGAGAGTCGGTTGTGGAGGAGATATGTTTAATTATTTTCATGTCATCAGCATAAATGGAGAGCTCTGAGTATTTTATGACACAATCAACATCATTAATTGTAAGGATGAAAATTAATGGACCGAGGTGGCTGCCCTGAGGGACGCCGGAACGAGCGACAATAGGGTTAGAAATGGGTGAGCTGAAAAGAACATTGTATTGACGGTTCTTGAGGTAGGATTGAATCCAGAAGATGAATCTGGGGAGGAAGTGTAGGCGATCAAGTTTAAACAGGATAACGCTTTGGGAGATCTTGTCAAAGGCTTTACTAAAATCGTTGGCGATAACATCAACATCTTTACCGTTTTCCAGGGCACATAGTGTTTTCGAGACGAATTCGGTAAGGTTGGTGGTTGTAGATCTACCTTTGAGGAAGCCATGCTGGGAGAGGGAGAAAATAGACTTACAGTGGAAGAACATGGAATCATAGACCAATTTTTCGAATAGTTTAGGTATTGATGATAATTTAGCAATGGGTCTGTAGTTGGATACATCGTTCTTGCAGCCTTTTTTAAATATGGGAATAATATAAGAGTTTTTCCATAATTGAGGGAAAACCCCTTGATTGACCGAGTGGCGGAAAAGCAAAGTAAGGGGTTGAACTAGATGCATGGTACACTTTTTCAGAACTATGGCCGGAATGCCGTCAGGACCGGGGTGAAAGTCATCCGCAAGCCCGTTAATACTGGCGGCGATTTGTTCGAGGTCAGGGTCAAAAAATGTAAACGACGTTTGAGTGCATTTGTCCAAGAATGAAAAGTAGCTAAGGTCAGGTTGGAGCGAATTGTCACTGAAATATTTACTGAAGAAGTGTGCAAAGAGGTTGGCGATAACCTGAGGATCTGATGAAGAGGTATTCTCGAGCTTTAGGGTGGAAGGGTAACCATTGGATTTCTTCTTAGAATTAATAAAGCTATAAAAGCACTTGGGGTCGGATATGAGGCTTGTTTCCATCCGTTGGAGGTACTGATGATAGAGGGTATCACAACGTTCAGAAAAAGAGGTGTAAGCAGACAAGTAGGAAGAATAGTCAGACTCAGTCTTGGTCAGAAGAAAAGTTTGCCAACGTTTATTTCTCCTGTTGCGGAGAGAGCGTAATTCTTTGTCGTACCAAATGGGGGATGAGGAGCAGTTTTTACGAGGAAGAAGAGGGATAGATTGTGTAAGGCAAGCGTGTATTTCCGAATAAAACGCCTCTACAGCAGCGTCTATTGGAAGATGTTGAGGGATATTGCCAATGTTGGAGTTGAGAAGCAAGTGATTTAATTTTTCAAAGTCGCCTTTACGAAAATTAAAGGAAAGAGAAGACTCGGAGCTTGAAAGGGCGTGAGGGTGTTCGTAAGAGAAAACGAGGAACAGGGGAGGATGGTGACGATCGAGGCAGGAGAGGAGATGTTCGCTTTCCGCGACAGCCGAGTTAACTGGGTCTGAGGAAAAGATTAAGTCTAACTGTCTGTCCAGAAAGTTTCTGACTCCACTAACTTGAAAGAGACCAGAAACAGAGAGCTGATCCGTAAAAAAGGCTTCTTTGGCGGAAGAGGCGTTTAGGGGGACAAAGTGTGAACAGTCCTCAGACAATGACCATTGAATACGGGGAAGGTTAAAGTCACCCAGTACAATGAATTCATCGGAGGCGTTAGCGTTCTCAAGCAAGGTGTCTAACGTTTTAATTAGGGGTCTTAGGCTTCTATAGGTTGAGAGGGACGAATATAACAACAAAGAATATACAGAATACACTTATTCAGTGTTAATTTGATACATACAAATTCAGATATTGAAGAGTCGGAGGTCTTAAACAGAGTGGCATCATAACGGTTGTGAGCAGCTATGAGAACCCCACGGCCTGGTGGGTCATTGTTGCCTACACAACCGTCAACACGGAAAATGGTATAGTTAGGAGGGAATAGTTCGTTGTCGAGAATTCCTGGTATTAGATTGGTTTCAGTTAAGGCAAAGATATCGTGCGGGAATTTGTGGGAGTTGAGGAAAACATTGGATGTTTTTGTGCGAAGCCCTCTGACGTTCTGGTAATAGACTGACAAGCTGCTGGGGAGAGGTACCTGATCGGAGACCGCAGGTGCATTGGGAGGGTGGTCAGAAGTAGAGAAAGCGGGGGGGTTAGGAACGAAGGTAATTTAAGGAGTCGTTGCAACTTTTTTGGAGATGGCAAATGCGGCGAGAACTGACGTACGCAGCATATTGTTACGTGCGTCGGTACACGCAAAAATCAAACAGGAAGAAAGTGTGATGAATTAGATGTCAAAATTTTAACATTTTATACGGCTTTTTAACCATTTTCTTCGCAGCCTAATTGTTTATTTAATTCCCTACCAACATTTGGAGATGAATGAATTGTGCGACTATAAAAAGAATTTAGATACTGTTTTAGTGCTTTTGTATGGAAATACACATATAATTATAATCAACATCATAAAGGGAATTACTGTAGATATAGTATTCTGAAGACAAAATACACTTTATTTACTTGCCTTACTTTTTATAAAATTGTCACTTATATCTCTTGTGCTTTGCTCTTTATAGATGTCTACCATTGTCAATACAAAAATATAAATACGGGAAGCGAACAGGTGGAAAACTTGTATCACCTATATCTCGGCCGTTTTTCATCGCACGGTGATAAAAAAGATACGATCGTAGAGGGCGCTTCGGGCGCTACAACTTTGCCCCTGAGGACTTTTTGCGCTATCGTTAACCCTTATCCCCGAGGAGGCGGGGGAAACATTTTCGGAGCGCAAATTTTTTTTTCATTGAAATTGACTATTTGCTATGCACTATTAAATATTATATGCATACACACATAATTAGTAATTTGTAACACATAATTATTTGAAAGTGAGTTGTAAGTTGGGAAAGTTCGTAAAAGTACATATAAAATGATTGGGCACGGTTTTTCCTTCACAAGTCAGCTTTTATTTTTATTTTTATACATTAAATGTATTGCAATATAACGTATACATTTTATGTAGACTATTTTCCACCCCACCAGTGAGGTAGAGCCCAAGGCTCATTTTATTTTTTTACGTGGTGTCATCAGTAGGTATAATCCACGACTCTGTCCTCTTTTACTCTGCTGTAGACTTCTTTCTGCGTTGTTATTAGCTCCAGACCTTGTCCATTGCGATTTTGTTTCCATCCCCAATCTTCAGGATCTAATGATCGTCTTTTCCATGTATGTATTTGTAAATATGCGCGCAAACTGTGAAGCAATTGTAAATCTGGTTTTCGAAACAGATTAAGCGAAGCATTTGTAACGCAACTCATCGATAGTTTTTTCATTGCAGTCGTGACCTCCGTATAAAAAAATCATCTCCCCGGCTGAAGCAATGATGTTTCGCGACACATTGTCGGAGTTGAATAACTCGACGGTTTTCAATAAATAGTTCTTTTTTTAAGCACGTTGATTATTTTATTCTTTCCAATTTTGAAAGGATAGCAAGTTGTGTCGCATCCAGTGAAAGCATACATAAATAGCAATACGTTTAATGAGTAAAAATATAAAGAAAAGCTGACTTGTGAAGGAAAAACCGTTCCCAATCATTTTATATGTACTTTTACGAACATTCCCAACTTATCACCCCACTTTCAAATAATTATGTGTTACTAATTACTAATTACGTGTATATGCATGCAATGTTTAATAATGCATAGCAACAAAAAATTTGCGCTCCGAAAATGTTTCCCCCGCCCCCTTGGGGATAAGGGTTAACGATAGCGCAAAAAGTCATCAGGGGCAAAGTTGTAGCGCTCGAAGCGCCCTCTCTGATCGTACCGCCGTACGATGAAAAACGGCCGAGATATAGGCGATACAAGTTTTCCACCTCTTCGCTTCCCCCTCCCCACCCTACCCCACCAGGTGTTTCCAGGGGATCCCAAAACCACATGCAAAAATTCAGCGAGGTAGGTGAACTTGCAATTAAAAGGTAGGTAAATGCTCCCTGACGCCTGGACTACTGTGCGATTGTTGATTTTGCTGGTGGCAACTTTTTTGATTCCTTTGCGTGGTTTTGCGACTCCCTCATAAAATTGGTTTTATCGCCACAGGTTATATTCCACCTGGCTGGCCCCCTGATATTTATGAGCATTTGGCTGTTGCGTCGACCATGCTGCTGATCTCTTGCTTCCAACGGACGACTTTCTGCGATTTCACATGCCTACTATGAGTTGGGAATGCTCCGAGGACGATGATTGTCCAATGTCCACTGTCATTTTTGACTCTGGTAGTTTTTCGGACTTGGTGTTCTCTTCAGACGTGCTTGGCACTCTTGTAAGGCGATTATTTTACTGAAAGCTTGGTGTGACAGTGTAAGTGATTATATTATGATACAACTATCTAGATCGGTGTTTAGTTGGATTAACATCTAGTTTCCGGTGTGCTGCGAAGACGTCCAGCTGCTAAGGAAAAGCTAACCCTTTGGTGTTGCTGCTGAGGAAGAGCCAATGGAGTTTAGATTTTCTTAATCAGAAATTCCGTTCATGTAGAGAAATTTTAATATTTCCTTATCTGCTTGAGTGTTAAACAGTGTTTTGAATTTTCCGTAAATTTCACTCGGGTCAGAGCGTTTTTCGTACATATTTCGTACTTTTGTAAAATTTTATTTTATTTATTGATTTGTACAATCTGTATACAACTTTAGCATTAGTATTCCGATTCCTGTCCTAAATCGCAGATACTCTAGCTGGAATTCCAACTAAATTACGCATAAATTGCATGATTGCAGAAGTTGCATCTTAATTATTTCGACGAAATTCATGCAATTCATTAACAAAATGACCGAATATAACCGTTAATTAATATGTCAACGAATGAAATGCATTTTATGTTAAATGGTCCATTATGTTCAAAAAGACAATAACAGCCTCTGGCATGCAGCAAGCAGTAAACTTGAATGAAAAAAGTCGTCTTGCAACTAGAAATGGTTACAGAAGCCATCAAGAGAGAGAGAAAAAGGCAAAAAAGGAAAATCAAGTTTTGTTTTCATCACGGCACAAACGAGTATAAGTACTTGCCACTCACCTATGCGATCATGCATGCACTTTGCACATTCACTTTTATTACTCAATGGGAACGAGATGCACGGCCGAACTTTCCATGCGCGTATTTCAAGATCATGGAGCCCTGCATAGAAATATGAAGACAACTTCTTGGCATGCTAAGTGTTGTCATTCATAGATACTGTTACAATCTTTCTGCTAAATTGCCTGTTTAGTTTTCATTTTACATCTGTTTTCACATAGGTTTCCTTTGCAAGGTAATTGCCGATATGAGGAGATGAAGATGAAAGTGATTGCAAGCACCTGATCGACTTGTTGTGCCATTGAATTGCGTGCCCATAAATTTATCGCTCCAATTGTGTATTACGTGCAGATCTTATCTTTATAAAGATAAGCCTGTCAAGGCTTAATGGACCCTTCCTTTTATGTATGTTTACCCTAAAATTAATGAAGCAATTTGCAAGTGAATACTATGGTTCGATCGTCTCAGATTAATTTTATAGAAATCGTTAATATTTGTTTAAACCTGCACGAGCAGCCTTGGAATCTGAAGAAGACGACATGATTACTTACTCACTGCTTCACCGGCAAGCATCTTTGACTTTTTTTGTTAATACCTATTATTTTTCCGCATTCATAGTCGGATATGTCAAATTAGAGAATTATACTTTAGATGAGTTCAGTGGAAATTATACTTGACCGAAGCAATGTCAGGTTCATTAAAATGTCGTAAAAAAAACTTGCCACTGTTTATAGCACCATTTCGTGCAAGTTTTAGCGATCTCTTATCGTCATAGGTATTTTAATAGCATTTGTAAGAACAAGAAAATCTACTTTTATATTCTGATCTTGAGTGTACTATTGACGGCATCCCTATATCGCCATCGAACAAAATAATTCAATTTAAGATATCAATACTTGCGGAAGAGAAGCAAACCAAAGTAAATCTTAGCAATTAAATTTTAGTGATTGTATAACAAATGCTTGCAAGTCTGGTTAAGTGTGTGCCTCTAATAAGTTTAATGGGAACACGGTTTAATCACTGTCAATGTTAGTTCAAATTTGTTTGATGGTTGAAAAGTCTTAATAAAGTCTAATTACTGCGAGCAATAAAAAACATTTCCATTAAATACATTACGAGGATAATGTAAATATGGAAATGGAGAAATAAGCTCTGTACGAGGGTGGATTAATAAGTACCTGTGTTAGGAATAAGAAACCAAGTTTCTTACTCATTTGTTCTTATTTTTTAAATTTATCTTTTTTTAGAATCAGACTCATTTCCCAAAGTTCGTGCTGTTGTTGTCTCGATGACAATATTTTCGTTTAAGCTGAATGTTTACCCGCGAGCCACCTTTTTACTTATGTCGCGGAAAACACAGAAGTCGCCAGGGGTGAGTTTAGCCGAGTACAGAACTTGTTTCTTAATCAAATGAAGCCGTGTCTCCTTCAATTTCAGGCTGAATCGTTCTAATGATTCACTCTTGTATCAAAAAAATTCTAAAAAAAATCGCGTCCATCACCTTTCCGGTAGATGTGATTGCGTTTGCCTTTCTTAAAGCAGATTTGCCCGGAAAAGTCGATCGTTTTGACTGTTGCTTGGAATTTTCGATCTATTTTTAACATCGCATCCTGAAAAATACTTGGTTTCGGTGACGTCTCCCTTGGGTAATTCGGACCATTGTCTAATCTCCGCCCAATTCTTCATCTCCTCTCTGGCAACCACTAACCTAAATTCCACCAAAAGATTAGTGTGGCATTATAGAAATGCTGATTGGGCGGGACTTAACAAGTATCTCAGAGAGCTGGATTGGTCCGATTTCTTTTCTGTGAGAGACGTTAACAAATGCACCGATTATATCTTAAACATTGGTTTGGAATGCACCGCTTTATTCCTCATAGCTTCAAGAACATTAAACCAACTAACACCAATTGGTTCAATAATGACTGTTTCGCAGCCATTAAAAATAAGGAAGCATATAAATTGTGCCCTTCAGAGGAATTGAGACGTATCTATAGAGATGCGCGGATATTTGCAATTCAGCAATTAGTCGGGAAAAGTTCAATTTCGACCAGAACATCAGACGGAAGGTTTTTTCTACCCAAAAGGGTAGTAAGGGCTTCTGGTCTCTAGTAAAAACCGTAATGAACAATTTCACCTGTTCGTCAACACCACCACTCATTTATAATGGGAATGTTTTTACTGACTCATTGGACAAGGCCAAACTGTTTGCTGCTAATTTTGCTGCTAATTCATACTTACCACCTTCATCGCAGCCACTTCCATCCGCATCACAATGTACTATTAGGCAAAAGACTCTACACTTTCGCACTCGCGAAGTTTTTAGAGTACATACTTGCAAAACTCGACGTGTCCAAAGCTACTGGGACTGATGGTTTCTCGCCCCTTGTTTTAAAATGCTGCGCCTCTGCTTTGGCTAAACCTCTGCGCAAACTTTTTCACCTGTCATATTCAACAGGAATGTTTCCAAGTGTATGGAAACTTGCTCATGTCCAGCCGATACTTACAAAAGGAGAGGCATGCGACCCCGCTAACGACAGACCAATTGCACTAACCCCGATCATATCTAAAGTTTTTGAATCACTCATCAACTCTCAGTTGTTGAAATACGGTTTCCGCACTGGCCGCTCAACCGGAGACTTACTAACGGCTCTAACGGAACGTTGGAATCATTGTCTTCATAATTTTGGTGAGTCTGAAATCGTCGCTCTTGATATTTCAAAGGCTTCTGATAGAATCTGGCATACTGCCCTTTTAGCCGAACTTCAAACATTTGGTCTGCACCCTACCCTCGTTAAATGGATAGAGAGTTTTTTGTCAGGTCGTTCAATTCGTGAAGTAATTGACGGAGTTACATCTGATTCCTACGAAATAAATGCCGGTGTACCTCAGGGTTCAGTTCTTTCACCAACCTTATTTCTTATTTTTATTAATAATCTCTTATCCCTTACTCTCAATTCTATTCATAGTTTCGCCAAGACAGCACCCTTGATTTCGCGTACTCATTTGATTCTGTAATGAATTTACGTGGAAATGCTACAGAAGCCAATCGGGAACGCATGTTTAGATCATTAAACAACGACATTTCTATGGTCCTTGCTTGGGGCAGAGCAAATCGTGTTACGTTTAAAAAAAAAAAAACTCAATGCTGTTTAATGTCCCTTAAAAAACGCCCGGTTCTCCCCCAACCCATTACAGTCGACGGACTGAATATACCAAATTCGCCCTCCCTAAATATCTTGGGTATCGAGATATCCAGCAATCTTAGCTGGACTGATCATATATTTGCAATCGCTAAAAGTGCGATGAAATGTTTGGGTTTTCTACAGAGATGTAAGAAATATTTCACCCCACCTGACTTAGCGCAGATCTACAAGTCCCACATTAGGCCTAGACTTGAATATAATTCCCCTATTTGGGATGGGGCCAGTCTCACCACACTATCCGCTTTAGACGAAGTCCAGCGTAAAGCTATTAAATTTATTGGCGATCCCTCAATCTCTGAGGGCCTTGACTCTCGGGAGCATCGACGGAATGTCGGTTGTCTTTCACTCTTCTATCGTTATTTCCATGGCCGTTGTTCTAACGAAATTGCTAGCCTGATTCCTTGTAGACACATGGCAACGCGTGATACAAAATCTACAAATCGCTCCCACCCCTATACTCTCCAGGTCAAATTTGGACGTACCGTCAAATTTCGGGAATCTTTTCTAAGCAGAACAACACGAATGTGGAACAGTTTACCATCTTCTGTTTATCCCTCGTCTTATCAGCCTGAAACTTTCAAACGGGGCGTACATCTACACCTCCTTCACCCAACCTCCTAACCCATTTCCCTCATCCTTAATTCCTTTCCTGCCAAGGCTGTGCTTAAGCATCATAGGGCATCCGCTGAGCTTTGGCATCATCATATATATATATAAAAAAAAATCTGGCGTATTAATAAGATTTCATCAACAGCAACGACTCCACGCAAAAATTACTGCGAATTTTGCTTAAAGCGGTTCAAACATTTCTTCAAAATTGACAGTCGTGTCCGCTTGTTGCCCACCGTGAGCAACCGCGGCACCCATCAGGCACACAGATCTCTTACTGCTAACTTATCATATAAAATATTGACACGTTCTTTATTTATTTTTTCATATAAAATCAAAACATGCAATAAAAATAAGGATTACCATTTAAAAAATCAAGCTGGCCTTGAAATGCTAATGATTAACATCTGCAGACATTCGAATGCAAAAGTGAAAGTGGTACACCCTGTATAATGAAAATCAATATATTCAGGACCTATGGTACCTATTGAATTTTGACTTCAATGAAGAAATCAATATCAATACCGATAAATAACATAACGATTCTCTCTTCGATTTTGAAATATTTACATTATAATTTGTTTATCAGTTTATTTATACATAAAATATTATTTTTGAAAGTTTTGTTTGTCTGCCTATCTGTACGAGCCGCTTTATATTGGAAAATACTCAAACTACACCAATGAAGTTTTTATAGCTTACATACATATTATATTTCTGGGACAAACAAAGCGTTTATTTCATCATGATATCTTTAACCGTTCCGGATCAATACTCCGGAGTAGTAAAACTCATTTGAAAATGGACTCAAACAATGGCTTTTTACGCGAGGGTTGTAGATTCGAGTCCCACCCGCGACAACCCATGTTGATTTCTGTATATAAAATTAATGTATGTAGGTACTAACTTCTTTCTACAAAAAGGACAGCTGTGGTACTATATATATATATATATATATATATATATATATATATATATATATATATATATATATATATATATATATATATATATATATATATAGATATATAAAACGGCATCCTCAGGTATATCACAGCTTCGATTGAAGCATTGGAAGTCAACGGAAGACGTGTCACTTCGGATATACCGCCCAAATGCACAAATGTACAGGATGTACGATGGCAGCCGCAGTGCTCACATGACGAAAATCAAATTGAAACATTAAATGATAAAAAATTATCTTTCTAATAAAACCAAATTTATGGTCACTTCTTTAATTTTTGTGTTATATTTAAATTTAAATTCCAGACGCGTTTAGCGAAGCACACGTTTTATTAAATTATCCCCGCGAAACAAAAAAAAATTTATAATATATATGATAAGATGTTTAGGAAAAGTTTTATTAATTATTGTTTGTTTTTCTATTGTTTTCTGTTTCACAATATCACAAAGAGTTATTGTTCTTGGCAGTTTTTGTAATATCTTTTTAAAAATTTCACTAAGGAAACTAATAAAAACTTGTTTAGTTCCAAAATTACACTTTATTTATTTATTTCTTTTTAAACATCAAGACTGTGATGACACAGGTTCGAATTTTTATTTTAAAAAACTAAAGTGTAACACGAATTTTAAAACTGAACGAGTTTTTATTAGTTTCCTTAGTGAAATAGTTAGCAACAAAATAGCGGGATCAGTACACAATCCCGTAAAAAACAATCCCTATGCCAAAGCACCGAAAACAAAATCCCTAGAAATAAAAATCTATAACGACAAAATGTCTAAAACAAAAAAATCCTTAATGACGGAATCTCTAACTAAAGCCTCGTTTCCACCAGAGCGCCTCTTGCGCGTAGCCTGCGTGCTATAGACACACAAAGTTTCTAGACCAGCAGAAGCAGCGTGCGCTTTGCTCTTCTGTTGCTATCCACCAAAGTACCAGCTAACTATACCCTGTTCCAAAAAGATTGGCAGTACACGGTAAATGGCAAGTTATGATGCCAAATTTCTCAAACTCGCCAAAAACCGTGTGCAGCCGTCCTTTCGATCTTTCTTGGTCGAGAAACCGAGAGGCACTCGCACTGATTGTGATAAGAACATTAAGCAGCCAGACGCTTGTGGACGACCGACAATGATTGGCACTCAGTGGTGGGTGTTTTTACACGCGAGTGACTGGAATGGTCGGAAAGAACATTTAGTGTATATCTTTTAGTAGTAGGTTTATAAAAATGCTTGAATTTACTTATTATAAATTGTTTTGAATTATTTTATTTATTTTTGGTTCAATGTTGGACAGCTTTTAATAAAAAAAAGCCCTAATGAATGGTTCTGGGTTCATCGAGAAACTTTTTATATTCCCTTGTAGACGAGGAAAAATCAGAAAATGTTCTGAGTTGAAATCGTGGCAACAGCGTGCTGAGGAAGCGGGATAGAGCATAGGAAAATGATGGGCAAATAAAGCAGACATCAATAGTCCATAAGAACGTGTACTGCCAATCTTTTTGGAACAGATTATAGAGCGCGGACAAAGAAGCAAGGCGCTATTCAGGCGCTACCATTGGTGTAGACGGAAAATCTACTCGTACGCAGCGCTCAAGGTGCACGTTTATGAGCTTTTTGCTTCCCATTTAAGATGGGAAGCCAGATCCAGAACGCGAACAACTAACTATTCATGAAAAAACTTCGTTCTTGGTTTTTTAATGAGTGCGTAAAAACAATTATTTTTAATGATGGATTGAAAAAAATGAGCACTAGTCTACAAAATTTTGAAAATTTTGTGCCACTGGACAATGAATAGTTGTTTCCGAAGTAACTTTTCCCGTTTAAATCGAATCCGGGCTCAGAATTGTTCTAACACGCCAGGTTTTTGAGATATTCTAACCTAGAAGTTTTTTCTTTAAAAAAAACCGTGCATGGGATCTTATAGTACAAGTCTTCTTCTTACAAATGCTATTGAGTTTGCTCAAATATGTTTTCTTTTCGCCTTTTTGAAATTTTCGTGTTCATGAATTTATCGGTGTACGAAAACTTATTGGTCCCTTTTCAATACAATAAAATTAAATAAATAATAAAATTTTAAAATGTGATATCTCAGCGAGAAAAAAGATATTTGAAAAAAAAAAATTTTGAAAAAAAAAATTTATAGTGCTACATAACCTCAAACATGACAAAAAACAGTGTTTTTTGCACTTTTAGGTTACAATATCTCAAAAACCTGACGTGATAGAACAATTCTGAGCCCGGATTCGGTTTCAGCGGGAAAAGTTACTTCGGAAACAACTATTAATTGTCCAGGGGTAAAATCTTGTAGAGTAGTGTTGTCAGTTTAATTGAAGATATTGAATTGCGTAAAATAATATAGGACGTTTCCCATTCAGTATATTTGTAAAAAGAAAGATGTTTATTCTGAAATCGGAAAATATTTATCGAATTTCGAAAGTCACTTGATTTGTCGATTTTTAAATCCTGCAGTAATGGTTCACCTACACTTTTATTTCGACTTTTTAAATATGGACGAACCCAACCGCGTGGTGGTCTTCTTTTCTTTAATTTACACTGCCACATAAACTTCACGTTGGGACGACATGTTTTCAACTAAATAATGCCATTATGGAAGCAAATGCTGCACGCGCAGCATCCATAGTGGCACTGATTTGCTCGCAGCTCCAATATTGGTGGATACTTTGGGATGCAATGATCTCGGCAAGCTTGTGAGATGCAGGAGAACAACACGTTGTTAAGTATCCACTAAGCGCGCGCAGCTTGTATGCTACTGACGTTCTTTGGTGGAAACGAGGCTTTAAAAAAAGAAAAACTATAAAAAAATCCTAAAAATGCATAAATTGAAAGGGATCCACAGAAAATACAATTTCAAAATAAATTCGTACTTAACGCAATTCATTTAGAAAATGTCAAATCCGATTTATCATGTCTCTCATCGCATATCTTTTCATTTTTTATTTTTATATTCAAGACGAATTTTAATTTTCTCTCCAGTAATAATGCAATTTAACCGGTTTTTACAGATATTTGCTATTGCCTAGATTACAACTATTGTGCCAAAATCAGAATTACTTTGCAAGGAAAATATATGCCAAAAATTGTAGCTCAAAAGCAGAAAATAAAAAGAGTCAGAAAAATGAATTAAATTTCGGAACTAAAATATGTGGATGAAATTAGTATACAAGACGAAATACGAGTTGTAGATGGAGATGATTCAAAAACGTACAACACTTTTTCGATGGTAATATGTAATAACTAGTAATCGTTCTGTGATTATATTATTTATGAATTTTATAAAAGAAATATTTTGAATTTAATCCGCGCGCGCAGATTCCTTTTTCATCAGTAAAATTTTTTTCAAACTGCAACTCATAGTGTATTTTGAATAAACAGAAAGTAAGGATGCGACTATGAAGAAACACAAGCAACATTGGAAAAGTTTTAACGAAATTACACTTTTGTCATAGCAACGACGCCATAACGTAGGCACTTGCAGAGGTTCCGCTTTCAACATGGCTCTCAACAGGAAGAGAACGTATGTATATCGGTGTCGATAGAGGGCGCCGCAGCCAAGATTCTTAGTAATTATCTGCATGCATAGTAATTAATTCATAAAAATTTTAATTAATAAATAATAAACAGATAACATATTTAATATAAAAGATTATTGCAGAAAAATCTTAAAAATTTTTTTATTACTCTCTTGCTTTTGCCTTTCCCATTAACATATTGTAAAATGTTCTTTATTCTTCCCCATAATTATTGTTACCAGGCTGTGTTCGTCTTCCTCAGTGGTAATCATTTAAAAACAACTATCTTTCTTGATTTATGGATTTACGATTCGAAAAGAAGATTAGTGTTTTTAATTATTACTTCCATACATTGCTTGGTACATGCCCAACAATTTCAGAGCTGTCTGAAGCTTTTGTCCCATTCTAGTAAGGCAGCATCTATTTACCACCCTCAAATTGCCGTATAATTTTCGTGTATACGGAAAGTACACGGAAATACACGTAAAGTAAACGGAAATGCACGGAAAGTACACGGAAATTCACGGAAATAACTCGGAAGTACACGGAATGTACACAGAAATACACGGAAAGTACACGAAAAGTCGACGGAAATTACACGGAAGTACACGTTATGTAGAAGTACAAATTTCAGGAAGTGTGTATTAGCATCGGCCGTGTCCGTGTACACGTTCCGTCAAATTTTTATTAGACTTTCTGGGAGGAAGAGGTGTATTAATAAGGCTTTTAGTTGCGTTACTAACAGCCAGATTTGTATCTAGAATAGCCTGTGAAAAACTATTACCAGTAATATGAATATGGAAGTGACTATTTGCACTTATTGTGTACTTACGTGTACTTCCGTGTAGTCCGTGGAAATGTTGCGTGTACACGGACACGGCCGATGCGAATAAACACTTCCTGAAATGTGTACTTGTACTTTCCGAGTACTCTCCGTGTACTTATCGTGTACTTTCCGCGTACTTCCGTATACTTTTCGTGTATTTCCGTGTACTTTCCGAATACACTGAAATTACACGGCAATTTGGGGGTGGTATATAGATACTGCCTTATAGTAAGTGAAAATAATTTTTTTTGTTCCCTAGGCAAAATAAAAGTATTTCGTACACTTCTGCTTTTAACTTAAGATCACTTTTCTTTGAAATAACATGAAACAACTTCCTCATGAAATTTACATCACATTGGCAGCAGTTGTGAGTTTTTTTGTGGCCTTCAAATTATGCGCTAGGTTTCGAAAATTTAAATGAACGTCTACCGTTATAATTGTATTCATCACATAAATATTATCGGCCTTAACGTTACGCTAAGTTTGCTTGTTAAATTTTGTTACAATTTTCTGAACCCCGACCATAAAATCATGTCATAGTAGTAAGATTCCATCTCTTTAAATTAAGATAATGTTAATCACGACTGAACCCATTTCATTTATAATACTTAGCCGAATTCTAGAAATTTCAGCCACTTAGTTCTAACAAAATATTTACATATTTTTTATTTAAATCGAATTTCTCTCCTCCAAAAAGGATACAATCAAAATAAAGAAGACATTTCTCATCATTTACTGCCACGGTTTTTAATTAAACTGTTGGACAGTTCTAGAGATTTGTTCGTCTGCTTTACTAATTGCAAATAGCTAATTCAGTAATACACAAGTCTTTTTCGAAGCCTTAGGGATTATCTGAAATTACATATTTTCAAAAATATGCGAGAATACTTTCAAGTCTAAAAACGAGAAAATGGCGAAGTTATTAGCGGCGAATAGTACACCTGCTGACATAGGACCAATAACGGAGGAAGAACGTCTTATCGGGTCGGAATTGACTAAGTTTGGTAAATATTACAATAAAAATTTTTCATACGATGCGACGCATACTACGCTTTACAGGATACATTTTGCCCAAAATTCCGTTAAAGGTTTATCTCGAAACGACTTTTTTCAACCTGTTCGGATTCGTAACTGCCACAATTATTCTGTTTTAAATTTGTAAAGAAGACATTTTTTTTACCCGGAGTGGCTACCATTACACTAAGCGGGTTTTTTTGTTTTGTTTTCTTAAATTAGTATTCTTTCGACCCTTGCAAATATAAGTAAAATGTATGCCAAAAGTTTAGTAAAATTGCTTTTAAACGCTACGCATAGCGAAAACTATAGTTGTATAGATTAAAACAATGTTTGGATTATTTTTCCGACCAACCATCCTCGAAGAAGCGCTTCTGCACTTGGACCACTATTTTCGCAGATTATATAACTTTGTTCAACAAATTTTTTTAATAAAAATTCATATAGTGTAAGTTTAATGTATGCTTAATAACACAACTTTTTTTAATGTTAGTCTGTAACACTTCCAGAGTAGATATCTACAAAAGTATTTCAATAAATTAAAATTCACTTAAAAATCACGACACACAAATAGGTATTTGTTTAAGTTCACTAATTAATTCACTTAAAAAAATGTTTGAATCGAATTTAACTAAATTGAATAAACAATTAAATATACAATTATTCAATGGCCATAAAAATAAATCGCATTCACAATTTGAATGCCCCTACTTAATGGTCTGTAAATGTTGCAGATCCAGTGCTGCTTAAGGGCTTGTTAATGAGTGCGATTCGTTGCATACAACTGTATTCTTATTGGCTAAGGTCATATGACTGTCACTTGACATGCTGTCTTTTTCTTGTGTTGTTGCGACGAAAAAATAATCCCAGCAATGCGCTCGATTTAGTGCGACTGTTTTCGATTATTGAATATAACCACACTTATTGGTTCTTACATCTTCGGAAAGTGACGCTAACACATCCATCGAAATCTGGAAGATTTGGATTCGGATATTTTGAATACAATATTTCCAAGTGTATGGAAA
Source organism: Leptarthrus brevirostris (assembly GCA_964036015.1). Lineage (NCBI taxonomy): Eukaryota > Metazoa > Arthropoda > Insecta > Diptera > Asilidae > Leptarthrus > Leptarthrus brevirostris. The sequence continues at coordinate 67,162,141 of OZ038373.1, read as the reverse complement.
CTTGCTCATGTCCAGCCGATACTTAAAAAAGGAGAGGCATGCGACCCCTCTAACTACAGACCAATTGCACTAACCTCGATCATATCCAAAGTTTTTGAATCACTCATCAACTCTCAGTTGTTGAAATATCTTGAAAATAACCATCTTATCAACGATTGCCAGTACGGTTTCCGCGCTGGCCGCTCAACCGGAGACTTACTAACGGCTCTAACGGAGCATTGGAATCATTGTCTCCATAATTTCGGTGAGTCCGAAATCGTCGCTCTTGATATTTCAAAGGCTTTTGATAGAGTCTGGCATGCTGCCCTTTTAGCCAAACTTCAAACATTTGGTCTGCACCCTACCCTCGTTAAATGGATTGAGAGCTTTTTGTCAGGCCGTTCAATCCGTGTAGTAATTGACGGAGTTACATCTGATTCCTACGAAATAAATGCCGGTGTACCTCAGGGTTCAGTTCTTTCACCAACCTTATTTCTTCTTTTTATTAATGATCTCTTATCCCTTACTCTCAATCCTATTCATAGTTTTGCCGACGACAGCACCCTTGATTTCGCATACTCATTTGATTCTGTAATGAATTCACGTGGGAATGCTACAGAAGTCAATCGGGAACGCATGTTTAGATCATTAAACAAAGACATTTCTATGATCCTCGCTTGGGGCAGAGCAAATCGTGTTACGTTTAATGCATCCAAAACTCAATGCTGTGTAATGTACCTTAAAAAACGCCCAGTTCACCCCCAACCCATTTCAGTCGACGGAGTGAATATACCCAATTCACCCTCCCTAAAGATCTTGGGTATTGAGATATCCAGCAATTAGCTGGACTGATCATATATTTGCAATCGCTAAAAGTGCGATGAAATGTTTGGGTTTTCTACAGAGATGTAAGAAATATTTCACCCCACCCGACTTAGCGTTGATCTACAAGTCCCACATTAGGCCTAGACTTGAATATAATTCCCATATTTGGGCAGGGGCAGGACACACCGCGTTGTCCGCGTTAGACAAAGTTCAGCGTAAGGCTGTTAAACTTATTGGCGATTCCTCAATCTCTGAGGGCCTTGACTCTCTGGAGCATCGACGGAATGTCGGTTGTCTCTCACTTTTTTATCGCTATTTCCATGGCCATTGTTCTAACGAAATTGCTAGCCTGATTCCTTGTAGACTCATTACAACGCGCGATACAAGATCTACAAGTCGCTCCCACCCCTATACTCTCCGGGTCAAATTTGGACGTACCGTCAAATTTCGGGAATCTTTTCTTAGCAGAACAACACGAATGTGGAACAGTTTACCATCTTCTGTTTTTCCCTTGTCTTATGAGCCTGAAACTTTCAAACGAGGCGTACATCGACACCTCCTTCACTCAACCTCCTAACCCATTTCCCCTAACCTTAATTCCTTTCCTGCCAAGGCTGTGCTTTAGCATCTTAGGGCATCCCCTGAGCTTTGGCAACATCATATATAAAAAAAAAAAAAAACAATCAGGCCCGTAGCCAGAAATTTTGTTCAAGGAGGGCTAAGGTGATTTTTACTCGAAATTAATTCAGCAAGTTGAAAAATTTAAGTTTTTAATATTTATACACTAATAATTAAACATGTTCTTTATCAAAAGAATCAATCATCAATCATTGAAATAATTTAACGAGATTTTTCATAATGTATAATTTAAACAATAAATCCATTATACATGTATCATAACGCATCAAATCACGAATTCACAAGTTCAGACGTCCAGATTTCGTCGCTGCCACGATATCAAGGACCTTGTCCACTTTGTAGTCCCAATGCATGTATGGCAAGTGCCCTCAGTATTTCGTCGATCATAACCCTGCGCAAGAACGTCTTGATTCCTTTCAAAGTCAAGAAAGATCTTTCTACGCTTGCAGTCGTAACTGACAACGTAGCAAGAATTGAGAGAAGATGTTTAATAGTTGGAAAATAGGCTGCATCACATTTTTCCAACACCTCCAGAACGTCTGTCTTTTTCCAACAATGCAACTCGTTTATACCACAACTTGTACTCGGTCTTTACCGCGGAAAGTGACACTCGATCAGCAAAATATAAAGAAAGATTCTCCAAATCCTCCGCTTTTTCATACTCAGCGTATCCAGGAAGAAGTATTTGAAAACTCCGTAAAACCCGTGCATTCAGAATGAATTTCTCTGATAAATTTAGAATCAGTGTCGATGCCAGTGAGATGTATTAAAATGGAGTGACTTATAAGCTTTCTCATATGGGCACACTTTTACTTTCAATGGAGGAAAACCATTTTTAATTTCCAATGTTTACTGTGAATTTGCAGCTGTTGCGAGCAGAATAAAATAACCAAATATATACGAAATGACATATTTAATTTTAATCTGTTGTATTGTTGTAAGGAAAATGTAAGAATCATTGGAATTACTAATATAAACATTACAGAAAAAGGTTCTTCTAATCTGCAAAATGCTTACCCAGAAAGTGATATAAAATGATTGTGAATATTGTCATCTATTTCTAACGCCAGCATTTAATAGGCGACATGACGTTGGCAATTAAGAAAACAATGTTGAAAAAAAAAGAAAGGGAACCCAGAAAGGGACAGAAAAGTGATAACATTTTCTTGAAGAAATTTCAGAGCACCAATCACTCCAGTATTATATATCTCGATGCATGGAATAAAGACTGAAACCCTGTAGTATGCTTCGACACAATCAGTTTGATATTTTCCACGGGCGGTTTTCTTCGACGTGATTCTAGGAACTTTGAGTTGCCTTTTAAACAAATCTTCTGCAGGCTTTTCAGCCGCTGTAAAAATGTCCTTGAAAATTTGTTCGGCATTTTTTCGTTCATCTTTGACTGTATTCACCACCGGTTCTGCATGATGACAAATTACGGGACTGAGCGGGATAATATAGAATTTAATTACGTCTTGCAAAAAAATACTTGTGAAAATCAGTATTGTTTTACTATTTTTCTAAAAATATCCTTTTTTGCAATGTGCTAGATTTTTGAAATTTTTCAGAATTTCGGGGAGGGTTTCAGCCCCCTCAGCCGTAGCCAGGGAGGAATACAATATAACTTCAAAAACACTTATTATGAGCAAAGTCAAATATATATAACAAATTTCCATTTGTGAACGTTACGTGCGATGAAAATGTATCGCAAACTGAAACAAAAATATTGAAAAAGTGAGATCACACGAAAATATCGCACGGTATCGTATCGCGCCCATGAGCAAACCCTAAAATTTCAACGCATTTCTTCTTGAAAAAAAAAAAGAAAAGGAAAACAAAACAAAATCCAAAATTATACGATTAGATACATTACCAAGTTGGCTGGCCCACTGAGATGTATTAAAATGGACTGCCTTATAAGCTATCTCATACGGGTACAATTTGACTTTTAGTGGAGGAAAACCATTTTTAATTTCCAATGTTTACTGTGAATTTCCAGCTGTTGCGAGCAGAATAAAATAACCAAATACATATACATATACGAAATGAAATGTTTAATTTTAATCTTTTATATTGTTGTAAGGAAAATGTAAAAATCATTGGAATTACTGAAATAAAATTTACAAGAAAAGGTTGTTCTAATCTGCAAAATGCTTACCCCAGGCTGTGAATTAACTAAGTTTGACGTGAACTAAGAATGAATTTTTCTGCCAAGTTATGAATTTTGATCGTGGCATACAAAATTTTTGTGGAAATATTTACAGATTTGCAAATGTTGAAATTTTAAAATTGCATGGTTTCGAGATGCTTGATGGGGCCTGGCCCCGGTAGTCCTAGTAAACGAACCGCTCCTGCTCTATTTTAAACTGTACTTTTCTTATATGTAGTTGGAAAGCAGTCCGAAACCTGTTTTTAGTACCTTAAATCTTAAGTTAATTTACCAACTTAATATTACAATTAATTGTTTGAAATAATAGAAATAATTAATAGTTTGAAATAAAACCTTTTAAGAACAAAAGAAGTAGAATACAACATGAATTTAAAGTTTACATACTTCTTATGATTTTGTTTGTTTTATTTGATCACATTTGTGTGGTAAAAAGCGTGATAAAAGTGTACGGAAAAAACAAGATACACTGTCACATTGCACTAGGAAATGTTTTATGAAAAGTAAAGAGATTTTCAAATAAGTACCCTAAGTTCAAAGAAGTTCATCGGCACAAAAACGTTTTAACCGCAAGAAGTCCAATTAGCATTTGCTTGTTAAAAATAGAATTTTTTGGCAACATGACAAACAAATTCGTATTTCTGTGAATCGAAATACTTTGGAGAAGTCAATTAATGCAATAACATTAACGACGGCACTAAAATATGCACAAATTTATTAATTTGCTTATTTTGTATGCACACACATTTGAAAACAATCAAGGAAAGCTATATGAACAAATCTACGTTTTGGTGGTCAGATTTTTCAAAGACCAAATTTTGTTTGAACTGACATCTTCTTGTAAAATTTTGCGGTTAGAAACGTAGATTACAAAAATCTATAGAGTACCTACGTAATACTTTTCTGTCGAAAGTAAAGAAGAAAAATGGGTAATCAAATATTGTATTTAGATATAACTGTTTACAAATTTGCCACTTTAATTTAGACGAGAACGTCTGAAGAATTATAATAACCTTTAGTTTACCTACAGAACCACTGAGCAATCAAATGCAAATCACACCAGAATGTGTCACTTTGTCTAAAACCACGTGTTCTTAAATAATCAATATCTTCGCTCTCTCGAAATTCTACTTATTTCTAACTGAAGGGGGCTTTGCCCTCACCAATTCTCTCCTGAAAGAATTACGAAGTCACTTATCGATTGGATGTGAATTGAGAAAATTTGGCGTAATAGAGCAATATGTGGACGTCACTACCAAAGTCAGCTAGTTTTGCCTAGAAAAAAAGTATAATAGTTTCGTTGAACTTAAATTAAGTAAACCATTTTAAATGAAATTCGCTCATCTTAGTCACGCAAAAAACCATACAGAGACAATTGCGAACATTATGACAAATGAACTGATGGATATTTTTAAATCTTAGACAATCTCAATGGAAATTCCAATTCAATTTAATTTATTAACGCAAATTAGAATAAATAAAACTTTAGTCTGTCACAGCTTTAAGGCGAAGTATTTTTATTAACACGACCAAAGGACAAACCTATAAACATTAATGCTCTTGAACTTACATTTCGTGTTTGGAGTTGATTATACCAAACTAAATAATTGTAAGGCACAAGTTGAAAAATTTCAACTGAATCGAGTCGGATCGAATATACACATAATACGTCACCTTATTTTTGTATTTAAGCATAACTATAACCGCGGTAGTCATATTTGGTAAGAATTTTTTTTATTTTAGGAAATGCTTATGACATTAAGCGGCAAACATAATGCTGACTTTTCAAACCTTCAACTTGGCCGACTCTTGATAGTTCGTATGGAAGACATAAAAAGAAGTTTTTGGTACATTAGATACACAAGGAAACCCTTACATACTAGGTGTTGTGCATATTAGCGTACGGGGAAATGGCACATCAATTCCATGTGGAAATTCTGTATATTTTCCACCGACTTTACACGTGACTGAATTTCTGCTGGTAATCGTAGAAAATATCTTTTCTTTTAACTTGGAGTGTAACGAAATTGCGTCCATTTTGAAATTTTCGAAAAGGGAAAAATAAGGGTACATTTTCCACGGTGACTGATTTTCTGCCGGGTTTAAGATACTGACTTTCACATGGAATAGAAAAGATTAGAAATGTGTTTTAATTATAAGAAAGAGCACGCTTGCGATATTCGCGTATTTCAAAGGTATCTTCGAGAAAAATTAAAGGGAGCGGCATAAAATCCCGAAAACGCAAGATTCCAAATTATGTAAAAATCACCTCAATTTTATCAATCCTAAAATTCATAAAATCATAACTAAGGAAAATGAATGTTTTTATAGAAAATTTCCACCCGATTCGATGACAACGACTGCAAGAAGGGTCGAGCCGGTGGGGTTCGAACCTGGTGGAATGCCTTTCAAAAAATTTGAAATTATTCATTACACGTTATCGCTTACTCGACCAACCGACGTCTTGGTAGATATATGAATAAACTAAAATTCGTTAAGTTTAATGTTTTATCCGGAAAAGTAATCTAAGTCAAACCCGTTTTAGGATTTTGTAGCAACAAGGAACTGTTGCAGATGTGCGAAAATTATTGGAATAATTGGAAATTTTTTGAAAGGAAATGTTTTTGTAAATATAATTGTTACCGGAAAATATCATTATACATGGCCTTTCTGTAAGAGATGCAATGCGTATTATGATGTTTTCTACATCTTTTTTACAAGAATATTTTATTTCGTTATCACTGTGCCAAATTTTAGTAAACGTCTCTATGAGGCCGGCACTCCTTATTACGATGGACAACAGGTGGAGTTTTAAATAGTTTTGTTTTTGGATTTTGTGACAAATTCACTCGGGTCAATGGTTTTTCTTTTAGTGTATTTGAATAATAAAATAAAAATTATAACAAACTTTTTGATTATTTTGATTTTATGATAAATAACTCTACGTGCAACACGCTCTTAACTAAATTGTTTATTCTTATATACGGGTATGCATCCTAAACTTTTCTGAACAGGACTTTCAGTATAATCAGTATAAATCAAATCTTAATTTTCCATACAAACTTATGTTCAATAACACTACCCTACAAGATTTTGCCCCTGGACAATGAATAGTTGGTTCTGTAGTAATTTTTTCCGCTGAAACCATATCCGGGCTCGGAATTGCTCTATAACGTCAGGTTTTTGAGATATTCTAACCTAAAAGTGCAAAAAACAACTTTTTTTGACATATTTGAGGTTATGTAACACTGCGATTTTTTTTTATTATTTATTTAATTTTATTGTATTAAAAAGTGACCAAGTTTTCGTATACCGAGAAATTCATGAACATGAAAATTTAAAAATGCGATACATCGGCGAAAAAAAATATATTTTTTTTTTTATATATATGATGTTGCCAAAGCTCAGGGGATGCCCTATAATGCTAAAGCACAGCCTTGGCAGGAAAGGAATTAAGATTGGTGGAAATGGGTTAGGAGGTTGAGTGAAGGAGGTGTCGATGTACGCCCCGTTTGAAAGTTTCAGGCTCATAAGACGAGGGGAAAACAGAAGATGGTAAACTGTTCCACATTCGTGTTGTTCTGCTAAGAAAAGATTCCCGAAATTTGACGGTACGTCCAAATTTGACCCGGAGAGTATAGGGGTGGCAGCGACTTGTAGATCTTGTATCGCGCGTTGTAATGAGTCTACAAGGAATCAGGCTAGCAATTTCGTTAGAACAATGGCCATGGAAATAGCGATAAAAAAGTGAGAGACAACCTACATTCCGTCGATGCTCCAGAGAGTCAAGGCCCTCAGAGATTGAGGAATCGCCAATAAGTTTAACAGCCTTACGCTGAATTTTGTCTAACGCGGACAATGCGGTGTATGAGTAAACTCAAAGAAAGACCTGTACTATCAGATCACACACATAGTTTTTTGAAAAAAATCGCAGCACTACATAACCTCAAATATATTAAAAGACAGTGTTTTTTGCACATTTAGGTTAGAATATCTCAAAAACCTGACGTGATATAAAAGTTCTGAGCCCGGATTCGTTTTCAGCGGGCAAAATTACCTCGGAAACAACTATTCATTGTCCAGGGCATAAAATTGTAAAAATTTTGTAAACTAGTATTTGTCCGGGAGCCCAGAGAGTTTACGGCATATTCATTTTAAGCTTATTTAATTAAAGTAATTTAAATCTTTATAATATTTCTTAATAACTTATATAAATTTAATATTATACATAGAAACACGTAATTTATTATCCAATCAGAAATGTATATGAGTACACATACATTTATACTTATAGATAGGCATATCCATATAAGCGCGCCTCCCCGAGGCCCCGCCCACGATTCAGTCCTGGTTACGGCCGTGGCATAAGGCAAAGCAGAACAGAAATATTTTATGCGGAATTTATGAAAAATTATTACTATTCACAGGGATGGCTATGGACCCGTGCATATATGTTAAAAGTATGTCGAAGTTTAATTTATACACCAATGTATACATATCCCTAAATTCAACTAAGTGGAAAAACACTGCAACTCATAAAATTGCAAGTGTTGTAATTGCTTTTTTTAAATGCAAATGCCAAAGCCAAAGAAAAGGAATTAAGGGTGAGGGAAATGGGCTAAGAGGTTTAGTGAAGGAGGGGTCGATGTACGGTTCCTTTGAAAGTTTCGGGCTCATAAGATGAGGAAAAACAGAAGTTATTGCACATTCATGTTATGTTCATGTTCATTTTATCTGGACGGTATAGTGTTGGGAGTGCTACGAAGCTCTTGTATCGCGCGTTGTTGTGTGTCTACAAGCAGGGCCGCCGATAGGTGGGGGCTTTCAAAAGGGGCCCCGTCATCTAAGTCTTCAACCGAAAATTTTTTCCATTTTAATTATATATATAAAAAAATGTTTCACGATCGAATAAGTGTAATATACTAGACAGATTTTAAATTGAAAGTCCCTCATTAGACTGTATATGGGCCCGTAAACGCTTTTACCCGGGACCGAAATTCCTTTCGCGGGGGCCCGTATGTAGTACCCCCCGGGCCCGAATTTTGTCTCTACGGGCCTGTCTACAAGGACTAGTAATTTCGTTAAAACAATGGCCGCGGAAATAGTGATAGAAGAGTGAGAGAAAACCGACCCTCCGTCGATGCGCCAGAGAGCTAATGCTCTCAATGATAGCGGGATCGCCAATAAGTATTAATTATAAAATTTTTTTGAACTTGGCTGGACGATGCGGTATGGTAAGCATACCAAATGCGTGAAGTTTTTCTAAAAGGGCAGCATGCCAGATTCTAACAAAAGCTTTTGAAATATAAATAGCAATGATTTCTGACTCGTCATAATTATGGAGACAATGATTCGAGCCCTTTGATAGCCTTCGATTGAATGACCAGTGCGGAAACGAAGTAAGTTCAATTGGTCTGTAGTTACAGGAGTCACATTAATATAGTATGATATGAATAAACGAAAATGTTGAAATAAGAATTATAAATTATATACACCCCATTTAAATGATTCGAAAAACATGTTAAATTGGAAAAAATACCGCGACTGTTTTTACTTATTTTTATGATCAGATGTATAATACCGGAAAAGATGCAAGGATTATCTGGACCGAAATTGTTGGCACAGGTATGATTTTTTTATAGGATGTGGCCAAAGCCTAGGGGATAACCATTTGATGCGTTAGCATAGCCTTGGCAGGAATGAACCTAGGGTAAGGGGAGAGAGGAAGCTTGAATGTCTTGTTTTTGCATTGCTGCAAGCTAGACAACAGCCCAGAGACGGAGTGAATTTTTTAATTAAATTTTAAAATCTCACAACATTTTGGGGTATCGGTCGTATAGGTTGCATAATTCACAAAAACATAGATTTAAAAAAAAACAGCAGTTTAAGGGTTAATTGAATAAAACTGAACCAATTTAAGTTTTTAATGCTTTCTTCAAATACTGAAAAGCGAAAATTCATTTTGGAAACCCATTGTGCATGAATAAGGCTCGTATCTTCTTTCGGACCAAGAACACTATATTTTCCAAAGAGTTGTAGTTTCGAAGTATCTTATTCAATGAAATAAAAGGAAAAATAAGTAAACGTGATTATGCCTTAGGTACATTGATCAAAGTTAATGCAAGTTAAGAAGCGGACGATTTGTGAAGTGACGTGTTTTGTATAAAGCATAACTTTTTTTTGGAAGAACAGGTACTTTTCACGAAGTTTTGCGTTGAATGTCTTTTTGCCTTTTGTTTTCAACATTTTCGATTGTTTTAAATAATAAATGAAATCAAATCGAAGTGACGCACCAGAACATATTTGTGAAATTAATAGAATGAATAGTGACAATAATCAATCATGTGTATTTATATTCGCCACGTGTTGTCATATCGTTCTCTCTGATATAGATTGATAGAATTAAATTTCACAAGCAGACGCAGATTGATAGATGTAAATTTCGAGGCGTTAAAAATCTTCTGCGAAAAGAATTATAGATACGAGCGTTATAAATAACGTTCATGTTTGATCAGCATTGGGGTTATTGCGCGACCTCTATACCTATTCAGATTAAGACCTTCAGAAACAAAATATTGAAATTAATGTTAAAATTTCCTACAGCTTTTTTCTATAAACTCAACATAAGCGTTAAAATCAGTAAAATAAACGAGAATTTATTGCAAACATTCAGGTAGTCCTAATCAGGAACCTATAGTTTACAAAAAAAACTCTCCTTTCTTCTTTAAGCCTTCCGAATTTACACTAGATAATACGCTTTTTCTTAAGAATCAGTTTATTAATAAATGAAAAAGAAAACACAGAAGACAAAAGAAAGTCAAAATAATAAATAACTAATTTTCCTGCAGCAATTTATTACCATCTAATTAGAAAATAGTTTAAGAATTGTCTAGAATTGCCTAAGGATTTTTGCCTTTCGTACGAATATTTGAACAATCAGCTGAAAATATTCTCTAAAGTAATTCTTGAATAGTATTCTAGAAATGACCTAATGTGTGCGCTGGAGACAAGTAAGCGGACTTCAAGTTCGAGTTCGAGAGCAGTTACAAAACACAAGCCATCGATTAAATCTAGCCCTGTAAAAAGGACACAGATGGAGGATGGAGTCGTGAACGAAAAATATGAAAACTCGTCTACACTATGGGTTTGTTTGATGAAAAATCGGGACTCAAGTTCTGCAACAGTAGCGGAGTAAACTATTATTGCTGCTTATTTCTCTGGGCTTGAGTTCAACGAAGAGGTTAGAGTAATGGTCTGCCCTTTATGACAATTTATCGGTTGTGTGTTATTCTGAGTTGTTATTGTTAATTCTAAATTTTTTGGTCAATATTTTTATTATATAGCCAAAGCCTAGGGGATAACCCTATGATGCGTTAACAGGGTTAAGTCTGGAAGGGAATTAGAGTGAGGGGAAGGCGAGAAATTTAATGTCTTGATTTTGCATTGCTGCAACCTAGACAATTAGATAGAATAAAGACGGAGAGGATTGTTTTTATTTATTGCAATTGTAAATTAAAAACACACATTCATTTGCACAATTATTACGTACTTTAAATGAGATTCTTATAATTTCTTTAAAAAATTCAATCGTTCAGCTATCAAAATAAATGTCAAACAATTGTTAAAACGTTACTTCTCACAGCCTACCCTAGATACAAGCTCAGAAGCTGACATTTAACGCTGAGCATTGGAGGTGTAAGCAAACCAAAACTTGCCACAGTAGACATCAGGAAAAGTTTGAGGAATTGTACTTTCTCGTAGTATTTCTCCCAATATATTTAAGTCTTAAGTTTTATTTTACTTGAGGTTAACCTACAAATGTTCTGAACATGTGAACACGATGAAAAGTGTCTTTCTTATACAATTTCCATGTGTTTTAAAGGAAAAACTCTCTTGTGCTCGTTTTGTTGAAGTATTGAGCTTAAAATGCGTTAATGACATCAGCGTTTATCTTTGGTTTAGGTTACGAGAGTGTGCAGTTTTCTATGTGTGCAAGGATTGATACAAAAATAAATGAAATAATGACGAAACGCTTGGTGGTGAAATGGCCAAACTGTCATGTTTCCAGGGCTTGTATCTAGAGTAGGCTATGTACTTCCACAAAATGTTGGAGTACGTTCGCTAACGAACACTTGACACTCAGTCCTCAACTAGTCCAAGTCTGTCATAAAACACATTTTCAAGTCCTAAACTATACCGCACCTTATGTAACAAAAGTTAAGTAACATTGTGTCCCTACACAACTTCATGTGTTACATATCATGTTAAACAATAAGTAGCAGGTCTTTTGCCTTAGTCCATGAAAACTAGATTGATAGAGATATTTCCTTTAAAGCTAAGACGTCTTAGCTGCCATAAAAAAAAGCGAATTGTGTCGCTGTTATATTTTTTACTGTGCCTTTGTCCAACTACCTGTAGAGTCCATCCTATTATTTGGCTTCCGCCTTAAAGCAGGTCGATGACTAATATCTTCTTTACGAAAAATAAGAGAGACGCTGAATGTTTTTTAAAGAACTTTGACTGAACCTGGGCGTCAGCATTAAATTTTTTTTATATAAGAAATATTTAGTGTTTGCTCTCAATAATGAATGCGGGTGTAATTAGGTTAAGAAAGAAACGAAATTTGCAATACTCTGGATGCTGAAATCCTCAAAAAGAACTTTTACTCGATTCTTTACCGCATACTGGTCACTTTACCCTTACTACGGCAAATAACACAAGCGCGTAAAAAATACATTTTCTGTACAAAAATGGATTTTATAACGGCAGTGATCACAGCAAATGCAGAGACCATGGTAAATAAGTTTTTGACACACTTCAATGAGTCTAAAATGTATAGGAAAAAATCACTACTACTATACTAATGACTTATTAAAATAGATGATAAATTTCGCAAATGATCTTAAGAATTAAAGTTTCGAATATTTTAGAATTCCACAAAAAACTGGACAACAACTTTAAAGGTTTAAACGAATATGTAAACAAACAAAAAAGTGTTAATAAGGTAACGAAATTGAATTTATTGTATTTAGTTTATGTTTGTAGTTCATTACATACATATATTAAAAGTTCAGTATAAACGAACTTCTTTATAGAGAAATTTCAAAGTTGTTAATACGTTTATATGCCCAAGGAGGCATTAATTCTTATTGCTTAATCTGAAAAAACGAAAAGATCTGATCAAGGGCTAAACGATCTTGTTTCTAAACATGATGGAGAAACGCACCTGTTGTGGAGAAAGCACCTGTTGAAATTTCCGACTGGTTGTCTTGTCTTACAACAAAGGAAAACTGTTTTGAAGAAGTGATTCAGCAAGGGCCCAAATATGTTTGCTAAAAACCATCAATATAGAGTATTATATAGGCTATATAAAAATAAAAGAAACAAAGGCATTGCCAGCTTATTGTTTTTTCTTTTTTTCGTTGCATTTAAGCAGTTTATAAAGTATTTGGGTGCCTTATTTTATAAGATATCCTGCATTTGAAAAATGTTAAAAATGCATTTGCGTTTACGGAGCCCTTTCTCCAAGTGTTTTTACAATTCCTAACAGAACTTTCCATCATTTTGGCAAAAATTTACTGTTTTTAATTCAGAAAAAAACCCAAAATTACTCGGGATAAACTATTAACTAAAAGACAAACATATGCGAACATATGTCAAATCAATACGACTGATTACGTTGCAAATGGCGCAACATAGTTCATGTTGCACATACCTTGTATTCTGTATTCCGTGGTTTTCCACAATATAAGGAGTAAGATTAAAGAGTAAAGACGCTGATCTCCTTGACCGTAGATCACTGCGACAGAGATTGTAGTGCCGATTCAAACCTCAAGTTATAAACTGTTGACGATTATCCGCTCCAAAGTCTTTTTTTATACATAAGCTTCGATCTCACAAACTCAACCGGTTGTAATGGCAGAATTAGACGTCCGTTTTTAAAGCCTTTAATTTTCATTCCACTTTGTAGAAATTGAAGATACATTAATTCGATTGTGCCTTCAGCGCTCTTCACTGTCGTAATAACTAGTGCTGATGACAATTTTCCGTTCCAAACTTTTATTATGGAGAAGCCTCGATAAATTTTACATAACATTATTAAATTTTAAGTAGACATTTTAGTTTAGTACATAATATTTGAAGAGTATTATTATAACTATTTATAAAATTTTTTGTTTGCGAAATATATAAGTATAACTACAAGCACTTTGTTGCGTCATATTTTCCAAAACAAAAAAAGCCTCAAAAAGCTCATTAAAATGACTTAAAAGCATAAAGCTCTAGTTTTATGACACCACGATTTTGTGTTTAACCTTGCTTATTCGTAATACGAAAATTATCTAAAGTTCTAATATTTGCAATATGCCTTGACATTTTGTGTAGGAGATCAATTTGCTAAACATTCAAGTTAGCCATCAAGTTGGTTTCTCTTAGATTTCATGCTTCCACGAATATTGGTAAGATGTAATCATTTTCACCTTGGAATCCCACAATTACATTTGATGCGCAATATAAGCTCGCGATTAATAACTTTTCGAAAGTGTGTTTTACGCAATTTTATCTGAAAATTTAAACTGACTATAAATTTCTACGGTATATCTGAGTTTTTTAAGGATTTTCTTAACTTTATTGAGCTCAGTCTATAGTTAGCAGCATTGTTTCAATAATTGCTTGTAACTATGTAAAACATTTCTTCAATGATGCTTGGATTCATAATGGGCGAAGCGTGGCGCTATTGTGAAGCGTTATTTGCACACACCGCTTTACGTGAAGCGTGGCACTCGATGTACTCAAATCCCACCAGGCTCGCCAGCTGGCAAAAGTTAGTTTTCTGCATAAATTGTCAGGAAATATATTTTAGTTCAAGCATTTTATAAACAGGAGATTCCAATGTAACAATTAAACAGCTCAACTTTAGATTGACTTCAACATAGGTTTATATACCTGTACAACAAAATTTGGGGATTGGATAAGGACGTACACGTGCGATTCTGGGTGGAGTCACTTCAGACTTATTTTATCTCTTCGTGCACTATCAGAATAAAATCCTTTTAAATTCGTAATAATCTGTCTGTGTAGATCGGACTCATTCAGTATATAAATGGTCCTAAACTGAAGTCCCAACTTTGATGACATACCTACAGATTATTATCTGTTTAACAACTAGTAACTTAACATTTGGCCTAAACGATATTTTGAGCATATTTATTTTAGACAGTATCATTAAGCTTTGAAATTATTTCTTTATAAAACTATTATTTGGTAGATTCCAAGCTCTCAATATTTTAATAATCATATAAACATTATATGAGTATCAAAATCCCTTGAGTGAGGATCTCCAGCAGATAAGCTTATCATATAAGTCCAAGTATGTCTTTAGAAGGAAACTGATCAAACCAATCGCAGCAGGTGCTAATAGCTACAGTCCTGTATACCCAATAAGTTCAGACATCCCAAATGCATAAAAATTTAGTTACTTTTCCAGTATTTATTTTCTACTTAGTTTACTTAAAATTTTGTTATTTATTAAGAAACAAAGTGACTGTCGTTTCAGGTTAATGGTCGTGTAATTTAAAAATACAATTTAATATTTGTTTAAATTTTTTTAATATTCTTAGTTTTTCAGTTACTGCCACTTTCGACTTGTATACCTTCTGGGGTTCTCGGAAGAGAGGAGATGGAGTTGTGCTCGAAATGATGTTATGCATAATGAGATAGTATAATTTCATTTGTAATGTTTTCAACTCATACAATTCCTAAGTTCTTTCTACATCTTTAGAAAGGTATGCTAATCAGTATCTATTTAGTTTTTATGTTATTACCTTATTGGTTCATGTGTACTACTTTTTAGTGAACAGCATTTTGTTCAAGTCCATAATTTTTATTTATACCAAGTTCTATATTTAACTAAAACGAATAGGGATTGGTCTTCTATTTTGATTTTTGTTAGTAGTGAAATAAGCATTTTGCAATTTTTACTTTAAACACGAGATTATATATATATAATCTTCACTGTGAATTAGTCTTGTTGTATAATACTGAATTTTTGCTTTGTGCCCCGCTCGTTCGCACGCGATCTCTCGCTAGATACCAGCACCGATATCTAGCTAGATACCAGTACAGGAATGGAGTGGGTTAGATGACTGAACTGTCGGTCAAGGGGGTAAATTTTCTTTTTTTGGCATTTTTCATAACAGTTCAGCGCGGCTAGGAGTAACAGGTGCCACCAGGCCTGTTGCTCTTCCTTTCATCTGTTTCTCTTGTTTTTCTTTAATTCGTGGCAGACCTGAAAGAAGGATTCCACAACCTTCTTTAACCACAGGCACGCGAATACTGTTGTAGTGATTTGATGTCCAAGACCCCGACCCCAAACTGACGAGCTATGCGCGTGCTGCCAGCTAGGCGTGCCACCTAGACATCACGCGGCAACTTCACGTTGCATCATATCGCGCACACATTACATTATATATATATATATATATATATATATATATATATATATATATATATATATATATATATATATATATATATATATATATATATATATATATATATATATATATATATATATATATATATATATATATATATATAAAGAAGAGAAAGAGACGTAGAGGGAAGTCTGCTCGAGCAGGAGAGATGTGTCTGACGTCTGCCAACTTCGGAATATGGTTTCAAATTATCCGGTCTTCCATCGCGAACTGGTTCGAGATAGAACGGGAAAGATGGCGGAGAAACAAATGAGATCTTGCTGGAAACTTACCTTCCGAGAAACTACAGGTCGGATATGCCGTGGCTCTGAGGAAACAGGCTGGTTATGCCATGGGTCGATATGAGGCGGAAAATATTGTGTATCTTGAATTAAAGACAAACTATTTATTAAGTCGTTTGAACCGTTCAGGGCAGCAGGTTTATGTAGATGGTATATTTCTAGCCCAACTCCAGTGAGGCAGTGAAATTGTAGCACTAATACCTAGGAGAATATACATCGCATGCTTAGCAATAGTGTACGTCCCGGTTTCTTGAAGAGAGACTAAGGTCATATTTCTGCCAAAACCGGGAAGAGAAGACTATACTGAGTCGAAATTCTTTAGACCAGTGAGCCAGACGTGCTTTTTGTTGAAAATAATGTAAAGGATTGTGGCTTCTCACATTAAAGGGACGGTGCTCGAGGGATACCTATTAAGAAGGAACCTCCACGCTTATTGTGCTGATAGGTCTACCACAACGGTGGTGAAGGTAACAGATGTGGAGCTTAATAGCAGAGACATAGCAATGGCCGCCATAATAAACACGTAAAGGAAAAATTCAAAGAGCCAATAGAGCCTTACATCAATGTGGTAGGGTGTGTGTGTTTTATATAATACTAACCTTTTACGCAATGGGAGCTCAGAAAAAAAATTTCGATTTTTAAGCACCCTAGGCCGCATACTGGATCTACAATCCATTGAGATCCATTATCTCATATGATGCATCGATGGTCTGCTTGGAAACTGCTTCAAAGGCACTTGAATAAGGTTTAGAGGCTAGATTGTGTGGGGATATTAAGTGCGTTTCGAACCACGCCGACATCAGCGTTAGAGATGCTGCGAGGTTTACTGCATCATGACTGTAGCATCAGCAGCTCTTCGCATAGATCGAGGTTTAAAGTGGGACAGGTTTAGTTATGACTATTGGTTAGGGCTTCACGGCACTGAGACAAGACCGAGACTTATTTATTTATTTAAGCTTAATACAAGCTATTGCATAAAAAATACAAAATACAAGCTATAACTTAATACTAATTCTACAGACTATAATAAATGATAATTAAGAATAAATAAATAAAAAATATTGTGTGACTTTGGCATATCTCGATCTGGATCTCGTCAAGGTGAAGATGATCTTCCTGTCGTCGCATACAAAATGGAACTCCAGTGGGAAAACAGAGAGCGGGGAGAAGTGATATATCTATATGCAATTTCTTTTTATACCCCTCGCTCTGAACAAGGTAACAAACGCTCTTCTTTGCTACTGGGGATAAAGCGCAAATATCTGAAGAAATCATACAATTCACACTTTTCGGAGCGACATAAAACCTGAAACAACTAAAACAAGTTCACAATAAAATTATGAAAATCCACTCTCGTAACCTCGATCTTGCTCTCGTAATCGCACTGTTACCAATGCTGCCGGTGCCGGTCTCGTGTCGAAAAAGAACCAGCGAGAATTATCTCGAGTATCCTAAAGCTCTACTATGGGCACAAGAAAATCCAGGATTTTTCAACAATAGGAGACCGGAGTTGGAAACGCCTGCCGACGGTATAAGCAAAGCAAGGATATTTGAGAGATTCCATGAAATGCTTACAAGGGATCGGTCCCTCTCTGAACTGATGTTAAAATTTTCACGGATGGATCCAAAATTAATGGAAGGGCAGGAACAGAAATCTTCACTGAGAACCTCAACACCCATTTAAGCCTGAGGTCGTATACCTTAGTCTATCAGGCGAGAGTAGTGTGAGAGGTAAGAAAATAGTGATGGCACTCAACAACAATCAGGCATGGGCAACACAGTGTTTAATGCAGCTTGGTCTTGGAGTGTGTCTGCAAACTCAACGCGTGTGACCGAAGGATTATGAGATGACTGACGGCACTATTAACAGGGCATGTAAGTTTCAGATGTCATCTAAAAAATTTAACATCCTCTAGGATGATACCTGTAGGCTGTGCCTGAGGAACAAGAGATCGCGGTGCACGTAGTGTGCCAATATCCTGTTTTAATAAGCGCAAAGAAAACGCTGATGGACGAGGGCCGACAGGATAGGAAAGGACTCTTATACGCCAATTCTTACGTAGAAACGGGGAATCGTGATGAGGGAAGACAACTGGATTAGTATAGGTATTTCTCACCGAGATGACAAGGGATAGGGGCCGAAAGGGACCCGAATTTAGTGGTCTGATTCGGCTAATCCCTAGAAAGGTATTCTTAGTGAGTAGAAAATCTCACACTTTCAGAGACCTTCTGATCTCCTGGGGTTTTTGGAGGGTTTTCACCTCTCACACCAAAAAAGATAATGGCTCTGGCCGGAAGGGAATTATGGTAAGAGAAATTAGGGAACTTGAATGTCCTGTTTTAGCGAAATTCTGTCAGATCCCTATAGGCTGCAATAGAAAAGATTGTTATCATAACCATAAGTACTTACATACCATATATAAGAAAGTAGTTTCCTCGCACAGAAATCATATGACACGTGTATCAGTAAAAGGTGTCGTACTTTCGCTTGAAAATTTAAGTTACAAGTGTTTTTTTTAACATATGATGTTGCTGTACAAGAATATATAATTTTAAAAAAATTGAAAAACAACAAAGGAAGCGTTATTAATTAAATGATTTTAGTCCAGCGAAAATATCATCATAAAAAAACTAGTAATCCTTTCATTTTATTTCCTTTTTATTAAATTAAAATGTTTATAGAACTTGTAAGTCATACAACAAAGAAATCGTTTAATTTCCATCTAAATGAGTGATCTGTTTCTGTCCGCCAGTACAAGTGTTATGAGTATCCAATGATTATTACAAAAATTATGCCAATCTGAAAACAAAAGTACAAAATCAAATTAATGCAAAAAATATCACTAATTCGATGCTTGCGGGGTCATTAAATGCCAATTTTATCGAGAAAAACATACTTAAAAGCGCTGAAAGTTGGTCGATTTGCGCAAGTCATTTATCTACAAAACTTCTACTTTTAGAACTGGTTTGAGTTTCTAGCTCCTCTTGATCCGCATAACTTCGGATTTGTCATTTTTTCCGAGGTTTCTTGACTTGTAGTTCGTGGGTTGGTTCGTGTCGAGTCTATCTTAAAAAATGGATAATGACGCAAAAACGAATAAATAAATAAAATTCTTCAGGTGGCCAAATCAGGTAAGAGATGTACTGAACAGGTTGCGAAGGCATTACAATGAAAACAAGTTTCTTGGCGAGAATTTTTAAGAATGGCTGGACGACCATGGTGAGAAAGATGCGGACATTTCGGTGTACACTAGTAAAATCGGATGATTTACCGAGTTACAGACGGCTGGTCACCAGTAAAAGTGATTTCATTATGCGTATCTCACTTTTGCCAGGTAATCATGCGTTTATCTAAACGTTGGCTGCGTTGATATGCCACGAGGTTCTGCCTTCTGTGTTTTGAGGTCGACTTTCGATTTTTGGTTTGACGGAGAGCAGATTTTACGCTAACAAAAAAGTTTCGCAAAAATCACTCTTCACTGGTTGTAGGTTTAATACTTTTTTAGGCGAGAAGTGAGAATATTCAGTAGGATGTTACAAGAGCCATATTATTTGGTGACACAGATTTAATTTTTTGTGTAATTTTTGAATAACTTATTTGCTGACGTTTTGGCTCAGAGGAAGGAACGAGGAATGATTCAAATCAGTATATTTTTGTAAATGGACTATTTCTTGACAGTAAATTTAACTATAAATTTGAGCTGACAGATTCTATTGTTACTATGAAAATATAAATATGAGTATATAGAGTTTTTCAACAAGAAAAAGTAGACAATGTGTTTGAAACAATGCTAAACAAAGACTTGTGGATGTCCTCAGGTAAAAAAAGAGTTATTCAAATTCAAACTTATCAACAATAATTTGATTACTACAATGAATACAACATAATATTCAGAAAAAAGTAACTTGAACTAAGCTGATCTTTTAAACATTTCATTTTTCGATGTGTAAGCAATCAAGAACAAAAACTAGTTATGATATACAGACAATATTCTGTGTACTCTGGGTACCATGAGCAAAAACTATCCTGCAGCTTTCACGCCTGGACTCGAGAATATCCGAGGATATAGAGTTAAGAATTTACAATACCTTTATAGCATGATAAATGGATTTTTTCATCATTAAAAAATTCGCGGAAATAACAAAGGTATAACGCTGGAAATCAAATTTTTCCCAGTTATAAATAATTAACGTACCTACTTTGGGAAAATTTTGTATTTGCCTTGCTATTTAAATCTTCGTCGCCAAAATAACTATGCAATTCTTAGAATTAATTTCATAAACGTAAACGTAATTAAAAGTGTGAATATGGAGTTGAATATAATATTTAGTTAATTTTTTCGTGTTTATGTATTTTAGCCCTATCAGTAAGTTATGAGTAGTAGTTAGACAAAGACCGTACAAAGACCGTCCGAGTACTAATGCGACCGCGAAAAAGCCACGGTTCTACCACGGACAGCTCTAGCAATGCAATTTTTGATCTTGCACATAGTTACAGAATAGTGAACATTTTGAGTTTTTGTTACAATTAGCAATTTAGTAAAGCGTTAGCCGTATAACAGGAGGATACATCCAAAATTACAAAAATCTAGCACGGAAAACTTTAAATGGGTTTTTCTCAAAATTATGCTTGTTGTCAGTAATATCTTGAATATTATTCAACGGTTTTTATTATTTCATTCTTGAAATATTTAGTTAATAAAGATGTCTAAAGTTAGCAGAGCAAAATGGGCAGAACCAAAATTTTAATACAAAAAATTAAAAGGCTTATTAAATGCTAATTAAGTGCCCAACTAACAATTTAAGTGCACTTATATTTTTTTTTAAATCCAAGTTCTTCTAACTTTTTCAAACTAAACTCTCTGTCTGTTGTTGCCGTAAATGAATCAGTAGAGCGATTTTGCAGCAATGTTCCCTTCCAATTCATCCGAAATTCTTCCCAGATTGTATAACGTCATTTTTGTAATTTAACAGGGAATTCACCAACATACTTGGCCTTATTCGGGGAATGCTTACTTGAGGAGGCATTTCAAGAAAAACATTCGCACATACATGAAAAAGCGACGCACGACAATCCCAGATACTGGCGGTTAGGTATAATATATAGGTATCATTGATATTTCGGCCTGAAGGTAATCCGTACGGAATGTTGGTAAGGCATTAGAATAAAGAACTAGTAGTGGTATCAACAATATAGGCGTAATCTATCTCAGATTTTAGGTGAGGCCAAAAGGAAATTTAAAATCTTTATAATTCCTAAAAGAATAATTTGATTTTAACTTCTCTGAATATAATAGTTAATCTGTATATAATTTTGAGGGTAATATTATAGGTTCAAGCGAATCATCAATTTTGCTTTTAATTGATTAAATCTTAGTTAAGATTTTCTATGGATGCCCCCTAACAATTTTTTTTACGCCACCACTAAAACGAACAACCACGGAACATTAAATCAGTTAGGTTTTAATGGAACATGAATGAATTTAGAAGTCATTTATATAATGTATTTACCGGAAAAGCGTTTTCCCGTCATGCTATTTCTAATTATTTGGGCACCAAAAAATCTAACACTTCGTGCTGGTTTGCTTTAACAAATTCTGTTCTTTGTCAGTCAGTTCACAAAAAATCAAAATAGTCTAATAATTTTATTACAATGATAATATACAGTTTTAATAGAAGCTATCTTAATTAAGTACAGTGTTTCCTCTAGTTCTTTATTCTAAGGGTAAGAACGGGCGCAATTCGAAGAATTAAACAAATTCAAAAGATCAAGCACTGGATAATTTTTTTTAGAAAGAATAAACTAAATTTTTAATATTTATTATTAAAATTACAATTATTACACGGAAAAGAACAAAGAACAAAAATTACCATCTCTCTAGCAAACGAGGTTAATTTTTTAATGCATTTTTAACATATTCAGTAAGATTTTCGGTATTTTTTATATGAGAAAACTGGTTGAAAGATCCCAAAATTTTTAATTTTCCCTTTGTTGGTAGAAAGTATGATAATTTTAGCTTCTCTTTTCTGATTGCATAATTAAAAAAATTTATTTGAACGCTCTGCTGTATAAACGAAATGTTTATTATCAATAAAATTCATTTGCGTAAAAAGACATTTTTCTGCAACATTTAATCATTGTTATTTTTTGAAGGACTTGAACTGTATGCTCTGCTAACTTTTTTTAAAAAGTTACTTAATTGGGCACTTAATTAGCCTTTAATGAGTCTTTTAATTTTTTGTATTAAAATTTTGGTTCTGCCCATTTTGCTCTGCTAACTTTAGACATCTAGTTAATAAGCGCATTTCACGCTTGTATAAACAAACATTATTGAGCTATAACGCATTATTTCCCAAAATATTTGAAGTTCGGAGAAATCCGTACGACAAACGATAGCTACATTCCAAAAAAATAACATAAGTCTACTTTCTATTTTCAAGTAACGATGATGCCGGAATCATGACGCCAGTGTCCTTTGAAATATTAATACCTATTATATTAATACCTATTCAACAATGATGAATATCTCCGCCATCTTGAAAAATTTTTTTTTTATGTTTTAGTTCATAATATGTAGGTATAATAAGTATTAAAAAATGATTTCAATCAAACTAATTATTCTTTTACTACAAGTTTTTAAAAATACCTCTAAGGTTTATCTGTGGTAGACCACAAAATGCGAATTTTTGGAACGAATTTTACAGCCTCAAGCGACTAACATGTACTGCATAGAAAGGCGACTAAACTGGACTGGCATCCTCCAATATCGCCCTGACGAATGTACAAGAAAGAAGCTTAGTAATATACGGGTCATCGAACTCCGTAACTCTAAACGAAGGCTACGTTCTGCTGAAGATACTGTCACTAAAATCTTCAATTTTGTCAAATCGGGTTAATAAGCTGCCGTCAAAGCTTAAGTTAAAGACAAGACGGTTCTTTTTATGTGAAGTACACTTATCAATGTTTTAAGGAAGATAATTGATAGCACACGACGTCTAACTAAGAATTTAACATAGCACAGTCTTAGTCATTCGATAGTATCGAAAATTGATTCTTGTTCGAATGTGGATCTGCATTGTCTTAACCAAATCTTCATATCTTTAAGCAACTCCAGTCTTATGGTTGATGACATTGAGGTGATCGGTGGGGCAGGCAGCAGTTTCGCGTTTCGAAATGTAACTCAATTGGAAGTTCTATCAGCTATCAATTAAATTAAATCTGATTGCATCTCTCTAAAATTCATCAAACTCCTACTTCCGGTGGTTACGCATAACTTTAACTTTAGCATTATCACATCGAAATTTCCTTCGCAATGGAAGAATGCACTTGTGGTTCCTATTGTGAAGACGCTGAATCCTGTTCAGTACTCTGACTACAGACCTATAAGTATACTAGATTGGCTTAGTAAGGCTCTTGAAAAGTTAATAGCAGCTCACATTATTGAGTTCATTGATAAGCAAGGACTGCTGTCTGAACGGCAGAATTGATTCAGTTGCACCACTGCTCTTCTGAAATTAGTCGATGATGTTCGACTGGAAATAGCTATTCCAATCGCTATTCCATGCCAATCACAAGCGTCTTCTTCGTATATTAGCAAATATTTTTGTTTTGAGACGTGTGCGGTAACATTGATCAGCAGTTTTCTAGAAGGTCGCAAACAGAAAATAGCACTCGGCTCTAAGTCTTCTAGCTTCCTTTCAGTGTTGGCTGGTGTTCCTTAGGGCTCAATTCTCGGACCGCTCCTGTTTAGCCTTTATATAAATGATCTTCCCAAGGCACTCAAAATCTCTAAAATCTTAATTTATGCTGATGATGTTCAGATATACATATCTAAGCTGCCCTCTTGGGTTGACCGAGGACTGTATCTGGCGCATGAACCAGAACCTTCGTGCTAAGTCCGACTGGGTATCTATTAACGATTTAAAACTGAGTCCATTCAAATCTCAAGCTATCGTTTTCTTCAAAAGGTCAATAAACACAGACTCCTTCTAATCTCTACTAATTGGTTCTACATCAATTCCTTTCTTTGACAACGTAAGAAACTTGGCAGTTATCTTGACTAATTCTCTTTCATGGGCGGATCATGTTACCAGTATTATTTCTAAGGTGTATGGTGGGCTTTGAAAGCTGTGGTATTATGCCTCGGTCGTTCCTGAGAGTGTGCGCTTTGTCTTGGCAAAATCCCTGCTCCTTCCCTTATAACACAGGGCGATATTGTGTGCGGCAGCCTCGGCTTCGCGAAATAAGCTCAATTAATGTTTAAATTCAATCGTACGCTATGTATATGGGCTTCGGCGAAGTGATCATGTTTCGCAGTTCGTCGACTCGTTTCTTGGATGCTCTTTTCCATCTTTTTCCAAAATGCGCCTGATTCAGTTCTTGTTTAAATTAGTTCTTAAAGGCAAGTCACTTTTTTCACTGAGAAACTATGCTTCTTAAGGTAGTCTTGTATGAAAATATTCAAGTACACTTGTCAGCAGTCGAAACGCTCATTCTTCGTTCATGCTGTCACGCTCTGGAATTCGCTTCCGTTGGACGTGAGGCGTGCGGGTTCGCTTGGGGTATTCAGGACGCGGTTAGAATCACACTACCAGGTATAGGTTGTATTGCTGCACATACTTTTTGTTGGTTTTTCTTCTTGTTTTTTTTCTTAATTATTTGTCATGTTATTGTAGTCTAGGCTTGATTTTTTCTCAAAACAGGCACTATTATTGTATTAGTTCTTGAAATTTATGAATAAAATTTCTATTGCAACCTCTGCTATGTGCAATTATAAAAAAAATTTTCTTATATGTACAATTTTGATTTACAATGTATAAATGGCATGAAATGAAAATGAAAATATTACCGTCGTCAGGATAACAGATTGAGACAAAATGGAATACACCTCATCGATAGAAATTGTAAAACATATGGACGTTGAGGGCTGTCTTGAGGTATACCGAAAGTATTACTTATTGTTTAGAAAAGGCACTGCGAAATAAAACTCGCTGGGTACTATTAGATAAGTAGGGCGAAGTTAAGAAAAACAGAGGGAAACGCCAAAAGAGACAGTTTGTTAATAGAAAATTACAAACATAATTTAGAAACAGAGTGGATTATTTTAATTTCTTAATAAAAGCTCACGGGCAGATCTGGTCTCGAACGCGGAGCCCAGGTGGTCGTGCGGCTCAATACATTGATCCAACTACGTTTCTAAATAATTAACAGAGAACGGGAAAAAAAGATTTGTCAAAAAGGTGGGAGGAATGTCATCAGAATCACTGGAGAAACTATCAGCCAAAGTCGATATATGCTTTAGGACGACAGCGTCGTCCAATACCAGGTCCTTGATTTTAAGGGATGTCATCGAAAGTCTCGTTAGATGAGTAAAATGCTTAAGTCTAATATCACAGCTAAAATCCAAGTACACAGTTTTTAAAAGCCATAAATCCCTGAAGGATCGTCGAGTAGGGGTAACCATCAGTTTTACGTTTTGAGTTAACGAAATTCCAGAACCGTTCAGGATCATCGCTAAGATTTTCTTTCATTTGCACTAAACAATCATAAGAAAATTCTAAGCCAAAAATAAATTTATTGGGTAAATTAGAATAAATTAAGTAATCGTTGTCTCTCCCGAAGAGCAGACTTTCTCCTAAATTTTACTTTTCAAATTATTAAGGTATTAAGCCATGGCTGAAAAGATCGCATGCCAAATGCCAGATTTTCAAAAAGAATTTTACAGCCTTTTCAATATCATGTTCGTTAAAAGAATTAATAATAATAAAAATAATTACTTATAGCTAAAAATGCTACCACTGCAAACATGAGGGCAGGATGATAACGAGAATCAGAAACTAATTAGACAACCTAATATATTTCTAAATCGGACTCTGGGTTTGAACTCACGAACAATTGCACTAAAATGTGACTTTCTGGAGAAGCCGCTGTCAGAAAACATCTTCAGGAATGAAATCCTTGAATAAGGCTGTTAAAAAAGCAGCCCTTTTGTATACGCGCTCTGCTAATTATTTTACAAGATGGCATCAGAAACACTGGTTCTCGAAAAAATTCTTCCGACTATTCCATTTCAGTTGGCCTCAGAGTAATAGGGTTCGAATCCCACCGGTGGCGACATTGATTGATTTCTGATTCTTGATTTAGAATCTTTAGGAAGTGCCCTTTCATTTAATCTAATACATGTACCCACCTACGTGAAGCAGATTTAAAAGAAAAGGTCATTTACTGCTTAGCTTATGTTTTTCAAAAGAAATCATTTTTAATGATACTTAATAATACAATTCTGTAAACCTTTTGAAACAAAGAGATTATTAAAATCTAAAAATCTGCAAATAATATAAATTATAAAAACTGCTCAAAATTAAAATTCGAGAATAGGTATTTTCATCTAGCATGTGTAAAGTGATCTCTAATTCGTCGAGTTCGGGCATATATTCGAGCGTTTGAGTTTGGACAGTTTTTATAATTTAAATTAGTTGCATGTTTTTCAATTTATCATCTCATGGTGCTAAAATGAAGTGAGTCAGAAGAGTAGTTGAGTATTTATTGTAAAGTATTTACTGTTAGCAGTTATTTGGTGCATCAAATGCACAATGACAAGTTATATGACTATAAGCGAGAGAGGACCAAAAAAACACAAAACCACTGATACTTCCGAAACGATGACTTCTACGATACCCACCTCCAATAAATTGTTTGCCTAATTCGGCCCCAGCTATCGAATGATTAATGATTTAATTGCGAATTATGCGAAAGAGTGAGAAATCGACAAAACGTGTCAATTCATCGACTAATTCGACTAATAACAAATTATCGATGACTGTAACATCGACCGCAATGTGTTGAAATATAACTATATTCATTTATTCATTCAAATAAGCTATTCGTTAGTTCTAGAAAATATTTCAAAAATGCGCATTTATTTAACAAAAACGTAGAAAACGTAAACTTTTTGGAATCAGCTGCAACAATGTAATATCAAAACGATAATTTGCTTGAAATCTACTTGAATGATATCGCAATTCTTAGCAACTGAGAAAACAACAAACAATGTTACTCCCTGATGATATTTTCACGCATGCGCATTATCTGTTTAAGCAAATAGGTTTTAAATACATATATACGTTGGTTACGTCACTTGGCTACACTAAAATAATTAGTAAATTTGCTATAATTTTGTTTAAAATATCTCTGTATTAATTGAAAGTAGTACTTATTGGAGTTACCTATGTATATGATTGAAATAAAATGCAAATATTGATAGAGATAAAATATCCCACCCGTCATATATATGTAACTTATACGTAATATTTCGTTTTACCAGTGTTTCAAAAATTTAAGAAAAAATATTTCAATATTTTTAAAATTTAAATTTCAAAAACTGAATAAGAATTTTTGAAATAGTGGGGAATCATAATGGTAAATTTTCTGTGTCCTTCAATCTAGTCTGATACAGGCTTGTAGTACAGTTTCTAAACTGTTAAAGCTAAGATTTTAAAATCTGGCAGGCAGTTAATTTTTTACTCAAAGATCATGGTCAATATCAAAATATTTTTGTTGTCCAGGCAAGTAGAGAGGGTTTGAAAGGTCTCAATTTAAGGATATTAATGTTTGTAGGTATAACTTTCATTGATATTTTATTCAATAATGTTCATTTTTACTACGTCAATATCCTTATTTCCGAAAGTATTGGGACACAAATTCTTGAATATTAAAGATAATAAAGAAATTTAAAGAAAATTATTGTGATCTGTCTATTGTAAATAATTTTTCGGTTAATTGTAAAAGCTCATTTATTCCACAAAAAGGTTCATAATAAATTGGAAAAAACTATTATTTGAATTGATGTAAATACAAAAATCTTAGCGAATAAACAACTATCATTCTTGACCGGTTATTTTAGTCATATTTCGGATAATGATGTGGAACCAGAGTTGTAAATATTATAATGAGAAATAATGCAATGTTTATCACTTTTTTCAATTAATAATGGAAAATATTCAGATAAAAACAATCCGTAAAGTGAAATTTTGGAATTAAAATTGAAAAAAATAATCCGAAATCGAATACATTGGGATAAATATTAAGAAAACATGGAAAAACTGGGATTAAAAACTGAAAAAAAAAACAGTAACAAAAATATTCGCCTTAAAATAAAAGAAGTAATATGTACGTAATAAGATGCCATTGAGATTAAAGCTAAACAGATAAATATTGAGAACTTTGCGAGTATTTATTATTATTATTGGCGGTCTTAGACGGTTGTCTACTTGGGTTTTTGGCTAGCGGTTGTCTTCCCTTATATCGGGCATAACGCCAATACCAGGAATCTGCCATTCGGTCGTTATGTCAGTTTAGTATTGCTTTTAGATACTTGTCTGTAGTTCAGGAATTTGCGAACCTTTCGGCTAGTGTTAAGGACAATTCATCTCTGTATTGTGTGCGCAGTGTTTTTATGTAATTTTAGTATTTGTATATTTGTTATAGCGTTTAATACACAACGGCCGTGGAAGACAAGATATTTAGTACTGTAATTAGTATATAAAATTATATATAACATGTGATTGAAAAATCAAATGAAATTAATTTATAAGTAAATGGTAATTTTTTATCTTTAAATAGTTCAATAAAAAAGTAAAATAAATGAGTAATAGTGTGTAATTCATGATACTGTTTCGATAAGTGTTTCTGTAAAGAAATTATTTTTGAGCTTTAATTGCATTGAGAAGAAAATTAATAAACAAGTGTTATTGCATTTGCAATTGTTTTCTCTGCTTCCTTGAATCCCCTGTGGGGCATAGGGCGTTGATTATGATTATCTGTAGGCGTATAAATGGGAAGAGATATAAGATGGATATACGCATGTGTAATCAGACTCATGATAATAAATGGAGCGATAGTCTGGTTGAAAGCTATGGAGGTGGGCAGAAACCAGAAGATTTTGGACCAGGCCCAACGTATGTGCTGCTCAGGCATAACGAAGGCTACTAGGTAAACACCGACAAGGGCCTTGGAGGTCATTCTAAATATAACTCCACTGGAATTCTACGTTAAACAAGTAGCATTAAACTCGGCTATACGTTTGCGAATGAATAAACTGTGGAAGGTAAGGGGAATGCAAACCCAACATGAGAAGATCGTCCAAGTATGTAATGGAAATACGATCAAGAGATTCTTTGAGGGAGAAGATTGCTGGGACTTCAAAACGGGTAATCTAAATTTGGAGGCAATCTTCAAAACTCAGTTCCCGACAAAAAGTGAATGGACCAACAATAGGGTGATTCAAGAAAACACTTTAGCGATTTACATAGACGGCTCAAAATGCGAGCGTGGCTGTGGCTTTGGAATATTGTGCGAGGAACTAAATCTGGATTTATGGGGAGGGGTTAACAACTCCTCTACGGTTCTTCAATGTGAAATCGCAGATAGGAGCTAAACAGCTAATAGAACGAGGAATAACATCCTCCAGGATCGCAATATGCACGGATAGCCAGGCATCCATCAAATCTTTAACTAACGCCGAGGTAAAATCCAAAACGACAGAGGGATGTAAACAGACCCTCACGGAACTAGGGAGACAAAACGCTGTCACCCTAATATACGTGCCGGGGCATTGTGGCATCCCAGGAAATGAAAAAGCAAATGAGCTGGCGCGGTGGGGGCGCAAATGAGGACACTCCAACAATGCTAAACCTGAGCATACCTATCCATGAAATCAGAAAAGAAATCATAAATGGGTAACGAGGAGGCACAAAGAAAAATGGGAGGGATCCGACATCGCCAGACATACAAAGGCGTTTTGGGGAACTCTCAGTGCACATGAATTTGAAAAGATCATCAAACTTAACAAAGCCAAACTGAAACTTCTCGTTGGCCTTGTGACAGGGCATGCAATACTAAGAGCTCATGCCATAAAAATAGGAAGGGCAAGGCAAACACCAGTCTATGCAGGGATGTGGGGACGAAGACGAGACCGTATAACACGCTCTCGGCCAATGCCCAGCCCTAACGCAAAAAAGATCCTAAATCTTAGGAACATACTACTGCGAAGATAAGTTGGCTCGACAGTATACTTTAAGGTATGCTGACGAGCAGGGGGCATACAACGGGCCACTAAAGGCCTTAGTGCAAGGAAGACATGCATCTTTCCCCCCTCGAAAACCAACCATAAATGGGAAGACATTTTGGTAAATTAATAACACTTCGCATCTTTGAAAAATTATTTTCAAAATATTCAATCAATCGATTGATTGTAAATTACACAATTTAATTGATTAATTACTAAGATCGCTCATTTATTAAACATTTTCATAAAACATTGTTTTTTCTAAATATTTACTGTCAAAAAAATACAAAAACTAATTAATTAGCTTAAGCTTTTTTTTAATAGTTAAATGATTGAAAATTGAAATGAAAATTTTTAGGACATTTGTTGTGTTTACGAAACTGATGAAATACGTTGATTTTTCGAAATTATGAGCGGTAAGGTTCTATTAAGAAAAATATGTACATATATGTTACACTACCTAAAGAAATTAACAAACAACATATAGGTGTTTGGTCTTTACAAAAGCGATAAGACCGAAAGTGAAATTACTTAATCGTCGGTGCAACCAAAACTTGCATCCATCCGTCTGTTCCAAAATAGATATACAATAACAGGATCTGTAAGACAAATTGTATATGATGATGAAAAATGGATGATGATTGCGTAAAAATTACGCCTACAGTGATATTCCGCCCCGAAGACTTCTTTCATTTACAGAGTGAAATATGTCATTGAAAGTTGTTACTTTTCAGCAAGATAATGCCCGTCCTCATATCGCCAGGAAACAATTAGGCAGTTTGAGGAAAATAACATTAGTAACATTATTGAAAATGTTTGGGAGATTCAATGTTGTTTGAACTTTCTCTATAATAGTTTATACTTGATTTCAGCTTTTGCGTAGTTGAGTTTTAGTTTTTAAATTGTAACGGTAAGTTTAACACATTATCTTGTTATAAATTGTTAATTCGTCAAATAAGAATTTTCTTCATTTAACTTTTAGTGGGCGGATACTGAAACATGATATTTGGATGGAGCTCAGTAACCAATCATGCAGCCAGATACTGATGCAAAAACATTGCTCTCATATTATGTTTTCTATATTAAGAAATTTCATAATATAACTATGTAATATATAAAAAAAACTTGTATAAAAACCGTTTTTGGAAAATATGTTTAAAAATAATAATTTCTTGAGAAATGTTAGGTTTTTACTACTGACATGGTGACAACTACTACAAATATACCCCCAACTGCTTAACTTTCCGAACGGAGGGGACTTGCTCTAGTTCTGTATTCTTAAAAGCAATATGATCTTTTTATTAAAAAATTGTTAGTGTAATATCACAAAAAGGTACATTTTTATACATTTTCAAAGTTAAATAACTTGTTAGGTAGCCGGGTACTGATACACTTACCCTAGTTTAGGTTAGGTTAAAGTGGCAGTCTCCCATGGGGAAGGCACACTGTAATATCACGTAGGGGTCCCTACAAAGGTAACTAAAATAATTTGGAGCTCCTGATGAATCGAATTAGGTTCCTGATATTAACAGATCCTATCTCGGCGAAATCGGGTTGTTGGTTGCGGTTGGCTAGAGCCGGGCAGTTGCAGTTCTCATTTTGGCAATTCCTGCAAAAGCCATTTGAGGGTGCACCGAGTCTGTTAGCGAGTCTGCTTCTGAGGCAATGAGCCGAGATGACAGCCACGACAACGGTGATGATATTTCGCTTAAGCAAGAAAAGCTATTTTGACACTTTAGCTCTAAGGTCGACCAACTATGCAGGGTGATTAGGCAAGTATGCTCCCTTTCCCATTTATCATTATCAGTCTTGATGAATGCTTGTTTAATTTCCAGCTTTCATGTGGTATTCAGAGTTGAACGACATATTTTGGCAGTATAAGAGATTATGTACACTCTCGTGAGAGATTTAATAGCAGCCTGACATTTGAAGTCATTGCTCTCCAGACATTCTAATGCCTCCTTTATAGCCATGACTTCTGCTTGGAAAACACTGCAGTAATCTGGCTTAGGGAGTAGTAGACACCTCCACCTACTTTCTCTCATTCCTTTCTGGAAGGAATAGCGAAGTTGAATTTATCGTTGAAAGAAGGTTTGGGTATACTCCGTCCAGAATTTTGAAATGTCCATAGTCGATACGTGTCCCAGTCTGGATGGAATTGAGTCTAATGGCAGTTGAGGATACGGTTTGTTTTCCACCGGTGCTAGATGGTATTAAGAGCTTTGGAGAGTCTAGTTGCGAAAACACTTGTGATTAGTAGTGTTAGCATCCTCTGAACTTTCTCCAGTGCTTTCTGGTGGATCATTTATTTAGTACAGGCTACCAAGCGACTATGCAAATACAGGCCGAATAATGTTGATATACAGTCAGTAAATAAACACGCGACTCCATGCCCCATCTTTTTCCTATTGCCTTTGTGGACACTAACAAGGTAACAATCGTTTTACGTACTCTTTCTAGGACGTTGGATTTCCTATCCAAGACAAGAATATTTAAATTGGCCACTTAGTTTTAGTCTGCCCCCATTCATATTCATATTCATTTATTACAGGTAAATATACACAAGATTTAAAATCTTTTATTGTACAATTAAAAGTGGCGCTAGATTAGTTATTACAACAAAAACGAAATGCTAGAAATATTAATTGAGAAATAAAAATAAAAAGAAGAGATAAATAGAACAGGAAATAAGAAAAAAATATTTAAAATTAATTTACAAAGCTACTTTAGATGCTTCAGTGTAGAGAGACAAGACCCGATTAAAAGTACCAATCAAGCAAAGTGATTGTCTAAAAGACGCCTGAATGCAGTAGCAGTGCCAGCCGTTTGAATATTTAGAGGAAGACTATTCCATAAGCGAATTATTTGGACAGGGTAAGAACTATTCATAACTGATTTCCTAAACCGCGGTACTAGTAAATTTCAGTTTCGCTGAGATGTTGTAAATTGGAAATATTCACGGAGGTATGGTGGTTTGTTCCATTTAAGCAGCTTGAATAGAAATAGCAACGCTCGTCGTTTGAGGTAAATCTCCAGACTGGACCCGACAAGAGTTAATCTGAAAGGTGTGATATGTTCAAACCTTCGTAGTCCGTGAATAAACCTAATACAGTCGTTAAAAGCAACATCTAATCTACGTGCACAGTGACTGTCTAAGTGAGGAAAAACCAAGCTACCGAAGGTAAAATGGGGCAGTATCAATGCCTTAACCAAATACAGACGAGTACTTCTCGGGATAATATAGGCTGACAACCAAAGTCTTCGTAAACCAGCATATATCTTGTCAATCCTCGCACTTACATTTGCACAGCAGTTCATTTCTTGTCCCAAAATAATGCCAAGATTAGTTATTTTACTTAGGACTGGCAATGGAGAACCATTTAACATTATCTGAGGAGCATTACTTAAAACAAGAGGATTAGTATAAAACATGATAGAGTGAGATTTTTCGGGGTTCAAAAGTAATCTGTTTGCGATTGACCAGTTAAATATTCTACCAAGATCGGCATTTATACGCTCGATGCAGTCCTCAAGGAGCCCAATAGGCCTATCCAAATAGATCTGAACATCATCAGCGTAAAGATGGATTTTCACATCACGCACCACACTTGGCAAATCATTGATGAAGAGGCTAAATAAAAGCGGTCCCAGTATTGATCCCTGTGGTACGCCCCGTGAAAGAACCAATGGACCAGAGATTACGCCATCGATCTGCACTTCGGTATTGGTCAGTTAATGGGAGAAACTGCCTGCTTCTCTATTTTGTTCGTGTTTATAGACTTGGTACTTTTGAAGGATAGTTTTAAGATAGCATGTAGCATCACTTCCGCTAGGACGTTTAGCCGAGGTTAACAGGTCAACGTCGTCAGCTACCTTATGGTCGGAGTGTTCTAAATCAAAATTAGATCACTGAAGGTCAAATTCCACAAAGGCAGGCACAAATAATAGCTACTTATTTAAAGCATTTACGATATATGTACTTTAGTACAACACAGTCAATAAAATTCAAAGATGATTCAACTCCAATTCAACTCTTACTCATGGAAACATAGTATATGTATATCCAGCCTTCTTAAGGATGCCGTTATTAGCTCTGGTTTGACGTTATTAAAAGCACCGAGAAAAGCTGCGAGGCTGAATTCCTTGGACATGATTCATATTTCTATCTTACCGTTCACTTTATGCAAGTCTATCTCAACGGACTTAACCTTGTTATATGACACGACCCGACTGTTTCTGTGATTTGGACATCAATTAGTCTCTTCAATATTTTTAAGGAGGAAGGGAGCAAGACTTATTGACCTGGCGTCCTTAGGTTTGCGGTGGGAGGTCCTTATTCTTTAGCATAATTGTGGTACAGAGGTTGTACTGTTTTTTACAGAATACTGATTTTTTCAAAATCATGCTAGTTAGCACTTATATGATATTTTCCAATTAACATTATTATACTTCGTTGCTGCTCAACAATACCTTTCTTTTGATAACTAAGTACTTTGTACGAAATTAATTTTTAAGTAATTATGCTAACGATTTTAACTGTGAATAGTGCCGTGATGTATTCTATAACAACTTATTAGCTTAGATTATCCTTATTAGGCCAACTTGGTCTCTATTTAAGATTTTAATAATCTTGAAATCTTCGCTCAAGTTAAAACTTCCCATGCAATTATCAAATTAAAGTAGGCAATTATTTGGAAAAATAAAATAAATTGTTGACAGTTGTACAATGGAAAAGGAGAGAAGAAATTACAGGTCACAAAAAAAATCTTATTCTTCTTAATATAGAATACTTAATTAGCGCATGGCGAATAATCAAAAAATTAAGGCTGAAAAAATATATGCGGCATTCTACATTATCTTTCCGAGCATTCGAATTACTTCGTCCGCAGGTCGTACACGCGTGTTGAAAAATAAATAAACAGGTTAACGCAAGAAAAAATTCGGATTGGACTTGAGCAGTCTTTTTGAGTAAATTTTGTCCCACTTCCAGAAATTTTGGAATATTTTGGTAATAAAATAAAACTTATCTTGTCTTATGTAAATATGTTATCACTAAGCGAAATATGAATGTACAAGGCAAATTATAAAACAAACAAAATAACTGCCGAAATATGGATTTTCCGTTTTCTTTTTATACGTTTATACCTACCTACTTACTTAAAATATAAAATATCGCGGCTTTTATGAAAGTGCAATAAAAGTCGTTTCTTACCTTTCTTATTGAATTTTTTTTCCCGAAGAGATGATTTTTGCCTTTAATTTCCAATTAACAACAGATACCAATACTAAATTACACCACGAAAATAAATTTTCAAGAAAATTATCTTCTTATTTCACAGATATTACTCGCATCACTTTCACTCTTTTATTCACTTTTCTCGTTTACGTGTTTATGCCGTGCTTGTTTGAATCTTCGAATTGTGTTTTCTAATATTTCGTAAGAACAAAGTAAGTTTTTATTTTGGATTATAATTAATTATCACGCAAAGATTAGTATATTTAAAATTTGAGCGAAATGTTGCAATTTACCGGTCACTTTGGAATTGCCACTCGGGGAAATTTAATTGAACAATTTCACTCGAACGAACCGACAAATCCACTGGAGAATGCAAGTCAATTCTTGAGTAGAAATTATTTCTTTTTCGAATATTTTTAAACACATAAAACTAAAGTACCGAGAGTGCAAAATGCTCGGAGACCGAAACGAAAGTAAACTCGCTTCCTGCGGGTCAGACTATTTCTTTCTTTCTAGACAGCCAGTCGAAAACGAAAATTTTACAAAATACTGAAACTAGAACATGTTCTGATACACTCGTGTTTTTGTGTGTAAACTCACTCGGAAGATTGCCTGCCGTTGCTGCTCTTCCATCCACCGAATGCGGGTTTTTTGTTTTCTGGATTACTTTGGCAGCAGATATCTTAAGCAATATATATATATATATATATATATATATCACGATCGGAGCTTTAACCGATGAAAAAATGTAATTAGCGTCCGAAGGTCAGCACAGAAGTGTCTATAGCGTTAATAACTTAGCCAAAGTCTGAGCACTCTACAGCTTGTTTAGTAAGGCGAAAATTTATCTTAAATTTCTTAATCCGAATGAATCGCACTGAGGCTCCAACTAAGGTGGATTCTACTTCTCTCAATCAAAAGTGCAAAGAGACTGATAACCAGCCGCCACAGCAGGTTTAGAATTATAGTCGCAAACGTGAAGTTGTTCGCTACTTGGGGAGTATGGTTGCTGATTGCTGAATACCAGCACCAAAGCAGTTATCAGCGACTTATTTCCATCAGAAACCGGCTTGAGAAGATAGGAGAACGCTGCTTTACACTCAATCTCGAACACTTCAATGAACATTTGTAGCTATGCTATATTACGTGCATTGAGGACGTCTTGCGCACTTTATTCGTACAACAGCTTGACAGTTCTGTACATACGCAACTATAGCTGTAGCACTTTGTGCTCCACACGAATTCACACCATATGATAAGAAGCTCAGATGTATGCTATATACCTTTTTCACAGAAGATCGCAACCGAAAACAAACATGTAGGAGAGTACGCTCACTTTCTGTTTCTTGTTAGTGCTATGCTACCAATGCCATCGTCAGTACAGTACAGTAGTCTAGTGCTAGTCAGTACTCAGTGTGATTTGGAGTTCGAATGTCATATTGGTGCTTTCCTCTAATATAATTTTTCTTTAGTTTTGATTTCAGATTTGCTACGGAACAAAAGGCGAACAATTCATACAGAGAAGTACATTTGTTCACACTAAGGATAATGGTTTTAAAAAAGAAACAGTCGAGGGTAAAGTCCATTCGAAATCTAGAAAGAGAGAAGAACTAGTCTGGTATTCACTAGATTTACTGATATGAAGAGATTTGGCAAATATATGTTATATTAGTGGAACGATATTTGACATTACTGTATGCTACTTAAAATAATGGGAATCTAAATTAAAACACATAAAAGCCAGCATACAACGGCAATGTCTGCTTAGGGTAAAAAAAGAGTGTAAACCTTAAGGGGGTATTTTATACTTAAAAATCGTCTTTTGTTTTATAACTTACTTTTAATCCCTATAATATCATCAGAAAATCTTTTACAATAATGTTCCGAGTGGGCAAAATTATTGGAGGAAAACCGTTATCTGTACCCTACACAGCAACGGAAAAAATTCGGATAGTAAAGAACAGAAACATATCTGTCGGGTCCAGCGCAGCAACAAGACTTTGAGGAGAATGAGTTCTGGCCTTAGATTATACAGGTCGATTCAGTCATCGAGGGTCAACATTTGCAGGATGATAGGGGACCTCAAGTAAACAAAAAAGTTCATTACAACATGGGCCCGACTTTGCGTTATTTCCTAGATACAACGGTTTGTCTTTTGTTTTTTTCAGTAATACTATTAGCAGCAAAATAGTTATTTTACAGTGATTTGAAAGAGGGTGCCCTACCTTATAAATCAACGTCAAAATCATTCCTACGGGTTGCACCAATCAGAAATTATTTGCAATTAAATTCAAAATTTTGAAATATTTTTCCCAACATTTGGAATTTCGCCCTAATTTTCTCGGAATTTTGTATTATATTTATTAAAGCAGTATTATATAAAAGCAGAAAAGAGAAGCGCAAATGAAATATTACAAAATTAGCTGCCCCTCCTAGTTTTCTAAGAATTAGGGGCGTTGTCAAAACAATTCGTTGGGAAATGCTTGCTGTGAGTGGTAGGTGGTCAAAGAAAATGTATAAAAGGGATCAATTAGCTTGTAATTAGCCCTTTCAGATCTAGATGAACCTTTCAAGATCAAATTTAAAAATGTTTAATAAATAAAACAGATAAATATGCAAAGTAAATATGGCCGCCGATATCCCCGTAGAGTGCGTCTGCATTACCAAATGTTCGCCAACATTCATAGACGCCTCGGTGAAACTGGAAGTCTACTATCTACCCCAGAGCGTACTAGTTTTTTATCTTTTGTAAGTATAATTTAACTTTTTTAAGCACTTGCTTTTAACTTTTACGTAACATATTAATAAAAATAAAATTATTAAGTTTAATTCTTATCCCTTTTTTAACTCCAAAGTTTCATCTGACATTCGGGTGCACGTGTCCTCAAATTTGTTAATAATATTATTTCATGCCGGCGTGTATAACCAAACTATACTTTGGGTTACAGTCAGTCCGGAAAAGTCGTTCGTTATTTCCAGAAATTAAAGTTTCGTGTAATATTCTCGGTTGTTTTGTGTTGAGGTTAGAAAGTCGTATTTGTTAATTTTCCGTCGCAATAGAAGAGAAAATCCAAAAGGTAAGACTTTGTAAATTAATTTATCTTATACAACTACTAATATTCCTGGGTAAAATTGCTAATTGTTTTCTTTTCTTCCTTTTTTTTTAGCAGTTCCGTCGGGCTTACATTCTCTTCACAAGTAAGTAAATTATTCCTAAATATCCTTATCCTTAACTACTAAATTTCCAAATACTACTAATTTCTCTTACTATTCGAGCTTTTTCTTTTGTTAATTCATTAATTAAGAATCCTGCCTCTATACCTATCTTTTCTTCTAACTGATATAATTCCTATCTATCCTAATTCATTCATTAATAAACAATCCTACATCTATGTATACCTATCTTTTCTTCTAACTAATATAATTCAATACTTTGCTCATCAGCCTTATCCTATCTATCCTAATTCTATTCCTATTCTATTTTCATCACAGCTTCTCTTCGTCGCAGCAACTCCAATCACGGGGTTATTTAGAAAATATCGATCCGACTGTCGCATCTTCGGCCATGGATTATTTATATACATTCAGGTACGTTACATTACTTGCATTCGCAACTCGTTCAGTAACCTTCGCCTTTTCGCGATGTTTTCTTACAGCACATCAGTGGAAGTTCCAAGGTACTTTATGGTGACTATGTCTTATTCTTTTGGATTACGGACTTTTGGGTAACTTGTTCTTGGATACTCATTATGGTAAGGAAAATTCTAGGTGAGGATTCTTTTAGGGACTTCACATCAGCGTCATCATGGGTCTTCTTCATCTTCAGTGCGGTTATTTCCGGAAGGAGGGACCTCCTTGAGATTATGCTCCTCCACCAGGTAAGTAGGACCTTTGAGTGTTTCCTGTAAGTAAAATTAATATCTCTTGCAGCATTAATCTCATTTTTATTTGCGGACAGATCACCAGACAGGTAAGTGTAACTAACTTTGGTTTTCTTTTGCTTATTCTATTTTCCTTTTCAGTTCTCAGCAACCGCGCTAATTGTGGACAGGTGATAAATCCGGTCTGAAGAAGCCACCGAGGAAACCTTGGGAAGGACTGAGGAAGAGAAGGCGGTGCCAAAAGGCATGCCATGTACTGACGAAGCTGGAGAGGATGGACCCAGCGTCCATCAACCAAAGGGACATGAGGGAAATGATGCGGGCGAGAAATCTCCTGGCATCAGATCCATACCATGTTCCCTATACATATAAAAAACCTGGCGACGACGACAAACCTCAGGGAAGTGCCTCTATCACGGAAAAGGCGTGTGAAAGGGCGCGTTCCTTAGATGAGGTGGAAAACGTAGCCAAGAAAACCAAAGAAGTCCGACTGAACACTGTTCGTGGTAATACCAGTAGGACTTCCAGGATACCTGCAAAGGGCGCTGCGAGCTGTTCAGCAGCTACAAAGAGCTCTGTCGCTAACCGTCTGAACTAACTGAAGAATGCGGTAGCACCTAAGGACGGGGGAGTCGAGAAATCGGCGGCGGTGGGAATCAAAGGACTACCAAGGCCATCAACCTCAGGTATGAGAAGGGAAGGTACGGCTTTGACGATGGCGGAGGACGCCCGTAGCTACCTGAAAGTTGCAGTGGTAGATACTGGCAACGAAGAGTGGAAGCTCACGGCGGATCAAATGCTCCTGGTGGAAAGGAAGCTTATTGCGGTCCTAATGGAACACCTAGCGTCGAAGCCGGAAGAACCTGTACTACAATACGACATGGCTGTCTGGCTGAGGGCAGTGAAGCTGTTCTGCTGCAAGGATCTGTTTTCACTAGACTTCCTGAGAAGCAGCGTTTCGAAGCTGGGGACGGTATGGGACAAGGCGAAGTTACAGGTCATCCCAAGCACGGATATTCCAGAATATCCGAGGGGCAGGATCAGGTTGCCAGAGCCTGTCTTACCCGCAAAACAAAAGGTAGGCACTGCGGGCGAGGATGAGATGGAGATTGAACCTCAGATGCAGGAACTAGGGGGGCCTGACCGGGAGGAGATGAGCACTAAGGATGCAGGTGGTCCAAATCAACCTCCAGCGCAGTAAGGTA
Organism: Leptarthrus brevirostris; assembly: GCA_964036015.1. NCBI lineage: Eukaryota > Metazoa > Arthropoda > Insecta > Diptera > Asilidae > Leptarthrus > Leptarthrus brevirostris. The sequence goes on along the minus strand of OZ038373.1, from coordinate 67,121,368 downwards.
GCATCTCAGAGCTTACTCATCCTCCTAGCAGAGAACAACATAGATGTTGCTTTAATCCAAGAGCCGTGGGTCAAGGAAGACGCCATACTGGGATTAAAGCACAAATCATTTACCCTTTTCTATAAAAAGGGTGCAGGTAAGCCAAGGACTTGCATTCTGGCCAAGAAGGGCATTAATTCATTTTTATTGTCTAATTACAGCACTAACGACCTCACAGTAGTTCCATGGGAGGGCAGCAGCATGGCACCTACATGGATCGCTTCGGCGTACATGGCGCATGACGTCTGCATCCCACCTACTAAGGTTCAGGCACTGGTGAATGCAGCAGATGAAGGAAGACGAGACCTGTTGTTGGGTTGCGACGCCAACGCACACCATCTGGTTTGGGGAAGCATGGACATCAAAGAACGTGGTGAGTCTCTATTTAACTTCATTTTAAATTCTAAACTTAGTATCTATAATAGGGGCAACAGGCCCACATTTATTACTGCAAATAGGGAAGAGGTTTTAGATATGACACTCGTAACGGGGTCAAATGATCTGAAGGTGGAGGACTGGAGAGTATCGGGAAAGAGGTCGTTTTCGGACCACTGCTAGATACGCTTCAGAATCAACCTCCTGCCAGAGCCTCGCATCTTCTTTAGAAACCCAGTCAGAGCAGACTGGGATGAATTTAAAAGACGAGTAGCGCAAAGCATACCAGCGCCAACTTGCGAGATTCTCGAAAACACCCTATCCCTTGATGCTTCAGTGGAGGAACTATCCAAAGCCTGTACTGACGCCTTCAAGGAAAGCTGTCCGCTAAGTAGACCACCCAAGAAGTCTTACCCTGCTTGGTGGAGCAGGAGCCTGAGTGTGCTAAGACGGGAGGCGCGGAGGCTTTTCAATAGGGCTAAGTCAACAAAAACAGCTGAGGATTGGACCGCCTACAAAAGGGGTCTTCAAGAGTATAAAAGCTCCATTAAAAAGGCCAAACACACTTCATTGATTCGGGGCGATGGTTCCAGAATCGGTAGAGGAGACAATGGAACTGCTTAAGAGCATGCATTTTCTCGGTAACTCGGATGCGAATAGGGCGGCAAGTTGTGCTGGCAGACCGGCTAGATCGGAGCTACCAAGCCTGGATTCCGCCAGCTACATAGTAGCACAAGATAAGGTTGAATGGGCAATTAAAACTTTTGCGCCATACAAGTCACCAGGAATAGACGGGATCTGGCCTATCATGCTGCAAAAAGCACAGCCTCAGTTATTCCGTGGCTAAGGGTGATATTTAAAAGTTGCCTCTTCCACTCCTGTCCTTCTAGCTTGGAGACAGGTCAAGGTGATCCTCATCCCCAAGGCAGGAAGAAGTGGACACATAATCGCTAAGGACTTCAGACCAATTAGCCTTTCCTCGTTTCTACATAAAACAATAGAAAGACTTCTCGACGTATACTTGCGTGAGCGTATTTTACCAAGAGGGGTTAGCGAAACCGCGCTGCATGTAGTAGTAAGAACGGTTGAGCAGTGACTTAGTAGCAGGGAATACACGTTGGGTGTGTTTCTTGATATTGAAGGGGCTTTCAACAACGTCAAGGCTGACGCAATTCACGATGCCTTTATGTGTTGTGTTAATGTTGTCAAGCCGCCAGATCCACACAAAACTGGGCATCTACGTAGACAGAGGAACACAACAGGGGGGTGTATTGTCACCATTATTGTGGCTCCTAGTGGTCAACGATATCCTGATCTCAATTGAAAGAGATGGGATAAAAATGGTGGCTTATGCAAATGACCTGGCCTTACTGGTATCAGGAAAGTTCCTAAGCACCATGAGCGAGTTGATGGAAACCGCACTAGGTAAAGTCCACAGATGGGCGAAGAACTGGTTTATCGGTCAATCCTCAGAAGACGGAGGTAATCTTATTCACAAAGAGGAGAGTGATCGAAGCCTTCGAACCACCCAAACTAGCGGGCAATACCCTAGAACTAAAGACCCACACTAGGTATCTAAGGGTCATACTCGACTCCAAACTAAGCTGGGGCATGAACATAGATGAACGCGTGAAGAAGGCGTCAATAGCGTGCTACTCCTGCAAGAGGATGTTTGGCAATAAATGGGGTATAAGCCCTCGTATTGTCCACTGTATGTATACCTAAATAGTAAGACCTATTCTTACCTATGGCATAATAGTCTGGTGGACGGCTCTAGAGAAGGAGAGCAATCTAAAGAAAACAAACAAGATTCAAAGAGCTGCCTGCTTCTGCATCTCCGGAGCTATAAGCACAACACCAACGGCTGCAATGAAGACTATGCTTGCAAAAGTATAGGTGCATGCAGTGCCGTAAGACTGAAAGAGTCCAATTGGTGGAAGAGCTCTGATAACGGCCATTGCTGTATACTAAGGACCTATTCGGGAGGCTATCTGCAGGACTACACCACCCCACTACTTAGTTTTGGGAAGACCTTCTCCACAAGATTCCCAACTAGAGAAGAGTGGGGGGATGCCACTGGTGCAGAAATATCGGTCTTCACGGATGGGTCTAAGGCGGAGGACGGAGTGGGAGCTGGGTCCTTGGTTACAGTGGTGTTCAAGTGAATGAGGCAGCTGATGAGCTGGCAAAGTAGGGATCACAATTGGATGATTCCTCTATTGACAGATCGATCGGCTGGCCGCTAGAATCAGTAAAGAGAGAAATTGACCTTAAGGCTATTAAGCTCGCTAAGCAGAGATGGAGTAACTTAACCACATGCAACCTGTTAAGGCAGCTGTGGCCTGAATGGGATTTGAGAAAAACCGCGTTCCTGCTAAACGGAAGCTGGATAAACCTCCGAAACATTGTGGCAGTTATTACTGGCCACTGTCTTTTCGGTAGACACGCAAAACGTCTGCGCATTCGCACGAATAACTTCTGCCGGAGCTGTATGGACGATGAAGAGGTGGAAAGCATTCAGCACTTACTCTGCGGATGCGCGGGCCTAGCAAAAAGAATGTACAATGCAATGGGCGTGTACTTCTAAGGTGGCATGGGCGATATAGCCGGCATCGGACTGAAGCAGCTCCTAAGGTTTATTAACAGCTGCGGCTGGTTTTAGATAAACCCGGCAATCTGGCACGGTTCCACGGATGTGGTAACACAACGGACCATTTATAGGTCTATGTGAGGCTGATCGGCTGTAGGGTTGATAGCCGCCACCCTAACCTAACCTAACCTAAACATGGGAAGGAATCACAGGGTCAACTTTTATTGGTCCTCTCCTCTTCCCGGCAGATTATACGGAGAAGCCTATCTTCAATTTATTGAAGGTTCTATGTATGATAAATTCATGGATGAGGTACCTCTATCTGTAATAAACCAAATTATTTTTCAGCAAGATGGCCACCTTGGTCCCCGGACCTTACCCCCTTGGATTAATATGTTTGGGTATTTATGAAGAACTATGTTTACCAAGTGGAAATTTCATCAAGGGATCACCTTGTGAGCTTGAGGAAGCTGGGAATAAAATTAAAGAAAATATCGCCACAATAAGGATGGTCAACGCTGTCAAAAGGAGAGCGCAGCTTTGCATCATGTAAAATGGAGACCATTTTAAAAACTTTTTATAGTATTAAGTCTTCTGTTATTTTTTTCAATTTTATTAAGCATTCAGTTAATTTAATTTTGTATTAAGTGTTTGTTATTTTATTATTTTAAATTATAAACATTTTTTTCTTTGGAGACGTGACGAAAAAAAAAACATTAAAACAAGTTGTTTTGCGGAACTGGATTTTTGGTGTAGTTCATAATCATAATAAGTAATTTTGTGATATGTCATTTTGAAGATAGTTATTAGCGCTTCTCTTTTCTGCTTTTAAAACACCAGGTTAATAATACAAAATTTCGAGAAAATTAGGGTGAAATTCCAAATTTTTATAAAAATATTTTAACATTTTGAATTTAATTACCAAAAATATACCGAAAAAAAGTTCTGAAGCAGAAGTGATAGTAAATGAAATTTTTTTGCAAGTTCCAGATTGCTTACATCTGAAATATGTTCATTTTAAGTCACACCAATATTGTTCAATGGCAGTTCTTGATTATGTTTTGAAAAGAGTCATGCACGATTCAATTATATTAATTCTCTTTTTCCTTTATATAAATAATAATTAATAAAAGATTGAAATGTGCATAATAAATAGTTGGAAGCATAAATAGTTTATTGAGGGTACTTAACAAAATTTTTTCCGACCCCACTACCAAATTTTGAATTTGTGTACTCACACAAGAAATGGTTACAGCACTTCTTTATTAGTTCTATATTCTAAGATTCTAGCATTACTGATTAAAGGTAAGATCATCCGTTAAAAATTTATCTTTAAACTAAAAACAACTTTAAACACGTTTTTATCGAATAGGATTCGAGTTCTCCTACTTTTTAGAGTTCCCTTATAGAATCACTTCGTTGTCCGCCTGTGCAGACACTCGTAAATAAATGGAAGCCTATAGGGTACTTCAGTGGCGGATTTACACATTTCTCAAGTACAGGCTGTTAAATTTTTGCCGCCCTTACCTCTACAATTTCAGGTTCTAGATTACTTTTAGTTTTTGGGTATATTTCTGAGCTAATCAAAGCTCAATCATGTACGACTAATAAGGCGGGGTAATGTGTGCTACTTAATTAGATAATAAAGAACATTCGGTAAACGTAATTAATTAATATTTATTGCACTTACAAACAGTTAAAAAATAATAAATTCAATTAAGTTATGAAAGTTAATACCTTTTTGCGCGATTTTTTGTTGGCAAAATCATCGATGATATCGTCCGTCGTAAGTAATCTTGTTCATTAATTCCGACTCTATGCACAAAATAGCTAAATCGTTTATTTTTTCTTAACTGAAGGTCGATCGCTGATAATTTTTTACCCTTTTTAGACAAGAAAAGCCTCTCTCACCCGAACAATTTCTCGCTGGAGTACATAATTAGGATAAACGTTCTGCAAACTCTGCTTTCGCAGAACCGAAGATAGACTTGCAAATGATCCAGAGATTGGTTTTACCAAAATTCTTTCCGAAGGAATATGGCTTTGAACTAAGTCAGTCTCTAAATCATTAGAATACATTTCTTCAAAGGAAAGGGCTTTTTTCGTAAGAGTTGATGATGAAAATTTATTGGTCAGGAATGAAAATATTCATTGAACTTGTTGTAGGCCTTCTGCCTTTTTTCTAATTCGGATACGAGTCTGTCACACGCGGTCCTTTTCATTTCTTCACCGGGTGTTTAGTCATGCATTTTTTTTCTTTTCAGTTGTCTTGTTCCCATGTCTTTTGTGTACTGCTTAATTCGATCGCCTTTTCTTCGAAATACTTGAAATTTTCTCGTTGAACTACGAAAAACTTGCGAAGAGATTCTGAAAGATCGGCTACTAGTTATCAAATCTACGGTGGAAGCCTGATCCAGATCCTTGATTCCCAAACCGTTCAATATGACTGGGTTAAAAGGGATCGAACTAAGCTAACAGTTCCAAAATCATAAAATAATTTCCGTTGTGTGGATAAGTTTTCAGTTTTTTCTCTAAAAGCGACGGCTAAAAAAATCTGTCCCCAAATTTGCCGCCCCAAAAATCCGCCTCGCTAGGCTCAAGCCTACTTAGCCTTTTGGTTAATCCGCCACTGGGGTAATTCCCGTTGGCCTACAATCATAAAATTTGGTAAAAGGTAAGGTCTCACAGCACAAGTAAAGGAAAAAATCCGAGAATCGTTAATTTGTAGTTATACTACATGAAAAAATATAACGGAACGCTCGGTGTGCAAGTCAAACTCGCACTTGTTCAATTTTTATTATAATTTTTCACTCATTGAAAACAGTCCCTCTAGGGGATATACCTAGTCGTGAAGTCGAAAAAGAAGTGTTTTCTTATGAATTTTTTTAGTGAAACTATTGATTATATAAATTCGACTTTTATTTTATTTAATTATACATCTTTTTAGCTACAATTTGTGAAATTTTGATAAAAGGAAAAGAAAAACAAAAGTCATCATTACACAGGGCTTTGCAGTGTTCCAAATATCTCAAGAACCACTGAACCGATTTTGATGAAATTTGGTAGTTGTCTTTGAACGAAACGGATTTTGATTTTAGCGGTGTGGTGACAGTACAATTGTAGTGCCAAAACCACTTTAACAATTGTAACGTTTTATTATTTTTGGCTCCGTTCGTACATTCAAATTACTTGTTGTAAATGCTAACTTAGTAGGTCGGAACAATTTTGTTTAAATAAATTGTGTATATAAAGTCAGAAAATTGTTCCATAAGTTTAGTCTTTCAGTCAGTCTCTAAGAATATTGTTGAAAATATTATAAAATAAAATATTAAAAATAAATTAAATTAAATTCGTTTTTTAAAATAATAATTTAATTCCAATTTTTAATAGCAACTTTTTGGAGTTCTGCCCTCTCGAGGCCCCTTGGAGTTCTGTCCTCTCAAGGCCCCTTTTTTGGAAGTGAAGGACCCCAACACTATACTGTCGTGGATACTGAGACCAACTCCAGTACCCACAATTGGTGACCCCGACGTGATCTGAAGAGATCAAGAGATTGGAAGACAAAAATTCGTTTTGTGAACTTGATGAAGTTGCCCCCCACCAGTGGTAAGGCATACTTCCATCAAAACACAAAACCGTTGTACAGCCTCTATGAATATTTAGCAGAGTCGCCCCCCACCAGTGGTAAGGCACTCGCTAACATAACATCATCAAAATTACCATTGGTACCTATAATACAAGTGCCCCCCACCAGTGGTAAGGCACTTGTGATTGAAGATTTTTCTTTATTTCTTTTTTAATAGAGGTGCCCCCCACCAGTGGTAAGGTACGCTCTGTTAAAAGAGAGCAAACCCAAAACTAATTAACCGAAGAACTAAATTTTTTTTTTAACAGAGATACCCCCCACCAGTGGTAAGGTATTCTCCTGTTAAAGAAAATATCCCAAGTTCTCGTCAGAATCAAACTAAAGTATTATCAACACAGCTGGTACAGATAACAAAATTCTGGAAAGGATAACGAACGTCCTTAATTTTATCTATGGAAGCATAATTCAAGAAAAAGGAACATAAGAAAAAGGAACAAAAGAAAAGCTACGGCAAAAGAACATAACAGCAACAAGACAAGAAAGAACATTGGCTATAATCAGAAAAGATAAGTTTACCATAGTTTATTTTATTAGCTCAATATATATACTTATATTAAAAATCTTTATCTCAAAATTAATCAATTGTAAAGCATTTACAACATGAACGGGTTTAATGATTTATTTGGTGAACCTATTGCTAAATCATGTGTTTCTGGCACAAGTCAATTGTCTGTTCCACTACCTCCGTCTCCGGCGTCCATATCAGTCAACGCCGTTTCCATTAAGACCATACCATTTTGGCGATCCAATCCATTAGCGTGGTTCTTTCAGCTTGAGTCACAATTCGACCTTGCAGGAATTACACAAGACAGCACAAAACTTAACCATTTACTGAGTGCTTTAGATGAAAGTGTATTTCAAGATATCAGTGATATCATTGCAAGTCCTCCAACAGAAAATAAATATTTAAAATTCAAAGAAACGTTAATTTCACGGCTTTCGAAATCAGATAACGTTAAATTAAAGCAACTCTTAAATGAGTTGACTTTAGGAGATTCTCGTCCTTCATATTTATTACGGGAAATGAAGACGTTGAATTCGGGAAAGTTAAATGACGAAATATTAAAGTCTTTATGGCTTCAAAGGTTACCTGGAAATGTACAAGCAATTCTAGCTTGTAGTCCAGGTACATTAGATGATCTATCAGCCATGGCTGATAAAATATCGGAAGTAACTGGTCGAACTGAAGTATATTCAGTATCGACGAATCAAAATCCAAGTAACTCGGTAATATCAACACTTCAAAATCAAATCAGTGAACTTTCAGAACAGGTTAAAAGAATTTCTCTATCATCATATCAAGTAAACGAACTTTCAGAACAAGTTAAAAGAATTTCTCGTTCATCATTTCGGCCTTCAACTAGAAATTATTCAAGGCCCAATTCTCGAAGTCATTCGAGAAATCGAAACCTTTCTAAAAATAGAGAAATATGCTGGTACCATAGCAAATTCGGCGTTAAAGCCAATAAATGTACCCAGCCATGTAAATACGGTATTCAAAATTCAACAAACTAATAGGTCAGTCTCCATTAGCGACGGGAGAATCTGACTTAATAAAAAGTCGCTTACACATTTTTGACATTTACAATAAAAGACATTTCTTAATCGATACTGGATCAGACGTTTCAGTCATACCGAACTTTCATCCAAAAATCAATAGCTCTAACAGTCTTAAACTGTTAGCAGCCAATTCAACAATAATACATACTTATGGAACAAAATTATTAACTTTGAATTTAGGTTTACGTCGAAATTTTCAATGGAATTTTATCATTGCTGACGTTTCGAAACCTATTATTGGTGCAGATTTCCTGCAAAAGTTCGGATTATTAGTGGACTTGAAGAATAAAATACTCATCGATCCTCTTACTTCATTACGGTCAAACGCTAAAGTAATTAATGGTCCCTCAGAATCATTAGCAATCTATACTGATCCATCTCTTAATTCTAAGGTATATAAATTACTTCAAAAATTCAAATCAATTACAACCGAAAGCAATTTCACAACACAGGCCAAACATAATGTCTTACATTATATTCCTGTTGAAGGTCAACCCATAGCTTCGAAAGTCCGCCGACTAACCGGCGAAAAACTTATGGCAGCTAAAAAGGAATTCCAATTCTTATTGGATCAAGGGATCTGCCGCCCTTCTGATAGTCCTTGGTCGTCCCCACTTCATCTTGTGAAGAAAAAAAACGGTGAATGGAGACCTTGTGGCGACTACAGAAGGCTCAATGCTAAAACGATTCCGGATAGATACCCGATCCCACATATTCAGGACTTCGCAAATCAATTGGAAGGAAGTAACATCTTCTCAACAATTGATTTGATAAAAGCTTACCACCAAATTCCAGTAGCACCTTCAGATATTCCTAAAACAGCAATTTGTACACCTTTCGGTCTTTTTGAATTCACAAGGATGACTTTCGGCTTATGCAATGCTGCCCAAACTTTTCAAAGATTTATTCACTCAGTATTGCGCGATTTACCCTTTTGTTACGTTTACCTCGATGACATATTAATAGCTTCTAAATCTGATATTGAACACCTAGACCATCTAAATCAAATCTTTGTTAAATTTGAAAAATATGGTCTCGTCATCAATTTAGACAAATGTAATTTTATGACAGAAGAAGTGAAATTTCTAGGACACTCAGTTTCAAGTAAAGGTATCAAACCTTTATCAGAGCGTGTTGAAATAATCAACTCTATAAAACTTCCTGAGACAGTAAAAGAATTACGACGTTATTTAGGTATGATCAATTTTTATCGAAAATTTTTGAAAAATGCCGCAATGATTCAAATGCCATTAAACAAATTCTTAAAGGGTGACAAAAAAGATGGTAAGAAAAAAATTACCTGGTCGACAGAAGCAATAAATGCATTCGAGGAAACCAAAACTCAATTATGCAAAGCTACATTATTAGCATTTCATTCTACAGACGCACCATTAGCTTTAGTGGTCGACGCTTCGGATTATGGCATCGGAGCAGTTGTACAACAAAAATGCAACAACGATTGGCAACCATTAGGCTTCTTTTCTGCAAAATTATCAGTCGCTCAGATGAAATACAGCACTTACGACCGAGAGCTGTTAGCAATCTATAATGGTATTAAACACTTTAGATTTCTTCTAGAAGGAAGAAAATTCACTATTTACACCGACCATAAACCATTAGTCTTTGCATTTCAACAAAATCCTGAGAAAGCCTCACCCAGACAGTTCAGACACCTCGACCTCATCGGTCAATTTTCAACGGATATCAGACATATATCCGGTAAAGAGAATGTAGTTGCTGACACGTTATCAAGGCTTAATGAAATCAATATCGTCGGCGCAATAGATTTTGAAGCTGTGGCAGACGCACAGGTGGATGACACAGAACTTCAACATTTAATACAAAATTCTTCTTTGAAAATGATTAAAGTAAAATTGGTCAATTCAGAAAAAGAAATTTTTTGTGATACCTCAACCAAAAACATGCGTCCTTATATCCCCATCAATTTTCGAAAGGAAATATTTTCAATTATTCACAACTTAAGTCATCCAGGGATAAAAGCATCAATTAAACTTATGGTCAATAGAGTTATTTGGTCTTCAATAAAGAAAGATGTTAAAGAATGGAGCAGAAGTTGTTTATCATGTCAAAGAGCTAAAATCTCAAGACATGTAAATCCTCCCATCGCTGATTTTCAACATGAAACAGAAAGATTTAACACAATTCATATAGATTTAATAGGCCCTATGCCAAATTCAGAAGGATTCAAATATTGTCTAACAATCATCGACCGATATACTCGCTGGCCAGAGGCAATTCCAATCGAAAACATTAGCGCAAAAACAGTAGCTTCTACATTATTAAAGAACTGGATATCTAGATTTGGCATTCCATCAAAAATCATTACGGACCAAGGTAGACAGTTCGAGTCAACTTTATTCATGGAACTAGTCAAATTATTAGGTATTAAGCGTTGTCGAACAACGGCTTACCACCCTCAAGCTAACGGTTTTATAGAACGTTGGCACCGGTCGCTCAAAGCATCATTAATGTGCTACCAAAATTCGGAGTGGACAAAATATTTACCACTGATTCTCTTAGGTTTCAGGTCAATTAGTAGTGACGAATTCCGATTTTCTCCTGCAAAATTGGTCTATGGAGAAAATTTACGGTTACCCGGCGATTTTTTTAATAGCACGAATTCTTTAAATAACCAAGATGAATTCGTTAAACAACTCGAACATCAATTTCGAAATATACAACCGTCACCGGCATCTCGGCACACACTTCAAAAGGTTTTTATTTTCAAAGATTTGAAAAATTGTCCTTTCGTTTTTATGAGAGTTGATAGCACTCGACCTAGTTTACAACCTCCTTACGAAGGACCTTACGAGGTAATATTAAGAAACGAAAAATTTTACAAAATTCTGATTAGAGGAAAAGAAGTTAACGTTTCTATTAATCGATTGAAACCTTGTTTTACAAATTCTTATTTAAAAGACTCTGAGGACACTTCACGTTTTGGAAATGCAAATTCACCAGAAGTTATACATAGGTCGCAGTTGCCAGTGTCAAACGACCATTCACCTAACAACCAAAGTAATTCAAGGGCGTCTTTACAGCCAGCGCTCAAGAGCCCAGTAAATTTGGTAAACAACCAAAGGTCGAATCATAATCCATTACACAACTCACAAGACTTAAGTGATAACACTCCAACACAGAGAACATTAGAGCCAGTGAATGATGATCTACCACAAAATAGCCGAATAAACCAAAGGGTGTCTTTTCAGCCAGTGCTCAAGAACCCAGGAACATTGGCAAATACTAAGAAATCACACATAAGACAACCCCAGACAGTTAATGACAAAAGTATTATAAAACGAACCGTAAGATTCGATCCAAAAATCAGATTTTCACCAGGGGGAAACACATATTTCCCTATCAGAAAGACAAGAGTTGGACGCACCACAAAACCTCCATCACGTTTCGCCCAATCCTAAGGATTCGCTGGCGGGGGAGTACTGTGGTGACAGTACAATTGTAGTGCCAAAACCACTTTAACAATTGTAACGTTTTATTATTTTTGGCTCCGTTCGTACATTCAAATTACTTGTTGTAAATGCTAACTTAGTAGGTCGGAACAATTTTGTTTAAATAAATTGTGTATATAAAGTCAGAAAATTGTTCCATAAGTTTAGTCTTTCAGTCAGTCTCTAAGAATATTGTTGGAAATATTATAAAATAAAATATTAAAAATAAATTAAATTAAATTCGTTTTTTAAAATAATAATTTAATTCCAATTTTTAATAGCAACTTTTTGGAGTTCTGCCCTCTCGAGGCCCCTTGGAGTTCTGTCCTCTCAAGGCCCCTTTTTTGGAAGTGAAGGACCCCAACACTATACTGTCGTGGATACTGAGACCAACTCCAGTACCCACAGCGGTAATTTTTTTTTAAATGATTAAAAGTGCAGAAAATGGTTAGGTAATTTTTTCACTTTTTTCCAAGCGATATACGAGTATATAAAAAAAATATGTACCAAATTTCATTAAAATCGGTTCAGTGGTTCTTGAGTTATTTGAAGCACCGCAAAGTTTCTTTAAAAAAGGGGACGCAGGGAAACTGGTGGAGCACCGACAATTTATCTAATTTTACAGATATAATTTAAAAGGATGTATTATTAAATAATCAATATAATCGAATTTATATTGTGACTAGTTTAGCTACAAAAAATTCCTGAAAAATTGGTCCGTTTTTGGGCTCCATGACAGGGGACAGACACACGTTTAATTGAAACTGGGTGGAGTGAAAAATGTAATGGGTATTTTTAAGGGCTGATTAAAACAAATTGTTTTTTAAAATAAAATGAGTAAATTACTCCAACTTATTAATGTTTAAGGTACAAATCTTAATATGGCCAAATCCTAGGGGACAACCCTTTGATGCGTTAGCATGGTTTTGGCCGGAAGGGAATTAGGGTAAGTGAAGTGAGGAAACTTGAAAGTCTTGTTTTTGCATTGCTGCGAGCTAGACAACAGCCCAGAGACGGAGTGGATTATTTTAATTTTATAATAAAAGCTCACGGGGAGACGTGGTTTCGAAACCGAGGTCCATGTCATGGTGATCGTGCGGCTCAACGAATTGGTCCAACTCCGCCTCCTCCGTGTTATCTTCAATAACAAATGTTGACAGTTTTCATTTATTTCACTAGATCGTTTCACAATTTTCTTCACAATAAAATGTTTAACTTTACTAATAAGCACTTATCACTTGACTGGCTAGAACATAACTGACTCAACAGGATACTGCTTAGCCTTATGTAGACTAGAAGTTCAGCAACTTAGTTCTAGAATATTCCATTATTAATTTTCACCACACGACAAGTTCGAGTCGGCCTTGACTTCATACGGGATCTCACGTTTTTCTGGTTTCCGAAATCTTGTTCGTAAAAGTTGTAACTCAATTGCTGTCAATGTGAGCGATCTGCTTTTTTTCCTTCGATCCCTGTTGTACCCGGTAAACCATATCGTTCATGTGCGTAAGGATCTTGTAGGGTCCTCCCCACTGCTGCTAAAGCTTTGGGGATTTTCGATGCCGTGGGTTGAATAGCCAAACGAAGTCGGCTTTCTTAAATCCGCGACAATTAGCTCTGATGTCGTAAAGTGTCTTCCTTCCATTGCTGTATGTCTTCAGGTTCTTTCTTGCCAGTTGATGAATTTCTGAGAGACTCTTGTGGGCTTTTCCAAATGCTTTAGCTCTAAGCTCATTAAGTATGGGGCACACGGTCAAGTAGTGCAGCAAGTCTTCATCCTCCTGCAAATTGTAGAGAGCACAGGGCGCTGCCTTTTGTACGCCATGGGCTAGCATTTAATGTTAGAATACCACTCCTATTCATTAAAATAAGGCATATTTTAAGAATGGAGAAATTGTTCTGAAAGCAGTTTAACTCACACAGTTTGTAGCTTAGTTTTTCATACAGCCCCTGTCGGACGGTTTGTCTCGCTTTACCTTCAGCTTTCTCCCTCCCATTAATTTTGTATCAGTTTCTCTTTGTTGTGGCAATTTGAGGCAAGTTAGACTCCGTGCTTGTTAGCTAGGTTCATCCATTCTTGGCCCCTATTAATTTGCTTTCTATGACCTTATTTGCCAAGATATAAGGTAATTTTACTTTCCTTACGCAACCTCAAAACTAAGTAGATACTCAAAATAACATTTCATCGTTTAAACGTACAATTTGGGTAGACCTGTCTCTAATGTAAGCATATAGTTAGGTGTTTTACTAGGTAATAGAACGTAATTTCTCAGCCTCTTCATATTCGCTGAAGCCCCATATTGATGTCCCGTAGCACATCATCGCTCTTGAAACGCTTTTAAACTTGGCAGAATGACTTATATGCGCATTTCTCATAAGCATGGCTCTGTACTCTTCCGTATCCTTTTCGGGTGTTTCGAAATCACTGGGCAGTCTGCCAAACACAACTTTAGAGGGTGTCTGTCCTGTTACGTTATGGATGGCTGTTCTGTAAGTTAGCAGAAATATCGGAATGTAGCTATCCCTATCCTGTTGATGCTCATTTCCTACATTCCTGAGATTTTCGATCACTCTTCTATTAAAGTAAAGGTAAAGTGGTTTTGTCCGCATAAGCCTTACTTCAAGAATGTCGCAAACTTTCTGGAACACTGAAGCTTATGAGGAACGCCATATATACTTCTGGCCATTTACTGTAATAATCCATTCACACTAGAATGTATCGGTTGCCTCGATCTAACTCAGGAAATAGTCCGGCAGCGTTAATTGTAATTTATCGAAAGGTGTTTCAACGTTATACTGCTGCATCGCTTCCCTCGTTTTTGCAAGCGGTCCTTTGCTACAGGTACAAACAGTGACAGCACTTCTCAACGTCCTTTTTCATACGTAACCAATAACATTTTTATCTTAACTTCTGCAAAGTCTTATTGACACCAATATGTCCTCCCGAAGCATCATTATGGAATTCCCCCAGCACATCCGTTATCTTATTCCTGGGAACCAGAACCTGCATCCGGCTTGCTGACTTGTCTCCCGTTTGCGCTTCAATATGTCTTATTCACAGCACACATCGACTTCCATTACGCAGAGTAGCTGTTCAACTTAGCACTTCTGTCTGAAACTTCTTTCCATTGGGGCCTTTTGGTGTTTTCCTTCCACGTCAAAATTGGAGTAATATTTTCGTCTTCTGGTTGGGCTGCTTGAAATTCTTTCTTATTCCATCCTGTCACGAGTACAACAGTTGTTCTTTGCACAATCACATGGTCACATTTTTCTTCCAGACGGAAACAGTATTAACATTCCAGGTTACACGGCCGTCCTTCATATAAATAATTTCAACATTTTGTCACTTGTCTGTCAGAATTTTTAAATTGCATTAACCTTGAATCTTTGCCCATAGAGGAATTTATGAAAATGCTTCGTTGAATCAACAATAGCCAACAGTTTTTTCCTCATAACAAAATAATTTCTTTCTGGTTTTGACAGAGCTCTGCTGTAGTATGCCACCACTTGCCCATTTACTTAATGTGACAGCACCGCACCAATTCCAATATATCCCATATAAATGTATCGCCTGCCTTTGGATAAGTTAGCACAGTTGCATTGCAGAGCGTTTCAGTGCTTTAAAGCTGTTTTCTGTCTTCTGTCAAAGAGGATGATTTTGATCGCCACAATCCAATTTCCATCGAAAATCCTGCCTTTTCCCTGTCATCTGGATCAATTTTAATTTGCCAGTATATATATATATATATATATATATATATATATATATATATATATATATATATATATATATATATATATATATATATATATATATATATATATATATATATATATATATATATATATATATATATATATATATATAAGTCCAACGTTGAAAACCACTTTGAAGCTGTTAAGGTATCTAGGGTGTAATCTATACGAGGTAGTGGGTAACTATCGTTCTTCGGAACATCACTTAGATGACGATAGTCGACGCAGAATCTTGTGATGCGATCCTTCTTCTTTACTACTTACCACTGGTGATATACATGGTCCTTACGGCTCTTCTATTGGACCTTGCTTTCGCATTATTTTAACCATTTCGTCTGCTTTTTCTCGCTTTGCTAGGTGTCCCTTTAGTAGCTGCTTGACAGGGCGGACGTCTCCTGTGTCAATTTTATGTTGTACTATATCAGTTTTTTCATAGTCTTCGTCTCGCTGTGCAAAAATATTGGCAAATTCTTGAAGCAACTTCTTTGGTTTGCGATATTCCCTTGGCTGACTTTATTAGACAGAAGTATAATTTTAGCATTGTAACGTCCTTCTTTGGCTGCTCGGTTTATTCTAAGTCTGAACATTCTTGTAACATGATGTCTTCGACTAGTTCGCCATGACTCAAGACTTTATCTTTCTTTAATTCGATGCCTTCTTCACGGGAAAAAATTCTTTCTTTCCATCGATAGTCACTAAACATTTTCCAACAGTGACATTTCTTATTTGCTTTGTTCGATCTGATTCTATTAAAAGGAATTGATAGCTCCCGGGATCACCAAGAACTTTTGCTCGCACTAAAGTTTCTGCACGAAGAGGAAGCTCGACGTCGTCACATGCCACTACGTTTTGCTTTGAATAAAAATTTGACTTCAGAGCAATATGAATTTCCCTGTTCTCATATTTCATGACTTCTCTTCCAATACCCAATTGAATGTTATGTGCTCTAATGAAATTAAGGCTAAGTATGCACTCATCCGTTATATCTGCGACAAGAAATCTGTGTTAAAATCGATTGTCGTCTAGGAATATTCCTATGAATATTTCTCCATAACAGCTTTCCCTGTAGCAGTCCTCAAAATGTAACGATTTTTGTTGCTAAGCCAGTTGATTTTAGCATAACCGCACCGAAGAGTAGATCTGGAAGCACCTGTGTCTACTGTAACTGTGCACTGTTGTTCCTCAACTCTCCCATTGTTTACTAAGCTGCTACTATTTCGCTACAAATTCTTTATGTTGATAATTATACCGGGGGCGTCTATTCCACTGGCCAACTTCTGCCCCACAGAGTTGGTCTTAACTCGTTTACCTATTGCGAGCGTTGGTATAGGACTTATAGCTCCATCGCTTCTTTGTTCCACTGCCTCTCTTTCTCTTCATTTTCACAGCCAGATCCAGATGTCATCTTGGCATCTTGTGGAGAGTTTGATCTTCGTCTGTTTTTGCAATCTATTTGGAGGTGGCCTTCTTTGTTGCACCTCCAGCAGTTAAAACGACTCTGCTTTCCGATGTATTGACCCGACAGCAGTTATCTTCTCTTTCGGTTACTGCCCTTAAGCGGACAGTACTTCTTGGGGTTTGTTTTGCTGCTTCACATGCCAGAGCGTATGCGAAAACCTCAGCGTTGGTGTTCTATACAGCCAGTCGTACTGCTTGCTGCAGGTCACGATTGGCAAGTTAATTAATAAATGCTTTTCTGGCGACTTCGTCGACATAATCTTGACTAAACGTAGGGTAAGCCAATTGTGTTAGCCTTTCTATGTCAGTACATAACTGCTGCAACGTCTCTCCAGGCTTCTGTGTTCGACTTCGTAGCTGAAAGCTTCTTGCACGTGCTGGTTTCCATACCGTAATTCTAAGATGAATTATTGCACATGTGTTCTGCTGGTATATTATGTAATAATTCTGCGGCTGCGTTTCTAAGTGCAAAATTAAAGCTGTAGCTTTTTCTTCATCAGTCCAAAAGTTCATTGCTGCTGCTGTTTCGAACTGGAGTCTGTACGTCTGCTAGATCGTTTGACCGTCAAACGTTGGAGGATTAAGTCTTTTATTCAAATTACATCTTCAGATAAAGTCACTCAGTACCGTTTTTCGATAGTCTCTAGTTCAGTCCTAATTGAATCCACATTCTCTTTATATTCAGTTTCTTCTCTAAGTTAAGTTCTCTAATTTTCTTTTACATATGGAATTCGAGATTTACCTTCATAGATCTTTCTATGTCCTCCAGTTTCTTCTCTATGCTTGCTTCCAGACCTTCAATTTGTTTTTGTATAGAAGTTTCCGTTGCAGCTTTCCTCCTTCAAGTCTTGAACGCGTAAACCCTTTTATTTACGACCCATATTTAGATTGACTGGACTATTTCACTTTAATTTTACAATCACATTTTAAGAACTTTCTTAATTAATCCCCACTTTTGTCACCAATTGTACCGTTATGGGGCTCTTCGGGCTCGGCGGACTAATAAAGATTCTTATTTTCAATAAAGAATGTTTACAGTTTTTATTCACTTCACTGATTAGTTCACAATTTTTTTCACAATAAAACGTTTCACTTTACTAATTAGCATTTATCACTTCACTGGTTAAAACAAAACTAACTCACAAGGCTCCTACCTAGCTCTATTTATACTACTTAGCTTAATTCTAGAAAATGCCGTTATTCATTTTCACCACACCAAGTCACCACAGGTTCGAGTTGGCCTTGACTTCATACGGCACCTAACGTATTTCTGGTTTTTGAAAGCTGGACATACGCATTGTACAAATTTATTTTGTTTTTATCACGCTGCCTATGCCACTTTACAGTGTATGTTGCAATATGTAGAAATCCGGCCATCCTAAATGAACGTATCTAAAAATAAAAAAAAATTATAAATAATTTGTCTTTTCGGAAACACTATTTATTGGTTAAAAAGGACTATAAATAAAAAAATTTACTAAATGGTTAATCTTTTTTAGGATGACGGGAAAATGTATAACCTTGAGCCCCACTCTTCCGACAATTAAGTTGCTATTCTAATTATTGACTTTGCAGCAATGTCCCGTTTCAAAATAAGGTATTTAGAGAAAAATCTATTCAAAATTCGCAAAACAATTGCCCGCAGCGCTACGGGTGGTGGCGGTGCAAGAGAAATTTTTAAGGTAGGGAAAACAATATTGAAAAAATTCTATTTTAGTATGAGGTCCGCCTTAAGTGATGTATGTGCTATGCGAGACGTGTAGTGCTTACTACAGTAAGCACAGCGGGTTAGCACGCAATTGATGTGACGTAGCGCGTGCTTACTGGAAGTCACTAAATTATTGTATGTGTTTAGTCAGTTGCATGTGTCAAAAGGGAAGAAAGTCTGCAGCCAAGATTGGGTTATTTAATAGAAAATGAACTTCCAAATGAATTGCACGGAGATACAAAATATCGAGAATTACGAAGATGCCGTTAATGCTTTATTATATGATTGGATTTATTTCACCTGATATAAAAAGAAAAGACAAGGCCATGAGGTTAGCTATTCCAGTAACAAAAAGTCCAGTAGAAGAAAAGCTTGCGACAGTTTTAGGGTTCTTGGCCACAAGCGAAACTTTTCAAAGCCTCAATCTTCAAACTAGGTTATCAAAGAAATACAATTCAGAACGCTAATGGAAGTACACTAATCCAAAACTCTAGTTTTTGAAACTTTCAGCCAAGCAATTTTAAAGGCCACGGTGCTCACGCAATTCAAAGGAATAGCGGAAGAAAAAAATTTCAAAATTTTTAGTCATTTTTTTTTTGATGCACGGACTCGGAAATTTTTTTTTTATTTGACCACCCTATGAACCAGATAGCCTGTTAATTCAGCTTTAATTATCTTTTTTGAAATCCTTGATACGTCGATTTGTCGCGGAGATATCCGATATTAAACGAAAAAGGACACTTTTGTATTCAACCATGGATATCTCAGCAACCAATGATCGTACAGGAAATTTAAGGGCAGTTTCGGAAACTGGAATACATTTCCTAAAAGAATTCGTCAAGACATAAAAAATAATAATTTTTTTTGGTAAATTGACCGCATCTTTGCAAATACTGATGGAAAGGCTAAGGTTTGTAGGAAGTTTTACACCTCAATGTACGCACAATAGCCCTGTAAATCCGCAGATCGATCTATCCGACGGTTCCTTCGGCCCGATCGGTCAAAGTTTTGGAAAAAATTAAAGGAACAAGAATTGTGATCTCAAACATCGTGTCATCTTCATAAAAATGGAAAAATCTTTTTTTTTCAACTTTTTATTTTTTTATCACTTTTATGCATCAGTCACTTGGTAAATTAAACAAAAAATTAAAAAAAACATTTGACACTTTTTAGAAAATGAAATACTGAGATGTTGCTGCCTCGGCTTTTAATCACTGCCTCCAACCTGTCACGCATATTTGAAATGCAGTTTCGAATCATCGACTGCGGAAACCTCCAACGACTGTTTTGTAAGAACATCTCAGTATTTAATTTTCTAAAAAATTTCAAAAATTTTTTTTTTATTTTCGATTTCTCAAAAAAATATTTTTTTAAATTTACGATTTTTTTCAATTTGCTTTTTTTTTAATTTGCCAAGTAGCTGATGCATATTTGTGAGAAAAGTCGAAAAAACAGATTTTTCCATTTTTATGAAGATGACACGATGTTTGAGATCACAATTCTTGTTCCTTTAATTTTTTCCAAAACTTTGACCGATCGGGCCGAAGGAACCGTCGAATAGATCGATCTGCGGATTTACAGGGCTATTGTGCGTACATTGAGGTGTAAAAATTCCTACAAACCTTAGCCTTTCCATCAGTATTTGCAAAGATGGTCGACGCGTAACGAAGTTAGACTACCCCTTTCCCCTCCCCCTCACTATTCCAATTCCTATTAGCAACGGGGGATCATACTCTGTACAATAAAAAAAGAACCATCCAAATCGGTCCTCCCGTTACAAGATTAGGTTTCACCCCCGCCCCCCCCCCTCCCCAACAACAGTTTTTTGACATAGTGCCACAATCGGTGAACATATTCTACCCAACAAAAAAAGAATCATCAAAATCGGTCAATGCGTTACGAAGTTATGCCCGGTCAGACATAAAAAAAATACACGTCGAACTTAGAACCTCTTTGTTTATGGGAAGTCGGTTAAAAATATATAAATACTGACCTTATGTATATTCTGTTGTACGGGAACAATCCAAATTCCACTAGGCAGCTGTGCGGATCTAGTCCGAGAGATTTGTTGAGTTTTCGCCGAGAAGTGTTGCAGCAATAAATGCTCTGCGGAAAACAAAAGTTTAGTGTCATTTATTGTTTTATATTGCCCTTTTGGAAGTATACTTACCTAAGTGTTGTGTTATTGGTACATACCTTTAGTGATATACAGTTGTGGTAATTTTTCAAAACTACCATTTGTTGAATTTTTGCCGTTTGTTTTTAGTAGTCTTTTCACGGCATCTGTTATTTACTAATTGTGAAATTTGTTTTGAGAAATAGTAATATTTTTGAATTTTCTAATTTTAAGTAGTACCAATTCAATAATAATAATAGTCTGTTTCATATATTCTGAAAGCTATTTTCTTTAATTCGAATATAAACATTTGTTTCTTGTATGTTACTGAGGTTTTTGATATTATATTCATACAAAATCAAGTTTTCATTGTCCCTCCCTCTTTAATGCATTGGACTCCTCAGGACTTTCATCAAGAAGCGTAGGCTTTGCGAGACATTTTGAAACCCTGTCCTGCAAATTTGCAAGAAAGCGACCTAACATTTTGGCGCCCAACATGAGGCTCGAAAACTTAAAAAAGGTAGAAATTTAATTACAATAATTACTGGATGTGTCATCAGGAAGTATAGAAAGTTAAGTTGAGCAAAAACGGTCTGAGAAAGCAAGTTGGGAGCTTAGGGTAAAGCAATTACATTTATAGGTTCATCCACACTTCTGTTTAATCTCGGTTAGGTTTGTCTATGACCTTTACTTCGTGTTTTCAATAATGGCTACAGCGAAAATAAGAACAAATGAGGACATTAATCGATTGGTCCAAGAGGAGCTAATTTATGAGATTGTCATGAGAGGTCTCACCGAAGGTACCGTAGAGGATTTGCGTAAATCTTACAGAGGATTCCTCGAGTTCAGTAAATTGCTTTTTAGAACGGGTAGAGGAACTCCGAATAGCAAGAGGGTTTGGCAAGGATATCATTTTCCTATCAGCGGTTGATCTATTCGCAGGCAAAGCTCTTATTTGGTTTCGTCCTGTTAGAGAAAAGATTAGTAATTGGAATTGACTCGTTAGGGAATTGAGGCTGGAGTTTTTGGGAGCCGATTACGATGACCAACTGATGAAGGAGATAAAGCGTAGGACTCAGGAGAAACGGGAAAGCATAGAGATGTATGTAGCGGTGATGAAAAGTTTGTTTGGTTGGTTATCAGAAAAGCTGTCCGAGGCTTAAATGCTGAAGGTTGTCATGAGGAAGGAATCTTGACCCGTTCTATCATACCCAACTTGGAATGAGCCAGGTAACTACTTTCAATGATTTAATAGAAAAAGGTAGGATACTAGAAAGCAAACGGGCACGGGTTGAAACCTGGCCCCTCCTCAATGGAAGCAGAGCGATCTTCTAGAGCCTGACTTGGCTTACGTAGCATCTTTCGGTCAATCAGAGTTAGCGGCAACAGAAGCATCCTTTCAGAAGAAGCCTAAGGAAGTAATTTGTTACAGTTGCAAGCAGCCTGGTCATGTTTCCAAGAAATGTAAGGCCCAAGAAAGTGCTTTGGATGTGGCCAATCTGGAATATTTAAAACAGATTGCCCAAATTGCCGGTTAGGAAATGCCGATGGAGCTAACGAGAGGGTAGCGCAGAGTGTTCAATAAAAATTTAAAATTTTATGCTATGCTGACGGTATAAAAATTTTTCTTTTAATTCTTGGAGCATTGCGATCAATATACCTCCGAATGTCGAGAAATGTACGTTTGTCTCGTACTCTAGATGTTTGAATATTCCGTCAGTGGCAACTTGCTAACCAAACTGGACAGAGTAAAGGATCTTGGTGTTGTTTTGATCCACATTTGTTTTTCGTCGATCACATTAGTTACGCAGTTAACAAAACCAATGCTTCCTTTGGCTTTGTAAAGAGATAGTCCAAGGAGTTTATCAATCCCTTTATCACTAAGCTTCGTCCGGCCCGTTTTATAGTATGCCTGTCTCGTTTGGTTTCTGTCCTCTGCGGTATTGCGGTATTGTGCTCGTATTAAGGGCTGTTTAGCGCAGGTTTCACAAATTTGCATTGTGATGCTCCCATGGAATAACCCTTTGATTCTGCCCGTGTATAATGAAAGAATTGGGCTACTCTCTTTGGACGCGCTAGAAGATAGGCGCAATAGGTGTAGGACTTCCTTTATCTTCGATATCTTGCAGGGTCTTCTTGACTCGCCGGAACTATTACAATGTTGAACATCCGAGATCTTTTCACAAAATACACAAAATGTGCAGCAAATATTCACATGACCCGAGTGAATTTTCAAAATAAAAATCAAAACAAACTGCTTGTAAACACGAGCAACGTAAGAAATATAAAAATTTCTTTACACGATCGGCGTTTCTAATGAAGAAAAGTTAAGCTCCTTTGGCTCGTTCTCAACAGCAGCACCAAAGGGTTAACGTTTCTTCAGCTGCTGGACACCTTCGCGAAAAAATGAAAACTAAACACAAAATTCTTAAAAACCGATATCGACAGCTGTATCAAATTATGATCACTAACACTGTCCCGCTAACCTTGCGGTAAAAATATTTATGCATAAAATAATGTGCAGCAAATATTCACATTAACCCTTTGGTGCTGCTGTTGAGAACGAGCCAAAGGAGCTTAACTTTTCTTCATTAGAAACGCCGATCCTGTTAAGAAATTTTTATATTTCTTACGTTGCTCGAGTTTACAAGCAGTTTGTTTTGATTTTTATCCGATTATTCATTCCGTCAGACATAATCACTGGCTAAAGGCCCCACTTCACTGCACTAACTATGGTTTAAATGACCCACTGACGTCAATGTCACGCCTCTTTAATCGTTGTTATAACCGTCTCGATTTTAAGCTCTAAAGCGTGGTATTAGCTCCGCTAAAGTCTAAAAATTTGTTGTTTTTATATATTTTATTTATTTTTTCTGTTGTTATTATATTTTAAATTGTAATTGTTTTGATCTGTAAATTTGATTTATTCTTTTTTTGTCACTGCAGTGCCTTTTGTTATATCCTTATTTGTATTCTATTTTGATTTTCGTTTTTGATTTTTTTTTTTTCATTTTCTCTTTTGGTTTTTACTTTTGTTTTTTCATATTCTTTTATAAGTAAACAGCCTTGATGAAACTTTGTAAATAAATAAATATTTAAAGTGAATTGAGTACATTCGAGTTCTTCAAATTCGACTTAAGGTGACATATATTTGGTCTACAGCAAAGAGCTTTCGGGCGGATATACATATATATTTTTCTTAGTATGTTTATAAAAGTGCTCTTTGTAGATTTTTAAACTATAAATTATTTGACTTTTTTAGTTTTAAAATCATTGCGTCGTCCTTACTTTAAAATCTAACACCATCCGCCATCATTTTGGATGAAGAATAACGTCACATAGTTTATGGTATTTTACTTGTCAAACTCTTTCATTTGATACCCATGTCAAGAGTTGTAAAGAAAAAGGTAATCCACCATATTGGGTTTAAAATGATGTCACGGGGCCCATTGCATTCTAGTCATCAAACCCTTTCACTTAGTACCCATGTCTAGGGGGTTCTGAAGTAAAAGGTAATTCACCATCTTAGGGCGTCCGCCATATTGGTTTTAGAATGACGTCACGCCACTCATCGTACTCTACTTATCCAACCCTTTCATTTGATACCCATGTTAAGGAGGTTGTGAAGAAAAGAGTAATCCGTCATCTTGCGGCGTCCGCCATATTGGTATTAGAATCACGTCATATAGTTAATCATATTCTACTCGTCGAACACTTTGATTTGATACCCACATCAAGGGGGTTGTGAAGAAAAAGGTAATACGCCATCTTGGGGCGACTGCTTTATGGAATTAAGAACAATATTAGATGTAGTATATTGCATTGTCATCGGATCTCCATAATATGCGAAATCTTAACTCAATCGGATAACGGAAAATGGGTCAAGGTAGGTCAGGTTGGTCAGGTGAAACTAATATAAAACTTATAAAAAGAACTTGGCTATTATGAAACAATAAAAATTAATGGAACAGATATCCGATTGACTAAGCGGTCTCCCAATGCTGTGTTGTAAATCCATAACACAACACACGAATTTCATAGGGAGATTGACACTTACTATTGCAATTATTATGGTACACAACCTAAATCTGGTGCTCTACGATACGATCATCGAGATCGTTTTGTAAAACCAACTGAAAAAAACTATAGATGCTATGATGATGATAGTCAATCAATTATGAAAACACTTCTAAGTGTGATATTCGCCTCTGTGTGTAAATTTGTTCGCTCTTATCACACTAAAACATAATTGCTTTTTTTAAATAAAGTATACAAGAAAAGTAAATAGTGCATTTTTATTTATATACTCGCAACTGCAGAATGTTACAGTACAGTACAGATTTACAACTATTACGCATACATTTATTATCCATGTTAAAAATAGCCCAGAACTAAAATGTTAAAAGAAGGAAAGTTTCCAAATATAATGTATATACATACATACGCGTGACATTTAAATGAATTTGGGCTATGGAACATGAGAACTCTGTGGGATGAATGTGGATACGCGAAGATCATGTAGGTGGGACGAAAAATGGCCAAGTACAAAATAAATATTTTAGAGTTAAGCAAAACTAGATGGAGAGGAAGTGGAGAGTTTACATCACCCAAATCTGAAACCATGCTGCTATACTCTGGCCAGGAAGAATTAAATACACCCCGCATGGCAGGTGTAGGCTTGTTGCTAACCAAGCTCGTTTGCCAATCTCTACTGCACTGGTCATTAATATCTGACCGAATTATCACCGCCAGATTCCGGACCAGAGTACCTAACATCTCAATAATTCAGTGCTATGCGCCGACATAAAAACTAAGGAGAACTTCTACCAAACCCTTTGATAAGACTCCTAAAGCCGATATGAAACTAGTCATCGGAGACTTCACTGCTAAAATTGGCTCCAGCATCGGCCTGGGACATGTAATGAGAAGTTTGGGCTAGCAACATGTTGTTTGTTGAATTTCGTAACTCGCAGTAACTAGTCATCGATGAATCCTTGTTTAAACACAAAAAATGCCATCCTGGGTTTCTCCTGATGCCAGAACTGAGGATGAGATTGACAATACCAGGGAGTCGAAAGAGGACCGAAACCTGTCATATTTAGGTTGTTTTAACCGGTCTTGATTTCGGTACCGAAATTAAAACCGAAATTTAAAGTGTACCGAAATAGAGCGACCGAAATTAAATGGTCCCGAAATAAATAGACCTTAAAAATATGTGACCGTAACCGCCAGACCGAAATTCAAAGACCGATTTATATCGGTACCGACCGCGGAAGAAGTTATATGTCCGGTCTTGCGATATTTTCGACTTACTTACTATATTTACGAGTATTTCAACCGCAACCGAAAATGATATTTCACGTTTCGGTTTTAACCGAAACCGAATTGATGAAAATTAATTGCGGTTAAGGTTATCTCATATACCACAACTCAATGTACAGAATCTTAATGCGCCGAACTTTCGCAAAGCATATACTACTGCATTACGCAAAAAAGTTGATGCATTGCGTCATAACACCGACGACTCCATTGACCACAAATGGGGAATGGCAAAGGAATGTATGGAACACGTATGGTACAGAACACGTGGGACGATTAGAGAGCGGAAAACGACGATCAATGACGCTACATGGTCCAAGATACAGGAATGGAAGCAGATTGAAGACCGCATCAATTTTGCTATCGATGATGCAATTAAAGATCACCTCAAACCGACATAACGATTTCTACAAAAAGGCGTCCAAAGATGTGTAAGACGTGACAAGCGCAACTACATCAATGTGCTAGCAGAATAGGCAGAAAAAGCGGCTTACCGTGCCAGCAGTGTAGATATATACAAGATTGTCAAAAAACTGGCAGGAAAGACCTTTGCAACTGAACATCCTATAAGAGATACCAATGGATCCCTTCTTGTCACGGAGGAACATCAACTGCGGAGGTGGAGAGAATATTTTATTGAAGTCCTAAACAACATCTTTGGACCGTCGAATATTTTTTCACACCTGTCGGTTGCGGCCAACATTAACATCAGAATTTCGGTTGGGGTTGGCAGATGCAATTAAATCGATGGACGTCGCTAAGACCCAAATCTCATTGCACCGGCTCCTTCCTATAATCCAATAATGTTGGGAAACCGAGACCTACCCCACTGAATGGAAAACAGACGTCAGGGTACAGATTCCAGGCACCTGAGGAGTTGCAGTAATTGGCGCGGTATCTGTCTTTTAACTACAGTCTCGAAATTGATGGCAAATATCATCTTAATGCGAATCAAGCAAATTATTGAGCGCACTCTAAATGATGAACAGGCAGGCTTTCGCCAGGGTTTCTCCTGTACCGATCATAACAACACTTTTCGAATTATTGTATAGCAATACGTCGATTTTGAGAAAGCGATTGACAGCGTTGATCGCAAATATGTACATATATATGGGCAGATTTGCGTAGGAGAGGTATTGCAGAAAAGAATGATCGCCACCATAAAGGAGTCCTACTCAGGAGAGCAATATAATATCCCACATAAATAAAACTGTTTGAACTCTTCCCCTTATAAGAACTGTTCTTCATCCTTGGTTTCTGTTCTTTGTTATTTATTTAATTTATCTATTTCTTGTGGAGTCTTTCCAAAATCTTGGAAATCATCTTTTATTATCCCTCTTCACAAGAAAGGAAAGAGGTGTGATATTTCCAATTACAGACCCATTCCAAACTTGTGTTGTATTGCTAAGATTTTTGAGGCATTAGTTTGTGATACACTATGCTTTCATTGCAAACCTTTTCATGGAACTTTCCAGCATGGCTTTATAAAAGGTAGGTCTACTGCGACTAACCTACTGGAATTCTCAAATTTCTGCTTATCCAAAATTGAGGCTGGAAAGCAAGTGGATTGTATCTTTACAGATTTTAGCAAGGCATTCGACAGAATAAGCCACCAAATTTCGATTTACAAGTTGACGGCCCTCGGGTTTCCTTCATTGTTTGTAGACTGGGTTCGTTCTTACCTACTAAATCGGACTCAGCGTGTGTCATTTCGTGGATTACTATCCAAGTTTATTTTTAATTCCTCTGGCGTACCTCAGGGAAGTCACCTAGGCCCGATTTTATTTATTATATACATCAATGATGTATCTTTATTCTTGAAATACTCAAAAATTCTTTGTTATGCTGACGACGCCAAAATTTTCCGTGTTGTGTCCTCTATTCGAGACTGTGAACTTTTAAATTCTGACTTAGACGCTTTCTACAACTGGTGTTCTCATAACTATCTTCCCCTCAATATTAGTAAGTGTACGTCTATGTCTTTTACTCGTAGAAAGAATTCTCTCGACTTCAACTACACCATGCATGGCTGTAGGGCTTCACGGCACCGAGACAAGACCGAGACTTTGGCAGATCTCGGTCTTGGTCTCGTCTTGGTCTTGGCAGATCTCGGTCTTGGTCTACTATGCCAACGTGACCGGGTTGCGCTCAAAAACCTCGCGCTTGTTCTCCACCTCCAGCTCCGCCGACTTTGATGTCATCTGTTTGACTGAGACCTGGTTATGTGGCGGCATATCTGACGCCGAGCTTTTTGGACCTGAGTTTCAGGTCTTCCGTCGTGATCGCCACTCCGATTTGTGTGCTCCAGTTGGTGGTGGTGTGCTGTGCTATTAGAGCCAATATCCCTTCCTCGGTCATGCATATTGCTTGTTCCGGCGACTTGGAGATTTTGTGCGTCACCTTAAAATTCCCCCAGAGAAATTTGTATGTTTTTACTGTGTATATCCCTCCTGGCTCACCCCCACGTTTTTACGACTTGCTGTCTGCCTCCATCAACAGCCTAAGCGATGCCTTGCTGCCCGCCGATGAGGCCGTTGTCTTTGGTGATTTTAACCTCCCCACCGTTAACTGGATTCAGTCCTCTGAGTCTGAAGGGCTCTTGCCCTGCCTTACTGGCGCTCCCCAGCACATTCTGTCCCTTCTGGATACCCTTGCCTCTTCGAGTCTTACACAGTGCAGCGATGTCGTGAACGACCTCGGAAGATCGCTGGACCTTGTTTTTTCGACCAATCCGGGTGGCTCGTTTGTGAGAAGATGTCCGACTCCCCTAACTTTGGAGTCCAGCCATCACCCTGCACTTCAGGTATTCCTGCGTTTTGAGGCCCCCGAAAAAGTCTTTTCCTCTCTTGCGGGATGGTCTTTCAACTTCAAAGCCGCTGATTTTTCTTCCCTCAACGACTGGCTCCAGGCTTATGACTGGGCGAACGTACTTGCTGAGCCCGACATTGATCGGGCCGTTTGCTCCTTCTATGACGTGCTTTATACCTGTTTTACTCAGTGTGTACCGGTTTCCTTTTCGCGCTCCCCCCATTCATCTCAGCCTTGGATGAATAGCTCCTTGAGACACCTGAAAAACCAAAAGAATAAGGCCTGGAAAAGGTTCTGCTCCTCTAGGTGCGACGAGGACTACCTGGCCTACCACAACCTCTACCTTCGTTTCTCTCTCGATCTTCAGACGTCCTACAACAGATTTCTGTCCGACTCGAGACATATTCTTCATTCTAACCCCAGACAGTTTTGGAGATTTATTAATTCTAAGCGACATAGTGATGGCTACCCTTCCTCCCTTAGGTTTGGTGATTGCGAGAGTTGTGACCCCGTCATTGTGGCCAATTATTTCGCCGACTTCTTCATTACCTCATTCTGTGATTCTGACTGTGATATTGTTTCTTCTGATTTTATTCACTTGACCAGGCTTCCTCATACTTCCCTTGAAACTAAGGACTTAGTTTTTGACGATGGTGCTGTCACCGATTATTTGTCGAGTTTGTCCAACGGATTTTCGTGTGGTCCAGATGGTGTCCCTTCGTCCTTTCTTAAAAATTGCTGTTCATCTGTGTCCCCCATTCTTTGTCATTTGTTTAACCTGTCTCTGTCTTGTGGCCGTTTTCCCGGTCTCTGGAAGGATTCTGTGATTATTCCCCTTCACAAGAAGGGTGACAAGTCCGATATCTCCAATTACAGACCCATCGCCAACTTGTGTCATGTTGCGAAGGCGTTCGAGGCCTTAACCAGTGATGTGCTCCGTTTTCATTGTAAAACCTTTTTAGGCTCTTTTCAGCATGGCTTCATTAAGGGTAAATCTACCACCACCAACTTACTCGAATTCGTGCATCACTGCTTGCCTCTGATTGAGTCTGGCTTACAGGTTGATTGCATTTTCACTGATTTTAGTAAGGCCTTCGACAGAATCGATCATGGGATTCTTGTTCATAAATTTCATTTGCTCGGGTTCCCACCGCTTTTTGTCAACTGGTTGTCCACTTACCTCTCTGGGCGCACCCAACGCGTCTTGTTTCGTGGTGCCCTATCCAATGAATTCTTGGTTTCTTCTGGGGTGCCTCAGGGCAGCATTCTTGGCCCACTTCTTTTTATTATTTTTATTAATGACGTCTCGGTGCTCCTTTCTAGCTCCAAGATTCTGTGTTATGCAGATGACGCCAAAATTTTTCGTGTCGTCTCCCGCGACGACGATTGTGCTCTGTTGAGCTCCGATATTAACGTTTTTCACGACTGGTGCTCTAGTAACCGTCTTCCCCTTAATATAAAAAAATGTACCATAATGACCTTTACCCGCAGAAACTGTCCCATTCTCTTCGACTACTCTTTGGATGGCAGTGTCTTGAGTAGGCTACATAGGGTCAAAGATTTAGGGGTTGTTCTTAATTCCCGCCTATCCTTTGAGGATCACATTGACTTCGTGGTGAATAGGGCTAATTCCACCCTGGGTTTTGTGAAAAGGTGGTCCAGGGAACTTGACGATCCCTATCTAACCAGGCTCCTCTTTTGTACATTCGTTAGACCCATTCTGGAATACGCTTGCCCGGTTTGGGATCCCTATTTCGCTGTCCACATCAACCGGATTGAGGCTGTTCAGCGTAGATTTCTTAGGTTCGCTCTCCGCGACCTTCCTTGGCGTGATCCTTTATCCCTCCCATCATATCATGCTAGGCTTGGACTGATTTCTCTTGATTCCCTTGTAAAGAGACGCCGAATATATAAGATAACTTTTATGCATGATTTATTGCAGGGGACGATCAACTCCTCCGAACTGCTGAATGATTCAGGCATTTCCATTCCCGCCCGGTCCCTTAGGAATTTCAACTTTCTGCATGTTCCCTTTCATCGTACGCTTTACGGCATGCACGAGCCTATCACTTCCATGTCCCGCCTCTACAATGACTACGCTGCCTATATCGAGCTGGGATGTTCTAGGCGACAACTGAAGCGCCATCTGAGGATGCTTATTGAATAAGTTAGTTTAATGATTTGTATTAATTTTGTAGTCTTCTTGGTTAATTTGTAATTTTCTTAGTAGCCAGTTTTGGCGAAGCTGTTGTTAAATAAATAAATAAATAAATAAATAAAAGGTGAAGACGATCTCGCTCTCGATCTCGATCTCGGCGAGATAAAGACCAGTCTCGGTGCGATCTCGCTCTCGGCAAGATAAAAAAAGGGTATTTCGGTGGAATAACGGGGAGCGAGGACAAGTGATATATCTATGTATATATGCATTTTCTTCATATTCCCATCGCCAAAATAAGGTAGCAAAGGCTCTGGTTTGCTATTGGGGATAAAGCGCAAATATCTGAAGAAGGAAATAATGTAGAAAGAAGCGATTGGGGAGAGCAGTGTATACTTATATGCCCCATAAATCACACAATTGGAATTTTTCGGAGCGACATAAAAGCTGCAACAACTAAAAAAAATTTTCCACAATAAAATGATAAAAAGTAATATCTCGTCCACTCTCGTCACCTCAATCTCGCTCTCGGTATCGTACTGTTACCAATGATATTGGTCTCGCTGCCGGTCTCGGTATCGTGTCGAGACCGATACCGGCAGCGAGATTTATCTCGAGTATCGTGAAGCCCTACATGGCTGTGTTCTGGAAAAAATTATTAGGACCAAGGACTTGGGTGTCTGGTTGAACAGTCGTTTTACGTTTGACGATCACATTGATGAGATAGTTATTAAGGCTAATTCTACATTGGGTTTTATAAAAAGATGGGCAAAGGAATTCGACGACCCTTATATCACCAGGCTTCTCTACTGCACCTTTGTTAGACCTATTCTGGAGTATGCTAGTTGTGTTTGGTCACCATTTTATCGTGACTCAATTGACCGGGTAGAGGCAGTCCAGCGCCGTTTTGTTCGCTTTGCACTTCGTGGGCTTCCTTGGAGTGACCCTCTTATCCTGCCGCCGTACTCAGATAGGCTTAAGCTCATAAAACTTGACTCTCTTGAATTCAGACGTAACATCTCTAGAACTGTTTTCGCTTTTGAATGTCTTCAAGGTAATGTTGACTCTTCAGTCTTGTTGTCTTCTTTTAATATATCGATTCCGAGTCGCTCCTTGAGAAATCGAGATTTTCTTAAAATTCCACAGCATCGCACAAATTACGGTTTTCACGAGCCCGTCACGTCAATGTCTCGGTTTTTTAATTCGCATTTTAACAACATTGATTTTAATTTGTCGAAAAATTCTGTGAAGGCCAAACTTTCCTAACTACTCTGTTGTTATTTTGTAATTATTATGTATTATTAATTATTTTTCTAGTTAATTATTTTTCTATTTTTCTAAATGTGCTAAACGAAATGAGACAAGGATGCATACTGTCACCTTTGCTTTTCCTGATCGTCACTAATGATGTATTGTGCAGCGCCTTAGACAACCACCCATTGCGAGGGATTAGATGGACACTTTTTAACCACCTTACGCACCTGGACTATATCGACTCCTATCCAACAAATAGAGTCATGTAGCCCAAATGTCCGAAGCCCTGACTAGAGAAAATCGTAGAGCAGGGCTTAAGATCAATGTTGCTAAAACCAAACTTATCAGCTTGGACTGCAGAAGATAACATGAAATTTATTTTGAAGAGCAGCAAATAGTAAAAGTGGATTAATTTTGCTATCTCGGAAGCATAATTACAAGAGCCGACGGAGCTAAAGCTAATGCACGGGCTCGCATCAATAAGGCTCGAATTACATTTAATACTTTTGCTGAGATCTAACGCAATAACAACATCTCTAAACGCACAAAGCTCCAGATCTTCGAATCGAACGTAAAATCTGTTCAACATGGAAGGTGACCTGTCAAATATCATCTATGCTACAAGCTACATCAAATGGTGTCTCCGGCGCATTCTTAACATCTATTGGCCTGAGGTCATTACCAACGAAGACCTACATAGGCATAAAGATCAAGACGGAATAGACACGAGTAAACGCAGGCGAAAGTGGCAATGGATAGGCCACAGACTAAGAAAAGAACCAGACAACATCGCATAACAGGCTCTACAGGAATCCCATCCGGACCCAAATCAATAAACTAATTTATTCAATAAGTATCCTCAGGTGGCACTTCAGTTGTCGCCTAGAACATCCCAGCTCGATATAGGCGGCGTAGTCATTGTAGAGGCGGGACATAGAAGTGAAGGGCTCGTGCATGCCGTAAAGCGTACGATGAAAGGGAACATGCAGAAAGTTGAAATTCCTAAGGGACCAGGCGGGAATGGAAATGCCTGTATCACTCAGCAGTTCGGAGGAGTTGATCGTCCCCTGCAATAAATCATGCATAAAAGTGAGCTTATATATTCGGCGTCTCTTTACAAGGGAATCAAGAGGAATCAGTCCAAGCCTAGCATGATATGATGAGAGGGATAAAGGATCACGCCAAGGAAGGTCGCGGAGAGCGAACCTAAGAAATCTACGCTGAACAGCCTCAATCCGGTTGATGTGGACAGCGAAATAGGGATTCCAAACCGGGCAAGCGTATTCCAGAATGGGTCTAACGAATGTGCAAAAGAGGAGCCTAGTTAGATAGGGATCATCAAGCTCCCTGGACCACCTTTTCACAAAGCCCAGCGAGGAATTAGCCCTACTCACCACGAAGTCAATGTGATCCTCAAAGGATAGGCGGGAATTAAGAACAACCCCTAAATCTTTGACCCTATGTAGCCTACTCAAGACACTGCCATCTAAAGAGTAGTCGAAGAGAATGGGACAGTTTCTGCGGGTAAAGGTCATTATGGTACATTTGCTTATATTAAGAGGGAGACGGTTACTAGAGCACCAGTCGTGAAAAACGTGAATGTCGGAGCTCAACAGAGCACAATCGTCGTCGCGGGAGACGACACGGAATATTTTGGCGTCATCTGCATAACACAGAATCTTGGAGCTAGAATAGAGCACTGAGACGTCATTAATAAAAATAATAAAAAGAAGTGGGCCAAGAATGCTGCCCTGAGGCACCCCAGAAGAAACCAAGAATTCATTGGATAGGGTACCACGAAACAAGACGCGTTGGGCGCGCCCAGAGAGGTAAGTGGACCACCAGTTAACAAAAAGCGGTGGGAACCCGAGCAAATGAAATTTATGAACAAGAATCCCATGATCGATTCTGTCGAAGGCCTTACTAAAATCAGTGAAAATGCAGCCAACCTGTAAGCCAGACTCAATCAGAGGCACGAATTCGAGTAAGTTGGTGGTGGCAGATTTATTCTTAAAGAAGCCATGCTGAAAAGAGCCTAAAAAGGTTTTACAATGAAAACGGAGCACATCACTGATTAAGGCCTCGAACGCCTTCGCAACATGACACAAGTTGGCGATAGGTCTGTAATTGGAGATGTTGGACTTGTCACCCTTTTTGTGAAGTGGAATAATCACAGAATCCTTCCAGAGACTGGGGAAACGGCCACAAGACAGAGACAAGTTAAACAAATGACAAAGAATAGGGGACACAGATGAACAGAAATTTTTAAGGAAGGACGAAGGGACACCATCTGGACCACACGAAAATCCGTTGGACAAGCTCGACAAATAATCGGTGACAGCACCATCGTCAAAAATTAAGTCCTTAGTTTCAAGGGAAGTATGGGGAAGCCTGGTCAAGTGGATAAAATCGGAAGAAACAATATCACAGTCAGAATCACAGAATGAGGTAATGAAGAAGTCGGCGAAATAATTGGCCACAATGACGAGGTCACAACTCTCGCAACCCCCAAACCTAAGGGAGGAAGGGTAGCCATCACTATGTCGCTTAGAATTAATAAATCTCCAAAACTGTCTGGGGTTAGAATGAAGAATATGTCTCGAGTCGGACAGAAATCTGTTGTAGGACGTCTGAAGATCGAGAGAGAAACGAAGGTAGAGGTTGTAGTAGGCCTGGTAGTCCTCGTCGCACCTAGAGGAGCAGAACCTTTTCCAGGCCTTATTCTTTTGGTTTTTCAGGTGTCTCAAGGAGCTATTCATCCATGGCTGAGATGAATGGGGGAGCGCGAAAAGGAGACCGGTAAGCACTGAGTAAAACAGGTATAAAGCACGTCATAAAAGGAGCAAACGGCCCCATCAATGTCGGGCTCAGCAAGTACGTTCGCCCAGTCATAAGCCTGGAGCCAGTCGTTGAGGGAAGAAAAATCAGCGGCTTTGAAGTTGAATGACCATCCCACAAGAGAGGAAGAAACTTTGTCGGGGGCCTCAAAACGCAGGAATACCTGAAGTGCAGGGTGATGGCTGGACTCCAAAGTTAGGGGAGTCGGACACCTTCTCACAAACGAGCCACCCGGATTGGTCGAAAAAACAAGGTCCAGCGATCTTCCATGGTCGTTCACGACATCGCTGCACTGTGTAAGACTCACAGAGGCAAGGGTGTCCAGAAGGGACAGAATGTGCTGGGGAGCGCCAGTAAGGCAAGGCAAGAGCCCTTCAGACTCCGAGGACTGAATCCAGTTAACGGTGGGGAGGTTAAAATCACCAAAGATAACGGCCTCATCGGCGGGCAGCAAGGCATCGCTCAGGCTGTTGAAGGAGGCAGACAGCTGCTCGACGTCGGCAGAATCTTCCGATGTTTCAACTCGCAATTCCGTGCTGTTTGAAGATACACTTAACCTTCGGAAAGTCCGTCAAAATATCCCGCTTTGGTGTGCACGTCGATTAGGGAATCTCCTTTGATATTCCAGTACAGCCGATCTATAGTTTCCGTCTACTACACAATAAATGTAAATTTATTCACGTATTCCTCAAAAGTAAATTCTGCCAATTTTTAATAATTTTAGCTTAAGAACACCCGTAGTTCTCTTTTTTTTCAACTATGATCGATATTCTTAATGATTTACCCTCTTTTGTAGCAACATTTTTATAAGGTATTAGTAACAGAACGTGTGGACTTTGGCTAACACAAGCTAATATCGTCAATAAAACAAAATTATACTAATATTTTTGTAACTTTTTGCAGCAATAATTAAAATTAAATATCTGTGTACCCTAGGCAAACATTTTCTACCCTGTGTCTTAAAAATTTTATTTATTTAAAGAATTTCCTACCTAAAGTGAAATAAAATAATAAGGTAGTCAGGGATTTCTAAGGATGCGGCTTTTCTAATCCATTCTCTACCTTGTCATGTACAACCCTTTTGTATTTTTCCAATTTTGGTAAGGGCAAGGGTAATGGGCAATTTAATAAAAATTAAAAAACCTATGCTGAATTTTAAGTACTCGTAGTGACTGAACCTGCAATGGTAGGAATTATATCAACATTGTTGGCAATTTTTGAAACGTCATTAGGGAGGTAATTTTTCATGTTTGCTTGATATTTCTTTTCAACAGTTAAAAATAAAATAATGATATGCATAGCATGAAAATTGCAATTTTATGAATCAAACTATAACAACGAAATGAATAACATTTTTGTTTTTCTAAATGAGATCTATCATGCCACTTCTTTTGGCACCTTCAGATCTGAAGCACCCTGTATAATTCCTAACAATTAAATGTGATTTTTATAAAATAAGGAATGTTCAGGTGTATGCACGTTAGAATTCGTCGGCAGGGAGTCGAATAATTACCGGAATATAAGCATGTAATGTTTAGGTTCTATGGTGAGTCCCACGCATACAAACTTGGTACACATATTAATTATAATAGGGCGGAAAGCGGTGACATAAAATTAATCGAAAAGTCCGTTATTAGTATCAAATACGTAGTTTAAGGGGTCGCTGAAATGAATAACGACACTCCCGATGTCGTTAGATACTGTGGAGGTAAGACCCCCTAACATCCCTAAAGGTGATATTAGTGTCAAATCTATAGCTTTCGGTGTCTCTGACGTAAACAATGACTCTCCCGATGCTATTAGATGCTATGGCGTAAGACACCCTAAGCATTCGTAAAGGTGGGGGTTGGTAGAAGGTGATGTGTAAACGACAGAATTAGTGTCGAGTTCATAGTTTTACGGGTCGTTGGGATGAGTAATGACATTCCTGATGCTGTTAAGGGGGGAAGTACATGAAGAGGCCGAAAAAGAAGGACTTTTTTGGGATTTATTTTTGGGAAAATGAAAAAGGTCCACATAAAATCGATATTATATGTATTTAGGGTAATGTTTTAAGAAGAGAAAAAACATTTTTTACATTTTGAAAAATAAAAAATTAATCAACTTTTGGTGGGTTTCGTAACTCGTGTTGCGGCTGACATCGAAATCAAAAAATTTTTATACTCGAGGGGGTTGTTTATTCTAGATAGACTACGATCTTTTCGAAATTCGAACATTAACTATAAAAATCGGGCATGAAAAAAAAGTTGATTTTTGTTGCAAAAATTTTGATTATTTTCACGTCAAAAATGGTCTTAAAATGATTTTTTGCTTTGTCCGTAGTCTATCCAGAGTAGTTTTTTATGCCCTTTAAAATGAGTGCTGGATGAAGAAAATCCTTTCACTACTTTTTTTGTAATCTTTTACGCCAATTTGAAAAACATGGTTTTGAGAAAACGCCGTTTAAAGTTTGTCCCGAAAAACTGACGAAAAAGATGCTGATTAGGAGAAGGTAAGAGGGGAGGGGTATTCTCAGAAAAATCGGTATTTGGATTGAAAACGTCGAGAACGCTCTTTAACAAAGTCGCATTCATCACTCTAAATTCCAGAGCAGAAAAAAAATCCGGTAAGCGGAATCACGCGCGCAGCAGAGATCCTCGATCCCAGGCGCGCTAGGCCGGATCGGCGCCGACCACTTTCAAGTGGCATATCTTCCACAATTTTCGAGATAGGCTTTTGGAATTTTGGAATTATATTCTTAGAGCATATACTTATCGGTTAAGACAATAAAAAAAATCGATTTTCGAAAACGTCTTCATGTACTTCCCCCCTTAAATACTGTACTAAGAATTGAAACGTCGAGCACGTGCAGCTTGTGTAAAATAAAACACCATAAGCTTATTGCACTTTGTACCGAGATGTTCCTAACTTTAGGGTTTTTAAAGTTATTATATTGAATCAATGCTATTTAAAATCTAAAGGCTAAACAATAAATTTGAAAACTTGAGGTTTTCCAAAGAAAGTATTCTAAAAATAAATCTCTATCTATATTTGTACTTAACTTATTTTTATTATTTTAACTAATTCATTATTCAGGAAATGTGTAGTAAACTTTATTTATATTCCTAGTTTCTATATCTCGAAATATTTTGCTCGCCACTGTATTATTGCATAACCAAAAAAGTATAAATTAATGTGCGTAAGATAATAAAAACAAATGCATATTTTTAGAAAAGAATTGAACCAAAATGTCTATTTCTGGAAGAATTGTGTCGTAAATATATACAAAATATCATTTTCGACTATCAAAATTTTCTTAAGTAGAAGTGTAAGCTCTACGAACAAGAAATAAATAAATTCAGAGAAGTCGATAGCTACGGCTCGGGCGTTGCTGCTGAGAAGAATATGGAATCACTTAGTGTTCCAAATAAAATAAATTATTTTTAAGTGCGCTTTTTCGATTAATACCTAGTTGAAATTGAATTTTGCCGCGATATGGCTAAAGTGGTTGCTGAGGAGAAAGATTTCGCCATAACAAACGCAACAGGTTTAAATACCTATTTCATAGTAAATTCACTCATGTGAATTAGTATGCTGGTCCGCCTAATTTATTTAGGTTTTGTTTCTAGCACGGAATGAGACTAAATTTGTGACGTCAATGGTCGGTCTTCCCCACAAGCCTAAGGGAGAATTTGAATGACTAATTCGCATACTTTCGGTCAATACCCCCACAGCTCAAGCAATAGAATTCATCTTTAAACTGGGTCATGATGACTTAGAAGTATATTATGTGTGAATAATTCGAAAAGAAGCTTAATAATGACAGTGTACATAGTCGTATCTACACAGGCATAAATTCAGTGATTTTCCACTTTCATTTTCATAAGAAATGTCGGCAGGTACCTACGCTAAGGAAACTTCCACTGATTTTCTAGATCATTGGTGCTAGCTCACTTAGCGGCAATATTTATTGAGTGATGTGAAGTAAGATAAATAAGAAAAGTTAAGATAAATCAAAACATTAACTTTTTTTCTAATTTTAATTAACAATAAGAAATTTATGTCTAAAATGCCTAAATAATCGTTTTTAAGTAGAAGATTTTACGTATTTGTGGTGCTTATAATTAAACACAACTTTATTTACTAAAGTAAAGGAAAGACAATCAAGTTAATTTAAATTGGAACTACAGTGTTTTAAAGATTAATTATACGTTTAATACGAATTTTTATTGGGAAATTTAAAAAATTAGATTCCCTTAAAAAATATATCAAGTTCATTTTTCGAGGGTACCTAATTAAATTATATTCAAAAGCAAGATTTTTTCAAATATTTTGTAGGAATTCCTTAAAACATTAATTGATTCAAATTTATTAGCACTATATATAGTAATGTATATAAGAGGTATGAGGTATCTCCAAAGTTTCTTTTTGATAGTTTTCCGGATTTAGTCTGTTGTTCGTCGCTCTATTTTTGAAACTTTGTTTAGAAATGAAAGAACTTTTATTTATGACTCAAAAATTAATAATAATTGAAATAGTTGTTTTTTATATAACATACATTTTACACTAGTTTACCTTACATCTTTCACGTGTTTGCTGGAATGGTATTTGTTCTCACATTTTCGCAATAATTACAAATTGTTCAAATGTAGCAAATATATATAGAAAATGCACTTGATTCGAATAAAATTTACGAAAAAATTTAAACCAAGACTTTTCAAAATCCGAGCGGAGTAAGAAATATTAAAATTATTTCTAACACCATCAGCATTTCTGATAAATAGCCAAAGGAATATAGCTTTACTATATTAGAAAGACCAATGGTGGAAAGAAATTGAAATATCTTTTATTTCACTCGGATTTTGATAGGTTTTGTTTTGAATATTTTCGTTTCCAATATCAAAATATTTTTTTTAAATTTTACATTTTGCTCGTAAGTTTTCGAGATATGGGCAATTCTGAAGCAGCATAAGAGAAGTCCTGTCCTGTCAATGAAACTTAGGAGACATTAAAAATAAAATCTACTGATATAAGCATGGATTGTAGGATTGCCTTTGTAAATGTACTACTTGTGCCAGTAGTAAAACACCAACTTTTTAAGGAAATCGATCGAGGCAATACTTTAGTGATAATGAATTATTTTAATAAATGGTTGGAAGTATATGCGATCACAATTCAAGAAACAAAGATAGTGGCAGAAGAGTTAGTGACGAACTAGATATGCAGACTTGGCCATCGCCAAGAACTTCATTCTGACCAAAGTCGAAATTTGTCAGGTATATGTCAAGTATTTCTAGATCTAAACTCACGGCAGTACCCTATTGAAACTTGCACTCTAGAATGAATCGAATACACATGGTGATTCAGATTTGTTGCGCCAAAATAAGTGGGGTAATAGATCTCAACTAAGTAAACAAAAAATTATATTGCAAGGGGAGGGCAAACTCAAACTCTTGGGAGTTACAGGGTGATTCATAAATTTGAAATTTTAATGGTATGTAGATCATTATTTTCTTTTTCACTTCTGATCTAATTAACACAGAGACATAAAACAAAAGCCAAAAAACTACTATCCCAATGATCTTTCCAAATGGTCAACAATGTTGATCTTCAGCATTTTCCCAATTTTTCTACGAAATTCATGTAATTAAAACGTTTATTAAATTGCCCATCCTTTCCAAAAAGGTACAACATGTCCACGTAGAGAAAGAATGTAGAAATTTATACCTAGAAAACCTTCTGGGTTTATAGTATTAAATCTGCAATTTAAAGAAATTTAACCCAAATTAACCCTAAAATGCTATATATTGCATTCGCAATCTTAGTACGTCACAAAAGCTGTTTGAAATGTTCTCCGCCACTTTCGATGCATGCCAATAACCCCCTTGTAATCGATCTTTAAGGTGTATTTGTAGCCAACCTCTCTCGTTGTAGTCCCAATTCTGTTAACTAATTCGTTTCTGTGGTTAATAGACCTTGAATGGACTTCATTCTTCATTGTTTTCCATAAAAAACGTTCAATGGAGTAAGATCTGGAGATCTGGCAGGTTAAGGAATCGGTGTACCTCGTCCATGCCAGTGATCACGAAATTTTACA
This sequence comes from Leptarthrus brevirostris, assembly GCA_964036015.1. Taxonomy (NCBI): domain Eukaryota; kingdom Metazoa; phylum Arthropoda; class Insecta; order Diptera; family Asilidae; genus Leptarthrus; species Leptarthrus brevirostris. Next base: position 67,080,200 of record OZ038373.1, on the reverse strand, counting down.
TTCAGTGTTGCCTTCACAATGATACCAAAATGCGCTGGTGCTCCATCGTGTTAGTAAAACATTGCCCTAGGATTATTTATCAATAGGGATGTCCTCTAGTAGATCTTGCAGAGTATTTTTCAAAAAGTCCGAATAAATTGGCTATTAAGCACTTGAGGCAAACTGAATGGTCATATTAAATTGGTGGCGATGATACCATCCCCAACATTGGCTTAGAATTTGGAGTGGAATTATGTCACCCTTGTCCTGTGTGGGTTAGTATCCGACCAGGTATGGAGGTTGTGGAAGTTTGTGATACCATCCACGGTGAACTGCGATTCATCCGTCAACACAATTTTGTCCAGAAATGATCTATTATCCATATCGCGTTCCAGAAGCCATATGCAAAATTTTAATCTTTTTACGGAATCTCCTTCCAGTAGTCCTTGGACTGGGAGATGATGATATCCGCGTCACCCTGCTTGCTGATAACCCTCCAAGCTTTAACTAAGGACACTCCTAATCGTGTCTCGTTTGAAATTACACCTCCAGTTTCTCTTAAACTTTCGGAAAGTTCGTAAAAACTACCCCTGTTTGGGGTGCACGTCAATTAGGGAATCTTTTTTCATATTCCAGTACAAGTACTTTTTCGTTTACACTACACAATACTACACAATAAATGTAAATTATATGCCTTATCCCTCAAAAGTAAATTCTGCCAATTTTAGCTTAAGAAAACCTGTAGTTGTCGATTTGTTTCACAACTACGTATGATCGATATTCTTGCAGACTTACCCTTTTCTATAGCAAAATGTCCATCAAGTATTAGTAACAGACCGCCAATATGCTAGTATGTGAACTCTGGCTAACTGAAGCTAATATCGGCAAACAAAATTACACTAATATTTTTATAACATTTTCTAGCAACAAATAAAATTAATTACTTGTGTGCCGTGCCGTAAACAAACAAAAAACTTTTTCTTAAAGATTTTGTTTATTTAAAAAATTTCCGACCTAAAGTGCAATAAAATAATTAGGGATTTCTAAGGATGCGGTTTTTCTAATCCTCTATCTACCTTGTTATGTTAGACCTTTTTGGAAAGGTCATAAGATGGGCAAGTTAATAAAAAGGAAAAGCAGATGTAAAACTCATATAAATGAACAGTTATTTTTGAAAGTGGTATAAGTCCATTGTGCAGGCAGTTTAAGATTTTGCTTTGTAATTATTTAAAAATATTTTGACAATTAGTTATATTTATAATGTCTTCTTAGGATAATAATTTAATCTGCATATGCAATAAAAGAACATAAAGTTTTTTTTGATACTTTTTTATTATTTTTAAACTTAAAATTTGGCAAATTTTACATGTGAACTTATACCACTTTCAAATACAACGGCTCAAATTTTGGGGAAAATTTGGGAGGAAATGTCGGTGGTGCGCTGAAATTTCTTCAAGAAAATGGTATCACTTTTCACTAGTTGTCCCTTTCTGGGTAAACATCTTTTCAACATGGTTTTCTTAATTGCCAACGTTGTCGCCTGTTAAATGCTGGCGATAGAAAAAGATGGCAATACTCGCAATCATTTTATATCTCTTTCTGGGTAAGCATAATACAGATTAGAATCACCTTTTTTTGTAAATTTTATATCAGTAATTCCAATGATTCTTACATTTTCCTTACAACAATATTACAGATTAAAATTGAATATGCCATTTCGTATATACATAAATGGTTATTTTATTCTGCTCGCAACAGCTGCAAATTCGTAGTAAACATTGGAAATTAAAAATGGTTTTCCTCCACTGAAAGTAAAATTGTACCCATACGAGATAGCTTATAAGTAACTCCATTTTAATACATCTCAGTGGTGTTAACCTACCAATCCGGAGGTCCCAGGTTCGAATCCCACCAAAGGCGAAACATGTTTGTTTTCTGCTGATAGCAGATTACGATAAAAAAATAGGCCATGGTGGTTGCAGAGAATATGTCAGTGGTTCGGATTCCACTTTAAATTGTAGGTCCACTTGCAACTATTGTCTCGAATCGGGTGAATTCTTCTCCCGCCTCATGCCCCACAAAGGGTTATGGGAACTAGAGAGAGAGAGAGAGAGAGAGAGTACTTGCAATGGTAGGAGTTAGATCAACATTGCTGAAAATTTTGGAAATGTCATTAGGTACAGTAATCTTTTGACGCTTGTTTGATGTCTCTGCGTTTAGTACATCAAAATATTTGTTTCTATAGGTGAGATGTATCATTCCACTTATCTGAAACACCCTGTATAGATGGAAGATTTTTGATTACGAAAAAAACCTTTGATTTAATTATGTTGAAATATCATGAACTTATAAAATTACCATTTCCCCTCTATTCAACACGATTTTGATCGTACGTTGCCGCGTAAGTACTCGATAGAATATTGCGCGTCAGGATTTATTTAGATATATAATGGAATGGAATACGGATAGTTGCGACAATTTTATTATCGAGCGTGTCGTCACTATTTCAGTATTTGTATTATTTTTTTTTAATATCTATTGCGACGCAACAACAGCTGCACGCTTACATAACCAAAAATTAAGAAATTAAATTTCTATTGCCAACTATTTATTACAAGCAGCTCCTTCAACAAAACGACCACGGACGGGGCAGTCTGGTCAAAAAGTATGAAAAGTAAATATATAGTCAAAAGTTTTAATTTGTTTTCTCTTTATGTCATCTACAACTGTTATGTAGAAAAAAAAATACAAAATGTAATTTTTTTTTATATGACTTGGCCAAATCCTAGGGGACAACCCTTCGATGCGTTAGCATGGTTTTGGCCGAAAGGGAATTAGGGTGAGGGAAGTTAAGAAGCTTGAGTCTTGTTTTTTGCATTGCTGCAAGCTAGACGAAATCCCAGAGACGGAGTGGAGTATTTTCTTAATTTCTTAATAAAAGTTCACGGGGAGACCTGGTCTCGAACTCGGGACCCTTGGCATGATGGTCGTGCCGCTCAACGAATTGATCCAACTCCGTCTCCGTCAGTTGTTAATAAAACATTCCTGAACATCAAATTGAATATAAAATAAGTATTGCTATTGTAACGTAGATGGTGCTCTTCGGGCTCGACGGATTAATTATCACACTTATTTTCAATCACAAATGTTCACAATTTTTATTCACTTCACTGATTAATTTGTTGCACAATTTTCTTGTCAATATTTCTTCACAACATAACGTTTCACTTATATATTTATATTACTTACCTTAGTTCTGAAAACTTCGGTCACTTAGTTCTAGATGTTTCCGTTATACATTTTCACCATAATTATTCACCAGAGATTCGAGTCGTCCTTGACTTTCCTTCGCGGCCTACCTCGTGCGCGTTACACTATATATTGAAATTTTTACAATAAAAAATTATTTTTGATTTAGGACAAAGATAAGGTGTGAAGAGCCTAACCAGTTCAATTGTTTTCTAATTTTCCAAAAACACCAGTCGAAGAAAAAGATGGTTTGAGAAAAAATTTCATTCAGAACTATACGAAATCTATCTATAATGACTTTTAAGCGCATTCTCGAAAGTGTATACTTTTCGATAATAGAAACAAAAGTAGTTTTTCTAATTTTTTACAGATAACCTTAAACCAAAAAATTTGCGAATTTTAAGGAAGGAACTATTTATTGGTTCATCTTAGTAAATTTCTAGTCGAGACTTATCCAGAAAATTACAACGAAAAAGTAAAACTTCCTAATCCATTCATATATAGTTTACTATGAGAATGCTATGCAAATATGGTTTGTTTACACCACCAAGTACCACCTGTTCGTATGTGTATGCTTACAGGCTTATATCTAGAGTAGGCTTTGGAACTCTAAAAAATCAATCTATTCAACTAAGTCTCATAAAATAATAAAGAAAGAAGTAATACTACTTGGAAAAGAACAAGAAATGGAGTTAAAGCTTCCATGTTCCATTCCGGCAATTATGGTCATACGCATTTTATTATGGCTGTTTCCATGTCACATCTTGCCATGATCTTTATAAGAAATTAAGTGTCAACCTACGAAGAAAGAACTAATGGCTATATCGTGTAAAAATCCTGTACGTGAGTGAAGCATCTCGTTTGTTGAAGAAGTATGGGGGAACGAAAGGGCGACTTTAATTTCGTCAATAAGAAGAAGATACTTGAATTGTCATTTTTAATGTAAACAAGTGCCGAAAAGGTTTTCTTTTATGTTCGATCGCTTTAATTTGTGAAAAAAATCTAATGAATTTAAACATAAAGGAAGTGAAAATAGTTTCCATTGTAAAATAAACTAGAATAAACTAAATAAAATGTCGTGCATTGTGCGAATTTGTGAAAATCGATTTTTAAAATGTTATACTTTTTGTACTTTGGAGGCGTCGAATTGAGGACCACATTGTTTTTGTCAGTCATTTAAATATAGATAAACGAGTTTTTGACTTTGCCAAATGATTTATAGGTTTAGATGTAATGATAAAAATAACTTTCAAAAAAGTTTTAATTTAAAGAAGCTTCTCTCGTGAAGCAACAGCCACAAAAGAGTTAGAAGCCACTGTCATACTTAGAAAGAGTTGTAATCATTTTGACGAAATTTTTTACTTCAAGGTAAAAAGGGAAATTTATATCTACAAATATTAAAAAGGAAAGAAGTTTTAAAGCGATGCAGATTGAAGCATCCTATTTTACTTTCAATCAATATTGCGTTGAGAAATAAAATTAGTAATTTTTATATTTTGTTGTGAGCCTCTAATCATAAATTTACCTTAACACCTTGAAGTCATATAATTTCTTGTTGACTGCAGGTTCGTCATGTGACTCATAATCATACTGATGTTTTATTTTTCTGCAGCGCACTTGTACTTCAGCTGTTAATTGTGGCTCAATATGAATAGTTTTGGCCATTTCTTTTGCGTCTAAAATTGTTTCTTGAAAATCTTTTTCCAAGCGAATTTCTGTCAACAAAGTTGTAATTTTTTCAATCAGTTCAATTGTTCAGTGCACATTCTTATTTTTAATGACTTTTGTTACAAGGAAGCTCAACTTCAGAGATTTGTGCTGGTGCGAGCTGAATTAAAATTTGACGAACTTTGTTTGCTCTTTTACCGGCCATTTTCCTGGATCATGTAATCCTCTCTGCGGTAGCTCGACAAAAGTTTCTTCCAATTTTACCTTTTCTTGCGATAATTAAATGCATTTATTTTTTCTTATCCTTCACTTTCTCCTTCAGAATCTTGAGCAGTTGAGATTGTACTTAAATTAATGTAGGTACTCGTATATCGACTTGGCTTTTCTTATACAGTAAAATCTCGATAATCTAGACTAATTAAAACCGGGGGTGGTCCGGATTAGTTAATACCAAGTTGCAATAAAAAACTTTAAAAATATTATGAATAACAATATTTATAAACACCGCTAATTTATAATGAGTTTATTTAAACACAACAAAACAAAATTACATTTTTCATAATAATAAAGTAATTACATAGTAAGGTACAATCTCCAAATATCGTCCCCTGCCCTAATATCGTCCCCTATGATATCTGAGATTTGAAATGAAGAGATCGAGTGGCGAAATATTGAATTGATCGCGCTAGGCGCTAGCCGTCAGTCTTCATCCACAGTTTAATCGCGCAGGTGTAATTAGTGTGCTAGTGAAAAAAATTAATAAAATATTGTCTATGGTAAGTTTTTTTCACAAATATTTGCGAATACGTGTAGAGTAGTGTATATTCAACCCTGGTCGGGTATGCGGACGATGTTGCTGCACTGATATCAGCACGCGACGTGCAACAGGCGCAGCTAAAGCTGAACCAGGTGATGCTAGTCGTAAACAGCTGGATGACGGCGCACGGACTGACTCTGGCACTTAGTAAGACGGAGGTCGTTGTTCTGACCAAAAAGAGAATCCCGACCATCCTTCCAGTGCGAGTCGGAGAAGAGACCATACGAACGAGACCATCGATGAGGTACCTCGGCATTACAATTGACACCAAGATGAGTTTCCTCCAGCAGATAAAGGAAACTGCAGATAAAGCAGCAAGAGGCGTCACATTACTGATGGCCAACGTGGGAAGTTCAATCTCAAGCAAACGCCGCCTCCTGATGACAGCAGTACAGTCAACCCTACTGTATGGTGCGGAGGTATGGGCGGAAGCCCTAAGTAAGGAGCAATATCGGAAGAGACTTGGCCAGGTACAAAGGCGCGCAGCCCTGAGAGTGGCCTCAGCGTACCGCACTGTCTCCGAACCGGCTGTCCTGGTGATTGCAGGGGTGGTTCCCTTCGACCTGCTCGCCAGGGAACGAAGGGCGATTTATCTCAGGAAGACAGAAATGGACAAGGCAACGGTGCGCAGAGAGGAAAGGTCATACACCATGGAAAGGTGGAAACAAAGATGGAGAGAGGAGAACAGGGGACGATGGACAGCGAGGCTCATCAGTGATCTGGGCCCCTGGATCGACAGAGGGCATGGAGAGGTAGGTTTTTACATAACCCAACTCCTGAGTGGCCACGGGTACTTTCGTTCGTATCTTTCTTGGGAAAGGTAGCGTCACCGGAGTGCCTCTATTGCCCAGGCCGAACGGACACCGCAGAACACACTTTCTTTGAGTGTCAGAGATGGGCTCCCGTGAGGAGAGCGCTAAGAGTCCACCTAGGATGGGCGATCTCCCCGGAAAATATAGTCCAAGGCATGATCGCCGACGAAGAAACGTGGAATCGCACAGTGAGGTACGCGGAAGATGTCCTGCGCAGGAAAAAGAAAGGCCTAGACGAGCAGGCCACCGCAGACGGGATGGTCGAATGACGGGGTAAAGGAAAGGACCCCGCTTGTAGTAATATGGAAAACGGTTCCAGGCTAGTGTCCGGAGAACAAGGGAGGTGTTTTAGTCGGTAAATTGTGCCACAGGAGTCCGAAACTGCTGGGACGGGGTGCCCCAGCGTGCATAAAGCACACACACACACAAAAAAAGGATTCAAGGGTTTTTTTTGCTTAAAATTGTAATAGGTTGAAGGTGCATCCGGATTAAAAAAATTGTATTAACATTTTGAGGTTTCAATTCTTCACATTATTCACACGTGAATGACCGTGGGGACGATAATAGGATACAGAAAATTTAATGACTGATTTTTTAAGTTTTCATAGAATGATTCTTTTTTTATTTAAATACTATGTAAAGTTGATTTTATTACAAAATTCTAATAAACAGGTATATTTCCGAAATTTGACATGACTTTTATTACATTTATTCCTAAAATATGATTTTTTATTTGAAATAAAACAAAAGGGGGACGACATTTGGCGATTGTACTTACCTTACCTGTTTTCTTTTTTTTTCTGAAAGAGTGCTATTTTAACTGGTATTTCTGGACTTATAATTCATGATTAAAACTAACAGTATTTTGGACTAATTATTTTTCCAGTGCAAAGTGAAAGTTCCATTTGAACTTAAATTTTTTCTGTTTGATGAAAACTGTTTAGAAGACCTTTTATTTATTCCTGGCAAAAATAAAAGTTCTATTTGACCGTTTTTTCTTTCTATGAGTTGAAAACTATTTAATTTTTTTCCTGACAGCTATAAAAATATTATTATTTGTAACTACCTAAACAAGTAAACAGCAAAACACTTGTACCACAAAAAATAAAAGAGTTATTTAACAGTTTTGATCAAACAGAAAAAATAAAAGTTCAAATGGAACTTTTACTTTGCACTGGAAAAATAAATAGTCCAAAATAACTGTTTTTTTCTAGTGAAAATTCTAAGTGCCCAAAAATAACTGTTTTTATGGTATAGAAATGGATAAAAATGAAATTTTAAAAATTCTGTCGGAAATCAATGGAGGACTCAATAAGAATCACCTACATATTTTTCATTTGGCGACTGCAATTTCCTTCCTTCAAAAATTCAAAAATAACAGTAATTTTCTGTCCCTGGTTCAACGTCTTTGCGCAAATCAGTTCTTTCGACAAATGACCGTTGCTTTGTTGCGTCAACCACTCGAAAAGTTTTCTTTCCATTTCCCAATATATACCACGACGCAAAGTTTTGCGTTTCTTGGAACCGGTATTTGTTGCCGACGCAAATCTGTATGATAATCGCGGCTGTGTGACATTGTAGTTAAGATGAAAGGCTTACACTTACCTCTTAATTTGATCCTTTTCTCCCTTAATATCGGATATAGTGGATGTACTAACGTCATAGGCAATTGCCAATTGCTTCACAGGCACCCTTCGCAAGTTTATCTAATATTTCGCACTTAAATTTAATGGACATTGAGTGCGTCTCGCTGGCGTTATTATGGGAAAACTTATATTAAACGCAGCCTGCACCTACTGACGCAAAAAACAAATGAATTATTCGCAGCCTACTGTTAACGGTATTTTTTCTGTATTTCATGAAAGAAAACCTGAATGGGCGAAGAAAAACATGACAGTCCTTATAACTGAGAATTCGGATTACCAAAGGATCGGATTAGGGAGATTTTACTGCAGTTGCATTACAAGTTACCATTCTATAAAAAAACCAAATCGATATAAAATACCTATATATACAGCGCTGGCGAGCTAATTAGCACAGCCCTGAGGATATACAATGTACTGTTTTTTTCTATAGCAGAATGTACTTTTTATTCATATCGCTTAATCATCTCTCAGGCGTTCAACTGAAAAATAGTGTCGTGTATTATGTTAGTGATACAGTAGAAATGGAACTTTATATCGTTGGATGTGCTCGCCACCCCTATATAAATATATATATATATATATATATATATATATATATATATATATATATATATATATAATCTGATTAGCGTTGAGAAACTGTTACTTCAATTTTAAGATTACCGATCATTAAATTATTGATAAGTAGACATATCTGCGCCTGATCCCAACTTACTATGTATAATTTTACAAACCAAGTGAAAGAAAGTCTTAAATTTTCCCGCTAGTATAGGTAGTTCTGAATATGTAAACTGAAAAGAGTTGTTGAGAATATATATTGTGTTTCAGATCTGGTGTGCTAAAATAAGTGGGGGCGGGGGGATTTAGATTTCACCTATTCAAACGAAAAATGGTATGGAAGGAAGGGTGCAATCTAAACCGTTTGGGAGTTACAGGGTAATTCATGAATTTGCAATTTTGATAGTATGTATATCACTGTTTTATTTTTATCTTTTGATCTACTAAGCGCAGAGCCATCAAACACTAGCCAAAAACGACTTTTCCAAAATTGTCAACAATGTTGATCTAACTTCTACCATAGCAGGTGCACTTCCAAAGGTGGAAAAATGTCTTCAGCATTTTCCCAAATTTTCTACGAAATTCAGGTAATTAGAACACCTATTTCTTATTTTTATTCAATTGACCATCTTATTACCTTTCCCAAAAAGGTATGTTCACGCAGAGAAAGGATGTAACAATTTATACCTAGAAAAGCTTCTGGGGAATATAAAAATCTGAAATTTAAAGAAATTAAAGACAAATTTACCCTAAAATACTTTTTATGGAATTGCTACAAAAGCTGTTCGAAATATTCTCCACCACTTTCGATGCATACCAATAACCCCCTTGTAATCCCTCTTTAAGGTGTAGTGTAGCCAGCCTCTTCCGTATTTTCCGTATTATTTTTTAAGGTAAATGGTTACGAACTTCGAAATGACAGGTTGGCTTAATATTACGTGGAGGGCCCAAGAAAGTTTATCTACATCTAAAATCTAATCTAACTAAGGTAAATTGCCTTAGTTATAATTAAGGTAATTTACCTTTGTTGGCACAGATTAGGGCATGTTGAAAACGAACAACTTAAGCTGAGCATCATCTCTCACAATAATGTTTTTGACAGATTCACTAATCTGCAGGGTGTTTCACATCTGGTATGCCAAAATAAATGCGGTGATATATCTTATCTAGACAAACAAAACATTGTCTGTCGGGTGGGGGGAGGGGGGGCCATCTCAACTGTTTTGTAGTATTTCATAATTTACAATTTTGCATTTTTCATGGTATACACATCATCATTTTAGTTTTACATTTTGATCCTTCTACCATTGCAAGTACAGTCACTTCCAAGGTTAAAGGTACAACATGTCTAGGTAGATAAAGGATTAGAAAAACGGAATCCTTAGAAATCCCTGACTACATTATTATTTTATTTCACTTTATGTAGGAAATTCTTTGAAAAAACAAAACTTTTAAAGCGAAGGGTCGAAAAAGTTTGTTCAGGGCATAGAGATAATTCATTTTAATTACTACTGCAAAAACATTCTAAAAATATTTAAAATAATAAATAAAATTTAAGACTTTCTTTCACTTGGTTTGTAAAATTATACATAGTAAGTTGGGATCAGGCGCAGATATGTCTACTTATCAATAATTTAATGATCGGTAATCTTAAAATTGAAGTAACAGTTTCTCAACGCTAATCAGATTATCTTTTCTTAAAGCAGGTTTTTTGTCATGCAATAACTAATAATTGCCAGTACCTTTTACAGCGGAATTTTAATTGGCATTTAGAATATTATACTCCTTTCCCAGTGCACCTTGGTATTAATTTGGTTAATTCTGATAATTATAACTGAATGAAGTTATTCGCAAAAGGTACGTATATCAATATATCTGAGATCAATTAATAATTGCCAAGGGGTTTGTGCCGAAAACAAAGGAAATGCTTAAAGATGCAAAACAAATCGATTTGAATTTTTTGCTTGAATGAATGCAAAAAGAAATTGGGCATTTATGCTGAAGCCGAAAGCGGTGACCATTTTCACAAGCTGTTTATTGAGAATATGCACATACGTGTATGAACATGTTAAATCCGATTGCCAAAAAACAAGTTTGGGAATTAACTCGAGGGCTGGGCAGGTATGCTCTTACAATTGATTGGTATCATGCTATTATTTTTACCGTCTGCAATTTCTTAAAGAGAAATTTCGGAAAGTACAATTTACATTGAGGGCATGACTTGTACAAGCAAAAGCCCATTTCATTTTTCGCGAATTGATTTCTATTTAAATTTCGAACGCACCACGCAACCCAAATTAATCGCAAACGCTCCAGGCTGCTTTTCGTCTATTTTTACATTTTGTTTATCCGTGAGAGCAGCCAAGTTAGTCTGCAGTCCAGTGAGTTCTCAAGATCGAGACCCTATAAATCCACAAGCCCTGTAAGAACATTTCAATAAGCATAACCAGTTTGGTGGGAACATGAAGAGAACTTACCTGTTGGATTCACCTATTGCAGTTTAACTAAAACGACAGGTACATTCTATCGTGCGGAGAGTTATTGCGGTCTTCTTTTGTACCTTTTGTGACGTGATTTGTCGTTTGAAAAAAGTGAAACAAGTCTGAAGATCTCGGTCAACGCGATCTCAGTAGAGAGAAAGTGAAAGAAGGCCCGTCTATTGCATTCACTTTCCTACCTTGGACAAGTCTTGCTTCTTGATTCAAGTCGTTGCAATGCTTTATTTGCCTTGTGAACTATACACAGCATCGCATATAGTGCAAATTGGAGCCACGGTTTGGATTACACTAAGTATACACTGTTTTAGCTCCTCTCTACATTCTTCACACGCAAGATGAAAATCAGCGCGAATATTTTATTGGAACTGGAATGGAAGATGCATAACAAAAAAATATCTTAGAGCTCGTTGCACTGTAGTATCATGCCTCTAGCCTAGCTTGAGTTGAGTAATGTGGCCGTGAATAACAACTAAAAACAGGATCTAAAAGAAAGTAAAATGGAAACAAGTTGCTGAACGATAAAGTTGGAGGTTGAGTTCGTACCTTCGGAAAAACCAACCACTTTTATGAGATAAAAGTAACCAATGAGATTAATGTTGTCATTTCATAATTTCCCACGACATATTTGAATTTCAAATGCACTCTCGGATCGGAGCAATCAAAAGTTTATTCTTATGTTCAGGGACAAAACCTGCTGCGGCGGTGAGTATATCGAAACAAAACCAGACAAATTCGGAATGTTTAAACAACACTTCTCGGGAAATGTTCAGGTGTTTCTAATTCCCTCGGAAAAAAACATACATTAATTTGAATTCAATTATCTAACAGGTGTTATGGATCACTGTTTTAGAAAAAAACTGTGGTATACTTTCTAAGGTAAAATATAAAACAATATAGTACTTGTGAAAATCTTCCATGACTTTCATGACTTATTCAAGTTCGTTAAAGTCTGACTACTACAATGAGTTAGCTGATTTCTTCACAAGCTAAGAGTTTAATTTAGGGTTCCGAATCGATACGAAATTTTTCTCGAAATCGCTCAAGATTGGATCAGTGCGATATGTGAATCGATTCGGCCTAGAGCGTTATGAAAATTTCATACCGCTCCAAAGCGGATCGTTATTTTTCAAGTCTGATATCGAACCGCGGTGGTGGTTGCTAACCCACCCACAGACCTACTACCCACCCACCCTACAGTCCATCAACCACCAACCAAGAAACAAAACACACATCTACCAAACACCATCTACACTCCAGCCCATTTTACCTACAAAATACTCTAAGTACCACTCATTACCCACATTCACTCCTAATCCGTCTCACCAACACACAAAATACTCAAAGTACAAGACGCCTTGTAATTAAATTACAGGTGAGGTGCACGTTTTTATAATTACGAGACGTCTTCTTTTAATTCACCACTCACATCCCAACACCCACCCACCACGCATCCACCGACGCACCCACCACCTCTAGTATAAGACACCTCATAATTACGTTGCATGTGGGGATCACTTTCTTATAATTATCGGACATATTACTTTGATTCGGTGGAGCGATATTCTAATCGCTCTGAATCAATTCAATATTGCTCCAAGAGCGGTTCGGATCAATTTAAATTAAAAATAATAACGATCCGCTCGGGAGATACCAGACTTGAAAATATCGATCCGCTCTGAAACGGTTAGAAATTTTCATAACGCTCTAGGCCGAGTGGATACGTGGAGCGGAGCGATATTTTGTATCTATTCGGAACGGATTTCTTAAAAGACTAAAGTTAGTAATGTCAGATTGGTAATGAAATAAACAAGTCATTGTGGAAATTGCTCATTAAAACCACAGTTGGTACGGTGTTGTGGTACCTTGAGGAAATCTTGATTCCTGAAGGTGCGTGCCATAAATATGCTCAAAAGCTAAGAAGAAGAATTCACGGTTCTCGTCAAGCAAAAACAGTTCTGGATTGCCACGACGTACGTCATTGATAACATTTTGAGTCTGTCAGGCAGGTGACAAGGAAGGTCACGAAGAGAAAATCGAACGAAACTACATTGAACATGCAATAGCAGGCCTACTCAGAAATGTTTTTAACAAAGTTACAATACAGCGGTCTTGTAATACATCTGTTCGCTAAACCTAAAATAGCATTGGCTTTATTCACGATAAAATCGATATGTTCAAAAAATGAAAAGTGAAAATTAAGGACAACAGCTAGGTGTTTGGTTTTAACTAGTTAGATAATAAGCATCCGTTCATAGTGTAATTAAAAGTGAACGACTTGGGCGAAAACAACATAATAGTGCACTTATCAATGTTCAAGAAATGGCGATTGCTAAAACACCGTAATTTTTCCTTTTCTTAATGAATGTTCGGTGTGTTATTAGTGAAAGTATTTTATTTAAAATGTTGAACGTATAAATGTTTTATCAATAGCAACATTTGAACTTTTCGCCAGTTCAGTCTTATTTTTCCAAAAATCTCACATAATCTCTTTGATAACATCCGTATAACAAATTTCATCTTACTAGGTTTAAAAATGAGAGGTTGGGAGGGCTAAAACTTCCAGACAGACGGACAAACGGACAGACAAAATCTATGATTCCTTGTTGCTACAGAACCTTAAAATGTAAACTTCACCCACGTAAGGACACGGATGAACCTCTTTCGTTTTTGTCAATTAATAAATTTAAATAAAGTATGTGAAAAAAGTAATGCAAAACAGCTTAAAAATTTACAACGGTTACTAATGGTTTATGGTTAATAAAGTATCATACAAATATTGGTGTATTTGATTATTGGTGGTACCTTGGCTAATATCACCATGTCTTTGCTTTATTAATGTTCTCTCTCTAGTTATTTTAAAAACTTTGGGAGTGATAGAGTGGCATGGGGCAGAAAAACAACTTTAATGATTGCAAGTGGACCTACAATTTATAGAGGATTCCGAACCACAGACATTTTATCGTTATCTGATGTCAGCGAAAAACAACCATGGACCGCCGTCAGTAGGATTCAATTCTGGGATCTTCGGATTGGTAGGCCGACACGTTATCACTTACTCCACCAACGGTAACCCCCCCCCCCCCCCCCAAAGATACGTAGATCCGCGTCTGATGCGCACACTGGCTGAATAATAAGTTTCTGCATCGAATTAAAAATTAAAAGTGAATAAGACAACTTTGTATTAAATAAAAAACTTGTAAACTTAACACGTATGGTGGGCATTACAACGAAGAACATCTTTTGTGCCAGAACCCTTTCTACTGTAAAAGACGCTCATCCATCGTCAAATAGGCAAGGAACTTTAGCAGGAAAGGATATAACATCAACGGGGCGCAGAAATTTCCGAGTGAAGATCCTCCATCTAAGCTATATCAAAGCAGGACAAAAGCACATAATGATTATTGTGGGTTCGTCAGAGCCAACATTCCATCTCACTTAACAGACCTATGTGATGTAGATAATATCTCAGCCCATGGTGGCCAGATAGGCAACCTCAGATACACCTTATTTAAGGCAAAAGTGTCATGGTAAGCATAGGGTCTAACAAGCGCCTTACTCTGGGTAAGTCCAGGTATAGCAGCTGTTGACCCAATCATCTACAACAGCTCTCACCGATGACGAGCTGAAGCTACAACAAAGATCGGAGCGTTGGCATCACCTTGGCCTTTCCTGACCAGCTCACCAGCGATCTCATTACCCTCGGTACCCGAGGGACCAAGTATACAACAGAGCGTGACCATGTTAGAGGTGGCTAGTTGTTGGAGGGTGTCGATGCACTTCTTAGTAAACTTCGAGGAAAAACTCCACGAGGACGGAGCCTTGAGGGCCGCTTGACTCTACCATTTTTATGAGCGCTTTTCCTCCTTTGTTGACGTTGGTAAGTGTGCAAATTTCTATGTAATGGATTTCGACTTCGAAGACACTGGACCAAGTACCCTATGCAATCGAAACATAGTGTTGGGACCAAAGACACCAGCACCAGTACCGAGTTCCATTTTTGAGCGATCACTGAACCATTTAAGGCTACTACGGTGCAGACAGTTCCTTAGTTATGAACCGATATGTTTCAAATATCTATGCCAGGAATGTGCTTAAGTATGCCTATGTGACCCTTGTCATCAATCGGCCTATTAAATGTGAGCTGCAATCTCAGGGGACTAATTACAGTCGATTTTATGATAAATCTGTAAGGGATCCAATACGGCCGTTTAACGTTTTAGTCACCAGAGCAATGTGGCGTAGGTAACAATTGTTTTTACAATCGTATTGTGGACACCTCTTAACTACCCTAATGCAAACAGAGGTGTTACCCAGAGTGGATATAATTTCTCGCTTCTTTAGTACAGCATCCATCAAATTTGCAGTATGAGAATCCAGACCCCTGCGTGTGAGAGCTACATATATGGATACATACCTGGTGTTTTCAAAAGCACCTTCTATGTCGAGAAAAGCAAATAGAGCTATTCTTGTATAGTAAAGGGCTTTCTCTATCTTGCTAACAATATTATGTGAGGCAGTCTCTGTTGATCTAGGCAAACTGAGTAAAGTATATGGAGATGACTGGTTCGTTTGCATCTGATGTGGAGGTGTAGCAGTCTCTCAATTGCTTTAAGTAGGCAGGATGTAAGACTGATTGTGATTTATGCAACTCTAATACCATCACTACTTTCTTCCATAAAAGACCCAATTATAACTGGGTCTAAAAAAATTCACCAATGAAACAAGGACGCTCCAGAGGTTTTAAAAGATTGAAAGCAGTCTGCTGCCCATCTAGCCTTATCATTGTAAAAATGACGCCAGACAAGCTTGGGGCCCTGCAGCTCCTTTCGTCACCAGCCATGTGGCGGACTGCGCCTCGTCCTAGTGTTGATCCAGGGAAGGACACATGTAACAGGTATTCCAGAGCTTCCCTTTGGGCTTCAGTATAGATGTCCTTCTGCATCCTGAGCAACCCTGCTCCATTTGAGGCGTTCTTGGCTAGTACCATTTAAAGGCGATCTGCCTCTGGTAAAGATTCTATGCTTTCACAGCGCCTTCTCCAGGACTCCCGTATAGATCGTCTTATTTATTTTATTATATAGATGTTGCTGCTGCCCCAAACCGTATGGTGGGCGTTTCCTGTCGCAACCAATGATGAACTGTCCGTTCGTCTGTCAAAAATAATTGATGAGTTCTTGTACTTTATCAGGTTGAGCGGATGGACTGTCTCCAGAAAAGTAGGCCGATGCCAGAATAAGTTATCGCATACTACCTACTTTGAAAAGCCAGGATCGGCACAAGGTCTCTGGAAATAAGGCTACTCACAGGCCGCCCTCTCGCGGTGGTAAATCAAATTACAGGAGTTAATGCTAAATCCTCGAACTTGGCCACTGAACCCGAGGCTCCAGAATTCGTGCCAGGGACAACTGTTGTTCGGCAAAACTCCTGCATATTGTTGCTGATGCTCCTTTGGCATGGTGCAGGTTTGTTTGGAGTTACCCAACTTCTTAACGAATAGACCTATTTCGTTGGTTCTTTCTTGTTGTATACAATATAATCCCTCATTGCTATTATGAGCAAAAATGTTGTCATAGAATGTGGGTATGATGAGGGGTAGTCTAAGTTTGTAACGCGTTGACTCATTTAGATAATTCTGAATGAATAGAGTATCTATTTGTGCCATGACAAAAATTGTGGCTTATGGTGTGAGTCGGAGGAGGGGCACCACCTAGTTTCGTAAGGCGTAGAGCAATTTAGATGATTTCAATTCAGTTGTACGAATACTTTTCGTCATTGGTAAATGATAAACAATTTTGTAGCAAAGTAACTACGATGATTCTATGCCTATAATGACTCTCTCTTGCTTTATAGAGTGGAGGTCTGGTGCCGTGGTAAAAATTTTTTGTCTAAGGCGAGGGAATGAAAGGGTGACCGTGACTAATTTCGTAATATGTTGCTGGATTTGGATAATTCTGTTTCCTTTCTATAGAGTGCACTACCTCTGCAACTGTTGAAATTGCTTTTTTTGGAAGAGCAGCATTGAAATTTTTTGAAGATTCTTTTTTAAAGGAAAGTTGAAAGCTGCTCTTAAATGCATAAAATAATATTTAATTTTAAATATCTATTATGACATTTTGAAGTCGGTGCAAATCAATCAAACAATAAAATATTTTTACCTATTTTTTATTATAATTTAGTTATTCAAATACTTCTTAATTTTTTACAGGAACATAACCAAACAGTTTTAGATTTATCTTTGTTAGTAATGGTAATGATTTTGCATTTTGTTTTTATAATTTCTTTAGTTTTTTTATTTATATTATTTTATTTTTCTCAGTTTTTAAGTTAGTAAGTTGATTTTTGCAACATTCTTGGCTTGAAAAGTAACCATTTTTCGGTTTACTGCCACTTGATCGCGGAAAATCCGGCAGTTTTTGCACTAGGCGAAACCAAGGTTGTTTCCGATTCTGATATTAATCAGTATCACATTCCTGGTTATCACTTAGTGCCGCTCATCTCTCCTCAGAGGGGAATCGCGGTTTATATTAGAAATGATGTGCCATTCTCCCATCTCCCTCAATTCTCTTCTACTAATCCAGAATTTAATCATGTCTGGATTGGATTTAACTATATCGGCACATCATTCACTTCTGCTTTTTATACCGCAGCCCGAATATGTCTGACACTGACACTGTGTGCTCCTTCGATAAGCTGTCTTCCTATATGGATAAGATTTTGGAAATATCCCCCTCTTCTGAAATTGTTCTTGCTTGCGATTTCAACGTCCGCAACACACAGTGGCTCAGGCAGTCTTCTACTACAAGCCCATCTGGAAGAAACGTCGAGTTATTTAGTTAGTCTTTTAATTTACAACAACTAGTTGAGTGTTCGGCTCGTGTTCCTGATTTTTTGTGCATCTTTTGGATCTATTTCTACTCAGTTTCGGTAACTGCGCCCTTGGGTAATTCGGACCATTGTCTTATCGCCGCCCAATTCTCCACTTCCTCTCTGACAATCTCTAACCTAAACTCCACCAAAAGATTAGTGTGGCATTATAAAAATTCTGACTGGGCGGGACTTAATAAATATCTCAGAGAGCTGGATTGGTTTGATTGCTTTTCTATGAGAGACGTTAACAGAAGCACCGATTATATCTTGAATATCCTATGGTTTGGAATGCATCGCTTTATACCTCATAGCTTCAAGAACATCAAACCAACTAACACTAGTTGGTTCAATAATGACTGTTTCGCAGCCATTAAAAATAAGGAAGCAACCTTCCACGCATATAAATTGTGCCCTTTCGAGGAATCGAGACGTATCTCTAGAGATGCGCGGAATATTTGCAATTCAGCAATTAGTCGGGCAAAGTTGAATTTCGACCAGAACATCAGACGGAAGGTATTTTCTACTCAAAATGGTAGTAAGGGCTACTGGTCTCTAGTAAAAACCGTAAAGAACAATTTCACCAGTTCGTCAACACCACCACTCATTTATAATGGGAATGTTTTTACTGACTCATTGGACAAGGCCAACCTGTTTGCTGCTAATTTTGGTGAGTCCGAAATCGTCGCTCTTGATATTTCAAAGGCTTTTGATAGAGTCTGGCATGCTGCCCTTTTAGCCAAACATTTGGTCTGCACCCTACCCTCGTTAAATGGATAGAGAGTTTTTTGTCAGGCCGTTCAATCCGTGTAGTAATTGACGGAGTTACATCTGATTCCTACGAAATAAATGCCGGTGAACCTCAGGGTTCAGTTCTTTTACCAACCTTATTTCATCTTTTTATTAATGATCTCTTATCCCTTACTCTCAATCCTATTCATAGTTTCGCCGACGACAGCACCCATGATTTCGCGTACTCATTTGATTTTGTAATGAATTCACGTGAAAATGCTACAGAAGTCAATCGGGAACGCAAATCATGTTATGTTTAATTCATCCAAAACTCAATGCTGTTTAATGTCTCTTAAAAAACGTCCCGGTTCACCCCCTACCCATTTCAGTCGACGGAGTGAATATACCCAATTCACCCTTCCGATATCTAGCAATCTTAGCTGGACTGATCATATATTTGCAATTGCTAAAAGTGCGATGAAATGTTTGGGATTTCTACAGAGATGTAAGAAATACTTCACCCCACCTGACTTAGCGCTGATCTACAAGTCCCACATTAGGCCTAGACTTGAATATTATTCCCATATTTGGGCAGGGGCAGGACACACCGCATTGTCCGCGTTAGAAAAAGTCCAGCGTAAAGCTATTAAAGTTATTGGCGATTCCTCAATCTCTGAGGGCCTTGACTCTCTGGAGCATCGACGGAATGTCGGTTGTCTCTCACTCTTCTATCGCTATTTCCATGGCCATTGTTCTAACGAAATTGCTAGCCTGATTCCTTGTAGACTCATGACAACGCGAGATTCAAGATCTACAAGTCGCGCCCACTCCTATCCTCTCCAGGTCAAATTTCGACGTACCTTCAAATTTCGGAAACCTTTTCTTAGCAGAACAACACGAATGTGGAACAGTTTACCATCTTCTGTTTTTCCCTCGTCTTATGAGCCTGAAACGTTCAAACAGGGCTTACATCGATAAATCCTTCACTCAACCTCCTAACCCATTTCCTTCATCCTTAATTCCTTTCCTGCTAAGGCTGTGCTTTAACATCATAGGGCATCCCCTGAACTTTGGCAAAATCATATATAAAAAGAAAAACAAAAGTTGTGATATTATATAGGTACATATGTATTTATTTAAGTTTTTTCTCAAGATCGTCTTCCTAAAATTTTTGCAATACACATTTTCCGTTATAATATATGATAGGGAATGAAAACCCTAATAGTAGGAACTATTTCATTCAGTCTAAATTAAGGTAATTTCAAAAGCTAATGAGTATTTGGCTAAAAATGTACTGGACTAAAAATGTAAATTAAGAACTGTGATCAACTTACCATGATGAGTACACAAACTCATGGTTCAGTGATATCCCCAATTATTTTAATAAAGATAAATTAATAGTAAAGGTTAAGACTATATTTATGAATAGAGATGGACTTCTATATACATATAAATGCAAGGTCATAGAAGATGAATACTATCACTAATTTCAGTGACGCATAATCTGCTACCTGAGTTTTTAATCGACGTAAACATTTTAAATTCTAAGAAACCCAAAAGCTTAGAGAATTTTTTTCTGAGAGAGCACAAGATGGGATTGAAGCAGTGAAATGAATACTAATTTGATTAATTGCAGAACCGAGATTTTGATATGACCTTGAATGGCACTGCTGACATACAATATGTAAAATTAAATTAGTTTCAATTTCGGGAATAAATAGAAACAGAATAGAGGTATGAACGCTAAGTTTTTGTAATTCTGTAGAACCGCAAATAAAATGCGTAATCAAAACAAAAGGCACGTTAGGCTTGAGAACTAGAAAATTCGATGCGCAGTGCTAAAGAGCCTTCAACTTGGATAATGATCTCTGAGTGAGTCAACACAGTTAATTTATAATCTTTCAAATCTATGAGTTTTTTTGACTATTAATATGGCAACAGCTGGGTTGCCAATGGCTAAAAATACTATGAACTTTAGAACACGTTTTTCTTATTCTGTCCACGTTGATTTCGAGCGAACATTAAGGTTATAGAAACTATGCAGAATAATATTTGTATATGCCTCCTGTAAAATTGCATCGTTAGAAAAAAACAGATAAAAATGATTCGCTCAATTTTATAAATAATTTAGAATTTAAAAATTTATTCTAAAATCTAATTGAAACTAAATGGCAAATTAAGTAATAGCATACATCAAACTAAAGAATATTTATTGCGGATTGGCTCCTACACAGCGTTTCATAATTATAGCACACCTACCAACTTCATGCAATTTAAGCGATAATTTTTTGGTTTTGCACATTGGCACAAAACAGCTAGAATAAATTCTCTCTCTTCTGCTCTGAGAAAAAAGAATTTTTTTTTTTAAATGTTTCGATTATTCCATGGTACTGTTATAAGAAGTGAGACACTGCAATTTTAGCTCTTCTTTTCGCGTTTCATAATTATAGCACATTTAAAAAAAACGAAACAAAATTCAACTTTATTTTTGCAATTGTGATAGAAAACAATATTTAATATCTAGTTACACTGCCCTGAGCTTTTATGCATTCAAAAATTCTTTTTTTCATTGACTCAGCCATCAATTTGAACAAATTTTGATCCAACGCGTTTCACTCCCTTGAAATTGCAGTTTTAAACTCAGATATCGAATCGTAGTGCCGATTATTGGCATAAACGGCTCTACGCAAAAAGCTCCCCATAATATTACGGAACCTCCTCCAAAATTTCTTTTTGAGAGATTGGTCTCAAGTAAGTAAAATAAACAAAAATATTGTACCTTTTTTACAATGCCTCTCTTACTTACATTTAGATCATTTTTTCGGATGAAAAGAAATGGAATTTGGATGGCCCTGACGGGTTAACCCACTACTGGCGCGATGTGCGAAAGGAACAGCAATATTTCTCAAAAAGAAATTTTGGAGGAGGTTTCGTAATGTTATGTGGAGTTTTTGCGTAGATGGAAATACAATTAGTTTCATCAAAAATGAAAAGCTGCGACTACATAAACGTGCTACAATGCAGTATTTTACTATTTTTGCGAAGAAATTCATGAAAAGAGTTTACTTTCTAGCAGGAGAACGCAGGTATACACGTAAGCCACCAAACAAAATACTGGTTAAGGGAAAATAACATCAGGGTGTTGGACTGGCCGGCCTGCTCACTGGACCTTAACCCAATAGAAAATATTTGGGACATTCTCTTAAGAGCCGGTTATGCCAATAATCGGCACTACGATTCGATATCTGAGTTTAAAACTGCAATTTCAAGGGAGTGAAACGCGTTGGATCAAATTTTGTTCAAATTGATGGCTGAGTCAATAAAAAAAAGGATTTTTGAATGCATAAAAGCTCAGGGCAGTGTAACTAGATATTAAATATTGTTTTCTATCACAATTGCAAAAATAAAGTTGAATTTTGTTTCGTTTTTTTTAAATGTGCTATAATTATGAAACGCGAAAAGAAGAGCTAAAATTGCAGTGTCTCACTTCTTATAACAGTACCATGGAATAATCGAAACATTTAAAAAAAAAAATTCTTTTTTCTCAGAGCAGAAGAGAGAGAATTTATTCTAGCTGTTTTGTGCCAATGTGCAAAACCAAAAAATTATCGCTTAAATTGCATGAAGTTGGTAGGTATGCTATAATTATGAAACGCACTGTATAACAGCTTATGTTAGCTGCATCATAAAATGCATTATAAAATTATCACAATATATTGGTATTACGAATACAATGATCTTTTCTAAAACGCCAATTAAATTTCCAATTTCTTCAGTACTTAAACGCTCTCAGACAGATAAATGGAAATCCTTGGGTACTTCCATATATTTGCTCTGCAAGAAGATGAAGAATTCATGCACTTTTTTGCTGTGTGTCCTATATTAAAGGAATTTGGAGTATTAGACTTAAAAAAAGCGTTTTTATTTGAAAATGAGACTATTTCTATTTTAAATGGTGAAAGTCTTTGCTAATATGCGAAACATGCCTGGAAGTAAAGACTATTTTTAATACAAAAGTATAACGATTAACTGTTAACCCTTAAACGCTCCTCAAGTCATTTTTGACCAGATTTTTATTTTTTTATTTTCATTTCAAGCACTAGCTGTTTGGAATGTAAGTACCTTTGGACTGATCTTTTACTTGTATTATTTTATTAAATACCTTAATAAAGTTATACAAATAAAAGATCAGTCCAAACGCTGTTATATTTTGAACAGCTAGTGTTTGAAGTGAAAAATCAAAAAATGAAGGTCAGGTCAAAAATGATCCGAAGGGCATTTAAGTGTTAAACTTGTTTCTTTTCTTTTTTCATCTTTATTTAATTTGAATTGCTATTTCCATTGTAATTTATAGTATGTAAAGAAAAAGTAAAGTCGTTTTGTAAATTTTTTTTATTCATGACTTTGTTTTTTGTTTTTTTCTACTGTTGCACTGAAATATTGTGTTTTTACCTTTAATAGCTTAGTTACTATTGATATATGTACAATTTGTTAAATTGATTATGCGACCTCGTGGTCATTGTTGTTGTTTATGAGGACTCAAAAATTCAAGTAAATGTGGATATTAAATAGTAATGAAAATATTTATCTAAATTTTAGTCTGTACTGTATTGAAAAGTTGATTTCAGGCAATTATTTTGTATTATAGCTTCTTGTGCAAATTCTCTTTCTTCTTCAGTTTAATAAAATCCAATTATTATGAATAACACAAGCCGCTAACAGAAAAAGACTTCTATTTATCCAATCTTATCTCAATACATTAAATAATTTAAATAAATACACAAAATCTTAAATTTGAAGCCTTCACAATTATTTTGACATTAATTATCAAAACACTGAACTGCTTTCAATGTGCTTTACAATAGGTCTGTCTGTTTACTCGAAAGTTTTTACCCAACACCGAAAGTTTTCGTCCGCACTGCGTGCGTCTATTTACTTTTAGGCTTGAAGAAATTTGACGATCGAGTAATTTCCCCTTTTACCCAAATTTTACACACGCTGATGAGTGTGAGCAAAATTTCGGCAGAATTCTTCTTCTTAATTTATGGTTGATAGCTCACAGATGATTGATGTAAGCTTATAAACAGAAATTTAAAAAAACACAGGGAACCATTAACTTTTTTAGTAAATTTTTATTCATTAAAATTTTTTTTTACGATTTATTGTAAACGCACGGATCGTTGCACTGAAATTTGCTTTTCACATTTCTTCAGTTGCCATCGATTTACCCAAAAAGTGTGCTAACTTTCTCTTTTACATCCCCTCCACCAGAAGAACATTTTTCCTTGGTTTTTATCCCCGCTTTTTTACATAGAAATAAACAGACAGACCTAATACGTACACTACTTCGGCATTGCACTGCATGGCAATGTCTTTCTGGTTTAAATCAACATTTTTGTTGGAACAATTTTATGACATAAAATGTATGGAAGTTACTTATTGGGTTGATAATTCTTGTTTCTCGCATACAAAATGTTAGATATACCAAATGTTAGAATAATACGTTTTTTGCCAAATACTGACTTTTACTAATTCACAACTGACTTTTCAAACTCAAAACTTACTTCATCCCTTTCAAAACTGACATTTAGATTATGATTATAAACATTAATATTTTTTCATGATGTAGACAAAGCTCAGGAGACAACCCTATGATAAGGAAAGGGGAATGAATAAAGAAAATTGAATGTGTGGGTTTGCATTGCTGCACACTATATAAAACTAAAGATAACTATATAAAATTAAAAATAACGAGAGAATATATGAATAGAATATGAAAATACCAAAGTGTATAAAAGACATATAAAGAGCATAAAGTAGATAAATTGAAAAGCAAAAAGTAACCTCAACAAAGCTGACTCCTCACTTGATTACGCGATAGATGAAAATCAATGCAATCAAAAGAAGAATTAAAAAATCGCGACATCGACGTGATAGGCTAATTTAATCCATAATTCGTGCGATGAAAAGGTAATTGAAGAAAGTCGTGGTTCCTCAAGGAGCGAGTCGGAACCGACAATCCAAAACAAGCCAAGAGAACAGAAGAGTCTATAGACCCCCGAATGCAGTCGAAAGCAAAAAGGATCCTTGCGTTTCGTCTGTTTTCAAGTGTACCCAAGTGCAGGAGTTCAAGTCTATCAACATAAGGAGGCAATAGACGGAAGTTATTCCAAGGAAGGCCACAAAGAGCGAACCTAACAAACCTCAGAACCTCAGAAACCGTTGAACAGCTTCAATGTGATTGATATGTGTCTCATATAACGGCGACCAGACTGGAGAGGCATATTCCAGGATAGGCCTGACAAAAGTGCAATATAAGAGCTTTGTAATGTAAGGGTCATCAAATTCCTTTGACCACCTCTTCACAAAACCAAGAGTCATATAAGCATTGTTGACTGTGGCATCAAAATGATCCTCGAAAGAAAAATGTGAATTGAGCCAGACACCTAGGTCCTTAGTCTTAGTAACTCTTTTTAAAGGACAGCCCTCTATGGAAAAGTAAATTGAAAGGGAGACCTTTTTCGTGAGAAAGACATAGATGTGCACTTTCCGATGTTTAGGGGAAGGTCATTAATGGAACACCAATTCTGAAAGGCGTCCAAGTCAGAATTTAAAAGAAGGCAATCAGCATTGCCAGACACAATGCGAAATAACTTAGCGTCGTCGGCATAACAAAGAATATTTGAGTGAGACAGAATCGTAGATACGTCATTGATAAAAATTATAAATAACAAAGGCCCGAGGTGGGAGCCCTGCGGTACACCGGAAGTGTTGAAAATAATATCCGACAGAGCTCCACGAAAAGAAACCCGCTGAGTGCGTTCAAATAAGTACGAGTGAATCCAATTTACAAAAACTTGTGGAAACCCGAGAAGGGAGAGTTTGAGAATTAGAATTCTGTGATTAATTCTATCGAAAGCCTTGCTGAAATCAGTAAAATATATAGATATAAAATGTCAACACCACTGATATAACTCCTACCATTGTACGTACAGTCACTTCCAAAAGTGAAAAAAATGTTTTGCGACTACCTGAAATTCAGCATTTTTCCAAATTTTCTCCGAAATTCATGTAATTAGTACACCTCCCTTTTATTTTTATTAGATTGCTCATCTTATTACCTTCCCAAAAAGGTGCAACATGGCAAAGTAGACACAGGATTCGAAAAACCGCATACTTAGAACTCCCTGAGTACCTAATTATTTTATTGTACGAGGAATACGCGGATATTATTTACATTTATGGTGTAGTTGACGTAAAAGCGGCTGTACTAGAATATCAATGGAGATTCCCTATCCAGCGAGCACCCCAAAGAAGTGTATTTATACGGACTTTGCAAAGGTTAAGAGAAACAGGAAGTGTCCACCAGGAATGATATGACGAACTTCCATAACCTCCATTCCTGTTCGAACACTAACCCACACAGGGCAAAGGTGACCTCATTCCAGTAGAGATTCAGTGTCAATATTTGGGCTGGTATCATTGGCAACCATTTGGTAGGACCATTCATTTTGCCGCAAGTGCTTAATAGTGAAATTTATTCCGACTTTTTGGAGAATACACCGCCAGATGTAATAGAGGATATCCCTGTGCATAATCGAACGGATATGTTTTACCAATACGATAGAGTACCAGCGCATATGGCTAACATTGTGAAGGTAATACTAAGTGAAAAATGTCCTAACCGCTGGATTGGACGAGGTGCACCTATTCCTTGGTCTGCTAGTTTTCCAGACCTTAGCCAATTGGACTTTTTCTTATGGGGAATAATGAAGGATGAAGTTTGTTTAAGCCCTGTTAAGAAAAGGGAATGCAGCGACGAAAAGGCTGGCTCCAATACGGCTTAAACAGGGACTTAGAAGGAGATTGTTGAAATGCATCCAAAGTGGCGGTGGACATTTTGAACGGCTTTTGTTACTTTTCAAGATTAATTGTAATTATTTTTAAATTCAATAAAAAGCATTTTAGAATTAAGTTGAGTTTAATTTCTTTAATTTGTTGATTTTTATAATATTCTCCGATAGGATTTCTACGTATAAATTTCTACATACTTTCTCTACGTGGACATGTTGCACCTTTTTGGAAAGGTAATAAGATAGGTAATCTAATAAAAATAAAAAAGTGGTGTACATGAATTTCGGAGAAAATTTTGGAAAATGCTGAACTTTGCCGCCACAGAACCTTCAAAAGGTAATTTTTCCAAAGCTGCTTCTGTTGTGTTGTGGTTACAGTGGGTATAGCCAACGTATTAGGGTCTACCATGCCCTCCACCTCCACTCCTGCAGAAGTGCCTGAGGACACGCCATTCACGACCCAATTACCCCTGCGTCCTGCAGATAGGGGGAACTACTGCAGAATCTCTTAGCATGGCCTACTACAACCTTGGAGGCTATCTCCTCCCGCATTAGTTACCCCCGGTTTCTACCAGTTGGAGGTGTAACTAACACTTGAGAATGTCCAGATGAGGATCGCCGTATCCTAGAACTCTTCAACTCAGCCGTCCATCCTCCAGCAACCAAATTATTTCGTTACTCGAAACAACGTTATTAATTCAACAAAAACTATTTCGTTACACAAAATAACGAACAATATATCAATTGATATAAAATTATAACGCCACTAGTTTCAATCGCCAAATTTTTAGCAAAATTTAAATTGCTTTTGTTCGGTATGATACTGTCAAACAAAAGTCAACTGATGCAGTGTGCAGTGTTTTTTGAAATAAGCCTAAACGATGCAGTGCAGTCCACTCCAAATTCCAAATTTCCAAAATTGTCAATAATATTGATCTAATTCCTACCATTACAGATACAGGAAGTGACAAAAATGGTTTTGCGATTACCTACAGTTCAGCAAATTTTCTCCGAAATTCATGTAATTAGTGCATTCCTTTTTTATTTGTATTAGATTGCCCATCTTATAACCTTTCCAGAATAGTGCAACATGGCCACGTAGAGAAAGTATGTAGAAATTTATACGTAGAAATCCTATCGGAGAATATTATAAAAATCAACAAATTAAAGAAATTAAACTCAACTTAATTCTAAAATGCTTTTTATTGAATTTAAAAATAATTACAATTAATCTTGAAAAGTAACAAAAGCCGTTCAAAATGTCCACCGCCACTTTGGATGCATGCTAACAATCTCCTTCTAAGTCCCTGTTGAAAGCGTATTGCAGCCAGCCTCTCCCGTATTTTCGTCGCTGCATTCCCAATTCGGTTAACTAAATCCTCCCTATTGTTAACTGAGCTTGAATAAACTTGATCCTTCATTGTTCCCCATAAGAAAAAGTGCAATGGAGTAAGGTATGGAGATCTAGCAGGCCACGGAATCGGTGCACCTCGTCCAATCTAGTGGTTAGGACATTTTTCACAATGTTAGCCATATGCGCTGGTACTCCATCGTGTTGGTAAAATATTCTCCTAAGATTATCCAAAGGGTTCTCCTCTATTAGATATGGCAGTGTATTGTCCAAAAAGTCCGCATAAATTTCACTATTAAGCACTTGCGTCAAAATGAATGGTCCTACCAAATGGTTTCCATGTATCAGCCCAAACATTGACTGGAATGAAGTCACCTTTGCCCTGCGTGGGTTAGTGTTCGACCAGGTACGGAGGTTATGGAAGTTCGTGATATCATTTTTGGTGAATTGACATTCATCTGTCCACAGAATTCGGACCAGAAACGCTCTGTCGTCAATGTCGCGTTCCAGAAGCCAAGTGCTAAATTTCAGTCTTCTCTCGGAATCTCCTTCCAGTATTCCTTGGGCTGGGTGATGGTTATATGGACGTAATCCCTCTCGATGAATAACCATCCAGACCTTAAATAACGACGCTACTAATCCTCTTGCGATTAGTTTCGTGCTCGTCTCAGGGTCCTGCCACACGATGGTAGAAGTTCGCTAAGTTTCTTGTCGTGTGTCCAAGCCGTGTGAAGTTACACTTCCTTTAACCTTTGAAAAGTCCGTATAAATACCCCTATTTGGGGTGCTTGCAGTTATGGAATCTACTTTGATATTCCAGTACAGCCGCTCCCTCTTTTCCGTCTACTACACCATAAATGTAAATAATATCCGCGCATTCCTCAAATGTAAATTTTACCATTTGTTATTAATTTTTGCTTAAAAACACCCGCACTTATTGATTTATTTTTCAACTATTATAGGTATTCTTGCTGACTGACCTTTTTTTTATCGCAAAATTTCCATCAGGTACGAATAACAGAACGCTGGGATAAAAGGGTGTGAATCCTGGCTAACACAAGCTAATATCGGCAATAAAACAAAATTACACTAACAAAACAAACATTTTTGACCCTTTATCTTAAAAATTTTGTTTATTTAAAGAATTTCACCTGTGCAATAGTCAGGGTTTTCTAAGGTTGAGGTTTTTCTAATCTTTTGTCTGCCTTGTCATCTTGCACCTTTTTGGAAAGGTAATAAGGTGGGCAATCCAATAAAAAACAGAGGTGTTCTAATTTCATGAATTTCGGAGAAAATTTGAGAAAATGCTTTGGAAGTGACTGTATCTGCAATGGTAGGAATTAGATCAACATTGTTAACAATTTTGGAATGGCCATTGGGATATTAGTTTTTTAGCGTTTATTTTATGTCGCTGCGTTGGGTAGATCAAAAGATAAAAATAAGAGAGTAATGTGAATACCATGAATCACCCTGTAACTCACTGAAATTTATGAATCACCCTATAACTCCCAAACGGTTGAGATTGCCACCCCTGTCCATACCTACAATTTTTTGTTTGTCTATTTGACAGCTATCATTTAAACTCGTATTGACCTCTAGAAATGTTACACCCTATATATATATGTATATATATACAGGGTGATCCAAAAGTCCGGGAACGGCAGAATATCTCGGCGAGAGAGCCTTTTAGAGAAAAATGTGAAATACAAAAGTTTCAGGATTTTTCCCTGGCTATCCGATGGTGAGCTTGACATTGACCGTGACCTTGACCTTGAAGGTCATTTCAAGGTCAAATATAATTTTTCAAATGGGACCCTATACTTTTGACACCAGAAATGAAAAAAGCGGAAAATTTTACGGTAAGATATGATATTGAGTGATCCCTCCCTTTTGACCTTGGGGCCCCCACAAGGTCAAAATAATAATTATTAATTTTTTTAAACCCCATACTTTTTTCACTGAAATGAAAAAAGCATACAATTTTACGCTCAGGTCGTGACCTTGACCATGACCTTCAAGGTAATTTGGAGGTCAAATCGATATTTTGAACGGCACTTGCACTTTTATCCCGGAGATTAACAGATAGTTAATTTCACCATAAACATGGCCTTGAAGGTCATGGTCAAGGTCACGGTCAATGTCAAGCTCACCATCGGATAGCCAGGGAAAAATCCTGAAACTTTTGTATTTCACATTTTTCTCTAAAATGCTCTCTCGCCGAGATATTCTGCCGTTCCCGGACTTTTGGATCACCCTGTATATATATATATATATATATATATATATATATATATATATATATATATGGCGTATATGACGACTTAATTTCGTCATACGCACACTTTATTCATCCGGCGATGTGTTTTCTTCACTCATCAAGTTCTGGGTGGTACAGAATTGACTGCACTTAATTCGAGTTGGGTAGTCCAACTCGGATGTGTCCGTAATCTATGGAAAAAGTTGTTTCTCTAGTATTTTAATAAATCCTTAAAAGTTGACTTGATAATTCAGTTGAACACCGTTAAAAAAATAAGTAGAAATTTAAAACACAAAAACGAATTTAATAAAAATTAAAGGTTAACAATTTATTTTTAGCGAACTTTTACAACATTGATTATATCTCACACTGATCTAAAACGAATGCTAAACTGACTCTCAATCTCAACTCTTTTTCATCTATCAAAAATAAAAATAAAATTGTGCAAAATGTACTTAGTGTGAAATGTGAAATGAAACGTAGAAAAATTGCAAAGTGGAAACATAGAATTCCAGCAGTGCTGAACATGTAAAAAGATTGAAAACTATTACTGAAAGTTGCCGTATATATATATGTAGGAATCGGAGAATCTGCGTTAAAAAAACCATTTGGCTAGCTGGGTTTGAACCGAGACCATGCGCATGATACTCCATTTCCCTAACCAGCGCCGTTGCCGATTCTCCGTTCCAAAGTTCTTTTCATGGAGAAGCCTCAATCCCACAACTCGGCCGTCCTGAAATGACATCTGCCCCCAGATGTCCGTCTTTTACGTCTTTTAATTACCGATTGTGAGGCTACGTCGTATGAGGTCTTCTTCATCCCACTTCTGACACCAATTTGTAGGAATCGGAGAATCTGCGTTAAAAAAACCATTTGGCTAGCTGGGTTTGAACCGAGACCATGCGCATGATACTCCATTTCCCTAACCAGCGCCGTTGCCGATTCTCCGTTCCAAAGTTCTTTTCATGGAGAAGCCTCAATCCCACAACTCGGCCGTCCTGAAATGACATCTGCCCCCAGATGTCCGTCTTTTACGTCTTTTAATTACCGATTGTGAGGCTACGTCGTATGAGGTCTTCTTCATCCCACTTCTGACACCAATTTGTAGGAATCGGAGAATCTGCGTTAAAAAAACCATTTGGCTAGCTGGGTTTGAACCGAGACCATGCGCATGATACTCCATTTCCCTAACCAGCGCCGTTGCCGATTCTCCGTTCCAAAGTTCTTTTCATGGAGAAGCCTCAATCCCACAACTCGGCCGTCCTGAAATGACATCTGCCCCCAGATGTCCGTCTTTTACGTCTTTTAATTACCGATTGTGAGGCTACGTCGTATGAGGTCTTCTTCATCCCACTTCTGACACCAATTTGTAGGAATCGGAGAATCTGCGTTAAAAAAACCATTTGGCTAGCTGGGTTTGAACCGAGACCATGCGCATGATACTCCATTTCCCTAACCAGCGCCGTCGCCGATTCTCCGTTCCAAAGTTCTTTTCATGGAGAAGCCTTGATCCCCCATATATATATATATATATATATATATATATATATATATATATATATATATATATATTGTGTATTTTGTAAAAAAAATTTATTCGTACAAAATTTTATAACATGCACAATAGAATATTTTTTTCATTTTATCATAGTTCATAGAACCTAAGAATTGTATTTAATTACCTCGGGAACCGTTTTTATGACTTATTCATGGCGTCCGATATCCGCTGAATTCTACAAACATATTCTGTAACTAAGTCACTGCCTTATTTGAGATGGAAATTTTTGATCTCTTTACTGCTGAAAATCGTATTAGCGAGTCAAATAATTATTTCTAGAATCT
Source organism: Leptarthrus brevirostris (assembly GCA_964036015.1). Classification (NCBI taxonomy): domain Eukaryota; kingdom Metazoa; phylum Arthropoda; class Insecta; order Diptera; family Asilidae; genus Leptarthrus; species Leptarthrus brevirostris. Next base: position 67,048,074 of record OZ038373.1, on the reverse strand, counting down.
TCAGAATGCACATTTCTTGCTTCATTATTTTAAATAAATCCAGAAAACAGATTAAATTTAAAATTTTCAATGTCGTGAAAAAAATGAACATGAGGCAAGGAAGTAAATTAGTTATTAAAAATATATTTTTTATGACCATGATTATCAAAACGGCAGTTTAACAGTTTATATAAGTTTTTGAAGCACGTTTACTTGCATTTTAATTAAATATATAGTACAACCTCCGTAATCTGAACCTTCGAAAATCCGAATTGTCCAGTAAACCTTACATACTGGGTGTTTCGCATAAGGTGTGCCAAAATGTTAATCTAACTCCCACAGCTGCAATTTTCATGGCAAATCACTATTTTATTTTTAACTTTTGATCTACTCAGCGACATTAAACAAATGCCACAAAACAACTATCTTAGTGGCCTTTCCAAAAAATTTCAACAAGCTTCTACCACTGCAGGTACAGTCACTTCCAAAAGTGAAAAAATGTTTTGAAATTACGAAAAATTCAGCATTTTCCCAAATTTTCTCCGAAATTCATGTCATTAACGCAGCTTTTTTATTTTTATTAGATTGGCCCATCTTATTACTTTTCCGAAAAGGTACAATATGTACGTACATGTAGAGAAAGGTTTAGAAAACCCGCATTCTTAGAATTCCGTGACTACCTAATTATTTTATTGGGCTTTATGTAGGCAATTCTTTAAATAAATAAAAAAATTTAAGACAAAAGTTCGAAAATGTTTGTTTAGGGTACACAGATAATTATTTTTTTTATTATTACTGCAAAAAAGTTACAAAAATGTTCTTGTAATTTTGTTTTATTGTCAATATCCAACAACACGGAATTGCGAACTGAAACATGGGAAAATCTGCCGACGTCGAGCAGCAAATAATCATCCTCGTTCGCGAAGACCCTGAAACGAGCGCAGTACGAGTCGCAAGACAAATAAGAGTGTCTTCAGTTAAAGATGGTGGAGGATTACGTCCATATCATCACATCCCAGTCCAAGGAATACTGAAAGGAGATTCCGAGAGATTAGAATTTTGCATTTGACTTCTGGAATGCGACATGGAGAACAAGGCGTTTGTGACCCGATTTCCATGAACGAATGAACAGCAGTTCACCGGGTATGGTATCACAAACTTCCACAACCTCCATATCTGGTCGAATACTAACCCTCCGAGACCTTCCAGTCTAAATTCGGAGCCAATGTTTGGGCTGTATCATCGGCACCCATTTAATCGGCCCATTCATTTTGCCGCAAGTGCTTAAAAGCCAAATGCGAACTTTCTGAATAATACTCTACTAAATCTACTAAAGGACATACCAGTGGATAAACTCAGGACAATGTTTTACCAACACGATCTTACTCAATTGAACTTTTTTTATATAGAACTATGAAGGATGGAATTTATTCAAGGTCTGTTAACGATAGAGACACTGAACATTGGCTTATCCTTCCGTCTTCCAGACTACTGTAGTGTGTTTCAGGCGGAGGTTATGGCTATTCAGGAAGCTTTAAATTGGCTAAAGGGGAATGTAGCTCCAAAGGACATCTGTATCCTTACAGATAGCCAGGCTGCTTTGCTATCCCTAGATTCTGTCCTATCGACATCTAAAACTGTTAATAGCTGTCGCTCACTCTTGAATGAGCTGGCTGAACGGTATCAAATTCATCTGTGCTGGGTCCCGGGGCACAGGGATATTCCAGGTAATTGCGTGGCGGATGAGCTAGCAAGAAGGGGTACCACCCTGGAGATCCAACCGGAAATGACTACTATTTGAAGGCCCCTGGCAACCTGCAAGATGTTGCTTAACACGAGGGCAATTAACTTAGCGAACCACAGATGGGCAAATGGTATTACGTGACATACGTCCAGGCAGATCTGGCCTAAGCTGGAGCTTAGGCGCTCCAAGGGTCTGCTTTTGAGGGGCAGATCTGACCTTAGAATAGTTATTGGGGTTATCACGGGCCATTGCCCTATTGGCTTACACGCGAAGAGACTGGGTATCTTCTCAAACGATTTTTGCAGAATGCATGGACGAGGAAGAAGAGGAAACTGTTCTCCACTACCTCTGCCGGTGCCCTGCACTGGCACGCAGGCGAAAGTCCTACTTAGGTAACTATTTCTTAGATAGTCTCTGTGATCTGGCGGCGATTGACGTTGCAGATCTTTGGCGCTTCATTGACAGCTCCGGATGGTTCCAATGAGAAGGTGGAGGGAATTCTTTGGATTCCGTGGCATCACAACGGGCCTTTTGAGGTCTAAGTATGCCCTTTAAGGCAGCCACATAAACCTAAACCTAAACCTAACGATAGAGACGAATTAGTTAGCAGAATTAAGACTACAGCGACGAAAATACGAGAGAGGTTGGTTACACAACACTTAAACAGTGAATTAGAAGGAGGTTATTGGCATACATCGAAAGTAGCGGAGAACATTTAAATCAGCTTTTGTAACATAATAACATTAATTGTAATACGTTATGAGTTCAATAAAAAGAATTTTAAGGTTGAGTTTAGTTTTCTTGTTTTTTCTACGTATAAATTTTTACATCCTTTCTCGACGTGAACATGCTGCACCTTTTTGGGGAGATAATGTGATGGGCAATTTAATAAAAATAAAAAACAGATGTATTAACCTACATGAATTTGGGAGAAAATTTGGGAAAATACTGAGTTTTGGTAATTTCAAAACTAATTTATCACTTTTGGAACTTACTGAACTTGCAATGGTAGGTTTTAAATCGACGTTGTTGAGAATTTTAGAATTTGTATAGCAGTTTTTTGCGTTTTTTGATGTCGCTGCGTTGATTTATGAATCACCCTTAGGCTCCCAAAAGGTGAAGGCTCTTTCAACTTGGAAATATATTAAAAGTTTAAATTTAATTTTTATTACTAACATACCCTGGTTGGCTAATATGCACCAGTAAATTGCGTTAATCTAGTATCACAGGATAAATATCATAGAATTCATTACTGTACAATTTATATTAAAATAATGAGATTGAGTTGTCAGAAAAGGATAGTTGGAAAACTGTAAGGAGGCTTGGAGAAGTACTGCTATTATTAATAAATAATAATCTACCAAAAAAACGTGTTCGTACAATAGAAATACCGCATATCCATTTTGCATATAAATTTCAGTTTCTTCATAAATATTGAAGGCTGACTGCATATTTATGTCTACTCAATATAACCGTTAGAACAACTTTTATTCTGATGCTGCCTCTGCACAAGCATTTTGTGTGAACAGTTTTAGTGAGTGGTGTTTAGATCATAAAACTTAAATTATTAAACAAAAATTTAAATTATTAATAGACTTTCTTAAAGACGATCCCGGAAATTGCTAACACAGGAATGGAGTGGAAGCTTCAATGATTTCCGATACTCGGAGGGAAAAAAATTAAATAAAATGGAGTTGCACACTTACTTATTGGCACTCATTGACAACATTAATGAGTACAGATTCTCGGAGACACAGCGACAGGACAGCTAACATTTTCTCTGCAACGCCCATGGCCTTTTATAATCGTAATCTGTTGACTACAGAAAAGTACCATGGGTCGCCGTCGGCAGAATTCGAATCTGGGACGTCCCGATTGGTAGACCGACACATTATCAAGTCAAGTCAAGTCTGGCGATGAAGAAGCGGGACCTGCTTGCAGGGATACCTATGGTTGTGATACCTGCTGAGTATCCAAAAAACAGGCTGACGGATGAGCAGATCGAGGCTCTGAGGAAGGCACTCGACCAGGCCATAGATGACACTACGGCCGAGGAGACTGACCCACAATTCTGGGGATCTGGAGTAACAAGGGCAAATTGCGTCTAACCGACCGACACATTATCAAGTCAAGTCAAGTCTGGCGATGAAGAAGCGGGACCTGCTTGCAGGGATACCTATGGTTGTGATACCTGCTGAGTATCCAAAAAACAGGCTGACGGATGAGCAGATCGAGGCTCTGAGGAAGGCACTCGACCAGGCCATAGATGACACTACGGCCGAGGAGACTGACCCACAATTCTGGGGATCCCGAGTAACAGGGGCAAATTGCGTCTAACCTGTGCTACGGCGGACACCAGAGGCTGGTTGGAGCGGGTGATACCCATACTTACACCTTGGGAAGGGGCCTCCCTTAAGGCTATTGAGAAGAAGGACCTACCCAAGCTGTACAGGGTAGTAGTGTGGATCCCCAAAAACAACGGGGATCCAGCAGCAGTCCTGGGGAAGCTCGAGAAGCAGAACCAGTCGATTCCAGCAACCTCTTGGAGAGTATTGGGCCGTAAAGCGGAACAAGGCGGACAGACGCTGGCACTCTCCATTGACGAAGGGTCTATGCAGGCATTGAAAGAGCGGCAGATGCGACCCTTCTTTAGCATCACCTCTGCGCTTTTTAAGGCGGCCGGTGCGGGAGCAAAAGACATCGTCGGTCATCCAAGCAAACCTACAACACAGTAGGGGTGCCTCGGCACTTCCCTGTAGGCTGCTGGCTACTCAAGCTGTAGATCTAGCCCTCATCCAGGAACCTTGGGTAAGCGACAAGCTGGATTTGGAATCGTTTATGATACGAAGGACAGCAGGCCGCGGACCTGTATTGTATATAACAAAGCAAAAGTTTACTGTTTGTCGTCCACAGACTTGTGTACAAGGGACCTTACAGAGGCCAGAGTGGAGGTATGTGCGGGGGGACGTAGATGCTGGGTGCTAATCTGCTCTGCGTACTTCCCGTACGACTTCACTGAACCACCACCAACGAGAGAATTCAGGGAACTCATCGAGTCGACAAACGCGGCGCACATGCTAATTGGATGTGACGCGAACTCACACTACTTCAACTGGAGGAGCAGCGGCAGTAATAGAAGAGGTGAGTACCTTACCGATTATTTGCTAACTACTAACCTAGTGATACTAAACCGTGGATCTGACCCAACCGTTGACAATGCCCTTCGGAGGCAGGTAATTAACATCACTCTCTCCAGTAGCTATATATCAGAACTGGTAAGTGACTGGAGAGTGTCTAACGAGCCATCATGCTCCGACCACAAGCACATTCTCTTCAGAGTAGGAGAATGTGTCAATGAAATAAAGGCATACCTGAACACTAGAAACACCAACTGGGTTACCTATAAAGAGGAACTGGGTGGTAGACTCTATGGGTTCATGGGCTCGATCAAATCTATGCAAGATGTCGAACTTGCGGCAGACCTCGTGAACGATGCCATACAGACGGCCTTCAGGAGAAGCTGTCCGGTGTCAGTAAGGTCCCACAACAGGAACGTCCCTTGGTGGACGAGGGAACTTGCGAGACTAAGGACTACTACCAGGAGGCTGTTCAACAGGCCGAAAAGAGGCGGGTGCTGGGAAGAATACAGACAATCCCTAACTGCCTACATACGAGAACTGCGCCGTTCAAAACGTAGAGGGCGCTCGCGATTCTGCGAGACTGCATAAAGCCTTTATAAAAACCACGTCGGGTGACCTGGGCACACTCCAGAAACCGGACGGGACTTACACCCAAACCAGGGAAGAAACGCTAAAGATTCTATTGCAATCCCACTTTGGTTCGAGGGTGGAAGATCTGAACGAGGCAGACAGGCCCAGCCTAACTGACCACCTAGCAAGGAGGGCGAACAAGGCGGACTGGAGGGTTGCCAGCTCGGTCTTTACATGTAAAGCTATCAAGGATGCTATTTTATCCTTTGAACCATTCAAGTCCCCTGGCACGGATAGTGTGTACCCGGTGCTCCTACAGGAGGGCTGTGATGTTCTCGCGCCAGTGCTGTGCAGAATATACAGGGCGTCCTTTGCACTAGGATACATACCCTCTATCTGGAAGACTCTGAAAATAGCCTTTATTCCACAGCAAGGCCGTGTAGATTACACACTTGCTAAAGCATACTCTCCATATAGAGGTTGAAAGCCTGGCTCTATGTGCGGCCTACAAACTAGAGGAAGCCGGTTTTCTTGGGGGAAACATAGGTAAGGGCCACACGACAATAAGGGAGATTCTTGAAGCCACACCTGAGTTGGCTATGTTACCTGATCAGATGCCGGCAAGACTCTCACTATTTCAACCACCCCTAATACGGGTAGACAATCGTGAGACCTGGACGCTTCCAGCTGTCCGTCCAGGGGAACTAGTATGGTATATGGATGGGTCCAAGACTGTATCAGGTGTTGGGGCAGGGGTCTGGAATGACTCTTCTCAATTCAGTTTATCACCGGCCCTGGGAAAATACACCACGGTATTCCAGGCTGAGATCTTCGCAATACTGACATGTACCTACGAGAACCTAAGAAGAGCCTATAAAAACAAAGGATCTCAATCTTCTCGGATAGTCAGGCTGCAATCAAAGCAATTGCTTCATCTACCACCAGATCTAATTTGGTGTGGGAATGCCAAAGGAGCCTAGATGAACTGTGTAGAACTAATCAAGTAACATCAGGGCTACACAGGGAATGAAAAGGCAGACGAACTTGCCAGGAAGGGGCCTAATACCCCTTTTATAGGGCCGGAGCCGGTCTGTGGAATTCCTCTCTGCACGGCTAAAAGGGTAATAGCAAACCGCGCAAATGAGGAGCATTGGCTGTATTGGAACAGTATTGAGGGGCACGCTCACTCAAGAATCCTTATGCCCTCACCGTCGCCGGGTAGATCCAGGGAGCTCCTCAAGCTGAGCAGGTCGGATGTTAGAACTCTGGTTGGCCTTCTTACCGGCCACTGTCAGCTAAGGAAGCACCTGGTGAGGATAGGCAGAGCCATCCACCCCACCTGCAGACTCTGTCTGGGGGATGACGAGACCCCATTACGCGTACTATGTGAATGCCCTGCAGTGGCCAGTCGCAGATTTAGCCTATTTGGGAAACCAACGGGAGCTGTTGAACCTCTCCAGAAGGACAGGCTTACTATAAGGAGCTGATAGGGTTAGCACAATAGGCCCCAGTGGCCGCGGCGCTTGAGAACCTCATACCTCCAATCTAATCAAATCAATGGTTAGGTGGATGCACTGGATATTCAGAACTCAAAACAGTGGTGGTAGGGTTATCAGGTGAAAAGGACGTGTTCGAGGGCTTCGGTCAAATGGAATAGAGAGGTTGAGGGTGTGAGGATATATAAAGTTAGGATACTTGGCCCGGGTACTTAGATTAATGTTTGGAAATACTCCCATTTTGAGCTGCCAATTGGAGTTTGGATCACTAGCTTCAGGGCTATAAGAGATTTTTTATTACTAGTGCTAAAGTTCTTACGACAATGCTGAATACTAGATTAAAGTATGGAAGGAGGTCGTTTAGAATTACCTCTGTGATAGTTAGTAAGATTTGGTTTATTAATATTTCTTTCAGGGTTAGGCGCAGAGGGCTTAGGGTTAAACTTAACATACTTCTGAATCCACTTAGAAATTTCGATGGTCCCGAGAGTGAAGATTTTGCTGGAGAGGTTACTTATGAGCCAGACAGACTTGTTTAGGATGGAGATCTTAAAGTTGCTGGATTTCCTTGCGTTCGACGAGAGTAACTTCAGGCAGCCATCGGGCTTATCACTCTTTTTGACTCGAGTAACAGCTTGCACCTTTAAAACAATACATGGCGCACGAAAGACATACTGATGTATTTCAGGAACCGATTTAGGGCATTTAAAGCAATCGTAGGTATGTAATACGTACTATATTACTAAAAAGAGGATAGCAGGAACTTTCAAATTGGATAATTTGCAGAAAATCGATTTTTTCAACCCTTTAATTTTGTAGTGCCCGTAAGGGAAAATCGACGACTACAAACCTTCTTGAATTCGTTAATTATTCTTTGCCGACCATCGAAGCTGGTAAGCAGATGGACTGTGTGTTTACGGATTTTAGTAAGGCCTTCAATAGGATTGATCATTGAATCATAATCTACAAACTGTCTATTCTTGGGTTTCCTAATTTCTTCGTCTATTGGCGGTCCTCTTATCTGTCTGGTCGTAGACAGCGAGTCCTATTTCGTTGTGCTCTTTCCAACCAAATCATTGTCACCTCGGGGGTGCCTCAGGGTAGTATCCTTGGCCCGCTCCTGTTTATCACATAAATTAATGATGTTGCGCTTCTGTGTTATGCAGACGATGCTAAGATTTTTCGTACTTTTACCCGTGAATCAGACGGGTCTCCTGAACTTGGCTTCGTTCTGTGATTGGTGTTCACTCAACAGCCTTCCTTTAAACATCGGCAAGTGCACCGTTATGACCTTTTCCCGTAGAAGATCTCCTCTCCTCTTCGACAACACTGTCGATAGTGTTGTCTTGGATAGGGTCGACAGGATGAAGGATTTGGGCATGGTCCTTAACTCTGGTCTTTCTTTCGCGGATCATGCGGACTCGATCGTTGCTAGGGCTAGTTCGATGTTGGGTTTTGTTAAAATATGGTTTAAGGAGCTTGATGATCCCTACTTAACCAAACTTCTCTACTGAACCTTCGTTATGCCATTTTCGGAATACGCTAGCCCTGTTTGGCCCCCTACTCTGCCGTTCACGTCAACCGCGTCGAGGCAGTGCAGCGAAGATTCCTTAGGTTTGCTCTCCGCGGAATTCCCTGGATTAATCCTTTAGTTCTTCCCCCTTACGCCGATCGTTTGCGTCTGATTTCTCTCGACTTCCTTGAAAAGAGGCGCAATATTGCCAAAATAGTATTTTGTTCGATATATTGCCAGCTCTTTAATCAACATTTTGCCAGCTTCGACATGGACTTCTCTAGGCTGCGGTTGAAGAGCTTACTGAGGCAGTGTCTAGGTTGATGTGGGTGATATGAATTCTGTTGAGTTATTTTTATGACTTCTTCACTTTCACTTTTAATTTTTTATAGATTATTATATAGTTTAATAATTTATATATATATATATATATATATATATATATATATATATATATATATATATATATATACTGCTGCTGTATTAGTCATTTGTGACGAATCTGTATTGAACAAATAAACAAATAAAAGAATTTTATGCGATATTAAGTAAAAAGAAGAAAACTATATTTATTAATTATTTTTTTAACCAAAAAAGAAAAATCCTCTGGATTTTCCTCCAAGGAACTATTTGTATAATTATATTTTATTATAATTTTCCTTTTTGTTTTTTGTTTCAAACTGTAACACTTAAAAATAAATAAATATGTTTTTTATTTATTAGTTATAGTTATTAAATCTTGTTTGTTCCTCCGGTAGTGTAAGATTCTTACTTACTAAAAATAACTCTCCAACAACAGATCACATAGAAGCGGGTCCCTGAGTTATCCAGTTCTCCCACTGCCTTCGCTAACCTCGGTCCCCTGTATCAATGTTAGCATCCTAGCCTATTTGCAGGAATCCATGTTGTTCCACCGCCTCCATTGTTCCTTCTTGATCCATGCATTAATCATAACCTTCATCTCTTCTCTGCCCACTCAGGGCTATGATGCTTTAGTCCATTAACTGTAGCTAATCCTTTTGACAGCTCGTTAGAGTCTACCATTATCAGAGAGATAGTGTAGAATGTAACTGTATTTTGAATCCTTTGGAGTAATACACAATTTTAAACAAACTTCTCGAACAGGGAAACAACGCCAAGAGAAGATAACCTTATTTATGGGATTTCGATTAAAGATCCTTTTAAGACTATCTGTTCAATTAAAAACGAGCTTTCACTAGACTCTGCCGTAGACGTGTCATCAAGAACCATAAGACACCTTCTCAATAGGAAAAATGTACGTGGACGCCTTGCACAACGAAAACTATTAGTGTCAAAAAAATGTTAAGGCCAGATTGCAATTTGCCAAACAATACCTAAAGAAACCACACAATTTTTGGAAAAATGTGCTTTGGAGTAACAAGTCGATTGTTTCCAGGTTCGGTTCAGATGAAAAACGCTACGTATGGCGCACTCAACAAAAGGAACATAACCCAAAGTACAGGATTTAAACGGTTAAGCATGGTGGAGGAGACCATTGTCTGGGCTGCCTTTTCCAGGCACAGTACCGGTCCAATAACAAAAATCTAAATCTAAATTCATGGCCACCATTGTATATATCAGCTATTATTGTAAGAAAAGGCAAGTTGGTTTTATTTTTAATGTGTACGCTTAAAGTAAGCACTTTATGGCCAGCAATGCCTGGATAACTCCGCATTAGCCGGTCCCAAGCCCGATTGAGAAAGTAGGGAAACACACGCCGCAGCCAGAACATCCATGCTATGCGCCATCCGAGAAAGTGGATAAAACAACCAAGCAGACCTTCTACCAGCTAATTGGCGATACCTTTGATAATACTTATAAAGGTGATATACAAATGGTTATGGAGATTGGGACGATTAGAGAGCCGAAGACGACCATGGATCAGTGATGCAACATAGTGCAAAATATAAAAACGGAAGCATCAAGACCGCATCAATTCTATCACCGATGTTGCAGTTAAACAACATCACAAAACTGCATACCGATCTCTGCAGAAAGGCATTCAAAGAAGTACAAGACGTGACAAGCGCAACTACATCAACGCGCTAGCAGAAAACGTTGATGAAGCGGCCTATCGCGATGAGAGATCTGTACAAGATTGGCAAGAAACTGGCAGGAAAGACTCTTTCAACTGAATAATTCTGTGAGAGACACCAATGACTCTCTATTTAACATGTAGGAACATCAACTGGGGAGGTGAAGAGAATATTTCGGTAAAGTCCTAAACAACACCTTTGGATCATCAGATACCTCTTCATACACCCGCCGGCTGCGGCCAACATCAGAACTACAACAAAATTAATAGATGACCACACATCGCGTTGGATTAGATGTAAACTTTTTTAACCAGCTTACTCACCGGCAACACTACGCAACAAGGAATGCCACATCTGTTTGAATTCTTCCGTCTTCTGAGGATTGACCGATAAGCCGCAGATGACTGCCCACCTGTGTGTGGATTTTGCTCAGAGCTCTTGCCATTAGTTCCCTGATGGTGCTTAGGAACATTTCTGAGACTACCACCTTTAACCAAAGACGCCAGACGGTATGGACCCAAAGTCGCCGAGCCGTGGCGCTGAAGTCGCCCAAAGTCGCCGCGGAATTATTTGAAATCGCCCAAAAATCGCCTTTTGATTTTATAATCAATGAAGTCCCTCTTCAAATTTTTGTTTTTACAATCTTAATGTAATATTTATTACAGTCATCACAGCAACAGATACAAGTAAAACAAATTTTAAATTTTGGTAGAGGCGTCGTGAAAAACAAAAACACCCAGTTGCTTCCATCCATTTGTTACGCACATTTTAATCTTTTAGGAATTAATATTTATATAAAGAAAAACTAAAATTATTATTTATTCAATCGTACATGCTCCTTTCAAAACATAAACAAGAACTGTCTTTGTGTGATTAAAAATGAACATGGTGTGATTAAAAATGAACATATTTCAGATATAAACACAATGGCACTGAGCATACTTTGAGTTTGAGCAAAAAAATGCCATTGCGATAAAAGTCAGTTTGGACTCATTCGCAGTTCAGTAAAAAGTTATTCGCGCAATATAAGAATTTGAGATGACTCGACAGCAAAAAAATGTTCTACTGTAACGTCGGGTTATGCGATTTCGATTAGCCAATATTGTAGGCTGCCGTGCAATCTGATTCAGCCTATAGCCCAAAAGCGCCCAGCAACAATTAAAAAATCGCCCAAAAAGTGCCTAGTCGCAGAGAGAAAAATTTTGTCGCCAAATTTACGGCTCAAGTAGCCCAATCGGCGAGAAATCAACCGATCTGGCAACTCTGCCTTTAACCCAGCATCTCCGAGAGTAAGAGCTAGAGTAATGATAATAATAATAACACCACCTCTCCTCCACATCTCTCTGCATACGGCTTTGACAGCCTCGTAATTGGCCAATTTTGGTGGAGCTGAGGACTACTCCGCATCGCGTTAATCCAATGGCAAATAAGGCTATCGGTACCGTGAGATTTCAGCGAGTTGTGTATTTCTCACTGAGATGTATTAAAATGGAGTGACTTATAAGCTATCTCATATGGGTACAATTTTACTTTCAGTGGAGGAAAACCATTTTTAATTTCCAATGTTTACTGTGAATTTGCAGCTGTTGCGAGCAGAATAAAATAACCATATTATATATCCGAAATGGCACAATTAATTTTAATCTTTTATATTGTTGTAAGGAAAATGTAAAAATCATTGGAATTACTGATATAAAAATTACAAAAAAAGGTTGTTCTAATCTGGAAAATGCTTACCCAGAAAGAGATATAAAATGATTGTGAATATTGTCATCTATTTCTAACGCCAGCATTTAATAGGCGACATGACGTTGGCAATTACGAAAACCATGTTGAAAAAAAAGATGCTTACCCAGAAAGGGACAACTAGCGAAAAGTGATACCATTTTCTTGAAGAAATTTAATGGCACCAGTCACTCCAGTTTTGACATTAGGTCTGTTCACGTACTGTGTTTTGAGTAAATGCATTATGATATTTTTACCCAACCGCGTTCACGTACTCATGAAATGGGGGTAAATTTGCTGACGTCACATTTCCCCTATTTTAACATTTTAGTCCAAATTTACCCGAAGAAATAAGTTGAGTACTTTTGTTAAGCTTTGTTATAAAGCCACTAATTGTCACTTTGACAGTTATTGCTTTAGTTTTTGTCCAAAACTACTCAAACTCGTTCACGTACTCTTCGTATTTGGTAACTTCTCCTATTTAACATTTTTACTCAGAATATTTCTGATCAAAAAGTACGTGAACAGACCTATTATTGCAGGCCTCTTCAATTTCGAGGAATATACAAAGGTACCTAAGGTAAATTCTTCGAAACTACGCAGTTTCTCAATAATGCGTACTACTTTGTGTAGGGCGGTTTCGATCGAATTCCCTTTTGTATACGCTTGCTGGGCACTACTTACCCCTGTTAGCAGAGTTTCCTCGCGTAGGTATACGTCGATAAGTCTCTTCAGAGCAGCACTTTTAAAAGAAACGGGGAAAGTCTAATAGGTCTGAAGTCCGCAGTGGTTATATGCCCGTTTTTGTCTGGATTTGGATATTGAAGTGGCTGCGATTAAGGTAGTAGGTAGGAATTAACAGCAAAACAAGTTGGCTTTGTCCAATGAGCCAGTATAAGCAGTCCCATTATAAATGAGTGGTGGTAGTCAAGAACAGGTAAAATTGTTTTTTACGGTACATACAAAAGAGACCAGAAGCTCCTACATTACCCTTTTTAGTAGCAAATAGCTTCCGTTGAACTTTGCCTGGCTAATGACCGATTTGCAAATATTCCGCGAGTTTTGTCTCTATTCCTCTAAAGGTCTTGGAAAGCATATATTTTTATCAAAATTGTTGATGAATAAAGAAATAGCTCAAAATGTACTGAATCCCCCCTGAATCCCTCTTAAATTTCGAGATCATCAGAGTTAGTATTAAGTCATATATAACAGGAAAACTGCAGCTTTTTTCGTTAGTCTCCTAGTTCTTAGAATTATTTTCTTTTTCTGAGAACATAATACCACTCTTGCTACATAGTAAGACCTCTACTCTTACGTACGTCTGTTTGAATGTTTTTGAACTTTGATAGTAATGGACCAGTGGCGTATTTAGGAATAACGTCTAGGGGGGGGCCTTGGATATGAAGTGCATAGATATAATAATAATATAGGTCTTTTATTATATGTTAGTATATATCATATAACGTGTAGAAAAAGAATGAATGGCATTGCAATAATATTTGAACGCGCCTATTCTTCTGCCTCGCTAGATTGTCTAAAACTCTTTGTAAATCGATTTCATGTGACCGATGAACACTCGAGACGGCCAGTCCATTAAGGCGATTTTGAAACAAATGTTGCAAGTGTTTATGAAATGCAATCTTTAAATCAAAAAATAGTTAATACCTGGCCAATCGTGTTCCGAAGATATGTTTTGAGGCTCTTTAATGTAGAGAAGGATCTCTCGCTTGTTGCAGTCGACACCGGTAATGTGGCGAGTAATTGCAGTAACCGACAGATGTTTGAAAAAAAAGATTCGTCACATCTCATTAAACCTTCTATGGCACTAACAGGTAAGGGAGTATTATGTTTTTTGAATTCTGATTTTAATGTCTGATGCCACAATTCGAACTCTCCTTGTGTGGTTGCTTTTCCTCTAAGAATACCGTCTTCTTCATAAAATTTAATAAGTTGATCGAGGCTGTCAGTACAGTTATTAATTCTCTCAATTGATGTCGGAATTAAATTCGAAAATCCTGCGAATAGATTGCGATGAGAAGTGAATTTTTCTTTCAAAGTGGTTAAAAATGCATCCAAAAATGGTATAAATGGTTGGTTGTTTACTTGGGGATTTTCTCTATAACATTGTCTGCCAACTAAACGGGGTAGACGTATCTCCGCACCATATTTATCTGCCATATCGTGCACTTTTTCAAAAAGTTTTTTAAATTCGGTAATGGCAGATGATCTCATATTCTCAAAAACAGTTATTAAATTTTCCGCATGATCCAACGCTGACATAAGGTCTATGTCAGTTTTTTGCAAGAATTTGCTAAGTGGTAATCCGTACGAAAACAAGTGTTGTACTACTATAAGAGCAACAAGGAACTCTCCAGATAATAATGAGTTTATGAATGCACCTGCTTCACGTGAAGTTACTTGATCCGACCAGTCTTTAATCACAGTCAAAGAATCAAGAACTGGACCAAAAAGTTCTACAAAATCTTCCACAGCATGAAATCGTTCAATCCAATGAGTTTGACAAAGACGTTTTAAGCTCTGCGCCGTGGTGTCAAGTTTATGAATGTACTCATTAAGTACAGCTTTTCTTTTCGGGGAAATAAAGAAATTTCTGACTTCTTGAACAGTCGCCAAAGCATTTCTAATAGCGGGCACTCCGCAGGCATTTGAAACTACCAGGTTAAATACGTGACCCATGCAATGAACATATGGTGCCATCTTATAATTTTGGCCTATAATAGCTTGAACACCATTTAAATAACCAGACATTGACGACGCACCATCGTATCCTTGTCCTCTCAAGTACTGCATATCAATGCCGAGTGTCTTTAGTTCACTGATAATAGTTGATGCTAAGCCCTGGCCAGTCAAATCAGTTATTGGTATGAATTTCAAAAAATCTTCCCGAATGATTTTTTTTTCACGATCGTAATATTTTACTCCAATTGAAAGCTGTTCAATTCCTGCTATATCGGCCGTTTCGTCAGCTAATATGGAAAATGCTTTAGAATTACTTTATTACAGGCATCGATTATGTCATTTTGTATTCCAGAACTAACGTATTTATTCCGTTCTCCTGGCCCTTGCAACATATCTTCGTCATCTCCTCTTGCTCTATATGCCAAAATAGCCCTAAAGTTTCCTTTATTCTCGGTTTCTTCGGATAAGTCGATATTGACTTTTCCACTGTCACGGTGTCCTCGCAGGGGCAATTTTTGTCGCCCACAAAGAATAGGTCTGTTCGCGGAGGCCACTCCGAGTGGCGCAGATCTCGGCGCGACTCTACTCCGATTCAAAAAGAGCAGAGTATAAAATAGCAGCGCACAGCTCTACTCTAATCCGAGTAGCAAAACCAGATTGGATGCAATACTCCACTCTTAACAGCTGACTGTCACTTTGTTTTGAATATAATTATCATTCAAAAATTTTTAGACAACTAATCCTTTTGCAGTATTTGGCGAGCATGTCACATAAATATCTTCCCACAAGAATTTACCATTGTTACTTTCTTCATTTTGCAGCACAAGACTTTAATTTTTTAACTTGATTAACAAAAAGTCACTTTCAAATCACTCGATCTTAAACGTCAAAAAGCTGCACCTTATTTAAAGCAGGAGCAGAAAAGTTCGCTCTAAAGTAATCTAGATTGCTACTCTTTTCTCAAAGAACAATAAAGGAGTGGAAAAGAGTATCACTCTTTTCTCAAAGAACACAAAAAGCGCAAGAAGATTGCCACTCTTTTCTCAAATAACACAACTAGAGTAAGAAATTGCTCTAAATGCCTCTTTTTGACTCGGAGTGGCGTCAACGAACAGACCTAATCACTGCTTCAATTATGGGTATCAGCTTCCGCCTATTTCCTTGGATTGGTTTACGCTTCTCGGCATCAAGAAGAAGATCGACTGACACTCGCTTCCCTTTCATGAATTGAACAAACTCGTTTGAACTACAAACAGCATTACAATGATATGTCATGGTTTCATGTTCACGAAAATGTTCCAATGCATTTTTCCAATTGTGATATGGTTTTTTCGAAATTGCGCCCAGTTGTTGGCTACTGATACCGGCTTGTGTTGGGGCGAATAAAACACACATCTTTCAAAATGCTCCATCAACTTTTGGTGAATAACATAACCACTTGAACTGATGCAACCAATCATAACGAAATTTTCTTTTTTTGTTATTTTTAGTCGTGTAGGGAAAGTCAAAGGAAGCGGAAGAATTAGGTGTCCAAACGTTTTCCAGAACGTCGAGTTTAGTAACATCGTCCAATTTTTTCCCTAGAAAATTTACGACATCATACTTTCGATCCGTTGCTGTTTGCTCTTTAATGGTGGTTGAAACTGACGGTTGAACGTTTAATTTCACATCTGTTGAAGATGTTTTATTGCAATCATTTCACTTGAAAGAGATCCAGACGGTAATGCGTCGGGAACGTTAGCAGCATCAGTTTCTATATAAATTAAATAACGCATTATATCAAAACCGAACCGAAGAGGCAGTGTTTTACCAAAGAATATAGATCTAGAAAGAAGTCATATGCCTTTTCAGCTTTGAATAAAGAAACTTTTTAGCCATGATGAGACAGACGGGTACGGGCCGAGGGAAGTAAAGAATAAATGAAGACCAAGGCAAGGCAAGCTAAAATGAACAATGAAGAATGAACTATTGTGTGCTAACTTCCTCGCACGAAAAGCAAAAGCTCTTCATGTTCATCGTTCATTGCGACTCATTGTAGTAAATGAAAACCTTTTCCAGATCGCAATGATATATATGGGGTCCTGGTAACAGAACCCCAGAAGAAAATTTTTGTTTGGAAGTTTATTGTTTGGGATAAGAGTTCTATTGGATCTATATTCTTTGGTTTTACTTACCAGTAATTTTTGATTTTTTGAGAAGAAATCTAGAATACTAAGATTCTTTTTCCTTTTTTCCGACATGATAAATTACTTCACTTTCACTACAGGTACGAGCATAAGTCACAATCACAAGAACACAACTGCCAGTAATATCATTGCAACCGATTGTTTGTGGAAATGTGGAAAGTAAAAGTGGGAGTGGGGAGTGAGACCGCGGCACAAACGAACGAATCATGCATTAATCACGTAATCGCGTGATGACGGGAGGTAGGGGCCGTAGGGCTGGAACTCAGTCGTTAAGCAGGTACTACAGGAGCAAAATTTGATTGGCGCTGGCGTTGATCATAATATTATTGTTTTTTATGTTGCGAGTAAATCAGGACTTACGATATATTGAAATAATTGCATATTTTATGTTAATATTATTATTATAAGAAGTTAATAGGGGGGCCCAGGCCCCCTAGGCCCCCCTGTAAATACGCCACTGTAATGGACTGTTATGAAACCGTTTGAAATACATACATAACGTCATTTTTAATTTAAATCTTGAACGTCATGAAAAATTAATACCCACATGTTGGCCTTCCGATAACAAGTTTTCGAGTTATTTAACACTTTCAACATTCTTTTAGTTGAACATCTAATGCAATTAGGTTCACAAAATTAACTACGATTAATGCAAAAGCATATATTATTTTTCGCAAAAACGCCATCATCATCAACTTCTATTCAATTGTTTTTGACCATTTTTAGGATTTCCTAGCAGCTTAAGATGAAATTTGATATATGGACGTAGATTGATTACCCAAAAGCAGAAATGATGAAAATTTTGTAAAAATAATTTTTTAGAGTGAAACAACTTTAGAAATAACTGTACGGAACCCTATCACGCTCTTACCGACCGAGTTGGATTGATGGATGAGTGGCACGATCACCACGCCATGGTTTCAGGGTTCGAGTTTTTAAAAATAAAATTAAAAATTTCACTCAGTCTCTGGGCTAGGGATTGGGGATCGAACTGAGAAAATCGATTCAGTACGGATTGATCTGTAATTTTTTTCCGATTTCGTTGATCGATTAATCGCCTTAAAAGGATCGATATTCATAGATCGAATAGATCGATTAAGTTTATTTTAATATTTCAATTTCAGCATTTTGAAATTGCAAGTAATTAAACCTGTTTCTACATATAAAAATATAGGGTCATTATTAAACCAATTTATTAAATAATATAAAACAGCCTTTGTAGCTTAAAAATCTTGGGTATTTCATTATTGAAAGTACTCAGTCTTCATTAAAGGAACAAGTACTCGTCTTCATTAAAGTAACACAACTAAAAGTGTACACCCGAAAAGTAAAAGAGAACCACAACTTTTGTGCCGCGTATTTGCAAGCGCAAATATTTTTCTTTCTAATATCGCATGTCCCAGAAACCTTCCAGGAATATTTTGAAAATACGTCCCCAAGGCATTTCTGTCTGATTTCAGAAGCGATTTCAGGACATTTTATGAGTATGTACAAAGAACATTCTCGTTAATTTTCTGGGAAGGTTTCTGGTCTTAGCCCTAAAAATGTATATCTTGGGGACGTTTTTTGAAAATATTATGGGAATGTTTAATTCTTTCGTTTTAAACGGAAATCACCGCAAGTTAAAGCTGACAGTTATCTTCCTCCCTGTCTTCACCTTGAAAGAAACATGACTACCTCTCAGTTGAAAATTTCAAAATGGACGCAGTTCTGATTTACTATTCAAGTGATCGAAAACACTTACACACTTTTCATTTAAAAATGTTTTAATAAAAGACTATGTAAGATTTTAAATCAAGCAAAATAAATTCTTCGTCTTTTTAAGTTATTGTGGAAAGATTTTTTACACAATTCACCATTGCTTAAATGTCTAAATCCATATTATTTTAAAATTGTAAAATCTGCCAAATTTGAGACTTTAGATTAAAAAAACTATAAATAAGCGTCAAATCTTTAAACGAATAAAAATGGGCAGAACTCAAAAAGATATATATGCTTCTTTCAGGAGATTAAGATCTACGTCGCATCTACGTGTATTCCACATGAGTTTCTTACTAGGATTATACGTGGCAGTATATATACTTGTCTATTCCACTAGTTATATTCTACTTTGTGGATGTGGCAAATCCGCGTAAACGGAGTTGGATCAATTCGTTGAGCGCTACAACTACCATCCCATAGGTCGCAGGTTCCAGACCAGGTCTCCCCGTGAGCTTTTATTAAGAAATTAATATAATCCACTCCGTCTCTGGGCTGTTCTCTAGCTCGCAGGAATGCAAAAACAAGACTTTCAAGTTTCCTCACTTCCCTTACCCTAATTCCCTTCCGGCTTTACCCACGTCGGATAAAAATAAAACTAATATACATAACATCTAGGATGTCGGTGTACAAAATTCAACTAACTTTCACAGCAATTACAAGTTGCATCGTGTATTCCAATGCCAATTTGTATAAAAACTTAAAATCGCATATTCGAATATCGCTTATTTTAGATTTTTCTTTAAATAACTTAATTCTTTCTTATTGTGGAATCACCAAACCAGAAATAAAACATAACAAGCCACCGGTGAGAAAATCATGCAGTAGTCACTAAACTACACAGTTAACACTAAAATATTATAGCGATCACAAGCGCATTCACCTAACAATTACGAATCTTTTAACATTTTTTTACATTTGTCGGATTATTACACAAATGAAAGATAAAATGCAAAAATATCACGACTTAGCTTGTTTTTTTTTTGGTAACGTCCTAAATAGATCGAAATCGGAAACAAATAAATCGATTCGAGCTAAATCGGTCCCACGTAAAATCGATTCAAAAATCGGCAGATCGAAGGCTTAAAGATCGAATCGAAGATCGTCCATCCCTACTCTGGGCTGTTGTCTAGCTCGTGGCAATGTAAAAACAAGACATTCATGTCCCCACATTCCCCTTGCCCTTAATTCTTTTCTGGTAACAGCCATGCTAAAACCATGATTACACGATGCGCTGAAGAGCACGTTCTGCACGAAGTCATACACAAGAGCGAGATGAGAAACATGATAGAAAAAAGCGCATGAAAACCACTGAGATATATAATACTGGAGTGACTGGTGCCATTAAATTTCTTCAAGAAAATGGTATCACTTTTCGCTAGTTGTCCCTTTCTGGGTAAGCATCTTTTTTTTCAACATGGTTTTCTTAATTGCCAACGTCATGTCGCCTATTTAATGCTGGCGTTAGAAATAGACGACAATATTCACAATCATTTTATATCTCTTTCTGGGTAAGCATTTTCCAGATTAAAACAACCTTTTTTAATTTTTATATCAGTAATTTCAATGATTTTTACATTTTCCTTACAAGAATAAAAAAGATTAAAATTAAGTATGCCATTTCGGATATATATGGTTATTTTATTCTGCTCGCACCAGCTGCAAATTCACAGTAAACATTGGAAATTAAAAATGGTTTTCCTCCACTGAAAGTAAAATTGTACCCATATGAGATAGCTTATAAGTCACTCCATTTTAATACATCTCAGTGATGAAAACTATTGCCGTGCGCTTCGGAACGAAACAGGTGTCCTGGCCGCATTTCATTTTTATTTGTGTTCAAGAGCGCTAAGTTCTGTATGCATTTTTATTCTCTACCAAGAGTTTTTTTTTCAAACTCTAACACGGGGAATAAAAATTTAAAAAGACCATTAACCGTTCACGCTTTTTCTTAGTCTCCCTTTTTAAACCCCCACAAGATACGTAAATTAATGTAGCTGTAGCGAGCAATTCATCTTCCATACATTTAGTATTATTGACTTTTATTTAGAAAATTAAAATTGTAACAAGACTGAACCAATTTCCAATCGTTTCACTGTCAACATCATTTGCTCACGAACGGATGGGATGGAGGGCGCAACGTTTAACGAGAAAGCGCACGTTTCAGTGAACTGTGTAATCATAGTCTAACGCTCATAGGGTGGTCCCCTGGGCTTTGACTACATCATAAAAAGAAATTATTTTATTTTCTGTTTTGGTTGATTTTATATTATATGTGCAATATATGAAGGTCTTTGCTTACGTTACTTAACATTAACGTTTGTTTATTCAAATTCCCTTGATCAAAATATCTCTCAAAATTAAAATTTTTTTCAAAAAGTAAAACTTCCTCAATTTCTTATGCATCATTTTAATTATTTGTCAGTCTAACGATCGAATGTTCCACTCCAGTGTAACAAATTCATTTTCGTTACCCTATCTAGTTAGAAATTAAAATTCAGTAAGCATTTGCTTCTCCCATAAAATGTGGATCAATTTAACATTTAAAACATGAACTCTCTATTGATTTATAAAATTTAGCACAAAATCACGTTTCACTCATCTTATGTGCAGAAATATATGGGTAGAAGGAAATCATGGCAATTTCCATCACGTATAAATATATCACTTCAAAGTGAACGTGGTTGGATATGAAAACAGTTTCCTAGGGAGATCGAAATATTAGACAGAAGATCGCAGTAGCTGCTGATTGAATTGCTGATTTGATTTTATGCAATGTTTCACGAATTCGTTCAAAATATTTAGAATTATTGAGAACAAGAAATTGAAATCCCAAGTGGAATTTTCCACCGTCCTGATGCTTTAAGAATAATTTGGTCCGCGCTTGGAGAAGAGAAATAAAATGTATAAATTATTGTATGTGTCCACTTCCACGTTCGTTATCGCCACAGTTCTCAAATTTTCGATTCAAACGAATAAATTTTAATCCTGGCTAAAAACGATGTATGGTGTATATATATATACATATGTATAGTATAAAAGATGTACAGAAACAATTTTTCGACATCATTTGTTTTTTGCTTTTAGTTTGCAGTTGATTTATTGTACTCGATCGTCTTATCTCAAGGTTAAGAGTTCATTTGGCAATTTGTATGCCGTGCGTAAGAAGTTCGCAGCATCTACTTTTTGGAGATATAAGAACTCCACTCGTGCAATGTAAACGTCCGATAAGAGTAAGAAAAATATCAGAATGTTAATTAGGATTTCTTTTTAAATATATTAAAAGAGGTAACACGATATTGATCAAAATTATTAAGAAAACAACGTTATTAAAACTTATTCAAACCAGTTAAAATAAACAAAAGCAATGTAAAATCACTTCATTATAAATGTTATCAGTAAAACTGAAAAAAATTAAAAGTAGCTACATAAAACCCCCGCGTTACGTAACGACGGTTCTATAAAACGACAGGTTCTATAAAATCAGGACGTAAATAGAAAACGTGCAAAACTCCAAATAAAACTTTTATGTTATTATTTTCTTTCGATTACTATTTTTTAATAATTTAAGTTATAATTGAGTAAGTTATTTCAGAAAACAGAAATTTAAGGATGACACAATTGGAGCGTTTCCGACATTTTGCGCTTTGAATCAATGCAGATCAAATATAACAACGCAAAGGTCCATTTTACGATTTTCAACTGGCTTGAAGCTAGTTTGAAATTTGGACGAAATCGCTATCTTCTGTCAATTTGTGTTCCTATTGTATATTTTCATTTACATACAAGCTACAAATTCATACTATCAAATTTTTTTCCAGCCCATACCTACAAAAAAAACCGGTCAAGTGCAAGTAGGATTCGCACACTAAGGATTCCGTAACACCTGGCAGCCTTGGATAAAATTTTTGTGGCCGAAAATTATTCATAACCTTTTATCTATTGTGTAATAAACCATTTTTAGTATTTGTTATTTTAGTACAGCGTATGAGTAATATTGTAAACAACTTATAGCTTCTTACATAAGGCCATTTTTGTGACAGACCTGGTAACAAAATTTGTGTAAACGCCATAACTTTGACTTTGTTAAGATAAACGGTCTTATTCAACATTAGATGATGTATTAACAGCTGGCAGATAAGTATGGATCACAAATTCGGGGCTTCCCAAGTATAGGTACTATCAACTAGCAAGAAGTGGCGTAGGACCAAGAGCAGTGACGTCCTCTAATGGCGGAGGCCAAAAGTAAGCATGGGATTTAGTTAGACTTAAATAAAATCGGGGGCCTGAGATTTCCTCACGATATCATTTTTACTGTTTTTCACTGACAAATTTTGATTCGCATTTGAGTTCAAAAAAGTGTAGAGATGAGGGCCAGAAAGCCGCGGGTTTTACTTAAGTCTGATCAAAGCCCCTTATTAACTGGCTTATTCCGCTGACGCATCGACCCAAAGTCGGTCTAGACCTCCGAAACTAGATGACGTCATTGCTCTTGGTTCAAAGCGATTTCTTACTATTAGATCTGTATCTTGGGAAGCTCAACATTTGTGACCCATAATTAATTGCCAGCCATTAGTGCATCATCTTATGTTAAATAAAACTGTTTAACTTCAAAGTTTTTTTTTTTAACTATTTTTGATCACACGTAATTTCCTTCCCACAACCACTCCTGGGGGTGCTAGATGTGCCTTAACCCCGTAGTATTCAACGACATTTAAATCGTGATTTGTTCTATTAGTTTTTCCATCCCTTCCTTCCCACCCCTACGCCTAGGGTTGTCTTACTACCGCAATATCTAACGGTATCGGGAGTGTCATTATTCATTTCGGCGACACCGAAAACTATAGATGCGACACAAATATCGGTCGGTCTCGATTATTTGTACAATCACTCTCTTCCCACTTCCATTCCTAGGGATGTACTATGACCAAATTATTCAACAGCATCGAGAGTGTCATTATTTATCATACTAACCCCGAAAAGTATGGATTGAGACTATCTTATGGTAAAATGCGTTAAAAAGTTGGGTTCCACGCCCTACCCCCATCCTTATCCCATCAACATTTTTTTATCGTGGTACCAATCAACTCTATACTCTACCCAACATAAAAATAATCATCGAAATCGGTCCACGCGTTATGAATTTAGACCCCCACCCTACGCCAAATTTTTTTCTTCTTATAGCAATGGGGGATCATACTCTGTGCAATCCACCCCACCAAAAAGATTTTTGACATGGTACCGATCGGTGAACATACTCTACCCAACAAAAAAAGAATCAAGAAAATCGGTCAACGCGTTACGCAGTTATGCCCGATCAAACATAAAAATAAATACACGTCGAACTTAGAACCTCTTTGCTTTTGGGAAATCGGTTAAAAACAGGACTCAACTTTAAAACTCCACAATTGATTACGTGGCACAAATGTGACACATTCAAAGCATTACTGCACTACGAGACTGGTGAAATCAAACTTGAAAAGATTCTAGCGCAAAAAAGACAACATCATATCGGAACCAATGATGGATATGACAAAGAATCAGAAAATCAGAAAAGAAATGTTGGAGGAGTGGGGGGAGGGGGAGAGTGGAACCTAACTTTGTAACGCGTGGACCGATTTGGATGGTTCTTTTGCTGTTGTATAGAGTGTGATCCCCCATTGCTAATAGGAGAATAGTTAAGTATTTTCCAAGGTGAGGGTACTAAAGGGTGACCGTGACTAATTTCGTAATATGTTGCCGGATTTGGATAATTTTGTTCGTGCACTACCTCTTCAAATTTTGAAATTGCTTTGTTCGTACGAGCAGCAGAGTCGTATATATGAAGACACTAAAAAGTAAAACATAAAATAGCTTTTAAAAAAAATTTGAACCGACTTCACAAAAAGCGCTGAAAAGGATAAAATAATTTTTCATTTTATATCTTTTATTGCGCTCCATGTGCGCATGTTCAGCCTCTAGAAGCTAGTGATCGACAATTTCTAGAGTTGCATGATTTGCATCTGAAGCAACGGACAGCTTGACGCAATCTTATTTTTGTTCTGCCAAGCGTAATTGGCTGAGTAAATAAAATAGTTTTTTAAAAAAAAGTTGAACCGACTTCACAAAAAGCGCTAAAAAGCATAAAATAACTTTTAATTTTATATCTATTACGACATTTTGAAGTCGGCGCAAATCAAACAAACCAAACAACTAAAACAAAAGTATTTAATAGTCATTTCTTATGACCCCGTGAGCTGAAACGTTCAGGTAGTATTATGTATTATTTTCAATTATGGTTCTGTAGTTTTAGGGAAGTCGGTTAAAAAATCAAGGTATAAAACGCGAAATAAACTCTCCGGAGGCTTCGAGTGTCAAGGTACCAGCCAAAAGAAGAATTAAAAAGAATGTAATATAATGAATTTTTTATGTCACCTCATATTTCATCTTAAAGTGACAATAAATTATACTCAATTCTTCAAAATATATAAAATAGTAATTGTATTTTTAATTATTGTGTTTTTACTTTCACATGTTAGAAAATTAAGAGGAAATTTTGTCTTTATATTTTTTTTTTCTAAATACGTAAATATCCCAATTTAAAGGTAAAAACCCTTATTTAAACCATTGTTAACTTATTTGGTGATACGAGGTAATTGGACTTAAAAAATAAATTTGCAAAAGCAATTTATGATAAATATAAGCGACGGGAACAGTAAACAGAAAAATCATAAAACCTGAACTCATACACGGTCCAAATTAAAACAATAATTTTTAAATAAATATTTTCATATCTAAAAACATATTTGTAATTTTCCCTATTTTTCCCTATCTCTCTCTCGATTTCCTTTAACTTCTTGTGAGGCATAGGGCGACTACTAAACCGACCATCCACCTGGTCGCGTTCTGCGCCATCGTCTTCAATTTTGGCCTCGATTTGTTAATCTGGATACCTTTCCTCTCTACGGTATTTCTCCATGTATTGCGCGGTTGTCCGATTCGGCGTGGGTCCTGTGCGGATTCCAATCTAGAGCCTGTTGTGCGATGTTGTTTGGCTGTTTTCTTATTGTGTGGCATGTCTATCCCGTCTTAGCCTGTAAGTTTGTTTAGGTCTTCGTTGTTAATGACGTCTGGCCAATGGATGTTAAGGATGCGGCGGGGACACCATTTGACACAGGCTTGCAGCTTAGATCGCATTTGACAGGTGATTTTCCATGTTGAACATTTCACATTTGATTCGAAGACTCGGAGTTTTGTGCGTCTGATAATTTCATTGCGCTAGATCTCAGCAAGAGTATTAAATTTAACTCGAGCCTTATTGATGCGAGCCTGTGCATCAGCATCAGCTCCCTGTTCTGCTGTAACTATGCTTCCGAGATAGCAAAATCTATCCACTTTTTCTATTTGCTGCTCTGCAAGATATATTTCATTTTGTCTCCTGAAATCCAAGCTCGTCAGTTTGGTTTTAGAACTATTGATCTTAAGTCCTGTTCTACTATCTTCTCTACTCAAGGCTTTGGACATTCCGGCTACGTGACTCTGTTTGTTGGATAGGAGGCATACGTCGTTGGAATAGTTCAGGTGCATAAGGTGGTTAAAAAGTTTCTATCTAATCCCTCGCCATGGGTGGTCGACAGTATGCATCCTTGTCTCACTCCATTCAGCAATTGGAAGGACTCAGACAGTTTTCCCTTGTGTAAGACGTAACATTAACATTGCAATTGGATCTGGCTTAAGTAGTTTCACTGGTATTCTATTAATCCCTGGGGCCTTACCGAGGTCTATCGACTTAATTGCATCTGCCAA
Organism: Leptarthrus brevirostris; assembly: GCA_964036015.1. Taxonomy (NCBI): domain Eukaryota; kingdom Metazoa; phylum Arthropoda; class Insecta; order Diptera; family Asilidae; genus Leptarthrus; species Leptarthrus brevirostris. Next base: position 67,021,421 of record OZ038373.1, on the reverse strand, counting down.
TTCCAAATGGAGCTCTGATTTTAATGTTGGTCGCAGCCTTCGGGTGTTCAGGCTCATGTGAAGAGGTATTCGACGATCCAAAGGTATTGTTTGGGACTTCAACAAAAAATCCTCTTCACCTCCGCAGCTAATGTTCCTCCGTGACAAGAAGGGATCCATTAGTATATCTTACAGGATGTTCAGTTGCAATAGTATTTCCTGTCAATTTTGTGGCAATCTTATATAAATACCCACTGCCACCGTGGTAAGCCGCTTCTTCTGCTTATTCTGCTAGCACATAGATGTAGCTTGTCACGTCTTACACTTCTTAAGACGCCTTTCTGTAAAAATCGATATGTAGGTTTGAGGTGTTGTTTAACAGCAACATCGGTAGCAAAATTGACGCGGTCTACAATCTGCTTCCATTTCTATATTTTGGATCATGTGGCGTCACTGATACATGGTGGTCTTTTGTGGTATTTTGGTCGATGGAGTTAGCGGTGTTATGACGCATTGCATTAGCTTTTTGGTGAAATGCAGTGGGGTATGCAATAGGGTCAATCTGATTCTCAGTGCAGCCGTCTGTTCAATTCAACAAACAACCCCCGTTTGCGTTCCTGTTTCCGCGTCCAAACTTCCCCATTACATGTTGCAGACCGATGTTCTTAGAGCCAATCTTAGCTTTGAGGTCGCCCATCCTTTAGGAGCCTTATCAAAGATGTCGTCAAGAAGCTGGTTGAAGTCCTCCTTAGTCGTTATATCGGGTTGCTCAGTCAGCATTGAATTATTGAGATGTTACGTATCCAGGCCCCGAATCTGGCTATGATAATTCGGTCGGATATTGGCGGCCAGGTCCGTAGTGATTGGCGGACAATCTTGGTTAGCCATGCGGGTTGTATCTAATTCTTCCTGGCAGAGTATAGCGGCACGGTTTCAGATGTGGGTGATGTAAACTCCACTTTCACCAAATCTAGTTTCGCTTAACCCTAAGATATTTATTTTCTACTGGGCCATTTCCATGATCTTTGCGTATACATACTTCCGTAGCCCGATCGTAGTCTGATGTTTATAGCCAAAGGTCGTCTTCACAAAATCAGTCTGTGGTATCCGGTGGTATTCTACGCAGAAGGAGGGCTGCTCCTTGAGGGGTCTTGGGAATCACTGAGAGTGTACTTGTATAGCGCATTGGGACCAGCTACGGCGGAGTTTGCCTGTACTTATGACAAGACATCATAAAGTAATATTGAACATATGAAAATACTGTTAGCATAAGCAAAATTAATTATCGTGATTTTGCTTACTTTTCCATTGTCAAACTTGTATCCCGATTATTCGCTTGCATAATTTCCATCGCTTGAAGTAAGCAGTAGCACTATATGCAACCGATTCGTACTAGCGATGAGCATTGAACTCATCAAACTTCAATTTCACTGCCCAAGTAATCACAATAATAATTTGTACCTTAGCTAAAATTACGTTTGAGTATTTGCTGATTTTTTGACGTTTATTTCATTAAATTAATTAATAATTAATATTCTTATTTTGAGTGAATGAAGATGACTCTTCCTGCTTAAGTTCCATTCCGATAATTCACTCAAACAAAATTCGCCAAGTAATCTGGAACTTATTTTCATCTAGTCTATATACAAATTGCATTCAAGTGGATACTTATCAAAGATTCGAACCTCAGTGCTACTCAGAAGCAAAACCATCCCCCAAACACAATTTGATAGATGTAAGCAAAATTCGCTAATATCATCAACTTTGCTGATCGCTAGGCCGGGATAGGTGCACCAAAACTGGCTGTTGTGACATTAGCCCAGCTTATAAAACTAAGTGTAGGGTGTGCAATACTCTAAACTGGATTTTTATTTTTTTTTAATTAAATTTAATATTAATTAATTTGATAACATCTAGGTATATACATATAACAAAATTTATTTTGTAGGTAATATAGTTTTCTTACAAGCTCTTTCAATTTAATATAAATGCAAATCTCAGGTTTTTCAATATCAATATTTATATTTACTAATTTTGTAACACCTTAAAATAAGTTGGACCATAAAATTAATTAAACTGATTAAACTATTCATAGGAGCGTACGTGCCCATGCTCCTCTTTTAACTTCGTGTTTAGATAAGAGCCTAATATGGCGATAATTTGAAGCAGTTGTCATAACATACTACCTTGGTCAAAAAGTTCCCGGAATTTATTCAGAAAATTAAAAATACAAGTTTATTCAACTTAATTTTATATTGTCCCCTTTAAAGTAATCCCCATCGACTGCAACACACTTATGCCAGCGCTTGATCCAATCCTCCAAACATTTTTTATATTCGGTTTTCGGTATGTCCTTCAGTGCTTCTTGCGATTTTTCCATTACTTCCTCTCGGCTGCTGAAACGCGTTCCCCGTAATGATTTTTTAACTCGATTGAACAGAAAGAAGTCACAGGAAGCCAAATCAGGTGAATTCGGTGGCTGTTGATGGTATTTGTTGCATTTTTCGTCAAAAAATTACGAATAATGATGGCACTGTGTGACGTCAACACGGTCTCTTTTCGCATGAAATTGAGGTCTTTTGGCACCAACTTTACTGCTACACGACGGAAACCCAAATCATTAACCAAAATGCCTTGGACGGATCCATAGGCAATGTTCAAGTCCTCCGCTATCTCTCTGATGGTTAATTTGCGGTTATTGACTAACATTTCTTTTACTTTAAAGTAAACGGGTAAACGACCGTTTTCTTTAGAGAATCTTTGCCGAAACACTTTTCCACCATTTCCAACGTTCGCGCACCATTAAATCCGTTTTTTACGCAAGATTTAATACAAGTTGGTTGTTGCAAATTTAAATCCATTTCTAAAATTGTAAAAAATCACCAACACACACAGAGATAGATGTACTCTTGACGCTATGATTTAGAGGGAATATCAACAACAGATGTACCTGTCGAAAAAAGCTTAAATTGGGAGCGCAAGATTTATTATATTTGCGGTTGGAAAAAATTATAACAAAAGACGACTGTTGCGATTAATGAATGACTTTTAATGAATTTCTAGAACATCGAAAATTTCAAGGGTTACTTAACTAATTGTTTTAGAATGAATACAATGCAATGTGATGCAATACAAAGTTGTTTAGAAATGCAAAGCAGGTTTTCAAAGAGTTAATTCAATTTTCAACATCTTCCGGCCCGGAATGAGAGTGGAACCCCACCGATAGTTCCAAGGGGTAAAGTAGTTGTACTGGACGTCGCATTCTTGTACCATTGTTGAATCGCACCTCACAAGTTCGTGTCCTACCGTCACGTCCAGGAAAGGTCTGCTCAACCACCACTAGTTTCCAAAGTACACGTGGCATAGATTGGTCATGAACGAGGACAATGTCTCCCTGCTCAACGTTGAAAATGCATCCGTTTTTTGAATGGTGCACTGATCTCAACTGCTGGATGTAATCCGTTTTCCATCTCTTCCAAAAAATTTTAATTAATCGTAATCGATCATTCCATATTTTGCGAAGGGTTTGGCCTTGTGAAATAGCTGTTTCCTCCGCTAAAGTAACAGGAAACGTAGTATTCAGAAAATGGTTGGGCGTTAATGGCAGTAAATCCAAAGGATCCTCACTAATGTAGGTCAGTGGTCGGGAGTTAATTATATTCTCAACTTCAGTAAGTAGCGTCTGGAATTCCTCTAAATTAAGTATATTACGCCCAATAGTTAATCTGAGTGCATCCTTGATACTGCGAATCATCCTCTCCCAAAAACCACCCCACCAAGGGGCTCTTTCAACTATAAACTGCCAATCAATGTGCCGGTTACTAATGAAACCATGAAATTCATCTGAATTTAAAATTTTATTAAATGCTTTCAATTCTAGAGCTGCTCTCTTGAAAGTTTTAGCATTATCTGATAAAATTCGTTTTGGTACTCCTCTGCGGGCGACAAATCTCCTTAAAGCCATTAGAAAGCTTTCGGTTGTTAAATTAGGAACAACTTCGATGTGAACGGCTCGTATTACAGAACATGTAAAGAGTACAATATATACCTTCCTAGTACATTCTTCTGAGGGTAACATTTTAACGAAAAGTGGTCCAGCAAAATCGATGCCAGTAGTCTCAAATGCCTTAGATGCTGATAACCTAGATCGTGGCAATGGGGCGAAGGGTTGTGTAGCTGCTTTCCCTTTCAAACGTCGGCAAATTAGGCATGACCGAGTCAACGATTTTATAAGTTGCCTCCCACGAGGAACCCAAAATCTCTTTCTTACCTCTGATAAAATAAGATTTACCCCACCATGAAATGTTTTCCTGTGTAAATCTTCGATAATGAGCTTTGTTAAATAACTGGATCTGGGTAGAATAATTGGGAACGGACGTCGCTTTCTATTTGCAAAAAACGTAGCCTGCTTCCTACTCGAATTATCCCTTGGTCATCTAGTGTTGGATTCAAACTTAAAAGAGAAGAATTCCCTGGGATAGGTTTTTTCTTTAACATCTCTACTAGCTCAGCTCTGTATTCTATTGCCTGAACTAGCTTTACCCAATAAATCTCTGCTTCTTGCAATTCAGAACCTGTTAAAAATTTGTTAACTACATATATTGAATCTCTAACCTTCTTAACGAAACGTCTTACTAGCGCTGTCACTCGTAACATCTTTAATAAATTACTATAATTATCCAGCTTAAAGATCGGTTCGTTAACTGTGGTCTCTTCTGTAAGTAAACAAGAAGTTGTAAAAAACGTTTTTTGATTTAATAAATTAGATTGCGGCCAATTATCTTCATTAATTTCTTGTAACCAAGAGGGTCCTTTTAGCCAAAGCTCCGAAGATTTTAACTGCCTTCCAGATAAACCTCTTGTTAAGAGATCTGCAGGGTTTTGCTCTCCAGGACAATGTCGCCAATCGGACTTATTCGTGCAATCGTTAATTTCCTTTACTCTACGGGATATGTACGTTGGCAGCTTGTACACGTTTCCTTTTATCCATGAAAGCGTAATCTTCGAATCAGACCAATAAAAGATCGAGTTACAACATGTTTTTAGCCGTGTCTTCAAATAACCATATAGAAGCGCAGCAAGTAGGGCGGCGGTCAGTTCGAGTCTTGGCAAAGTCAATTCATTGGTACCATTGTCCTTAAGAGGTGCAATCCTACTCTTTGAATAGAAATATTGTACTTGAGTATCTCCTTTCTTATCAATATTCCTTAGATAAATCACGACTCCGTAAGCCTGTGGACTAGCATCGCCGAAGAAATGAATCTGCCAATCCTTTGTGTCCATTAAGTTGATAACACAGCGGGGAACAGTAATATTCTTTATCTGAGGTAGATCTGAGAGACACCCATTCCACAACGTTTGCAATTCTCTTGGCAGTGTCTCGTCCCATTCCAGCTTTAACCTCCAAGTGTTCTGAAAAAGAAGCTCCAGTTTAACGGTGCAAGGATTCAAGATACCCAGAGGATCAAAGATTCTAGAAATTAATTGCAGAATATTACGCTTAGTTCCAATTAGTATAGTCTGCGTAAAATTAAGTACAGAATTAATGCCTACAGCCAATTCATCACTTTTTATGAACCACAATATACCAAACACCTTTTGTTTTTCTACATATTCACAACTAGATGGAAAGCTAACATGTACATCTGGATCGTTGCTGTTCCACTTGCGAAGATTCATACACGCTCTCTGCATAATTTCATAGGATTCTTTGATTGTTGAAACAGCCGAGTATTTATCATCAGCACTGAAGATTAAATCATCCATATAAAACGATTTTTCAATAACAGCACAAGTTTCTGGGAAATTTCCACATTCCGACTTAAGATGCTTCCGAATTGTTGCTCCTAGTATAAAAGGGCTACATGTTATACCAAAAGTGACTCTTGGCATTCTGTACGCTTGCCTAGGTGGGAGGTTATTAATAGACTCTACTTTATTGCTAAACCAAAAAAAAACGATGAGCATCACGGTCGTTTTCATCTAATAATATTTGTAGAAATGCCTTCTCTATATCTGCTATTACTCCTATTTTCCCGAGGCGAAAATTTAATAAAATTTGCAACACGTCTGGTAGCAAATTTGGACCGGAACTTAGAAGATCATTTAATGAAGCATTATTGCCGGAATGCGATGAATCGTCGAAGACTATTCTTAATTTCGATGTTGTCTTATCATTGCGGTATACTGGGCGATGTGGCAAGTAGAACAGTCTTGAAACGTTAAGGCAATGCTCATTAACTTTTTCTGCAATACCACTCAAAATAAGTTCTTGCATAGCCGCATCATATTCTAACAATTGACGAGTCCCGCGATAATTTTTTGACCAAATTACAAAATCTTACCATTGCACCATCACGATTACTATTTATCTTCGTTTCTCTATTTATCCATAGCAATTGGGCCTCATATCGTTCGCCTTTTCGTCTGATAATATTGGCAATTTCCGCATCCGTCCACTTATTCTTATCTATTTCTGAATCCTTAATCCCTAATAGCTCTAGATCCCAGAATATTTTTGCATTGAAACCGCCAAATAAGTCATAATCTTGAAAAGCAGAAAATAGACATGTGTTTTGCTCACAAAATTCGTTTACTACTGGTCCTTGGATTGTCCATCCAAATAATGTATTAACTGCGGTAAGCGATTGCGTTAGTCTGTTAAATTCACCTGTAACAACACTCCAATAGCGGTCGGAACCTATTAATACTCCAATGCCTTCCTCAACTTTATCCTTTACAGAGCAGGCATCAGCTAAAATGAAGTTACGAATATCAGGTATATTTGCATCAGGGGGTTTTAACACATCCAGACAGATCTCTTCTACTTCTACAGCAATCGCAGTAACACAGGTATCATCATATTGACTTTTTAGCTAAAGTCTTACAAGGTTAAAATCTTGCTTAGGTGTCAGAACTTTATCACCAAAAGTTGAAATATGAAGACTTTGTGTGCCCACTACTGGTAGTTTAAGCCTACGTGAAATGCTTTGTTTAACGTAAGTTCTTTGGCTGCCTCCATCTAAGACGATTCGTATAAATAATTCAGGAGTACTGTGGAGAGATGAAATGAATACACAGGCCGTCTGCAAATATACATTTGTTAATAAATAATTTGTAGAATGTAAATTAACTATTTGCTGGCTTTGTTTTGAAAAGTTACCACTGATATCATTTGAAGCAGTTAAACTGTTTGTGTTTTCAAATACTTTATTCTTGTAATCTGGATCACACAATGATGAAGCATGTCTACCACTACATTTAGTACAGCGAAGAAATTTATTTTTACACATCTTAGCATTATGGCCCCTTTTCGTGCACTTAAAACAGCGTCTATCAGCTTTCAAAAGATCTTTTCTTTGAAGGAGCGAATGTGAATCATTGCAATGCGCAGTAGTATGCTGTACTGATTTGCAAAAAAAACATGGTTCGCTTACACTAGCAGTAAATAAACCAGCAGCGGTTTTTGTTATTTTCTGTCTTGATGATATAGATGATTGCTTGCAGTCGGAGTTTTCTAACGCCTCCACTTCTCGTTTCAAAAAACTTAAGAGCTTTCTAACCTCTTTATCGCCGAAATTATTACATATAGTTGACTCGCTTTCTCCTGAAGACACCGTATCGTCCTGACCAGATTTATCATCGGTATTGCTACTAGCCTTATATACACGAAAATATTCTACTCGCAATTCACTAGGCATGCACTTTAGCAGGACAGACTTCAACATAATATTGTAGTTTGTTGATGAGACTCCGAGAGCGGTTAACGATCTCGTACTGGATATAACAAAGTTATAAAAGCGTCTTAATCCGAAAACGTCATGCCGGGATGTAATGGGCTGCAGAGAAAGGAGCCTTTGTATGTTCTTATCAATGACTTTATCAGTTTGTCCATATTCTTCTTGAAGAAGAGCGATGGCAGCGTCGTAACAATTTTGGCTTGGAGTAAAACCTGAAATAGTACCTATTGCTTTTCCATATAATACTGATTGGAGATAATTAAATTTATCACTTCCAGATAAGTTGGAATTTTCGTGTATTGCAGACTTGAATTGCTCCCAGAAGTTCAGCCATTCACTGATATCACCAGAGAATCTTTTAAGCTGGAGCTTCGGTAGCTTAACAGAGTTATGATTTTCCGTTACGTTAGATAGAAGCGTTACGTCGGCTGTATCTGATCGCTTCTGAATTTCACGAATTTTTGATAAGCGTTGATTAATTCGCGCTATAACACTAATTGCCTTGTCCTCATATTCAGCCACCGCTTCCTCTTCGCGTTCCTGATCTTCAGGCCTTATATTGCAGCGGGCATCCTCATTTGCTTTGGTCAGATTATCCCGAGCCGCCATTATACGCTGGAGAAACACCACCAAATCTTCCTCAATAGAATCAAATTCTTCTATATTTATTTTCTTAGCCTGGGATTCCGCCAATTCTAAATATTCGTTTGCGGATTTTGCCAGCTTGGTTACTTGACCTCGATATACGCCTCTTTTCGATGACTCCATAGTTTTCGTTACAATAAAAGCCAATTAGCAATTGTGACTCGATTTTCGTCTTTGCGATAAGTTAATTTTTTCTTTACCCGCCCGATACCTATATTGCAAATAATTCCCGGGTTTCGGCACCAATGTCGAAAAAAGCTTAAATTGGGAGCGCAAGATTTATTATATTTGCGGTTGGAAAAAATTATAACAAAAGACGACTGTTGCGATCAATGAATGACTTTTAATGAATTTCTAGAACATCGAAAATTTCAAGGGTTACTTAACTAATTGTTTTAGAATGAATACAATGCAATGTGATGCAATACAAAGTTGTTTAGAAATGCAAAGTAGGTTAATTCAATTTTCAACAGTACCAACTTAACAAAAAAACAAAACTCAAATCGGAACGATGGGAGCGCCACATGGTGGTTATTCCGGGAACTTTTTGATCAAGGTGGTATTCCACGTGATTTTGTCTCGCCAACGGAAACGTTCCGTCTCAAGTAACAAATGAAAACTTTAATTTGCATTCGTAATTTCCTTTCGTCATCCCCATTGGATTCTTCAACAAAACTTTTAACAGGCACGTTCGTTCCTACGAACAAATCGTGTTTATTTTTCCTGTTTTTCCAAAATAGATAGACATAAAAATTATTAATATTATATTATTAAACAATTAGGCATTTTAAACTCTCTAGCCAATTGAGCGTATGCAATTCACAGAGTAGTCCTACGGTCAGAATCATTTCCAGTTTATTAAGTTTTCAGTGTTTCTAATATTTTTGAATCAAAATTGCATTATCACGGATTCAGGCTTATGCCCGCGAGGCTTGGACCTATTGCTCTAACATTTTAAGGGCGACTGAAAATTAGAAGCAATTGGTTGCTATTTTTTTCAGATATTGTTATTTTAAGAATATAGTTATTTGGTTTAAATAATTGAGTGTTTGATTCATATCTAATAAAGAGTTTATTGCAAAATTGTTTTCATATAACATATCTATTTGTTAAATTACAGTTTTAATTTTTTTTTCATGATACTAAACAAAAAATTGCAATCAAAATTGAACATTTATTTCGAATAACTATTTATTAGCAAAAAAAAAATTTACTAAATCGATTAATAATATTGTTGAGTCAAAGGAAGAAGAAAAAATTTTATGTAATTGATTATGCAAATATAATTTTTGTTATTCAAATATTTTATTAATAATATTATGTTAAAAATTAAAAAATTCAATATATTTATTATACTTTTATCATCATAGTTTTTATTATAACATTCCGTAAAATCGCAAAGTGCCTAATTTAAATCCGCCTCTGCTCATAGTATAATCAAATGACAAAAATATGAATCACTAAAGTTTAATAAAACACTCGGATATAAACAATGAACTAATCTATCGCATACTGACGCTGTGTGCAACCTTAATCAAAATTGCCGTGCAAATTACTGGAATCCGCGCTTATGTAATCGAAAGGCCGGTCAGACAACAAGCCACATACCCACTCGTTGTGCGTGCGCAAAGCTACAATATCGAGGCAGCTAGTTCAATGCACCTCTTGCGTAATACAAGTTTCTTGATTTTTAGCTCTAGCAGTGCTGCTAGTTGCTTGCTATCGTCTGACCGTGTATGTTTGCAAAGTGACAAATTTGTCTAATGTACGTACACCCAGCGCAGCTAAAAATGGTCAACTGCACCGATAGTGCACTGCTACTATGCGCAAGAAGTACTGCAAGTGCTTATTGAATTAATAGTACACGTAACATTTTGTTGCCTATGTTGAGATATTATTTTCATTCAAAGGCAGCACTACTCGTACTCATACTTGATATGCTGAATTTCCACTGAACCACTTTAACAGAGCTCAGCTTGAACAACTAAAATAAATTTATTTATAAACGTCCGTTACTAGACAAGGCCGAAATGAGGACAAGCAGTGGGAGAAATTTACATAAAGTGCCACTCTCCTACTAAGAAGCAGGTGCAGCACAATAGAGTAGTTGGTGCAAATAACGTAGAACATGTTGTACCAGTTAACAATCCAAAAGTGACGAATAATAGAATAATTTCAAACTTAAATTGCTTGCGAAAAGTATATCTCCGTTGTTTAGCTTTGCTAAATAAGTTGGCTAAGTACATATACTGAAGATTTTTCCAGTAAAAGAAACTTAGAAATCTGTAGAACTCATTGTTGACCTTATCGCTTCAATTTTAACACCTAATTGACTATTTTATAACATTTTGCTGACGAGCTAGATACTAATCAAAAGATCGAAGATATTCGCCACGAGTACTCATCACTTGCAAAAACTAAGTGAACACACTATACAAAATGATCATTTATAATACTACAGTTCCTCATACATTTTGTGAAATCGCTAACTAATAATAGCATTTGCTAAATGCAAGTTATGATCTGTTCTACCGATATTAATAATTGCATTAGAGACCTACTATGAATTATAAAGGGTTACAATTACTATAAAACTAAAAAGTTATGTCACGAGTGAACTTATTTCACAAAAATTTTTAGTCGCTCTTTATTATACAGATTTACCTTCAAGCTTTTTCCAAATCTTCAACCCGATTACGTCGCGTTCACCAAATTTATATTCAATCTTAACGGGTTGATTTTATTAAAACTGCGTTCACCATCTCTAAACAAAAGTTTAGCTTTATTCCACAAACTAATTATTGATAACACTACTCTACAAGAAATATTGTGGCAAATACAAACCGCCATTTTTATAGTAAAATTATCCTCTGAATCCGAAAATTGTAGTGGTTTTCCTGAATCAGGTCAATTTTTAGAGAAAATAACAAATAAAAACCACTGTTACTAGAAATAAGCCATATAGGCCAGAAGTCAACATCTAATTTTACATGATATCAATTCAAATTTTCTTTTCATAAAAATAGAGATCACCACAAAAACTTTGGGCCTATTCAAAAAAGCAGGTTTGCACTGCAGCTGCATAATTCAGCAATACACTTTGTTCAGTTGAATTGTGCAATTAATGCGCAAACCTGCGTTTATTAATGGGCCTTTTGTCAAAATAACATCACTAGTTTAGTTGATATAGCCAAAAAAAAAGCTTCAAACAAATGAATTTTTTGTAGTTTTTCAAAAAAATTCACCTTGGGCAACGTATAACTAAAAAAGATGTATGGGACTCATAAGGTGAGCTCATTTGACCATACCTGCTATCATGTGTTAACACTTAAATGAAATCCTCTTAAGACTTAAACTAACAACTGGTCACTTGGGGCGCGGCGGCGGGTTCGCTTATTCCTCGGTGAGTCAGTTCCTTTTCACAAATCTTGTTTATTAGTCAACATTTCAGAAGTGGGATAATTGAGGAACATGAGGAACATCTGAATATGCCAGTCCAGCAATTTTAGTGCGAAAAAAGGACGGAAGTTCACGAATGTGTATAGACAGATGAAGTTGTTAGGTGATATAGAGCTCCTAATTGATATGGGGCGTATTCTCAGAGCCCTAAATCCTAGAACTTCCTTTTGTATCTCAAATCCTTGTGATACATTATATTTTAAATTAAAAAAAAAGGATTTCTTAATTTTATTTATTTTAAACTTTTTATTTTAGTTGTTTCCAGTTTGGTTGTTCTGGCTAGACTTAAAATCTATTTACAATTTTTTGTATCCTACTTTACAATTAATACATAAATAGTTTGTTCAATATTTTCTCTGTATTGAGTACAGTATTTTATTGTCAATGAATAAATGATTATTATATATTTCAAAGTGTTTGTGTTTCACACTATTCAACATTTATCGAAGTGTACAGGTTGACTAAAATATATTTGACAGTTATTTATCTGTAGAGTTTGATTGGATATTATTAAAGTGGATTTTAATAAAAATATTTTATTTATAATATAATCAAAGTTATGAAATTTTAATTAAAAATTAAATTTTAAGCTACTGCTACATTACTCCTCCCTCAGTGAAAACGTCCATTTTAAGTGAATCGTAAAATTAAGAATATGATGAATAATAATATTGTTAGTAATAAAAAGTTATAATTGAAATTTTACTTTCTTTTTTGGTTTGTTTTTGATTGGTGTAATTGTTTGTTCTGTCTGTTCGATAAATGCTGGTTTAATCTGTCAACTGAAATGTTCGTTGCTTTACCACGGTAGTCGATTTGATAATATTTATCAAATTTGTTTAAAACTTTGAAAGGACCTTCATATGGGTTTTGTAAAGAAGATTTGCTTCTGTCGATTCTAATAAAAACAAATTCTGTATCTTTTAAATCTTTGGGTACGTAGATTTTAGAATTTTGTTTTCGAGAATTTGAAGGTTTGAAGTTATTTATGCAAGATCTAATTTTACTTAAGAAATTTGGTGGATCTTGAATTGTTGAATTGTTGTTAATGATAAATTCTCCTGGAACGCGAAGAGGTTGTCCATAAATAAGTTCTGCTGGAAAACATTGTAAGTCTTCTTTAATCGTGGTTCGGAAACCTAAGAGGACTGCAGGTAATTGTGTGACCCAATTATTTTGGCCATCACGAGCGCGTATGGCTGCTTTTAATTGTCTGTGAAATCGTTCTATCATTCCGTTGGATTGTGGATGATAAGGAGTAGTACGGATTCGATGTGATCCTAAAATTTTTGTAAATTCTTCGAATAATTTGGATTCGAATTGAGTACCTTGATCTGTGGTAATTTCTAGAGGAATACCAAAACGTGGAAAATATTGTTCATATAATGTGTTGATAACTGTGCTTGCCTGTATATCTTTGATTGGATAAGCTTCTGGCCAACGAGTAAATCTATCTATTATTGTTAGAATATAAGAATATCCATTTGAAGAAGGTAAAGGACCTACTAAATCTAAATGGATATGTTCGAATCTTGTTTTGGGTAGTTCGAATTTACCAATTTCGGATTTTGTGTGCTTGGTTATTTTGGCTTTTTGGCAATTGACACAATTTTTAGTCCAATTGTTAATATCTGTATTCATTCCAGGCAAAAAGTACTTAGAAACAATAGATTTTCGTGTTGTTCTAATTCCTGGATGAGATAAATTATGTATGGTATTAAAGATAGTTTTTCGAAGTTCTTTGGGTATATATGACCGTGAATTTTTAGTAGAAACTTCGCACCAAATGTCAGACTCAGAAGTGTTTAATTTAATTTTTACAAGCTTATATTTTGAGTCATCTGGTCTGTTATGTTGAGTTATCAAAAGATGTGTAAGTTCTTTGTCACTATTTTGATACTCAGCAACAGTTTTTAAATCAAATTTGGTATTGTTATGTTTTGACTGTTCGAAATTTTCGGTAGAATATGTCTGGTATCGGAGGTAAATTGGGTTATGTAGTCCAGATGTCTAGTTTGTCTTGGACTTCTATCTGTTTTAGACCATATTGCTGTAATTAGTGGTTTGTGGTCTGTAAAAGCTATAAATTCTCGACCTTCTAGAAAATGTCTAAAATGTTTGATGGCTAGATATAATGCCAAAAGTTCTCGGTCGAATGCTGAATATTTGATTTCTGCTTCTTTTAACTTTTTAGAGTAAAATGCAATGGGTTCCCAATGGTTTGCATTAGATTGTTGGAGAACTGCACCAACAGCGCTAGCAGAAGCGTCTACGGTTAAATTGAATTTTGCATTATCAATAGGATGAATTAATAAAGTTGCTTTTGAAAATGATTGTTTAATTTTATTAAGTTGATCTTCACATTATTTGGTTTCTTTTTGAGAAGTAGAGCCAAATGAGTGTGAATTGGGTTTAGTAATTTGGCAAGATTTGAAATAAATCTATGATAATAATTAACCATGCCTATAAATTGTTGAATTTGTTTAATAGTATTTGGAGAAGGAATATTGTCAATAATTTGGGCTCTGTCTTCTGAAGGTAAGATGCCTTCTTTTATTATTTTGTGACTGAGGAAATCCAAAGTTCCAACTCCGGAAATGCATTTGGATGGATTGATGTTGATTCCGAAATCTGATAGTTGTTTAAAAATTTGGTTTAAATGATTTTGATGTTCGGATTCAGATTTGCTGGCAACTAAAATATCGGCAATATAGACAAAAGCAAAATCTAAATTTTTAATGATTTGGTCCATGAATCGTTGAAATGTTTGTGCAGCATTTCTTAGACCAAAAGGCATCCTTGTGAATTCAAATAATCCGAATGGAGTTGTAATGGCTGTTTTGTGTATGTCTTCTTTAGCCATTGGAATTTGGTGGTAAGCTCTTATCAAATCAATTTTTGAGAAAATGGTGCAACCGTTTAAGTTCATTGAGAAATTTTGTATGTGTGGTAATGGGTATCTATCCGGAACTGTGATTGCGTTGAGTCTGCGATAATCTCCACATGGTCGCCAATCTGTAGAATTTTTCTTTGCTACTAGATGTAGTGCAGAAGATACTGAAGAAGATGATAATTGGCACAGACCTAATTTAACCATGTGATCAAATTCTAATTTTGCAATTTTGTATTTATGTCCATCTAAACGTCTTGGAAGAGAAAAAGGAAGTAGTCCTTTAGTTTCTATGCGATGTACTACGTTATGTTTAACTGGAATATCATAACGTACCGTACTCATTATTGATTGCGTAGTAACGAGGAGTTGGGGTATTTGCGCTTACCGTGATTCCACTAACACTTAAAGTTGTTGTACCGTCGAGTAATCTTTTGTTTTTTAAAGCGACCAGTAAATTAAATTTTGTTAAAAAATCTGCTCCGATGATAGGCTTGTTGACATTAGCAATTATAAATGGGAAAATGAGTTCTCTCCTAAGAACTTTAAGTAGTTTGTTCCATAAGTGTTAATGGTAGAACCGTTTGCTGCGGATAAATATAAGTTAGGTTCTTTGTTAAATTTTCTAAAGAATTCGTTAGGTACTACTGAAATATCAGCACCTGTATCTATTAGAAATTTGAATTTGTTTTCTTTGTCAAAGATGAATAAACGTTTAGAAATATTATTGTTAAATATATTGTTCACTGAGGGATTAATTAGTTTTTTTGATTATTAATAGTTTTGTAAGAACACGGCGAAATGCATTTATTCGCTTTGGTACCATATTTATTGTGGTATCAACAATAAGAATTGTTATCTCTAGATTTTGAAACTTGTCTGCTATGTGAATTGTTTCTAGAGAATGAATGATCTCTCGATCTGTTTCTACAACGTGAATAAGAAGGTTGGTTTTGACATGATAATCCTTTTATCAAATTTTCGAGATTTTCTAATTTGTTTTCTAAATTATTTATTTTTGCTAAAAGGAAATTGTTATCGATAAAATTGTAATTTGGTTTTGGTAGATTTTTGTTTATTTCCGATTTGTCTCGTCTACCGTTATTCGTTTAGAAGCAAATTGGGCTTCGGCTTGAATGAACCAATCTTCTGGATATGGAGTCCAAAAGCTTGGTAGTTTGATTGATGTTGTGGCTACAAAATTGTTTTCATTGTAATTTGTAGCGTTTATATGTAAACTTTGTTGTGAAAAGTTTGACTCATCTTCACTAGTCATCATGATTGTATTTATGTACTTTTTTTGAAAGTAAAATTTCACTTTTTTTTTAATTTCACACTGATTTTAACGAAACTTAACTTAGCGAATCACCAAAATGAAAGAACAACCCCTTATTATAACTTTTAAGTTATATTAATATTTCGAGAATGATTATATATTGAGAAAAAAAAAAATATTATTTTTAGTAGAAAAGACAAATAATATTTTATTGAGATAAATATTTTGAAAATGTGAGGAAATGTTATTTATGATTTTTTAATTATGTAATTGTGGTACAATAAAAGTAATTTTAATTATAAAAACACGTACCGTTGTTGTCTTGGTTTTTTGTTACGTTGTTGTCTTTTCATCTTTCTTCCTATAGATGTAATCTTCTTTTTGATGTGTTGATTCGTTGATGATACCTTACGCTGGGTGGGGGGCACCTCATAGTTCAAATATTGTTGGACTTGATTGTTGATTTTATTTCAAAAATGTTTTGAAGAGGATGCCTTACCCTGGGTGGGGGTACCTCTTAAATATTTTATGTTGAATCTTGATGATTGCTTTAATAACGAGGATGCCTTACCCTGGGTGGGGGGCACCTCTTATTAAAATTTTGCTTCTTGAGTTGTAAATCTTCGTGTTTTCTTTTTTTTTAAATGAGAGAATACCTTACCTTTGGTAGGGGGTATCTCTATTTTAAAATGTTGTTACTTTTTTTGAGGGTTGTTGATTCTTCGTTGTTTGTCCTTCTTTACTTTTTTTTAAAAAAGTAGAAAGTACCTTACCTTGGGTAGGGGGTACTTCTGTTTTTAAAAAAATTTTCGGGGTCACCAATGAAGTTGTCAGGTGATATAGAGCTCCTAATTGATATGGGGCGTATTCTCAGAGCCCTAAATCCTAGAACTTCCTTTTGTATCTGAAATCCTTGAGATACATTATATTTTAAATTAAAAAAAGGATTTCTTAATTTTATTTATTGTAAACTTTTTATTTTTATTTTAGTTGTTTCCAGTTTGGTTGTTCTGGCTAGACTTAAAATCTATTTACAATTTTTTGTATCCTACTTTACAATTAATACATAGATAGTTTGTTCAATATTTTCTCTGTATAGAGTACAGTATTTTATTGTCAATGAATGAATGATTATTATATATTTCAAAGTGTTTGTGTTTCACACTATTCAACATTTATCGAAGTGTACAGGTTGACTAAAATATATTTGACAACTCCAAATATTGAGGAGCAGTTAAATATGATGGTGGGAGATAGTGTTTTTGTAGCTTGGATATGATGAGTGGATACTACCAGGTATTGATTGAGCAGGAATATCGACACCTCACAGGATTTGTCACGCCCGGAGGACATTATCAATTCCGAAGAATGCGCTTTGGGTTAACTAATGCTCCCGCTGTTTTTATGCGTCTGATGAATGCAGTTTTGAGAAAAATAAATAACCGCCATGTCTTCAACTCTATGGATGATGTCATCATCGTAACCAAGACAATTTCAGAAGCCTTTGCAGTTTTGGAAAAGGTGCTTTCGGCGCTACAAGAAGCAAATATTACATTAAACATCAAGAAATGTTCGTTCTTTGTAAACAACGTAAATTATTTAGGGCACCGAATCGGAAAGTATGGTATTAAGCCTGGTGATCATAAAGTAGAAGCGATAAAACAGTATCCTGAACCTAAAAACGTAAAAGAAGTGAGGCAATTTCTTGGACTTACGGGATATTTTCGGCGGTTTATTCCATTATATGCTAATGTTGCGTCACCTCTTAATTCGTTATAACGAAAGGAGTTTAAATGGGATAAACAACAAGAGCAAGCTTTCAGAAGTCTGAAGAATTTCTTGATTAGTGAACCCATATTAACAATTAATGATCCGCAGACAGAACATGAAGTTCATACTGATGCCTGTTCAACTTGACTTTCTGGAGCTTTATTGCAAAACGAAGAGGGAAATCTAAAAGCTGTGGCCTACTTCATAGTATCATAGTTATGAACTTGAAGCACTTGCGGTTGTGGAATCACTTGAAAGATTTCGATATTATATTTTAGGAAAAAAATTTGTCGTAGTTACAGATTGTAATTCACTCGTATCCAGGAGTTTGATTTTCAAGTTAAATATCGTTCCGCGTCAAAGATAGCACATATTGATGCCCTAAGCAGAACAACCACTATTCAGCAATCATCAGTAGAGGAAGCAGCAGAAAAAGTTAAGCTAGTTCAATTGGCAGAACGTGACTGGGTTGCCGTTCTACAGCTCCAAGATGCAGAACTTCAACAAGTTAAAGAGATTATAGAAGGTACTCTTGTAAATCGCGACAAAGCAAAACACTATAATAAAGAATATCAAATTAAAGGTGGAAGAATTTTTAAGAAAACTAAACAAGGGCTCCTATTTGTGGTGCCACATGGTATTCGGTGGCAAGTGATACGATCCGCGCATAATGATAGTGGGCATCCTGCAGTAGATAGGACCGTCGAATTAGTGAATAAAACATATTGGTTCCCAAGAATGCGTAAATTAGTTATCCAATGGGGAATACACATTTGATTGGTGTTATTTTGGCCTTCCGGAACAAGTGATTTCTGATGATGCGTATACTTCTGAAGCCTTTCAAGATTTTTGTAAGGAAAACAGCATAACGCACATTAAAACAGCAGTAAGAACACCACGAGAGAATGGAAAAATAGGAAGGTATTTCCGAACAGTAAAGACAGCTATTTCAAGTATGACAGAACGGCAAGATGGTAAAGATTGGGATAGATCGTTGGAAGCCATACAATGGAGTTTCAATAATTTATCACATAGAATAACTAAAGTAACTCCTCAAAAATTATTAATGGGTTTCGAACCTAAGAGCATTTTAAAAAATAAGCTTACATCAGCTTTAATATACCATTTTCGGATAAATTGCAACCTTTTCCGGATGAAATGCAATTTTTTCCGGATTGACTGCACCGTTATCCGGATTAAGTGCAGGTTAGGTTAGGCTAAAGTGGCTGCCTAAGAAGGCACACTTAGGCCAAAGAGGCCCTTTGTGCTACCACATTGAGGCTTGAAATTAACAACCCCATAAAATTAGCTAAGGAATAGGAGGGTTAACATTCTGTCCCCTGTGCACCGAACCAGTTTCTTGCATCTAGTGGAACTAGTTCACGAGGAGTCAAAATTATTTTGACTGGGTTGTGAAGGATGTTCATCCTTAGTTCGTCGTCGGGAACCATTTTGAACTCCCGCTAAATCGAGTCAGGTTTCTGACATCTGTGGAGCCCAGCTCGGTTAGCTCTTTGAAGTAGGGGGAGCCCAAAAACCGGTTCCTACGGTTGGCTAGGGCTGGGCAGCTACCGAGGAGGTGAAGTATGGTTTCCTCCTCCTCCTCGTCGTGGCAACTCCTACAGAAGTCGTTTGAGGGCACGCCCAGCCTATCGGCGTGTCTACCTATGAGGCAGTGACCCGTGATTACGGCTACTGTAGTGCTAATTTTTTTGCGTCCGAGTAGGATGAGCCCTCTTGACCGCTTAAGGTCAAGCTTTGGCCATATCTGTCGGGTAATCAGGCAGATGTGTTCTTCTTGCCAGTTATTAGCAATCTTGAGAGCCTCCTGTGAGAGCTCCATTTTGCATGTAGCTAGCGGTTTACTCGGCTGGTGGTTAATGTCCGAATCAGGACGTGTGGTACCGGTTCTTGCTAGTTCGTCGGCTCTGCAATTGCCCGGAATATCACTATGTCCAGGCACCCAGATGAGCCGTACTTTCAGATGCTCAGCTATGTCATTTAGTGTTGAGCGACATATTATAACAGTTTTGGAGGTTGTGTATACTCCCGAAAGGGATTTAATCGCTGCCTGACTATCTGTGAAAATACATATATTGTCTGTAGGTAGCGCTAGTTGATTCAGGCGGTCCGCAGCTACTTTTATAGCCATGATTTCTGCTTGAAACACGCTGCAGTAGTCAGGTAAGCGAAATGAGACATCGAGGCCCAAGTGTTCCGAGAATATTCCTCCACCCACTTTGCCATCCAATTTGGAGCCGTCAGTGTAGAGATGCACTGAGTTCTCCCATTGGGGAGGACCTTTCTCCCACTCCGATCTGGTGGGAAAGAAGGAATCGAATTTTGCTCCAAAGAAAGGCTTGGGCGAGGTGTAGTCGATATTGCTGGCAGTTCTATTGTGCAATATTTTGGAGTCACCGAAAGCAGTTCGCTTCTAGGTCTGGATTGAGTTAAGCCTAATGGCGGCTGATGATGCGGTTTGCTTACCAAAGAGATCAAACGGTAGAAGGTGGAGAATAGTGTTCAATGCTTTGGAAGGTGTGGTTCTCAGGGCACCTGTTATCAGCAGTGCTGCCATCCTCTGAGCTTTGAGATGGGTTGCTACATTTAGCGCCGGCCACCAGACAATCACCCCATACATGAGTATAGGCCGTATGACACTTGTATAGAGCCAATTCAGAATGCGTGGTTCCATACCACATCTTTTCCCTATAACCTTCTTACACGAGTACAGCGCTACTGTAGCTTTCCGTACTCTTTCTTGGATGTTAGGCTTCCAGGTAAGTTTTCTATCTAGGACTAAACCTAGATACTTAACCTGGTTACATAGTTCCAGCCTAACCCCGTCTAGTGTAGGGCAATTAATAGGAGGTGTTATATATCCGAGAGAAGAGTATTAACTCTGTTTTGTTAGGGTTTATACCTAGACCACACCCATCACTCCATGATGAAGTCTTGGAGAGGGCGTGTTGTTAAACCTCAGCCAGTGTATTGGGGTGCTTTCCTGAATATATCAGGGCAATATCATCGGCATAGGCAATAACCTTGTGACCGGACAACTCCAGGTCTATGAGCAACTCATTCAGAGTTAAGTTCCATAAGAGTGGTGAAAGGATTCCTCCCTGAGGGGTACCTCTAGTTACCACTCTTTGGATATTAGATCCTTCTAAGCTGGAGATAATGACACTGTTTTTTAGCATGAGGTCAATAAGTTCGATGAGAGGGTCGTCGATTTCAAGCCTCCTCAAGGATGTCATTATCGCCTCTGATCTAATATTGTTAAAAGCGAGAGAGACAACTTGGAATGATTGATTGTATCTAGGAGTCTTTCCAAGGTTTTGAGCAGGAAGGAGGAGAGACTAATGGGCCTAAAATCATTGGGCTTATAACGTGAGGTCTTTCCTACTTTAGGGATAAAGACCACCTTCACCTTCGTCCATGAGGATGGAATATAGGTGAGGTTAAGGCAAGCCTCGTAGATGACCATTAGCCACGGAATAAGTATCTCGGAAGAGGCATAACTTTGACATACCATTCAAGCTGATCCTTGAGAGCAGAGATTATTGGCTCAATAATAGACATATCTTTGAAAGGGGATCTCTGGTTTGATACACGGATGGATCCAAGAAGGAAGACAGAACAGGCATCGGGGTCTTTGGACCAAGATCACGGATATACAAATCGCTTGGTTCTACACCAACCATCTTCCAAGCAGAGATACATGCCATCGAAATCTGCGCGCGCAAAATTGCTATTAGAGGAATACGCGGTGCTAAAATATATATTATGTCCCACGGCACTTAAGGCTCTGGGATTCTTCACCTTTGAGTCTAATATCGTCTAAGACTGTCTCACTGCTCTTAAAGAACTGGCCCGGAGCAACAGCATCACGCTGGCATGGGTACCAGGGCACGAGGGCATTGATGGCAACGAGAAGGCGGATTACCTAGCAAAAAAAGGTGCGGATTCTCAGTTTATTGGACCGGAGCCATTCTGCGACTACTCAAAAAGCCGAATAGCAATGCGTATCTGGTCATGGGAGGACCATTGTAAGCACTCACACTGGACTAACATCCCAGGGTCAAGACAAGCAAAGAGGTTTATAACCTACTCAACACAGAAAACTGCTCTCACTCAGCAGACTAGATTTAAGGCTGATAACAGGACTTTTAACTGGTCACTGTCACCTGGGCTACCACCTAAAAAAGTTAGGGCTGACTGATGATGACACCTGTCGATTCTTTCTAGAAGAGGAAAAGACTGCGAACATATCCTCTGTCACTGTTAGGCCCCAATCCGCATCACGCTCAGACACCTTGGTGGGGCTTTCCCATCACCGTCAGACATAGCCAAGATAGCCCTCAGGAAAATTTAAGGACTGATAAGGGAACTAAAAATTGACGGGGCGGCCTAATAATGAACCTAGATCATGTCACAAAAGATCAAACTGGTCGCAGTGACTAAAGGATGCGGAATAGTCCTTGATCCAATCCTTAATAATAATAATAATAAGTATCTCGGAAGCTAGTTGTAGTTCAGCTGGGATGATGTTATCCAAACCCGGTGATTTATAGGGCTTGAAACTTCGTATCGCCCATTTCAGTTTTCTTGTATCAAGTATCTTGTGGACCAGTTCATGGTCGCTTGGAGAATCCGGCAGCTCTACTGTTCTGGTCGCCGAGCAACCCGGAAAGTGAGTGTTTACAAGTAGCTCCAGCGACTCAAGACTGGATGAAGTCCAACTACCATCACTCTTGGGCAGGAGGCTTGGGGTGATGGGCGTTGTTGAGAGGACTTTCCGCAAACGACTCGCTTCAGAGGAGCTTTCGATTTTATTACAGAAGCCCTCCCATGAGGATCGTTTTGCTTTCCTAATCAGTTTCTTAAATTGTTTGAGGCATTCTTTATAAGAAGTCCAGACATTAGTTTTCTTCGCTTGGTTAAAAAGCTTACGACACTTTCTTAAGGTCATGATGTCACTCGACCACCACGGAGGTTTGGGCTTGCCTCTAGGGACCCTGTCGGGGCAGGAAATTTGTGTCGCCTCATTACACGCAAGCGTCAAAGTGTCCACCACCTTGTCAAAGGTTTGTTTACTGTCAATTACGGGTGGACCTGTAGTAGGCAGACTATTACTGAGGACCATCCTGTAGAGGTCCCAGTTTGTCCTTAGCCTGTTTTTATAGGGAGGGCACATCATCTTGTGAAGTGTTATAACAAATTCAATATAGGCATGGTCGGAGAAGGATGGTTCCTTGGATACCTTCCACTCCGTTATTAAGTGGGCGGATTGTTCTGAGACTAAGGCAATGTCTAGAACTTCCCGCCTAATTGAGTTAGTAAAAGTGGGTTCTGCACCCACATTACAAATCTGGAGGTTAGTTCCGAGAATAAAATAAAAAAGTAACTCACCCCTTTCGTTGACGACCGAGCTGCCCCAGACTATATGATGAGCGTTGGCGTCTGCTCCGATCACCAGCGTCTTCCTTTGTTTAGTGGCTTCCTTGATAGCATTCCTGAGTAGTGTACTAGGAATGTCCGCCACATCGTGCACCATGTAACTGGAGGTTATCCAGATATTGTTGTTTTGTAACTCCAGTATGGCTGTTGTTGTGTCCTTATCACTGAACTGTGTGAGAATAAATGCATTAATATTATTCTTAATGAGGATACATGACCTTGGCTTACTTGTACCTTGTAAATAGAGGAGCTTATAAACCTTCATGTTGAGTCCGCAAACCTTGTCTCTGATGATCCAAGGTCCTTCGACAAGGATGAGCTCTTCTCCTTTTTGCGCAAGCCGAAGGAGAAGGGCTGCGGACGCTGCTTTCGAATGATGGAGGTTAATTTGGACCACTCTTAACATCACAGTGTCCAGGTGAGGATACCTCCATTACAGTGATGTCAGCAGTCTCCCCATCATTGCTGGCATCTTCGTCAGTGGAGGAACCAAGGAGTTGGTCCTCCAGCTCTGGTCCAGTATCCGGGAGGGTGTCAACTACCATAGCGTCGACCATCGCCTCACCATCTTCTGGCGAGGGAGTGACAACGGCAGAAACTGTCGTTACACTCTGTTCTCCTTCCTTTTCCTCCGTGTTGCTTGAGGAGGTTGCTGAATCCTCCTCTTGTTTACTAGCATTTAGCGCCTTTAGGTCCTTTTCATAAAGCTTCAGGCTGATAGAGCGGAAGCCATAGCAAATAATGCCATTTCATTCAGCAAGTGGGGCAAGGGACTGCTCATTTAGGATCACAATGACCTGTCTTGAGTTTCCCTTGACTTCGCATACCTGGGCTACTTTCCAATCATGGGTAGGTAGTTCAGGGTTGGCCATTTGGAAGAACTTTAGGATCTCTGCAGGATCCGAAGGGTCAGCTGGTACCCAGGCTCGTGTCCTAGGTCACGAGCCTGGGATTTTATCCCTGGGAACGGCTTCGATTCTTGCGCCAGTCCAGATTTGTCCAAGACGGGAAACTGCCTGGCCAAGAAGCTCCGCCGACCTCTGGTTCGAGCAGGCAAGTAGTTTAACGTGGCCTTGATGCCAAGCAGCATCAATACAACGTGGAGCAGGGCCAGGGTTCAACGAGAGAACTTCCATATACACCTTCAGCAACGCCATCTCCACCATCTTCCATATGTCTGGCGTGATGGAGCCGTCCGCGTTGCTGCGATCTATAATCGCCCTTACTAAGCTGTCCTTCGCTATCTCGCTGAAGGACTTAGCAGTGGAGGAAAGGGGGCCTATCGCCTTAATCCTTTTGGAAGATGGCTGCTGCTCGTTAGACGAGCGCAGCCTCTTCGGGGTAGCTTGCAACGGCCCTTTGGAGACCGACGCGCTACCTTGGGAAATAATTTTATTAGCCCATTGCAGAGAGGTTTTATCCTTCTCTCTAAGGTTCTCCTGAGACACGGAGCTCAGTTTGCGGATGATTCTGAGCGCTATCCGTCTCTCTTTGAAGGCCACCGCTAAGGCATTTCCCTTCTGCTTGCTGGTCGTAGGGTTGGACTGGGGTGTCCTGAGAAGCGCGCTGGAGGATGTATGTCCGGGCGCTTTAGCCTTGGACAGGGACGCACTACCACGTGCAGGTTTTGCAGAGGGAAGAGGAACAGTGCTGCTGCTACCGGGTTTGGGGTCCTTGGCAGTGGCGTGCACTTTCCCCGAGGAAGGGGGTTCATAGGAGTCCTTGCGGACAGTCACCGTGCTGGCCTCAGAAGTATTGGAGGAGGGAGCAATGCTCGCAGAAGGTTGCCCACTTAACCAGCAACCAGAGGTGAACCAATTCATTAGTTTCAGTTTAGTTCGGCTATTTCTTATGATACTATTTGTACTTTTTCAAAAGAAATACATTTATTTTTTAGTTGTTTATTTGTAATAAGTTCAGGTAATAAAAAAATCACATTTTAGTATTCAGGTGCATTCAATCCGGAAAAAGTTGCATTTTTTCCGGACAAGGGTGCAGTCAATCCGGACAAAGGTGCTTTCAATTCAGACAAAGTTGCATTTAATCCGGAAAAGGTTGCAATTTATCCGAAAATGGTATAAATGAGATTACTAATGATGAAGAAGACTATGAAGGCTACGGGAATTCCACAAAAACATTTACCCAGATATCGAGGACCGTATATCGTAGAAGAAGTATTAGACAGGAACCGATATCAAATTGCTGACCCACCGAATTATAGAGTGTCAAATAAACCCTTCCGCTCGGTATATGCAGCTGACAAGATGCGGCCTTGGTGTACGTTTCAAGATTTTATGTGTGCAGATGACGAGCTGGACTCATGTGGGACTTCAGATCCTGATCAGAAAGTTACCTTTCAGCAGCACTTGGTGGAAGTCATTTGTTCAAAAAATGAAAAGGAAAAACACTTGTTTTTCTTCCACAATTAGGAGTGAGATGGATGTTTCGACCGGAGTGCAAGTGGTCATCATCAGCATGGTGCTTGCACTCCTTACCATGGACATCCATGACGAAAAAGTCAAAAATTCAACTCCTATAAATACTCAGTTTTAAATCTGAGTACGAATTATATGAAGAGGATTTTTAATCCATCAATTTCATATAAAACCAAAAATGGTTAAAAATTGTGTGATCAGAAAGTTACCTTTCAGTAGCACTTGGTGGAAGAAAAACAAGTGTTTTTCCTTTTCATTTTTTGAATAGAAGCCTATTAATTTCCTTTTTTTTTTTTTTTAGTTTTTATTTGGATACAATTGCTTCATTTGATTTTACTTAGTTTCTATTAAGATAAAAAGTATGTTGATGAAAATAATACATGGTTTGCTATAATGGAATTTTTCTATTTATTTTACCGCCTTATTCTTCCTCGGTTCTTATAGAATCACAAGCCTATCGCAAATAACGGCAAAACTAAATGGGAATGGAAAAGAAGAAATGATGAGATGTATTATTAATAAACTTCGGAAGGTTCATGAATACAGGAGCTCGGATATCACTAAGTATCCATTTTAGTATTGAGGAATACTTGCATGAGTGTAGTAAACGTAAAGAGTAGAACTACTAACATTTTAGAATTGAAGGCTTGTTTATTATTATCTTCTTCTTTTTTTATGAATGCATGCATGTTTAGTGACATTACCATAAGAATCGCATGAATTCAATTTTTTTTTTTAGAATGCCAAGTAAAAGTGTGTTGCTGAGGTCAGCAACGCGCAGAATGACCGAATGTTAACACTTAAATGAAATCCTCTTTAGACTAAAAGTAACAAGAAAGAAAACTGCTCACTTGGCAGCCCGTCGCCGTGACGTAATACAGTTAGCATGCCTGTCTCGACTCATGCAACAGAGACGGGGTTGTTTGTGGCATTTTTTGGTCTGTAAGCAGTTGTAGAAAAACCCTTCAAGTGAACGCATGTGTAAGGCGGTACGTGCCAAATGGAATTACGTTAGGGGCGCGGTGGGCGGGTTCGCTTATTCCTCGGTGAGTCAGTTCCTTTTCACAAATCCTGTTTGTTAGTCAACACATGTAAAATTACATTTTTACTTCTGGGCTATATGACTATCTCTCGGAACAGTGCATTTTTTGATTTTTGCCATTTATCTCGAAAACAAGACCAGATCCAGCAAAACCACTACTACTTCTCGGGTTCAGCGAAAAATTTTACTATAGGTATGGTGGTTTTTATTTTCCCCAATAAAATTTTGCAAAAATTACTGGACTAGTGTAATTACAAATGTTGATCAACTAAGAAGCTCGAAACAAAGAAATTCTTCTTGTTGAACAGAGGCGTTGGCATTAATAGGCACAAAAAATCTTTTGAGAGCATTGTAATGCAATAACTAAATAAAATTTAGAAAGTGACTATTTGCACCTACGTGTATTTACGTGTACTTCCGTGTTTACACGTATTCGGGAAAGTTCGGTTTTTACGTACTTTATGTTTATTCTCTGGTTAATAATGCAACTAAAAGCCTTATTAATACACCTCTTCCTCCCAGAAAGTCTAATATATTTTTGACGTAAAAGCCAAACTATCCCGAATACGTGTAAACACGGAAGTACACATAAATAAACATAAGTACATAATAACCTAATTACTTTATTGCACTTTACGTAGGAAATTCTCTAAATAAACAAAATTTTTAAGATAAAGGATCGAAAATGTTTGTTTTGGGTTAACAGGTAATTAATTTTAATTATTGCTGCAAAAAAGTTACAAAAGTGTAATTTTGTTTTATTGTCGATATTAGCCTGTGTTAGCCAGAATTCACACTCTTGTATCCTGGCATTCTGTTACTCGTACGTGGTGGCAATTTTGCTATAAAAAAGAGTCAGCCAGCAAGAATACATACGAATACGCGAATATTATTTATATTTGTTGTGTACTAGACGGAAACGAGATAGCGGTTGTACTGGAATATTAAAGGAAATTCCCTAATCGGCGAGCACACCAAAGAGGGATATTTACACGGACTTTCCGAAGGTCAAGAGAAACAGGAAGTGTAACTTCACACGACAGGGAGACACGACCCGAAACTTTGGGAATTTCTGCCGACGTCGAGCAGCAAATAATCACCATCGTGAGGAGACGAGCACGAGACGAGTCGCAAGACGATTAGGAGTGTCTTCATCTAAGGTTTGAAGGGTTATTCATCGAGAGGGATTACATCCATATCACAATAACGTAGTTCAAGGACTACTAGAAGGAGATTCCGAGAGAAGCCTGGAATTTAGCACTTGGCTTCTGGAACGCGACATTGACGACAGGGCATTTCTGGACTGAATTCTGTTGACGGATGAATCTCAATTCACCAGGGACGGTATCACGAACTTCCATAACTTCCATACCTGATCAGAAAATAACCCGCATAGGACAAAGGTTACCTCATTTCCGCAGAGATTCAGTGTCAATGTTTGAGTTGGTATCATCGGCAACCATTTGGCAGGACCATTCATTTTACCGCAAGTGCTTAATAGTATAATTTACGCGAACCTTTTGGACAATACACTGCCGGATCTAATAAAGGATGTTCCTTTGCGTAATTGAACAGACATTTTTTACCATCAGGATGGAGCACCAGCGCGTACTGCTAACATTGTGAAGGCAATACTAAGTGAAAAATTTCCTAATCGCTGGATTGTACGAGGTACACCGATTCCTTGGCCTGATAGATCTCCAGACCCCATTGGGCTTTTTCTTATGGGGAACAATGAAGGATGAAGTTTATTCAAGCCCTGTTAACACTAGGGAGGATTTAGTTAACAGAATTGGGAATGCAGCGACGAAAATACGGGAGGGGCTGGCGGCAATACGCCTTAAACAGGGACTTAGAAGGAGATTGTTGGCATGCACCAAAGTGGCGGTGGACATTTTGAACGGCTTTTATAATTTACTAAGATTAATTGTAATACGTTTTGAATTCAATAAACAGGATGTTAGAGTTAATATGAGTTTAGTTTCTTTAAATTGCAGATTTTCAAATATTTCCTGATAAGTTTTCTACTTATAAATTTCTACACCCTTTCTCTACCTAGGTTGTTGTACCTTTTTGGAAAGGTAATAAGATGGGTAATCCAATTAAAATAAATTAGAGGTATACTAATTATATGAATTTCGGAAAAAATTTGGGAAACTACTGAATTTTAGGTAATCGCAAACCATTTTTTTCACTTTTGAAACTGACTGTCTCTGCAATGGTTGGAGTTAGATCGGCATTGTTGACAATTTTGGAAAGATCATTGGGATAGTAGTTTTTTTATCGTCGTGTTGGGTAAATTAAAAGATAAAAATAAAAAAGTAACGCTCATACCATGAAAAACTGAAATTTATGAATCACCCTGTAACACCCAAATGGTTGATATTTCCCCCCACCCTGCCACACAATTTTTTGTTTGCCTAGGTAAGATCTATCACCACACTCATTTTGCACGTCAGATCTGAAACACCCTGTATGTACTACTACTAATCGTACGAGAAATTTTGCTTATAGTTGCATATATATTGTTTTTAAATTTATATTTTTAACTATTGGAAAAAAATGTTGTACGGCGATCATTAATCAATATTTGTCACGTAACAAATTAAAATAATTATTATGTAAATCCATAATAAACTTAAATTATTATAATGTGGCAGTTTTTCCTTTCGTCGGTGTGGAGTAAGTTATAACGTGTCGGCCTGCCAATTCGGAGGTCCCAGGTTCGAATCTTAACGACGACGACCCATGGTTGTTTTCTGCTGACAACAGATTACGATAAAAAGTTCATGGGAGTTACAGAGAAAGTGTAAGTGGTTCGGAATCCATTGTATCCATCCAAATTGTAAATCCTTTTATAATCGTTGTCGGTGTCTTGAATCTGGCCAAGTTCTTCTCTCGCCCAATGCCCCACAAGGGGTTAAGGGAACTAGAGAGAGAGAGTTTTTTCTTTTAATATTTGCTTTCATTTCTTTGTATTCAATTATATGATCAAAGTCAGTAAATAATTTTCGAAAGTTCTTTAAAAAAATATCCAATTTTTTCCCATTTCAAAACACAATTTTTGTGCTTTGGTAGATGGCATTTAAATTATTTACATCGCTTATTATAGCGTATAGTAGTGGATTTTATTAAGTCAATAAGTTAAAGTCAGTAAGGTAAAGTAAAAGTGTTAACTTTTAATAAAGATTTTGAATTTTTGTAAAGTTTAAAAAACTGCCACACTTGTCTGATGAATTATTATTATTATTATTCTAATAATATTTTATAAAATATACATGTTCGAACAATTTTCTGCATTATCACGAGCTAACGCGGTATATGTCAAACTAATGTAATATTGAAATTTGAATGAAGATCGCATTAGGAACTATTTTATGTAAATGGCAACTTTATAGCAGAATGTCAACACATTTTGAACAAAATTGTCAATCGTGGCTGTATAAAATAATGGAATTGGAAACCAGAGAAGCATCTTTTTCAGCGTTATGTGAACTTTGAACTTCAGCGTCTCAACCTTTTTCTTCATCCAAAACTTTTTATTCAACTGAACCTTTTTCTATAACAACCTTCTAAATCATCCTTAAAAGGCAGATCAACTAAATCTTTGGATGAGTGCTCGGAAATCACTATAATATGTTAGTTACCTTTGCTTATTAAAACTAAGCGCGCTATCTTCCAGCGTGAGCAAAATACCCCCGATTCCATGTGTTGTACATGCGCAGCAGCAGCTCCGGGTTTCACCAGTACACCATCTTCAAGACTTGGTAGACCGTCTGGGCCTGGTGCCTTTTTGTTTTTCATGGTAAGTACGGCTCTCTCCAACTCCTCCGCTGTGAACATCGGGAAGACCCCAACTGAACCGAAGTCAGCGTCTGCTCTCACCGGATACTCGGGAAAGAGTGCGTCCACGATGTTTTCCATGGTGGCGGCCTCCATCACACACGTGGGTTTTAGGGCTCCGAGTTTCTGGGTCACTAATTTTTACCCTAGCCCCCATAGGTCCCTGTTGACGTTATCTACCAAGTCTCGCCAGCATCGTTCTTTGCTTCGGTTTATTGCCTGCCGAAGCTCCTTCTTCGCCGATTTATACTCTGCGGATCGGAGATTGGCCTCGTTCCGGTTTCTTGCCCTTTGTGCAACGCGCCGAAGTCTGAGGTACTTGCTGCGTAGGCCCGCGATCTCCTGAGTCCGCCAGTACACCGGCTGTTTTTCGTGGCGTGGTTTTCTCTTCGGCATAGAGATATCGCATGCTTTCACTATGAGCTCCATGGCTGAGGTTACGAGGTTTTTCGCTCCTGATCTTCCGCTCGGGTTGGCTCTTCCAATCTCCTCGCCACTTGCCAGTTCTCTTGCGAACCTCTCGGCGTCCATTCTCTCAATGTTCCACCTTATCGATGCGTATCGGGTGTCCCTGCGCTGTTGTCCCCCGTCACAGATGAACTCGATGTACTGGTGGTTGCTCCCAGTGTAATCCTCAATAACTCTCCAGCTCTGTATATGCGGCGCTAGGCTCTCGGTGGCGAAGGAAACGTCGGGGATAGTTTCGCCATACCCAGGGCGCCGGAAGGTGGTTACTGCATCGACGTTTAGCACTATAAGCCCTATTCTGGTGGCCATTTCTATTATATATTTCCCTCGGGAGTCAGGATGTGGCAAACCCCACCCAAGCGCTCTCGCATTAAAGTCTCCGGCCACTATCATGTGTCCCCTCGTCCTCATGATTTCGTCTTCCAGGCCGGCGATCTTATCCCGGAATTCTTGGATTGACTCATTTGGCGTCAGGTAGCAGCTGAAATAGGTCACATTCCCGCATTTGACCCATAAAAAACCCCTGCCTCTTCCTTGATTAGCGACCAGAGTCTTCCCCGCATCCAAGACCCGAATAGCTGCGGTTCCGAGAAGGTCTGAGTACCAGGAAGAGGAGTCCCTATCCCGATGCTCCTCGCTCAGCAACAGAATGTGAGCTTGCCTTTCATATGCCAGCTGGTATGGGAGATCGTTGGCCATCCTGGTCCTATTTAAATTTCCCTGTACTATGCGCTTCATTTTATGAGTGCTTTGGCCTTGACCAGCTAATCTTAGAAGACGCAACATCGCCCTGAGCCCGGCACGTGTGTCAGGCGGTCTTTCTCTAGGCCTCTGTCTGAGCACAGCACGCAGCGTTGGGGCGGTACATGTCTTCGTCTTGTGTCCTGCTGTAGCACAGAGCGCTCCTGTCCGGTCCTTTGCAGTCGCTGGCCACGTGCCCATAACCAAGACACCTAAAGCATCGTTTCACGACTGTTCTTTTCCTCACTCTACAGTAGACCCAGCCGATCTTAATCTTCCGCCGGTCCAGCAGTTTCGCGGCCGCTTTTTCGCGTATTTCAACGATGGCTACTCTCTGCCCTCTGGAGTTAATTGGAGTTAGGCCAATCATAATCTCTCCCAGTTCCGAGATGTCCCGTTGAAGTGCTGCTTTCACTTCGTTTTCATCCGTGAGGCAGTCGAGGTCCCTGATCTCAACGGTTTGTCTAGGCTCCAGGTTAGACACAATTGCCTTATCTCCCAGGATGGTCTTAATAGCTTCCTAGAAGGCACCCTTTTCATTCGGCTCGTCTTCAATTTCTAGGAGGACACCTCCCGACCGTGTCTGCCGAATGGACCGGACTATGGTCCCAGTGTCTTCGGGCTTGGTCTTCTCCCGGATTTCCTTGAGGACGTCCGCGTATGACTGCCCCTTCTCTGCTTTGATCAGGATCGCCTCCGAGCGCACCCTGATCCTCCTCTTTTAGACATTCTTTCCTTTTATCGTCCCGGGGGTGTCAACCGCTGTGGGTTCTCCTCCTTCTTCTTTCTTCGCGCAAGTTTGGACCTCACGACATTCCAGGTTGCCGGTGATTCGACCTGCTCCCTCCCTAGTTCTACCACGCTTTCTACGGCTCGCTTTTTGTGCGCCTCCGTTTCCCGTTACGCCGGACTAGAGGTGATCCGCTTCTGGGTGGGACTAGGAATCTCCTTTGGTGCCCTGGTCGCCAACGCAGAGACCTCTTTGCGGGTAGGCCACACCTGCTCTCCAATATCATTAGCAGACCTACACATGGTGTTAATAGGCTCGAACATAACGTAATTTGTTCGCAAAAAGGAATCTGTAAAGTAGGCATGCGCGAAAAGTACCTACTCTTTACTTCGATACTCGTTACTGCGTGAAGTCCGAAGTAACGATACCCAGTTTTCAGAAGTACTCGTTACTTTACAATTTGGTAATGCCAAATTGGTACAGAATAAAACTGGCACTTCTGTACCGGCTACTCATAAATTGGAAATTCTTCGGATATCTGCCTAACATTCAAGTACAATTGAGTCGTAGCTACGTTTTTGTAGCGAATCTTTGTAAAATCTACAAATCCAGCTGCATTTTGCTCTCTTTACTTGAGAATGAGAATTTGAAGCTATGCTCTCCTCTTCATGAAAAGCAAACTAATTAGTGGATGTGCTCTACTTTTGAGCAGTGGTTGATGGATGCAGGGAGCGCAGCCAATGTGGATGATGATTTTTCTTGCTCTCCGAAATTAGATTCATATCAGAGGATGGATGCATATATTTTCAATTTCAGGCAAGTAAACACAGTAACAATTTAAAATAGTTGTTGATGATGATAAACTGTAACCATGCGAATATGAGCGAATTAGTTTTCAATAGAATAGGAAATATATAAATGTGTAGAATATGTAGTAGAATTATTTACGTATTTGCGGCTGTCTTTATTTTTATGAAAAGTATTCGGTAACGAGTATTTAGTAACGAGTACCTGTTTTAAAAGTAACGAATATGCACATCCCTACTGTAAAGGTGATCGATTGCGTAGGGGATAGGACAGTTCTCTAGGCAATATTTTGTAAGCAAATTCAGCGCTGTCTAGCTTTTCCTGCAGAAGCTGATGCAAAAATATCAAATCAGCAACGCAACGTCGCTTCTCGAGTATAACAAGTTGCAGTAACCCTAAGCGCTCCTCATAAGGTGGTAGAAAAAGAAGGTAATTCCAAGACAAAGAATGTAGGGCCGATCGCACAAATCTGCACTGGACGGACTCAATACGTTTAATGTAGGATCCGTAAAACGGAGACCAAACCTGACTAGCATATTCAAGCAGGGGTCTAACTAAGGACGTATAAAGATATACTCGGTAGAGTATGTTCCTTGATTGATACGACGAAAAAAAAATTTTAGTGCGAAGGAGGTGGGGCAGGGGGTTAAACCTAACTTTTTAACGCGTGGGCCGATTTAGATGGATTTTTGTATATAGAGCAGAACACACTAAAAAGTGAAAAATAATATAGTTTAAAAAAAAGAAAGTTAAACCGACTTCACAAAAAGCGCTTAAAAGCATAAAATAATTTTTAATTTTATATCTATTACGACATTTTGACGTCGGTGCAAATTAAACAAACCCAACCGCAATTGAAGATAATACATAAAAATAACGTTTGAGCTCACGCTATCATAAGGAAGGACGATTAAATACTTTTGTTGTAGTTGCTTGGTTTATTTGATTTGCACCGACTTCAAAAATTAAAAATTATTTTATGCTTTTAACCGCTTTTTGTGAAGTCGGTTCAACTTTTTTTTTTAAAACTAATTTTTTTTGGTTATTTAATTTCGAAATTATGAATAGGTGAATGAAGTGACTTTTATTATCATCGCAGAGTGAATTG
This sequence comes from Leptarthrus brevirostris, assembly GCA_964036015.1. NCBI lineage: Eukaryota > Metazoa > Arthropoda > Insecta > Diptera > Asilidae > Leptarthrus > Leptarthrus brevirostris. The sequence goes on along the minus strand of OZ038373.1, from coordinate 66,987,029 downwards.
CAATGATTTGTAAGTTTTAAATTTCACGATCGTTTGATCACAGGGGGAAAGAATGCTTACCTGAAATAGAGGAAATTATTAATATTTCCTCTTCAACTTACCAAAAGTAAAATTAATTCATTATTATCGATAAAATGTTTAGTCCACGACAAAGGACCAAAAGTAATTCAGAAAAATAATAGAAAATTTGTGATTCAGATCATTTATTCAATTTGCAACATATCTGTAGCAATTGGATAGCAGAAGAATTAGCGTTGGGAGAAACATGTATGTATGTATGTAGCTGCATATACATATATATGTATATATGGAAAATCAAAGACGACGCGAAGCTATGGTGAATATGTGAGGTGAAAATGTGTAACGGAAACATCTAGATCTAAGTGGCTGAAATTGAAGCTAAGTAGTATAAATAGGGCTGACTAGTAGCCTGGTTAGTTAAGTCGTGATTTAGACCGCGAAGTGTTTACATGTGATAATGCGAATAGTTAGTTGTATTTTAACCCGTGAAGTGATAATTGCTAATTAGAAAAGTGAAACGTTATATTGGAAAAAAACGTGTAAAGGAAATTCTGTAATGAACTAATTAAGTAAAGTGAAGAAAACTGTGAACATTTGTGATTGATAATAAGTGTCTTAATTAATCCGTCGAGCGCGAAGAGCCCCATTTACGTTACAATATATATATATATATATATATATATATATATATATATATATATATATATATATATATATATATATATATATATATATACAAATGGACCGTTTTTCGTTTTCCACGCCCATTGGTGTTTTAAAGCAACGTAAGTATTTCGAGGCGGTTTTCGAATAAAGAAATAGAGAAAAAAGGAGTGAATTAAATTAAGAAGCAATTTTGTTAACCAAAGTCGTTTGTTGTCTTTTATTAGGTTCATCGATACAAATATGATTGCGTTGATATTTCGGTGTGCGGGCCCGGTTCTTTGGAGCTTCGCCTGCATTTTTGCGTGACTTCCTCCATAAAGTCCTGGTCTGTTAGGACGGCCGTGCGGTGACGTTTCCGGCCTCTGTGCGTTAGTACGCGCAGCGCCGCTTTTGGGAGTGGACGCAATGGCTCGAGGGTCATCTTCAAATCCTCGGTGGAGTCATCGTTTTCAACAGGTGCCGTCTGTGTTAATGCTCCCACTGGCCGCCCAAATGCCTCCTCCACTTCGTTCAAGGCGCTCTGACCGCCGCGTGCCATCTGTTACTGACGAAAATTAATCAGTAACTGCAAATGGCATATAGTCTGAGTGCCGGAAGACTCAATCGCTGGGATCTCGTTAATTGACATCGAACGCCCCGGATGCGTATTTATCCATGCGTTTCGAGGTAATTGACTGCTTTCTTAAATGGACCGAGGAGCTGCAGCCGGTGACTGCAGTAAAGTGACATGGAAAGGATGACTATTCCGGGGTCGAGGCAAAATTGCAAACCAACGAAATGCGAGTCGTTGGTTGTTCGTGGGAATATAAAGAATGGAGGCGCAGCATTATCCACTGCATTCACTGCGAGTGCCATCGTGACCAGAGTTCCGCGTTCTTTGACGATAAGCGGCAAACTTACTTTGCGCCTTTACAACTTAACACACGATCAGACGTTTGAATCATCGTGACGCCGGTTTCGTCCATGTTCCATATGTCGGCTGCCTCGAAGTGATGGCAAGCATCCAACATCTTCAAGTTCTCCAAAAACATAGCGGCAGTGGTGCAGTTAAATGTCGTTGCGCTTTTCACACTTGTTGCCACCGGTTTACACTGGAAATTCAGTGTTAGGTGTCGCTTTATGGAATACTCCTTCTCTGCCGCTCCAATGACCTCCCAACCTCATACCAGAATTTTCAACTTCCTCGCAAAATCATTTGCTAGGCTCTTTACATCGCGCGGCGCCAGTGCGTAGCAGAGTTGCCAAGTCGGGCGATTTCTCGCCGATTGGGCTACTTTAGCCGTCAGTTGGGCGAGAAAATTTTCCTCTCTGCGACTAGTCAGTTTTTGGGCGATTTTTTAATTCTTGCTGGGCGCTTTTGGGCGATTTTTTAATTCTTGCTGGGCGGTTTTGGGCTATAGGTTGAATCAGAATGCACGGCAGCCTACAGCAACAGTTCATATTGGCTAATCGAAATCACGTAACCCGACGTGACAGTAAAAAAATTTTTGCAGTCGAGTCATCTCAAATTCTAATTTTGCGCTAATAATTTTTTACTGAACTCCGAACGAGTCCCAACTGACGTTTATCGCTAAGGCATTTTTTCGCTCAAACATAAAAGTATGCTCAATGACATCGTCGTCACGTCGTGGATATCTGATTCTGATACAGCCGACATCAAAATTGTTTTTCTGTCATCCCTGAGGTTGCTTACCCCCCTCACCCCGTCAGGGAATATATTTGTAAAGTAGTACATAAAATAAGTAAAAGCGAAACATTCCCGAATTCAAAAGTACACGTAAATACACGTAAGTGCAAATAGCCTCCATTTCATTTTAAATACCTACTTAAGGGTATTTTTTGTTTTTCTCAACGCCTCTACCATAATTTTGCTTCATTGATTTTGACTTCATTGATTTTGACTTCATTGATTATCAAATCAAAAGGCGATTTCAAATAATGGCGCGGCGACTTTGGGCGACTTCAGCGCCACGACTCGGCGACTTTTTCTCCATACCGTCTGACATCTCTGGTGCGTAGTACATGCTGTACTCTGTAGTATTTTAACAAATATTCCATGAGGGCATCGAATCTGGCCGGTCGCAATAGCGTTTCAGTGTTGTTTTGCTCACGCCGAACTACTGCGCTGTGTTCCACAACGATTGCTTCTTCGACTTCAGGGCGTGAATCAGGATTCACGGCAGACAATCTTTCAGCCTCAAGCGGAGCCTGCTTACGTTTGTATGTGCGCACCATACTTAAATGAAGCACAAAAACTGCAGTCAAATTTCTGAAAGCGCGTAAAAAGTTGGGAAAAATTAACACAAATCATTAATTGCCGCTTGCAGAAGTGATGAAAAGACCAAAGCCAAAGAGAAGCAAAGAAAATGTCGAAATGCATGCGAAATACGCGGTCCATTTAGCCCCATAGCAAATTTTCGCAGTGGAAACACGCACAACAGAAATCCACGAATTAATAGCCTGAACTAATTTTTTCGAAAGTGCACTAGCAGCTTACCTTATGTACCAAAATTCCCAATAAAAACTTTACAAAAACTCTAGGAAATCAAAATTTTCGGAGCACCAAATATTGTGAGCGACCGCACGACCAAAATTTTAATAGCGTCATATTGTCGCAAATGACGCGAAATTAGATGAATATATAGCGGTCAATTTAGCCCCTATGTCCCCTACATATTGCAAAAATCTTTTACCAGGAATAAGTGCGAGTTACTGAGAAATATGGCCCTGCCTTACAGACGCCGGCGTTTCACTGTAATTGTTGTTTGACTCTTAAGTCCGGAATCCTTAAAGGAGTGCACACAAAACTTAATATACATAGATGTTTTAAGAAATAGTATTTTAAACATCCCATTAATAAAATAATAAATTATTCAATCTAAAAGATGTTTCTCTTAATTATAAATATATTTTTTAATAATCAAATATTAAATGTGAGTTTTATAAAATTCTGTAATCTGTAAATATAATAATTTGAAATTTTTCAAATTAGAATTCTATATTTCGTAAATTTACAATAATGCAGATAAAGCTACTAACGTCATCTTCCACGTGGATCATTTGCCAAAAAATCCAAAAGATTTTAGAAATACTGAAGAAGAAAGTGATATTTAAGAAAACTAGCAGTATGGTTTTCACCTCTGCACGCAAGAATTCGATTAATGAAATTGATCTTACTTACATCTGAAGTACAACTTAAACTTTAATGGTGAAGGTGAGAAAAACAAATAGGTGAGATAAACAGAAATGTTAAGAATTTAAGCGGAATTCAGAAATCGATTTGGGTTAATTATTGATATAAGTAAACAAGGATTTGGAAGCTGCAATCACCGAAACACAGCACGGAAATTTTCTGAATATCCAAATATAGCATCATAAATTACTAGAGTGGACATACAAATTGATCAGGCACTAGATTAGCAATTAAACTAAAGATTTTTTTATTTCATTGATTTTAGATGAACCAGTAAAATGTTATGATAGTCACCGCAAAGCACGGCTTGTGGGACGGTTCCATGAAATATAGCAATAACTTGGTCTACAATAAATATTATCCAGCCCACGGGTTGAGTGATAGATCCTCTGTGAGCTCCTCTTCTAATTCTAAGGCCAACACAGTCGCTCTCTCTAAGGAGCCTTGTGAACGCCCTTCTTCGAAGAAGGAACACGCTGATGCCAAGGCTTCTAAACACGGCAGCAGCCGTTCGGCTCCTCAGCCTCCGCAGAACCTGCACGGAGTAGTACGTCCCTGTCCCGGTGTACTGCATCGGAACATACATCCTTCAGCTCGCCTCTCAGGACATAGTTCAATCCAGCGACCACCAAGCGGAGTGGAAAAGCCTGCCGAAGGTCTATATGGAGGTTATTTTATTGAACCCCGTCCTTGCCCCCTGTTGTCTTGATGCTGGCTGGCATCAAAGTCATATCAAGCTACTCTCTTTTTCCAACCAAAGGTCTGTGGAGTTTCCTAACCAGGCGATTTCCCAACTCGGCGAAATCTGGCCTGGTGAAAAGATCAAGGCCATTCCAAAAGACCAGATCCATGGTAGATCTAGGGCCTGACTCCCGAGAGAACCTTCGGATCCTGCAGAGATCTTGAAGTTCATCAAATTAGCTAACCCTGGGCTACCCACTCATGATTTTAAAGTAGCTCAAGTAAGTGAAATCAATGGAAACTCTAGACGGGCCGTTGTGATCTTGAATGAGAAATACACATGGAGGTTGACACTCTTCGCTATCCCGAACAAGAGTTGGAGGACTAAATTCTGCATTCATCTACTGATGAAGATGATTGATAAGAGCAGCTCGGATTCACCTTGAACACTCGAAGGCAGCATCAGCGGCTCTTCTCCTTAGTCTAGTACAAAAAGCTGAGGAGATCGTTCTCGTCCAAGAACCTTGGGTCGCCAGAGACAAAGGTTGCGGTCAGGTTTGAAGGGAAGAAGGTGCATGGTATTAATGCCCTTATCCTTTCTCAATTTAGTGATAACGACACAGTTATAGCCTCGCTGGAGCTTCAAGCTCACAATATTTGGCTGATCTCCAGATGTCTGGCGCATCATGAGGTGGACATCCCTGGTTCAACACTTAAGGGTGCTGCCAGGGAAGCCATAAAGCGGAACAAAACGCTCTACTTACCTCCAGATATGCAACGTGGGTGTGGAACCCACTTTTACTAAGTCGATTAGGCGAAAAGTTCTGGACATTATATTTCGGAACAATCCGTTCATTTTATAACTGAGTGGAAGGTAACTAAGGAACCATGCTTTTCCGACTACGTCTATATCGAATTCGGGATAGCGCGCGTTAATAAACAGGTATAGGCTGTGAACAAACTGAGACCTTTGGGATCTTTGGACTTTCTGTAAGGAATGCCTCAGTAGGTTTAAAAAATTTATCAGGAAACAAAATGATCCTCGTGGGAGTGCCTATGTTATAAAATCTAGAGCAGCTCCGAAGCTAGTCACTTGCAAAAAATCCTTTCAACAACGCCCAATACGCCAAGCATCCTAGCCAAATGGGATCGCAGTTGGACTTCTTCCAGTCTCGAGTCTCTAGAGTTACTGGTCGATACCCACTTTCCGAGTTGCTCAACAGCGGACGGTGCTGAGCTGTCGGAAACTGCAAGCGTTCATGAAGTGGTCCACAAGATCCTCAATAAAAGGAAACTGAAATGGGTGATACAAAGCTTTAATCCCTACAAATCACCGGGATTAGATGATACCATCCCACCTGAACTTCAATTAGCTTCCGAGATCCTTATCCCGTTGCTAATGGTCATCTATGAGGCCTGCCCTAACCTCACTTACATTTTGTCCTCATGGATGAGCGTGAAGGTGGTTTTTATTCTTAAAGGGCCTCACACTACAAACCTAACGATTTTAGGCCCATAAGTCTCTCCTCCTGCTCAAAACCCTGGAGAGATTCTTAGATATCTATATTAAAGAGACAGTCAAACCATCCAAGCTGTCTCTTTCGCAACATACTGACACTAAAAGTAGGTCCATAGAGACTGCCTTACGTGAACTTACCAAAAGTATAGAGCATTCGTTACTGCATAAAGAGTACTCACTTGCAGCCTTCCTCGATATCGACGGTGTTTTCTATAACATCAGGCCAGAGGCAATAACGGCATCCTAGAGGAGGCTTGAATTGGAAGATCCTCTCATCGAAATTGTTGACCTTATGCTAAAAAGCGGGATAATCGATTACAGTTCGGGAGGATCTAGCATATGAAGAGTCGTCACTAGAGGTACTGCTCAGGGAGGTATCCGTTCAAAACTGTTGTGGAACCTAACTCTGGATGAGTTACTAATAGACCTAAAGCACTCCGGTCACAAGGTTATCGCCTACGCTGATATTATTGCCCTAATTTGTTCAATTAAGCACCCAAACACACTAGCTGAAGTGTTACAACACACCCTCTCCAAGGTATCATCATGGAGTTATGTTTGTGGTCTGGGCATAAAACCGAAAAAGACGGAGTTAGTATTTTTCTCTCGAAAACGTTCCTGCTATGAATTGCCCTATATTAAACGGGGTTAGGCTGAAATTGAGATAGTAAACTTACCTAGAAGCCTAACATCCAAGAAAGAGTATAGAAAACTACAGTGGCGCTGTACTCGTGTAAAAGGAAGAGGAAAAAGATGGGGTATGGAGCCAGGTATTGTGCATTGGCTCTACACCAGCGTCGTACGACCCATACTCACGTATAGGGTGGTTGTATGCTGGCCGGCTCTGGATATAGCGACCCGTCACAAAGCAGTGGATAACGTTTAAAGAATGGCAGGTGAGCTTAAAACCACTCCTTCTAAATCCCTAAATACTGTTCTCCACCTTCTACCGGTGGATCTTTTCGGTAAGCAATCCGCATCCATGGCTGCCATAAGGCTTAACTCAGTCCAGATCTGGAAACGAACTGACTTCGGTCATTGACTATACCGCATCCAAGCCTTTCTTTGGAGCGAAACTTGATCCTTCTTTTCCCACCAGATCAGAGTGGTAAGAAGGTCCACCTTAATGGGGGTAGTCAGTGCATCTGTACACTTACGGTTCCAAACTATAAAGCAGAGTAGGTGGAGGTATTTTTTCGGCAGAACTGAACGTCGATATTTCATTTCGCTTACCTGACTACTGCAGCGTGTTTCTTTCCGAAATCATGGCAGACCTTCTGAAACATTTAACGTTGCCTACGGATAGCATAAGTATCTTCTCAGATAGTCAGGCTGCTATTAAATCCCTTACGGGAGTAAATACAACCTTCAAAACGGTTATAGCATGTCGCTCAGCTTTAAATGACATGGCTGAGCATCTGAAAGTACAGCACATCTGGGTTCCTGGACACAGTGAAATTCCGGCTAACTGTAAAGCCGACGAACTAGTGACCTGGCACACTCGTCCCGACTCGGACATAATCACCGGCTTGGAAAGCCGCTGGCCTCTTGCAAACTGGAGATTTTATATACTTCCCTCAAAATTACAAATGCCAGATGACAGAAGGAACACACCTGCCTGATCACCCGACAGATATGGCCAAAACTTGACCCTAAACGGTCAAGAAAGCTCATCTCACTCGGATGTAAATTAATTAGCGGTATCGTGACCGTTATTTCGGGCCTTTGTCCTATAGGCAGACACTCGGTGTGCTTTCAAACGACTTCTAAAGGAGTTGCCAAGACGAAGAGGAAGAGGAAACCAGACTCCACCTCCTCTGCAACTGTCCGGCCCTAGCTAACCGTAGGAACCGGTTTTTCGGCATCCTCTATTTTGAAGACACGTGGCCTAGTTCGGTTTATCAGGAGCTCTAAATGGCTCTCATAATCGTGATAATCCTAAACCCTTTCCGCTACAGCCTCTATTGTATTTTGGCTCCCCGGGAACTAAATTCAGCAGTTTCATAAAGAGTAATAGGTAGGATACAGCCTCAACTGTCGTATCACAATGCGCCCCTTTGTCTTAAGTGTGCCTTTTTAGACATCCACTCAAACCTAACCTAACAATTTTTGTCAAAAAAGTTAAAACATAATATAATCACTTTGTATTTTTTGTTTTATAAAATAAATTAAACTACTGTCAAAAAACCTTATTTAAAATACTCATTTTTTCACGCCGATGACTACCCCTAGCCCCTCAAAACAACTTTAAATGTCTTCCTGTGAATCCTGAAAATTATGTATATACTCAGAAGACACAATATAATGAAATTATATCTTGAAGAACTGATTTATCTATTTCACATCATATTACATAAATAAATCAATAAATGTTAAATTTTTAAACTTTGTTTTTCTGACATCGCAGGTCATTTTTGAATTTTGAATTCTTTGTTGTTAATGATTATTAAGTGATTATTGTTAATGATTGTTAAAAGTATAATTAAAACTTCAGAAAAAATCAGACAAATTAATTTGATTTAAGGCCAATAATGTTAAGATTTATTTGCCACTTGGTGTGGCATTCATTGAAAAAGTATTCGTTAAGTTAAATTTTTTTAAATCAGTTTTAATTCAATTTTACGAATACCTTTTTCAATCACAGAAACAATCTCGTGCTATTCTCCTGAGCTAGGAGTGACATCAATAGAAGGATGAGATTTTTAAATAATACAGACTCCCGAGAACCGAGCAAAACTTTTCTCTCGGGATCTTAATTCCAGAAACCATCCCGACCATTTTTCTAATCAATAAACTTTTATTTTATTAAATAATTTAACAAACCAACTACTTAAACACTTTAGCTTTTAGAAAGCATTTCTGTCATTGGTCATTTAATCGTGAACCTCTTCAGGGCAACAATTAATGTAGTGACTAAATTCTCAAAAGATATGAATGTGACATAACAATTAATTTGAAATCTATCATTCATTCGAAGACAATTCATTCCTAAAGTAATAAAGAATTCTTGCTTCGTGTCAATATTGACGCCGTATTTACTGTGATAATAATTTACAGTTGTTTATTGAAAACAACGAAACACCGCAGGGACGACATATCACCTTACTAATAAGAGATCGAGCGTCGTTTGGGCCCATATGTCAATGGGCCCACCTGCCTTCTATCAACAGCTATGCATAATTAGTATGCATATCGCTATCCTAGAAACAATCATTTGCAAATTATTTGCATTTCGAAAGTCCATCTGACAAATATTCTGCGTGCGAAGTATTATAGCGATAGCGGAATAATTTGCACGTGTTTACATTTCATCCGACACTAAGAAATTCCCAAAAGTTCATTTGAAAGCGTTCATGTCTTGCATTCAACAGGTTTACATCGAAGCGAAAGGAAAGCAAAAAGGATCCTGTATCACAGCTAATCATTAATTAAAACACTTCACGTGTAACCTTGTGGTTTGAATACTTTTGTTGACTGTAATGACAGCAAAAAAGGTGCTCTGAGTTTGCGCACAAACATCCATTTCCTACAAATTGACTTCCGTCGACAAATGAATCTTCTGGTTACAAAATTTTATTATTTTCAAAACACCTATTAACACTGCCGGACTATCTGATTTATGATTTGTTAGATAATACGTTGCATGCAGAAGGTGTTTACACCAGGATTTACGACGTGGAGTAAACACGCCGCTCTGTCGCTTGCAGCGCGATTAGTATTCACACCAGTGATGTGATGAACAAAAATTTTATGTTTCTCTGACACACTGATATTTTGATACATTTTATGTTGATAACTAGCAAAAACTTGCGAAGCACTCCGTTTTACATTATTCATATGCCCTCTACATGACGACGGATTGTTTTTTTATGCAATCCGGAATGAGAGAATTCTTCCTTGAGAACGAAGCGAACTTCGGCGGTATAAATAAAATGAAAAATTTCAAAGAATCATATTAGCAGAAAAATGCAACAATGCATATTTTGTCATATGAAATAAGTCATATTAAATGAAATTTTAACCGTTTTTTGATCTTAAAATGAAAGATTTATCTTTGAAAACTTTTTAAATTCCCGATTTTTATATCCAGGTTATTGTAAGAAGCTAATTTTATTGTGACAATTTTATTCCTGAATTTAATTGACTTAACGTCAAAGTTATTTTACATATTTCAAACATATTTGGATTTTGGATTCTTTTTTTGTTGTAGGTATAGGGTATATTCCCCATTGCTACTATGAGAAATATTTTAGTCCAATAGTGTGGGTGGAGGGAGGGGGAAGTCTATCTTCTCAGCATGTAGAGAGATTTGGATGATTCTTTTTATTAATATACTTGCCTATTGCCCGGCGATGTTCAGTCGCTCAGGTTCTAATTTCTGGTGGGTGCTGCACTTTTGAAAACAGAATGCTTTTTAAGAAGAAATATCGCATCGGACATTAACCTTTCACTTGAGTTAAATGCAAGTGCAAAGGAAATCAAAACCATCAAGCAATGTCTTCTCAGAACTTTGGGAACTACAACTCTTAAATATGAGATACTCAGCATAACATTGACTTGATTGAAGCCTACTTAAATTCGCAGTCGCTTTGCCCACTTATTTCAGATACTTCAGATTTGAATATTGTAACTCCAGGATATTTCCTAAAAAACTTATCCACATCCCGAAAGGAATCTTAAGACACGTAACCTCTTTTTTATATCTAGATGGCAATACCTAATTATCTTGGAGTAAATGGTCTTCAGACTACCTGGCATACCTACAACAGTGACCAAAATGGTTAAAACAGACTACTGATATGATCGTTGGTGATATGGTCATCATAAGATAACTGATTTTTCCAAACCGTTGGGCACTTATACGCATCACCGAAATTCATCCTGGAAGTTACAACCGTAAGGACAATCAAAGTTATTATCAAACGTTTCGTTACAAAATTCTGTTGGTATGGTGTCATCCGGTTTGTAATCGTCTATACTAGTATGTATTGCTAATAAACTACAGAAAAGGTAAATACATAGAACAAAACATTACAATGTCGCTAGAAAACAAACCGAAGTCCAAGTGCCCACCGAATCCTAGGAGGAACTATTAAGAAAGCCAGAAAATTTGTGAGACGTGCATGTAGAGGACATATTTTATATGTGCTCAGCAATGTCGCCCCCACGAACACCGGGGAAGAGTGAAGCCATCACATCCTCGCCTTTAGTCCAACGTTGTAGGGTGTAAAAACACTTAACGAAAAGTTTATCACTTCATTAGGAACAGTAGACATCATCACCAGGAAAGGGTCGTTATTCACAACTTTTGAAGGAGAATATATAAACATAAATTGGATCGAACTGGAACGTTCCAAATAACGCAACAGGACAATTCAGCTTTGAGATGGCCACAACATCGGCATCAAGCACATAAATATTATATTACAGGGCAATTCCAGGAAAATACACGATTCTGAGAAGTCTAGAAATAATATGGTTCATATTAGGTCTGTTCAACCGATTTTCGTGCACAAACGTTCCGTGTAAATACTTACTCATATGGTAAGAGAAATGCACCAGCTAAAAAGCTTGGGTAAGTTCTTGCAGCAGAGGAATATATGAGGTTGATATTTTCTCCGCAATTTTGTCTGGCAAGAAACACGGTGGAACGCAAAATGGATAAGTTTGTGCACACGCGGGATCCCGCAGGATCCCAACTTCTGATCAGGGAACAGACCTATTGTAATGAATTCAATCCAAGCGATCGAAATGACATTATTGCTTGTTTGTAATTGGGTAGATTGTGATATTTGGGTAGGCATATGTATTACTTTGAAAAATGCATCCTTACATTTTGATCTAAGTGCCAGAACTCAGAAAAATGTGAATGTCACTTTGATCACCATCCTTCTACACTCATCAATTATTTACCTTTGTTTTTTCCTTGATTCGGGGCGGGAGAATGTTTGTTTGTTTACTTGTTAACTGTTGACATTTCTGTCAGCCAAGCAGCTCACTTCGGTACTAAGGTATTTTCTTACGTGGTCCTCTGAACTAAGAATGCAACCAACCAGATCTTCGTGGAAAGTTTATAAATTTTAATTAATCAAAATGTTTCCCGTCAATGTAACGAAACAGCGACAAAATATCGAACTTAAGTCCAACATATATTTTTGTAAGTACATTTTGAATTCAAACTATATAAGAGCTGAATTCGCTGTCTTTGACTTTGACTCTGCAGTGAATCGGTAAATTGTGAAAATTATTTAATACTTTAAAAAATATTCAGAACATTGCTGTTCGAATATTTTTGTTCTTGTAAATGTAAAAGAAATATCAGAGTCAGGTTTCTCGATTGTATTTCTTTGAATTTGTGGTTATTAAATCTTTTCTAACATTTATTCGAAACCTTGGCTTGTCGGATAAATTTAAAAATATCATTTCCCCCATACTTACTCAGAGGTTACATCCTGAAGCAAGCAAGTCAGAAAACAGAAACATTTTTCTGCCCTGTTGAAGCAATATCATTGTATTTAAATGAAAAATCCCACACTGTAGCAAGCACAAGAAATAAAGACACAAGTGCCCAGAGTTGCCAAGTCGGGCGATTTCTCGCGGATTGGGCTACTTCAGCCGTCAGTTGGGCTAGAAAATTTTCCTCTCTGCGACTAGGCACTTTTTGGGCGATTTTTTAATTCTTGCTGGGCGCTTTTGGGCGATTTTTTAATTGTTGCTGGGCGCTTTTGGGCTATAGGCTGAATCAGAATGCACGGCAGCCTGCAGCAACAGTTCATAATATGATCCAAGACGTTTTGCTTCCTTTCAGTAAGGAGCTAACAATTAGAGTTTTTTGCTTGTTTGATTAAAAAAGTTTTTCTTGCTTCATTGTGGAGCCAATCTTATTTAATTGTCCAGAGTCAACGACACTTACATTTAATTCGACAAATAAACCAAAACCAAGTTTAAGAAAGTTAAGTGAAGTCTAGTGCGCTAAGATATTGAGTGTGTTCTAAAAGTAAGATAGATCTGGTATGTTATCAGCAATAAATTTTTATTTTTTGCATCCAGCAACCCGTTTCAGCGTAAAAAATGAACACTAACCACCCAACAACTCTTATAGCACTGGATGCTAATATAACACACACAATTTCAAAAATAACACCCGAATTTTTGGAAAAAAATGGACCAACAGAATGCGCCATGTAAAACATAGTCGCAGAGCACATTTGTCACACAATAAAAAAAAATTAATTCCAACAATATTTGCTCGTTCTTTTGGTTGGACAGCTGAAAAAAAATTAACCCTTTGGTGCTGCTGTTGAGAACGAGCCAAAGGAGCTTATCTTTTCTTCATTAGAAACGCCGATCGTGTTAAGAAATTTTTATATTTCTTACGTTGCTCGAGTTTACAAGCAGTTTTTTTTATTTTTATTTTGAAAATTCACTCGGGTCATGTAAATATACCATGTAAATGCTTGGATCGATTTAGATAAACTTTCTTTATAGTATAATCCCCCATTACAAATTTGCTCTATGGTGGGACGGGGAGGGTGGAAAGGTAGTCTAACTTCGTAACTTGGATGACTCTTTTTTATTCGGTAGAGCATGTTACCCGATTGGTACCATGTCAGAAAAATTTTTGGTGGGCTGGGGTGAGGATGGGGTGAAATCTAACTTCGTAATGCGTGGGCCGATTTTGATGATCCTTTTGTTGTTCTATAGAGTATGATCCCCCATTGCTAATAATTAAAAAATATGTTCCTAGGGTGAGGTGGGATGAGGGAGGAGTAGTCTAACTTCGTAACGCATGGACAGAGTTCGATGATTGCTTTTCTGATGCATAGAGTGTCGGTGTCGCGACACAATTTTAAAGGGTCGGGTTCATAAGACATAGACCGATAGATAGATAGATTTTGATTATGTTGTACATAATAAGTTTCCTGATTGATAAATGATAACAATTTTGTACATAGAGTGACTACGATCATTCTCTGACTACTATAATTCTCGGATTTCGATAATCCTGTTTCCAGTCTTTAGAGTGCAACTTTCTGCAACTTTTGAAATCGAGTCGTATACATGAAGACATTAGAAATTGAAAAATAAAAATTGTTTTTAAAAAAAAAGTTGAACCGACTTCACAAAAAGCGCTAAAAAGCATAAAATAATGCAAATAATCCGGGCAACATTTGTTTTCTGGTAGTATCAACCAAGGATCATATTCTACCCAATAGAAAAAGAATTATCCAAATCGGTCCACGCGTTACGAAGTTAGACTACCCCCCCCCCCCCACACCTTTCACCATAGGACCAAATTATTCTCCTATTAGCAATGGGGGATCATACTCTATACAACAGAAAAAGAACCATCGAAATCGGGCAACACGTTACAAAGTTAGGTTCCACCCCCACCCCCCGACCCAATCCCTCCAAATTTTTTTTCACCTGGTATCAACCACGGAACATACTCCACCCAACAGAAAAGAATTATCCAAATTGGTCCACGCGTTACAAAGTTAGACTACCTCTCCCCGTCTCCCCCCACCCTAGGTCAAATTTTTTTTTCTCCTATTAGCAATGGGAGATCATACTCTGTACAGCAAAACAAGAACCATCCAAATCGGACCACGCGTTACAAAGTTAGGTTTCACCCCCACCCTACCAAAAAATTTTTTGACATGGTACCAATCGGTGAACATACTCTACCCAACACAAAAATAATCATCACAATCTGTCGACGCGTTACGAAGTTATGCCTGGTCAGACATAAAAAAAAAAAATCAATTTAAAAAAAAATACGCGTCGAACTTAGAACCTCTTTGTTTTTGGGAAGTCGGTTAAAAAGTAACATATTATTATTTGGCATCTATTTCCGAAGCATTTCAGTGCTGTTTCCAATGATGCCTTGATGTTTTAACCCCTTCACACAATATATCTTTAGGCCCTTTGTTACTTTGAGGGCAGTCCTCATTCCCGCAATGTCTAATATGAGAACTACGTTGCGTAGCGAGCCCAAACAGTTCTGGAAATTAATCAACTCGAAGCGCAAATGTGACGCCTATCCTGCTTCTTTGAGGTACTGTGGCTGCGAGAGTGACGACGCTCCAACAATTTCTAATTTGTTCGCGGATTTTTTCCGAACCTCCTTCTGTGATTCTCTCTGTGATATTCCCTCTCCTGATTTTATCCACTTGACGCGGCTTCCGCCTACCTCTCTTGAGCCTAATGACTTAGTTTTCGACGATGCACACGTTGCTGAACACTTATCTAAGTTGGCGGAGGGCTTTACTTGTGGTCCGGACGGTTTACCCGCTTCCTTTCTGAAGAAATGCCATTCATCCCTTGCCAGCGTCCTTTGTTACCTGTTCAATCTGTCCCTGAAGTCTGGCCGCTTTCCTGAAATTTGGAAGACTTCTGTGTTGATTCCCCTCCATAAGAAAGGGAATAGGTCCGACGTCTCTAACTACCGACCGATCGCTAGCCTGAGCCACACCGCAAAAGCTTTTGAGTCTCTCGTTGGTGACGTTCTTCGATTTCACTGCAAGCCTTTCATGGGGTCCTTCCAGCATGGTTTCCTCAGGGAGAGGTCCACGACCACCAACCTCCTCGAATTCATTAATTATTCTATACCAGCCGTCGAGGCGGGCAAACAGGTCGACTGTGTATTTACAGATTTCAGTAAGGCTTTCGATAGGATCGACCATGGTATCCTGGTCTATAAGTTGACTCTTCTTGGGTTTCCTTCCTGTTTCATCAACTGGCTGTCCTCTTACCTGTCTGGTCGCACCCAGCGTGTCCAGTTTCGGGGAGTTCTCTCTGATCAAATCCTTGTCACTTCGGGGTTGCCACAGGGCAGTATCCCTGGCTCACTCCTCTTCATCCTATACTTTAACGATGTTTCGCTCCTCCTGACCCGCAGTAAGATTCTGTGCTATGCGGATGATGCTAAGATTTTTCGCATTGCCTCCCACGAAACATTCTGTAGTACCTTGCACTCTGACCTAGCTGTGTTTCACGACCGGTGTGTGCGCAATCGCCTTCCTTTGAATGCCGACAAGTGCACCGTTATGACCTTCTCCCGTAAGAGATGCCCTTTCCTCTTTGACTACACCGTCGATGGCGTTACCTTGGGCAGGGTTGATAAGATGAAGGACCTAGGTGTGGTCCTCAATTCTCGCCTTTCATTCGAGGATCAGGTGGACTCGATCGTTGGTAGGGCCAATTCGATGTTGGGTTTCGTTAAAAGATGTTCTAAGGAACTCGATGATCCCTACTTAACTAGGCTTCTTTACTGTACTATCTTCAGACCGGTCTTGGAATACGCTAGCCCCGTATGGGCTCCCTATTTCGCCGTTCACGTCAGCCGCGTTGAGGCAGTGCAGCGCAGATTCCTTAGGTTTGCTCTCCGTGGACTTCCCTGGATTGATCCCTGGGTACTTCCTTCCTATATTGATCGCCTGGGGCTGATCTGTCTTGACTCCCTTGAAAAGAGGCGTAACATCTCCAGACTATTATTTTTGTTTGATTTATTGCAGGGAACAATAAATTCACCTGATTTACTGGCGGCCGTCAACATCTCTATCCCGCAACGCTCCTTGAAGAATCGCAACTTCCTGCACATCTCTAGTCATCGTACTCTGTATGGGATGCACGAGCCCATCACGTCGATGTCTCGCCTCTTCAACCAACACTTCGCCAGTTTCGACTTAAATCTCTCCAGGCTGCAGTTGAGGGACCTGCTCAGACAGTGCCTTGGTTGACGCGAGGTTATGGATGGTGTGAATCGCGGTCCTTGTTCGTTTTCATTGGCTTGTTTTTTTCGGCTCTAGTATGTAGTTTAGTTTATAAGTTTTTCACTTACGCTGTAGTAATCTATGTGATGAATCTGAATAAATGAAAAGCCACTTTTCTTAGATATTCTGACTCAAATATTCGTGGAAATAAAACGGAGTTGAACGGAAACATTTTAATTCTCCTCTGCGTGCCATTTTTCAGTGTACAAGTAATTAAGATCTGAAATGGGCTCCCAGACGAGATTGTGAGCACACCATTCATTAACTTATTTAAGATCAAACTGGATTGGATTCTTCAAAATATTGTTTCTAAAAAAATATAAATAATTTATTTGATACTTTGTACTGTACTAGGGTTACAAGCGACTTTATTTGATTTTAAGAGACGTTTTAGGCGGGAAGAGGATGCGTCGGGTACAACAGTTTACAAAGGTTCGTATTCGATATCCATATTTATGCTAAGTTCAAAGATCCGGAGTTTTGTTATTTTACCATATCTGCGCGAGAGCATGATATGCAACTCGGGGCTTGTTGATGCTAGCCTGCACATCAGCTTCAGCTTCGCCATCTGATATTACTACGCTTTCAAGGTGAATAAATTTATACACATATTCAATTTTTTGCTTTTCAAAGTAAATGTGGATGGTTCTTTTTTTGTTGTACAGAGTATGATCCCCCATTGCTAATAGGAGAAAAAAAAATTTGGCCTAGGGTGGGGGGAGGGGTAGTCTAATTTTGTAACGCGTGGACCGATTTAGATAATTCTTTTTCTGTTGGGTAGAGTATGTTCCGTGGTTGATACCAGGTGAAAAAAATTTTGGGAGGATGGAAAATTTTAATTACGTTTTTTTCTTTGCAATGGATTAGGTCTCGAGTTTTCAACATTCCTGGATTACGGAAAGAGAAATATCGACTGCTAAAATCAAGTCAAACTCCAGACATAGTGAATACTACATTATGTAATTGATCCAATAATTTTTTTAATTCCACTGAATACTTTTGTTGATATTATAATTTTAAATTTTTATTATTTAAGCTCCATAATTGATTCGAATTTACAATCAGAGTCAATATGTGACGTTCTTTAGTATAAATGAAATGCAGCTTTTTGCACGGTAAACTGCAGCTTCTTGTAGGTGAAATCGCTGAAAACGACTTTAAGTTGATTTCTTTTTAATAGTAACGAGAACACAATCTAACTCTATTTAATAAATGAGTCTACTAAAATTCTTTTTATGGTACTACGTAGAGATATGTAATAATCGAAGACCTTACATTTTTTAAATATACATATGTAGATGAATTTAACCGACATAAAGCAGTCGCCGCAATAACCAAGCAATGTATTTTCAAGACATTGCCAAAATTTGTACGGGCAAAAATCGAAATCTTAAAATTAAATCTGAAAGGAAGCTCACCCCATGAATAAGAATTGTTTGGCGTTCTTTTATTCATTCATGGATGACCGTTGACAACAGTACGATATGGTAGGTCATTTCTTTATGTAAAATGACGGTGGCTCCTGGTTCTATACGTGCTTAACATCACAAATTTCGATACTTTTATATCTTTTGTTCCAGTGGTCATGTATCAAAAATACATATTTTAATTACATATTTTTACTTTCTAAAATTAATGCAAAATAGATTGAAAAGACGGTCGAAATGTTTGCACACGATACAAAGGAGATTGGTAAAACTGCATAGTGCCCAAATAAAATAATAATAATCTTTATTGATATGTCGTATCAAAGATTTTGAAAATCTTATAACAGGACTATGACTGCAGAGAAGAAGTGAAGATCAACTGAGCATTTTTAAACTAAGCAAGACAAAAATAAAAATATTAATATAAATTTCCTAACTAAGTAAAAAATTTATTTCTCTTCTCCATAAGAGGAGTCGGTTCCAAGCCTACTTGAGACAGGAAGAGGGTAACCCACGCGGCATCCAGAATATTTCGGCATAGAGAATCTAAACGTTATGCGAATGCACTCTAGCTGATAATTTTATCTTGATTCATAATAAATACTTATTCTTCAAAATTTTAATATTTTAATTTAATTTTTAATTTTAATTAAGGGTGTCAAGTGCAGACCTAACAAAAAAAACAACACTTTCTTGCCAACCTAATAATTGATCGTTTTCTTGGTCTAAATTATTTAAATAAAAAAAAAAATTTATATACCACTTTTTTAAAACGGACTAAAACGTAGGAAATAACTTCTTCTAGCCCCATACAGATAGTCTTGAAAATTTGTGATTGTAAATTTTTAATAGCTATGGAAATACTTGTAAACGTCGGGCGCATGCAATAGATAAAATCTATGCATGCATAGTTCACCTAACACATGGGCTGAAAAGTCCCGGGCCTAACAAAGAAAACGCGTTTTTTTTTGTTCAAAATTGGCTTTATTCATCAACGTAATCTCCATCAAGAGCCATACAATCATTCCAGCGCCGCTCTAACATTTCAATACCACTTTTGTAGAACGATTTATCTTTTGCCTCAAAATAGGCCTCAGTTTCAGCGATAACCTCTTCATTCGAGCGAAATTTCTTACCGGTGAGAATTTTTTTGAGGTCTGCGAACAGCCAGTAGTCGCTGGGAGCCAAATCTGGCGAATACGGTGAATGTGTAAGCAATTCAAAGTTCAATTCATGTAGTTTTGCCATTGTTTTGATTGACTTGTGACACGGTGCGTTTTATTGATGAAACAAAATTTTTTTCTTTGCCATATGCGGTCGTTTCTTTGCAATTTCGGCCTTCAAATGTTCCAATAATGCTATTTAATATTCACTGTTAATGGCATTTCCCTTCTCAAGATAGTGGATGAATATTAATGTCACCACGCACATCCCAAAATACCGAGGCCATAACGTTTCCAGCCGATTGTTGTGCTTTCGGGCGCTTTGGACGAGGTTCATCAGTTGCTGTACACTCAGATGACGATCGTATTGATTCCGGAGTGAAGTGATGGATTCATGTTTCATCCATTGTTACATATCGACGCAAAAATTCCGGTTTTTTCCGTTTAAACATGGCCAAACACTGCCCAGAATCATCAACACGTTCTTGTTTTTGGTCAACAGTGAGCAAACGCGGCACCCACTTTGAACAGAGCTTTCTCATAGTCAAATGCTCATGTAATATAAAGCCAACTCGTTCTTTTGATATCTTTACGATATCAGCTAACTCACGCAACTTCACTTTTCGATCATTCAAACGATTTTGTGGATTTTTTGATGTTTTCTGGTTTTACCGCCTCATTTGGACGTCCACTGCGTTCTTCATCATCGGTGTCTCTACGACCACGTTTGAAGTCAGCAAACCAACGTTTTATTATTGTTTCCGATGGAGCGGAGTCCTTATAACACTTTTGAAGCCATTGCTCCGCTTGAACGGTATTTTTTCCCATCAAGAAGCAGTGTAAAATTAAAACACGAAATTGTTTTTGATCCATTGTTCCGAAAATAACAAAAGTAGTGTTACTCTTAGCACAATAACTCACAAACTTATAAGTAGAATATCATGAAATTTTAACAGCTTTCTTTTGAAGGTTAGTACTAACTGAAAAAGCGGTGAATGCAATAAGAATAGCGCCATCTATGTGTTAGGCCCGGGACTTTTCAGCCCATGTGTTAAGTCCCTAACAATTTATTGCATTGCACTGCAAATAATACGGACTGTTGTGTGAGTCTTCTCAACGACAGCTACTCTATTATCTATTGCACGCACACCACTTTTTTCGTTTTAAATCTTAAAAGTATTTTCATAGCTATTAAAAATTCGCCATCACAAATTTGCAGAACTATCTGTAAGAGGCTAGGAAAATTACGTGGTATATTAAAATGTTTTTTTTTATTTAAATAATTTTTTTATTATTATTTCGGATTCTTGGTCCAGATTTATAATTCAGATTTGTGGTGCAGATTCCTGATCGGGATTACTAATCCGTCTACGATACAAAAGATATCTTTCAAGAGTAGGAAAGATTGCGTGGGATAAGTAATAACATTCTGCATGGACCCCTAACGAACAGACAGACGAGAAAGTAAGTTAATTTTGCATTGTAATCCAGTTCTGAACTATGTCTCTAGCTCATCGGGAAGTTCGTTTAAAATTAATTGCAAAATTTGTACCGACCAGACAAACAGACAAGTAAGCGTGTTATTGAAAACGTTTGATTTTTAAAGTGGATCTATTATTATTATTATTACCTGGAACTAAATTTGATGTACATTTTTTATTAAAGGAAGCCTGAAGCCTGAAAAAATGTGTTCTTTGAAAATTTTTTTGGCTCACTTATAAATCGTGGTAATGTAGATGATGGGTGGTTGAAAAATACATACTTTCAACTACATTTCAGAATTTTTTTTTAAATAAAAATTCATATTAATTTTGTAAAGGTCGCTGCAAGTCATTGCACGCCGAACATGGCCGACTGGTTAACAGTCCTGCGTGAAGGTTTTTTAACGGAAACACAAATTGGGCTTATTTTTGTAATATACATATATTGAAGTAGCTTTAGATAAGCGTGGTCGATCTTCAAAAAACCTAATATTAAAAGAACACTGTCAGCTTTCAAAGAAAAAATTCCGAAATTACATAAAAATAATAAAAAAACTAGTGGGGTAGGTCCAGATTCTGGGTGTCGCATCATTGGTGCGACCCTTGAGGTTCACACGAACAACTTCCCAGTTAATAACAATTTTCAATTATTATTAACAATATTCAATTATTATTAACAATATTTAATTGTTAATAGCGATAAATTTCATGATCATAGTACAAACGAGTAAGTGAAAACTCAATAAAATTCATACTATTCGATTTATCGTTTTATTTATCATTAATATCAACTATTTAAACCATTTATCATTTTTTTAATGTTACAAAAAACTATAAAAGCTCTGGATTTTTTTTTAAGTATCGAGTTGTATCAGAACCAATTAGATCAGATGAATCTTTTTCAAAAAAAAAATTTCGCCCACTTGTATCTCATTTAAAAATACTTAAAAAATTGATATTTTAAATTTATAAATAAATAAATTAATGAATTTAATTTATCATGATAATTTCGTTGTAATTAGATGCAAAAAATTTTTTAAAAAATTATTCCGTTATAGCACTATTTTTTAATGAAAACCAAATAAATGCACTCTGTTTGGAATTCATTTGTTATTAATAATTTTGAATGGTTATAAACAATTTATAATTGATATAAATAATTCTTAATTGTTATAGACCATTTTAAATTGATATAAACAAAGTTTATTCATAAAAGAAATTTTTTGTGGTAACAAAAATTTCAATTGTTAATAAGAATTTTCAATTGCTATGAACAATCTGCAATTTTGTATTCAATTTCCAATTTTCATAATCAATTTTCAACCAGGTAAAACCATTTTTTATAATTATAAATTTATTATTGTTATAAACAATCATTTATTGTT
Organism: Leptarthrus brevirostris; assembly: GCA_964036015.1. Lineage (NCBI taxonomy): Eukaryota > Metazoa > Arthropoda > Insecta > Diptera > Asilidae > Leptarthrus > Leptarthrus brevirostris. The sequence goes on along the minus strand of OZ038373.1, from coordinate 66,964,718 downwards.
ATAAACAATTTTTCATCAATTTAAACAATTTCTGTTCATAACAAATTGTTATTATCCGACTTTTTGATGTCCCGATCGTCATCAGAACAAATTACATCGAAGAAATCCTTTTCAAGAAAGTCTGAAATCAACTTTTTTTCAGTTTTTTTGTTAAAACAAAAAAACGGCTGAACCGTTCTTTCAGCTCTTATTGACAATAATACGCTTCGAATGGCACCATAGCGAAGTCGTTATCATATTTTGTTCGCGAGATTTCGTTGTCGAAAAAAGTGGGTCCGAACGTACGTACACACACACACACACAAATGTCAAAATTAAAAGGACAAAAATCTCCCCAGATTACATGCCCAATAATGCTGAGAGAGATAATAACGACGCTTTTCCCACAGCGTCCAACGACTGCTCGTACTGTCGTAGAAGAAATTAATGTAGAGGAAATCCCGACAGTTACGGCGGAAGAACTTCAGTCGGTGCTCAATAAAATAGGAGACAACAAAGCGCCGGGACCGGACGGAATCCCAAACAAAGTCCTGAAAACGGCGATTCTCAAAAGACCGGACATTTTCATAGAAGTTTTTAAAAGATGTCTAATAGAAGGCGTGTTCCCAGAACAATGGAAGCTGCAACACCTGGTGCTGCTACCAAAAGGAGATAAACCACCTGGAGAACCTACATCCTACCGCCCAATTTGCCTCCTGGACACAATGGGGAAAATATTGGAGCGAATAATTTACAACAGGTTACTCCCGATAGCTGAGGAAAAAGGTGCTTTATCAGAGTACCAATTTGGATTTCGAAAAGCGCGCTCCACCGTAGATGCAATCAAAATGGTAGTGGACATCGCCGCTTCTGCCATAGAAGGTGAAAGGTGGAGATGGGGAACCAAGGAATACTGTGCAGTGGTTACACTAGACGTCAAGAACGCCTTTAACTCGGCCAACTGGGAATTCATAAAGAATTCCCTCATTAGAATGGAAGCCCCGACATACATCTTGAAGATCATATCAAGTTACTTAAGGAATAGGAAACTAGATATAATAGTGATGCAGGAATGGAATACTATAACGTCTCCGCAGGGGTACCACAAGGATCCGTCCTAGGTCCCCTTCCTTGGAACGTTATGTATGATGAAGTTCTTAGGCTACAGATCCCCCAAGAGACGAAAATAATAGGGTTCGCAGACGACATTGCGATCGTTACAACAGCGAAACATACCCATCAAATAGAGGTGGCAACAAATGAAGCTATCGCCAAGATTAAGAATTGGCTTGAGTCTGCAGGCCTTGAACTAGCAGAACAAAAGACGGAGGCAATCTTAATCACAAGCCGAAAAATAGTGGAATACATCAATGTCAAGGTGGGCAATCAAACAATAAGGTCTAAACAATCACTGAAATACCTAGGAGTAATGCTGGACAATAGGCTAAATTTCAAATCGCACCTGGAATATGTAAGCAAAAAAGCTTCGAACATACAAGCGGCTCTTTCCAGATAGAAGAGCCCTGCTATTGAGAGTGGTAAGCTCTGTGCTTCTATATGCCTCCCCAATCTGTGCAAAGGCATTAGCGGTGCAGGAGTCAAGAAGAAAACTCTCATCAGTCTACAGACTGTGTGCTTTAAGAGCTATAAGTGCCTATAGAACGGTATCGGACGAAGCAGCTTGTGTCATCACTAGTATGATCCCGATCGACATCCTCACGGACGAGATGGGACGCATTTACACAAGAATCGCAACGAGCCAGGGAAACCGCAGAAAAAAGGAGATTAAAAAGGAAGAGAGGCAGATCTCGATGTTAATGTGGCAAACCCGATGGGATAACACTACGAAAGGAAGGTGGACGCACCAACTGATCCCATGCATTGAAACTTGGGCCAACCGCAAGCTTGGAGAAAACAGCTACCACTTGACGCAATTCTTGACTGGTCATGGTGGATATAGGAAGTACCTGCACAGATGACAGCTCTCCGATGTGCACGAACTGCTTAGATCAGGAGGAAGATGCTGAACACGCAGTATTTCATTGTCCACGCTTCCAAGCACGGCGTGTAAATATACTGAATCCATCGGTAGTAATTGAATATATGCTACAAAGGGACGAAAATTGGAGAGAAGTGACTGAGTTTATAATAAACGTCCAAAAGGAACTCAGAAGACTGGAATGTCTTAGACACCAGATTAACACTTCAGGTTGATAGCATGATGGCTAACCAGCCCCGCGAAGTAATACCTAACGGTAGTCCCGCGGGGAGAGTGGTTGAAGAGGATGGGGGGGTGAGGTTTAGCACGTAGGCACCACATTGGCGGTGAATCGTGCATGCCACTAGCACGGGCTACTGGTATCTTTGGAAGATTCCTCACCTCCTGGTCGCACCAAAAAAAAAAAAAACACACACACACACACATACATGTGTTCAAAAACATGCGTAAATCACTATGGTGACTTTGAAATGTAAAAAAAAAATTTAAACTAAAAATTTTGAAAATCGGGCCCATTACAATAACTTCCTATATGTGGGAAGTTAATAATACATATTCATAAAAACACGCCCACGCTTAATAGAATATGTTCTTCTTTATAGAATTAATACAGACTAAATTGAATTGATCCAGTTTACATTCTCAGAGATATACTTACTGTCACCTAGTTGCGAAAACGAAATTTTTAGAAAAACCTGTTTAAAGTTGGAAAAAGTAAAAATAGGAGTAAAAAAATTTTTGGGATTGTGATCGCTCAAAAATATGAATGCTCAAAAAATATGATGGATGTTTCGACCGAAAGTGTAAGCTGGTCATCATCAGCGTGGTACTTGCACTTTCCACCACGGACATCCATGACAGAAGGTCAAAATCTCAACTGCTATAAGTACTCAGTTTGAAAACTAAGTACGAATTATTTATGAAGAGGATTTTTAGTCCATCAATTTTATAAAATAGCAATACTGGTTAAATATTGCTTTATCAGAAAGTTTCCTTTCAATAGACTCTTGGTGGAAGTTATTTAAAGTTGGAAAAAGTAAAAACACTTGTTTTACTTCCACATAATAGGAGTAAAAAAATTGTTGGGATGGTGATCGCTCAAAGTCATAAATCTGTTTAAAGTGTAGAGTTTATTTTTTGGCAACATGGGTGTATGAATTTCCACTCATTACTGCACAACAACGGAGAGACACAAAGAAAAACCATGTTTGACTTTGTAACAAAAATTAATCAAGTATTCGAAAACTCAAGGTAAAGTTATAATTATGTAACGAAGCACATGAATTCGCCCTTTTCTCGACTTTCCACTTTTTGCTCAAAATCTTCAGGCATAAGATGACTTGTGGTTAAGAACCAGATAAAACCGGTTTTACGCTAGCATCCTCGCCATTCAGTAGAATGCACATCATGTACTTGGCAATAAAACAAGTCAAAAATGGTTTTTCTTTGTGTCTCTCCGTTGTTGTGCAGTAATGAGTGGAAATTCATACACCCATGTTGCCATCAAGCGGCAGCATGAGGACATGAATTGGATGGAGGAATGTTTGCATCCCGACTAAGTCTGAGCTCACACCCACAAGAGATAGGAAGAGGGTCAGGTATTACCAGGGTGAGCGTGAAAGTTGCCGTGCAGGCAGATTGATGTAATTACAAAAGTGAGGGGCCCGCCTAGTTAGCCGTAAAAAGCACGTCGGATTGGGGAGGGATCTTGCCTCCTCCTTCGGCTCACTCATCCGAACATTTATTGCGGGCTCTCTTTGAAACAAAAAAAAAAACTTTGGTAGCTTCGAGTAAGGAAACGCAAAAAAAGGGAAACTAGGGATACAGGATAAAATAAAAAAAGGAATCAGGACACCTGGCGACGAAGCAACCTCAGCCCATAGATGTCAAAGGGCTTGTTGGGCTATCCCACCCCATCGTGTGACTATGCTGAGCCCATACTATATGGCATAGTTTCTATTTAACTCAGACAGTTGTCCGGAACTAGTGGATATAGAGAGAGAGGGTCGGAAGAAATCAGGCAACCTTCTATCGCTCCACTGTTCGCTGTTAGTGATAGCCAAATTCATGGTAAACAAAACAAAGGACGTACAAGAAAATATGGCCAATTCGTGTACTTCAAATAGAGTTACGCATATCATATATATAAACAAAAGGAAATCGAACGTGGTAGATCTTAATTCCGTGAAAGGTGGTATAAGTTAATCATCATCCGGCACAACACTTCATAATATTTTCCCATAACTTCACAGCAGACACAGCATATTTCGACATATCAATTACATCGACCCCAACACATGCCGCATACCTGGAAACACAAAACACCTGAGAACTGCTGACAACATGTCGCGAATTATTCCTAAGTCATCAAATTATGTAAAACTAATTTCATGAAATAAAATAACCAGTCGCATTCTGGAGTTCAAGTAATTAAGTTGGTTTTTTTTAAAAAGTCAAATTCCCAAATATAATCATTAATCCCGAGCAGGGACCCGCGATATTTAATAAAAAATAAATTCACAAGTTCCGTGTAATTATTTGTGTTTATTAAAATCCTACGAAGATCAGTGTAATCATCGTGATAAAAAGAAGTGCACAAGATCAGTGTAATCATTGTGACATTTTTCTATTTCGCGGGTGCTAACGAAAATGAGGGAAATCAGCTTAGAAACCACGAAAACTTGAGGAAACTCATCACGGAAGAAAAGAGGCCCCTTAGTAACCAGCAAAGGAAATATCCTGGAGGAAAAGGAGTCAGCAGAAGTACTGGCAGCCGCTTTCGTGAGGATGCGATTCAACGTAATAATAGCGTAAGATTCTTTCCTTCTAAAAATAAAAGATAAAAATACCAAAAGTGAGTTAATTAAGTTAAATACAATTTATCGATTCAAACCAGAGAATTAAAATATTATTATAAAATACTAGTAAAATAAATCATATTTAGTAAAGTGGAGAATTATATAAAACGTAAAAGTGAAATATTTGAGACAAGTTATATATTTGAATAACAAAAATTGAAATAATCTCTAAATCATAAATTCATAATTAAAGTGCTTTTAGTAAAGTAAATATTGAATTAAAAGTAAATAAATATTTAAAACAAGTCAGTCAATCAGCTACTGAATTTATTTGTCACTATTAAAGAAAGAAATCGTTAAGAATAAGAATATAAAGAAAATTCTTTGGAAAAGGAAGGTGTGAGAAAATAAAGGCTAAAATCAGTTTTCTAAATAAGGTTAATAAGGCGAAGTCCAATTAGCATAAAAATCATTCAATAAGAAAATATAACAAGACAAGATTCAGCTATTTCCACGGAAAATTTTAAGGAAACCTGTAAGTAAATCTTATTTCCTACTCTTTGTTTCCCTCTTTGCATTAAATAAAATTCCTGCTTGATTTATCTTTTCTGCATGCAAATAGATTCAATTGAATTTGCCTAGAATAATTTCGGACTTTTAATGAATAAATAAATTAGCTCCAGTAAGTATTAAACATTCTATCTCCGATTGATTCGATCAATTCAACCCTAAACTTCTGGATACCCCTACGCAATTCCTGAATTTTTCAAAGAAATAAATAATAAAAATAAATAAATAAAACCGAAAGCTCCCTATAGGTACCTTAAATAATGTCTAGAAACGAAAACTTGATACGCCCAGCCATAATACCTATGGCTCAAGGCGCGGTAAATAATGACAACATTGCAAAACCAAATTAGACGTCTAGTATCCGAAGCCATTGCCCAAGAATGCCCGAGAATCCTTAACTCAATCCTAAATCCCAGATCTGAATACGACCTCGAAAGTGATCAAGTTATCAACGCAGACCAACAGGTGAACATATCCGACATGGATAAAATACCTGACGTCGTGCGCAGCCTAAGGGAATTTTCAGGTGAAGCAGGAGAATTTAGCTCCTGGAAAAAGAGCGTCGACAGAGTTCTAAAAATGTATGAACCAACGAAAGGATCGCCTAAGTATTATGTAATATTACACGTAATACGAAATAAGATTGTAGGGCAAGCCGACATCGCGTTGGAATCATACAACACACCACTAAATTGGGAACGAATATCTCGATGCCTTGCATTACATTATGCAGACAAAAGAGACCTTGGTACTTTAGAGTACCAGATGACCTGCTTAGTACAAGGTAGCAACACTGTCGAAGGGTTCTATCAAATGGTATATCATCATCTATCGCTCATTCTCAACAAAATCTGCAGTATGGATATAAGCGGTGAAGCTATGAATGTTATGGTGAAGACCTACAGGGACAAAGCTCTCGACACTTTCATAAGAGGCCTAAAAGGAGATCTACCCAAACTATTAGGAATGAGAGAACCAGTAGATTTGCCACAAGCTCTTCACCTCTGCCTTAAACTAGAGAATATGAATTACCGTATCCAACACGCACACCACAGCAACGGTACTACACGCAGAATAAACGACCCGTTGCGAACTCTTGTCCCACCACAAAGAATTCCCATTAACCGGTACAACCCTGCACAAATACCGAGACCCCAGTTTTATCCAGAGCTTACGTCTTATCCCTATCGAACCGCAAATTTTAACAGATCTCCCTTCTGGAATGATCCGACCTACCAAAATCAAACAGGTTACGCTAGGCAACTTATTCAAAACCAACCAGCTCACGCTAGGCCACTCATTAATAATCAACCACAAAATTTGAATACTTATATCAATAGACAAGCTCCACCAAGACCGCCACCAAGGGTCGAGCCAATGGATGTAGACCGCTCTATCCACTCGAATGTTGTAAATTATCAAAACAGACCTCAATTCAACTTGAAGAGACCTAATCGGTCGAATCAAGTACATAACCCTACCAAATTCCAAAGAGCCTTCCATACTATAGCCTCGTCATCTAACAACGATCTGATAGACTACAACGAGAATGTTAACCTGGAAAATGAAAACTACAACCAGACGCTAATAGACTACGTCGGGATTAGCGATGATGACCACACTAACATGGTTCATTACCAAGAACCTGAACTGATTGAACAAGAAAGCCCAAAATCGGACCAAGAACCTCAAGATATTAATTTTTTAGGCTAACGAGCTCTTCGCTTCCATATTTCGAGTATAGAACGAAGGGCGGAAACATATTGAGATTTCTTATAGACACCGGAAGTAACAAAAACTACATCCAACCAAACTGCGTGAAGAATCCGATACCCAACGAGATAACCTTTTCAGCCAACTCAGTTGGAGGGAACGTAAAAATCACTCACCACGTCATACTAAATCTATTCGGTCCTCAGAATATCAACCTCAAATTCTTTATCTTACCAACTCTTAAATCTTTTCATGGTATCATTGGCAACGACAGTCTAAAAGAGCTAGATGCAATTATCTACACAGCCGGGAGTTACATGACACTATGTAAAACTATCAAAATCCCCATCAAACAACATCTTTCTCAAGCTGTCAATAGTATTAACGTGAGGACATCACATTTAAACGAAACTCAAACTTCTAAACTATACAACGTTCTAAGAAACCATCCCAGCTTGTTCTCCGAACCGGACGAAAAGCTCACGTATTCCACTGTTGTCAAAGGTGAAATTCGAACCACTAATAACGATCCCGTTTACTCTAAATCCTATCCGTACCCGATAGCACTCAAACCTGTCGTTGATAAAGAGATCAAGAAGTTGCTAAGCGATGGTATAATCAGACCATCGCGATCACCTTATAACGCCCCAGTCTGGGTGGTAGGAAAAAAACCCGATGCTTCTGGGGAACGGAAATTCAGGTTAGTCATCGATTATAGGAAGCTGAACACTGTCACAATACCAGACAGATATCCTATACCAGAGATCAACGAGGTTCTAGCTAATTTAGGAAGAAATAAATATTTTTCAGTTATCGATCTGAAAAGTGGCTTCCACCAAATACAGTTGAAGGAATCTGATATTGAGAAAACGGCATTTTCAGTGAACCATGGGAAGTATGAGTTCACTCGCCTTCCGTTTGGCCTAAAGTACGCGCCTTCTATTTTCCAACTAGCACTGGATGACATCCTAAGGGCACACATAGGCATCAGGTGCTACGTGTAAATAGACGATATCATCGTCTTTGGTAGCACGGAAGAGGAACATCTCAAAAACATCGATCTCGTCTTCGACACTTTAGAAAAAGCGAATATGAAGGTTCAGATGGACAAATGTGAATTCCTCCAAAGATCGGTCGAATTTCTTGGGTTCATAGTCTCCCAAGAAGGAATCAGAACAAACCCTAAGAAGGTACAGGCCATAGTCGACTTTCGTACCCCGAAAAATCTCAAGGAACTTAGATCTTTTCTAGGCTTGTCAGGATATTACCGCCGGTTCATACGCGAATACGCCAAGCTGGCCAACCCCCTAACATCTCTTCTAAGAGGGGAAGAAGGTCGCGGACGTATATCGAAAACCAACTCGAAAAATTTTCCAATACATCTCAACAAACAAGCGCTAGAAGCCTTCAACGAAATAAAAAATGCGCTAACATCTCAAGAAGTTGTACTCGCGTATCCCGATCTAAACAAAGATTCTGAGCTTACGACAGACGCATCTAAATATGCGATTGGGGCAGTCCTGTCTCAAGATAAAAAACCGATCACCTTCCTCTCGAGAACACTCAGTAAAACCGAAGAAGCGTACGCAACTAATGAAAAGGAGATGCTCGCCATCATCTGGGCACTCAATTCCCTACGCAACTTCTTATACGGATCTCGAAAAGTAAAAATATTTACCGACCATCAGCCCCTAACGTATGCTCTCAGCAACTAGAATAACAATGTCAAGATGAAGAGATGGAAAATGATCCTAGAAGAATACAACCACGAAATCATCTATAAACCGGGTAAATCTAACGTCGTGGCCGATGCACTTTCCAGACCACCACAAAAATCTTTAGTAAACTCAGTAACGACGACGCAGCATAGTGATGATAGCTCATCACAAAACCTTATTCCTTTCGTAGAAACACCCATTAATGTCTTCAAGAACCAGCTCATCTTAAGGGTCAATGACACCTCCAGTTACCAGCTTCAAAAGCCATTTTCCAGTCATACCAGACACACATTCACAGAACCACGGTATACAAAAGAAAATCTAACCGGCATATTTAAGAGATACCTGAACCCCAATGTAATAAACGGAATCAAAACGACAGAACCCGTAATGGGATTGATTCAAAACATTTATTCCCTATATTTTAGCAGCTACCGAATTAGGTTTACACAACTCGAAGTAGAGGATGTTCAAAATGAATCCGATCAGGAGAATATCATCATAGAATACCATAAAAGGGCTCATAGGAACGCTCTGGAAAACAGACTGCAGATCATCGAAAGGTACTATTTTCCTAAAATGAACTCAAAAGTCAAACAAATAGTCAAACAGTGCGCAACATGCAAGAAAAACAAGTACGACAGACACCCTAACAAGCCAGCCCTAAGCTCCACACCTATTCCGCAATATCCTGGACACATTCTCCACATATACATCTACTCGACAGAAAAACATTTGGTACTGACCGCTCTAGATAAATTCACGAAATTTACGCAGGCAAGGATACTAAAGTCAAGATCAATAGAGGATGTTAGAAAACCACTCAGAGAAATCTTGTTTTTTTTTCGGCGTACCTAAATACGTTGTAATAGACAATGAAAAATCTCTAAACTCTGCCTCCATTGTGTTCATGATGGAAGATCAACTCAAGATCACTATATTCAGGACACCTTCGTACCGCAGCGAGACGAACGGTCAAGTGGAGAGATTTCACTCTACCCTCTCGGAAATAATGCGATGCCTAAAAACCGATGGCACCCATCGCTCATTCGAAGAGTTGCTCGAGCGCTCGGTATACGAGTATAATTACAGCATTCACTCAACTACTGGAAAAAGACCTATTGAACTATTCTACGGAAGAACCGTTACAACCGATCCCGAACAATTCGAAACTTCTAGGCAAAGAAACATAGAACGACTCCAAGGCAAACAAAACAAAGACCTTAAATTTCACAATAAAAATAAACTACCACCTAAAGACTACGATGTTGGTCAAACCATTTTCGTGAAACATAACAAGCGCATAGGTTCAAAGCTCACAGTTAGGTACACACAAGAAATAGTCAAAGAAAACAAACCTACAACAGTTATAACCGAGTCAGGCAAAACAATACACAAAAGTAATATTCGCAACTGATATCCATTTTACAGATTCCTGATCACGGCCATCAGCGCAGATGTCCAAATCCTCGACTACACGAACTCCCAAGTAATAGCACTGGACACAGGGACAGCCAGAATCCAGAATGGTAACCTGAAGCTCATACACATAATAGATATAGAACCTTACCAGTCCTTCCTATCCGAGATTACATCCATACTCAATAAAAACGTTCCCAAAGGTAACCCCTTCCTTCCGTTCCTAAAACACGAATTGTCACAGGTACAAAATTTTGTCAATAACATTAAGATGCAGAGACAGAAAAGATCGCTGGACTTCATCGGCTCTGCATGGAAGTGGATAGCGGGAAACCCTGACCACGACGATTTTGTCTTAATGTCAGATAAAATCAACACTATAGCAGAAAATAACAATGACCAGGTAATCATAAACAAAGCACACAACGATAGAATTAATAAGTTAACTAACGTAACTAACGAAATACTAAACATGATTAGAAGAGATAAATCTTTCGAAATCGAGCTAATCCTAAGTTTACAATACAAAATTAAACTCATAAAAGAAGAAATTACTAATACAATTTACGCAATAGAGTTAGCAAAATCAAATACGGCAAGTTCCAACATACTATCAAAAACCGAAATTAAATTAGTTCTAGAAAGCATAAGTAAAGATAACATCCCATACAATAACGTAGAAGATGCACTAAAATTTTCCGATGTAAATATTCCTAAGACAGAACCTACCGTTTTCCAAAGAATCAACATAAAACCAACAACGAAAACATTGTAAGAAAGGATGAAATAATTTACGGAATAAAAAACAATTGTAAAATAATAAATGATTTAGCAATTTGTAAAAGAAATGATGTTGTAGATTTAAGTAAAGATAAATGTATCCCTAACCTTCTTAAAAGCCAACATGCGACATGCAATACAACAAATAGTCACCACATCCCACGGTTCGAAGAAATAGCGTCCGGCATCATCCTACTAAACAACTTCGAAGGGACGATCGAATTCAATGACACTTCACAAACCCTACAAGGAACCTACCTTATCAAATTCAAGAATACCACAGTTAATATCAACGATCAACAATTCATATCCGAAGAAATAGCTAACATGCATGTACTGCCACCCCTACTACAGCCATCCCTAGGAGGAACACAACTGGAAGAGATACTCTCACTAGAACTAATGAAAGAACTGCACATCAATAACACTAGACAGATCAACCTCATCAAGTCAGAGAAGAAACTCCACCTATGGATAAACTACATATTCTCGACAGCAGCCCTACTTACCGTTGTACTAATAATAATCATCCAAATTAAGCAGAGAACCTCAAGCACTAGTATCGCAATTCTTCCCTCACCAACCCAGGACGAAACTAACCTTCAAGGAAGATTCTCCCAAGGCATCCCGCAGCATCCCAGCAACATACAACCTTCCATATTTTTAACTCATGCGAGGACGCATGAAATTAAGAGGGGAAGAGTTAATCATCATCCGGCACAACACTTCATAATATTTTCCCATAACTTCACAGCAGACAAAGCATATTTCGACATATCAATTACATCGACCCCAACACATGCCGCATACCTGGAAACCCAAAACACCTGAGAACTGCTGACAACATGTCGCGAATTATTCCTAAGTCATCAAATTATGTAAAACTAATTTCATGAAATAAAATGTAATAACCAGTCGCATTCTGGAGTTCAAGTAATTAAGTTGGTTTTTTTAAAAAAGTCAAATTCCCAAATATAATCATTAACTTATATTATGATCCCGATTGTAATATGCAATGAAATTCAGCAGAACGAATTCACCCGATATATACTATTGCATATTACTTAGCGCTTGATGAACTGAATACAGATTAACTGTCCTCAATGTCCCGGATTTCCAATTTGTTGAACTTGTCGTTAGACGGATAATTTAGATTTTCAAAACAAAATTTGCTCACCTTAATCTTTTCATTGTAGCTGAAGTAAAATTCATAACTCCTACTAACTATCTAATTGTGAATCCATTATCCATTATTATCCATATCCGGAATGTTCCTTTATTAATAGAGATAATACAAAAACTTACGTCTATACTCCAATACGGAGTTTTATATTTGGTAATTCATTATAGAAGTTATTTCATTCCTTTTTATCCAAATTATACGCGACTATGATTTACGAAAGGTATTTCCAACACACAATAAAATGCCCAGGTACTGTAAACTTGGTCGGTATATATGTATGTCCACCCTCTCTAGCACGGTGTTAACTTTATGTCCCTTCCATCTAACAAGAGGTTTTTTAGGACCCGATTGAAATCCGTTTATTAACTTCCCTAGACTTTCGGTTTTATCCCCTTTTGAATCTTGCATGTTGTTCGCATCAGAAAATTTTATCAAGCTGCTTAATTTGATTGCCAGAGATTGTCCATTCCATATCAACCTATGGAATAATACGTGCGAATAGATGCCTTCGACTTGCCAAGGAGATGTAGACAAAAAAAAATTTATGTAATAGTTTGAGCCTTAAGAGAGTCCCAATTAAGCCGGCCTATTGTCGCCAAGTGATACCTGAGAAAAAAACTGTTACGTAAACAACTTTGCATAACGTTCTAAAGACAAATTCAATGCTTTGATGCTGAGGATATACTGTAGATTTAATTTCAGGCCGGTAGCTTATAACTAAATTGCAATTCTTTTTGGTACACCTAATTCAAAAAGGATGTAATTATTCAATGAACCAGTAAAGAATTCTAAGATGATAGTATCAGTGTTCAACGAAAATATACAGAATGTGTAAAGTTTGTATATATATATATATATGTATTAAAAACGGGTGGAGGCATCTTCTCGGAACATTTGGACCTCGATATCTCATTCCGCTTGCCCGACTACTGCAGCGTGTTTCAGGCGGAAATCATGGCTATAAAGGTAGCTGCGACCGCCTGAATCATCTAACGCTACCCACAGATAATATATGTATTTTCACAGATAGTCAGGCCGCTATTAAATCCCTCTTGGCAGTATACACCACCTCCAAAACGGTTATAACATGTCGCTCAGCACTAAATGCCATATCTGAGCATCTGAAAGTGCGACTAATCTGGGTGCCTGGACATAGTGATATTCCGGATGCAGCGCCGATGAACTAGCGAGAATCGGTACCACTCGTCCTAATTCGGACATTCACCACCAGCTGGGTAATCCGCTGGCCACATGCAAACTGGATCTCTTACAGGAGTCTCTCAGGATTGTAAACATTAATTGGCAGGAGGAACATACCTGCCTGATTACCCGACAAATATGGCCAAAGCTCGACCCTAAACGGTCAAGGGAGCTCACCTTACTCGGACGCAAAACAATTACCAGTACCGTGGCCGTTATCACGGGTCACACGCCGATAGGCTGGGCGCGCCCTCAAACGACTTCTGTAGGAGTTGCCATGACGAAGAGGAAGAGGAAACCATACTCCACCTAACCTAGCCAGGCTCCACTGATTTCAAGGACCTGACTCGATTTATAAGAAATTCAAAATGGTTCCCGACGACGAGTTAGAGCCGTACACCCTTCCCGACCTAGGTAAATCTAGTTTGGTTTCCCTAGAGCTGGCCCCACTGGAAACAGGGAGCTGGCTCGGTGCACAGGGGGGTAATTATTAGGGGGTATTACTAAGGTTATTTTTATGGGGGTTGCTAAAGTTTTGTAGCCTCAACGTGGTATCACAATGGGCATCCTTGGCCTAAGTGTGCCTTTCTCAGGCAGCCACTTTAACCCAACCTAACCTATGTATTAAAAATATACTACCCAACCACAAAAGTATTGGGACACTTGCATTTTTTTCACATTTTCAACTTTGTGGGTATATAAAATATTGTATAATATTTATAAAAAAAAATTTCGTTATAGCAATAATTATTTTATTTGTTTTGTTGAAAATTCTTTTCACAGTTACAATAAATTCAAATAAATAACAACAAAATAACGAAAATAAAACATATTCATTGAAAAAATAGGAAAAAATAAATTAAATTTACTGTATATTTCTTTATGTTCAGCATTTCGTTGCATTACGTTTTTGTTTTACAACCTCTTTGATACGGAGTGTCTTTTCTTAATAACTCCCCATAATTTCTCTATTATGGAAAGATCTGAACTATTAGCGGGCCACTCCATTGTTGGTACTCCATTGACCTGCAACCAGGCTTTACTGGATTTTGAAGTATGACTTGGTGCTCCATCCTGTTGAAACACGAACTCCCTTCAGGCGACTGAAGGAGAGGTATTGATGGCAGCACATTTTGGTATTTTTCGGAGTTAACTGCACCGTCAATAAAGTGGAAGGACCCAACTCCATATCCGGACATGCAGCCATAAACCATTACAGAAGTAGGAAATTTTACAGGATGCTTCAGGCATTCTGTCAGGTGGTATACTTCGGACTTTTTCCGTATAACATGACTACGGTTGTCTTTTTGCTATAGTACATTATTTTCGTAATTTTTTTGTTATTAATTTAAATTTTTTGTACTGTGAAAAGAATTTCGAAGAAAACAAATAAAGTAATTATTACCATAACGAAATTTACTTTTATAATTAAACACTTTTTGAGAATACAAAAAGCTTATATCTATTTATAAAGATTTCACAATAATTCCTTATACTAAAAGCAGATCGCTAAGGCTATAGTTACTGGGAACCGACCAGTTCAAAATGAAATCCAGAAGTAAAAGTACTTCAATTGCTTCTGTTCTTACAAATCTGCATAGTATATTGTAAAATATGAATTGTTGACATAAATTTATGTCTTAATTCTTAATGTTTTTGTCTTGCCTTAAAAGTTATGGTAAAGTAATTCATGTTATCTTTAGAGATATATGCAATTTACACCAGGTAAAGGTAAACTGAACATTGCTCGTTCCTCGATTTTTTGTAATTCTGAACGAACACAGGAAAGCTTCTTTTTATTTTATCTTCATGTTAATATCAAATATTTAATAATTATCTTAACTTAAAAAGATATGAAGAGTTTTGAATGCGGACTATAATTTTTGTCTCTACTATATTTTGTTTGATTAAAGTCAATAAATCACAATTATGTAACTACAGTGCTGTAAGCATAAATATGAAATTCAGTAATATATAATTCGTTTTGTTTTCTTGTTTTATTTCAGAAAAAACTCCACTAATAATGTAACGAACAAGATAACAATTTTTTTTTTACTAATTAAAGAAATCATGCTTCATAGCCCGGAAAATGTATGCCGCTTTTAATTGGTTTGCCTCCAGTCGTATATATATATATTTCTGATAAAATGAACTTGATAATACGACTAAATGATAAAAACACCAATTTAAATAGTTTAGTTTTCCTGTTCGTGGTCTTACTGTTAGTTAATTTTTATTAAATTTTTCCCAATTCACATAACCCAGTATGCCTGTTTCTACACTTTTTTATTAATTGGATAGAGGGAATTAACAATGTAAACCCTAAAAAGATTAATTTAAAATCAAAACGTGCGTGCCAAGGAATGTATAGAGAAGTTAGCCGTAGATTCTTGGTTTCTTTACCAAAATCAAAACACACAAAAAATAGTACTTAGCTGAATTCCTATAAGCTAATCGTTTTTCCAATGCTTCTTGTTTAACCTTTTCCAAATAATCTCAAGTCACGTTTTTCCAAAAACCAACTTTTGTTCACTCCTGTGTGGGTAGCTTTCCGGCACCTTTTCAACTCCGCCTACTAGAGCGTTCCCCTCCAATATAGCGTGGGTGGCTGCCATATTGGAGGGAATCTGCCATATTTTGGAGTTAATCCGAAACATGGGCGCTAAATTTAAAAAAATTTTATTTACATTTAATAAAAAAATTAGTAAGGAGCTTATGCGAAATTACCTTCACACACATTTACTAATTTTTGTTCAATTTCTTTCTGTCGTAGAGCAAAAACATATTGCTGCCGGATAATTTTCCTTACCGGACGCAGTTTTCCTCTTTAAATTAATGAAATGCTATAGAATAACATACATCTTGATTGCAGCAAAGGATCGCCTAACTTTAATCCCAAACTAAATTGCTTTAAAGATTTTTTACCCGCTATCTCTACATGATGGGGTTTATAATAATGCGGAAAATCCGCCTCCAAGTGTGGATAACCAGGATATAAGGTTGTCAATTTCAGCTTTTTCCCACGATGTCTGAGATACAATTTCATTCCATTTATAATCTTGGGCTTCTTTCTTAGGTGAAACAACTTTGACAATAAAAATTGTTTCTTTTTAACATTGTGTACTCAATAGTATTGTGTATTGTAGTATAATTCCGTCCACTTCCAGGCCTACAATGTAATTAATACTTTTTGCAATTGTGTTATTCTTGATTGCAGTTTCTTTTTCTGTTTTAATGACTTGTCATTTTATTTTAACAAATTCTTTTTCATTAAACTAATTTAAAATACATAAAAGCACTCTTGTCATCCTTTGAAAAGCAACAAAACTGGCTGTCAAAAGGAAAGTCAGCGAATTAGGTGTTGACATTCACCAGCCTGCCAGACTTACGTTTGGTTTTACTCGATCAGTACTATCAACCAGTACTTGAGCCATAATTTTGAGGAAGATGCTCTGGCTAAAACTAGGAGTTCGCCTCGGAAACATCACGCTCGCAATCCAATAATGGCAATTGCGGGCGTGATATCACCGACACAACCCCCGTTCTTGCCTGCTCACATAACACCGTAGTACAATGCAATCCCGAAAGAGAGAAAGTCCGAAATACAAATGCCACAAGTAAGAATAGAAAATTATTTGGCTGAAGCGAATAAAGGTAAATAGCTAATTTTAAGAAACAATATATGTATAGAAGATAAAGAGGAAAATACTGAATAAAGAAATTAATTTTATTTTATAAACCGATCATTTAAACCTTGAACAGCTCTCGGCAATCCCCTATTTTGCGATTTTAGGAGAAAAGACCATTAAACTATGTGGAATAATGTTTTCTCTTTATAATTGTACATAGGGTGAATCGTATGTAAGCTTTCCAACATAATATACCAAACGATTCCTTGCAGCAAGGCAATCTAAGTTGACTCTAATGGCCTTCTGTCCGATATCCCAATAGAAAGTGAAAAATAATTCAATGGGGTGGAAGGTTGTCTTAAGCTCCAAGAGCTCTCGCAGCCCTCCCCTATCATTTAACCCTTCTGAAAATACGAAAAATTTCAATTCAAGCACGCGCTACCGATCATGGGGAGGTTACCGGGGGTGAAAACTGTTTTTACTACTATTTTTGTCTTCACCACCCTCGAAGGGGGTGGTGGGAGTAGGCTTTGTAACTGCAGGAAATATTAGCAAAAACGACAAAATCCCGACTAAATCAGGAGGCCTACGTCGGACAGTGATCCGAAAACCCGAAAACGTGGCCAAAACCCTAAAAATTTTAATGATCGGTATATGTTATCAGATCCTCTGTCATGTTTTGAAACGATGAACAGATGAGCAGATATTCTTATATACCAGCTCGGGTTATTTCAAAGTCACGAAACTCCGAAATTCACGCTAAATTTGAGCATTATTTGTGTTTCACCGGTTCATGGTACCAATATGGATTCTCCTCCTCAACGTAAGTAAAAATAAATAGTGTTCCCGAAATTACACTTAAATTGCGAATTAGTAATTGTTATTGTAATTAAAAATGTTGTGAATGCGATATGAAGCTTTCTCATTCCAAAAGAGATAAGTTGCGTATTCGACAAGATTCTGCACTGAAATTAGTCAGTATTTCTTTACGACATATTTAATTATAAATTTTACTTGGGGATAGCTGCGGTTTTGGTTTTATTAACGTTTAACAACACAACCTTAGCATTACTAATATTTCCATACATAAATTAATCTTTAATACTTCCTTACTATACAGGGTGTTTCTCAGGCCGTGTGCAATATTGAAGGAACTGATAGATCTAGGCGAGAAACAACAAAAAACTATATGGGAGGGGGTTTATCCCCCCTATCGGAGTTTGACTTTTTTCACGATGAAATTAACTAGTCTTACTTTTTAACGCATATTTGCTACAGTTGTAGCGATATAGACTTTAATTATATCTCAGCTGTTAGATAACACAATGATGTTAAAGACTGTGTAATTTTTTTTTACTGCTAATGGATTTAAAAATATTGCTTTACAAACTTAAATTTTCAGAAAAAACGGTTTTTTTTCTGAAAATTTAATTCAAACGGAAATATTTTGAAGAATATCTGCGCATATAAAGTAACTGGATTAGATGTCAATATTATTGAGAGATTTTATACAATTTTGAAAGTCCTTTCCTGTGGATATCGTGTAAACCTTGATAATTTCAAGGAATATAATCCTAAAATTGCAATTATGAATTATATCCTTGGTTGACATGACCGCGACCTACATAAAGTTCTGATTCATCGTTGTTTAGAGTTGGGTCGTTCCGGACCCGTATAGTTCCAGAAACTACCTTTTCCGTGACTCCAAAAAGACTATAAAACCAATTTTTACAAAAGAGTTAATATATTTTTTTAAATAATTTCTACAATTTATAGTCTGCTATTTTGTTTTGGTTTCTTAATTAACTTCAGGTTTGAAATCAGTGACTTCAAAAATACTTTAAAACCCCTCTTCTCTTAGAATTTCCCATTTGTTAATAATAATTAGAAAGAAATTAAAATAATCCACTCCGTCTCTGAGCTGTTGTCTAGCTCGCAGCAATGCAAAAATAAGACAATCAAGTCTCCTTACTTCCCTTACCATAATTCCCTTCCGGCAAAAACCATGTTTACGCATCAAAAGGTTGTCCCCTAGGCCTTGTCCACATAGTATAAAAAAAAATACTCAAAATAAGCAATTCCAAAAACCTACAAATATAGAAACTCAATTTCGACACGCCTTCATATTTAGCCACTTTTTCGTGTTTTTGGACCACTGTGCGTCGTCCCGAAAAGAATTATAACGATATTGTGTGAGCTCCATTCAAAAGCATAAAATTCTCAGGCGTATTTTATTGCTTGAAATTTTGATTTGAGGTGTGATGGGGAGACTCCCAGGATCGATTGTTGGTGTTGGAACACTTACGTACGAATCACCATGTATATATCATGCACTTTTTCCCTGAACTTAAATTTCTCAGAAAGTGAGATTTTTGCATATTGTTCGACTAATTTTAAAGTTAAAGGACGGAAAGTAAACAGTTATTTGGTTTTTCGTAAAAAAAAACTTGTGTATGTACTTTTCGAAGTATTGTTTCTAGTCCTTTCCGAAAGTATAAAAATTTCTTAATAGGAATTTTAACTTAATTAGAATGTTTTCGAATGTATGTATTCTGTAAATTTATATTCATTATTCCATAAAACTAATTCTTTGTAGTAGAACTGCATTCTAATTGGTTTGCGGTTTGCACCATAGTCCAAGCTTATTAACATTATTTTTTCATGCCCTACATTAAATTGTGGTCTTTGTACCCTTACTTGTATATATTTTACGTAATTTTTTATAAAAGCTCCATTCTTTATTTACTTTATTAAAAACGCGTACAACTTGAAAATAATCTCCATTAAACTAATACATACATTATCACAAGACATGCTTTGGGTTCCTTCTTTCCAAGTGATTTGCATTATATACAATAAATAAACAAATACATTTTTTGGAGTATATTAATGGGATCTTAAAACTAAACTCATCTAGCAAATTTTCGCCTTTAGAATTTACTACTTTTTACGTATACAGTTATGATTTATTTTAAGGTTACATTACCTGTAATATATACATACATACATATATATAATGCAACCATAATTCTTTTGCAAGAGGTATTGACATATCTTTCAAAGCAGGTATTAACATCTTTCCTTTTATCTTTTTAAACTGTATTCCGCTGAGAACAGGTAAATTTCCCATAACCTATTATGACCAAAAGGTCTATACCACATATTAAGCGATAAAAAAACTCATTCTCATTTTTTTGGTAGCCAAAATAATGTGTATATTTCTTAACAGTAATAATAATAATTGCAATTTCCGGCGTTTAGAAAAATATAATAATAAATTACGACATCTTATTGCATATTAAAAACAGCATTTAAACATGAAGGAAATGGTTTCTGTCTGGCAAAATTCAAATCCCACGGTCATGGACCATGGTCATTGTCATTGTTCCATCACGACAATCTCTTCCAAACGGAATATTTTAAGATCATCCTCAAAGTTAGTCAATTTAAGCTACCACAATCTAATGTGCCGTAAATTGTTACCTAAAAATGAAAGTGGCTCGACTCAAGACCATTGATCAAACACCCGCTACGCAAGCGCAGATGACTTCGAAGTCTCAACCTGCTCTCAATTATGTACATGTCACATGAGAAAAGATTTTGGATATCCCATCGCTATTATCTCATGTTACTGATTGTTGATGTAAATAATCGTCTCTGGTCACTTGAGACAACTTGACAACTAGGCACTATTGGGCTATAAACACTCCAAAGGTGTCCTTGGCATTCGCAAGGTCAATTAGACCAATGACATGTGACACATGTATCCAGCCGTGCACATGCTGAACAAATGTTTAATTTAACTTTTTTTGACCCGATTAAATGTCAAAAAAGACAAGATATGATCCTGGACATACGCGAAAAGTGATACTTTACAGGTCTAGGTCTTGAAGTTAACTTTTATGGAGTTACCAAAGTCCCATGGAGCTGACCATAAATCGTCTTGATTTATAATCTGATCTTAGAAACAGGCTCTTTTTTATTTCTTGATCTTTCTTACTTGCAAATTACAGAGGAATATATCTTGCATTTTTAATGCAATGCTCTTAATATTCCTTGAATGTAATACTGATTGATTTTTGCATATTACAAATAAAATATCACTTTTGCTTACTATCCATTGTCATTAATGTACATAGACTAATAAATACAAGGTATACTGAATAACAAGAGTTTTTGTTTTGACACTAAAATTTAATGAGCTTTTCCAAATATTGTTAGCACCTTTAGAAAACCTTAAAATATAATTGTTTTGATTTGAATGATTATATAAACTTAAAAGTTATGAATTTCCATCATTCTGTTTCTATTTAGAATTACAAGAATATAAGTCATCGTAAATCGCCAAGGGCCAAGTTTGTTTGACAGCTTTAGTTTTATTTTCGTCTTGCGTTTTACGCGTGCAGGTAAACGCGGTAAAATTACGTTGCGCGCAGAGTATTCGTGGAGTGTTTTGAATCGAATCGTGGTTAGCTTGCACGAGTGGGTTGTGTTATTGTTGTTTAGATTTGCTGCCATATATGTAGTGTCGCGAAACTGGCTGTATTATTATTGTTTACATCACTCCCGTCCGTGGTTAGCTTCACGTGTATGATCAATGTTATGTTTTATTGATGGTGTCTATTTTGTGTTGTTTGTGCAATTTTAAATGTTGTGATGCCCGCAGTTCTTATTTATTTATTATAAAAGATAAGTTTGGTTACCTGTGTCGTAGGAATATGTGTTGTGCTACCTGGGTCTGCTTAGGCAAACAGATTGTGAATGCAGTGGAGGATTTTTTGACAATTTTGTGTGAAGCAAGCAACGTGGCTATTCTGGTCAGGGTTTCTCCATGGACTAGGAAGATTTGGTCCACTTTCCGCCTTTTACAATTTCTGACTCACTGGTCTTGAGCTAACATTTGTCAGACCTTATATCGAATATTCTATTTTTAGAAAAATCCTTTCCAATTTTCCATATCTAGGTCGCGTTCCTAGTTCTAATTTTCATTCTTATAAACATAGTGACATCTGACTTCATTATTATTTTTTAATTATAATTCAAAATTCTAATTAATTCTTATACCTTACTTCACGAAAGATTTGTTAAAAATTTGCTGACAAGTATTTATTTATCATTTAGTAGTGAAAAATCCTTCCTAACATTTTGAGGTTATGAAAGTTTAACTTTGAGATATTGACTTATGTTGTCTTTATTTGGCATTTTCTTTATTTTCAGGTACTGCCAATCAGTAGGAGTCGTCTTGCGGGGATCTGCATATCCTATTGGATAAAAAAAATCCTATTGGATAATTTTTGGCGAAGTTATGACGTCGGCAAGGACGCGCCATGATCTTCATCAGAAATACATTTATATATGAGCCATTATTTTTGAAAGTGGTATAAGTCCACTTTTGGAAAAAAAATTAGTTAATGGTAATTTTAGTAAGATACAGATATCCTCTTTTTATATTTGTAATCATACATTCAATGAAGCACGATTTCTTGATAAGGTAATCAAAAGAAACTTAGCTATAAAATGTTATCGTAAATCTTTTTTTTTTTTGAAAGTTGAATTAGTCCACTCCTAGTAATCATAATTAAAACAACTTAAATTAATTAATTAAAGAAAAAGGATGAGTTATACACTCCTCAAGACTATTATAATACAATAAGCAATTGCCGAACAAAAATAGCTTTATTTTGTATGAAATGAAACGAGAAGATTTTGTCTCAACCAAGTCGTTAGAGGCGGCAATATGAAACAGGAAAAAAATACGGACGCAGAAGTTATACATTGGCTGAAAATATTCTGGATGAGGTTTAAAAGAGATGAACCTAACAAAATTGTCTACAAAACTAGTATCGAAGAAAATGATCCATTTAAAGAAATTTTTTATTTGTAAAACAAGGAAGACCTAAACATATAAACAAAATTACTATGGCACCACTGTATAAAACTTCAAGAACTATAACAAAGGAGAAGTACAACGATATGATGACTTTATTACCTCTTTTTTAGCGGGAGAGGTGAAAATCTTCCGAAAGACACCGGACATCCCGTGCCCTCCGGTAGTGTGAGATTTTTACTCACTAAAACACCTCTCTGGGGATAAGCCGACAGACCACATAGAATCGGGTCCCTTTTCGTCCCCTCCCAGTCTCCCTTAGTGGAGGCAACTGAGTATTCAGTTATCTCACTGTCGTTACTATCCTCGGTTTATTGGGTCACTGATAGAATCTTAGCCTATTTGCAACAATCCATGTTGTCCCACCGTCTCCAGTGTTACTTCTTGGTCCATGCGTTATTTACAACCTTCACCCTTCTCTACACACGGCATTGAAGGGTTCTAGGTCATAAAGCTTTAGTCCAGAGCCAGGACAAGTAACCTCCTCCGGATTAACCATAGCTAACCTTTCGGAAGGCAGGTCTGCATCTTCTACTGGTGCATGTACCGCGGAGATAGCAAATTCGTTAGAGTTTACCATCTCTGCCACCGCCGCACCTGAGGAAGTGCTAGTTATTATTTTGCCAATGGCACCTTCTTCCAGGACTGCTACAGCACTGTCAGCCGGCGCAAGCAGGCCTCCATAGCCGCCGCAGATCCTTCGAAAGTTAATTTTCCCAAAGATGCTTCTGTTGTGTTGTGGGTACTGTGGGTAAAGCCAACCTGTTAGGGTCTAGCATACCCTCCACCGCCACTCCTACAGAAGTGCCCGAGGAAACGCCATTCGCGACCCAATTACCCCTGGGTCCTGCAGTGAAGACGACAGCACCGCAGACTCCCATGGCATGGCCTACCACAACCTTGGAGTTGTAACTAACAGTTGAGAATGATGTCCAGATGAGGATCGCTGTATCCTAGAAGGCTTCAACTCGTCCGTCCATTCTCCAGCAACCAGTTTACTACCTTAAATACCACCTATTTACCATGAATACTTGACTTTGCTAACAGTAAAGGAGAAAGGAAACTTAAAATATATATTTTTTTATTTTTTACTATCTTAAGGAAGTTATTTATTTTACACTTGTTTATTTATATCTTCCTTTTTAATAAATATAACTGAAGTTATTTCTTAATGTCTTTATTTCTCATAATATGATATTATTGCAACTGGTAAGCAACGAATGATCAATGTTATATGTGCCTATTTTGTGTTGTTTGTGCAATTTTAAATGTTCTGATGCCCGCAGTTCTTATTTATTTATTATAAAAGATAAGTTTGGTTACCTGTGTCGTAGGAATATGTGTTGTGCTACCTGGGTCTGCTTAGGCAAACAGATTGTTAATGAAGTGGAGGATTTTTTGACAATGTTGTGTGAAGCAAGCAACGTGGCTATTCTGGTCAGGGTTTCTCCATGGAATAGGAAGGTTTGGTCCTGGAGAATTTCTTTTCAGCGGGACCGATATCTGCAACTAATGAGAAACAAGTGATACTAGGTGCTTTTTTTATTGTTTAATTTATTGTTAACTTTGACCACTTTCCGCCTTTTACAATTTCTGACTCACTGGTCTTGAGCTAACATTTGACAGATCTTATATCGAATATTCCATTTCTAGAAAAATCCTTTCCAATTTTCCATATCTAGGTCGCGTTCCTAGTTCTAATTTTCATGCTTATAAACATAGTGACATCTGACTTCATTATTATTTTTTAATTACAATTCAAAATTCTAATTAATTCTTATACCTTACTTCACAAAAGGTTTGTTAAAAATTTGCTGACAAGTATTTATTTATCATTTAGTAGTGAAAAATCCTTCCTAACATTTTGAGGTTATGAAAGTTTAACTTTGAGATATTGACTTATGTTGTCTTTATTTGGCATTTTCTTTATTTTCAGGTACTGCCAATCAGTAGGAGTCGTCTTGCGGGGATCTGCGAAACGGAAACATGGAGTTCAGCGAGATATGACTTCCCAGTTGAAGGGATGCTGACTTAACCAGCTTCATTAAGGGCTCACATACCCCTGAAATTTTCAAAAAATCTATATTTTTTTACAGATTTTTATTTTTTAAACTTTTAAGAAAAAAAAAATCCACTCCGTTACAAAGTTATAGCAATAAATTTGCCTGGACATCAGGTTGGGACGTTCACCTGGCTAACTGCCGCGCCCCTCTCGACAGCTGCGTTTCGTATTTCTTTTGTTCGAAAATGAGGTGGTTTATAGAACCACCTGTGAAGTTGGGATTGCAGAAAACCATAAAAAACACGAAAATGCAAGAGGACGAAGGTGTACAGTACGAAGCTGGAATGGCATACTAGCCTTAAATTCACGTGTAACCTACTAGAAACTTTAGCATTTTTCCCGAAACAATGTTTTTAGACAGTGTCAGCACGATAACTCGGTCAATTTTCAGTATTTTATTAACTTTTTTTTCAAATCATGATAATTATTTCCTCTATAGTCGGAAGAGACATTTTTTTCATTTTTTGGTTGGAAAATTTTTTATAAATTATTAAGCACAAATTTTTTTTTAATGCATACTAAATTTTGAAAAACTGTAATTTCTTTATTTTTGAAAAAAAAAATCCTATTGGATAATTTTTGGCGAAGTTATGACGTCGGCAAGGACGCCATGATCTTCATCAGTAATACATTTATATATGAGCCATTATTTTTGAAAGAGGTATAAGTCCACTTTTGGAAAAAAAAATTAGTTAATGGTAATTTTAGTAAGATACAAATATCCTCTTTTTATATTTGTAATCATACATTCAATGAAGCACGATTTCTTGATAAGGTAATCAAAAGAAACTTAGCTATAAAATATTATCGTAAATCTTTCTCTTTTTTCAAAGTTGAATTAGTCCACTCCTAGTAATCATAATTAAAACAACTTAAATTAATTAATTAAAGAAAAAGGATGAGTTATATACTCCTCAAGGCTATTATAATACAATAAGCAATTGCCGAAAAAATAGCTTTATTTTGTATGAAATGAAACAAGAAGATTTTGTCTCAACCAAGTCGTTAGAAGCGGCAATATGAAACAGGAAAAAAAATACGGACGCAGAAGTTATACATTGGCTGAAAATATTCTGGATGAGGTTTTAAACAGATGAACCTAACAAAATTGTCTACAAAACTAGTATCGAAGAAAATGATCCATTTAAAGAAATTTTTTATTTGTAAAACAAGGAAGACTTAACATCTCAACAAAATTACTATGGCACCACTGTATAAAACTTCAAGAACTATAACAAAGGAGAAATACAACGATATGATGACTTTATTACCTTTTTTTTAGCGGGAAATGTTATGTACCAAAAAGGGTCACCTAAAATAAAAAACCATAATTCATACAAATTGAATATCATTATTTATTTCAATCATTGAAATATTATTTCAGTTGCATCAAACGGGTGTAACTAAATTCGCCTAAACGGCATAAATTATTTCAATTCGCGACAAACAAATCGCTCAAGTTACCGCGCATTCCTTTCCCAGGAAATTTGTAGCGCATTGGTAACTTAAAAATGCTAATAATACATTTAAGCAGATATGGTACCGAACGAAATTAAATTCCTTCCCAGATAAAGGTGCCTATCTCAGCGATTTCTTAACATACATCGTATCTTTCTCAGGTATTCACGAGTAAGATACAAAAAGAAGAAAAAGCTCTGGGAGCTTTCTTCATGTATGTAATTTTCATCGCGATCTCTCGCTACATCGTCTTCGGCCTGCAAAAGAGGAAACGAAGATATTTTTTTTTATATATGATGATGCCAAAGCTCAGGGGATGCCCTATGATGCTTAAGCACAGCCTTGGCAGGAAAGGAATTAAGGATGAGGGAAATGGGTTAGGAGTTTGGGTGAAGGAGGTGTCGATGTACGATGTACGATGTATGATCAGTCCAGCTAAGATTGCTGGATATCTCGATACCCAAGATGTTTAGGGAGGGTGAATTGGGTATATTCACTCCGTCGACTCAAAAGCTCAAAGCTTTCTTTTCATGTAGATACGGTTGATCGAAGGAATCAACCGACGGATTCGGGGAGTTCAATTTTAACCGTATTCGGATAGAGTCGCGCGGACGAAAATCGCCGTCAGGCTGGCTCGCCTCGGATCCAGCCCGAAAAAAAGAGAGTCTAACGTGTGGATTGAGGAAGGGTGGTCGAAGAAGGAGTCGAAAGGTTTAATCGGGAAAGTTCGGTCGTTAAATTAAATTAAGTGAAAAATAATCAAGATTGTCATTAAGTGAAAAATAATTTAGACCTTGTCATTAAGTGAAAAATAATTAAGACCGTTAAATTAAATTAAGTGAAAAATAATCAAGATTGTCATTAAGTGAAAAATAATTTAGACCTTGTCATTAAGTAAAAAATAATTAAGATCGTTAAACTAAATTAAGAGAAAGTAATCAAGATTGTTAAATAAAAGGAGTAATAAATAAAAAATGTAACTGTTATTAAGTTTTGAGTTTGGTGAAAATTAACGAACATTCCCAATAAGAATATAACAGAGAGGTGAAAATCTTCCGAAAGACACCGGACATCCCGTGCCCTCCGGTAGTGTGAGATTTTTAGTCACTAAAACACCTCTCTGGGGATTAGCCGACAGACCACATAGAATCGGGTCCCTTTCGTCCCCTCCCAGTCTCCCTTAGTGGAGGCAACTGAGTATTCAGTTATCTCACTGTCGTTACTATCCTCGGTTTCCTGGGTCACTGCTAGAATCTTAGCCTATTTGCAACAATCCATGCTGTCCCACCGTCTCCAGTGTTACTTCTTGGTCCATGCGTTATTTACAATCTTCACCCTTCTCTACCCACGGTATTGAAGGGTTCTAGGTCATAAAGCTTTAGTCCAGAGCCAGGACAAGTAACCTTCTCCGGATTAACCGTAGCTAACCTTTCGGAAGGCAGGTCTGCATCTTCTACTGGTGCGTGTACCGCGGAGATAGCAAGTTCGTTAGAGTTTACCATCTCTGCCACCGCCGCACCTGAGGAAGTGCTAGTTATTATTTTGCCAATGGCACCTTCTTCCAGGACTGCTACAGCACTGTCAGCCGGCGCAAGCCAGCCTCCGTAGCTGCCGCAGATCCTTCGAAAGGTAATTTTCCCAAAGATGCTTCTGTTGTGTTGTGGGTACTGTGGGTAAAGCCAATCTGTTAGGGTCTAGCATACCCTCCACCGCCACTCCTACAGAAGTGCCCGAGGAAACGCCATTCGCGACCCAATTACCCCTGGGTCCTGCAGTGAAGACTACAGCACCGCAGACTCCCATGGCATGACCTACCACAACCTTTGGGAATTTTTCAAAAGGTTGTTTCCTCCCGCTTTAGTTACTTGGCTACGTTCTAGGATGCATTTCCCGGTTGCTATCGCTGGGAGGTGTAACTAACACTTGAGAATGATGTCCAGATGAGGATCGCTGTATCCTAGAAGGCTTCAACTCGTCCGTCCATTCTCCAGCAACCAGTTTACTACCTTAAATACCACCTATTTACCATGAATACTTCACTTTGCTAACAGTAAAGGAGAAAGGACCTTAAAATATATATTTTTTTATTTTTTACTATCTTAAGGAAGTTATTTATTTTACACTTGTTTATTTATATCTTCTTTTTTAATAAATATAACTGAAGTTATTTCTTAATAACTTGATAATTCTTGAATTTACATATCTTCATTTTATGTATTATTGTATTATTTTTGTATGCATTAAAAATCCATTTCAGTAAAGCCGATGTCTACAAAAATCAGCACTTAAATTTCATCTTGTCTTTATTTATCATAATATGATATTATTGAAACTGGTAAAAGTCCATTTGGAGCTAAAAAATCGTTTATTTTCTTTTACAATTTTAATAATTATTATTGCATAATTTTAATAATTATTATTGCGAATTGATTAACGTTTACCAATATTTTTAAATTAAATTAAATATCTCGACATATGAAAAAATGGACTTACTATATACCACTTTCAAAAATAATGCTAATATGTAAAAAGTAATGTTAACATTAAAAAAAAAATGTTTTTTCTTATAGTTAAAAAGTTAATAAAGAATGTTAAATCAACAATTTAATTTTTTTTTCACCGTATAACCTTAATAATAATTTCTCCAATTGACTAGGTTTTCAGCGCGCAGTGGTATGTGAGCCCTTGGTAGTGCTGGGTATTCTGCAGTATGGATCTTAAACAGGTGAATTGGTGACAGGTGATAGTCGTGTTGTATTGTTGCTACATGTTCTTTTTGTGTGGTGTAAGTAAAGACATTTATTCCATTTTTACTAATCCTTCTTCTTCTTTTTTAGCTGATTTTGTTGAAAGTTCAGTCTTGCAGAAGATGCAGACAGAATAAAGTTGGCACCGTTGAATGGCAGTTGCGGCAAGTGGACTTTTCAGCTCTTCAGAGATATTTAGATGTTTCAGGTATGTACTTTTGTAAAAGGCGGAAAGTGGTTAAAGTTAACAATAAATTAAACATAAAAAAGCACTTGTGCCACTTGTTTTTCATTATTAACCGCAAGTTGCAGATATCGGCCCCGCTGAAAAGAAATTCTCCAGGACAAAATCTTCCTAGTCCATGCAGAAACCTTGACCAGAATAGCCACGTTGCTTGCTTCACACAACATTGTCAAAAAATCCTCCACTGCATTCACAATCCGTTTGCCTAAGCCAGGGTTCTCAGGTCGACAAGAGTGGAAGATAGTATCGTGGTGGTGAAATTATAGTACCAACCTGAAAATTATAATACGCTCGGTAAAAACGACAACACCAATACAAAAAAAATTTTAATAGCACATAAGTCATGTAAACAGCAGTGCTTTATCTGCGGTAAAAAGAAATTAAAACAAAAGAACGCCTTTGATCAAGTTCAAATTCGACCGGCGTGCACCTACGACTACGAGAAAGAAACTAAATAGTGATGCAATCGAAAAAGCGTGCCAACTTTAATAGTGTGCGATAATCTTTCATACACTACGCAAAACGGCATTGCAGGCGGCTGAAAATTATTTTATTTGAGAGGGTTCTTGTCGCGTTTTTTAAACAACCTAAAGCGAATTTCGACGAAGTGAAATTATAGTACATTTGCGACTAAGGATTGCGGATAGTACAGCTGGTCAAATTATAGTATATGTGCTATAATTATAGGACGGTTGAGAACCCTGGCCTAAGCAGACCCAGGTAGCACAACACATATTTCTACGAAAAAGGTAACCAAACTTATCTTTTATACTAAGTAAAAAAGAAGTGCTGGCATCACAACATTTAAAATTGCACAAACAACACAAAATAGACACACATAACATTGATCATATGCGTGAACCTAACCACGGACGGGAGGAGATGTAAACAATAATAACACAACCAGTTTCGCGACACGGACACCCCCTCGTACAAGCTAACAACTATTCGATCAAAAATACTCCACGAATACTCTGCGCGCAACGTAATTTTACCGCGTTTACCTGCACGCGTAAAACGCAAGACGAAAATAAAACTAAAGCCGTCAAACAAACTTTAGTCGCAGCTCATATTTATAATGCCTACGGCAAACTCCGCAAATGCCTTTGAATGTGTTGCAATAATTTTTTTATAAAAATCTGGTATCGGCTCGGCTAATACAGAATATTGTAACATGTTACAATGTTTATTGACTTGCTCTAGCTCAACCTAGAGCACAAAAAAAAAGATATTCTGTTCAATGACACCTGAAAGTTGCTCTAGGCTAAACTGATCTGACGAGTCTTCAATGAGGCTGCCCAAGCAACATTTTAAGTCCCAGCGACTGAGTTTAAGTATATTGGGACGAAAACTAATTGCCTGATACATAGATGGCGAGCTCATACACGATTTTGCAAATTACCGAAACGAAATAGTCACTTTAGTTAGCCACTTGCAAATTCCCTGTAGACAAAGTTCTTAGAGATGTTCCAAATCGGCCTCTGTAACCTATCTACCTCTACACAAAATTATAATGCCGCTGTAGTGTAGCTATAATTTACAGTGGCTGCATTTTTGTGGCCGTTTTAGTAGCGATAACTTTTCTAAACCTTTTATTTAAACCTAATTTTTATCGTTTTTAAGCAAAATCTTTATAGAGGGAAAATCTTCGATTTGCGTCCTGTAAGTTTTTTCTTTGAATACTTCATAGCTCTAAATATGAAGAAATGAAGCGATAAATAAAATAAAGTTCCACTTCTCTACAATAAATACTAAGGAAATGTATAATAGCAAGTCATGGTTCCAACCAAAAAATGTGTCGTATCTAGTACCATATACTGGCGATTTTTGATAAGGATGGATAAGGAAGGCAGTTTTTCCTACCAAACATTTGCTCTTTCTTTTGTCATTTTCGGAAATATAAAAAACTTTATTTTGGAAAAAAAATTATTATTATTTTTATACGAAATGTCGGCGGCCGAGCCAATCTTTGAAGTCTCCTTTTTTTGAAACTCCTTGACTAAAGGACGGATTGCTCTTAAGGTATTACACCTGAAAGAAAAAAAATTATAATCTATATACTATTGGCTATGGAACTATGTACGTAGGTTTTTTATATCAAATTTTATAGAAATGGCGCACTTTTGAAAAAATGAGTCGATTTTTGGCCTAAGAATAAACAGTAAATTGTTTATAAAAAAAAGTTTAGTCTAAATTATTAAACGGCTACGAACTCTCATAAAAAATTTTATTTTGAAGCTACTGTCAAAATTTCAAATAGATCCATGCAACGGTGTTCAACTCATCTTTCCTCCCAGTTTAAAAAAAAAAAAGTGGTTTCGAGAAAAACGCAGTTTAAGTTTTACAAGAATTTAAATCAATGAATATTTTTTACGTCTAATCTACAATGCACCTGCACCATACATTTGGCCATCCACGTTGATGCCGGCCTTCTTCTCTTCCTTCCTTCATGATTTTAAAGATAATCTGGCTTCTTTTGCAGCATCGGTAAACGATCGAACCGCAAACTTGATGCAGCACTCGTCCGTTTCCACGCAAAAATTCAAACAGTTCCGCCCACTGTTCATGCCTAAATTCTGCATCAGTCTCATGATCTTAGATTATAGAATAAACAGGATAGACCATTACGCCGTACATGTGATACCAGCCAAATTGCTGGTAGGGTAGGTGAAAACAGCGAGGAAGATGAAGTTGTACTGTCAACTTGTACTTTCAACTTGTGATTTCCGTCTAAAGCGTTCGTGTAAAAAACCTTTTGAATTAATGTACAGGAGACGGAGTTGGATCAATGCGTTGAGCGGCAAGACCAACATGCCATGGGTCCCGGGTCCGAGACCTGATGACCGGGAGCATTTATTAAGAAATTAAAAAAAATAATCCACTCCGTCTCTGGGCTGTTGTCTAGCTCGCAGCAATGCAAACAAGACTCAAGTTTCCTCACTTCCCTTACCCTAATTCCCTTCCGGCCAAAACCATGCTAACGCATCAAAGGGTTGTCCCCTAGGATTTGGCCACATCGTATAAAAAAGAAAAATTAGAAGTGAATAGACAAAGAACATAATAAAAAGTGTTTTAAAAAAACTCTTTAGGAATTTAAACTGTTGTTTATAAGTTAATTTCACAAATTCGCCAAGAATATCACTTTTTGGGAAGGTTTTAGTTATCGACTACCTACTTATGATAGTTTATTGTCCTAATATACCAAAAAAAATTTTGAATTTTGACAAAGTAGTGATAATAAATAAAAGTTTTTTTTTGCAATTTCCAGTTTGCTTACATCTGAAATATGTTCACTTTTGGTCACACCAAGTTCTTCGTTATGTTTTGAAAAGGGCATGCACGATTCAATAGATAATAATTTTCTTTCTCCTTTATATTATAAATATTAATTCCTAAACGGTAAAGATGTGCATGGCAAATAGTTAGAAGCAACTGAGTGAACTATTAAATACTTAATTGAAGGTATTTCTTTTTTTTTCCCGATGCCTCTACCAAAATTCTAAATTTGTGTTCAATGGTGTACTCACACAAGAAATGGTCATTCCACTAATTCAAAAAGTATGCCGGAGTTTTCTGAGCTTATAGCACATCGTGATTAGTTCTATATTCTAAGCTCATAATATTTAATATGTCATCATTACAAATGCCTGCAGCAACATTGGATATTGTTTTTATGACCCTAAAGTATTGCTTAAACCAAAAACCAAATCGATTTTTTCAAAACTCTAGAGTGGTGTTACCCCTTAAGCATTTGAATTTGGACATTTTACCAAAATAATTTTTTAGTTAAAAATTAATTTTTTAGGACTATTATTATACTTTGAGACGTGTTTAAGGTGACTCTGGAACTTACCGTTGTGCTATTGGAGACATTGCTCAATTATGCCAGCCATGAAGCAAGCACGTAAATTTCTTCCAAAGCAAGCATTTAAATTTTTAATTTTTCTTGTTCAAACAAGAAATTCAACTAATTTATCTGTAAATCAGTAAAGACTTCAATAAAAAAGTTATTATGTGCGATATTGGAAAAAACAGCGATATTAAAATTAGTACAAATGAAGACTACTAATTTTTTTCTGTATTAACGAAATTAGAAGCAAGTGATATATTCAGTACGAGATTTATACAGTAATGTATTTTTTTTTAAACTAAAATGAATGTCTGCGATATGAATTAAAAATTTTATACTGAAACGTACATTATTCTAAGCGTATTATTTTTATAAAATGTCTTTTCTGAAACAAGGTTGCAGCTTACGTATTTCCTGTAACCAAAAATAATGCGCATTATTTTCTGTATTCCACATCATTAATATTCCGGTTCTGTTGAGTTAAGGTTTTCAAAATCTTGATTGTAATAATATTTTAGTGAGTTGATTGTCAACAATTTAAAAACTTTAAGATGGGTTACTTCATCAGAGCCTCTTTACAGTGAGGTAAACATGCCCTGACTTTCCGTCAGTTGGCAGTGTGCGCTTCTCAGGAGAGGAAACTGTCCTCAATATGAGGTGAGTGGCTCTCTTTCTTACAGGTCTTCAAATGGGCTTCCAGATGATGTAGGTCCCCTGGATGCATGGGCGGTGGGGGCAAGGGTCAAGTAAGGGAAGTCACAACACGCAATCCGGTAAGTCAGCGACGCCTGCTGCAATCCTTTTTCCTGTTTTGTTTTCCTTTTTTCAGATTTAGTTTTTTTTTCTCGGTTTGTTTTCGTATTCCTTTCCTTATCCTTTGGCGTGATTTCTCTCTTTTTTTGCGTGACCAAGAGCAGGATGGCATCCCTTTTGACCCCCCCCCCCTTTCTCACTACTATACCGCAGCCCCCAGCATGCCATCTCTTATTCCTGATTAGAGTCCAGACCTATCGATGCTGGCATATCTGTTTTTCCAAAAATAACAATGCACCGGTTCGTTAAGCAACATTTTCAGTTTTTTTTTAACTTAATATACATTTCACTGGAACATATAATAATAATAAATACAGTATTTGATCGACAGAGTGAAGTTTATTGACATATTTATTACAAACATAAGAAAATATTGTTACAAAAACGTAAGAGTAATGTATATTGTGAAAACGTAAGAGTAATGTATATTGTGCAAATCGCGTGATTTACAGGGGATATTTTTTCTTTGATATCCATTTTCAACTTCATCGGACATAGATGTATCGGCTGTGTAAAAATATCGGGAAAAAACATCGGGATGTCGTAATATCGGATCTCCGATATATGGGCTGGTATAGCCCATCAGTAAAGCCAAAGCTAAACAAAGTTTCCCTTAACGCAAAAAGTGTATATTTCACAAGTTAATAGTGTGTTTAATACCGCCTGAAATATTCTTATCACAAAAGAAAGCTATTTTCTCTACCTGTGAAATGAAATCCCAGAGCGATTCAAATAACTTGAATTTTTGCAATATTTCACTATAATCTGTTCCAAAAAGAGTGCAGCAGTGCACCACTGAGATATATAATACTGGAGTGACTGGTGCCATGAAATTTCTTCAAGAAAATGGTATCACTTTTCGCTAGTTGTCCCTTTCTGGGTAAGCATCTTTTTTTTCAACATGGTTTTCTTAATTGCGAACGTCATGTCGCCTATTAAATGCTGGCGTTAGAAATAGATGACAATATTCACAATCATCTTACATCTCTTTCTGGGTAAGCATTATCCAGACTAAAACAACCTTTTATTTATAATTTGTATTCCAGTAATTCCAATGATTTTTACATTTTCCTTACAACAATATAGAAGATTAAAATTAAATATGTCTCTTCGTATATATTTGGTTATTATATTCTACTCTGAATGGCTGCAAATTCACAGTAAACGTTGGAGATTAAAAATTGTTTTCCTCCACTGAAAGTAAAATTGTACCCATATGAGATAGCTTATAAGTCAGTCCAGTTTAATACATGTCAGTGCAGTGCACGCTCTAATGGACTATTCCCGTCTGCTTTATTTTCTCATCATCTTGCTATGCTGCATCCATCCCTCTTCCTCAGCACGCTGTTGTCACGGTTTCAACTAAGAACATTTTCTGATTTTTCCTGGTGGACTCGGGTTGCCATATCAAAAGCATGTAAATATAATAAGTTTCTTAATGGATCCGTAAACATTCACTAAGGATTTTTTTTTATTAACAGCGGTGCAACATTGAACAAAAATATATACATATTTTAAAATAAATAATTCAAAAGAATTTATAATAAGTAAATTCAGGCATTTCTACAAACCTACTGCTAAAAGATATAATCTGTCTACCCTAAATGCTCTTTCCGACCATTCCAGTCACTCGAATTCGTATTGCATCGGAGAACTTCGCATGTAAAAACACCCACCACCCGCCAAGAAACATCAAAAGGGTGGCTGTACTTGGTTTTTGGCGAGTTTGATAAATTTGGCATCATAAATTATAACTTGCCATTTACCGTGTACTGCCAATCCTTTTGGAACAGGGTATACACACTTTATTGCAAATTAGCACCTTTTCACCTGCATCACTCTGTTAAGGAAAAACGTCAAACTAAGTGACAGCAGGACTTAAATGATAAGAGCAAAAAAAGTCGTAGAAATCGGCACACTTATGTACACTGATTTTACACGCTAGGGCCACTCCATTGAGTTTCATACTCGTAGGTGTTCTCGCACCATGTAACTGCCACGAAATCGTTCCAAATTTTGGGGCACCCAAGTAACTAGAACGTAAATTGCTGCCCAAGTTATCTAGCTAAGTTTAGAGCAGCTTTTTCTGCTCTACCTTTACGTAGAGGAAGTTTGATTAGCAAAGTAAACAGTCAAATTGACACAAATGACATTTGCGATATTTGGATTTGGAAGTCAATTTGAAAAGTGAAGAATTTATAATTGAGTATTTTTGTAATTTCCTCGCAAATATCGCAGTTGTTAGTTTCGTTTTCACAATAAACAAATATTCAACAGGAATGACAATTCATTTGACATTTGCTCTTTTGTGCTCTAGTTTCGCTATTCTAGATCCATTTCTTACAATGGCCAGGAATGAAATTGAACTTTTTATAATACTAACCTAGCAATTTGACATTAATACAATGTCCTGACATGTTGCCAGCAATATGAGAATGTTCAAGATGTACTATGACACTGCATTTTAGTGTGAGGCTTAACCTGAAACTGGTAACATACTGAATCGACATGGATGCTGATGTAAAACAATTTGATTAATT
Source organism: Leptarthrus brevirostris (assembly GCA_964036015.1). Lineage (NCBI taxonomy): Eukaryota > Metazoa > Arthropoda > Insecta > Diptera > Asilidae > Leptarthrus > Leptarthrus brevirostris. The sequence goes on along the minus strand of OZ038373.1, from coordinate 66,928,129 downwards.
TCTTTCTAACTCTGTCACATTATTATTAAAATTTAGTTCCCTTAAGTTATGCATGGTGATTAAGATCTGGTGTGAAAAAATTAATGGGGCGATAGATCTCACCTAGGCAAACAACAAATTTCATGGCAGGGGGGAGGCAATTTCAATCGTTTGGGAGTTACAGGGTGATTCATAAATTTCCAATTTTCATGGCATGCATATTACTTTTATATTTGTATCTTCTGATCTTATCAATGCAGCGACAAAAAACTACTACCCCAAACCTTTCCAAAATTGTCAACAATGTTGATCTAACTCCTACCACTGCAGGCACAGTTACTTCCAAAACTGACAATAATGTTTTGCGATTACCTAAGCTGCAGAATTTTCCAAAATTTTCTACGAGATTCGTGTAATTAATATACTTTTTTTTAATTTTCATTAATAATACCTTTGCAAAACGTATTTTGCCATGAGAAAAGATTAGAAAAACCGCATCATTATAAGTCCCCGACTACTTAATTATTTTATTGCACTTTGGATAGAAAATTCTTTAAATAAACAAACTTTTAAAGACAAAGTGTGGAGAGGGTTTGTTTAATTTTAATTATTGCTGCAAACAAGTTATAAAAATGTTAGTCTAATTTTGTTTTGTTGCCGATATTAGCTTGTACTAACCAGAGTTCAAACCCTAGTATTCTGGCGTTCTCTTACTAATACCTGATGGAGTGTGCATTTCTTTATTCATTCCGCAGAAGGAGCGAAAAGATCGGAATAATTAGTCACGTGGTAAAAGAACGTTTGGAATAATCTGAATAGAGAAGCAGCACAGAATACAATTTTGACAAATAAATAATAGTAAATATGTCTTAGAAACAATTAGCTTTAGCTATAGCTGCGAAAATATCGTGGAAGTTAGTGTTTGATAGCGATGATGACGAAGAGAAATTAGTTAATTCAAGGAAACGTAAGAGAAAAATAATGGTTTTTGGGAAGAAATTGTGCCACAGTTTGATTCACAGCAATTTAAGTACCATTTCCTACTATCTATGTTTCCATTGCTGTTCAAACATTTGGTAAATATTGAGTCCAGCAATGTAAAACTACAACCTGGCCGGGCAGCCATAATTTTTGAAAAGCAAGTGTTAGCCACTTTATGGTATCTCGCCAATACGGAATGTTTCAGATACTTTATTCATCCTTTTTAATGGTAGTAAAAATACAAATAACAATTATATATATATATTTAAAGTTGACTGTCGTGCTGTGCGGACGTGTTTTTTTTTTGTATTCCTCGAGCTTTTTGTTTTTTGGTTTTTCGTAGTGCTCTTATTATTATTATTGATATTAAATTATCTTGTGTTTTTTGTTTCTATTCTCTGGCTTGTTTTTTGTTTATTTCTATTCACTGTGATTCGGTTTTTTGTCAATTTTTGTTTACCTCGGCGTTTTTGTGTGTTTTTCCGATTTTGTGGTAACTTAGTGGCGCTTTCGAGCGCTTACCGTTTTTGGTTGCTGTGATCTCTGTTTACAGCTTTGATTTCGTGGACTTTTGCTGCTGTGGTGTTTTCGGAATTTTTTCGAGTTCTCTGTGGATTTCTGTGTTTGTGGTTCAGATCTGTGACTTTGCCCGGTCGTTGTTGGTCTCTCTTGCTGTTTTGGCTGCTGTGATTTCTGTTTACGGCTTTGATTTCCTGTAGTATTATCAATCAAATAAATTTTTTGAGTTCTTTGTGGAGTTCGATACATTGTGGTCCGGATCTGTATTTGTTTTTTGCCTTTATCTGTTCATTGTCGGTCCCTCTTATTTGATTTAATTGCATTCTTACATATTTATTTTTTATTTTTTATATTTCGAGGTCGTGTTTTGTTTTCTGTGATTTTGTTGTTTTTTATGGTTGTGTTTGGTGTTGGTTCACTTCTTGATGTTCTCTCCGTGTTCTTTCTTTTTCTATCTTTTATTTATTATTATTATATGTCCTATTTTTATTCTTAAATTTAATTTTTAATTTTATATTAGTTTCAATTCTTCTGCTTTTTGTTTGAGTTGCATCTTCTTCGTCCCCTGCTTCGTAGCTCTATTGTCGCTTTGATTTTTGCGTCTCCAACTTTCCGCTGTTTCGCTTTTTTCTTTTTTGCTTGGATCTTCCTTCCGTTCTTTCCCATTGTTTTTATTGTCATAATTCTTTTCATCTTTGTTTTTATTTTTTTTATTCTTTGTCTCCCCTCTCCCTTGCTCCTTTTCATTTTTTTGTTTCTTCCTTATTTGTTTATATATTTATTTATTTATTTATTTTTTATTTTATCCCTTGACTTCGCCCACTCATTTTGTTATGGCCTTCTGTGGCGTTTGTGAAAAGGTGGTTTCCCGAGATGGGATTACATGTGATGGCGTCTGTGGCCATCAGTTTCATGCCAGTTGTTTGAGGCGCGGTTCGAGATCCTCCAGCACCTCGACGTGTCTGCAGTGCTCAGACATTAAGCCTTGCCACGTATTAAGGCTTGTTAGGAGCATGGTGGATGCGCTTTCCAGCGATCTTGCTCTTGTCGGACAGGGTCACCTCTTTCTCGGCTCGTTGGGCCGATATACAAGTTCTGTCGGACGACACTGGGTCACCTACCTCCAGATGGACAGGCTGTCGAGTGTCGCACGAGATGTCATCCCGCATTCTTGCGCTTTCCGGCTCGCTCGAGGACATTCAGTCTACGTCCTCCGGATTCGACAATAATCTGCTTCCTCCTGTCATCCCCATTGTTGAGGATATCCGTTGTGGCGTCAAGCAGGTGAAAGGCGACCTTGGTGTCTGGTCTGCGGCTTTCTCTGCCAACTCTGAGCTGCTGGGCTCTGTGGCTTCAGACTTAAAAACCCTGTCTTCGCGCTTTGATGCTGTTCCCATGCCGTCACCCTCTGTTGCGCCCTGTGCCGAGGTTCAGCCTGCAACTGAGACGGAGGATAAAGACAGTGATGCGGTTACCGACACCTCACCCGAGAGGGTGAGGGACTCGAATTCGAAACCTAAGTCTAGGGTAAGGCGTAGGCGTCGTGTAGGGCGCTCCGTGGCGGACGCTGGTCTTCCAGGTCCAGTTGTCGCTGCTCGCACGTCTAGTGACAATAATGGAGGTAATGAGAGTGATTCCATCCGTCATGCCCTCGAACACTGGCCTGTCTGGTGTTGCTGTTGTAGTACTCTCCGCCATTCCTCGTTCAAGGTCTGTTTTTATATCGCGTCTAACGCCTGGAACCTCCTGTGACATGATATTGTGTTTCCTTCGGTTTAGGAGTGTTGACACGTCGGACGTGTCCTGTAAGAAAATAAGTGGGCAGACAAAGCCCTACGCATCTTTCTTGTTGTCGGCTCCGTTTCTGGTGGCTGATACTTTGCTCAGTGATAATTTTTGGCCCCGGGATGTTTTTTGTAAGGTCTTCGTGCCCAATTCTCGCCGCCGCACTAGGTCAGTAGTGGCTCAGTCTCCTAGTTCAGAAAACGGGACAAGCTCTTTCTGTACTACCAGAATGTGAGAGGACTAAGGACCAAAACAAATAATTTTTATTATTCGTCTACTAACTGCGATTTTGATGTGATAGCCCTAGACGTGTTAGTCTACGTGTTAGTCTAGTTTATTTAAAAAAAATTCAGATGGTTTGTTGTTTATGTTTTGAGTGTAAGCATTTTCAATTTAAGTGTTTTTCTTTCAGGTTCACTATTAATTCCCGAAGATCGGCATATGTTGGGCGATCAGGGTTATAGACTGAAGTCTTACATGATGATTCCTTTTAGGGTTAACGGGAATTTAAATGAAACGCAAAAAAATACAATCGCATTTTATCCTCTATAAGGGTTGTAATTGAAAGAGCATTCGGAATGTTAAAAGCTCGATTCAGGAGATTGCAGAAGCTAGAAACGATAAGGCCGGATTTCATTCGTCTTGTGATAATGGCAGCCTGCATATTGCACAACATTTGCATAAAGCAAGGTGACTTCATTGAATTTGACTTCAACCTCGAAGATAATGACGTCACACCTACATCAAAGGCACACGATCAGCAAGCCCAATTTAAAAGAATCAGAATAGCCAACCAATTAGTTCAAAAAACCATTAATTTATAATTTAATATGAAACTGTTTATTAGAAAATATATATATTTTATAAACTAAAATAGCCTCCTTGGCGTATAAAATAAAAATCACAAAAAAAACAGCCCCCTTGGTTACATACATAAAATATATAAATATAAGTCTTTTGCTATTTTATCGACTACTTTTTGGAATAAGTCTAAAAATCTATTTCGGATCGGGAGAACAAAATTTTGTCCAGGCCATCAAAATATTCCCACGTCTTCCTCGAATTTCCACTAGTATTGTTGTGGTCTTTTACTTTTATCCGCAGCAACATCCTCCCAAATCTACTTCTTTGGCAAAGTATCAAATTTTGTACATAATATTTGTCTCATAGAGATCTATAAGACATTTAATATCCCCCGGCGTCCACTTTAAACTAAATTCACCTAACAAAAGAGTTAATTAATAGTCGTATTCAAATACACATGAATATAAACTAAAATTAATCAAATTTAAATATTAACCAGTTGTATTATTTCCCTCCATTTTCTCTTCGCTACACCAAACAACACTTTGACAGTAATTTATTTCATTTATTCCAACTTTGTTCTGTCTACGGAGGTAGTTCGAATGCAATGCTTTCTAAATATTCCGTGTGTATAAAGAACGAGGAAAGGATTAAAGGGAACGTTCCGAACAAATAAAAAAACGTTGTTTTGGCATTCCGAATTTTCCGAACGTATAAAGAAATGCACCCGAAAATTTTGCTCTCAAAGGGGGTCAGTAAGCAAGAATCATATCATCGATCATAGTTGAAGAACAAATCGATACCTATGGGTGTTCTTAAGCTAAAATTATTAAAAGCTGGCAGAATTAACTTTTGAGGAATGTACGGATATAATCTTCATCTATTGTGAAGTAGCATACACGAAGAAAGAACTATAAAGACTCTTCAACGGCCAAGAACAGCATGCGATGTATTTTCCGATATTGTGAAACAGTCTCGCATCCCAAGAACCTCACATCGTAACTTGTTATACAAAAGCGCACAGGAACTTGTACTTAGAACAACAACTGCTCTGCAATTTCTGCTCAGTATCCAAATTGTGTGTATAACATAAAGCACAGATTCACATAAGTAATTAAAGAAGTGTGTCTCTGGACAATGAATAGTTGTTTCCGAAGTAATTTTTCTCGCTAAAAACGAATCCGGGCTAAGAATTGCGCCATCATATGACGGGCTGAGAGTAAAAGTGACCAATTTATAAGGTTCGGGCAAAAGGGACTTAGAAAATGTTCCGCGCAAAAACGAATAGCGTGAGATTCCGTGCAAAAACGAATCGTAGAAAATTTCCGGGCAAAAACGACTTAACTACTTAACTGCATTAACTTTGCATTACTTTACTAAACCATTTTTGCCCGAACCTTATAAATAGGTCACTTTTACTCTGAGCCCGTCATATCAGGTTTTTGAGATATTCTAACCTAAATGTGCAAAAACACAGTTTTTTGACGTTATGTAGCACCGCGATGTTTTCTTTTCAAAAAACTATGTGTGGGATCTTATAGTACAAGTCTTCCTCTTTCAAATGCCGTTTATGGTCACTTGAATAAAGTCCAACGACTACTAGAAGGAAATTTCGAAAGAAGATTAAAATTTTGCATTTGAATTCTGGAACGCGACATGGAAAACGGGGCTTTTCTGGGCCGAAAACTGAAGCTTTTCGCAACTTAGTCGTGCCTCACAACCGAAGGAATTGGGAAGGTTACGAGAATTACCGGGGTGAGCGTCATAGTTGCCATGCAGGCTAAATGGTGCCACCCGAAGAGGTGAGGGCCCGCCTAGCTAGCCGTGCTTAGCTTTTCGGTTCGGGGTGAGATCGCCCGAACATCAATTGCGGGCACTCTTTGTGTCCTATGGACCGAAGACTATATACAAAAAGGAAGCAAAAACTATTAAGGATTAATGAAAGTGATAAAACCGACGTCCCCTGGTACCAAGCAACCTTAGCCCCGAGATGGTGTGAGGCTTGTAGGGCTATCCCTCCCCATACTATGACTGTACCTAGCCCAAGATTTGGCACAGTCCCTATACATTCGGACAGTTGTCCAAAACTAGATGTTAGAGAGAGAGTGATAGAGGAGGGCGAAACTGGAACCTTGCATCATCATATCATCAGTAAAAACAAAATGCATCGTCTATTTTAAAAGCTTTTATATAACTTCACTTGTATGTGTGTCCCGGAATTTTGTAATCAATATTTCACCCACTTCCACTGAAGCTATTGGGCTGAAATTTGGCACACACGTTTGGTTCTCGTGCCAATGCACGATTACTTAAATGCCGCCATTTTTAATCTAATATGGCGGACGTTACAAAATGGCGATTTATCATTTCCACTGCAACCCCTATGATATGGGTTTCAAATGAAAGGGCTTGATAAGCGAGACATAATAAGTAAAGTGACGTCATTCTAAATCCAATATGGCGGACCTCACAAAATGGCGATTTATAGTTTCCATAGTAACCCCTATGATATGGGTATCAAATGAAAGGGCTTGATGAGCGAATAACAATACGTAAAGTGACGTCATTCTAAATCCAATACGGCAGACGTCTAATATGACAATGCAATATTATTATGACATGGAGCATATCTTCACCTTCACGTGGTGAAACCTATTAATCCGAAACATTAATTGGCAAGGAGCCCAACAGATGGATAGTAAACCTAACAGATGTCATGAAATTGATAAAAATCAGCTAGTGCTAGCTGTGCGCATGGATTCTTCATTTTACCATAACAACATAACATCCAGTTCTGAGCTTTGTTTAAAGTTTCCAAGTCTCTAGCTTATCGGGAAAATTTGTACCGAATAGACAGACAGACAAGAAAGCGAGTTAAAAATACGCTTCCTTTTAATTTGAGTTTTTTGGTAATGCGGCCCGCGACTTGGCTTGCCTGATCTACTCTATCTCTGTGCGACCTCAGAAGAAAGTAGCTAAGGAAATTTTTATTGACGTCAACTAGATCTATGCAAAAAATTATTTAAAGATCTTCAAATTTTTACTATTTCCATGTATCTTATCAATCGGAAATCAAGTATATTCAGTCACTACAGTAATAAAAAAAAAAAAAAATTCAAAAAGCATTTAAAACGACGGAATATTTATTGATTCACAAAAATAAATAAAATATTGAGGTTGAATTTAACGGCCTTAAAATGGCTAAGAGCATCGAAAAGGCATAATATTATATATTTTTATGGACGCAATCTTGTGCTTTAATATGATAACACATACCTATTTTTTTTCATTATTACGATATTATTATACAAAACAGCTACATTATTCATAAAACTACATTTGTGTTCGTTTCAAAATTGTAGCTTGTTCATCAAATTGACCAAATTAAAAAGAATTATTATTTGCCAGTTTTATTGATAGTCTTAATGGCGATGAATCCACAAACTTTTATTCTCCCTGGTAACCGTTGCTTCTACTTTTGAATTTCCTATGGGGTTCAAGTTCGGATCATTATCTGTCATGCGGTTCTTCGTACTTGACCTTATGTGCACATATTGATTATCTTGTTGAAATGTTGTATTGGTCGTCCGATACCCACAAGTAATGAGCAATTAATTGTGATATGGAAAAGTCAGTCAGACTTCTTCCTAGCATGCTTCCGTCTGGTGCGATCTAGCCTAGTGGTTTCTAATTGTTGGTAATTTACGGTTAGTGATTATCTATCAATAAGTAATCACCTGTAATAATTGATTAATAAAGTAGAACCATAAAATAGCACGCCATTGTGTTTTAATTAATCCACCCAAAATTATAAATTATATTTTATGTTTCCTCAACATAAAGTTACCCACTGCAGTTTTGTCAATTTTTATTTCTAAGTAATACATTCTTATTTATTTATAAAAAAGTAAAGTTTAAAATTTAGTTAAAAAACCAGTAGTAATATAGTATAAATATAAATAGTAGACCAGCTTCGAACAAAACTGCAAACATTTCCCGGGACTTAATTCCATTGTTCATTTAAATGGTAATGTCGTTGAGAGAAAATTACCCAAATGGGAAATCTTTTAGTCATCTTGTATGTAGTTGTAAATGTCATTTCATCCAAGTAAAAAGTTTGCTTATTCATCCAATTTGCAGGTGAATATTTTTATTCAATTATTAAGCCCAAGTGACAAGGACCAACACATATGTCCGTTTAGATGAATTATTCGACGACAAGGGAATTTTCTCTTCTGAGAGTTATAAAATCGATTCTCGATCACTGATTTTTGACAGATAGTATTTATTGTTAAACTATTTACTTTTCCATACGAAATTGCTAGAACATTTCCAGACTATTTCGTTCACGTTTGACCAGGGAGCTTCTATTTAGTATATATTCTGTGGTAGTAGTTCTCGTAGAGTAGCAGTAATCGTAGTAGAAGCTCTGGTAACGATTTAATATTATATTATATTAATAATTAATAAATCTGTCAATTACTTTTCAAGATATATTGGCTAGGCTTCCGTTTTCCTAAATGTATTTCTCATATAAACGCGTTTGAAGGAAGCACCGAAAGCCTGCGCAGGGTGCGGATCTGATCAAATATTTTCCACTGTTACTTTGCCAGTTTTCGAATTTTAAAACTAGTACTAAGAATGAAATAATTTTAAAAAAACGATTTATGTGTGTGTGTTTTTTTTTTTTTGCGCGACCAGGAGGTGAGGAATCTTCCAAAGATACCAGCAGCCCGTGGCATGCACGATTCACCGCCGACCAGAAGGTGAGGAATCTTCTAAAGATACCAGTAGGTCGTGCTAGTGGCATGCACGATTCACCGCCGATGCGGTGCCTACGTGCTTAACCTCACCCCCCATCCTCTTCAACCACTCTTCCCGCGGTACTGCCGTTAGGTATTACTTCGCGGGGCTGGTTAGCCATCATGCTATCAACCTGAAGTGTTAATCTGGTGTCTAAGACGTTCCAGTCTCTTCAGTTCGTTTTGGACGTTTATTATAAACTCAGTCATTTCGCTCCAATTTTCGTCACTTTAGAGCATATACTCAATTTCTACCGATTGATTCAGTATATATGCACGCCATGCTTGGAAGCGTGGGCAATGAAATATTTTTTTATTTTATTTATTTATTTATTTAAGATTCATCAAAGGGCTGATTACTTAACATGTATATAAATATAAATAATTATAAAATAAAAGAAGAATCACAATAATTACAATAATTAATAAATAATAATAAACAATAACTAGAAGAATAGAAAAATAATTAATAATACATAATAATTACAAAATAATAACATAGTAGTTAGGAAAGTTTGGCCTTCACAGAATTTTTCGACAGATTAAAATCAATCTTGTTAAAATGCGAATTAAAAAACCGAGACGTTGACGTGACGGGCTCGTGAAAACCGTAATTTGTGCGATGCTGTGGAATTTTAAGAAAATCTCGATTTCTCAAGGAGCGACTCGGAATCTATATATTAAAAGAAGACAACAAGACTGGAGAGTCAACATTACCTTGAAGACATTCAAAAGCGAAAACAGTTCTAGAGATGTTACGTCTGAATTCAAAAGAGTCTAGTTTTATGAGCTTACGCCTATCTGAGTACGGCGGCAGGATAAGAGGGTCGCTCCAAGGAAGCCCACGAAGTGCAAAGCGAACAAAACGGCGCTGGACTCTCTCTACCCGGTCAATTGAGTCATGATAAAATGGTGACCAAACACAACTAGCATACTCCAGAATAGGCCTAACAAAGGTGCAGTAGAGAAGCCTGGTGATATAAGGGTCGTCAAATTCCTTTGCCCATCTTTTTATAAAACCCAATGTAGAATTAGCCTTAATAACTATCTCATGAATGTGATCGTCAAACGTAAAACGACTGTTCAACCAGACACCCAAGTCCTTGGTCCTATTAATTTTTTCCAGAACACAGCCATGCATGGTGTAGTTGAAGTCGAGAGGTTTCTTTCTACGAGTAAAAGACATAGACGTACACTTACTAATATTGAGGGGAAGATAGTTATCAGAACACCAGTTGTAGAAAGCGTCTAAGTCAGAATTTAAAAGTTCCCAGTCTCGAATAGAGGACACAACACGGAAAATGTTGGCGTCGTCAGCATAACAAAGAATTTTTGAATATTTCAAGAATAAAGATACATCATTGATGTATATGATAAATAAAATCGGCCCAGATGACTTCCCTGAGGTACGCTAGAGGAATTAAAAATAAACTTGGATAGTGATCCACGGAAGGACACACGCTGAGTCCGATTTAGTAGGTAAGAACGAACCCAGTCTACAAACAATGAAGGAAACCCGAGGGCCGTCAACTTGTGAATCAAAATTTGGTGGCTTATTCTGTCGAAAGCCTTGCTAAAATCTGTAAAGATACACTCCACTTGCTTTCCAGCCTCAATTTTGGATAAGCAGAATTCCAGTAGGTTAGTCGCAGTAGACCTACCTTTCATAAAGCCATGCTGGAAAGTTCCAAGAAAAGGTTTGCAATGAATGCATGAAATGCATCTTCCTCCTGATCTAAGCAGTTCGTACACATCGGGGAGCTGTCATGTCCAAATCTGTGCAGGTACTTGCGGTATCCACCATGACCAGTCAAGAATTGCATCAAGTGGTAGTTGTTTTCTCCAAGCTTACGGTTGACTCAAGTTTCAATGCATGGAATCAGTTGGTGCTTTCACCATCCTTTCGTAGTATTGTCCCATCGGTTTTGCCACATTAACATCGAGATCTGTCTCTCTTCCTTTTTAATCTCCTACTTTCTGAGGTTTCCCTGGCTCGTTGCGATTCTCGTGTAAATGCGTCCCATCTCGTCCGCGAGGATGTCGATCGGGATCATACTAGCGATGACACAAGCTGCTTCGTCAGATACCGTTCTATAAGCACTTATAGCTCTTAAAGCACACAGTCTGTAGACTCTTGAGAGTTTTCTTCTTGACTCTTGCACCGCTAATGCTTTTGCCCAGATTGGGGAGGCATATAGAAGCACAGAGCTCACCACTCTCAATAGTAGGGCTCTTCTATCTGGGGCCACCAACATTTGGCAGCATCCTGGTAAGAGCCGCTTGTACGTTCGAAGCTTTTTTGCTGGCATATTCCAGGTGCGATTTGAAATTAAGCCTATTGTCCACTATTACTCCAAGGTATTTCAGTGATTGTTTAGACCTGATTTTTTGATTGCCCACCTTGACATTGACGTATTCCACCGTTTTCCGGTTTGTGATTAAGATCGCCTCCGTCTTTTGTTCTGCTAGTTCAAGACCTGCAGACTCTAGCCAGTTCTTAACCTTGGCGATAGCTTCATTTGTTACCACCTCTATTTGGTGGGTATATTTCTCTGTTGTAACGATCGCAATGTCGTCTGAGAAGCCTATTATTTTCGTCTCTTGGGGTATCTGTAGCCTAAGAACTTCATCATACATAACGTTCCAAAGAAGGGGACCTAGGAAAGATCCTTGTGGTACCTTGCGGAGACGTTATAGTATTCCGTTCCTGCATCATTATTATATCTAAGTTTCCTGTTTCTTACGTAACTTGATATGATCTTCAAGATGTACGTCGGGGCTTCCATTCTAACTAGGGAATTCTTTATGAATTCCCAGTTGGCCGAGTTAAAGGCGTTCTTGACGTCTAGTGTAACCACTGCGCAGTATTCCTTGGTTCCCCATCTCCACCTTTTACATTCAATGGCAGAATTGGCGATGTCCACTACCATTTTTTTTGCATCTACGGTGGAGCGCGCCTTTTGAAATCCAAATTGGTACTCTGATAAAGCACTTTTTTCCTCAGCTATCGGGAGTAACCTGTTGTAAATTATTCGTTCCAATATTTTCCCCATTGTGTCAAGGAGGCAAATTGGGCGGTAGGATGAAGGTTCTCCAGGAGGTTTATTTCCTTTTGGTAGCAGCAGCAGGTATTGCAGCTTCCATTGTTACGGAAACACGCCTTCCATTAGACATCTTCTTAAAACTTTTACGAAAATGTCCGGTCTTTTGAGAATCGCTGCTTTCAGGGCTTTGTTTGGAATTCCGTGCGGCCCAGGCGCTTTGCTGTCTCGTATTTTTTTGAGCACCGACTGAAGTTTTTCCGCCGTAACTGTCGGCATTTCCTCTACATTACTTTCTTCTTCGACAGTAGGAGCAGTCATTGGACGCTGTGGAAAACGCGTCGTTATTATTTCACTTGGGCATGTAATCATGTTAATGTTAGCATCTTCGCATAGGCGTTTGAAGTTTTATCTTTTACTGTCCTTAGTGGAATTCTTCAAAGCATTTCTTTCTTCTTTGAAGGCACTGAGCAGCAGGTTGTATTCCGGTCTACCTCTCGACCTTTGAAGTTTTCGTCTGCTTTTCAGGCATTTCGACCTAAGTAACTGAATCTTTTCATTCCACCAATAGCATGGCGAGCCTTTCCTATTGAGCTTCCTGCATGGCATTGCTACATCGCATGCTCTATTCATCAGTTGAGTCAGTTGTTTCGTACCGTTTTCTGTGGATTCCAATTCCATTTGGTACGCATTCACCACTTCTTCGCAGGTCTCCTTGTCGAACAACGAATCTTTAAATTTTGGGCCTGTTATTTTAGGGCGTCTTTGGCTAGAATTCGTTTTTCCTTTTATTTCGAACATAACAGATTGGAGGTCGCCATGTGTGTAGTCCTCACTGACCCACCATATTGTATTCAGGAATAGAGAGCTGCTTACAAAAGTTAGGTCTATAACCGACCCCCTTCCGGTCTTTTGGAAGGTGTTTTTCCTTCCATCATTAGCTATCTCCACATCGAGCACAGCAAGCGATTCTATGAGGCTGCGCCCCCTTGCATTCTTGACTCTGCTACCCCATTCTACAGCCCACGCGTTAAAGTCACCAGCAATGACCACCGGTGATTTAGTGCGAGCATCGGCTACGAGTTCATCTAGTATCTTTTGATACTCTCCATGTGACCAACTGGGTGGAGCATAGCAGCTGTAGAAGTGTATGCCATTTATTTTCCCCCGTACGAAGCCACGTCCTTGTCCCTTTCTGTCCTGAGAAGCATGTTTGCCACAAGCTCATATTGCTGCCTTTTGATGTTTTATCCGTAATCCAGGTGGGACCGGATAGGTTTTTATAAGGCTCGCTGATTAAAATTAAATCGATGCTATATTCTTCCTTAGTTTGTTTTATCAGATCTTGGGCTAACTCGCAGTGGTTCAAGTTAATCTGCATAACACTAATCTTTTATTTTTCAGGGCTTTTCGAAACATCGGACATTAACCGCTGCGCGCGATATGTTTGGCATTATTTGCGTTGTCAGTTTTGCTTTTTGTCGCAGTTTTGGCAATATGACCTTCAGCCCCACATCTTCGACATTGTTTGGAGCGGTCTATTTCACTTTTGCCTACCTTAATTTTGGTTATTAATTTGCGTTATTGGCGGAAAGGCTGATTGTTTTTATTTATTTATTTATTCATTTACAATATTTCATCAATGAGCTGATTACTACAAAAGAAATAAGCAATAAACCAAATAAAAAAAACTAAATAAAAACTAAACAAAAACAATATAACAAATCATATAAAAAACAAAGAACAAGAAGAGAATTCGCAAAATATAAATTCAGAAAACAAAGTGCCAAAGTGAATAAAAAGCAAATAAAAACCAAAAAGTAACCTCAACAAAGCTGACTCCTCACATCATTACGCGATAGATGAAAATCAATGCAATTAAAAGCTGAATTAAAAAATCGCGACATCCACGTTATAGGTTCATTTAATCCATAATTAGTACGATGAAAAGGTAACCGAAGAAAGTCATGATTCCTCAGGGAGCGAGCTGGAACCGATATGCCAAAGCTACCCAAGAGAACAGAAGAATCAATGGACCCACGAATGCAGTCGAAAGCAAAAAGGATCCCGGCGTTACGGCGCCTTTTTTAAAGTGTGTCCAAGCGCAGAAGTTTAAGTCTATCAGCATAAGGAGGTAACATAAGGGAGTTATTCCAAGGAAGGCCTCGAAGGGCAAACCTAACGAACCTCCGTTGAACAGCTTCAATGCGATTGATATGTAACACATAGAGCGCTGACCAGACTGGAGAGGCATATTATAGAATAGGCCGGACAAAAGTTCAATATAAGAGTTTTGTAATGTAAGGGTCATAAAATTCCCTTGACCACCTCTTCACGAAACCAAGAGTCATATTAGCTTTGTTGACTATGGCATCAAAATGATCCTGGAAAGAAAATTGAGAATTGAGCCAAACACCCAGGTCCCTTGTCTTAATAACTTTTGTTAAAGGACAACCCTCTATGGTAAAGTTATATTGAATTGGAGACCTTTTTCGTGAGAAAGACATGGATGTACACTTGCTAATATTTAGGGGAAGGTCGTTAATGGAACACCAATTCTGAAAGGCGTCCAAGTCGGATTGTCGATTGCCTACTCTTAAATCGGCATTGTCAGACACAGTGCGAAATATCTTAGCGTCATCGGCATAACAAAGAATATTTGAGTTAGACAGTATCGCAGATATATCATTGATATAAATTATAAATAACAATGGGACAAGGTGGGAGCCCTGCGGTACACCGAAAGTGTTGAAAATTGCATCAGATAGAGCTCCACGAAAAGAAACCCTCTGAGTGCGTTCAGACAAGTACGAATGAATCCAATTTACAAAAACTCGCGGAAACCCAAGGAGAGAGAGTTTGAGAATAAGAATTCTGTGATTTATTCTATCGAAAGCCTTGCTGAAATCAGTAAAAATACAGTCAACTTGCTTACCACCTTCAATTGCAGAAATACAGAAGTTAGCAAATTCCAATAAATTGGTGGTAGTTGACTTACCCCTAATGAAGCCATGTTGAAACGGCTGCAAAAACGGCTTGCAGTGGAAGTATAGAATATCGCAAATAAGTGCCTCAAAAATCTTGGATATACAACAAAGGTTAGCAATTGGTCTATAGTTCGAGATTTCACATTTATCACCTTTTTTGTGAAGGGGAATAATTAATGAGGTTTTCCAAGTCTTCGGAAAAACACCGCAACGAGTTCAGAAATTAAATAAATAACACAAAATAGGAGCAAGAACGGAACCACATCTTTTCACGAGTGAGGCAGGGATACCGTCAGGACCAATTGAAAAACTATCAGTCAAGGTAGAGATTTTCTTCAAAATCGTAATTTCGTCAAGTAGAAGGTCTTTGGGTTCAAGAGAAGTCGGTGTAAACCTCGTCAAATGGGTAAAATCCTTAATGCTAATATCAGAGATATCATCCAAAAACGCAGTTTTAAAAAAATCGGCAAACAGGTTTGCTATCGTCAAGGGCTCATTGCTTTCGCTGCCTCCGAAAGACAAAGAAGATGGATAGCCATCAAAAAACGCTTAGGATCGACTCGTAGGAACGCTTTCATTCTGTTAATATAATTATTATAAGAACATACTAAGTCAGATATAAATTGACTGCGTAAATTGGAATAAGTTAAATAGTCATCGTCGCTCCTGGATTAACAAAACCTCTTCAAGGCCTTACATTTAATATTCTTTAAATGTTTCAAGGAACTATCAAACCAAGGCAGACTAGAACGCAAGTTATTCGATTTAGAAATAGGGACACAATAAGTAAAACAGATAGACAGCAAATTATAAAAAGATCTTACGGCCACATTAATGTCACGTTCGTCGAGGACGCTACTCCAATCACAAGCTGAGAGCCAATTGTTAATCACGGAGAAGTCAGCCTTACTGAAGTTATAACAAGCATCATCTTTTATCCATTTGTCCTTTCCGCTTTCTGGATGGGGAATGTCAGATTTTGAGCTGGTATCCTTCTCTTTAAGTGCGGGGATCGCCTTTTTGTGCTGCGTTTCCTGCGGTTTATTCCCGCCTTCTATTGTGGGGGCGGGTCGGCGTTTCGCTTTCGACACTTCTGCAGTGGGATCCCCTTTCCGTTTTTACTCCGCCGCCTTAAACCACGGAGACGTCTGCGAGGACTTGCTACTCCTTACCGCTTCCTTTGCCTTCTCATCATGCAGTTCAATTGCAGAGAGTTCGTAGAGAGCTTTAATACTGTCTATTGCATCCCTCATTGGCTGGTGTATGGACCGCCTTTTACCGTCTTCCAACATATCAACCAGTTTTTAATTTGTTTTCCCAGCTTGCAGAAAACTGGTTGCTCTCGAATCCGAGCGACAGCTTCGTCGCTTCTTCCTTGCTGAGCCTCATTGTATGTTAGAGACGGTGTGTCTGCGGGTGACCTCATAGTTTTTGAGCTCCTTTGGAAAGGGCTCGCTTCAACGCAGTTGGTGTTGTTGTCGCCTTTAGAATTTGTAGTTTTGGTTGTGTTTGTTGTACTCATATTTTATTGGGTTCCCACTCAAATCCGTTATCTCGGTTCGTCTTGTGTAGTCACCAATACGATCTCACGGTTATCTATGCAAGCAGGGAGGCCATGCGAGGGTTGACGCAGACCATTATGGGGATTTGCGTTCAGAGCCAGATCGGTGCTAGTCAGGAATGTTTCATCTGAGCATACACCACCAACTTAACGGTGACAAACCTTGAGCGTTCTTTAAGGCCTGCCATTTGCGTTTCAATATTCCATCTTCCACACATAGCGAATTCCATTGTGCTCTGCAGCTCTTCAATGTTGCAATTCTGTCTGAAATATCTTTCCATTGGGGTCTTTCGTCGTTCTCCTTCCACGTCAAAATTGGAGATATATTCTCGTCTTCTCGTTTAACTGCTTGAAATTCTTCCTTGTTTCATCCTGTCAAGGGTACGACAGATGTTCTTTTCACAATCACAATGTCGCATTTCTCTTCCAGACGGGAACAGTATTTACAATCAAGCTCGTCATGAAAGTGCATCTGCGTTTCCATGAGATCTACCTTTCCTATGGATACTTTCGAAGTCATAGGATTGCAGTCTTTCTAGCCACCTTTCCACCTGTCCTTCAGGGTTTTTAAATTGCATCAACCACTTTAGAGCTGCATGATCAGTACGGAGAGTGAATTTTTGTCCATAGAGGAATTTATGGAAATGTTTAGTTGCATCAACAATAGCCATAGTCCTTTCCTCGTAACACAGTAATTTCTTTCTTGTTTTGATAGGGCTCTGCTATAGTATTCCACCACTTTTTCGTACCTTCTTTATTTTTGTCACAGCACAGCACCAATCCCAACAGTACTTGCATCCGTATCCAATATAAATGTCTCACCCGCCTTTGGATAAGTAAGTACAGGTGCATTGTAAAGCGCCCACTTCAGTCCTTTAAAGCTGTTTTCTGTAAAAACGAATGCCTTATCCTTCTCCGTTAGCTTATGTAATTCCTTTGCTATATCAGCAAAATTCTTCAAAAAGCGTCTGTAATAAGTAGCTAGTCCAAGAAAACTTCAAAGCTCATGTTTATCTTTCGGACGGGGCCAGTTCTCCACTGGAGTTATTTTTTTCAGGGTCGGATACCACATGTCCAGGGTATTTGACCTGGTCTGCAAATAGCGTACACTTTTGAGGGCTTAGTGTTAGTTTGGCTGACTTCAGTTTCTGGAACACTTCTCGTAGATTTCCTAGATGTTTTTCAAAACTTGGTCCAATTACAATGATGTCATCTAAATATGTATACTAGGCAGGTTTTCCAAGTTAAACCTCGTAGGGCACATTCCATTAAGCGCTCGAATGTTGCTGGCGCATTGCAAAGTCCAAAGGGCATGACTTTAAATTGCCACAATCTACTTCCCACCGAGAATGATGTCTTTTCCCTGTCATCTGGATCGATCTCGACTTGCCAGTAGCCGCTTTTTACATCCAACTTTGTTTGGTTGCTGGAGAATGGACGGACGACTTGAAGCTTTCTAGGATACGGTGATCTTCATCTGGACATTCTCAAGTGTCAGTTACACCTCCAAGCGGTAGCAACCGGGAAATACATCCTTGAAGGTATCCAAGTAACTAATACGGGAGGAGATAAATTCTTGAAAAATCCCCCTAACTCCAAGGTTGTGGTAGGCCATGCCAAGGAGTCTGTGGTGTTGTCGTCCCCACTGCAGGACCCAGAGGTAATTGGGTCGGGAATGGCGTTTCCTCGGGTACTACTGTAGGAGTGGAGGTGGAGGGTATGCTAGACCCTAACAGGTTGCTTTACCCGCGGTACCCATAACACAACAGAAGCAGCTTTGAGAAAATTACCTTTTAAAGGCTCTGCGACGGCTATGGAGTCTGGCTTGCGCTGGCTGACAGTGCTGTAGCAGTCCTGGAAGAAGTTGCCATTGGCAAAATAATAATTAGCACTTCCTCAGGTGCGGCGGTGGCAGAGATGGTAGACTCTAACGAATTGGCTATCTCCGCGGTACACGCAGCAGTAGAAGATGCAGACCTGCCTTCCGAAGGGTAAGCTACGGTTAATCCGGAGGAGGCTACTTGTCCAGGCTCTGTACTAAAGCTTTATGACCTAGAACCCTTCAATTCCGTAGGTATTGGACCAAGAAGGAACACTGGAGACGGTGGGACAACATAGATTCCTGCAAATAGGCAAGGATTCTAGCAGTTACGCAGGAAACCGAGGATAGTAACGACAGTGGGATAACTGAATACTCAGTTGCCCCCACTAAGGGAGACTGGGATGGGACGAAAAGGGGCCCGATTCTATGTGGTCTGTTTCGGCTAATCCCCAGAGAGTAAAAATATCACACTACCGGAGGGCACGGGCTGTCCGGTGTCTTTTGGAAGATCTTCACCTCTCCCGCTAAAAAACAAAATAAAAAGTCCATTGTTGAAAACCACTTGGATCCTGATAAGGTATCTAGGGTGTCGTCTATGTGCTACTATTGATGACTTTAACTGGACCGTCGACAATTTCTGTCCTCCAATAGATGCTTTTAACTCAGGTGTCGACGATTTCTGTTCTTCCATTGCCACTTTCAATTCGCTTATGGATCCTTCCATCAACGATTTATTTTCTTCCATTGCCGCTTTCAATTCGCTTACGCACCCTTCCATCGACGATTTCAACTCTGCCGTTGATGATTTCTGTTCAATCATTGATACTTCTATTGATGATTTCTGTTCGTCCATCGATGATTTTAATTCAGCCGTCGACGATTTCTGTTCAGCCAGTGATGCTTTTAATTCTTCCTTGGAAGATTTCATCTTATACATCAGAACATTGCGAAGATCTGTCATGCTTGAAGTATTTGCTTCTTTTTCTTCTGGCTCGTCTTCAAAAACAAAAGCCTCTAGAAACTTTCCTACCTATTTCATAGCTTCTTGTAGTAACGCTATCAGGGCACATTTATTTCCAATTGTAGGTAAGGAAGTCAAGTCTTGAACACGTAAGTCCCATAATTAGATTATTCACTGCCCTATTTCACTTTAATTTCACCACAGTCACACTTTTTTTCCAAGTTCACTTTTTCTTTAGTTTTCTTTAATGAATCCCACTTCTGACCCTTATTATTACGTAAATGGGGCTCTTCGGGCTCGATGGATTAATTAAGACACTTATTTACAATCACAAATGTTCACAATTTGTATTCACTTTACTGATTAATTCGATGCACAATTTTCTTGACAATATTTCTTCACAATAAACCGTTTCACTTCACTTATTTACACTTATTACTTCACGGGTTAAAATACAACTAACTACTAGGCTGCTAATCAGCTCTATTTATACTACTTAGCTTAATTCTAGAAAGTTCAGTAACTTCTAGCAATTTCCGTTATTCGTTTTCACCGCACTAAGTCACGACAGGTTCGAGTCGGCCTTGATTTCATACAGCATCTGACGTTTTCCTGGTTTCCGAAATTCGGTTCATGCGCATTGCACATCTTGATTTCGATTTCATCACGTAGCCTTTTCAGACTACAGTGCATGTTGCAATACATATATAGGTTGCTTCTCAGGATGTGTACAAAACAGAACAAACTGATAGATCTACGGGAGAGACGGAAAAAATGTATGGGAGGGGGGTCAATCTCCACTTCTCTCCAAGTTACCGAGTTATAGGATTTTGAAATGTTTTTATGATGCAATTAACCACGCTATTGACGTTATTAATATCTCCGTTGACAGGTAACACAATGGTGTTAAACACTGTGACATTTTGTTTGTTATTGATAATGGATTTAAAAAAATTTATTTTCAAACTTAAGATTTGTGAAAGAAAAAATCAATTTTTTCATTTCAAATCAAGATATTTTGAAAATTTGTCCTATAAGTTTTAATTTTCGGGCTTAATAGTGGCCAATATGTATATCTAAATCCTTTACCTTCGTCAAGTTTCATGCCCTTCTAAAAAAATTCTACCTGCTCCCTTAATTGTTGATCGTTTTACTCTTTGTGCTAGGCTTTGGAAGTCCTGAAAAGGACTGGGTTTTTAATAGTGGTATAAAGGAAGTCAAATTAATTAGTTAAATTTTCAATATTTCTTCCGTAATTTGAAATGCGTAGAGGAGCTTTTTTTCTCTTGGATCTTTTTAAGTCAATTGCTCGATTTTCTTTTATTTTATTTCCGGCTTGTACAATTTTTGTTGTGCAATTTCTACCATTTCTCTCATGGGCCTGCACAAATAAAGATCAAGTGGGCTTATAGCGGGAGAACGAGCCAGGCAAGGAAAAGTACCACGCTGCCGTATCCACATACCCCCGTAATATCCGTTGTTAATAATACTTGTTACTGTACACATGGAAAGGATAAAGTCCTTCGATGCACTCAATTCTCTCCTCCATTTCCCCTACGATTAGCACAACATTGAACTCCACCTCATTCGAAAATGTATGAGCACTTTCAATTTGATAAAGCTTTGATACGATCTTTGAAAGACACATCTAGATATTTATTTCCTTTGTAGGAATCGTGGTTAATATTCACGCTATGCTTGGAGCCGATTACATGCTAAATCCGTAACCGAGAATTATGTCCGTGTATTCTTCATTTGTAAATTGCACTATTTTCAACTACTAATTGCTACTTCCACTGCTTTTCCTGATCGTCATTGCGCAGCACTCGAGACGGAAACTTGGACAATGCCGACAATGTATGCCTCCAATCCAACAAGCAGAGTTATGTAGCTTTAATGTCCGAGGCCCTGTGTAGAGCAAATTTATGAGCTTGGACTCCATCAAATAGAACAAATGGATAAATTTTGCTATCTCGGAATAATAGTTACGGCAGACGGTGGATCTGAAGCTAATATCAGGCTCGCAGGAAGAAGGCTCGAGTTGAATTTAATAATCTTGCTGAGATATGGTACAATGACAACATCTCCAGGCGTACAAAACTCCGGATCGGAACTCTTTGAATGGAACGTAAAATCTGTACTGTTATATGGGAGTTCAACATGGAAAGTGACCTATCTAATAACATCTAAATTACAAGCCTTCCTCAACCGCTGTCTCTGGCGCATCCTTATCATCCATTGGCCGTAGGTCATTACCAACGAAGAGCTACACAGACTTACAGGCCAAGACGGGATAAGCACCAGCGACCACGCAACACATGGAGAAGATCCGTAGTGAAAGAAGGCAGCGAAATCAACCAGTTAAAGGTGTTGGCGCAGAACCGAACCAGGTGGAAACTATGTGTAGTATGTATGCCCCACAAGTGGTTAAAGGACCGAGAGAAAATTGCAAACTATCAAAAAGACTTCTCACTTTGAAATACATTGAGAACATAAGATAGGATTTCAATTTCAACTACAACAATAATCATTTCTTTCTGTGGGCATGTTTGCAAAAGAATTATTTTATGATCGTTTTACTACCACACATCGACTACTCCGCTTAAACTAGTGTTATTATCAAAAAAAAAATTTAGAGGCAGGTTGAATTTTTTCTTAGAAGGGCAGGTATGAGCTGTACGTTTTTTCACGTAAGATGAAAATTGTATAAGATTTTCGTGTGTTTTAAATTTCTTTAGAAAGAGTACACGTTGGCTACTATTTTGAACTCGAAAATAAAAAAATGTATGACAAGTTTTACAAAATATCTTCATTTGAGAATAAAAAATTGATTACTTTTCACAAAATTTAAGTTTAAAAATATTTTTTTTAAATCTATTAGCAGTAACAAAAAAAGTTACAGTCTTAAATACCATCGTGTTACCTGTTAACTGATATATTAATAACGCCTAAAACTGTAGAAAAAATGTGTGAAATGCAAGACTAGTTAATTTCCCCGTAAACGAATTTCAAACTCCAACAGCTTAATGGGGTGAAGATAGCCCCGCAAGAAAGGAGTAAAGATAAGGGAAATGGATTGAATGAAAGACCATATTTAGCCTTTTACCCAAGTTACATGACAAACTCAGTTGCAACTGAACACACTTTTCAACTTTCAAACTGACATGTAATCAAAAACTAAGCCGAAAGGTAAATCGAAGTCGGTTTAAAAATGTTTGTTGATTAAGTACAGTTTTCGGTTTTACGTCCATGTAACTAGCGACCCTGGCCTTAGAATAGATACTATATAGAAGAACAGCTCCTTAAATTTCCCTGGTCAAACCTGAACGAAATAGTTTGGCAATGTTGTAGCAATTTTGTATGGAAAAGTAAATCCTAACTGGCAAACAGTAAATACTATCTGTCAAAAATTAGTGAGCGAAAATCAATTTTATAATTCTTTTCCCTTTTCGGCGTTTAATTCGTATAAGCGGACATATGTTTTGATTAAGTAATTGACAGTTCTAAAAATTTCTATCAAACACAAAATGATGCTTTCTGGAGGATTATTTTCGTCTATTCGTGGAGGATCTGGCAGCTTTTTAAAGAAAAAGCAACAAATGACTCAACATACGAAGAATGATTTAATCTGCAGTCTTCAAGGAATTGATTAAGGTACATACTTTGCCAAAATTTATAGATTTATATTGAACAGAATAAATAGCTTGTAGATCCTGGTGTTAAACCAAAGAAGCCATTAAAGGACACCGCAATATTATAATGTTTGCAGGTTTGCAAAGTTCTGCAAAAATAACGGCTTGCAGGAAATTAGCTTATCACTATCAAAAGAAAAATTGGAAGTCTTGTTTAGTCTGCGCTGACGCATTCCGGGCTGGTGCCTACGAATCAAATCAAACAGCAATATTATGTGATAGATTGTTATTAATTGAAAGCCAAACCATAGAATAGGCTTGTGAATCTCAAGCAAAATGTAAAATGAAGTAAGACAAACACTGCCAACGTAATCCCCCGATAAAATTTCAAGTTCAGAAAACGTTGTAAGCTAGTTCAGTCTTAATTAGATATTCGTGTAACAACTTTCGATGTCAAAAAAATTTCTTCAACAACAAAATACCCCACACTTCATCACGAAAAATGTTCAAATTAAGCACCTCAGATTCTTAGTAAACTAAACCAAAACAGTCTTTTAAATGTTAATTGTCTTTATTTGTAAAATTACACCACTTTTAACAACTAAACACTGAAAATTATTCAATAAACACTTGGATCCGCACTCTTCAGAAAGTCCACGCCAAATTGACATTTCGTTATGGCGAACTTTTGGGTTCCCTTCCCACACCTTTCTAACGAACAATATATCGGAAAACACGTACACGGTTTATACACGGTATTGCACTTCCTTTCGTTTTCTGTTCTAAGTCAAACAATCTCGGATGAAATGACATTTACAACTACATACAAGATGACTGAGAGATTTCCCATTTGGGTAATTTCTTCTCAGGGACATTACCAAAGATTACTCTACTAGATAAACGGCTTCGAACAAACTAGTAAAAAAA
Source organism: Leptarthrus brevirostris (assembly GCA_964036015.1). Taxonomy (NCBI): domain Eukaryota; kingdom Metazoa; phylum Arthropoda; class Insecta; order Diptera; family Asilidae; genus Leptarthrus; species Leptarthrus brevirostris. Next base: position 66,904,328 of record OZ038373.1, on the reverse strand, counting down.
TTTTGGTCGCTTTTTTATATTTCCCGCATCGGGCAACCCTGCAGTCAGAATTAAAAATTTGTTTTCCGAGAGAGTTTGTGGATAAGAGACAAGTATACTTTTCTTATGTTTGTTTACAAATGCCAAATGTTCTTCACTCATTAAAAGATCAGAATACATTGACGGTTTGAAAGTCTCTTACGCACACGAGTAACTAGCTCAGTCACGTGCTTCACATGAATTCTTTTTATTGGTGGTACTTTTTACTACATTTCTCTCTTCGACAAGATTTAGCGGTGCTTTTTTGACAGAAATATGTGATTCTCTCCGAATGAGAACAGAATTTTGACAGGAATAAGTGATTCTCTCAAATAATTTTGACAGGAATAAATGACTGCACACTATCTGTACTCTTTATTTGCATGTATATTCTTATGACTTTAAAATCTGAATATATTTCGTTTTCCTGTGGTGCCAGTGTTACTTTTTCAAGATTAGCTGGGTATTTTAGGGAGCCGGTTATCTAGTAGTAAGTAATCTTTGGACATTACCATTTAAATTAAATGAATGGAATTAAGCGACAGGAACTTTTTGCAGATTTGTTCCAAGCTTGTCTACTATTTATATCTATGGTTAGGTTAGGTTAAAGTGGCTGCCTAAGAAGGCACACTTAGGCCTAAGAGGCCCTTTGTGCTACCACGTTCAGGCTTGAAATTTACAACCCCATAAAACCGAACCAGTTTTTGTATCTAGTGGAACTAGTTCACGGGAAGTCAAAATTATTTTGACTGGGTTGTGAAGGATCTTCATCCTTAGTTCATCGTCGGGAACCATTTTGAACTCCCGATAAATCAAGTCAGGTTTTTGACATCTATGGAGCCTAGCTCGGTTAGCTCTTTGAAGTAGGGGGAGCCCAAAAGCCGGTTCCTACGGTTGGCTAGGGCCGGGCAGCTACCGAGGAGGTGAAGTATGGTTTCCTCTTCCTCCTCGTCGTGGCAACTCCTACCGAAGTCATTTGACGGCACGCCCAGCCTATCTACCTATGAGGCAGTGACCCGTGATTACGGCTACTGTAGTGCTAATTTGTTTGCGTCCGAGTAGGATAAGCCCTCTTGACCGCTTAAGGTCAAGCTTTGGCCATATCTGTCGGGTAATCAGGCAGGTGTGTTCTTCTTGCCAGTTGTTATTAGCAATCTTGAGAGCCTCCTGTGAGAGCTCTATTTTGCATGTAGCTAGCGGTTTACCCGGCTGGTGGGTTATGTCGGAATCAGGACGTGTGGTACCGATTCTAGCTAGTTCGTCGGCTCTGCAATTGCCCGGAATATCACTATGTCCAGGCACCCAGATGAGCCGTACTTTCAGGTGCTCAGCTATGTCATTTAGTGTTGAGCGACATATTATGACCGTTTTAGAGGTTGTGTATACTCTCGAAAGGGATTTAATAGCTGCCTGACTATCTGTGCAAATACATACATTTCCTGTAGGTAGCGCTAGTTGATTCAGGCGGTCCACAGCTACTTTTATAGCCATGATTTCTGCTTGAAACACGCTGCAGTAGTCAGGTAAGCGAAATGAGACATCGAGGTCCAAGTGTTCCGAGAATATTCCTCCACCCACTTTGCCATGCAATTTGGAGCCGTCAGTGTAGAGATGCACTGAGTTCTCCCATTGGGGAGGACCTTTCTCCCACTCCGATCTGGTGGGAAAGAAGGAATCGACCTCTTTGTGTGACTTAGGAATAATCTGTGATAGTGAACTCAATTTCCGTTCCCACATTGACAGCATAATTAACAGAGCTAACTCCGCGCTAAGGTTTGTGAAGCGCTGGTCTAGAGAGTTCTCCAATCCTTATGTTTCCAAATCTCTCTACGTCTCCTTCGTTAGACCTCTCCTTGAATATGCCAGCCAGGTATGGTCCCCTACACAAACAACTCACATTAATAGGATTGAATCTGTCCAGCGTAGGTTTATTCGCTTTGCTCTACGTGATCTTCCGTGGGTTGACAGATTCAACCTTCCTCCCTATGAAAACCGTCTGAAACTGATCGACTTACAACCTCTAAGCAAACGTCGTGATGTTTCCGACATTCTCTTCATTTATCAATTATTAACTGGTGCCATAGAGTGCCCCTCAATCCTGCAATCTTTACCCATCTATACCAATCCCCGTAACCTTAGGTCCACTCCGCTTTTCCGACTCGATCGCCATCGCACAAACTACGGTCAAAGCGAGCCAATTACCAGGATGTTACGAAAAGTCAACGACCTTTCCTCTTTTGACTTCCATCTGAGTAAATCATCACTCCACAAAGCCTTATATCTTGACCCCGCCCATCTTGATCCTGATCGCCTACTTTAATTCTTCTTCCTTTCGCCTTCTGCCAGTTATCAATATATATAGCTCATATTGTAGCTTATACTTTTTATTTATTTATTCTTAATTATTCATTTATTATATTCTGTAGAATTAGTATTAAGTTATAGTTTGTATTTAATTTTTTATTTTTTTATTTTTTATGCAATAGCTTGTATTAAGCTTAAATAAATAAAAAAATAAATCGCCTCTGATTTAATATTGTTAAAAGCACCCTCAATATCAAGGAAGGCTACAAGTGAATATTCCTTCTGTAGTAGCGAATGCTCTATGATTGTGGTAATTTCGTGTAGGGCTGTCTCTACGGACTTACCTTTAGTATAAGCATGTTGCGAGAGAGACAACCTGGAATAATTGATTGTCTCTTTAATGTAGATATCTAGGAGTCTCTCCAAGGTTTTGAGCAGAAAGGAGGAGAGAATAATGGGCCTAAAATCATTGTGAGGCTTTTCCTACGTTAGGGATAAAGACCATCTTCACCTTCGTCCATGAGGATGGAATATAGGTGAGGTTAAGGCAAGCCTCGTAGATGACCATTAGCCACGGAATAAGTATCTCGGAGGCTAGTTGTAATTCAGCTGGGATGATGTTATCCAATCCCGGTGATTTAAAGGGCTTGAAACTTCGTATCTCCCATTTCAATTTTCTTGTATCAAGTATCTTGTGGACCAGTTCATGGTCGCTTGAAGTATCCGGCAGCTCTACTCTTCTGTTCGTAGAGCAACCCGGAAAGTGCGTATTTACAAGTAGCTCCAGCGACTCAAGACTGGATGAAGTCCAACTACCATCACTCCTGGTCAGGAGGCTAGGGGTGATAGGCGTTGTTGAGAGGATTTTCCGCAAACGACTCGCTTCAGAGGAGCTTTCAATTTTATTACAGAATCCCTCCCATGAGGATCGTTTTGCTTTCCTAATCAGTTTCTTAAATTGTTTGAGGCATTCTTTATGAGAAGTCCATACATTAGTTTTTTTCGCTTGGTTAAAAAGTTTGCGACACTTCTTTCTTAGGGTCATGATCTCACTGGACCACCACGGAGGTTTGGGCTTGCCTCTAGGGACGGATGATTCCTTGGATACCTTCCACTCCGTTATTAAGTGGGCGGATTGTTCTGAGACTAAGGTAATGTCTAGAACTTCCCGCCTAATTGAGTTAGTAAAAGTGGGTTCTGGACCCATATTACAAATCTGGAGGTTAGTTCCGAGAATAAAATCAAAAAGTAACTCAACCCATTCGTTTACGTCCGAGCTGCCCCAGATTATATGATGAGCGTTGGCGTCTGCTCCGATCACCAGCGTCTTCCTTTGTTTAGTGGCTTCCTTGATCGCATTCCTGAGTAGTATTATTCTTAATGAGGATACATGACCTTGGTTTACTTGTACCTTGTAAATAGAGGAGCTTATAACCCTTCATGTTGAGTCCGCAAACCTTGTCTCTGATGATCCAAGGTTCTTGGACAAGGATGAGCTCTTCTCCTCCTTTTTGCGCAAGACGAAGGAGAAGGGCTGCGGACGCTGCTTTTGAGTGATGGAGATTAATTTGAACCACTCTTAACATCACTGTGTCCAGGTGAGGATACCTCTATCACAGTGATGTCAGCAGTCTCCCCATCATTACTGGCATCTTCATCAGTGGAGGAACCAAGAAGTTGGTCCTCCAGTTCTGGTCCAGGATCCGGGAGGGTGTCAACTACCATAGCGTCGACCGTCGCCTCACCATCTTCTGGTGAGGGAGTGACAACGGCAGAAACTGTCGTTTCACTCCGTTCTCCTTCCTTTTCCTCGGTGTTGCTTGAGGAGGCTGCTAAATATTTATATCTATACTATGCCCTGGCATCTAACACACTCACATGACATTTAAAGTTCATTTTCATGTAACAAGAGATCCAATTGTTCAAACTGAGTTCGGTTGTTTAGTTTGTCATGTAACTTGGGTATACATAGGGTTGTATAATCTTTTCCTTCAATTATATCGTCTTAAATTAGTACGCCCTACGCTACTATGCATTGATAGCACAATTAATACGTATACCTCTGAATTTTATGTACTGTTTTAGAGCAATTTTTACACCACATTTACCGTGGCGCATGTGTATAATAAAACTAAATTATACCACTCCTTTTTATCAGATTTAAATTTTAAAAAGAAGACAGCAGCAGCACGGACAACAGCAAAAGAATTTCGCTGCCGGATGTATCAGACTGCACATATGCGACAGCATACTTTTAGCGAACAAATGCCACTGCGAGAAACGTCAATTCGGAGTTAAGCCCAAAATACAATGAGGCCAACACAGCGTATTGGTCGACAAAACTGTCTTTGAAGTATGGCTCTACCGTACTTCTAGATACTATGGCTCCAGCACAGCAAAGTTGTTAGATAAAGTTCAGCGAAATTCAAAATTTGCTGGCGCCGACAACAACATTTGAGTTTGACATTTCATTCTGAAAGGTTATTCTTGGCGCGTTAAGTTTGAAAACGAATTTATGAAAATTAATTTTGAGGAGAAATTAATAGATTGATGCGAGAAGTTGAATATATATATTTATAATAAAAAAACATACACAATACAATTAACTATTTTTATTTTATGCGTGCCGATGCGACGATAAATAGGAAAGTTCCGTGCGGATTTCCCTATACACCCCTGCACTCCCTCTCTCCAACAAACTGCGATGAAGCAGGACAAGTGTGGTACGGCACTAAGGAATTAACCTCTTTAAGTGGTGGGCTTGAATGTGCACTCTTCAGAAAGTCGACGTCAAATTGACATTTCGGAAGGCATACTTTTTGCACCCCTTCCCACACCTTGCCCAGGAACAAAAAATCGGAAAAGACGTACATAGTTTATAGACGGTATTGCACTTCCTTTCGTTTTCTGTTCCAAGTTTCAAGCGAACAAAAAATTGGAAAACACGTACACGGTTTATAGACGATATTGCACTTCCTTTCGTGTTCTGTTCTAAGGTAGCTGCAGAAAATTTTGCTTACCTTTTGGTTCTCGTACATATCGGCCTTTCCTTTCGTTCTTTATTCGTAGGTTGAAACTTAATTTCAGCCGTCGCCTTTCCCGTTTTGTTTTATATTCTAAGTGTTGAAACAAATTAAGGGGATTGTTTTCCATTTGCACAAGTGTGAAATATAACAACATTTCATAATGGACAATTGCTGCGCAAATGAGCAGTTCGGCCTGGGATATGTGATTAGAAACATGATACAACAGCTATTGGAACTCTCACCGTTTTATGCTTTGCTTCTTAAAATATTTGCTCTTGTGTTCGGACTTTTAATTTTTGTTTTACTAAAGGGTAAAAATAGTACAGAGAAAATAAAGAATTCTTAATTATATTGCATAAGATTATTTATTATTGCTGCGTTGTTTTCACAGAAAAGTAATACGTTCGATTTGTAACATGCACATAATGGAAGTAATAACACTACGAATTACTTAGTGCGCACAACCAGGGCTCAATTGCATAAACAATTTGTGTTTCAAGAGTTTTACTTAATTATCGTTAAAGTAATATACAAAACAAATCCTTAATGCTATTTCTTCCCCTCGGTCTGTATGTTATACTTTGCTTTCAAATTATTCAGCTCCTCCTGTTTCTTATCGACATCTAACCTCTTAAAAGCTTTATTAGACTGGTAGTACAAAACGACCAAGTAACGATTACAAACGTTGAATCCTGAAAGGTGGTCACAAGCATTTTTCGCGTCAAAGATGTCTTCGTAAACAACAAATGCTGTTCCTCGTGTTTCTGGCGTGTTTCCACTGAAAAGATTAATTTTAAATAATTTGTCTTTCAATAATATATAAAATTACACTCTAATTTGCCGTATCGCTCCAAATTTTCCAAATATATCATACATTTCATCTGAGGTTATCTTGTAAGGTAGATTTCGAACATACAATACCCGGTTGACTTCGGGAGGAAGACGGATCTAGAAGTCGTACATGATAATAATTTTAATGTAGACAAACTTAAAATTTAACTTACATTGTTTCTTTTTTGCATAGCCAAAGCCATTCTAAGTTATTTTTTAAGTTCTCTGCGATACTTTACTTTACTAATCCAACAGTCGAAAGAAACAACATTAAAGCAGTCAAAATTTTTGACAGCAATGTCATGTAGTACAGGGTGGCATGGCAGGGAAGATTAAAGCCTAAAATACAATGAGGACGACACATCGTATTGGTCGACAAAACTGGCTTTGAAGTATGGCTCTACCGTACTTCTAGATACTGGCAACAACACAGAAAAGTTGTTAGATAAAGTTCGGCGAAATTCGCAATTTGCTGGCGCCGACAACAACATTTAAGTTTGACATTTCATTCTGAAAGGTAATCTTGGCGAGTTAAGTTTGAAAACGAATTTATGAAAATTAATTTTGAGGAGAAATTAATAGATTGAAGCGAAAAGTTGAGTATATTTATAATAAAAAAACATTCACAATACAATTAACTATTTTTTAAGCTCTTCTATTTATTCTTCCCATTTCTTAAGTTCAGATATAAAAGTCGCTACTATTTTCCGCACTTATTTCGCTGTCAAACAAGAAATAACAGCGATATGTTGGCGTCCTTGTATTATAACACCAACATTTTTACCGACAAAAGTTGGTCATCATAATGTGTCGGCTTCAGGCCCGAATTACAATTCCGACTGCGAATGAGATTTCAGTCGAAGTCAACGCCAAATCCAAATTTGAAATTAAATTGCAGCTTCAGCTTCTGTCATTTTCAGAGATATTTGCATGAATATTTTAAATGAAGTTGGCCGCAGTCGAGTTTTGTGACTGCGACTTTGCACTTTGAGCAAAGTCTAAGTTCAGTCGCAGTCGACTGAGAAGTCGAAGCTGCAATTTAATCAAGTTACATGCATTTCCCATTTGAGCAAAGTCGCAGTCGGCTGATCGGTCGGAATTGTAATTCGGGCCTCATTGTATTTTGGGCTTAAATGCAATGAGGCGCCGACACAAACTTTTGACGGCTAAAATGTTGGTGTCTTAATACAATGACGCCGACATCGCTGTCATTTCTTGTTTGGCAGCGAATTAATGCGGAAAATAATAGTGATTTTTAAGCTAAGGGAAAAATAAATGGAAAAACGAATTTTAAAAATTGTTAATTGCATTCTGAATGTTTTTTTATTTTTAATATAATCAACTTCCCGCATCAATCTATTAATTTCTCCTTAAAAGTCATTTGGATAAATTCGCTTTCACACTTAACGCTCCAAGAGTACCTTTTTACTTTACCTTAGAATAAAGAACTAGAGGAAAGGACATCACTAGTAAGCATTTTGCTATATGGAGTAGAACCATAGTTGGTGACGGAGTTGGATCAATGCGCTGAGCGGCAAGACCAACATGCCGTGGGTCCCGGGTTCGAGCCCAGATGACCGTGAGCTTTTTAAGAAATTAAAATAATCCACTCCGTCTCTGGGCTGTTGTCTAGCTCGCAGCAATGCAAACAAGTTTCCTCACTTCCCTTACCCTAATTCCTTTCCGGCCAAAACCATGCTAACGCATCAAAGGGTTGTCCCCTAGGATTTGGCCACATCGTATAAAAAAAAAAAAACCCAAGCGATGTGTGCGTTTCGACATGAAAGTAGTAAAATTATGCTTGTATACAAGAGGGGCCAACTCATTTTGATAATATTTTAAATTAGGTGTTTTAGTGAGTAAGAATCTCACACTACCGGAGGGCACGGGCTGTCTGGTGTCTTTTGGAAGATTTTCTCCCGCAAAAAAAAGGGTAACAGGTGACACCAGACCTGAAGGAAGGATTTCACCACCTTCTTTTGCCACAGGCACGCGGAATTCTGATTGTAGATGTGTAATAGTGTTCAAGGACTCACACCCCATACCGACAAGCTAGGACGTGCTGCCAGCTAGCGTGTGGCACTTGAACATCTTGCGACAACTTCACGTTGCTCATCCGCCCACACATACCTTACATGTAGGCATATTACAACCCGCGATATAAGAGCTTGAAGTTAGTGCTAGTTTATAAGCATATTTTTGCAAGTAGTTGAGGGTAAGTACATACAAAGATTGAGGCTAAATCGTAAAGTTAGAGATTATAAGAAATTTAATATATATTTTCATGTTAGGGTAATGTACGAGTATGTTCTCTTTGGCAATACAAATTTGTTGAATTTTAATTGTCTTCAAGTTAAAATGTTATTTAACTAATTCGTTAGTAAGAGACATAGATAGTAACGTTCATATGTGTATTGCATGTAGTGTCCCTTATTATTATTGCTACATTAAACAGTTAATCAAAATTTGTAACTTTTTCAATTATATAGCTTTTTTCCTAATAAACCTGGAATCCTCGATTTCCAATCCTTCACTGCACCAGTGTGTCTTTTGCTCTTCTCCAAATAGTCCCTGGTTTTTTATCGTGGTACAGAAGTTGTTGCTAAATACAATAGCAAACAAATGGAAAAAGGTAAAGAAGGTATATAGAGAAAGTACTGCCAATTCGATATACCAAATTAAGAAAACAAAAACTTCTTCCCTCCATATGGTCACTATTTCCGCTATTTTTCGTGCCCTTTCGCGCACCATGTACATTTACAAATTTGCTGTCAAATGACAAATGGCGCGAAAGTTTATTTTCCTCTCGGTAAAGTGCGCGCGCGAATTACATTGAAAAGACTGAATCGATTACATCGAAGAATTATCGTGCAATAAGTGTAAGTTAATTAATTTTAATGTTAAACATTAAATTTAGAACCGTCATAGTGACATTTACCATGTAATTAGTTGAGTTTTTCGTGCTTTCGCGGAAATGTTGTACCACAGCACTGCGCCATACTTAATTTAAGGGTAGAGCAGCCAACTTTAAAAAAACCGGATGAGGGAAGATTCTTCGTGCAGTTTAACGAACCTGGGCCATATTGGCGGTACTTTCTCTATATACCTTCTTTAGAAAAAGGACACTTTAATTAACAGAAAAAGGACTGTTCGAGAAATTAAAGAAGGTATATAGAGAAAGTACTGCCAATTCGATATACCAAATTAAGAAAACAAAAACTTCTTCCCTCCCATATGGTCACTATTTCCGCTATTTTTCGTGCCCTTTCGCGCACCATGTACATTTACAAATTTGCTGTCAAATGACAAATGGCTCGAAAGTTTATTTTCCTGCATATTGAATCATTCTTCGTTTGTTGAGTCGTTTTGTTGCTAAACCCGGCTCGGCTGCATTGTTACAATGCATATTTCAATACAAATTACAAAACCATTGAGGTGATTTAGAACCGTCATAGTGACATTTACCATGTAATTAGTTGAGTTTTTCGTGCTTTCGCGTAAATGTTGTACCACAGCACTGCGCCATACTTAATTTAAGGGTAGAGCAGCCAACTTTAAAAAAACCGGATGAGGGAAGATTCTTCGTGCAGTTTAACGAACCTGGGCCATATTGGCGGTACTTTCTCTATATACCTTCTTTACGAGAAATATGCAAAATAATCTAAATAATAACATAATATTAATAATAAACAAATGAAATTAATTCAAATTCGAATAAAATTCAACCTACGCGCCTACTCACATGGCATTACTTAAACCCTTAGAATAAAGAACTAGAGGAAAGGACGTCATTCGGAAAAATGTAAGCATTTTGCTATATGTAGTAGAAGCTTAGAATAAAGAACGAGAGGAAGGGCTATCTTAAGTAAAAACCCTGTACGTGTGATAAGCATTTTTCTTCTTGGCCAAGTGGCGAGTGAATTGTCAAATTGGACCGAATGTCGCCTAGGAATCAAAGTCGTCTCCGTAGTACTGAAATATTTGGGGGCATAAGCAAAGTGTTTTTAAATAGTAAAATTAATTAAATTAATAAAATATGGTCGGGCAAAGTAATATTATATTAAAAGTGTTATCAGAATATATTTTAAAAACACCTAATTTAAAATATTATCAAAATGAGTTGGCCCCTCCTGTATACAAGCATAATTTTACTACTTTCATGTTCGAAACGCACACATCGCTTGGGTTCTACACATGTAGAAAAATGCTTACATTTTTGCGAATGATGTCCTTTCCTCTAGTTCTTTATTCTAAGAGTAGAAGCCAAGCGATGTGTGCGTTTCGAACATGAAAGTAGTAAAATTATGCTTGGATACAGGAGGGGCCAACTCATTTTGATAATATTTTAAATTAGGTGTTTTTAAAATATATTCTTATAACACTTTTAATATAATATTACTTTGCCCGACCATATTTTATTAATTTACTTAATTTTACTATTTAAAAACACTTTGCTTATGCCCCCAAATATTTTAGTACTACGAAGACGACTTTGATTTCAAGGCGACATTCGGTTCAATTTGACATTTCAGGCGACATTCCCCCTTAACCCACTCGCCACTTGGCCTTGAAGCAAAAATGTTTATCACACGTACAGGGTTTTTACTTAAGATAGCCTTTCCTCTCGTTCTTTATTCTAAGCTTAAACCAAATAAATCCATAAAGTTGGCACAGTGGGATCAGCACCAACTTCATGGAAAGTGTAAGATCAAACGTTTATTGAAGTAAAATTAAACAGTAAAACGAAAAAGCTCGCTTTTACTCAAACAAGGACCTTACTTAACAGGAGCGGACTGTAAAACAAACTTTATCCATCCAGCTTAGAATGTGCGTCCTTTTTTGATTAATTTAAGGATTCTTGTCCAAATCGAAACCTGATTTTATATCCTGGTAGAGAGAACATCCTAGAATGGACTACAACAAAATAATCGGGAGCAAGCAAATTTTGTTCCTTCGCGATATCGTTTTTGCTCTAAAAAGTCATTCATTTTGGTAATTGCTTTTTTTTAATAAAATCAACAAAGTAGATTTACGCAATACAACGTTACAAGTGTTTATTCGAAATTCTAGTTTACTTATGCTAACTGTTAAATATATTACTATAAGCTGCTTCTACAGTCTTATCCAATAACTCTAATTACAAAATCAACACTAAACGCTTAATATTTATGCTAAAAATAACATTATGGCAGGCAACTGGAGAGGTATTTTCATTTGGGACTTATTCATGTCCGTTTCTTGTTTTGAAAACTAAAAATGGTGCAAATATGCGAACATGCGCGAGTTTAAAAGGTTTGAATTAGTAATATATCCATTCATTCCTACTTATCTCCCAGCTTTGTGATAGCTTTTGAGATCTGCAACCGAATTCTTTTGATGAAACTCATACACTGGCCCTGAAGTAGTAAATTGGTAATTTGCTCCCAAATCCTCAAGTTAATTGGTGTACTTAAAAAGGAGTAAACAAGTTTAGACATCTGTAGGAGTTAGATCAACATCGTTGACACTTTTGGAGAGGTCACTGGGATAGTTGTTGTTTGGCCTTCGTCTGATGTCGCTGCATTAAGTAGATGAAAATAAAAAAAAATAAAATTATGTATGTTAAAACTGCCTTAATTGATGAATTTCTTGTCTTGTTTTAATTGTCAGGCTTAAAGTGTGGCTTCATGCGATCAACAAATGGGATGCTGCAAACGACGTAAGAAGTAGAAAGGATATTCGCATCTGCAGAAAGCATTTTAGAGCTTTTTTTTAATGATTCTTATAATTTTTCCCCTTCATTTCCATATCATTCTTATGTTTCATTAGCTTTTTTATTTAATATTTGGTTACGTTAAATTAGGAACAAGATAATTCAGATGAAGCTTCCGGCGACGTTGTGGACACAAGAAACGAAGTTAATTCATTGTTATTAGAGAAGAACTCTTATTAAGTTCCAAAATTGTCTTTAATATTATAAATACGTACTGATCTAAAAATACGTACAAAACTGACGCGTTTCCCCTTATGAGGGCATCATCAGATTGAGAACTAACTATGATTTTTATTTGTAAAAAAACTTTGGCTCTAAGAGAGGACTATCGTAGCTGTAATCTATTATATCATTTAAAATATTTTTTATTTTAATATTTTCATATCTATCTAAAACCCTTTCTCCTTCCAGTCCGTGAATTAATTTAATGTTGTCCATATTTATTTTATGGCCTGTGTGTTTTAAATATTTAGATATGGCTGATTTTGGCTCAGCGCTTTTTTCTCCTGTCAAGTGTTCGTTAAATCTCTTTTTTAGCGTCCTTTGCCTATATAAATTCCTGAGAAGTCCTCACAACTAATCTCATAACCCCACTTTTTTCCAACTTATTCGATTTTCTTTTTGATTTATTATAATATTAATATTTTAAATTTTACACCCTGGGACTGGACCATCAGAGACGGCGGTGGCAAAGCGCAACCGATCTGATGGAGACTCTCCAGGGGGACAAGCCCCCAAAAAAAAGAAGATTGGTAGAGCAGGGACACAGCCACTCTACAGGGACCTACTTGCTGGGATACCTATGGTTGTGATACCTGCTGAATATAAAAAAAAACAGGTTTATCGATGAGCAGATCGAGGCTCTGAGGAAAGCACTTGACCAGGCCATAGACGATACTATGGCCGAGGAAACTGCCACACAATTCCGGGGATCCCGAATATCAGGAGGCACATTGAGGCTAACCTGTGCTACGGCGCACATCAGAGGCTGGTTGGAGCGGGTGATACCCAAGCTTACACCTTGGGAAGGGGCCTCCCTTAAGGCTATTAAGGAGAAGAACCTACCCAAGGTATACACGGTAGTAGTGTGGAGCCCCAAAAACAACGGGGATCCGGCAGCGGTCCTGGGGTAGCTTGAGAAACAGAACCAGCCGATTCTTGGAGAATATTGGGCCGTAAAGCGGAACAAGGCGGACAGACGCTGGCACTCTCCATTGACGAAGGGTCTATGCGAGCACTGAAAGAGCGGCAGATGAGACTCTTCTTTAGCATCACCTCTGTGCTGTTTAAGGCAGCCAGTGGGGGAGCGAAAGAGGAGGACACCATCGCTCCAAAACATCCGGATGAAGGTGGTACAAGCAAACCTACAACACAGTAGGGCTGCCTCGGCAGTTCTCTGTAGGCTGCTGGCCACTCAAGCTCAAGATCTGACCCTCAAAAAGGAACCTTGGGTAAGTTTCGGTCAAATTTCGGGACTGCGGCAAGCTGCATTTGGAATCGTTTATGATACCAAGGACAGCAGGAAGCGGACCTGTATTGTATATAACAAAACGAAAATTAACTATTTGGCGTCCACAGACTTGTGTACAAGGGACCTTACAGCTGCCAGAGTGGAGGTATGTGCGAGGGGTCGCAGATACTGGGTGCTAATCTGCTCGGCGTACTTCACATACGACTCCTCTGAACCACCACCGACGAGAGAACTCAGGGATCTCATCGAGTTGACAAACGCGGCGCACATGCTAATTGGATGCGACGTGAACTCACACCACATAAAGTGGGGGAGCAGCGGCAGTAATAGAAGAGGTGAGTACCTTATCGTCCTCGTAAATGATGCCATACAGACGGCCTTCAGGGGAAGCTGTCCGGTGTCAGTTCTGTCAAAACGTGGAGGGCGCTCGCGATTCCGCGAGATTGCATAAAGCAACACGGCACGGGACATACACTCAAACCAGGGAAGAAACGCTAGAGATTCTGTCACAGTCCCACTTTCCTGGTTCGAAGGTGGAAGATCCTAACGATGCAGACAGGTCCAGCTTAACAGACCACCTAGCAGGGAGGGCGACCAAGGTGGACTGGAGGGTTCCCAGCTCGGTCTTTACATGCAAAGCTATCAAGGATGCTATTTCATCCTTTGAACCATTCAAGTCCCCTGCTACGGATGATGTGTACCCGGTGCTCCTACAGGGGGGCTGTGATATCCTCGCGTCGGTGCTGTGCAGAATATCCATTGCACTAGGATACATACCCCCTATCTGGAGGACTGTGAAAATTGCCTTTATTTCGAAGCAAGGCCGTGTAGACTACACACTTGCTAAGGCATACAGGCCTATTAGTCTAACATCGTTCATGTTAAAGAAAATGGAAAAAGTCACTGATCGGGCGATACTTTCTACACTGACCACTTTACGTTCGGCAGCACGCCGACCAAACCGGAAAATCCACTGCAACGCTCCATGCTCCATGACTTAGTACTCAAGCTGGAGAGAGCTGTTAATACCAAGGGAACTGCAATTGCAGCCTTCTTGGATATAGAAGGCGCTTTTGATAATACATCATTTGTGGTGATCACTCGGGCTCTAGGAAGGAGAGGCCTTGGGACGACCTTCTGTCGATGGATAGATGTGTTGCTCAGATCTCGAGATCTTACCTTGAGTCTCCTCTATAGAACGATCAGGGGCTGCGTCACAAAATGTTGTCCGCAGGGTGGGGTGCTGTCACTCCTCCTATGGTGCGTTGTGATCGACGAGCTACTGGTGCGCCTTGATGAGCGGGACTTCTTCGCGCAGGGCTATGCAGATGACATTGTAGTTGTTGCATCCAACGATATGGGGAAGAATATTACAAGAAAACTCCAGGGGGCACTAGACGTAGTTGCAACCTGGTGTAATGAGGTTGACCTCAAAGTCAACCCTGACAAAACGGTCGTCGTTCCGTTCACTAGGAAGAGGAACACGACTGGACCGACCTTCCTGGGCACTGCGCTCCCTTCAAGGATCAGGTGAGGTACCTGGGGGTGATCCTGGTTTCCAAGCTATACTGGAACCTGCACCTAAATACAACCGTGGAAAAAGCTCGGAAGTCCTTTCGGGCATACCGTAGAGCTTGCGGGAATTCCTGGGGACTTAAACCCAGGACAATGCTCTGGATCTACACATCGGTAATAAGGTCCATGATAACCTATGGAGCGATTACATGGTGGCACAGAGCAAAACTCAATGTGATCAAGACTAAGCTTAGCAGACTGCAACGTATGGCCTGGCTATGCATCACTGGAGCCATGCGCACCTCGCCGACGGCTGCACTCGAAACCATGCTAAATATCAAACGTCTTTATATAGAGGAAGCCACACCTGAGTTGGCCATGTTAGCAAGATTCTCACCAAGCCGGCAAGATTCTCACTATTCCAACCACCCTTAATACGGGTGGAGAATCGTGAGACCTGGACGCTTCCAGCTGTCCGTCCAGAGGAACAAGTAGGGTGTACGGATGGATCGAAGACTGAATCAGGCGTTGGGACAGGGGTCTGGAGTAACTTTCCTCGATTCAGCTTATCACTGGCCCTGGGAAAGTACACCACGGTATTCCAGGCTGAGATGTTCGCTATACTGACATGTACTTACGAGCAATTCCTTCATCTACCACCAGATCTAAGCTGGTGTGGGAATGCCAAAGGAGCCTAGATGAACTGTGTAGAACTAATTAAGTAAACTTGATCTGGATACCGGGACATCAGAGCTACACGGGGAATGAAAAGGCAGATGAACTTGCTAGGAAGGGGTCCAATACCCCTTTCATAGGGCGAGCCGGTCTGTGAAATTCCTCTCTGCACGGCTAAAAGGCAAGTGAGGAGCATAGGCTGTATTGGAACAATATTGAGGGGCACGCTCACTCAAGAAGACTTATGCCCTCACCGTCGCCGGAACTCTGGCTGGCCTACTTACCGGCCAAGTAGTAGTAGTAGTAGAGCCATCGACCCCACCTGCAGACTTAGTCTGGAGGATGATGAGAACCCATTACACGTACTATGTGAATGCCCTGCAGTGGCCAGGCGCCTATCCGGGAAACCAACCCTGGTACCGAGCGGGCTGAATGACTGCCAACTGCGGGAACTGTTAAACCTCTTCAGAGGGACCGGCTTGCTATAAGGAGTTGAGATTGTTAGCACAATAGGCCCCAGTGACCGCAGCGGTTGAGAACCTCCCACCTCCAATTTAATCAATCAATCAATGAGGAAGGACAACACAAACAAAAAAATGCACATTTTTTTCTTCCTGAGTGTCATGCATTGGAAATTCTAACTCTCGAGTTTCGAGTCTAGTGTATATACCTGTACGCCTTGACCTGATTAGCTCACCTAGATTTATTCAATTCAAGGCTTACATTAATATTATTATCATCAATTCCTATCTTACCACAGCTACAGTTACTCCTCTCACAACGAAGGTTTTTTCTTTTCTTTTTTTTAATAAAATATAAAGAAAAGGAACTGACTCACCAACTTATTAACGCCGTCGCCAAACTTTTATGTTTTCACCTTTTGTTTCAATTTGTCTCTTTATTTTTTTTTGTAATTTCACCTTCTTGTTTCTTTTTGTGTCTTGATATTTTTTTCGTAGTTTCACTTTCTTTTTATTTTGTAAATTTTTCCTTAAACTTTTGTTTTGACTTTTTCCTTTTCTATAATTTCACTTTCTTGTTTTCTTTTTTGTGCCTTTATAATTTTTGTAATTTTACTTTCTTTTTATTTTGTAAATTTTTCCTTAAACATTTATGTTTTCACTTTTGCTTTTAATTTCATTACACTTCTGAGTTGTCACGTTTCAATTTCGTTTTTACTTAAAATGTTGATTCACTTTTGGTTTCAGAGCATAGTTTTGTTTCACTTTGCCAAAGTGCCGAACTATTTCTGATTTTTAAATAAAACCACCTATAGTCAGAAGATCCCTGTTAACAAATGGGTTGAGGAGAAGCAGCTTCAAAGTACACACGCACTGCATTTTAACTTCGTATTGAACTCAAGTCAAGGTACGAAAACTATCTCACACTTTTGCACAGCAAAGATTAGACAATTCAAACTAATAAGGCCAAACTAGCGCGACTTGCAATGCTCTCAAACTAATCTTCCAATCCTTCACAAACCACAAATTTCGAAGACAAACTAGTGACTGAATTTTTCTCATTGTTGCCGGCAAGCACACGTACGCACTTCCACTCGCCGCTACCCCCATATCAATTTCGCACTTTTGTACATGGCTTTAGCCAAAACCGGTTTTTTTCTTCTCTCATAACTGCCATTTCGGGCTGTGAGATCTTGCTTGAATTCTATTTTTTGGAAGTTTAGCAAACTCAACCGTTTTCTGGTCGAATTTTTACATTATTTCCATGGGTGGCTGAGGATTTTACTTTGTAGTGTCGCTACAGTTGCAGTTGCATTCTTGTCAAATGCAGCTTTTTGGCTCTCCCCTAATGGGAGTGAGGAAGCTTGAGTCTTGTTTTTGCATTGCTGCGAGCTAGACAACAGCCCAGAGACAGAGTGGATTATTTTAATTTCTAATTAAAAGCTCACGGGGAGATCTGGTCTCGAACCCGGGGCATTGATCCAACTCCGTGTGTTTATTTTACCCAAAATATTAAAAATGAGGTACTATTTTATTAATTATCTTATGAAAATAATATCTAATCTTCTAATCTAATTTCATATTTCCGTCAAATTTTTCCTAATAAAGAAGTTCCTGGGGGGTTAACCCCAAACCCCCCACTCCCCCCGTGCCTGGTTCCACCACGTGATTTGATTTGCTCCGAAACGATCTGGAAACGATTAACCGCCATCTTGTAACGTCCGCCATATTAGATTAAAAATGGCGGCATTTAAGTAATCGTGCATTGCCACGTGAACCAAACGTGTGTGCTTCAGTGGAAGTGGGTGAAATATTGATTACAAAAATCCAGGACGTAAATACAAGTGAAGTTAAATAAAAGCTTTTAATTTTAAAAACACCGCCAACACTTTTCTATTTCAACGCATATTTACTGGTAATTAATTATCTTTGCCAGTCAACTTAATTATCATTTCAATGTATCTAAATTCTATACCTAATAACTATATTATTCAATTCATTTAAGGTAACCAGGTCACGAATGATGGTTAAAATGGGCTTTTTCACGCGTTTAGATATTTTGCTCCTGTTCAGTTGGTATTTAAGATATAAACTCGCGGTTTTAAACATGCTTTAGAGGACGAATTACGGATTAAAATGAAGTGTGAAAGTTATTAAAATTATAAAATTACAAGAAAAAAATAAAAAATAATAAAATTAATTTATTAAGGTACACTTTTCTCCTTAACCACTGGTGCTATCTGCTCAAAATTGATGGTTAACCTGAAACAAGAGTAAGGCAACATTGTATACCTAAAATTTTCAACCTTTTGCCTAAATTGCAATTTTTGTACCATTTTTTTTTGAAAAAAGGTCAAAAATCATTCTTTAAAAAAAATGAATTTGGATTTAAAATAAAGTTAAAAATGGAATACAAAGATGAATTTAGGTATAAAAGATGAAGGACATAAAGGATAAGCACTGTGCAAAATTTCATCAAAATGGGTTGAATAGTTTTTTTGCAAATGGTACCTAAAGGTCAAAAAAAGGAACTTACGGGTTGAGACGAAAATCTCTCGTGACAACTATGCAGACGACCCGTCACCATCTTTTAAAATATCAATTTTTGGGGTTAAATAGACGCGTTGGTATGACATGTCATGTCATACATGACATTTGAAAGGGGAAAGCGCGGGCTTTCAAATAGAACTGTTTTTAAATAATCGATTTTTTTGACCTCATTCGCGACCTGGTTACCTTAAAGATTTATTGAAACAAGTATTTAACAAGTCATATGCTCTCTTGCTGTGTATCCTAACTTTATTCATATATTTATGAACTTCATTCAATTTCATTCCTACCTAAACTAATATCTGACTATGTATGCTTTAATTGTTTTCACTTAAATCTGACTATATCATACTATAATCTAACTATATCTACATTTTGCGAAAAATTCAATTCATCTTACTCGAACTACACTTATCATCATAATATGAATCTAATCCTACTCTATTATTACATGCATTACATTCACTGGGTAACTAAAATTAATACTCTACTACTCTGTTATGTTTTTCAAATAAATTCCTTTCATTTTAGGTCATTTTCTACAAGGGTAGTATGACTGTCGATTCGTTAGGCCTACATATATCATATTTCAGTTCACTGTAATTCAAAAGGTAGGCGTAAACTCAACGTTTTGTAGAGCTATTTGCCGTGTGCTGCTGATCCAGTTGCGAGTTCTACCATCGTAGTGTAAAATATTCCTTTAATTCTCCGTTTTGCTGAGAGCTTTTCAAGATTCAGGAATTTTGCGCTGCTACACTGTTCCAAAATAGGTTTCGCGTCAAGTTGTTCAGGACTAAGGAATTTCAAATCTGCAAAGTGCTAGAAAGAACCACGCCATTATAAAATTTGCTTCATTGACGTCAACGCGAGCAGGGCTGTCATTCCATATATAGCCAATGGTCTGCTTCCAAAGTATGTACTTTTACCCGGTTTTATTTTATTTAATCTGAAATTAAAGAAAAATTATTTGCTGCATCATCTGCGACTAATGTGTGGGTCGCCACACTATCGACGACTTATGCTTAGTTATTAGCCAAGCAAAATAATAATCTTGAGTAATGTGAGAAATTTTAATCAAATCATATAAAACAATTATATTTTAAATAAAGGTAATGAAAATCGCATGAAATTGAGACAAAAATCAAAAGGCAATTGACTTTTTTACCTTATATTCATAGTCAGATGACTTCAACTATAAGTGTACTTTCTAATATATACCTAATACCAATCTGTTTCTATTTGAATTACATTATTTATAAAAATTTAGAAACTTATAAGTCAAATACAAAATTTAAACCGAATCCCTTTCCGTTAGGCATCTACAAATGCATATTCCTGTCCCAATGTGAATGTGGTAAATTTTATCATAAAGATTCAAAATATTTAACTAATTAGGCTTTTTTAATCCAGTCGCGAACGTAATCGGTCTAAAAAAGTGCATTTTATATGTACATCGATTTTATCTATATACAAAAAACTTACTGTACAAAACCACATCGTTCCGGGTTTAAAAATCCATCGGGCCATAAAACGCATTTCAGAAGCCGGTGCGATACCGTGCATATGAATGTGTTTTACACTTGTAAACGGAGGCCAATGAAAACCGTAGAGAGCATCTTCTGTGTTTACTTCTTTCGCAGTTAAAATTTCTTTTAATGCGTTTTCCATGCTTGTTACTAAAAAAGAAATAGTTGTAATTTGAAAAGTCTGCAAAATATATACAACTATTTTTTAAACAACCAGCTCACCCTCATTATAAAATTCTAATTCGACTATTTGAGTCTTTCTTATGTTATGTTTTCCTATTGTTTACACATACCATACCTGCATATAAGTTAAAATTATTTGTATAAATAAAGTTTGTTTTATTTGAACTCAACAAGCACTAAGCAATTTAAATTACTTAATCTGGCCCCCCAATAAAGAAAAAATAAGACTTAGATTAGTTGTGGCTTCGAAAGACTACATAGAAATAAGAGTAAGTTCAGCCAGAGCAGCTAAGGCGGATTTATCAGGGAAGGCCACAAAGAATGCGAAATAATTGGTCTAAACCAAATTATTAGTGCAAATATAAAATTTTATCTGTATGAAATAAACCTGTTACTTTGTATAAATATATGTAAAAAAACTATTTGCTTAGTTTTTGAATAGTAAAAGAATAGGCTTCCATGAAGTAATAATACACAAGTTAAACTTAATTTGGCAACGAAGAAAAATAATTGGTCTAGAACAATTAATGGAACGTTTTTCCAATGTATTCTGACAAATTGTTAGACTGAAGGTAAAAAGCACGAGGCTATCGTCCGAGCAAAAGTGTTCCCACTCAACACTAGACAAAATGAAGTCACCAAAAAGAAAGAATGAAAAGACAGAAAGTGATAAGATATGAGCGAGCGGTAAGAACTTGGAATGAGTATCGGGTGCTGAGAAATATGTATAAATCTAGGATGAGAAATGCATACAGTGGATATGTAAATAGAAGGATAAGTGAAGTAAGTGCGCAAAAAGAAATGTGGAGAGTGCTTAAGTTAAGCGTGCTGCAAGAACCAGTAAACAGTATTGAGGAAATAAAGTTTGAAGGAGTGACCCATAAGAATGAGTTGGTGATTGCTAATAAATTTAACACCTACTTTTTAGAAAGCATTAATGAAATTGTTAGATCAATACCAAGAGTTCAGTATGTAAATTTAATTGAACAAGTATCCAGTGAATTTAAATTTAA
Source organism: Leptarthrus brevirostris (assembly GCA_964036015.1). Classification (NCBI taxonomy): domain Eukaryota; kingdom Metazoa; phylum Arthropoda; class Insecta; order Diptera; family Asilidae; genus Leptarthrus; species Leptarthrus brevirostris. The sequence goes on along the minus strand of OZ038373.1, from coordinate 66,883,003 downwards.
ACAGGTAGATATCAAACAACTGATAACGGTATGTAAGCAAATGAAGAATAAGAGGGATGTGAATGGATTAAATGTGAAAATGATAATGGATGGAGTTAAGGTGATAGGACCAACACTAATTGATATTATAAATGCTTCAATGAGAAATGGAGAGTTCCCTCAAACATGGAAGACATCTGTAATAGTTCCAGTAGAGAAGATTAAAAATACGAAAAACTGCGAAAATTTTAGACCAGTTAACATGCTAATAACGCAAGAAAAAATATTAGAAAAAATTGTACAAATATAACTAGAAGAGTATCTTGAGAGCAACCAACTAATAATTGAGCAACAGTCGGGCTTTAGGAAGCATTAAATTGGGCGATACTGGATTGGAAGGAGAAAAAACATAATGGAAACGTTGTTGTAGCGGTATTTATTGATATGAAGAGGGCATTTGAAACAATTTGCAGAAGTATTTTGTTGCAAAAAATGTTTAAGTACGGAATTCGAGATACAGAGCTGGAATGGTTTACTGATTATCTGTCAGGAAGACATCAGAAAACGAAGCTTAACGATAAATTATCGGATGAAAAGGATAGTTTTCTAGGGGTTCCGCAGGGTAGTGTATTGGGAACGCTTTTATTTCTGTTGTATGTGAATGACTGTATTAAAGTGCTGAGACATTCTAAGATATTATTGTTTGCGGACGATGCGTTAGTATATGTGGCTGGAAAGAATGTTCATGAATGTATCGATAGATTAGAAGGGGATCTAAAAAGTATGAGTGAGTGGTTGAAAATGAATAGACTAAAGGTGAATGCGGAAAATTCCAAATTTATGGTGATAAATGGTGTGTATAATGGTGTGTTAAAAGTGGATGAAGAAGTGATTGGACAAGTCAGTGAAATTAAATATTTGGGGATTGTAGTGGACAAAAATCTGGATTTTAAGAGCCACATAAATTACATTTGTGGAAAAATTGGTAAAAAGATCGGTTTTATGAAAAGGATTAGGAATAAACTCACCACTATTGTGCGATAAATTTATACAACGCGATAATTAAACCCCATTTTGAATATTGTTCGACAATTATTTTCTTGGGAACAAACGAGATGATTGAGCGCTTGCAAAAGTTACAGAATAGGGCAATGAGGTCGATCTTGCGATGTAATCGTTATACCCCTATTAAGTTAATGTTGGATACGTTGAGATGGATGTCAGTGCACCAGAGAGTGATTTTGAATGTGTTAGTGTTTATTTTTAAAATGAAGAATGGAATGTTACCTGAATATTTAAAAAGAAATTTGAATTATGTGAGTGATTGTCAGCCCTATAATTTAAGAAACTGTAATGACTTTAGATTAGGCAACTATAATAGGAGATATGCACAGAATATGTTAATGTATAAAGGACTGAAATTATTTAATAAGTTAAAGAATAATTTAAAAGTGGAGACAAATATTAGAATTTTTAAGATAGGAGTAATTGAGTTTGTTGAACAGAATTACTGAATGGCTGAATGATAAATGTATATGTTAGCGAGTGAGAATGAAGTAAATTGAATTTGTATGATTGGTGTAATGAAAGTATGAATTTACTAATAAATTTATTATTATTATTATTACAAAAAAGCAAGAACTCTTCCTGAGACATTAAGGCGTTGCAGAGAAGTGGATTATTTTAATTTCTCAATAAAAACTCCGTCTAACGCGGCAGATCCTGACACAAGAAATGATGCTAGGTAGTACGCCAATTCAAGACAGAAGAAGTGGAATAATTCAGAAGAACGACAGGAACGCCGATCACGATGCCGTCGAGAAAGATCAGGAGCAGAGATCTTCTTTGACATGTCTTACACAGAATCAAAATATCCTCGAAAACAGGCCCGGTCGGAGTTGGAGCAACTGATTGAGCAGCACGACCACCACACCATGATCCCCGTGAGTTTTTAAAAAAAAATTTAAAAAATATACTCCGTCTCTATCAGTAGTCAATAAATTGTCATTAGATAAGAATTCAATAAAACGCCTCTGACCCCTAAATAGGAATTTAATAAACGCGGTCTTCGACACGTTGGTGACGACGGGCAAAGTAGATCCCGATCTTCTCAGGTAGGTAATAGATAACTCTCTCTCTTTTAGATCATTGAGATTTCGATTTGTTGATTCATTTTATGCTGAAGTGCAAACTTCCCTTATGATCAAATAAAATTTCGTTCGCTGAACATAGTTTGTCGAAGTAGGAAATGTACCGTTCCATAGACCAATTCTTTTGCTTCGGATACTCAGCAGGCCAATTATTTTGTATCGTTGTCAAATGAAATTTAACTTGTGTTTTTTTTTTAATTCATGGAAGCCTTGAGTTAAAGTCCTTCTATTTGAAAGCTATGATAATTAGCAATCAAAATAATAAAACTTGATCTATAAAAGTTATTTTGCGTTTGGGCTTGTAGTAAAGAAGCTTTGTTATATACCGGCCATCAAAATTCTTTGCCCATATCTGTAAGAAACTTATCCTCAAATGAAATATTGGCGTTGAGTACACAAGCATTTGGTTTTGTCAAGTTTAATTAATCAGCTATCTATTGTAAAAGTGTACCTATAGTCTGAGTTTATGTCTTGTTTAATCAACATATTTTATTACTATTTTATAAAAAAAAAACAATAGAGATAGTAAAACTTACATAAATGCTCATCTTCAGATGACAAGCACTTTGCACTCTCTATATGCTTTTTCAGCACCGCTAAATAATGATAACTCGACGCGGGTTTGATGTCTTTGAATATTACTAACTGGTCATCTTCATATTCTATTTGAGTATCTGATTTTCCATTTATAATTTTGCAAAATATACAATTGTGCATTATGGAACTGGATTGCGGACACAAGTCAAAATCAGCTGACTAAATTTTCCTGATAAGAAATGTCACGTCAGTCAACCGAAGCACACAATTCCTTTACTTTGTTCGTTGTAGAGGAATCGAGGAAACCGGTTAAAAGAGAATATTTTGTTATCTAGTTAAAACAATATATACTGAACTAAGTTTACATTAGAAAAATGGAGTGCAGTGATGTAAATCAACAAATTGCTTGGAAAGAAAAAAATTCAATAAAGTAAATAAGACCGATTACACAGTTCAACCCTGTTCTTCAAACAAAAACTTCACCGAACGAATATTCGAAAACTTCCCTGGCCACTGCTGTCAAATAATTTTGGTATCCAGTGGGTGTAAAAAAGTATTAACTAGTAAACAAATTTCGCGCCTACTTAAATTATAATATTAAGGAAGATTACTCTGACTCTTTTTTAGGTAGGGGGCAGAATGAATGAACTTAAAGCTCCGTCATTACAGTCTTTATTAGAATCGGATAGGGGCTCAACTGATAGTCTACTGGCCGAATCACTGCAATTGGACTTTGAAGACGTATGTGGTGACTAGTTTAAACAAATACTAATATCTAATTCAAATCAATATCTTTGCAGTTGGATGATGCAGAGTATTCAATACCTGCCTTGGATTCTTTACCCACTCTTGAAAGCATTTTGAGTGAGTTTGACGGTGATTCAGATTTAGCATCTGAAGCTCCTACTGCACCTACACCAACTCCGTCCACAACAGATGAAGGAAATAGGGGTGGATCTATATTAAGGCATGTGGTTCTTCAAGGAATATCATCTCAGCTTGCATCGGCCGCTGTTTGTATAGATAATATTAAACCTTGCAGATTTAATTTATTGTAATCAATTAAAAGGATCGCGTAGGAGCTGGCTTAGCAACCGCAATTACAGTGTCGCAATTCATTGCAGTTGGAACATCTCATGGACAAATTTTGCATTTCGACAGCGGTCAAGCTCTTCGCTGGGCACATCGAGATCAGAACTCTCAAGGAGCTGTTTCCGCCCTAGCGTACAATGAAGACTGTACAAGAATACTTGCAGGATTCGCTCGTGGTTTAATTATTATGATTGACACAAAAAGCGGGGATATAATTCGCAACCTTTTTGATGCTATTACTCCAAATACTGGTGTACTACTTGTAAAGTGGACCGGACGACCAGCTCTTGCTTTAGCTTCTGATTCTGGTGGATCTGTTTGGTCTCTTAGTTTTACAAGAAAGCTTGGCATAAGAGGATGTGCATCTAGGTGTCTATTTAGTGGAGCAAGGGGAGAAGTTTGTTCTATGGAACCACTGATTTTGGATGATGAAAATCACGAGTTGAAAACGTATTGCATAATTGCACTCGCTACGTTGTCTAAATACTTTGTGGTAACAATTAGACCTCGACTGAAGGTTATAAAATTTCATATATTAAATGGTCCTCCAGAGTGCTTACCTCTATTAGCTTGGCAAATGGTTCTTATCCAAGCAGCGGACACATCTAGAACGGTCGATCCTGTACTAGCTGTCGCTCGCGGAAATCAACTATACTTTCACCAGGTAAATTGCAAATACAATACAATTACCTCATTTACAAAAAATTCCAAATAAACAGTTCAAACCTCGAGCGGAAATAGAAATAATATGAATTTCTTGTCGTGATCTTAATCCTAAAGTTGTACAATTTTTAAATAAAATAAGAATACAAAGCAATACTTAGACCGTGGTTAAGCTGGCAAGAGCAATTGATGAGCTCAGCTCGTGTTAGCTTTTACAGGAAAATCCACAGCTAGAACAGTTCATGACATGATGGAAGATCAAATTCGTTTAGTTAGCTAGTGCCAGTGGAGTAATATGGAAATGCCGAAATATAAATTTTTCTAGCCGTTTAGGCTAAGATTTATAATAAATTGCGGTAGCGCCGAGTTTGGCACGACTGAAATTCATAGTCAAATACACAGAGATGTAGTTGGCGGATGCAATTAGGTCGAAATCAATACATTTTTACTTTAGTGCAATTCAATTAACGCAAAATTTGGTTTGTTTTATGAAATAACGCACTATCGAATAACCAATATTTATTTGAAATTCAAATAAGGAGCACTAAATACCAAATAACTTCTTACGAATAACTTAAAATAAATTTAAAATTTAATAAAAATTTAATTTAATAATTTTAAATTTATTTTGAAATTTTCATATGTATGTCCTAAGTAAATTTACGCGAAATTGTGTAAAACGGAGGGAACAGAATGTAGTTCGACCTAATTGCATCCGCCAACTAGGACTACATTTCTGTGTGTTTGACTATGAATTTCAGTCGTGCCAGACATGGCGCTGCCGCAGTTTATTAGAGACCATAGCCTAAACGGATAGAAAGTTTTCTATTTCGCCATTTCCATCAAATAAAAATTTATTTTTATATTTTTTTATTCGATTTGTTTTAAATCGTATGAAATTTATTCGAATAATGCCCATCAGATGTATAACACCATTTGTACGTAGTATAAATGCGCGCCTGCTCTGTCACATTCCATTCTCTCTGCCAGGGATCCTTGCTGAGAAGGTTCTTCTTAAATTCAGTACTGGAATAATGTAGTCGATTTCTTATATGTTTGCCCAAATCCTAATTTGCCCAAGAGTTGGACTTTTTCAGTATTACTACACTGAGTGCAGCTATAGGCCTTGTTCATAAACGCACATTTGCAAAATGCAGTTAAACGAAATGAATTGATGAACCATATAGCTGTCTACCTTTATTAACAGTCTCACACACTTATCATGTCCATCAAGTTGCACAAAATTAAAAATGGTTTTTAATGCCGCAGTTGGTGTTGTATTGATAACTGAGGAGATGCTGAAATAGCTCAACTTTATCGTCTTGGTACAATCTTTTCAGTACAAATTTACACTAAGCCGCCGCTAAGGTAAGTGATAATGTGTCGCCCTACAATCCGGGGGCCTCAGGTTCGAATCCCACTGACGGTGACCCATAGTTATTCTCTGCTGGCAACATATTACGATAAAAAAGGCAATGAGGATTGCAGACAAAATGTCTCAGTGGTTCGGAATACACTTTAAATTGTAGGTCCACTTGCAATCGTTGTCTCGAATCGGGTGAAGTTGTTCTCCTTTCTCATTCCCCACAAAGGATTACGGGATCTAGAGAGAATTTACACTGATCGAGTTAAATTTCCATTACATCAGCCATTCTGCTTAAAAACTGATCGAAATAATTTTGAGCGAAACCCACATGTAAGGTACAGTTAATTCCAATATAAATATGATTAAAATCACTATTAAGTGAAATCAATGGTGTGATGGAACATCTGTGATCTTCTAACCTTTACAATTACCGTCACTTCAAACTCAACGTGTTTTGTCCATTAAATTCTTATAAAGTCATTGATAGCATTTTGCATTTTTTATGTAACTAATCCGGGATAATTTTACATATTAAAAATTTGACATATTAAAATAATGTGAAATATTTTGGATTATTATTTAACGTGGTTGATGCAATAAAAATCCATTACCCAGGAACAGTAACACATGATTAAGTGATTAAAATTCAATTAATTGCAAGATATAAGCAATGGTATTTTAACTACTGCTAAGCAAATTCCAGGTGTTGCTGTTCCTTAACATTGAATTGACGATAGTTGCTTCATTCAATTTGTAAAGAATATGTCAAATTTGGCATAAACTTCTACCAAATTCAAAATTTCAGTCTTAAATTAGAATTTAACAAATTTATATTATTTCAGATCTTTGTGGGCAATGGACGCGTAAATCTTCTCTTCCTAAGGCATGTGCAGTTGACAACAAATTTACTTGCCCTTCATTGGCTAGGCCCTAAGTGTTTAGGTCATATGGACACATCTGAAATACTTCATTTAATCGATGTTCGTACAAGTAAAGAACAAGAAAGCATAGATATGGGAAACGCTGGATTAGTTTATGGTTCTGCTCAATTCAAAGGTCTAGCAACCGGGGGTAATGTTTCTCCTGCCTTAGCCTTAGCTGGAACACACGCTTGCTACAATTCGATTGCTTCAAAAAGTACACAGCTTTATATTCTAGGAGCAAGAAGTTTGCACATGGTAAGCATTAGAAGTTGGAGCGAACGAATAAGCTACCTTGTGAACAATCAGCGTTGGATAGAAGCTTGCGAACTGGCGATTGATGGTTATAGAACAGCCGGTGATAGACCTCGACGTAAAAAGCAAGCAAGAGACAGGATTATTGAATTATTCAATGAATACTTAGCGACAAATAACCGAGCTCCGGAATTTTGCTTGGGGTCTATAATGAAATGTTTAATAGAAATCAACGAGTTAGATTTACTATGGCAAGAGCTCTGGGATCGACTAAATTCACCTGGATTATTTTTAACATTAGTTACAGAACACATTGAAAATGATGAAATAAACAAAGTCAGTCCGAGTGTAGCGCAAGCGCTCGTAGACTTTTGGAAAAATTTATCTCCTGCGAAATTAGAAGACATAATACTGAAATTGGATTGGGCTTGCTTGGACTTACATCAAGTTCTGACTGCTGCAAAGAAGAAAAAATTATACCGAGCCCAAATTTATTTAAATACCCAAGCGCTCGGTGACTATACAGTTTCATTGACAGATCTTATTCCACTTATAGACAACGAAAACAGAAGTCTTGGAAACTGTCTTCTCGTTTATATATCAAGTTGCTTAGCTGGCAGAGGATATCCTACTGGAGACATTCCCTTAGAAAAGGTTCAAAGTGTAAAACATGAAGTTTTGCGTTGTCTTACATCTATACATTCAAGTAATAGCCAAATTGATGAGCTTCCATATCCCTTCTTAAGCGCTTTATTAAAATTTGATACAAGGGAAACTTTAAATGTGATTTCTTTGGCATTTCAAGAAAAAGAGTTTAACTGTGAATTAGGAGTATCACATAGGCAAAGAATCATAAACATTTTGTTAGACATAATGACACCAGATAACGCAACGGTAAGTTTCTTTTATATATTTATGCAATTTTGAAGTTCGCTTAATTTTTCGTGTTCCATATTTCTGCTTTACATTATAAATTTGTTGAAATCAATCTATAATTTATATTTTTCCCATACCTTGCATGAAGAAATTATCAATTCGTATGTACTAATTAACTTAAAATATTCTTATTGATTACCTTCCATCAACTAGATAATAAAAGAGGACATCTAACAAAAAGTCTAAGACTGTTCTTAGACTACAAACGCCTATCAGGTTCGCAGGTCCCTTTTTGCCAAATTTTTCCGAATTCGATTTGCCAATACTAAATATGGAACTAGTCTTAATTTCTTTAACTAAAGATTTCTATATATTTTTTGGGAATTTATAAAGACGCATTTTTCCTATTTAGAATTGAGAAAACTATGTGTATTTATGCCTGCCATATAGAGTTGCCAATATTTCTAGGCGTTATAATTTTTTTTATACGATGTGGCCAAATCCTAGGGGACAACCCTTTGATGCGTTAGCATGGTTTTGGCCGGAAGGAAATTAGGGTAAGGGAAGGGAGGAAACCTGAAAGTCTTGTTTTTGCATTGCTGCGAGCTAGACAGCAGCCCAGAGCCGGAGTGGATTATTTTAATTTCTTAATAAAAGCTCATGGGGAGACCTGGTCCCGAACCCGGGACCCATGGCATGGTGGTCGTGCGGCTCAACGAATTGATCCAACTCCGTCTCCAATTGCAGAATCATTTATTTTATTTGTATGTATTACGAATAAGAACAATTAATCTATATCGAAAATTTTCGGACCTTTGTTTTGGTTGGTTTTCGAGGGGGGAAAGATGTGTATCCTCCGTGCAGTGAGGCTTTTAGTGGCCCGTTGTACGCCGCCTGCTCGGCAGCGTACCCTAAAGTCCACTTCGAGCCAACTGATTCTTGTAACGAATTGGATAACTCGATTATAACCCGATTTCTTAACTTTTGCAAAATCTTCGCAGTAGTACGTTCCTAAGATTCTGGACCTTTTTTGCGTAAGGGCCGAGAACGTGAAATACGGTCTCGTCTTTTTGCGCACATTCTCTGTATAGACTAGTGTTCGCCCTTCCCATTTTTATAGCATGCGCCCTTAGCCTTGCATGTCCTGTCACAAGACCAACAAGAAGTTTCAGTTTGGCTTTGTTAATCTTAATGATCTTTTCAGGTTCATGTGCATTGAGAGTTTGGCGATACCGGATCCCTCCCATTTTTCCTTGTGCCTCCTCGTTACCCATTCCATGGTTTATTTTTTAATTTCATGGATGGGTATGCTCATGTTGAGCATTATTGGAGTGTCCTTATTTGCGCCTCTCCGCGCCAGCTCATTTGCTTTTTCATTTCCTGGGATGCCACAGTGCCCCGGCACGTATATAAGCGACATCGTTTTGTTTCCCTAGCTCCGTTAGGGTCTGTTTACAACCCTCTATCGTTTTGGATTTTACCTCGGCGTTAGTTAGAGATTTGATGGACGCCTGGCTATCCGTGCATATTGCAATCCTAGATTATCTTACTCCCCGTTCTATTAGCTGTTTAGCTCCTATCTCTATCGCTGCGATTTCACATTGAAGAACCGAGGAGGAGTCGTTTATGCCTCCCCATAACTCCAGGTTAAGTTCCTCTCACGATATTCCAAAGCCACAACCACGCTCGCATTTTGAGCCGTCTGTGAAAATTGCTAAAGTGTTTTCTTGGATCACCCTATTGTTGATCCATTCACTTTTTTCGGGAACTGAGCTTTGAAGATTGCCTCTAATTTTTGATTACCAGTTTTGAAGTCCCAGCAATCTTCTTCCTCAAACAGTCTCTTGATCGTATTACCATTACATACCCGGTCGATCTTCTCATGTTGGGTTTGCATTCCCCTTATCTTCCACAGTTTATTTATACGTAAACGTATAGCCGAGTTAAGTGCCCCTTGTTTAACATAGAATTCTAGTGGAGTAATATTTAGAATGACCTCCAAGGCCCTTGTCGGTGTTGACCTGGTAGCCTCCGTTATGCCTAGACAGCACATACGTTGGGCCTGGTCCATAATCTTCTGGTTTCTGCTCACCTCCATCGCTTTCCACCAGACTATCGCTCCATGCGTTATCATGGATCTGATTACACATGTGTATATCCATTTTATAATATAGGGTGATAGCCCTTATACTTTACCTATAGCATTTCTTCACGTCCAGAAAGCTCTTACCGCTTTGTTTTTCTTCTCGTGTAGGTGCCTCGCCAAATTTAGTTTCCCGTCCATCAGCATACCCAGAAATTTGGCCTCATTCTTTAAGGTTAATCTCGTGTTTCCGATGTACTGGGGAAGTATCTTTCTTAATTTATGTCTTTTTGTGAAGCAGCAGAGTTCCGTTTTATTTGGGTTTATCTTCAGTCCACAATCCTGCGCCCAAGAGGTTGCCGTGTCGATTGCTTCTTGAAGTAAGTATCCCAAATTTTCTTCAAACTTACCTCTGACTACTCTCGCTAGGTCGTCCGCATAACAAGTTACGTAGAGACCTTTCTCCCATAGGGTTTCAAGTAGTTCATCAATTACTATCAGCCACAGGAATGTTGAAAGAATCCCTCCTTGTGGAGTTCCTCCATTTACCCACGCCATCAGTTGTTCATTTCCGAAAGTTGTAATTATGATTCGGTCTTTCACCATGGACTTGATCCACTTGATTATACTGTGATCTGTCCCCTTCTCCCTCTACCTATAGAGAGTCTTATCGATTCTGGCGTTGTTGAAGGCCCCTTCTATGTCAATGAAGCAGCCTAACTGCTGTTATTTATGAGAGGCATGTTTTGAATGTTACTCGGATTTCGGAGACTATGCTTAATGGGGGTGATCAGATATGTGTTCTTTTTGATTTTAATGCTGGTAACATCAAATGGACTTGGAATGATGAGGACAAAACGTTGGTGCCTCTTGGTATTAAAAGTTATTTTGAATTTACTTTGGTGGATGGTCTGTTATCTTTGAATCTGTCTCAGGTGAATGGTATTGCTAACTCTATTGGAAGACTACTCGACCTTGTATTTATTAGTAATAACGTACATTGCACGATTGATTTAGCATCTTATACTTTCTCAATTGATACTGTCAATCATAGAGCTTTAGAAATTAACTTCACATTTTTGGATTTTCTTATCATTTTTATTGTAAATGATACTTATTTTAGAGATTTTAAAAAAGCCAATTATGCTGCTATATTGGATGAACTCAATACTATTATTTGGGATGATATTTTCATCGTAAATGATATTGTTGTTGTAAATAAAAAATTTATCAGTATTCTAAATAACATAATTATGACGAATGTTTCACTGATTAAAAAGAGGAGAAATTCTGTACCACCCATGGAGGAATTATCGACTTTCTAGACTTAAAACTGCTCGTAATAGGGTGCATAGTCGATATAAAGTTTCAAGTAAGTTTGAAGTTGAAATTCTTTTTAAAAGATTGCGTAGGGAGTATGAATTTTTAAATAAATTTTTGTATAGTCAATACGTAGCTTCGGTTGAATCCAATATTAAATGTAACCCTAAATATTTCTGGAGTTTTTTAAATAGCAAAAGAAATTCTTATGGTATTCCTTCGCCTATCTATTACAATAATACAGTTGCGAATAACAATTCTGAAACTTGTAGGCTGTTCGCCGAATACTTTTGAGTCTGTTTATAAGAGTGATCCTTGTTCACTGTTTGAGATGGATATTGTTAAGCAAGTTTCTCCTGTTGTTGATGTTGGCACACTTATACTAACCGAGCTTGAGGTCCTAAATGTTTTAAATAGCTTGGAAGATTCGCGCTTCTCAGGACCTGATAATGTACCTGGTGTGTTCCTCTTTAACTGTAGGGAGATTCTATCTAGACCCTTGTCACTTATTTTCAGTCTATCTTTGTATTTTGGGGTATTTCCCGATGACTATAAGCTTTAATTTGTGCGTCCTATACTTAAGTCAGTTGATAAGGGTGATATTAGAAATTATAGACCTATTTGCAAACAGGTGGACAGGTTGACGGACTTTATACAGACTTTTACAAGGCTTATGACAAAGTTAATATCCGTTTACTAGTTATGAAATTAGAGATGTTTGGCTTCCATTCCTCTCTGCTTGCCTGGTTGGTCTCATATTTAACAAACCGGAAGCAAATGGTCATAGTTAATAATGAGCTTTCTCATGTTATACTCGTACTTTCTGGTGTTCCTCAGGTAAGTCATTTAGGTGCCATCCTCTTTAACATATTCATTAATGATGTATTTACCACTTTTAATTATGCGTCTTGCCTTGGCTTTGCTGATGACTTAAAAATTTATATAAGGATAAATAGCTTGCAAGATGTTACTAATTTTCAGACTGACATTGAAAGTTTTGCTAGGTGGTGTCGTGGGAATTTCCTTCTTCTTAATTTCACCACATCTCACCTTTACTCGTAAATTGCTACCATTAGCATTTAATTTAACCATTAATAATTATTGCATTGTAAAGTGTGACTCTGTTTATGATCTTGGAATTTTACTTGATAATCAGCTGGTATTTATTGAGCATGTGAATTATATTGTAAGTAAATCTAATTCTCGCCTTGGATTTGTGAAACGTAGGGGTAATGAGTATTCTGACCCTTATACTCTTAAAAGTATTTTTGTGGCCTTTGTCAGACCAGTACTTGAATATTGCTCAGTCGTATGGGATCCGCATTATGCTGTACATTCTTATAGAATCGAAAGTGTGCAGAGAAGATTTACGCGATATTCCTTGCGAAAGCTTCATTGGAATGATAGTGTGCCGTCTTACTAAGCTAGGTGTAAGCTAATTGACATACAAAAGCTCTCCGTTCGTCGTAAAATCCGTAATGTATCATTTGTTAAAGATATAATTAACAATAGGATTGTTTCTCTTTATCTTCCGGAAAATATATGTTTCTATGCTCCTTCCAGAGGACTAAGATATCGTCCTATGTTATATGAGGAATTTCATAGAACTTATTATGGCCTTAATAATCCTTTGAGCCGTTGTATTAGGCAATTTAATCTATGTAGCAGCATTTTTGATTTTAGCCATAATAGAAATTCTGTTAAAAGATTGGCATCAATATTTATTGAAGCTTTGTTATAGTTTGCATTGTATTAGTTGTTATTCTTTTATAATATTATATGCAGATGTATTGTTATATTATTATTTTCTATTGTTGCCATTATTTTATTTTTATATTATTTTGATTTTTATAGATTTAGGGTTATTTATTTAGTGGATTTGTAATTGAATTTAATATTAGTGTTATTTCTTTAAGCTTGAATTATTGATTTCTCTTAGGGTGATATGAATTATCTATTATTTTGAGCTTATATATAATCTTGCTGTATTCTTCTTTATCTGTAAGGCCTGAGCTGGTAGATAAATAAATAAATAAATAATTACAAAAAGAATAAAACAACTTATTGCAATCACCCGAAAATTAAAAATGTAATCTTTTACATACATATGTATCTCCACGTTTAACGCTCCAGCCGTTAACAAATTATAAAAATAACCAAATTTTACTTAGTCTCATATTTTTAATATCATTAATATTCCAGTATACCTTATAAAGTAGGAATTTCTTTCAAGAAACAGACCTAGTACTGCGGCATGTTGGTTTTGCAAACTTTCTAAAACGTTAACCCCTAGTTCTTACATTTTTAGGCCGCCCTTGTGCTTTACTTTTCAGGTATTCTCAAATGTTTGAGCTATTACGATGCATATGTCCCATGAAAATTAATATTATTAAAACACGATAAAAATTAACCGAAACAACTATTTTCCGTTATAACTTACAACGCACTGCTTTTTCTATACTTCAAACATTATTCATATTTATTTGTAGTTAATACTGTGCACTTATTTCTAAAAATTCCTCTCATCCTTACTGGCAAGTTTTATTCTATTAACTTTACTTCAAATTGCTTTGATTCTTATTAATATGACACTTGCACGCTTTGCATAGGAGTTAACTGTTTTCATCCAGAATAAATGATATTTTGAAGATAAGAAATAAATAACTTCAATACTTTCTTTATTGAAAACTTAGAAAACGTTTTTAGCATAATAGGACAATTCAAGCACCTAGAGAGACAACTTTGAGTCACTTGAAGTGCAATCAGTCATAAGTGAATAATACAGCTAATAATAATAGATCTTTCGACACGGTCCCGTAGAATGTTTGTACAGTTAAAGATAAGTAATTGCAAAGGTGAGATTAATGAAAACGCAAGCATTTAAAGATAAAAAATGGGTAGAGGAACAAGATTAGACTTTAGAGGGATAAAAGTAAGAAACAATTTAAAAAAATCCAGAAAAGTACCTCAAGAAAAAACCTGGAGGATGGCAGACGGCCATTTCAATCTTTATTATTATATTATACTTAATTAATAGGTTACCCATATGATGGGCACTACGACCAACAACGTATTTTGTATCAACCAATACAATATGCATTGTACCTATTTTCAGTTTTTCGAATTTTCATGAAGGCATTCTTTCTTAAATAGCGAAAATTCCATTAAGAACTGCGATATCGACTAGTTTTGCTCCTGTTGTTTTTAATAACAACGGGAAAAGTCGTTACAAACTATTTGTCGCATAAAATTCTGTTACTGTATCTATCAATCTGTTTTTATTTTAATGTTCGACTTGGGTATCTTTTATTGCATACATTTTCGTAATAATTTCGGTCTAGTAAGTAAAATAAAACACTTAAGTAGAATTTCAAACAGTTAATATGCATTATGCACATGCATTACTTATTTTTTCTCTTTTATAGCTTTTTAAGTTAAATATAATATCTTATAAGTTATTAAGTATTTTAAATATATTTTGTAAGCAATATATTACTTTAAAAATTAATTTAATGTTTATTGTTTTCAGTGGTCTCAAATTGGTTGTCTATTAAATTTCATCAGTCGACAAATATCTAATAACTGTCTACCTGAAGGACGTGTTCTTCTGGAAAAGGTGATAAGTTATTTAAGTATGGAGGAAATAGAAGGCGAAACACCACGACTTCACTCAGAGCGCGAACAAGCTTGGTTAGAGCTTATATCTGCTAACTGCTTAAGTCACATTTCGGACCAGGAGCAATATCAAATGGCAAAGAAAGCCAAGTGCTACTCAGTTGTAGAGTATCTCCTTGAAAGAATGAAAAAATATGACGATATTTTAGATTGCTACATAAACAACACATTAAGACACTATGAAATGTTTACATACATCGAAATTCATGCTAAGAATCCTGAAAGAAAAATGTATATGCAAATTTTAAAAAATTTTCTTTATCTCCTCAAAATTAATTCAGAACACTTAACAAAAATAATTTCTGAAAATTATAGTGATAAAATCGATGAACTCATTCCTTGTCTTGAAAATGAACCCAAACTTTTATATGCATTTTTAAGTTATTTAAAAAAGTTTGGGATTAATTTGAGTTCACAGCAATGTGAAACCTACCTCGACTTGCTTTGTCGAGAAAATCCAGAAAATGTAAAAGATTTTCTAATTAGTAGTGATAGTTATAGATTAGAAAACGCTTTAGAAATCGTAACAAAATATCAGTTGTCATCATCCTGCATTTATCTGTATGAAAAACAAGGTGATTTCCAACTTGCGTTCAAAATCTCCTTAGATATGTTAAGAGAAGCACCTGAGAGTACGGCTGAAACTAATGCTCTACAAGTTAGTGCATTATGCTCGAGAGCATCTAATATTTTATCTGAAGAACAACGCCAGGATATTTGGTTTCCCTTACTAAAATTAGTTTTGTCACGTTCCGATCTTTCTTCAGTAACGAGAAACATACTTCATGCTGCTAGCCAACATGTAAACCTATCAAAGCTTGTTCAGCTGGTTCTTAATTCTGGAACTCAAACAGGAAGTTTTGGAGATATTAAACATTTACTTGTTGGAATGCTTTCCAATTCCCGCTATGAAACTCTTCTTATGGAAACAACAGCACGCATTCTAGGACAGGATTTGCATAATAAATTCGCGCAAAAAAGAAAATTGGCTAATCGTGGCATGTGGATTACGTTCGTTAAATGCGTAGTTTGTCGCCAAAGGCTATATAATCAAGTAGATGTTTTAGTATTTGGAATTTGTTCACATTCAATGCATGAAACTTGCGCGATAACATTAAAGAAAAGCGATGAAAGTAATTGTCCTAGATGTGGAACGACTATTTTAGATTGGACACCTCTTAGACTAGCTCAACCTAAAATCGAAATCATTGAAAATAAGAGCTGTGATTCCGGCATTTTGCAACTTAAAGCACCTCCTAGGAAATTTTAAGGCACATTTTTCATCGAAATAAGATTCACCTATTTTGCAGTGCAGAACTGGCGATAGAAATTTATTTTATGTGTATTGTTTTATTTGCGAAAGAATTTGAAGAAATTTAAATTTTAAATTAATTTAAAACGGAAATTTCGTTGTCTATTTATAAGTATAAAATAATTTAAATTTGTCCTCACAGCAAAGGTCTGAAAATACAACATAATTATAAATAAAGTTTTTTTTACATTTTATTTATATCTGATAAGCCAACATATTTTGAGATTTTTCTGAAATTGAGAATCAAAGGAAGGTCTTTGATCATTATGCAAGCTTCTGTTTGGAGTATTCTATACTAGGTTGTTACCCGAAAGGCTTTACATAAATATCGAAGCTTATTGTAAATATCCTTTTTTCAACTAACACCTCAAAATTATTGCAAGGAAACATATTTTGTTCAAATACTGAACAAATAAAATTGTATTTAAATTTAAAATTCGCAGTAAAGCCCCTAAAACGATGAATATATTTAAGGGGGACTTACACCTTGTCACTTTCAAAAAATCAATTTTTTTTTTACATTTTTCTGATCTAAAGGGTCTTATAAATCAGCCTGTAAAAGGATTCGTCTCTATTTCGAGAGTAAAGCTCAAAAAAAAATAGAAAGTCACGTCAGATTCGCTCGCTCCTGGATCGCCTCCGCGTTAATCATGATTTCACGTGTAGCTACTCGTTCTGTCAATAGTTTTCACGCTTTTCCTGTATTCTATTGTCAATGTGTGTGTCTATGCATATTTTTAGGAAAGGGTTTTTCGAGTCACTCAGTTTCTAACGATACTTCACGTAAGTCCCATGATTCACGTGTTGTACTCTTCTGAAACTTTGAACGCGGTTTTCCAAAACTTTAATGTTCCAAACTGGTGTACACGATTACGAGAGAACAAATCAACGTATTGGCTTAAATTTTTTTGAATTTTTTTCAGAAAACACTTAGCAAGGTCCCGATCGTTCATTTTTAAGAAATTTTGATTTACTGCATTTTGACAGTTTTACATAAGACAAAAAACATAGTACGAAAGAGACTTTTGTGAACAAATACCCGCCATTTTGTGAAAAATCGAAATTTTGAAAAAGTGAACGATCGGGACCTCACTAATGTAACAATAATTGAAAGTCTTCTTGGATTTTTGATTTCAGATAACTAGGGTCGATCTAATCAAGTACACCGTTCAACCCTTCACTTTTGAGGCGCGCGTTGTTAATGTCATCTCAAGGTCTTGTAAGTCAACATGACTATGTAAAAAAAATCATGTGCGATATTCTATTGTTCTACTAATAAATAAAAAAAAATTCAAATGAAAATCTTTTCTAGTTTCTTTACAATAAATTGTCAAAAACTAGCTCCAAAATTGGCTTACAAGGTGTAAGTCCCCCTTAAGGGCTAAAAATATTGCGTTTTTCAATAAAACAAGTAAATTATTAATTAATTTACGTTTACTTATTACTTTAACTAATTAATGTGTACTGTCTGCTGAGAGAGAGCTTCGTTGGGATTTCTAGTTTACTAGAATCCTTACCTCGGGTGGGGGGTATTCTAGGGCAAGAAGTCGTACGTGAAAATAATTAAAAGAATCGTACCGTGTTTGGGATAGGGTGTTTGTTTACTGTTGGTGTTGTATTTCTAACACAATTTACTGCATTAATTTGCTCTAGTATGTATGTTAGCTAAGGTATTTTTTAGTGCTGAGACTGACTTATCGTTGCTTTGAGACCCCAAACTGTTTAAGAAGACTACTGCTCTGTTATTTTGTTTTTTTACGATATGGCCGAAGCCTAGGGGACAACCCTTTGAAGCGTTAGCATGGCCTTGGCCGAAAGGGAATAAGGGTAAGGGTGTGACGTACTTCCCCGGTTTGGTTACTCGGGCGCCAACGCAATGCGATTGTAATATCGGTATGGTAGTGGGAAAGTCACAAAATCAATTGCCTGGGTAACTACAGTGGAGATAGGCCAGGGTCTACGTAACGGAGAGAGAATAGGGTAGGAGCGTATAACTAATAAGACCTGGTCTTCGTTAAACTTATTATTTCTACGTAATTTACTAGACACTACGTTCCTTTGACTTTTCCTCTCAACACGGGTACTCGGCCCGAGCAGTAAGCTGCCCTTAACCTACTTACGGCTACCTGCTTAAACCTACTAACTTAACACTATGGGCTACTCTTCCCTGAGCCGTTCCTATGCCTCTAACGGCCCGTACTTGGCTCGAATCACTGTCCCTAACTACTGGCTTAAGACTATTAGCTAAATCCCTTTGATTTTTCCCCTTAACACGGGTGCTCGTCCCGGGCAGCGAACTGCCCTTAAGGGGAGGTTCTCATCTAGATTTTTGAAATTTTCCAATTTTTTTTTTCATATTATTAATGTTAAATATGTCTAGAATTTATCTTTAAAATATTTTGTTGATCCGAGCAGTAGAACGAATTCTACAGCCCATTGAATGTCGCGTTGTCATGATCGCAGCGGGGAACTCTTAGCCTGTGCCGCGCGGTGTCGAGTCTCGGGCGCGGCGCTCGGCGTAGGTAAAAAACTTATTGTCCCAAGATGGCACAGTAAATAGTCGACAATTTACACGTGCGTGTTAGTTTTTGTTTATCAAAATGCCGGAAAAATCCCAAAACAAACATTTCATTTATATTAAAAAAATTGTCGATGAAAAGTTATGTAAACTTCAAACGAGATTAACTCAAAACTTTTTTTTTAACGATTTTGCAAATTTGTGTACAATATAACTCAAAAACGGTTCAACCAATCAACTTCTAGTTTCGTGCATATTAAAGTAAATAACTTTCTTCATAGAAAGAGTGGAGCACATTTTGAAAATTGTAACATTAACCCCTTTTTTTAAGTAATAAACTATGAAAAAAAAAAAGTTGAAGACGGCCCTTCAATTTCAAAATCGCGCCATTCCGCCAATTTTAAATTTTTTTTGAATGTCGTTCACTCTTTCTGAGACAAATTTAGTGTAGTTTACGATAATATTGTCAATATTTGATTTCAAGCTAATCTGCGACCCCTAGATTGTACACAGCTAGACAATTTTCCCCTCAACATGGGTACTCGGCTCGAGTAGTAAACTGCCTTTAAACTACTGACGGCTTGGAGCTAAGTCCCTTTGACCTTTCCCCTCAACACGAGTACTCGGCCCGAGCAGTGAACTGCCCTTAAACTACTTACGGCTAGGAGCTAAGTCCCTTTGACCTTTCCCCTCAACACGGGTACTCGGCCCGAGCAGTGAACTGCCGTTAAACTACTTACGGCTTGGAGCTATGTCCCTTTGACCTTTCCCCTCAACACGGGTACTCGGCAAGAGCAGTGAACTGCCCTTAAACTACTTACGGCTAGGAGCTAAGTCCCTTTGAAATTTCCCCTCAACACGGGTACTTGGCCCGAGCAGCGAACTGCCCTTAAACTTATGGCTAGGAGCTACGTCCTTTTGACCTTTCCTCTCAACACGGGTATTCGGCTCGAGCAGCGAACTGCCCTTAAACTACTTACGGCTAGGAGCTAAGTCCCTTTGACCTTTCCTCTCAACACGGGTACTCAGCCCGAGCAGTGAACTGCCCTTTAACTACACTCAGGGGTATTAGACTGGGAATTGTCGTATGACCGGACTATGCCTGATCCATACGACCTGGTTTCGGATGGAGAGAACTCAGGAAAGGAAGGAGTGGAAAAGGTGATTTTGCCTGTCTGAGGTCTGGTTTATATTTCCCATATTTCAAGAGAAATTATTACCTCCGCTTTATTTACCAAGTTTCAATTTCTTGTGCCAATTATATCTTCAAGGAAACTTTTATACTCCATCTCCATCAACCCAGCACTTTTTATTTTCTTATATGGGCTCGTTTTAAGAATTTCCAAATAAAACTGCACTAATTGGTGCCTGTATAATTGGTAAGATGGAAGGACTTAAGTGTAACGAATAAGCTTAAAAATTCTCAGCCGGGAATTTAGCTTCGTTACTAGGGGAGTGAGGAAACTTAAATGTATTGTTTTTGCATCGCTGCAAGTTAGACAACATCGCAGATACGGAGCGGATTTTTTAATTTAATTTTAAAAACCCACGGGGAGACCTGGTCGCGAACCCGGGAGCCATGGCATCAGGTCGTGTCGCTCAACGAATTGATCCAACTCCGTCTCCGTTTAAGTAGTTCTGATTTTGGGAGTCTTTCAGACTCAAAAGGTAGTTTGCACAATTTAGTTATGGGGCGCTTGGTTAGACTTTTTGTGACTTAATCGTAGTAACTCGAACTAAATGATCAGGCCCTGGATGTGTAGATACAATTCTCCCCAATAACTAATGGCTAGGTGGTAAATTATCTTCTTCAATGAGAACGACATCACCTTCTTTTAAATTGCTTGCGGGTGCTTGCCATTTAGTTGTTTGTTGTAGTCGAGTGAGATATTCGTAAGACCACTTTTTCTAGAAATCGGTTCGTAGATAATGGTTTCTTAGTTGTGGAAGGTTCAATAGGTGAAATCAAAGGACTACCTATTAAGTGGCAGCGGGTAAAGACTTCTAAAACATCAAGTTCATTTGTCAATGGACCTAGTGGCCGGGAGATTAAGCAATCCTCGATTTCGGCTAAAAGTATAGAACATTTTTCTAATGTGGTATTGACATTCACTGCAATTCTTTTGAGATGGTGCTTAACTGACTTAACTCCCACCTCCAAAATGAGGAGACGCTAGCGGAATAAAGTACCATTATTCATAATTTGAGAGTCAATATCTTTATGGAAATATTCACTGGCTTCTTTGAAATGTTTTTCTAACACTTTTTTTGCACAAAGGTGGTCTCGCCATACCTCGTCTACCATAGATACAAAACATTTGTACGCAGCCCGAAATGATTCTTTAGTTAAATCACTAACTGCTTCTAGGTGGATTGCTATATATATATATATATATATATATATATATATATATATATATATATATATATATATATATATATATATATATATGTACATAGTATACCTAACTCCACCCAGCGTAATCGATTCCTGTATTTGTGAAGGGTGGAGTTAGGTGTACTCGAGTTCTGGAAGTTGTCCCATTAATTTTTCAGTCGTACTTGCTTTAAACCTTGTTGTACAGTGATGGATGGTAAATCTAACTGAACTTTGTTCATCTATTATCCCGTATCATTTCCGTAAATATGTTAATGTTAATTAGATGCCGCCATGTAGTAATTTCTGTTATGCATCGATGATTATTAATTTTGACAAATGGTGAGAATGGGGTAAAATTAGAGTACGCTTTTTGCTAAATGGCAATGATGAGTGCTGATATTTACCTCCTAAGCGTAGCAGTCCTTCACTATCTAGAAAGCGACCTAGTGATAATAATTTGCTGTTTTTAGCAAGTCTTCTTCCTTACGAAAGTCTTATCATTTCGGCAGAAAAATTTTTTTGGTGTTCTATTAAGTTCATCTACATGAAGACTTCCTACAGTACGGTAAAGTTTTAGGAATCTTCTGCAGTAAGTAAGTGTACAATAAGCCGTAATAATCGGCTTGCGAAGTCTACTGGATTATCTGCAGACTTAACATGATATCAAATCGATGTCTCAGAAAACCTACTTGCAACAAACTTACCTACTGGTTTAGAGCATCCCTTTATCAAACTAAGAGTGATCATTGAATCTGTCCAAAAGAACTTATTGAGCTTTTTTAAATAATTTTGCTAGTATGACAGCAGCGCAGAGTTCTAAACATAGAAGTGAGGTTTGTATTCTGATCGGAGCAACTCTTGTTTTTGCTGTGAACATTGTCGTTATAATATTTCCTACGTACATACCCTTGTATAGGTGACAGCTGCATATGCTTTCTCTGAAGCATAATAGAAGCCGTGAACCTAATTTTTTTGGGAATTGTTCTGCCATTTTACCCAATGTGAAATTTTTATTTTCTCTAATACTTTAAGTTCTCCTTTAAATTTGTTCCATTTTTTTCGTTTATTTATTTATTACTTATTAAGATTTCTGTAAGATATTTGGTGGCAACTAACTGTTTATCTCAATCTAGATTATTAGCCCATAACTCCTGTATTAATATTTTGGCTCGAATTACTATTGTTGCAAGCCAACCGGAAGGGTAAAAAATTTTGGATACATCGGAAAGAACTACGTTTTGTCAATTTAGTATCAGTTTACTTTAAATTAAAAAGAATCGCGGCAAGAAGCCTTCTCTATGATGAATATGGAGCAAATTCTTAGTACCGGTTGATTGGACGTCCATTTTCGATGCTTAAATCCCCCTGCAGCAAGTAAGGATATAAACTCTAGATTCAGAAATTCAGCTTGTATAAGTGTATCTGCTCCAATAAGGAGGTTATCAACATAAAACTCTGTACTTACAATTTTAGATGCACATGGAATCATCATCTTGAGCAAGCTGCTGAAGCGTTCGCATTGCTAATAAAATAGTTTTTAAAAAAAACTTGAACCAAATTCACAAAAAGCGCTAAAAGCATCAAATAATTTTTAATTTTATAATTTAGATGAACCTGACACGTTCAGGAAGGAATCATAAGGAAGGACGATTAAATACTTTTGTTGCAGTTGTTTGATTTGTTTGATTTGCACCGACTTCAAAATGTTGTAATAGGTATAAAATTAAAAATTATTTTATGGTTTTTAGTGCTTTTTGTGAAGTCGGTTTTTAAAAAAACTATTTTATTTTTTACTTTTTAGTGTCTTCTAAAAAAAGAACCATCCAAATCGGTCCACGCGTTAAAAAGTTAGGTTCAACCCCTCTACCCCCATCCCACCAAATTTCGTTTTCTCGTGGTATTAATCAGGGAACATACCCTACCCAACAGGAAAAGAATTGTCGAAATCGGTTCACGCGTTACGGAATTAAACTACACCCCCTCCCCCCACTTAGGACCAAATTATTCTCCTATTAGTAATGGGGGATGACACCCTATACAACAGCAAAAGAACCATACGACTCGGTCCACGCATTTCAAAGTTAGGTTCCCAATCCACCAACATTCCTTTTCTCGTGGGATCAACCAGGGAACATACTCTACCCAACAGAGAAAGAAGTATCCAAATCGTCCACGTTTTACGAAGTTAGACTACCCCTCCCCACACCCTAGGCCAAATTTTTTTTCCTATTAGCAATGGGGGATCATACTCTGTACAACAAAAAAGGAACCATCCAAATCGGTTCACGCGTTACAAAGTTAGATTTCACCCCCACCCCACCAAAAATTTTTTTGAAATGGTTCCAATCGGTGAAGATACTCTACTCAACAAAAAAAGAATCATCAAAATCGGTCAACGCGTTGTGAAGTTAAGCCCGGTCGGACATAAAAAAAAATACACGTTGAACTTAGAACCTCGTTTTTGGGAAGTCGGTTAAAAATAGCGATGCTGCGGTACCGTAAGTAACTGTTGTTACTTGATATTCTCTTATAGGTTCGTTTATTGAGAATTATCAAAGTACTTTAAGATTTTTTTGATCGCTTTTGTAGTTTTGGCCCTACATGGTTGCCTTTAACATAAGACCACTTGAAGTTTTTGACGACGCGTCAAATACAACCCGTAATATCGTAGTGTGGTGCTATTTTCTTTAAGTATTGCTTGGTGCGGTAAGTAATATCCGCCCTCTGTTCCTGGATTTATAGGGATCATATGTTTTAATTTAATATATTCTTCCATTTAATATTATTCATCTTCTCATTTTGCAACAGTCTGGTCTCTTTTTTGATTCATCGAGTTAATTTAAATTTTCTTTGAATGGGATTTTGACAGTATAGGCATCGTATTTATTTCGGTTACATGTTTTTATGAAATGGATTTTGTTTGTATTCCTTTTTGGGACGAATTTCATCAGACTCAGTGTTGGCAAGCTCCCAGTATTGTTTTAAAGTTTTATCAAAGTCCATCAACGATCTCATACAAGTTATTTTGTTTTAATTTATTTTCTGAGGCGATAATTGCCCCAATAGAATCCAACCTAACTCAATTTGTTGACCGCAGACCTTGATATTTGATTGCATCTTTGCCAAGGATGTTACTAAGCACATCAGCAGTGATTAGAATATCAATCGATCAGCCAAGAGAGAGATACTAAAGTTATTTAGAATTTTTTAGTTCTTTGCAATTTTTAATTGAATATTTAGATGGAAAACGAGGCGAAATCTCTAAGCAGATTTTATGCCGTATCTGTCCAGCTTTGTTTACAAATAATGCTTACAATTCAACTATCGCTTTAAACTTTGGCAATTCTAGCAGTTTTACTGCGCTTTCAGAAATGAATGTAGCTTGAGAGGATGTATCTATTAGCGCACGAAATAGATCAGTTTTTCCGTTGTTAATGCTTTATAAAATTTGAACATTGCTTTCCGGTTTATTTTTTGGCCCAGATTCGGAAGTACTAAAATCTTTATTAACATTCACGCGTACGAGAGTGTGATGCAGTTCATGACATATACTGCACTTGTACTTACTATGACACTTTTCACTCTGCCTGTGACTTAAACAGTTGAAACAGAGTTTCCTTTTCCCAATAAATTGCCATTTTTCCTGAGGGTTCAGGTTTAGGAATTGTTGGCAATTATAAATTTTATGACTTTTTTGACAATAACTTCAATTTAAATATTTGTTGCCAATTCCAATATGTGTATTGTAGGTTGTCATGAAGTACTTCTTTGCTCTTTGAATCTTTTAGCAACTCTAGTGATGGAAATCTGGTTTCAAGAAATCGAACCTATCAAGAGTACGTATTTCTCTGTTTGTTGTTTTCTAGTGTTTGTTCATAAAGTCTGTGGCTATCAGTGTCAAGTTTACGTAGAATAATGTGGGTTACAATAGGCGCCCATGTTACT
The DNA here is from genome assembly GCA_964036015.1 of Leptarthrus brevirostris. Taxonomy (NCBI): domain Eukaryota; kingdom Metazoa; phylum Arthropoda; class Insecta; order Diptera; family Asilidae; genus Leptarthrus; species Leptarthrus brevirostris. The sequence goes on along the minus strand of OZ038373.1, from coordinate 66,857,932 downwards.
GTACTAACACCAAAATTATTTAAAATAAAATAGATTTAAAAAAAAGAGTTGAACCCACTTCACAAAAAGCGCTAAAAAGCATAATATAATTTTTAATTTTATATCTATTACGACATTCTGAAGTCGGTGCAAATCAAACAAACCAAACAACTACAAAAAAAATATTTAATCGTCATTTCTTATGATCCCGTAAGCTGAAACGTTCAGGTAGTATTATGTATTATTTTCAATTGTGGTACTGTACAGACGTGGCCAAAAAATTACGATCACTAAAGAAAAATCAAATTTTCGTTATAAAATGATTTATTACTTAAAGTAAGGATGTTAATTAATGTTTTTAATACTTAGTACATTTTCCTTTGGCTCCTATTAAGCTATTTATTCTATCAGTCATGCCTCTTATTAGCGAAGGGCACATATTTTTTATGTCGGAGTCCTCATTCCATATGTTGATGATGTTTTCTATTAATTGGTTCTTTGTCGTTATTTTCCTTTTTGATAATGTGTGTTTCACAATGCTCCATAAATTTTCTATTGGATTCATGTCGGGGCTATTACCAGGCCATGGGAGAACGTTGACTCCCCTCTCCTGTAGAAAATCCGTGACTGCCTTGGCTTTATGGCAAGGGGCTCCATCATGCATAGATTTTGCACCACCTTCAGGAAACCACTCGTTAAGCCGAGGAAGCATTTGTGTTTCCAGTACTCTTAAATATTGCTGATGTCGCATAGTTCCTTTTACGATATAAATTTGTCCTGGACCCTGTGATGAGATGATGCTCCAGGTCATTACTTGTTGCGGATGCTCTACGGTTTGCTGAACGCATTGTTGTTTGAAGGTTTCATCGGTGCGCGGTCTTACGTATTGACTACTCTTTTCCTTAACTTGGAATATTGATTCATCACTGACGCATACCTGCAACAAAAACACATAATTTTAGTAACTCATAATTGTTCAAAAATAAAACTACAGCAAGAAAAATTCGATTTAAAAATTTTAGTAAGCCTATGTAAAATTGTAAAATTTACAATATCATGAAAAACTATAATGTTGGTACCAGATACATTTTCCCAATCTTTAGCAGACCAATGCCTTAGTTGTTTTGCCCAAGATAGGCGTTCGCGACCATCGTAGGGGTTAGTTTAGGTTTTTTCGAGGGCGTCGGGCACTCAGTCCTTCTGCTTGCAATTTTCGTCGAACTGTTCTGGCCGAAACTTCCTCTCCTTCTTCGCTTAAACGCGCCGCCAACTCAGTACTTTTAACTCATCTGTTAGCTAGCGATGCGCGGACGAGCTGCCTCGTATCTTTTGTTGAAAATTTAGATTTCCTCCCGCATTTCTTCCTGGAGCTGGTCGGTTCCGCCAATTCATCCTGCGGGGTCTTAATGATTTTAATGATTTTGCTCACCGTGGATTGTGCAACCTTTACAATTCTGCCAATTTCTCGCTGGGAATATTTTTTTTCGTTGCGACCCATATCTGAAATTTTTCGAAACAGTTACAAAATAGCCAAAATATTTTTTTTATTAAAAATTAAAAAAATTATAGAAGAAGGATGCCTTGCGAATATTCTTTATATTAATTACTTTCTTAATATTAGTTGAATGAAATATACTTACCAACTTTTTTAATTCAAATTCCTGAGCAAAATCACAAATCTAGTACTGATTCTAATTCTCTGTAGTTCACAATTTTAGGTACTCACTTACTTTCAACATTAACACTGAACGTAAAACCGATTGTATTGAAATGATTTTTTTATGGATACTACCTAAGGGTGTGAGAAGTACAACGAAAGAAATCCCGGTATGCAAAAGTGGGAATTATTGGTTTCTAGGAATTAATATCCGGGGAAATCCCGTAAATTTTCAAGTGATCGTAATTTTTTGGCCACGTCTGTAGTTGTTTTATTTGTTTAATTTGCACCGACTTCAAAATGTCGTAATAGATATAAAATTAAAAATTATGTTATGCTTTTTAGCGGTTTTTGTGAAGTCGGTTCAACTTTTTTTTAAAAACTATTTTATTTTTCACTTTGTAGTGTCTTCTACTCTATACAACGAAGAAAGAACCATCCAAATCGGTCCACGCGTTAAAAAGTTAGGATTAACCCCCTACCCCACTTCAATTTCATTAAACATTTTTTTTCATTGTATCAATCAAGGAACATATACCGAACAGAAAAGGAATCATCGAAATCGGTCCACGCGTTACGAAGTTACTACCCCTCCCCCACCCCCACCATGGGACCAAATTATTCTCCTATTAGCAATGGGGGATCACACTCTATACAACAGCAAAAGAACCATCCAAATCGGTCCACGCGTTACAAAGTTAGGTTTCACCCCCTTCCCCCCACCCCAACCCCACCAACATTTTTTTTCTCGTGGTATCAATCAAGGAACATACTCTACCCAACAGAAACAGAATTATCCCATTTTTAATTGAGTAGAACAACGTTTTCTATTATTCCCGTAACGATCGTTCAGAAGTTGCCAGGTTGTTTCATAATTTGAATTGGAAATCGCTAGATGTTGAACAGACCGCTGGCTTACTTTTAAAGATATGTCTTAAGGTATTGTATTTTTCTGCGTTACCTAGACAGCGTTGTTGTGAATCAAGCGTAAAAATATGTCACGAAAAGCTATCCAATGTTGATAAGGTGGAAGTATCTACCTGAAGAGAGAGCTTCGTTGGGACTTCTTGTGCCCTACTAACTAAAATACTAAATACTAATACTAAAACTTTATTCAGGGATATTCCGTTTCTATACCAAATTTACTTACATGCTGACATGTAACTTATGCCACTGTAAGTCAATTTTCTCCCTCTCCCAGCATGGCTTCCTCAAAGGAAGATCTACAACCACCAACCTTACCGAATTCGTCTCCAAGACACTATGTGCTCTGGAAAACGGTAAAGATGTTGATGTTATCGGCACCGATTTTAGTAAAGCCTTTGACAAGATCTCCCATTGCGTTATCCTGTTTAAACTTGATCGCCAAGCTTCCCCCTCCCCCCCCCCCCCCCAGATTCATCTCCTGGATTCAATCCTACCTCAACAACCGTCAATACAATGTTCTTTTCAGTTCATCCATTTCTAACCCCATTGTCGCTCGTTCCGGCGTCCCTCAGGGCAGCGACCTCGGTCCACTAATTTTCATCCTTACAATTAATGATGTTGATTGTGTCATCAAATACTCAGAGCTGTCCATTTATGCTGATGACATGAAAATAATTAAACATATCTCCTCCACAACCGACTCTCTTCTTCTCCAAAATGACCTCGATTCGTTCACCACATAGTGCATGAAAAACTTTCTTGAGCTCAATGTCTCCAAATGCCAGTCCATCTCTTACTCCCGCAAGCGTCTTACACCCACCCCGATGCTAACCGACGTACCAGTCCCTATCGTTACCTCTTTGTGTGACCTAGGAATAATCTGTGATAGTGAACTAAATTTCCGTGCCTATATTGATAGCATAATTAACAGAGCTAACTCCGCGCTAGGGTTTGGGAAGCGCTGGTCCAGAGAGTTCTCCAATCCTTATGTTTCCAAATCTCTCTATATTTCCTTCGTTAGACCTCTCCTTGAATATGCCAGCCAGGTTTGGTCACCCACGCAAACAACCCACATTAATAGAATTGAATCTGTCCAGCGTAGGTTCATTCGCTTTGCTCTACGTGATCTTCCGTGGGTAGATAGATTCAACCTTCCACCTTATGAAGACCGTCTGAAGCTGATCGACTTACAACCCCTAAGTAAACGTCGTGATGTTTCCGACGTTCTCTTCATTCATCAGCTACTAGCTGGTGCCATAGACTGCCCTTCAATCCTGCAGTCTTTACCCATCTATACCAACCCTCGCAACCTTAGCTTCACTCCCCTTTTCCGACTCGACCGCCATCGCACGAACTACGGTCAACGCGAACCAATTACCAGGATGCTTCGAAAAGTCAACGACCTTCTCTCCTTTGACTTCCATTTGAGTAAATCATCCCTTCACAAAGCCTTATATCTTTATCCCGCCCATCTTGATCGCCTTTCCTAATTCTCCTTCCTCCCAGTTTATATTTTTCATAATCGCTCATATTGTAGCTTACATTATCTGTTATGAATTATTGTTTATTTTAGTTTGTAGTAATTATTTTGTTATTTTGCATTTTTTATGTAATAGCTTGCATTAAGCTTAAATAAATATGATAAACTACCTGAGATATTTGTTTTTCCTAAATTAAGTTTAATTCGCATTGATATCTGATATACAACTGCTAGGTTATGGTGAGAAATGCTGAATTGCATTTTTGTGGGAGAAATTTTTCTGCTAATTTCTGTGAGAACTGATGTGATAATGATGTTATGAGATATATTAAATGAAATTCGAACTGACCTTTTTATACTTTTTTTGATTACACATTTTTAGATTTTAAAGCATGGTCAATTGATTTAGAATTGACTGATCACTGTCAGAAGTTATATCTTCAAAGCCGAAACAAAGATTCCGAAACAAGCAAAACAAACTTCTTAGAACAAGGGACATGATATATATATACATATGTTATATAGTCCGGCCATTCTATATTTAAATCCTAAAATTTTTTTTTCTAAAAAGGACTAAATGAAAGAAATATAACTATGGTCAATTTTTATAGGATGGTCGGAAAACTCCAAAAATTAAGTTGTTATTCTTATTTCTGTCTTTAAGGCAATATCCGCCAGTTGAAAAAAAAGGTGATTGCGAAAAAGCTTTTTAAAGTTCGCTACTGCACAGCACATGCCAAAAAGATGACAAAACAATTGCCTGTAGTGGCAGGAAGTTTTTGTAATTAGTGTTGCGGGTGGTAGCGTGTGAAAGAGGAAAATTCACAGAAGTTTTTTAAGTGAGGACAAAAAATATCGATTCTACCGTGAGGTCTCTCTTTCTGATTGTCTTTTAGATGGTTTCATTTAGCTTTATATATTTTTAGTAAATTGTTTTGAAATTGAGTGGCTTTAATTTAAAGATTTGTTATATAGGGTGATTCGTTGGTAGTATGCAAAATTGCAGGAACTGGTAGGTCTAGGCGAGAGTGGGAGGGGGGGGGGGGGTGATTTAACTCACCCGCGATTCCCACAAAGAAGACAACCATCTAAAGGTGTCTTTCAAAGAGCGTTTCAAAGCTTCGAGGAACGGGAACCATTCATATTCATTCGACTCAAGTGCAGGTCAATGTTGCGTCAGGGAAGAGTATTACGATGAGAAGGGCTTTATCCTTTCCATGTGACTCCTGCACAGGTACTTAAGTCCTATCAACATGACATTTTGATAGAAACGTACTTCAATGATTGAATGGAAATTACAGGGGTAGGTGGATACTAAATTATTATCAAAGGAGCGAATGACCGAGGACGCGTTCAACAGACCCATCACTAGTGCGACCCTCACGAAAACCGTTGTCCCATTTTTATACAAAACTTATTGCAAGAGGATGTTTTTATACAATTTGTTTTCGAGAACTCTACAAAAAAGGAAAGTATATTAATCGGTCGATAATCACTTAGCGCAGAATAGGGCAACATCGGCAGGTCTGGCCGACCTTCGACCTAAAACAGTCAAAAGAGCTCATCTCGCTTAAGGTATTACGGATCATCGCCTAATAAGCAGCCACTCTAACAAACTTAGCGGGCTCTCAAATGGCCAAAGGGTTAACCATCCCTCATCTTCTCTGCAGCCATCCCGTAGGAGTCATTATTTAGACTCCCTTATTTTGAGAATTTATCCTAACTGGGATCTGCTGATATCAGGGACCTAGTTCGGTTTATCAGGAGCTCCAATTGGTTTTAGGTATCTATTTATGGGGAATTCAGCGGAATCTATCTCTAACGTGGTATCACAACGGGCCATCATGGCCTAAGTGTGCCTTGCCCTAAGACGCTGCCACTCTAACCTAACCTATCCTGTCTCAAAAGAGAACCATGGTATATAATTTGATGCGTTAGCATGGTTTTGTCCTGAAAGGAATTAGGGTAAGGGAAGTGAGGAAACTTGATTGTCTTGCTTTTGCATTGCTGCGAGCTAGACAACAGCTCAGAGACCGAGTGGATTATTTTTATTTCTTAAGAAAAGCTCTCGGGGAAACCTGGTCTCGAACTCGGGACCCATGTCATGATGGTCCGCTCAACGAATTGATCCAACTCCGTCATGTTTAATTCAAAGAGTACTTTTCATGTAAATAAGAAATTAGGTAGTAGAAACTGGTTAGTTGGTGATCAACTGTTGTGCGTGTCGTCGGAACGTGTCCGACTATAAAATAGATTTTCTTGGCAATTCCCACAGGTTTTCCCATTTTTATTGAAGGAATACATTTTATGTTGATATCCGTTTCCCTGAGCTCTGCGTGGTGTTTTTCATTATCACCTCACGCTTTTCTTCCAGGATCACCATTTCATTAGACAGTAAATTGATCTTCTTTTCGAAATTGTCAATCTTTTTTTTTTGAAATTCTTCAAAAGCCGGGAATCTAATGCCTGAAGTTTTTCCTTGAGCTACTTTTCAACGTGTGTTAACAGCAGGACTTCTAGGGAATCTGAAGACGTCGATATGGCACGCGGATTTGCTATTTACTAACATAAAAAAATGTTTCGAACGAAAAAGTTTCAAAAAATAATTGTTCACAGGAAATTTAAAGTTTATAAAAATTAATTACAATTATGTCACGTCATAATTTAACTCAATTAATTAAAATTATAAACAGAAAACATTTAAATGTTCAATTTTTATTACGCTGCGATAAAATTCTAATTCGGCGAATTATTATTTTACTTTTTAACATAATAAAAAAGTTATATTAACTTTATTTCAGGGTACAATTAAATTTCAATTTAAAATTATGTACACAATATAAAGTTCCCAATTGTTATTACGTACATAATTTTAATCCTTAAATTCTAATTCTTGAATTAACATTATGTACATAATTTTAATCCCTGAATTAAAACTATGTACCCACAAATTTTAATTATTTATTTTCTTTATATTCTGTACATAGTTTTAATTGTTAAATTAATATTATGTAGATAATTTTAATTTTGAAAAACAAAATTTTTGAATTAAAAATTATTTTTTTTAAATTAATTTTAATCCAAGATATGAAATGCTGGCTATTAAGTAATAAAACGGCATGCGCCGTTTTAATATTTAGTAGCTTGCATTTTATTCCTTGAATTTTAATTCTACTTCTTGTTACATAATTTCAATTCCAGATATGAAATGCTGGTATTAGTGCCATCCCACACTTGTCATGCTTCCGCGCGGTGAAGTTCGTGTCGTGTCGAATTTTGTGCAGTACATTAAATGTAGTGTGTGTAGTGGTAATATTAAAAATAATATAATAAACCTTGCTTTGAATGAATGCATGCCGTTGCGACGACAAGTAGGTAAATCACGCGCGAATTTTCCTATACACTCCCACAAACTGCGATAAAACAGGACAATTGTGGTATGGCATTAAATAGGTAAACGGTGTGCGTCGTTTTACTATTCAATAGCTTTCATTTTATTTCTTGAATTTTAGTTCTTCTTCTCGTTACATAATGTTAATTCAAGATATGAAAAGCTTGCTACTAAATAGTAAAACATACATATGTACACAATTTTAATTCAAAAATTAAAATTATGTATATAATGTTGATTCTTTATTAAAATTATGTACATAATAACAATTGATTGAATTTTATTCTAACATGATATAATAGAATATCTTAACTGAGATTGTTTTATGGAACAATGATAATTCGTCTAGGTAAGTAAAATCTATGGCATGGTTACGTCACCATTTACCATTCCAGACATCAAAGTTAAATTTGCAATTTTCCTATTATGCAGTTATGTAGAGTTATTTCATGAGGTTGATGGTCAGGTTTTTGCTATAAGAAGGGGTCCATGGGCATACAAAGTTTGGGAGCCACTGTTCTAATCGAACGCACAAAAATTTCGAACCGATTAGAGTCCCGCTGTACCAGTCTGCAGAGTCATTCACGGCTGTAAACTGCTCCCATGATCCTCCCAGTTCTACGATTCCAACGTGAGACTTCTTCCCGCAGCACTTGCAGCAATATCAAAGCGAAGTGAAGCGTCGTGGTAAGTCTGCAGCCTGTTATTTCCAGTGAAAGACAAGGCATCCATTTTCCGCTTTATCACGTCACGGTTACTATCTAGGTTTAATACTTTTTTCGGTTAATTTTTTTTATATTGTTTTTGGTTTAATAATTTTATTTTAATATTTTCTGTTTTTGCTTTTTTTTCGTTTTGCTTTTCGATTAATAAGAAATTATTTTTGTTCCATGTTATTAAAATGAAAAATAAGTATCTACTATCACATTGACTCTTTCTCGCTTGTTTCTTTGCCTGGTTACCAGATTGTAGATGGAATGGGTTTATTTATCAAAGATTTTCTTCGGACTAAGAAGTTAAGTTTCTCCCAATGACTTATAACTATGGACCGATTAGGCTGTCAAAATTACATGCAGCAAAGTGAAACACTTTTGTATGTTCGTCCTTTTCTCTATAAGCACATTGCATTGAACTCTAAAAGGTAAATTCGTACACAGTTCATTGAGCTATTTCGGACCTACCAACATGAAGACTCTGGGAATATTCTGTTTCAAAATGCGAATTTTCCTTTATTTAATTATAATCGATATGTTATACTTAATGTAAGGCACTACAATATTTATTATATTCATTATTTGAGATTTGGATTGCTCGCCGGTCTAAAATATTTTCCATTAAATTCCCGATCTCGATTTTAAATTGCCGCCAGCAAATACAATTGCGTTCTTATGTTGGTGTCTCATACAAAACAAGAAAGCGCATGTAATAGAAATAGACGAATATATAGGAAAATATCTCCGCTCTCATTCTGGTTAAGCACATTCCAGAGGAAAATAACCATTTATTTCTAAATTCTAAATTCTAATATTAGCAAAATACTCGAAATAAAAATGCAAGCAAAAAAGGTTTTCCACTCTGGTAAAAAAGTTGTCTCAAAATGAAATAGCATACGATCGGTCCATAGCTATATGTCAGTGGTTTCTCCCTTAGAACAGAAAACGAAAGGAAGTGCAAAATGCTCAAAAAGTTTCCGAATTTTCCTTATGTGTTTGAAAGGTGTGAATGTGTTAGTTTTCACCATGGAAGTAGTAAATTTTTGACTCATTCGAAGTGGTCCTCGCAAATATTACTACCATCGGATAGTATATAATCAGTTCTACCGATGGATTTTAACCACAGTTCTCTGAAGTCTTCATCTTTTGGAAACCTAAAATACCAAAAGGTAGACAAATATTTTAATACTTTTAAAATTTTATTAGAGACCCCAGGCAAAAACTTCCGTCAGCTGTCGCTGAAACAATAAGGCGAGCCAAAACTCTGATCAAACTCAAATGTAAACAAATGAGCGCCATCAAGAGAAATGGTTTTATTTTTTGGTAATTTAGCTTTTATTTATACAGCTTTTGCATATATTTCAAAGAAAATGCTGTATAATTGCTTATTATATCATTTAACTTCCCTGACAAATGATTTTCCGCACCCAATGAGTCGATTATAGTAACAACAAAATACCGCACACTTCATCACGAAAAATGTTCAAACTAAGCACCTCAGATTCTTAGTAAACTAAACTAAAACAGTCTTTTAAATGTTAATCGTCTTTATTTGTAAAATTACAACACTTTTAACAACTAAACACTGAAAATTATTCAATAAACACTTGGATCTGCACTCTTCAGAAAGTTCACGTCAAATTGACATTTCATTATGGTGAAGTTGAGGCTCCCTTCCCACACCTTTCAAACGAACAAAAAATCGGAAAACACGTACACGGTTTATACACGGTATTGCACTTCCTTTCGTTTTCTGTTCTAAGGTTTCTCCCGAACAGCTGCAATCGGTTTGTTATGTGTGGAAATCAATAAATGCGATAAATGTGTGCTAATTATAGTTTATTGTTCACCAAATATATTTTCTGTTGAAGATTGCAGAGAATTTACTAGAAAATATAGTTAAATTCGCATCGGTGGGGACCTTAATGTAAACATATGTGGTGACAGTCACCAAAAAAAGCCACATATTTTGAGAACCACTGAATTAAAGTTGGCAATATTCGTTGCTCAATTTCAACTTGTTATTTTGTGTTTAGTTATTGTGTTCTCAACTTGTTAACTTAAAATAATAAAAAAAATTAATATTAAATATTATACTTTAAAAAGAAACCGGATTTTATTGGGATTGATGTCAGAAACATCGTTTTTTATTTTATATATATTTTTGGACACCATAAAATCGGAATAGAATCACTCATAAACTCTCAGTTGTTGAAATATCTAGAAAATAACCATCTTATCAACGATTGCCAGTACGGTTTCCGCGCTCAACTGGAGACTTACTAACGGCTCTAACGTAGCGTTGGAATCATTGTCTCCATAATTTCGGTGAGTCCGAAATCGTCGCTCTTGATATTTCAAAGGCTTTTGATAGAGTCTGGCATGCTTCCCTTTTAGCCAAACTTCAAACATTTGGTCTGCATCCTACCCTCGTTAAATGGATAGAGAACTTTTTGTCAGACCGTTCAATCCGTGTAGTAATTGACGGAGTTACATTTGATTCCTACGAAATAAATGCCGGTGTACCTCAGGGTTCAGTTCTTTCACCAACCTTATTTCTTCTTTTTATTAATGATCTCTTATCCCTTACTCTCAATCCTATTCATAGTTTTGCCGACGACAGCACCCTTGATTTCGCGTACTCATTTGATTCTGTAATGAATTCACGTGGAAATGCTAGAGAAGTCAATCGGGAACGCATGTTTAGATCATTAAGCAAAGACATTTCTATGGTCCTCGCTTGGGGCAGAGCAAATCGGTTTACGTTTAATGCATCCAAAACTCAATGCTGTTTAATGTCCCTTAAAAAACGCCCAGTTCACCCCCAACCCATTTCAGTCGACGGAGTGAATATACCCAATTCACCCTCCCTGAAGATCGTGGGTATTGAGATATCCAGCAATCTTAGCTGGACTGATCATATATTTGCAATCGCTAAAAGTGCGATGAAATGTTTGGGTTTTCTACAGAGATGTAAGAAATATTTAACCCCAGCCGATTAAGCGTTGATCTCCAATCCCACATTAGGCCTAGACTTGAATATAATTCCCATATTTGGGCAGGGGTCGGACACACCGCATTGTCCGCGTTAGACAAAGTTCAGCGTAAGGCTGTTAAACTTATTGGCGATTCCTCAATCTCTGAGGGCCTTGACTCTCTGGAGCATCGACGGAATGTCGGTTGTCTCTCACTTTTTTATCGCTATTTCTATGGCCATTGTTCTAATGAAATTGCTAGCCTGATTCCTTGTAGACTCATTACAACGCGCGATACAAGATCTACAAGTCGCTCCCACCCCTATACTCTCCGGGTCAAATTGGGACGTACCGTCAAATTTCGGGAATCTTTTCTTAGCAGAACAACACGAATGTGGAAAAGTTTACCATCTTCTGTTTTTCCCTCGTCTTATGAGCCTGAAACTTTCAAACCGGGCGTACATCGACACCTCCTTCACTCAACCTCCTAACCCATTTCCCCCAACCTTAATTCCTTTCCTGCCAAGGCTGTGCTTTAGCATCACAGGGCATCCCCTGAGATTTGGCAACATCATATATAAAAAAAGGGCAAGTTTTAAAACCCTAGTGGAAGTCAAATTCCCCTAGGTCAGGTATCATAGGAACCTGTCGAAATCCTAATGATTTTTTGAGTGCTTCATTGCTTCCATCTGTGCAACTATTGAACTTAACATCCCGCAATGGTATTTCTTTCACCTGAGGTAATATTTCTGAAGAGAGGACCTTACTTCCCGCAATGGTATCATTTCCACCTGTAGAACTATTTCTGAAGGGAGGACCTTACATTTCGCAGTAGTATAACTTCCACCTGCGGAACTCCTTTTTAAAGAGAGAACCTTATATCCCGCAGTGGAAGCAAAACCACAGCCGTTTCATTTCGCAGTGGTGGTACTTCCATTCCAGTTACATCCTGCAGTGGTAGTACTTCCACCTGGGGAATTTCATTACCGCATCGAAGTGGGTAACACATCTCTTTCACAACTTTACGATCAAATGCTCATTCAGATAGTGTCTTACAGCTTGTTGCGTCCTTGGATCTCAATATTATTAATTAACTTCCAACCACATTCGTACAAATAACCCGTCCATTTTAAATATTTTTCGAGCTACAGATGAAACTGAAGTTGTCTTCCATAGTCAATTAATACCGCCGAGGTTCTTTTGATGATAACATCCTTTTTCTTTGCTTTGATTAACATTTGAATTAATCAAGTATTAATTTCTTACCGTTATTAATAATAATAATAATGTTTATTGCAAAAAACTTGCATTAAATTACATACTCCATTAAGAAAATTAAGTTAAATCCAATTAAGTAATTTAATACATATTAAAAATTCATATGTCTAACAAAACTTCGCTTGATGGTCCAGAGGATTACAGACCTATCAGTCTGTTGAGTTACCTTACTAAAACTTAAAAAAAATGATGCCCTTACAAATTAAAAACTTCATTAAGGCAAAGACGTTAATGATGTGGACTCCGGTTAGGGCTAATCATAGCTGCGAAATCGCTCTACTAAAAGTAGCCACATACGAGAATCCCTTGATAATAGTCATATCGCCATCCTTACTAAGTTGAATTTTATAAAGCTTTTGATAGGGTTTTCCATCCTCGGCTATCGGCAAGTGAAAATAAAAGATATTAACTAGAGTAAATTTCCAGTTACACAGAGTGTTCTTCAAGGGCCGAAAATTTCTGTATTCCCCTCGTCACATGAAATTATTAATCTCTCGAACCAACACTATAGTTGGACGTAGCTCTTTTTTTTGTTTCCGTTTTAATTAGACCAAAGGCTTTTTCCTCTTCTAATTACTTCTTTAAGTAAGTTTTTGCTCAGTTAGTCAAAGACAACATTAATTAGTACAGATTTATAAGATTGAATTGTATAATCTGTTTATTTATATAAGGAAATATTATTATTATACCATACCGATTAATATTTCAGTATAAGTTTGTGTCTTTGCTAAATAAAAAAATTCGTTGAAAATGATTGAATTTCGATTTTGATAAATTGCACAACTCGCCCCTGGAAGCATAACTCGCCCACCGGTGCTTGTATTTTGAGTAGTAATAATATAATGCTTATCTATGAAGGCTGTGTATTGCCATATGTTCAAGACGGAATAAAATAATCAAAAATAAATTTTTTTTTTGAATATAAAATCAACAAATAATAATGATGTCAATTCGGTGCCTCAGGCCGGACAACACATATCAACCGAACGGTACCCATAATGATGAAATAGAGCAACATATAAAATAAGGATTTGAGTAGCAAAAAATAAACGAATCAAATAAAATGTCAAGGTTATGTTTAAATTAATCGAAACCTTTTCCCAGATTTCTCAACTACGTAGAGTTTAAGTAAGTGAATTTTAATCTCCCGAAGATTGTAATTTACTGTTTATTGCTCAGCTTCAGCTTCTAGTGCCTTATAAAAATCGAATACCTTATGTTGCCCAGAGGGTTTATTTTCTATATCTTAGCACACACAAGTTATGTGAATCGCTCCTATTAAGAACAGAAATTAAAAGTGAAACGTTTCTCTTTGAACGTTTCTCAAATAACACCTGTTCTTAATTCTATTTCTTAAGGTACCTATCTATCTACGTATACGCACTGGATCAGTCGGTACATTTTTAGACGAAACTTTGACTTCAGGCGAGTTGATAAAGTTCATACCTAAATCCAATGTAAAGTCGCAACAGTAAAGTAAAACTGTGAATATTTGCGTTATTAAACTTAGTATGCTTCTATGCGCGCAAATACCACTAAACGACAAGGACTTTGTGCACAATTGATTAATTTGAAGAAGAGAGTTATCTTCTTAGGGTAAGTGCCTTAATGCCATTACTGTTCCGCCCTCTTCGTCTTTCGTTTACAATATGGTGTCATCTCGTAAATCATGCTGTATCACTGCCACTGCAGTAGGCCTTCTATAGGTAGAACATTATTATTTTTTAAGCTTAAGAGCTTTGGCACTTGAGTTGAGACACCGAAAGTGGAAAACCGGTAGAACGAGGGGCCACGAGGTGGCTGCTTCCGCCGTCAACCATTAATAATTTGAGTAGTGATGTCTGGGTCCGTGCTGTACACTTCGCCTGTCTATGCTACGGTAGTAGGATCTTTCTTGCTGGTAAACTAGACGTTGTGCTCCAACAGTGTAAGGCTTTTGATCCCATAAGTGAAAGAAGACTTTGTGTTGCCGGAGAAAAAAATCAATAGCAGCGGCCAATTTTGCCTGAAGGAAATGCACCTATGCCTGTTTCGTTTGGCCGAAAATGTTTACAATGCGCTTAGCAACCTAAGTATCCACCAGTCTAGTAGGGCTTCGTGAAATTAAAGAATGGAAGTATATAAGACGTGGCAGACTGGGGGAGCTCTCATCAGCTATGCAAATTTAGCTCAGAATTTCCCTTTGCAGCTTTGCACTCCGAGTGCATTTTACACATGTCCCACAAAAAACAACGGCATCAAGAGGTTGCTATTGATTTTATACACTGCGAATCAACCGCCTTCGAACTCTGAGCTCGACACTACTACCCCTGAGAACAAAAGTTATGTGACCCGCTGTTTGTGTGCTTTTCATTTTTTACACTTTTCCTGCTATTTAACTATCGATTAGGCTTGTACATCGACGCATTCGTCGTGGATCGAATGCAGGCACCCCTCGCAAATGTAGTGTCATTAAGCTGCAATGGCACAATTCTTTATGCCGGTGTCCACGTCTTATCAAAGAGAATGAAAAGAAACAGAACACAGGAGTTCTACTATTCAACTCTTCACATTGCAATTCTATCATACGAGCTCATTACAATCCATCCGCAATTATTTCTCCCTTCGATTAGGATTTAATGATGAATAATGAACGTGGAAGCCATGGACATTTTATGGTTGCTCGTAATTGAAACCAACGTGAGACCACGTGGAGCTTACTGCTAGTGCTGGACCGCTTTGGATTTACTGACCGAGATATGCAGAGCTGCTTCTGTAGTGGTCAAATAACGAATCGAACCAAGAGGTTTTTGAACCCACAGATCTTTTAGTTGTTACATGAAGTTGATGTAATCAGGTCGCAGGTTAAATTCCTGAAAATGTAATTTGATTTAGAGCGCTGATTTGTGTGTAATTGATTGAGAGGGCTTTCGTGACTAGAAAAAAAGCGCTGGTGGGTAAAAAGTTCCCATTCCGAAACTATGACGCTGCGAGAATCTTTGGAAATTTACACGCACGAAAGAGTTCACAACGAAATTCATTTCCGGAGGAATACTTCTTTGCACAGGTAGAGATGTGTTCGGGACTCCTCTGTGCTATGTTGTGAGTGACAATTTTCATTCGTTCCTTCATCCTTTGTTGAACACTAATAACACCCTCAACGAAACTCCTGAGTATTTTGAACAGGTCGGAAATAAAGGAACCACGGAGTGAAACAAATTCGTTCTCAGCTTGTTTTTCAAAGGTTTCCGCAAAACGCGTGACTTCTGAAACAATCAAAAAATTAAAGTACTCAAGCGAAACGCTTTGAACGATCAGAAATCATTTATCATGTTGTCTACGAGAATTCAGACTCTGGTTTTGAACGTATGTAATGAAGGTGAGAAGTTGTTAAAGTTTCACAATGGGCTAACCTAACTAGCGGGTTAGAATTTTAAACCGGGGTGTGAAAACTGTCCTATAGAACTTTTGCTATAACGAGGCTCACAAAATCGATTTAAGACGAGTTTTACATAGTACTCGTGCATAAAAGGCAATTATATACTTTATAAATATGTATTATTACTAATCGAGTTACGAAAAATGATATAGTTC
This sequence comes from Leptarthrus brevirostris, assembly GCA_964036015.1. NCBI lineage: Eukaryota > Metazoa > Arthropoda > Insecta > Diptera > Asilidae > Leptarthrus > Leptarthrus brevirostris. The sequence continues at coordinate 66,841,959 of OZ038373.1, read as the reverse complement.
CTTTTCATATTCGAAGAGCAAAGAACAGTTGTGACTTTCGACCTCAAAATCAGCAGAAATAGGGCTTTAATATTTAATCTAGACCTTAAGTTTGACCGAGTGTGAATGAAAGTGTATAAATTTTAGTTTAATTTATAATTTACTTTCGTCTAGTTACGATTCTTTTTAAGTTAGTCTTCTCGTACTCAATAATACAGTGACTATCGTAATTGCCCGATGTTAAATTTACACTTTGATCAAGTCATTTAAATTGCATGGAAACAACGTCAAAGTTCGATCGAAGTATGTCCGTGATCATGCAGAAAAACAAAATTGACTCAAACTGTTTGGGCCTGGATCCTGCGATGGATAGCTTTGAATTTTCGGTAGCAGGCACGACAAATTGTCGTCGGTGAATCCTTGTTGAAATACAAAAGTTGGGTATTCAAAATGTTAGGCAGAACAGAGGATCAGGATTTTGATATTTCCAAAAGTTGGAGAAAGGGTCTTCTCATTGTAAGGTAAACAAAGTGCTGATATTGATAGCGATCACCATCTTATAGCACCATACGTAATATAACACTTAATGTGATATAGTTTAATGTCCAAAAGCATAAAACACCGCTGTACACATTCCACCCCATTGGGCACAAAAACTGATACAATCCATCATTACACCGACGACTTCATGATACAAATGGAAAAGAGCAAAAGAATGCTTCACGATATGTGGTAAAGAATTTGTAGACACTTAGAGAATTGGAATTGGGGCAGTGATACCACAATACAAGAATGGAATCGGTTGAAGCAAGCATTAATTCTACTGCCATATTACAGTCCAACTCTCTCTTTCTCTCTGCCAGGAAAGACTACAAACCCTTTGAACAAAATGGCACAGAAGTGATCACTGAGAGATATGTACATTGTACATGGTGGAGTCACTGGTGCTCTAAAATTTTTTCAAGATAAAATAGTTTTTTAAAAAAAAGTTGAACCGACTTCACAAAAAGCGCTAAAAAGCATCAAATAATTTTTAGTTTTATATCTATTACGACATTTTGAAGTCGGTGCAAATCAAACACACCAAATAACTACAACAAAAGTACTTTCTTCGTCCTTTCTTATGATCAAGTGACCTGAAACGTTCAGGCAGTATTATTATCTTCAACTGTGGTTCTGTAGTTGTTTTATTTGTTTAATTTATTCCGACTTCAAAATATCGTAATAGATATAAAATTAAAAATTATTTTATGCTTTATAGTATAGCGCTTTTTGTGAAGTCGGTTAAACTTTTTTTTAAAAACTATTTTATTTGTCACTTTTTAGTGTCTTCTAGTCTATATAACGAAAAAGTAACCATCCAAATCGGTCCACGCGTTAAAAAGTTAGGTTCAAACCCCTACCCCCACCTCCATCCCACTTAAATTTTTTCTCGTGGTATCAATCAAGGAACATACTCTACCCAACAGAAACAGAATCATCGACATCGGTCCACGCTTTACGAAGTTAGACTTCCCCTCCCCCCACCAAAATTTTTTTTTGGTATTAACCAGGGAGCATACTCTGCCCAACAGAAAAAGAATTATCCAAATCGGTCCACGCATTACGAAGTCAGATTACCCCTCCCCACCCTAGGGCAATTTATTGTCTTCTGTTAGCAATGGGGGATCATACTCTGTACAACAAAAAAAGAACCATGCAAATCGGTCCACGCGTTACAAAGTTAGGGTTCACCCCCACCCCGCAATATACATTCGAGTAAATTGAAATTTTAAAGCTAGAATATCTCGGAGAATAACGACTTTTGGGGCAGATGAAAAAATACACATATAAAATATTTTTTCATTTACTTTTTCACATATCTCGTACTTTTTTAGAGGCCGGGAGACAATTTCTCATTGTGTCCCCATTATCATAAAAAAATAAGTCAAAATTACATCGGGCACTCGTTCTGTGTCATTATCTCCGGATGAAATTGCACCTTCTTCTTCAGAAATCACTTTCACTTTGTTTCTGCATGATCCACACACTTTTGCGTTGGCAGATAGGGTCGGAAACTGTTTACGAATTTGTCAAATCACTTTTCTCAGACCTTTGTTTTTCCACGTATGATTCTTTTCCTTCAAAGAATTGCAACAATACTTTATGTCTTACAACTTGTCTGGCATTGACTATTTGTGGCGATATCTGACTTTATACTGACTGTGAGAATACTCTTTAACGCGCCATCTACAATTTCTTATGTTATGTTATGTTTATCTGTTATAAGCAACAAACAAGCAATAAAGGCGTTAACATTGCCTTACTACTCTAAATGACACATGATTTTCGTCCCATGATATGCCGAGTGTCAAAATGTCTTGAAATAATATCTTAATGGTCATCGTTACTGGGGACAATAACCCTATGGGATCAAATATTCTTGTTGCTTCCGATAATATATTCCTTTTTGTAGTGGGATTCAAGTCAGTATCTATGTAAATTCACCTTTATTTTGAATTTATCTTTACTAGATATATTCCTTAATACGCGTTTATCGTTGCTTGTCCATTTACGAAGACGAAATCCTCTCCTCTTGAGAAGATTGATTAACTGTGTGCTTGATTCTCGAGCTTCATGTACTGTATGTGCTCCCGACACTATGTCATCAACGTATGTGTCGTGTAGTAGTATTTTTGCCCCAGTTGGATACATCAATTCTTCATCCTTGGCCAATTGCTGTAGTGTTCGCATTGCCAGGACGGGTGCTGAGGCAGTTCCATAAGTAACAGTTGTAAGTTTATATTCGGAGATCAGTTGGTCTGGTGAGTCTCGCCATAAAATCCGTTGGTAGTTCTGATCTCGTACATCCATCTTTATTTGGCGATACATCTTCTCGATGGAAGTTAAGTTCTGCTGGATTTGGGGCCCAATCATCATGAGCTCATTTAAACTTTTGGTGTTATTTCGTTTTGCAGATGCATCGAACACAACTCTTAATTTAATTGTCGTGCTGCTTTCTTTCAAAACCGCGTGATGTGGTAAATAGTGCTTATTACTAGTGTCATCTTTGGCAGGAACCATATGACCTAGCTTTTGGTACTCCTTCATGAAGTCGAACACCTTGTTGAGTTTAAACTTTCGTTCCATTTGAAACAATCTCGCTAGCGCTAATTCACGGGAACCCCCTTATTGTTTTGTTTCCCCTGGATCCTCTCGGAATGGAATACTCACTACATATCGACCATTAAGGTCTCGCCGATGTGTACGTCGGAAGTGATTTTCGCAAGCTATGTCTTGTCTTCAGTAGTTATAATACTCTCGTCTTGAAGATCATCACACTCCCAGAATATTTGCACTTCGTTCAAAAGGTTCACTTCTGATATAAGACACATGATTCTCTCATCTTTGGTGATGTTTTGAATGCCTCCAGATAATATCCAACCTAGCTCCGTTTGCTGTGCTACCGGAGCTCCTTCGGGTCCACGCAAAACATTTTCAAGCGAGATATTCCCGTATACTTCAGCTCTAAGTATTCCGTCAATTTTTCCTGGAACTGCGAATGTAGGATCGGCCAACATGAGATTGCTCGTATGTGCCCAAGTACTCGGTGTTACTCTTTCAGTAGGTAGAAATTTCGTCAAATTTTTTAGAACGAGAGCTGTTGTAGTAATCGAAAATTCTGATTGGAATCTTGGGGTCATTGTTAACTCAATGCTTGACTGTGCTGTTCCTGGACTGGCTCCTCCTACCCCAAACACAATGGCGTGAATTTTCTTTCGAGGTAACCGTAAGCGTTGTGCTGCATCTTCAATTGTGTAATCACATTCGCTTCACAGAAGTCGATCCTTGTAACTTGTTAGTGCTATCCGCATCAGGACTGCCGCTGTATTTGGGTGCTTCGTTGGCTTGTGGAATTTAGGTTCTGATAATGCAAGAGCGTATGGTGTTTTTTCTGACATATTTGGCATGACTTCCAACTTTTGCATTTAGATGTACTATGTCCAATTGTTAAACAATTTTGACACAAATTCGCTTTCTCGCTTGCGATAATTCGTTGTTGGACGCCCAATTGTCTGAACTTCTCACAAGTATATATTTTATGTCCACCACTACATATTATGCATGGTTACGTAACACTGCCATGATATATTGCTCTCGTACCCTTTTTATCCTTATTCAATTTTAATATCTGCTTGTTACTAGGTGCACTTGGCTCAATAGCTTGCAGACCTTGGAATCTGTTCTCGAGAAATTGAAGGAATTCGTCTAGCTTTTGTATATCTCTTGGTGCCGCTAGTGAGTATGAGTTTCTTTATCCAATTTCTGCGTAAGCAGATAGATCACTAATGGATCCCAGTTTTTTGTGTATATGCCTAGGTTTTTAATACCTTCTAGACATTCCGTTGTTGTATCATACAGTTTTGTTCAGAGCTTCTGCTGATTCCTTCACAAGAAGGGGTTGATTCAATAACGTGCGTAGTTGAGTAGCTACGAGAGTTCTCCTGTTGTTATTGCGTTTATCGAGTAACCCCCAGGCTGTATTAAAGTTTTCATTTGTTATAGTGTGATGTTGAATTAGCTCAATAGGTTCATCTGACAGATTTGTTTTCAAATAAAACAATTTTTCAGCGACTGACATATTTTTATCCTTGCATAGATCTCTGAATGGTTGCCACCTTAGATAATCTCCATTGAAGATTGGAATATCAATTCTTGGTAATCTGACTTCTGTTCTTTTATCAGAATCGACGTCTGGCTGTGTTCTTATATGATTCGTGGCTGAGTGTAGGCTATTTAATTTTTCTTGAAGTTTTATTATAACTTGTAAATACGTTGGCATTGAAATATTCATCTTCGAATACTCCCGTTGGTTGCCATGATTTCACCGTGATTGACCACAAAGTGTTCCCAGTAATCGTTTAGTAGTTTTATCTTTCGAACACAAAATGCTGATAATCCTTCAGTAAAAATTTCCGATTCGACTACAGAGATAACTCTTTTAAGTGACTATATGATTGCATTTTGTTTTTTAACCGACTTCCCAAAAACAAAGAGGTTCTAAGTTCGACGCGTATTTTTTTTTAAATTTTTTTTTTTATGTCTGACCGGGCATAACTTTGTAACGCGTCGACCGATTTTGATGATTCTTTTTTTGTTGGGTAGAGTATGTTCACCGATTGGTACCATGTCAAAAAATTTGTTGGTAAGGTGGGGGTGCGGGGTGGGGGTGAAACCTAACTTTGTAACGCGTGGTCCGATTTGATGGTTCTTTTTCTGTTGTACGGAGTATGATCCCCCATTGCTAATAGGAGAAAAAAATTTGGCCTAGGGTGGGGGGAGGGGGAGGGGTTTAACTTTGTAACGCGTGGACCGATTTGGATAATTCTTTTTCTGTTGGGTAGAGTTGATACCAGGTGAAAAAAATTTTGGGGGATGGGTGTGGGGGGTGGGGGTGGAACCTAATTTTGTAACGCGTGGTCCTATTTCGATGGTTCTTTTTCTGTTGTATAGAGTATGATCCCCCATTGCTAATAGAAGAATAATTTGGTCCTATGGTGAAAGGTGTGGGTGGGGGGAGGGGTAGTCTAACTTCGTAACGCGTGGACCGATTTGGATAATTCTTTTTCTATTGGGTAGAATATGATCCTTAGTTGATACTACGAGAAAACAAATATTGCTGGGGTGGTGGTGGGAGAAGGGGGGTGGAATCTAACTTTGTAACGCGTGGATCGATTTGGATGGTTCATTTGCTGTTGTATAGAGTGTGATCCCCCATTGCTAATAGGAGAATAATAGGAGGGGTAGTAACTTCGTAACGCGTGGACCGATTTCGATGATTCCTTTTATGTTCGGTAGAGTATGTTCCTTGATTGATACCATGAAAAAAAAGTTTAGTGGAATGGGGGTGAGGTAGGGGGTTAAAACTTACTTTTAACGCGTGGACCGATTTGGATGGTTCTTTCTTCGTTGTATAGAGTAGAAGACACTAAAAAGTGAAAAATAAAATAGTTTTTAAAGAAAAGTTGAACCGACTTCACAAAAAGCGCTAAAAAGCATAAAATAATTTTTAATTTTATATATATTACGACATTTTGAAGTCGGTGCAAATTAAATAAATAAAACAACTACATAACCACAATTGAAAATAATGCATAATACTACCTGAACGTTTCAGCTTACGGGATCATAAGAAATGACGATTAAATACTTCAAAATGTCGTAATAGATATAAAATTAAAAATTATTTTATGCTTTTTAGCACTTTTTGTGAAGTCGGTTCAACTTTTTTTTAAAAAACTATTTTATTTTTTAAGTTGCTTTATTTGCTCATCTGTGCACTTGTTATGATTGATTAGTTCACTTAATGCTCACTCCAATATTTCCCTTGTTTCTTCGTATATATTTTCCACTCCCGTTAAGAAATCAGAGGCGAAATATGGTTGCAGTGGATTAGTTTCTTTGAATTCTTCCAGGACGTCGTTCCTTTCTTCAAAACCTTTCCAAAGCTCGCTTAATGTTTTCAATCGTCCTTCAATGTTGCTCTGCGTATTTCTCTTCTGTGGATCTTTCTTGAAATTTTAAGGCATCTGCCCTCTGGGATTTCACTAACTGCTCCATTGCTTCGTTGTTGCAATAGTCTTTGGCATGCGATAGTCTCTAAATCTGATAACTGTAGATAATCAGCGAGATTATTTCTCCCCGTTGTGTCTCAATAAATATTTCACTTTTTCTTGCTCGCATGAAGTTCAACAGCGATTTCAAGATTTTGTACACTGCACAAGATGTTATCACCTGAAGACACTAAGTTCAACAAAGATTTTTAATGAGCATTCACAAATCACTTATTTTTACTAGACCCTTCTGATACCTCACAGAACTTAATGGTATTAACTGGTTATCTAGAGCTCGAAGGACTAAAAATGGTTAAAAGGATGTTATCTGAAGACACTAAGTTCGACAGACAATAGTATCGCACGACCAAAGTAAAACGACTGAGTTAAGTTAGATGACTGAACTTTTATTCTTTCAATAATTCTATTTATACAGTTTAATTACAATATCATCAAATATTTACAGTTTTCATAATTCATTTCATTTCATAATTGCTAAATATGTAGTGACGCAGCACACCGTGAGTTTATTCACTTGACCCATTAATTGTTTTCTTTTAATTGACTTGACAAACAAGTAGGGCGATCAAGTTACAATGAGTGTGACTGGCTCATTAAAGTGAATGAACTTTCGTTGCGATGGTTAGGTAAATTCTCCTACTTAATTGATAAATTAAATTGATGCTGCTTATGTACCGTGGACACTAAGAGATGACACTTTCATTTGAAAAAACATGAAAAAAAAAAATGATCAAGTATCATTTTAACAACCAAAATATATTTTTCAAAGTAAAATTTTTTTTCGGCCAATTATATTTTTATTCTGAAGTCCATGTAGCGACTTTTACAAATCACTAAAGATCAACGTTCTACGGCAATGGTAACGATAGTTATGAATTTTCAAAAAAGGAATGAACAATAATTTGGCGAAGTTTGATCAAAATCGGAGACATCGAATTTTTTCACCTGGTACACTTGAGGAATTTTGCCCCATTTAAGTATTTAGGTAATACACCTACCCCCTTTGGGAAAAAAATTAAACGGCATTTGAATTAAATGTTATTAATGTTGTCAATATTTTACCTACATCAATTGTTAAGGGTAATTTACATTGTTATATACTTATTTTACCTATGCCTTAAATACAGTATAATAATATATAATGTAAATATTACGGCATGTACATCAGTTGTAATGGTACTAATCGTATCGCTATATGTACTTATTCTTTAACTTGTTTATGGGTAATACATAATTAGTTACAATATTATGTTTATGCTATATTTACATAAACTATGTATGTAGTATGCCTATTGTACTTGTATTTATAATTAATTATTTAATGGTTTTTCTCAGTCTATTCTTATGTACATTGATTATTTTATTGTTTTCGTCCTTAATCGTGCAATTTACATTGTTTATTTCTGTGATTGTGTATGGACCGTTGTATAATGAGTTTTTTCTATTAATTATTGATAAAAGGACTTTATCTCCAAATTTCAGAAGTAGCGGGTTACTATCAGGATCGGTAGCTTGTTTTCTTTGCTCTTTGGTTTTCTCGAGGTACTGCCTTGCTTTGCTTAGGCTTTTCTTCTGCCTATATTTAAGTTCTTTACTGAACAGTTCATAATTACATATATATATAGGATCTGGTTGCTTTGTGTTCAGTTCTTCTGGCAAATTTATTATTTTACCGTATATAAGCTCAAATGGTACATACCCATGTGTTGTGTTAGGGATGGTATTGTAACAGAATGCGTAGTATGGTATCCGCAAGTCCCAGTCGTCTCTGTTGTCGTTCACGTAATATCTAAGATATTCATTTAGGCACTTGTGGTTTCTTTCAAAGGATCCAATCGTTTCCGGATGTGCTGCAATTGCAAATAGTTGTGTTATTAGCAGGATGTTGCACATTTCTGTGAATACTTGGTTTTTGTATTCCGTGCCAAGATCAGTTTTGACCTTACTCATGGGTCCATATCTCAATATGAATCCGTTTACCAGAGCTCTTGCAATAGTGTTTGCCTCCTTATCTTTAGTGGGTATAATCACGACAAAGTTGCTCAGGTCGCATTGCATAGTTACCGTTTTCGTTGATTGTTTTAGTAAATGGGCCCCGGTGTCTATGGATACTACGTCGGATACCTTTGTGAGTGTTGCTGCAGTTTCCCATGGTTCTCTATGGTGTTTCTGGTATTTGTTTTTAGCGCATAGTTCGCATCTATTAACAAAGTTTGCTATAGTTTTCTTCATTCTTCTCCATTTGTATATATTTTTGAGCTTGTTATGTAGCCTTAATTGTCCGAGATGTCCGCCTGTTGGTGTAGAATGCAAATTATGCAGAATTTCTTGTATTTTTGATTTTTCTGTTATATATTTTTGCGGTGTGTATATTTTGATGCTTATTTCTTTTAATATTTTGTTTCCTAGGCCTTTAAAAGTAGTTATATTTATTGTTTTAAATAATTCGCTCTCTGCAGAGAGTTTGATCTTAAATGCTTTATATATATATTTTTCCAACGTTCCGAGTGCATGCTCTAATGCGGTTGGTTTTTATATATCTTTATATGACGCGTATATATATTTTTATTTTTATGCATCACTTTTATTTTAATTTCTTTTTCTTTATTGCTGTAGCTTATAATTGTGAAATGTAATTCAGGTGATTTTGTTACCTCTGTTAGGGATAGCGTCTCTGTTACTCGAGGTGCTATCTGTGATACTCGCAGTTTATGAGGTTGAGTTGTTGAGGAGTTGTTTTCAGTCTGGGTTACTGTAAAATCGTTTTCATTTTGTTTTGACATTGCTCGCAATATGTTGATATCTTTTAGATCGCTTTTGTCGATTTTAATTCTTGACAGTGCGTCTAGTCCTGCGTTTTCCTTACATTAAACGTATTGTATCTCGAAATCTGGGGTCTGTCTTTACTATGAATTTTCGGCCATATATTTATGGTTTAAAGTACATTATAGCCTAATGTATGGCTCTTAGTTCCTTTTCAATGGTTGATTTATTCTTTCCTCCTTGCGAAGGCGATAGACAGTTCTTTTCTATTGGTGTTTTGTGATAATATAGCACCACATGCGGAATTGGAGGCGTCCGTAGAAATAATAAATTGATTACTTCGCTTTGAAAGAACTTACACCTTTCAGGGTTTAACTTAAGGTTTCTTTCTATCAGCCTTTTGAAAATTGTTGAAAGATTTTTCAGGTGATGTTGTTGATAACATCCGACGACTATGATGTCATCGATGTATAAAAATGCTATTTCGGGTGCTAGTCCCGCCATCGCAATCGCCATCATTCTTTAGAAACTGTGTAGACTGATGTTAAGTCCGAATGTTAGTCGGGTGTAATGAAAATGACCTTGATTTGTTGAGAATACTGCGAATTTTCTGGATTGTTTGTCCAGTGGGATTTGATGAAATCCTGTCATTGAATCTAGAGTGGAGAAATACTTTGCTCGACCCATTTGGTCAAGTATTTCTTCTATTCTAGGTAATGGAAATTTGTCGGCTTCGACTTTCTTGTTCAGGTTGCGACCACTAGACGCCATTTTTTATTTTGTGTGCTTGTTTTCTTGGGGACCAATAGTATTGGTGAATTGTACTGGGATATTGAGTTCTCTATAATTCCGTCAGCTAACAGTTTTTGTACTTGTTGTTCAATTTCTGCTTTGTGCGCTTCCGGAGAAATCGGTAGTTCTTCGCGGCAAAGTTTTTCTAATTGTGGTCTGGCATAGCTTGGGATAGTTATAAGTTCTTATTTTGAAATTACTTTTTCTGCCCTTTTAGTTGAAGTCTGAAAGTGATTTTGTTGACAAATTCAATCTTTGTAATGTGACTGTTTTGCTTATTGCGTTTAGTATTTTTACCAGTGGATTACTGTGTGAAATGATAGATCCCTGCAATGAATATTTCAGGTTGAATTTTCTGCCTTGTTATGACTAGATCCTTCGGAATTACTATGTGTTTGAATGTCAACTTTTCTGATTACTTCACATCTTGGTGGAATAACAATTGAGTTTGGGGATGGACCACTAAGTATTGGTACATGTGCTACCCCGTCTAATGTTTTTATTGTAAGTGTCGTAATCAATATTTGCCTTAAAGTTAAGTTGTTAAGAAATTTAGTCCCAGAATTGCGTCAGCGTCTATGGAGAATTCGTCACTGACTATTTGAAAAGTGTGATTGATTGAATATTGATCGTTGAATGTTATTGTTGTGTTCCTTGCCCCGATTGATTGTTTTTTACTATCTGTAATACCCTGAACAAAGCAAGTATTCTTTGGTTGATATAATTGATCGTTACTAATTTTACCTCTTCTAAATATTGAAATATCTGCCTATGTGTCCACAATGAAAGTGCATACTACACCACACATTTCGACATATGCCTTCACAAAGTTGGTTAAGGAAAGATTTACATTTAATATTCATGGGATATGCTTGTTACTTCCCCCAACCGCTCTTTTACTGTAATATTAACACAAAACTGAAAATTTTAAATTGTCTTTTCCACTGATTTACCTTACTAGGTTACCGCGGCTTAGCCTCACTCCCGCAGGTATCTTCAGACCGACTGAGTCAACTACATCTCTGAGCCATCACATTCATGGTTGAAAGAGCGGTGAATTTAACACAGGGTCATCATTTAGTGTGTCCAAACTATGGTCCCTGAATAGCCTATTAATTTCCAGTGCATCCATTTTATACCCCTTATTGATTACACTTAAGACTTCTCAGTTTTCTTTATTTTGACTGTGATTTGTTTCAATAATATGCTTCAAGAAGCTCGATGTGGGTCTGGTGTGGTGTTCTTAGAGCATATTATTGCAACAAGTCACAGTGAAAATTAAAAAAAACTGGGAAGTCTTAAGCGTTACATTTTAAGTTCTAATTTCGATACAATTTTTCATAATTTCTTGTTTTTCCTTGTTTATTAATTTCTTTCTTTATTTTTACTGCTTCCTGATCGTAATTCCATTTTTCGCGTAGTTTGCAGTATTGTAGCTCTTTAGCCAGCTGCTTTCGTTTTCCTACCCTGTTTGTTTTTTGTTTTACTTCAGATTGTATCAGCTTTCCGGAATCTCCCGCGGATAATCCTTATACAAGGGATTCAAGCACTTCGAGCAACAACTCATATTATAACTAGCACGACACATCTATTATGATTTGTACTTATAACTATTCGAGTGCTTGAGGAACAAATTTAATTTTCACCGTGCAACCAATAACAGCATACACTTTTAAATGACGCCGGATGGCTTACAGTGATCTTGAATAGTGTGAGCAACTTAAAATGTCCCCAATCTTTCTAAGTAAGCTTAAACGATCTATTGGAAGTTATGCACCTCCCCTTCCTGTTACCAGGATCAACTAAAGGCATTACTTTACTAAGTTTGATCTATGCGTTTGCAGAGGTGCATTTAATCATGTTGAATTCTATTGGGAATTTTAGCGCGGAGTTTGGTCGCAAATTTTTTAACCAAATCGCGGTATTGTTTTTCAGCGGATAAAGGACTATTTGGTATTGACATGCAGATGGCTGCCTCGAAAGCCTCGCATAGACCCTGCCGGATCTATAGCGTTACCATATTTAGGTGTGCTGTATCCTAGAAATGTTGATCGTCGAGGAGCTGCCTCTGTTTAGACTAAAGGTACCCGTCCCTGTTGCAAATTTCAGAATACTTCCAATGTTGCACCTAGACAGCTCCTCTATGTAGGTCCTTGAAGAAGTACCTGTCTAAAGATTTCCTAGCTTTTGCAAGCGCATTATATGGAAGATGTTCTATTGTTTTTTTTATCGGGTTCCTGACAGTGTCATTCACAGGTTGGTGTTCGAGACCTAGATTTTGTGCGCACGCACACCGGTGAGATAGTGGTCAGTATAGGTTCCCACCAGAGTGCTGCATTGAGTCCTTTATATTTAGTAAGCTGTCAGTTCTCTTTCGATCATAGGTTTTCTACGTGACCTTTGTGATTCTATACGTTATGGTCTAATCCCCCTTTTCTTCGCAGTCCAACAAATCGTCACTGAGGTACTTGATAACCCCTTCCTCGTGAGACTCTAATTCAGCCCCTTTCTTGGCGAGATCCTTCGCCGCTTCGTTTCCCAACAAAGTTGCACAGTTCTATTTGTTCTAAAACTTTGCACAGCTCTATAGCAGTTGAGAATCGTTTTAGATTTTAATTCGTTGGATCTCAGAGCTTTTATAACTGCTTGGCTGTCCACGCAGATACTGGCCGAGGTTCCTATCGCCAGCAGACTGTAAGCCATTTCGGCCGCCTTATGTACAGCAAAGGCTTCGGCTTGAAATATGGTAAACTTGCTGGCAAGTCTGTAGAAATATTGAACATTCAGCTCTTGGCAGTACATTGCTGCCGTTACCCCCGATGCAATAGACAGATCTGTATAAATATCGGCAAAAAACTCAGGTTTTGTTTATTTGCATTTGTTTTTTTTTTATTTATGCTTTAATTTTGAATATTCTGTAAACATAAAATGTTAATTAAAATTGCAAAATAATAAAATAACAAAAGTTCAAATAAAAACTTAGCGTCTTGAATCTTCCGCGAATTTTCCCAAAATATCATTCGTAAATTTTTTGTGTTTGTTTTCAAGGGCCCATTATACCTTTGTTCGTGCGCTAAGCATACAGATATCGTTAAATATGTTTTCAGTCATTGTAGACCTCAGCCACGTTTTGGCGTGCCTTAAGAAGAGAGATGGTGCTTGTAGTACTAATCTGTGCTAGAGATATAAGAAAAGCTTTTATTGTAAAAGAATATCCTAGCTTCTTTCAGTACTTCTACCAAATTCAGTTCATTTAAGGCTTCTTTTTCCAATTTGTTATCACGCCAAACGTTATATCATATTTTAGCTTCATTAATAATATTTTTAATAATGTAATACCCAAAGTATCCTTGCAAAAAAAAATTCATTAAATGTCATTTTTAGCATTGAACCAGGGTGCAAGAAAAATAAAGAATATGTCGGTAGATCATCATTCATATTCTTACAACAGATGCCGCTTAATTTAGCTTCTAGAAAATTAACAGGTCTAACAAAAGTACTAATGGGTTACATATAAAGTGTAAATAAAAACAAGACATCAACAGAAACGAGAGAATTCTAACTTACTTCATGGTTTTTCCTGATATACAGGGCCGCCGACAGGGGGGTGGCGAAGGGGGTAAACCCCCCGGGCCCGGGCTTTGAAAGGGGCCCAGTCATCTAAGTCATCAACAGAAAATTTTTTCCATTTTAATTATTTATATAAAAAAATGTTTCACGATCGAAAAAGTGTACTATACTAGACAGATTTTAAATTGAAAGTCAATCATTCGATTGTATATGGGCCCGTAAACGCTAAGTGCCGGGCCAGATATTCCCTTCGCAGGGGGCCCGTATGTGGTACCCCCCGGGCCCGAATTTTGTCTCTATGGGCCTGAGAAATAAAACTGACTTGGGTCACTGATTATTCATTCCTTGAATCGTTAGTTTCATTGTTGCGAATTCCCCCCACCCGCGGTAAGGGTTCCAGCAATAGCGGTACAATAAGTAATCTCCCACACCAGTGGTAAGAGATTCACTTAAACATTTGTACAATATATATATAGATATCCGTATTTTAACATATTTGGTTGAAGCATTCATCAGTTTTTTACTAAAATAGTATTTGCAATTACGCTCATTATTCAATTGTCTGTATAGTGTGGCGAACGTCAACCACAAAATGAGAGAAATGGCTGTTAGTTCGCGCCGTTGTTGTTTAAAGAAGCAATTCGAGGCGATTGATTGTCTATTTTATGAAATCTATTTGTATTTGTTTTTGTGTTGTATATTTGATGAAATCTATTTCTTGCAAAAAAATTTATTTAAATTTTCGATACCTAGAAATTAGGGGGGGGGGGGGCGGGGTGGTGGTACCTTTATCAGAACGCTGGTATAAATATCCACAATTTGAAAATGTTACTTTATTAATGAAACGCCCGGGTGTACATTAAATACTTAAAAAGAATTTATTAAAAATGTAAATTTTTTACACGGGGTAAGGCTAACTGCCTAAATCTGAACTGCTAAACAGCTACGGTATGCGATTGCAAAACTAACACTTGCACTCTGGTTGTGTGTGATACTATAAAGCAGTGATGTCCAAACCTATGCCCGCGGACAAGTCAGCTTTTGAGCTTTTAAATTCGTATATGCACTTGTTTGGCTGTGTTCGGTTTCCTGTTTTTGAATTTTTTTAACTGAATAGTGGCGTGCGTAATTATTGAGACGTGAATTGTTATTGAGGAATATTTGATTTTTGAGGTGTACACTACAGGGGCAGCAGCACCATTTACCCCCGCCCTTATATTTACTTGTGAAAAGTACCAATACCCTTTTATGCGAGGTTATATTATGTCCTTTGGTTCTTGCATAGGAGCCTAGCTTCCTTAGAGCTCTTTCCGGGAATTAACTAATCGTACTGAGACACTTACCTGCCATTAACATAACGACATCATCAGCGTCGTATTTTTCAGCTTCACATCGTCTTTTCGAGCTTCACAATTATCTCGTTCAAGACTAACAGCCGTAGTAGGGGTGGAAGGATTCCGCCTTGTGCTGTATCTCGATGTACCGTATTATTGAGTGAGGTAGCTCCCCACTTGCAGGTTACCGCTTAATTACTTAACAACGTGACTACCCAACATTTGTCATTTCAAGAGTATTTACAATAGCCCTGGTGGTTACGTTGTCAAAGGCGCCTTATCTGTCGATAAAATTTCTTAGAGTAAATTCTTTGTAGTGTAGGGACTTTTCGATCTCAAACACTACCTTATTCAGTGCTGTGTCTACCGATTTCCCACAGTGACTTATTTGGATCAAAGATGCTTATCGTTCATCTGATACTGTCCCCAGAAATAATTCTTTCGCCCTTGAATCTCCGCTTTGTCCGTACTCCAATTCTGGTGTACAGCAGTATAGGTTGAGGTTTTGGAGATCACTTTTTTCAACCTTTCTGATTTAGAGATTTTTCGATTGATTACAGAAGGAAATCCAGCTCTTCCTTTTGGCTATCCTGATATTCTTCTTAAAAACTGTTAGGAGCCCCGCGTAGTTCTCTCACTCTCACTTTCCGCCAAATTTCCGTTAGATCACTGCTCCACCAGTGTGGTTGTTATTGGTTTCGGGCCTGCTAATGTTTAGCGATTTAGTAACTAGGTTCACGGCAGATCTCAGGTCATGAGTGCTCCAAATTGCAATTGGGCACCTTTCCTTAAATCACTCCCCACTATCCTGCTATCCTTCTCCCAGTCGGTTCTAGCCATCTTCCTAAATTCCCTAGTGCTCTTTTCCGTCACCCTCGCATTGATGTAACTATTATTAGAGAATGAGGGTCTATTGAGTACTCTCCAATCCCCTAGGTCACAATTTTTCGTTTCTGTAAGAAAAGTACGTAACGTCGAGAATGTTTAGTCTGTACGGGTCTTTGTAGGATGGTACATAACCCCGGTTACCAATGACTAGGTTAGCGGTTAGTATATAGCGTAGTAGCGACTCACCTCTTTCGTTGACATCCCTGCTTCACCATATTACGTTGTGGGCGTTTAAGTCTGCCCCAATCACTGGATTAAGCTTTATTCGGTTCGCTTCTTCCACCAGTGATTAAAATTCCTTCGGCGGTGCCTGTCTGTGGAATGTAATGTAGACCCATATTCTCAGTCTCACGTAGCACAACTACCTGGTCGTTGGTGCTGTAATTAGAACAAAGGTTAACATTAAGTTCCTTTTTCGCTTCGCCCCGTGCTTAGAACTTCCTTTCTAGCTGGGTCCATTACCAGCCTATATGTTTTCTTAGGAAGCCTATACGTTGCAAACGCATTCAGTGTGTCCATTTCTCAATCAAGTCCTTTACCATACTACCTCCAATAAAGGAGAGTGATTTCGTTCCCTGAAACTCCAGTCTTGCTTCCTGCTTAGTTCTTCGTACGTGTCCTCTTATCCAACATAGTGTCACTTCGTTTACAGGGTTGCATCAATTAAGCTTTGGACACATTCCGTAGCCAACGATGTTCCAATTCTTGCTTCACTGGAGGAATCCCATCTCCAACTTTTGTTCGCCACGCTCGCATCAACAAGGCTCCCTTGCTGAGATATGGTGCAATAATAACATCTCCAGACGCAAAAACTCCTCGTTGGTGTTGTAGACACCAGTATGACACAGTAAAAGGCAGAATTGCACGAGAACTGATGACACTTATATTGTAGCAATTGTTTTTACATTCCAAATTCAAGCTTGATCCATTTCCGTTATTTACTTCTTAGTGGATTTAGACAAGTCAGTCTGTCCTATTACAACTAGAGACTGTTTCCTATGATCAGTTAAATATCGAAAGTAAGTTATTTAGAACTCTCATTATGGCACTTATTTATAAAAGCGGGCAATCTGCATACTCGTATAAAATCAGTTCAATACCGGTTCGATGACCATAGTTCAGTATGAATAACAAATTTATTTTCAAAACAATTTATTGTTTTGAGTGTTGATTTGTACAATTTTGTACCTTTGGTATCTGAATAAAAATAATAAATTCCCCGGTCCATCAGGTGAATTTAAAAAAGGCATAACCAACCAAACTTTTATTGCAGAAAATCTCTTGTTCTTTTTAACCAAGTTCATGATCAAGAGAACATGGAAATTCCTTGTGATTGAGTAGCTGTCCTTGTAACAGAAGCTGTAAAAAAAACTATGAGAACCCTCCAATATCCTTATAAATCCTGCTGCGCTGTGTCCTGAATTCCCGTGCCGTTACCTTCGGGCAGGGGGAAGTGTATCGTTTTTTTCTACAGTTTGTCCTTTTGTCTGGTGTCCAAAATAGACACAGGCTGACATGGCACGATACGTTAGAATGAATGAATGATAATATAATCCCACAGATCATAGGGAGCGATTCAGAGGTAGCAGTGATTCATTCCTTTCTGGATGAGAATTTTTCATTTTACCATTCACTTTCATTTGCCGAGTTTGCCTGTGCAAGAAAGAATAAACATAACAAGAAAGAATTACAATCAAAAAACATTTTTGAATAGGAGAAGATATTTTAGATTATAAATTTATTACTGAATGCAGATAAGTATTAAGGACCTATTCAAAAATGAAGTATTTCTTAACTGATACAAAAACTACAAGTTTAGTTAGTTAATCTATATTTAGGGAATTTATCTGCCGTAGATATTATGAAATTTTTTTTAAATTGGTTTTTAAATTAAAATTAGTTATTTATACATGTAGGTTTTGTTACGCAGTACTTCAGTTTTAAATAGTCTCTATATACTAATTAAACTTCCAAAGGCTGATTAGAATTCTTCCCACAAACTTCTTCGATGAACTTTTACACAAGGTCACAAAATATTGAAAAATTTAAATGGTACTGTGAGTAAGAGGTGTGCAATTCGGTATGATTTTTCTAATGGTTACTTTTTAAAAGCTCTATAATTTTTAGGTGGTTAACGCAATGTTATCTTTGTATTATACTTTTATCTTTCAAACATAATCTTGAATATTTTAAAGAAACAAAAGGGATTTGCGGAATTTACATATAAATAATCCTTGATCAAAGTCGAAGTACTTTTACATCGTTATTTCGACTTTGAGCAAGTATTTTCAAAATTATGATTGAAAAAAGAAAAGTATATTACAACATAACTTTTAGTTTATCGTTTAAAAATTACGGATTTTTTTAAAAGTAATCATTAGAAAAAAAGTTTCCAAATTTGCACAGCCTCACAAGTCTATTTTCTATTTACTTTAGGAAATCTAGTCTTCTATTTACACATAAAATGCCTGTTGGATTTTGACGAAATAAATACCATAATACCGTTTTATTGAACATTTTCCAAAGAGTTTGTACTTATTAAAAGATTTTAATGTTCCCTATCGAGATATGTATTATTTCATGCGTGCACAGCCTTACATTTTCATGGATGACTTTTGGCCCGACTGGCCTTAAGAGGTGTAGATAGAAATTTGAGATATCTATCTCCGAAAAAAACGGTGAACGTTCAAAATGATGATGGTGAATGTTCAAAACGGCTGAATATATGCATTAGGCTATATTTAGTCTCAATTGGATATGTTTTAACTCCAAGATATAATTGATTGAATTTAATTGAATTCAAATTGAAAATTCAACTTTTAACTTTTATGCAGTCTCAATATCTATCAGGAAATGTTAGAAATTTTGAAAATGCACTGGTTCACTACTTTACCTTAAAATGTGGAACTCAATTACTTTAAACATTTTTCTTGGACAATTAGCCAGTCTTTTCTCATTGTACCTAACTTGAGGTGGGAATGTTTAATCGAAATAGCGAAAACGGCAATGAAGTGTACGAGCTTTCGAGGAACCAGGAAAAATATAAAAAAGTTCTTAGGACAATTCTCGCGGAAGTTTTATCATAGTCGGCTAAACGTTTTCTAGACTATTTTACAAAACTTGTAGTAAAACTATTTAGTCTTATCAATAATAATACGTTCCTTATAAAGTTCTTACAAAAAAATTAAGGGAGTTCACTCAACAACAAGACGTAATGAGTGCCTACATTTACAACAAATCAAGCGTTTTTGGTTCTATTAACAATATTTTCGCGGTGTCTTGTAGCCTTATAAAACCTTTAATAAAACTTGTTTTAATTTAAAAAGATTGCAAATACTCTTTCAGCAAACTTTTATCACTGCTTACTCTACATACAAGCTCGGAAATACTGACAGTCGTGTCCATTTTGCAACAAAGCGAGTCGTCACTTAATTAATTTGGTTTTTTTTAAATTTTTATTTAAATTTTTTTAGGAATGTATATGACATCAATACAACGCTTTACAAAGGTAAGTTTACCAGGTGTACAAGTATGAAATGCGGATTTTTCGTAAAAACACGTGAAATTCAGAAGAATGATAACAAGTGGCTTATTCAAAGTATGCTCCATCGCTAATTATACATGTTTTCCATCTTTCGGGCAACTTGTGGATGCGACCCTAGTAAAATTCTTTCTCTTTTCCCACGAACCATTTAGAGTGAAATAGAATTAATCCTTCTAACTCAGAAGGCGCACTTCATAGGCAGAAGCCTAGAATCAATTGACCTATTCACCAGAATATAACGTATATTGAGATGAATGAGGCTCCCACAACCCATGCAATAAAATATTAGTAAAGAACAAACAAAAACAGAAAAAAAAACAAAAATCCAAAACACGCCCACACAAACAATCAGACAGAAATCAACAGAGATCGTTTCAGCAAATCCTTAGTAAGAGTCAGTTCAAAAACAGGACACATATTCACGGCTCTACACATGCGATTTAGTTAGCAACATGCAGTAAAGGCAGTCTTCTTAAGTTATACGGGGTATGCCTATAAGAAACCATACCTGCGAGAGTGCAAGAGTCTATGTTCGAGTTCAAAAGCTGGTGAATAAAGACTAGGTCAGCAACTCTACGTCGTTCTTCCAACGAGTGCATATTAAGCAATCGGAGACGATCCACATAAGGAGGAAGCCTAAGTGGATCATTCCATGGAAGGTTTCTTAGTGCGAACCTAACAAAGTTCCGCTGCACCGACTCAATGCGTCTGGAATGAACAGCATAGCAGGGAGACCAAACCTGAGATGCATACTCGAGAATTGGCCTGACCAAAGAAAAGAATAAGTGAATTAAGGTCTTCCGATCAGAAAACTCCCTTGACCACCGCTTTACATAGCCAAGAACTGAATTACTCCTAGAAACAATGTAGTTAATGTGCAGAGTGAAATCGAGTTTACGGTCAAGCTTCACTTCAAGGTCAGTGACGGACTCAACACGACAGATAATAGTTTCCGCAAAGGAATAATCAAAGACGAGCTGATTTTATTGAGCTATTTTTTCATATCTTCGCACAAACCAAAGCGCATGATCTTTTGCGCTTTGGATTCTCAAGATATTGCCACTTTTTATCCCCAGTAACGATAGGAGGCAAAAACGAAGCAATCGGTATGATTTAGCAGCAGTTTTCTTCAAATGAAAACAAAAAATTAATGCTTTCCGCGAATGCTCTTTCTTTGGCACAAATTTCGAAATATTGAACACAGCAAAACAATACTATGCAAACACTTTTTCAGTTTATCACTTATGCGCGTTTGACAGTTGTTGGTGGCACAACAAAATGCCATTGGTGCGCCATTTGTTTTCTAGAATCCGCATTTCATACTTGTACACCTGGCATTTCTTTTAAAACTTTTAGAGGCATAGTAAAGCTAATGAAACAACAGTTACCTTTCAATTAAGACGTTAATGGATCATACCTAGTCACTGTATGCATTTGATCTTTTATGATAATGCCAAAACTCAGGGGATGCCCTATAATGCTAAAGTACAGCCTTGGCAGGAAAGGAATTTAAAGTGAGGGAAATGGGTTAA
The DNA here is from genome assembly GCA_964036015.1 of Leptarthrus brevirostris. Classification (NCBI taxonomy): domain Eukaryota; kingdom Metazoa; phylum Arthropoda; class Insecta; order Diptera; family Asilidae; genus Leptarthrus; species Leptarthrus brevirostris. The sequence goes on along the minus strand of OZ038373.1, from coordinate 66,820,943 downwards.
GAGTTTGAGTGGAAGAAGTACCCGGTTTAAACTTTTCGCGCTCATAAGACGAGAGAAAAACAGAAGATGGTAAACTGTTCCATATTCGTGTTATTCAGATTATAAAAGATTCCCAAAATTTGACAATATTTGACCTGAAGGTTATAACGGTGGGAGCACCATGAAGCTCTAGTATCACACGCTGTGATGATTCTACAAGGAATCAGATAGCGATAGAAACGTGAGAGGCAACCGACATTACGTCGATGCTCCAGAGAGTCAATGATCTCAGAGATTGTGGAGTTGCCAATATGTTTATTAGCCATTTTTTGAACTTTATCTAACGCGGACAGTGCGCTATGACCAGCAGCTACCCAAATATGAGAATTAGATTTGAGTCTAGGTCTGATGTGGATTTGCAGATTAGTAGATTGTTTAAGAGACATTAAACAGCATTGATGCGATAACACGCAAACGTTGTTTAATGATCTAAACATGCCTACTCGGTTAATTTCTGTAGAGCTCATAAGAGAAGTCATTACAAAATCAAAAGACTACGCGGAATCAAGGGTGCTGTTGTCCGCGATACTATGTATAGGATGTTGAGTGAGAGATAAAAGATGATTGAACCCTGAGAGACACCGGAATTTATTTCATAGGGATGAGATCTGACAAAAAACTCTCTATCCATTTTAAGGGAAGAAGGTCCAGACCAAATGCTTAAAGTTTGGCTAAAAGAGCATCCTGCCTGATTCTATCAAAGCTTTTGAAATATCAAGAGCGACGATTTCTAACTCTCCGAAATTATGCAGACAATGATTCTAACGCTCTGTCGTAGCAGTTAGTAAGTCTTCGGTTAAGCAACCTGTGCGGAAACCATGCCTGCAATGGTTTGTAATATGGTTACTCTAGAGATATTTCATCAACTAAGAGTTGATGAGAGATTCAAAAACCTTAGATAGAACCGAAACAAGTGCAATTAGTCCGTAGTTGGAGGGTCGCATACCTCTCCGTTTTTAAGTATCGGCTGAACATGAGCAAATTTCCATAGACGCGCAAGCACTCCTGTTGCGTATGAAGTGCAACATTTTAAAACCAGGAGCGAGCAGCAATCAGGTCCTGTAGCTTTGGATACGTTGAGTTTAATACCTTAAAAACTTCCCAAATGCGAAAGTCTAGGGTCTTTTTCCTACTTGTATACTGCGGTGGAGATGGAAGTGGCTGCGATGAAGGTGGCAGTTAGGAATTAGCAGAAAAATAAGCAACAAAGAGGTTGGATTTGTCCATTCGCAAATGAGTGGTGGTATTGCAGAACAGGTGAAATTTTTCTTTAATTTTTCACGCCATAGCTCTAGGGTTCGAGCCTCCGTCTCCCCGTGAGTTTTGTCTCTGGGCTGCGATGAATGTAATTCTTTTGCTCATAAGGTTATCCCCTGGGCTTTGGCTACACCATAAAAAAATTTCTTCCGTCTGACATTTTGGGCGAAGTTAAACGTTGCTCACAGATTCGCAAATATTCCGCGCACCTCTGTAGATGCGTCTCGATACCCCTGAAGGGCACAATATATATTCAAGTCTCTGCCAGGGGGAGCTTGAACTCTGGATTCCTTTCGCCCTCCAGTTTTAATCAAAACCTCTCGTAGAAACGGGGTTTAAGCTAACGAAACTTTTTTTACCCGAATTACATGAGGGAATATATTAATTCATTAATAAATAATAAAGAACCTGATGCATCAAACTGTGACCAGTAAAGTAGAGTCAAGGTCACAGCAGATGCTACAATAGCTAGTGGGTTACAGTTTTCCGCTTCTACAGATGGAGTCACTGTGCACATCATTGAAGATTCCGGCAGAGTACCAACTCTTATCCCCAAGAATCGGTAAGCAATAGTGCCACGACTCCGTGGGTACTAAGCTGTGCTGAACAGGAGTTGGTATCTGATTCGGTGAACTGGTTGCGGCTTCAAGTTGACTCCGATTTTCTAAAATTATTCTCTGAGAGGAGAAGTAAAGATAAAAGTCTCCAACAAGCCAGAGGTAAAAAGGGTACTCAATCTTGTTAGCAACATCGAAAAAGCCCTTTACTTTAACTTTGTGGTTTTATCATCTATGCGCAACCAACTGGCACGCTAAAGAAAGCCTCACTATTAACTCCGCTAAGGCCATTCTTGTTCCGTTCACCAGATGGCACCATTTGGGCATTGGTTTAATTACAATCCAAGGCACAAATATTGTATATGCCAATGTGCTGAAATACTTGGGCATTATGCTCGATAAAAGACTTAATTTGAATGCTCACCTTGACTTCAACCTAAACAAGGTTACTCGAGTCCTGTGGGCTTGTCGAAGACTCTTCGAAAAGACATGGGGTCTCACCAGGAAGGTGATCTCCTGGTTATACAATTTGATTGTAGAACCGATTGGTTTGGTGGTCTAAAGTTCTACAGAGGAAGTCAATCGCCAAGGAGTTGTCCAACTCCTGCAGTGAAGGAGGGAATTGGACCTTACTCCTTTGCGCACCTCTATCATGAAATCGGCTGCAGTTAGTGCCCTGAGAGTGCAACTTACATAAAAAATGCCGGCTAGTTACAGGGGTGTGTGCACCGTATCCAACACATGAACAAGGAACTGCTTTAAAAGGTTCACTGAAATCCATCCATCGAAACTTGTGCACTTATCACCGTCAAAAAAGGACTTAAAGGGGCCAATATCACTATCTTCTCTGATAGCCAAGCAGCCCTAAACGCTCTATCCTCGTGGTATTTTTCCTCGAGGCTTACGAAGGAGTACTTCGACAACCTCCAACAACTGGCCGCCCAGAACAAGGTGACGCTTTGTTGAATACCTGGTCACTCGGGTTCCGAGGGAAACGATACCGCCGATTAACTGGCCAGGAATGGCTCTTCCTTTTGGTGCCAAGGTTCCGATGCCTACTGCGGTCGGCAAGAGCTGTGACTGAAGACTAGGCTAGTCAGTCGATGGAGCTTTAATCTAATTCAGACGTAATTAAATTCTGGATTAGAAGAAGAGAATTGAGCGAGATGTGAAAAAGGTAAAACATTCCTAATTTAACTTACGATCACCCTCTGGGGGCAGCAAAGTGGAACTACATGATATCCAGTAATGAGATACTGATTAATATCGATCACAAACTCACTTAGGGCAAGATAGGGATTATTGATGTTCATCGATGTGGAGGGGTTAATATATATATATATATATACATATGTATGTATATGCATATATAATTGATTTAAAATACTTGTAAAAATTTCATAATTTTATTTAAAAATACACAGATTGCGACGCGTTTCGCCCTGTTGAGGCATCTTTAGGCTATCCACTGTTTTCTCTCACCGGTTACATAAATTGTTTGGATCTAGTAACGGTTCATGAAATCTAATTGGTCATGAAGTATATTTTGTCCTATTTCCTTATTTCGAAAATCTCTGCACTGTTCAAAATTGCTCCTCCATCTATGTTATGTAGTAGTTTAATACTATTTGAATTTATTTTATGTTTATTGTCTTGTAAATGTTTTGAAATGGCAGATTGTGGCATCATACTTCGAGCTCTTGCAATATGCTCAGATAATCTTCTATTTAACGCTCGTTTGATTTTTCCAACATAAAAACCGGAACAATCATCACATTTAATTAGGTATATACCGCATTTTTGCAGCACGTTCGATTTTGGTTTTATTTTATGATTCAAAATATAATTCTGCAGTGAGTTTTCACTCAAAAATGCGGGGTTGATATCTTTAGAATTTAAAATTTGTTTAATGTCATTATCGGTATTTTTAATGAAGGGAACTTTTTTCCATATTCTTACTTGGGAATCTAACCTGTGTCCAGCATATAAAAGTTGAATTGAATCTTTTTGTATATTTTTAGATAACAAATTATAAATATATCGTTTGTGATAACCATTATTTTTAGCTATAGTTAAAATCGTTTTTAATTCTTCGTTAAATGCGTTCTGCGATAGTGGGATTGAAATTAATCTATGCATCATGGAATGAAACGCTGACATTTTGAAATTCCATGGATGGTTAGGAGAGTATGGAATTACAGAATCAGAGAAGGTATTGTAATGTAAATGGGACTTTTAGGGCTCGACGGATTAATTAAGACACTTATTTACAGTCACAAATTTTCATAATTTTAATTCACTTCACTTCATTTATTCGTTGCACGATTTTGTTGACAATATTTCTTCACAATATTACGTTCCACTTTAATAATTAACACTCATTACTTCACTAGTTAAAATACAACTGACCCTCTAGGCTGCTACTCAGCCCTATTTATACTACTTAGCTTAATTCTAGAAAGTTCATCAACTTAGTTCTTGCAATTTCCGTTATTCATTTTCACCTTCATACGGCATCTGAAGTTTTGATTTCGTTTTCATCACGTAGCCTCATTGCGGATGAAGTGGTGTTGTGTGCGTCTTTCTTATTCCAAGAATCTCGCAAACCTTCTTGAATACTTGAGATTCAAAGTTTCGTCCTTGGTCGGAATGAAGGTCATTGGGGACGCCAAATCTGCATATTCAGTTTGTTACTAACTCCTCTGCTACTATCTTTGCTTCTTGATTACCGATCCCATATACTTCTGGCCATTTACTGAAGTAATCCATTACCACTAAAATGTACCGGTTGCCCGGATCTGCGATTCTCTCAAAAGGTGCTCCAACGTTATATTGCTGCAACGCTCCTTTTTTTATGTAAGATTCTTATCTACAGGCACAAACAGTACATTTTCGACACCAGTCCTTCACATCCTCCGGCATATGTAGCCAGTAGAATTGCTATCTTAATTTCTCCAAAGTCTTATTGACGCCAAAATGTACTCCCGAAGCACCGTTATGGAATTCTTTTAGCACACCCTTTATGTTGTTCCTGGGAACTAATAGTTGCATCCGGCATGACGACTCGTGGGGTGTTTCCCATTTGCGTTTCAATATTCCATCTTCAACACATATCGAATTCCATTGCGTCCTGTAGCTCTTCAATGTTGCACTTCTCTCTGAAATATCTTTCCATTGGGGCCTTTCGTCGTTCTCCTTCCATGTCAAAATTGGAGATATATTCTCATCTTCTTGTTGAGCTACTTGAAATTCTTCTTTGTTCCATCCTGTCAAGAGTATGACAGTTGTTCTTTTTACAATCACATGATTGCACTTCCCTTCCTTCAGGGTTTTTAAATTGCAACAACCACTTTAGAGCTGGATGATCAGTTCGGAGAGTGATTCTTTGTCTGTAGAGGAATTTATGGAAATGCTTCGTTGAATCAACAATAGCCAGCAGTTCTTTATTTCTTTTTTTTGATAGAGCTCTGATTTAGTATACCATCTTTTCGTGCCCATTTACTTCTTGTGACAGTACAGTACCAATCCCAACATTACTTGCATCGGAATCCAATATAAATGTCTCACCCGCCGTTGGATAAGTTGGTACACCCACTTCAGTGCTTTAAAGCTGTTTTCTGCTTTTTGTGTCCTTCTCCGTAAGCTTATGCAACTCCTTTGCTATATCAGCAAAATTCTTCACAAAGCGTCTGTAATAAGTCGCTAGTCCAAGAAAGCTTCGTAGCTCGTGTTTATCTTTCGGAGAGGGCCAGTTCTCCACTAAAGTTATTTTTTCAGGATCGGTGCTAACTCCTTCTGTTGATACCACATGTCCAAGGTATTTGACCTGGTCTGCAAATAGCGTACACTTTTGAGGGCTTAGTTTTAGTTTGGCTGACTTCAGTTTCTGGAACACTTCTCATAGATTTCCTAGATGTTCTTCAAAACTTCGCCCAATTACAAGGATGTCATCCAAATAAACCATTTCGGCTGCTTCTTCTCGTTTTGCAAGTGGTAATCTTTTTGGTGGTTGCTTTATAGGGTGGGCGTCTCCGGTGTCAATTTTATGTTGCACTATATCAGTTTTTCCATAGTCTTCGTCCCGTAGTGCAAAATAACGGTAAAATCTTTAAGCAACTTCTTTGCTTTACGATATTCCCCTTGGCTCAGTTTATTAGACGGAAGTATTATTTTGGTTAGCTTTGTGACATCCTTCTTTGGCTGCTTGGTTTCATCTAATTCTGAATATTTTGTTAACACAATCTCTTCGGCTGGTTCGCCATGACCCAAGACTTTACCTTTCTTTAATTTGATGCCTTTTTCACGGGAATTAAGGACTCGTACCAAAACTTCTTTCTTTTCATCGATAGTTACTAAGGATTTTCCAATGGCGACTTTTCTAATTTGCTCTGTTCGATCTGATCGATCTACTAGATAGACTTGATAGCTCCCGAGACCACCAAGAACTTTTGCCATTAATATCTCCCCATATACTTCAACGGATTCTCCTGTAGCTGTCCTCAAAATGTATCGACTTTTGTTGCTAAGCCATTTGTCTTTATCATAATCGCACTGAAGAATAGACCTGGACGCACCTGTGTCCACTGTAATCGTGCATTTTTGGCCTTGACCTCTCCCGTTGATTACTAAGCTGCTATGGTTTTTTTTGCAATTTCTTAATGTTGATGATGATTTTGGGGACGTCGATTCTATTGGCCAACGCCTTCCCCGCAGAGTTGGTCTTTACTCGTTTTCTTTGTTGCGAGCGTAGAGTTGGTATAGGGCTTACTGCTCCATCGCTTCTTTGTTCCGTTCGCTCGCTTTCTCTGCATTTTCACCGCCAGATCCAGATGTTGTCATCTTGCTGTCTTGTGGAGAGTTTGATCTTGGCCTCTTTCTGCAATCTCTTTGGAGATAGCCTTTTTTGTTACACGTGCAGCATTTAAAACGAGTTCGCCTTTCCGATGTATTGACGCGAAAGCAGGTATCTTCAATTTCGGTTACTTCTCTTAGGCGGACGGTACTTCTTGAGGCTTGCTTTGCTGCCTCAAATGCCTCAACCTCAGCATTGGTGTTTCTTCCAGCCAGTCGCACTGCTCGCTGCAGGTCACGATTTGCAAGTGAATTAATAAATCCTTCTCTTGCGACCTCGTTAACATAATCTTGGCTAAACGTGGAATAAGCCAAATGTGTCAGCATTTCTATGTCCGCACATAACTGCTGCAACTGCTCTCCAGGCTTCTGTGTCCGACTCCGTAGCTGAAGACGGTAAACCTCTTGCATGGTCTGGTTCACATACCGCAATTCTTAAGCTTGAATTAGAGATGTATAGCGTATAGATGTATAGAGATGTATATGTAAATACCTTTGCTCCGCGGGGACAATCTGTAACAATTTTGCTGCTCCACGTTTAAGTGCCAAGATAAGAGCTGTAGCTTTTTCTTCATAACTCCAAAAGTTCATTGCTGCTACCGTTTCGAACTGTAGTCTGTATGTTTGCCAGGGCGTTTGGCCGTCAAGGAGGATGAAGGAGGATGAAGTCTTTTGTTCACCGTCGCATCTGTAGATAAAGTCGATAAATGCCGTTTCTGGACACACTCGAGTTCAGTCCTGATTTCCTGCATTTAACTTGTTAAATATTCGTTTGTCCAGAAATTTCGACTTCTTCCAATCTTTTCTCTATGTTTTCAAATTTCATATTAACAGCTGATTCTCTAAAGCCTCAACCTGTCTCCTCACGGAAATTTCGGCTGATAACGCTTTCTGTTCTGCCATCGATGCTTTTAATTCTTTCTTGGAAGATTTCATCTCACACATCAAAGCATTGAGAAGATCTGTCATGCTTGGAGTGGATCCTTTTCTTCCTTTTCCATGTCTTCTTGTAGTAACGCTACCAGGGCACATTTATTTCCAATTGTAGGTAGGGAACGTTTACTTAACTCCTCCTTCAAGTCTTGAACACGTAAATCCTTCACTTTGCGCCCCATATTTCGATTGGCTGCACTATTTCACTTTAATTTCACAGTCACTTTTTTCTATGTCACTGTTTAGTCTTTCTTAATTAATCCCACTTCTGACACCAATTGTAGCGTAAATGGGACTTTTAGTGCTCGACGGATTAATTAAGACACTTATTTCCAGTCAAAAATTGTCACAATTTTTATTCACTTTACTTCATTAATTCGTTACACCATTTTGTTGACAATATTTCTTCACAATATTACGTTCCACTTTAATAATTGACACTCATTACTTCACTAGTTAAAATACAACTGACCCTCTAGGCTGCTACTCAGCCCTATTTATACTACTTAGCTTAATTCTAGAAAGTTCAGCAACTTAGTTCTTGCAATTTCCGTTATTTATTTTCACCACACCAAGTCACCACACGTGCTAGTCGGCCTTGACTTTATAGGGCATCTGACGTATTCCTGGCTTCCGAAATTCGGGATATGAGCATTGCACAACTTTTTTTCGTTTTCATCACGTAGCCTTTAACAGACTACAGTGCATATTACAGTATCTTTCTTATATATATGAAAGGTCAAGTAATTATTTTGGTTATTTAAAATCAGGTCTAAAAAGTTAATTTCCGTATTTCCAAGTTCTACCGTAATTTTATACAGTCATCTAATTTATTTAATATTGTATTTTGGAAAACATCTAATTGTCGATCCGATCCCGTCCAAATACAAGCCACTAAAATATATTTTAATAAATGATTAGGTGATGAAAATAATTTCTTTTCACGATAAGACATAAAATATTCTGCAAAGAAAGAGGAAGCTGGATCTCCCATTGCAGAACGCATTTAACGAAGAATTAAAAATGATTTTAACTAGAGCTAAAAATAATGGTTATCACAAACGATATATTTGTAATTTAATTAATAATCTAATTTTCCCAAGTAAGAATATGGAAAAAAATCCCCTTCATTAAAAAAAACCGATAATGACATTAAACAAATTTTAAATTCTAAAGATATCAACCCCGCATTTTTGAGTGAAAACTCACTGCAGAATTATATTTTGAATCATAAAATAAAACCAAAATCGAACGTGCTGCAAAAATGCGGTATATACCTAATTAAATGTGATGATTGTTCCGGTGTTTATGTTGTAAAAACCAAACGAACGTTAAATAGGAGATTATTTGAGCATATTGCAAGAGCTCGAAGTATGATGCCACAATGTGCCATTTCAAAACATTTACAAGACAATAAACATAAAATAAATTCAAATAGTATAAAACTACTATATAATGGATGGAGGAGCAATTTTGAACAGTGCAGATATTTTCGAAATAAGGAAATAGGATAAAATATACTTCATGACCAGTTAGATTTCATGAACAACAATCCGTTACTAGATCCAAACAATATATGTAACCGGTGAGAGAAAACAGTGGATAGACTGAAGATGCCTCAATAGGGCGAAACGCGTCACACTCTGTATATTTTTAAATAAAATTATGAAATTTTAACAAGTAAACTTTATTAATATATACAGTGGAGAGCAAAACTGGATACAAAACTTGTAAAAGTACACAATGTTATCAATAAAAATAGTTTTTAAAAAAAAAAGTTGAACCGACTTCACAAAAAGCGCTAAAAAGCATAAAATAATTTTTAATTTTATATCTATTACGACATTTTGAAGTCGGTGCAAATCAAACAAACCAAACAACTACAAAAAAAATATTTAATCGTCATTTCTTATGATCCCGTAAGCTGAAACGTTCAGGTAGTATTATGTATTATTTTCAATTGTGGTACTGTAGTTGTTTTATTTGTTTAATTTGCACCGACTTCAAAATGTCGTAATAGATATAAAATTAAAAATTATTTTATGCTTTTTAGCGCTTTTTGTGAAGTCGGTTCAACTTGTTTTTAAAAACTATTTTATTTTTCACTTTTCAGTGTCTTCTACTCTATACAATGAAGAAAGAACCATCCAAATCGGTCCACGCGTTAAAAGTTAGTTTTAACCCCCTACCCCACCCCCATTCCACTAAACTTTTTTTCTCATGGTATCAATCAAGGAACATACTCTACCCAAAAGAAAAAGAATTATCCAAATCGGTCTACGCGTTATGAAGTTAGACTACTCCTCCCCCACCCAACCCCCCACTATGGACCAAATTATTCTTCTTTTAGCAATGGGTGCTCACACTCTATATAACAGCAAAAGAACCATCCAAATCGGTCCACGTGTTACAAAGTTAGGTTTCACAACCCCCCCCCCCCCTCCCCACCACAACAACATTTGTTTTCTCGTAGTATCAACCAAGGATCATATTCTCCCCAATAGGAAAAGAATTATCCAAATCGGTTCACGCGTTGCGAAGTTAGACTACCCCTCCCCCCACACCCACCTTTCCCCATAGGACCAATTTATTCTCCTATTAGCAATGGGGGATCATACTCTATACAACAGAAAAAGAACCATCGAAATCGAACCACGCGTTACAAAGTAGGGTTCCACCCCCACCCACAACCCACCAACATTTTTTTCTCGTGGAATCAACCACGGAACATACTCTACCCAACAGAAAAAGAATTATCCAAATCGGTCCACGCGTTACAAAGTTAGACTACCCCACCACCCTCCCCCCACCCCAAGCCAATTTTTTTTCCTATTAGCAATGGGGGATCATACTCTGTACAACAAAAAAAGAACCATCCAAATCGGAGCACGCGTTACAAAGTTAGGTTTCACCCACACCCCCCACCCCCACCCTATCAAAAATTGTTTTGACATGGTACCAATCGGTGAACATACTCTACCCAACAAAAAAAGAATCATCAAAATCGGTCGACGCGTTACGAAGTTATGCCCGGTCAGACATAAAAAAAAAAAACAAAAAACAAAATTTAAAAAAAATTAAAAAAAATACGCGTAGAACTTAGAACCTCTTTGTTTTTGGGAAGTCGGTTAAAAACGAAGAGTATTGCCTAATATTAATAAACTTCCTTTTAATTTTTTTTGAAAGAGTCTCTGCGATCATATTCTAGAGAAATTACTCAAGTAACGGTTTTTTTCCACTGGAAAAATGTTGAGTGCTACTGCTATGGGGAGTTGCACGTTTTTAGTTTAGTTCCATTTGCGCAGCTCTCAGGCTTGGTTTATAAACGGTGATCCCTTAGTTCTGTGTTGTTTAGTAGTAGCATTAATAAAAAACAATTAAAGGTAATATTTATTTCGCAATGTCTGTTCTAAGCATTTCAAAACAATTTTTTCTAGTAAAATGGGAACAATTACTATTGACGTTGAATATAGTATTGTCGTGGTAACAAATCAGGGATACAGCGCAAGAAAAATTGCAAAACATTTAAAGGTTTGTCATAGAACAGTTCTATTACCACAGAAAAGGAGACAATGCAAATCTGCAAGAAATGCTGGTGGACGACCAAGAGTAATGTCAGATGGCGATGCTCGTGTAATAGAACGGATGATCAAATCCAGAGAAGCAAGGACACCAATGGCTGCAGCAAAGGCTATAAATGAAGACGTCAGCCAATGGACTATCAGGCGAGCACTTAAAAGAATTAAGGCGTACTATTGGCACCGGCCTAACGAAAAGCTTCAGAAGCACCAAGTCAAAGAAACCATAAAGCATGGAGGAGGCAGCCTGATGGTCTGGGGTGTTTCACTTGGTGGCATATTAGACCATTAATTAAAATTAATGGCATAATGAAAAAGGACGATTATCTTCAAATTTTGAAGACCAATTTACCCGATTTTGTGGGGAAATGTGCATATCCGGAAGAAGAGATTGCCTTCCAACAGGATGGTGACCCTAAGCATACCGCCAAAATCGGTAAAGAATGGATTGGTCAACAAAACTTGTAAATAATGCAATGGCCTGCACAAAGCCCGGATCTTAATCCAATTGAAAATTTCTGGGCCATTGTAAAAAGACAGCTGCTTCAATATGAAGATGCTCCTAAAAATTTAAATGTGCTTTGGACACGAGTACAAACGGAATGGCAAAAAATTCCGGACCGAATTATTCAAAACTTGGTGGAATCCATGCCAAGGCAAACCAAAGGACACTGGACAAAATATTAAAACAATACATACAAAGTATTGAAATATGAAGATATCGAAACGTGCAAAAGTGGATACAAGGATGAATTGATATTGTAATTTTTTTTTTTTATGTTTATAAAAATGGGAAGTTCCTGTTATTGTTTTTTTATATCGTAGTGAAGTTGTCCTATAAAAAAATATTATTCGATTAATAACCGTGTTTAATTTTATAACCTGATTTTTTATATTTGGTATCCAGTTTTGCTCGCCACTGTTTGTATATGAACAAAAATCAAATATCTAAAATCGGTCTAACTTAAACAAAAACAATCATCAAACTCACAAGACTGTTTCTTTACGAAGCCCAAAAAGAAATTTGCCATTATTAACGTTGTGTGAAATGTGTTTATCGTAGCAAAGCTTCGAGTTAAAATGTATACCCAAGTCCTTAGTGGTATCAACTCTGGACAATAAGATACTGTTGATATAATAATTTTGACGTACAACTTTAAATTTAAGTGTATATGACATGGCGGTTGAAGCAAATCTTCTAAATATCTGCGCGGATAGTTGTGCCCGAACTTGTATTCGATATTATCCGATCATCGTTCAATTTTAATTTTTGTTAATTGTCACCGCTCAATATAACGGGTATTTTATCCCAACTTTTATTTAATAAAGCTGCTGGAGTATACATATATGCAAGCAACATCTCATGTATAAAATCAATAATAATATTATTTTATTTGGTGATATATAGCATTTCCACTTTTATTGAAACCTTTTACAAGTTAAACGAAACCTCGACCAAGTTAAACGAAACCTTGAACAAGTTAAGTGAAACTTTAAACAAGTTAAATGAAACTAGGAACAATTTAAAAGAAACTTTGTCCATTTTAAAAGATACATTGAAAATGTCTGGGTTGAAAAACTCTTGCAGAAATTTTTTCAAGAAAAGAAAATGTACCTTGAATGAAACTCAGTAGGAATAACAATTTATTTATATATTTATTACTCTTTTTTTAAAAATTTTTAGTTTTGATAAGAAAAGATTGATGTAACGTTATATGTTACTGCAGAATATGGTTAGTGAATGGGATCGCCAGCAGAAGCAGGTCCCAATTGTATCATCATATCCATTACATAATTTACTGAATCCGTTTGTGTAATTGTACTGACACTGATCATGCTCAACTTCCAAATCAGCTAGAATGTTCCTTGCCGAAGACTTTATTTTGGAAAAGGCTTTTTCGATAGCATTGAGCATCAGTGAATATGGTGTCAAATACTCTAAACGACAATTTTTGCTTATAATAAAATCACGATCCATGTATTGCTGTAATCTCCCAATTTAATAAAAAGTTCATCTAAGAAGCGTACACATTTTGCCGCATTGCAGGTGCTGTTAGAAAGTATATTGGTATGTATAATACCATCACTCGTCGTTTTTCGTCGATGAAAACTATTTTCTTGCGATCTTGTGGGGCATAGGGGAAAAGGTTTCCGCATATTGCTTCCGAAGTTCAAAAGTAGAACTAGAATTCATTCTGTCTACCTTAACCCTAGCGAGTTTAAGAGTTATTTTCAGCTCCCGTAGACCATTATCAGCAGAAGACCTTGAAATATGAATGTTATCTTGACATAACAATCTCCTTTGAATCTCTCTTATGGTAATTCCGGGCTTTTCCTTGGATTGTTCAATTTTCTGAAGAACAGTTGGAGTAAGTTTCTTGTGGTTGTTTCCACCACGTTTTTTTTGGATAATATTTGGCTTTCACTATCTTTGTACCATTTATATATTGTTGTAGCCGCGTCAGTTATAGATTTACCACTCTCTATTAACTTAATCAATAATTCTTTTTCCTGTGTAGCTATTTTGCTGTTTTTTCTTCGTTGATGGATATTTTCACTTTCTTGAACTGGTGATTCACCCATTTCACTATTACTTGCGACAGTATTAACACTTATTTCACTCATATACTATAAAACTATGAAATTAACGAGATTTTAAATGTCACCTTGCACGAAAAACCTACAATATTATGTTCCCTTAAACGCACTGTTGAAAACTTCAAGAGACATATGAGATGATATCATTTGCTTTAATAATATCGAACTAATAACTGTGAAGTTATAAATTAAACAATGCATTGTTTTGGAGTTTTACAATTCTGTATAACCTGAATGAAACTCAGAAATGAGTAAGTACGTATAATGATACAACGATCAGTTCTTATCAGAACTAAAAATTACGAAGAATGATTAATTACAAAGAGTAATAAATATATAAATAAATTGTTATTCCTACTGAGTTTCAAGGTGCTTTTTCTTTTCTTGAAAAAATTTTTTCAGCCCAGAAATTTACAATGTTTCTTTTAAAATGGACAAAGTTTCTTTTAACTTGTTTAAAGTTTCATTTAACTTGTTTAAACTTTCATTTAACTTGATCAAGGTTTCGTTTAACTTGGTCGAGGTTTCGTTTAACTTGTAAAAGGTTTCAATAAAAGTGGAAATGCTATATACGCAGCCGCAGGAAGAATCGTTTGTTGGCTATCCACAGTGCTGCACTGTCGTATTTGTAGACTAGGCGTTCATTTGATTTGACGTAAAATCCATGCAAGTAGGTAGTGACGACAGTTCTTATATCGATAGAATTATGATAGATAGCAACAAGTTTTCACATCTGGGCGTTTGAATTAAACATCGCGATCAAAATTAGGCACATCCTTTTTTTCCTCATTTAGCAAAGTCTAAGAACGAACCAATATTGTTATGAGCGTTTCATTTTTCGTAACGCTCCTATTTTCCAACATATAAACTTGCCCTATTGCGACAAAAGAAGTTTCACTTCAAAGACTATAAATGTAGGAATCGGAGAAAAATTGACAACAGCGCTGTTGCTGATTCTCCGTTCCAAAATTCTTTTTATGGAAAGATCTCGATCCCGCAGAAATAGTTATTTGTAAACCTACCTTTAGGAAAGCCATATTGGAAGGTACCAATAAATAGATTACAGTGAAAATACAGCGAATCAAAACTAATCGCCCGAAAGAACTTGCCAACTCAAGATATATTGGCATATATCGTTAGTTACATTGTGTCTATTGCCCTTCTTATAGTGCGGAAAAATCACAGAAAGTTTCTATAACATTAAAATATCTTGTTTTCTTATAGAGCAAGATTTCAGGGCCCCCAGACGTTACTTATTTTCTGAGTAACAAAATCTGTGGGATAGAGTAGTCTTAGTATGGACTTTGAACGTACGCATACCTGCTAGCTTGGGTCGACGGCAAATTTACAGGTACCAGGTGCTAGAGGTACGTAAAAACCTTGCTCACTTTTCTTAAAGTCTGACTGCTGATTCTTATATATGTTTTACAGAATATTGTTAATAATAATTTATAATCAATACTGCCAGACACTTCCAGTCGGCGGTAATTTTTGCTAGACGCTTTAAAGCTTGCAAAAAAATAACATAATCTTACTTATAGTCTGAGTATTAATTATTATATATGATACATAGGGAACTATATTAATAATGGCACAATTAAAATGTCGCTGTGAGTATGAGGACGAGGTCATTATTCGTGCACTTGAGCGTGAGTGATATATATTTGTGCATTGATCTCTCCCACCTATACTCACGGTCCGTTCAGCACAGCTGTCAGTTCAGTTACAACAGAGACTCTTTGAGTTACAACACGTGTGAGTGAAACAAAAATATTTTCGATGTTTAAAAAATATCTTGGCAGAGTTATTAAACTGTGTTTTTGTAATAATTCTGATGTGGATTTAATATTGCTTACGAAAGAAGCGTAAAAAAAGTGTCAAACGGTTTAAAACATAGGAAGGATCATAACCTCAAATTCAAAGATATTGTTTTATTTGAAATTCAAAGATGTTGATTTAATTGAAAATGGTTATCATAGATAGTGTTATAAGTCATTTACAGGGTAGTAAACCGAAAAATGGTTTCTTTTCAAGCCAGGAATGTTGCAAAAATTAATAAAAATTCTTTGCATATTCCCATTATTTGTTCAAAACAAATATATACAACGGCACAAGGACTGACGAATGGAATTCACAAATGCGAAGCAAAGCCACCTCGGTAATGTCAAAGCCAGCAGCAGTATTATGACTGATGTGATGAGCTTTAATCACAACGAAGGCAGCGAAGTGCTCAGCAGTGGAGACCTGTTAAACGCATTCAAGGAAGCACGAGTTTTCCACCTTGAATTTTAAATAGTGAACAAAATGGAAGGAACCAAATTACCGTATTTTGCTTTTTAATAGAGCATAAAATCCCTTCCCTTTCGCGAGATGGCACTAGCACTTTTTATAATAATTTCAGAATTATTAATTTATTCTCGTGACCGAGTTTATTTGTCCAAATTCAATTTCAAGAGAAAAGTTAATATTAATTATAAAGTTCTCTTTTAGCTTAAGATTTTAATACTATATATATATATATATTTTGCAAATTTGGAAAATGTGTTTTTTTTTGCTACATGTGGATTTTTTTGTAGATCATGATGAAAAAATAAGTTAGTCTAGTGGAAAGAACCCATGCGGTATTCAATGAAAGCCGAAAAAATGGCTTAAAAATCATTAATCGAAAGAAAAATAATTTTACCATACAAACTTTTGATGTACGAATGATATTTCATGATGTTCTAGTTAAGATAAGTCAATTTTTTTGAAAATTTTCGTCCCAAAAGTTCTTTAGACGGTTCTAACGTACTTTTTTGTGACCGGTAATTCTCTGGAAAATGCAAAATTTTGTAGATCATGAAATGTGGATTCATTTTAAAAAAAATATTTTTCAAACAAAAACCAAAATTTTCAAGAAAAATTGACTTTTTTCAACTAGAACATCATGAAATATCATTCGTACATCAAAAGTTTGTTTGGAAAAATTGTTTGTTTTTCGATTCTCTAAAAAAATATGTCTTAGACCAGTCTCCAGAATTTTTTTTATATTTCATTGCAGTAATCAATGATATTTAAGAAATTTTTTTCCGCTTTAATTGAATACCGCATGCGTTTTTTCCTCTAGACAAACTCTCGTGATGATCTACAAAAGCATCCACATGGAAAAAAATACACTTTTGCGCTTTCCATACATTTATATATATATATATATATACATATATATATATATATATATATACATATATATGGTGGATTCTTTTTCAAGTGAGCAAAGCGTAGTTTTTTTATATATATTTCTGAAGTTTAAGCTCGATTGGGCACTTCATTTTCGAGTAATTTTTTTAAAATTTCAAAATTCGAGAATTATTGAAAATCACGAGTTTTTCTATTATTTATAGCTCCGGGCAGAAATGAGGAATTGCGATTTCCCTGCACATTTTTATGGTCAATTTCCCGTTTTTTCAGAATAAAATACGAAAAAAAAATGGATCCATTTTAGATGCACTTTTGTTAAAAACAAAACGACTTGGACTTTTTAATTTTTTTTTTATCACCAGCTGATTTGTTGAGCTGAAAACTATGCGATGCCAAGTTTTCAGAGAAGTTCTCTGTATATAGTATATATGGGGGAAGTTGTCCGGTTGTGGGCACAGTTAGCTATTTAAGCCATAACTTTTGACCAAGTTAATATTTATGCAGCCATATGCATATCGAAAAAAAGCTAGAGACCTAAGGTAACTACTAGCGAGAGGATTAATTTGATTTCGTCAAAAAGAAACAAATTATCAAACTTTTTATAAAGTAATCAATTTTGAACACAAAATTTTTTTTAACCGGTTGTGGGCACCCCTGGAAAATCCCCTGGAAATGGTAAAATATGAAATAAAACGCCACTGAATATAAGAAAAAGGAAGTTTATTAATTTTTAAAGCCTTCAGTGGCACAAACAGCAACGGAAAATGGCACAAAAGCCTGTAGAGCAGGTAAAAAATTAAACTACATGATTGGATCGCACACGTTGGGTACATCTACGAATAAAACTCAACAAAACACTATCTTCGCTCATCGACTTTTTTGAGGTAGCGCTGCAAGCTACTCTGAGAAACGCCATAGGCTACGGCAGTCGGTTTTACGGACTCATTGTTAATTTTGTACTGTTTAATGGCTTCGATGCACGCATCCAAATTAATTTTTGTAGTTGACATGGTCTTTAAGAATTTATTTACAATTTTTATTTTTGTCACAATTTGAAATGTTTGCTCCAGTAAAAAAATAAACAACGATATTTGACAGTTTGTTTGCCGAACACACGCTTTCAGCGAAAAAAAAATTAGGTGCTCACAACCGGTACAATGTTGGTGCCCACAACCGGGAAATTCAGAGCAGTCAAAAAATGACCAGCAAATTTTTTCGGTGCGAAAATTCTGGTCGAACCGATATAAAATCACAAAATATATTGAATTCCCTTCAGAAATATACATTATACTAACCTTTTTGAAATCATTAACTTCAATTTATCGCACTTTGATCACAATGAACAATTAGATCACTGTTGATTGTCACACATGAAAAAATGTTATCGGCTGTAGCTTTGCTTAGTACCTACAGTCGATAACAATTTTTCATGCGCTGTTCGCGTCGGTGTCAGCACTAAACCTCGTGCTGACATTGCGCACAAACCGCAATTGTCAGATCAGCTGCATCTGCTCACTGTCAAAAGCAAATGTCCAGCAGTCTAACTATAGATCAGTTAAAAGCAGAACTTAGTAAATGTGAACTGGACACTAAAGGTGTAATAGCAAGACTTGATGAAGCAAACGAGGAGAATGAAGATTATGACACCAGCAGCGATCATGAAAACGTTATAGATGGTAACGTTGTAGATGCAGATGAAAACGTTATAGATGGTAAAATAATAATAATAATAATAACGGGTCGCCCGTTATCACATGGTCCGAAGATTTCGAGGAGATTGCGGAAATGCTTTAATGGAATCCAATTGAAAAATTTATTTACGTGAAAAGATCTCTGGTAAATAGCGCAAAAATTTTTATTCGAACCATTAAAAAAAAATTGTAAAGCAGACATTTATGAAAAATTGCAGAATCGAAAAAAGAAAAACAGTGAAAGTTTTAGGGAATACGTATATAAAATGCAAGAAATAGCTAGTATGGATGATGTGGATGATCTTTCTTTAATCCACTATATTACCGCAACAGCGCAACAAGTTTAACGGAACTGAAAAATAAATTAGACGTATGCGAACGCATTAAAAATACAACTTATAAAAATAATTTATCAAATTTGTCTAAGCCTAAATCTTCACGTGACTCGTATAAACCTTCTCATTGTTTTAATTGCGGGGGTCAGTTGACCATAAACGAAAAGATTGGAAAGCAGAAACAAAGTGTTTTAAGTGTAACGGCCGTGGTCATACGTCGCAGAACTGTCCAAAAAATAATAATCAGACGATAATAATGAACAACATAAACGCACAAAATAATAAAACAATTGAAATCACCGGTTATGAAATGAAGATACAGGTAGACACGGGAAGCGAATTAACATTCATTAGAGAAGACGCATTTCAACATTTAGAAAATGTTTCCTTAACTACACATAAAATAACTTTACTCGGACTGAGCACTGGTAAATCTCATTCAATTGGTTGCTTTGAAACAGATTTGAAAGTTGACAATGTTCATGTAGTACCCTACAACGTAATCAAATTTCAATGCATTTTAGGTAGCGATGTGATTTCAAAAGCTACAGTTTTAGTTAATAACGAAGGCATCACATTTTATCCTTATAATCCACTGGAAGAAAAAGCATCAATATTGAACATAACAGTAGATGATAGCAGTGAAATAGACGTCCCTATTAAATATAAGAACAAAATAAGCGCATTAATTAAGAGTTATAGACCAAGTCAAACTGAAGATTGTCCCATTACAATGAGCATAGTTTTAAACAACGAAACACTTATATACACAAACCCGCGACGATTACCCTTGACAGAAAGCTTAATAGTTAAACAGCAGAAAGCGGAAAGAATCATCCGTCAGTCTAATTCTCCTTTCGCAAGTAATGTTGTAATTACAAAGAAAAAAGACGGATCAAACCGGCTGTGCGTAGACTATCGGAGGTAAAATAAAGTAACCATAAAGGAACATTTCTCGATACCGGGATCAAAAACTTTTACAACTTTAGACCTTAAAAATGGTTACTTCCATGTACCATTAGAAGAAAGTAGCATCAAGTATACAGCGTTTATTCCATCGGAAGGCCATTTCGAATTCATGCGTGTCCCGTTTATTGCCGTTTATTGCCATAAATTATTTCATCCTCAGATGAGAAAGAAAACATTAGTAAGCTTAAAAGTGTTCTTAATGTGGCTGCACAGTATGGTCTTCAGATCAAATGGTCAAAATGTAGCTTTTTAAAACGACGAATAGATTTTCTAGCTCAGTCAGTCCTTAAAAAACAAGCTAAAGGAAGTAAGGAACTTTCCGGAACCAAAAAACATCAGGGATGTCCGAGCTTTTCTTGGGCTAACTGGTTTTTTTTTCGAAAGTTTATCTCCAGTTATTCAATTATAGCGAAACCCTTAATTGCTCTACTCCAAAAAGAAAGTACGTTCAAAATACAAGCAGATGAAAGAAGTGCTATCGAAACACTAAAGAGTACACTAACTACTAAACCAGTCCTTTACATCTTTTGACAAGGCGTTAAAACAGAACTGCATACAGATGCCAGTAAAATAGGATGTGCTGCTGTTCTCATACAACTTGCAGAAGACAACAAACTGCATCCAGTTTATTTTTACAGCAGAAAAAATCGACCATCAGAAGAAAATTTTCACAGTTACATTCTAGAAGTCATGGCAGTATACTTGGCTCTCAAGAAATTTAGAATGTATTTGTTGGGAAACCAATTTAAAGTTGTGACGGACTGCATCGCTTTTCGTCAGACGATGGACAAAAGTGATCTACCAACAGTTGTATCCAGATGGATATTATATATGCAAGAGTTTCAGTTTGAAGTTGAACATCGTCCAGGTAAAAAAATGCAGCACGTAGATTCATTAAGCCGGAACCCATTTGTTTATACCATTCAAAGTGAGATGCTAGTAAGGATAAAGAAATCACAGGAAACAGACGATTACATCTCAGCGGTAAAAGAAAAGACTTCTTGTTATATCAAAGAGCATATAATATGTGAAATAATAAAGCTGAAATACGAAGAAGGCCAGTACATTTGCTTTTCCAGGAGTTTTTTTTATCCCAACTCTTCAAAGCAAAGTCTCATATTGCATGAAAAATATTGCATAAAATTGCCAGTAGAAAAGCAGGGAAGCAGGAAGGGTTTTTAAACCCACTAGATAAGTCGTTAAAAATTATGCATATAGATCACATTGGCCCAATGGATCAGACAGCAAAGCAGTACAAATACATATATATTTACAGTAATAGATGGTTTTTCAAAATATGTTTGGATATACCCAAGAAAAACAGTGTTATCTGAAGAAGCTACAAAAATGCTTAAAGTACAACAACAATATTTTGGAAATCCAAAAAAATTATAAAAGGTACAGCGTTTACAGCTAAATTATTCACAGATTTTTGCATGGAAGAAGGAATTGAACACATCTTGATAACAACAGGAGTACCTCGAGCAAATGGACAAGCAGAGAGAATAAATAGGGAGAAGTTTGGAGAAAACTGTCGGCTGAATCGCCAGAAAAGTGGTATAAATTCGTACCACAAGTACAAGTAGCATTAAACAGCACCGTTCAACGTTCTATACAAAGGACACCCTTTGAAGTAGTTTTCGGCGTTAAAATGAGAAAAAAATATGATCTTGATATCCTAAAAATTATACAAGAGGCAGTATTGTGCGATTTTGAAGAAGAAAGAGACAAAATGCGCCTCGACGTTAGAGAACAAATAAAAAGAATACGAGAAGAAAATTGTAAAACATTTAATTAGTCACGAAAAGAAAGTAAAAACTACGAGATTGGGGATCTAGTTGCAATCAAGAAAACACAATTCAATGTTGGTAACAAATTTTCTCCTCAATTTTTAGGTCCGTTGTCAGCAAAGGTCGCGGTGGGCGCTATACGGTGCAAAATATGGTGGATGGAGAGGGACCCAAAAGGACCACAACACGTACCGACCTAATGAAGCCATTGCGTGCTACAGATTCCAGTAGAAATACTTCGTTCGAGTCGAACGAAGAGAAAGATGGCCGGATGTAGACCATAGTATTTAGTAGTATTTAAGTAGTTTACAGTATCTTGAGACTACTTTAAAACTACTGTGACCTAATAGAACTAGGTCACAGTGGTTTTAAAGTAGTCTCAAAGCATTCTTTGTACAATTTCAAATCTAGCACAGTTTTTTTTATAAACAGAGATAGCTATGATAATTTTGTCAACCAAGCTGTTCAGTTGTTTTGGGAGTTATTTAAAAAGTTGCAAAAGTTGTGAATTAACAGAAAATCAGTTGTAAGCTACCCAGTGAAATTTTTACCTTTCTTATTATAAATAAACCCATTTCAAACATTAGTAGTGTTTTAAATCCTACATGTATATATATATATATATATATCTATATATATATATATATATTATCCATAAAACAGTCTTGTTTTGCTTTTTTAATATTGTACTTAATTTATCATTAAATAGAGACTTCACAGTAAAACCGAAATTTTTTTTAAATTTGTTCTAGCTTAGACACTTTTTCGACTTTCCTCTTTCAGCGCTAAATTCTCAAAATTCCTGCCGCTACAGGCAATTGTTTTGTCATCTGCATCATTTCCAAAAATATTATTTAAAAAAAAACTTTTTTATTCAAAAAAATTTAGTTACTTAAATTTAAATGTAAGATTCACTTTTTTCGTATCTTAATGCAGAGAAGCTGTCTACCGCCGGCTTTGAATTCGGAAAAAATGGGTTCAAGGAAAAGCAAACTTCTGAAGACAGTGGTCGCTGATGTATTTCAAAATACAAGAAATTATTTCATTTTATTATATGGCACTCAAATGGTATGCATGGTACGCCTAAGTAAAAGTTAAATATTTTTAAATGCCAGCCGCCTGAAATAGTCCAAACCAAGCACGGTACGCTCACACTTTTTCTAGACCAAAATTTAGCCGGTAACTTTAGTGCAATTGAGTCTTATTTTTACTCGAAAAAACAATAAAATTATTTTCGTAGATTAAATCATTCGATACCGACGGCTAAAATGCAACGTTGTGCAGTTGAGCCTTATTTTTGCTCGGGTTAATAAAAATTACAACTGAAACTAGAAAATATATAAGTGTAGAAATTACAAGTTTCAGGTAATTGTTATCATTATTTTTCTCTTGACTCACCTTGTGAGTCATCTGCTATTGGGAACAATTTTATCATTGTGCATTTATGGCGGTCGTATTTTTAAATTTTTGTGCCTATAGAGGGAGCGTGCATACCCGTGTGGCGGGAGTATTTGTTTGTATGTACTTTTAAAAATATTAACGGCTTGACTTGCTTTGGGTGTAAATATACCAACTCAATTACTTATATTTGGGAAGCCAATCATGTGCGTGCCTTAAATCCTTTTAACCAATTTGTTCAATTGTATAATTAAAAAAAAACTATTAAATAATATTCAATTAATACTTTTTTAATCATAATTTCAAAGAATTAAAGATAAGGGTAACGGGTAAATAGGTATAGAGTATAGTGGAGGGAGCGACTTGTATCTTGTTGTAATGTGCCTACAAGTAATTAGGCTAGCAATTTCGTTAGAACAATGGCTGTAAAAATAGCGGTAGAAAAGTAAGAGACGCGATAGAAAAATGAAAGATGACCTACATTCCGTCCATGTTTCCGAGAGTCAATGTTCTGTGACGTGAGACTTGTAGATCAGCATCAAGTCAGAAAGAGTATTTCTTACAAACCCAAGCCAATCGAATGCAGATAAGAATAAATAATAATAAGAATTAATATCGAATTCGATTTTAACATTAATCCAGATCCATTATTTAATATTGTAACGTCACGCTCTGCGGATTAATTGAGACACTGATTTGCAATCACACTTTATTCACGTTACTGTTTAATTCGTTTTAAAATGTCCTTACGATTTTGGGATATATTCAATATCTTCAAAGAAAACTCTATGAATGGGGAATTTTTCGCTCTGGTTCAGTATAGCAATTTTTACTGTGATTTTCGCCGTATTTTTCCCAAATATGTCTTTCCGTGTCTAATCGGTTTAATTAAAGTTTAGTTTATTTATTGCAAATAGTTAACAGTTCGGTTGAGGCTCAGGGTGTGGAGGTGGAGCAGTTCGAGCCTGATTATAATACTATAAAGCTAAGTCTAATTTGTAGTAATACATCCTTAGCATTTTCTCTTCATATTAATTTTTGTTTAATAAGTTTTAATTATTTTACTATTTGAAAAAATTCCTCAGTCAGACTCGCGCACCCAGAACCCTTGGATTGCAAACCCCAGATTTATTTATTTTGGATTGCAAACTTTGTTGATAAGGGAAAGGTGGCCCCCATCTATTTTTTCGCACAAGTTTGTGCATAATTCAAAAAATTAAAAGTATGTTTTGAATCCTTAAAGCCAGCTCTTACAAATGATACCCCACACGGTATATATAAAAATAATTGTTTTCTAATTCATAATAATTAATAATAATATTAATACTTCTGACATTTTTCACTTGGAATAGATGGGGGCAAATCAATTCTACAACTGTAAACTGTCAACTGTAACTGTAATAGTAATTATTGAGAAAAACAACTGTGACACAAACAGACGGGCAGAAACCGTCTAGCAACTAGGAACCTTTGACATTTTAGGTACGGAATCATAAAGAAGGTAAAAAGGTAAGAACAGGCTACTTTGTATGCTTTTGTGAAATGGCTGCATTCATTAATTGCTTCCTTTTAACCCGCTTAGCTTAAAATTTGTTCTACTAAGGTGCCAATGAGGCCATGAAATTCTTTTTAGGTAGCAGGCATAAAAAACTATAGTGTCCTTCCTCCTTTACACCTAGTAATACGTATACGAAAAAATACCCGTCTTACACATATGTATGGGTAAGTAGCATAAGGACATAATGTCTCGGATATTTGAGAAAATTCGGGGGATTCCTTTCGATATCCTTGAAATCCCCTTTGTTCTAACAACCCTCTTTTTACATTTCTAAGGGGTTAAATGTGACCAGGGATCCGATTCCTTTCAAAAGCGGCAAGTATGCCTTCCTTGGGCTTGTTTTTGGGTAGCGGTGATTAAAATTTACCGTGTATTTAGAATCCAAGCGGAAGTAAAAGGGGAGTGGGAAGTGCCAAGAAGTTACACAATTCGCTCTTTACTCTGAAAAGTCATCAATTTAAGTAATTGGCATCATACTTCAGACAACGTTGCTCTTTAATTATTTTATGACTGTTCTCTTGGCGAAATATTTTTATAATATTATATAATTAGCAAAAGTCACGCTTTTAAATATGAATTTCAGCTATTTCGAAAAAAAAACTGTTTATATTTCATTGGGCTTAATGAAAATTTGGTTTCTAGTTCAACGCATCGATGTTAGAAGTAGTACAGGTCTATTAAAAAGCAGTCATATGCATATACTAATGATTTGGAACTTGTATTGCAGCGATGTTAATTTTTATATCTAACGAAGCATTGGTACTTTGCTGCAGCAAACTTCGAAACACTGTGAAATGTTATGTGAAAAGTGGTCTACAGCAAACATTGCCATATTCGCTAAAATTTGTTTTTCTTAAGGACATGATGAACAATAAAAAAATTGATCTTTTTATTTCTATTTTGTTTTGATAATTTAATATGTCTACAATATACTCCTAAAAGGAATTTGCTAAATTCTAACTACAAAATTTTTT
Organism: Leptarthrus brevirostris; assembly: GCA_964036015.1. NCBI lineage: Eukaryota > Metazoa > Arthropoda > Insecta > Diptera > Asilidae > Leptarthrus > Leptarthrus brevirostris. The sequence goes on along the minus strand of OZ038373.1, from coordinate 66,795,238 downwards.
TATATAACTTCTAAGCATACCAAATCTGTTAAATACACTATATTGGTTCAGTTCTTAGTGTTTTAATGTATCTTTAGAATCCCGTTTACCTTTTTTATTTAAGACGATCTTGTGATGAGATATCACTTGCACCGATACTATCTTTTTTTTTCTTGGTGTCGTAAAAAATACGCATGCAGCAGCCATTACACAAAAAAAACAAAAAAATATTTTTTCTAAAGTTTAAGTATTTAGCTTAAATATGGTGTACTCCATTTTAATGTAAATAATAAAGATTTCGAGAAAAAAAATTAATTACAAAAATGGTCCTGTATTTTGCCAAAATGATGCAAATACCACTTAATATTGTGATCAAAGGATCACAGTATATATTATTTTCGTTATCCTGTTTTTTATACTGTAGCAAATTATAGTTTGGTAAATGATTTCATGATATATAATTTTTTGGGTCAGCTCAAACTGCAATGATAGAAGTCATTACTGCAACTTAGTCCTGAATCAGACGAGAGGGCTTTTATCCTATGACTTATAAAAACCGGGTTTTTTCAAAGCGAGATAAGTGAGGTAGAAAGAGGGTCATGTTTGAAGTATCCATCACGAATAGAAGGGTTTTTGCTTGAATTTTTCCTGATTTTCGTAATTCCTGCAAAATACTCAATAAACCAGCTTTTTAATGTCAATTAAAGTCCCTCTTGTAGGAACATTCAGATGGTTTTTCTACTTTTACCCAAAAGATAATTGCTGTAAATCATGAGCTAAAAACCGTCTCATGTAATTTGAAACTAACTTGCGTGTTCTTAACCATCGTATCGAACCCAGGCTTCTAACACGTTCCCGTAGAAAGGTTATAAAGTTAATGCTAGTGACTTACAAATTCATAAAACTGAAGGGGCTCAAATGAAGTATAAATCTCTCACCAGTGGTATATGCTCTCTGAATTAGAAATGATCGTGGAAAACCCAATAATCTACAAAAAACCATCAAAACGAACTAGTTCTATAGGTAATTAACGATCCACATAGGTTTTTGACAAGACCAATCACTGACAGGAAAGTACAGTTTATCAGCACAGCTTAAGTAGCTCGTATAACAAAAACTCCTTCTAAGCAGAATAGACTCTCCCTCTCTCTAGCTCCCGCAATTCCTTGTGGACCATAAGGCGAGAGAAGAACTTCTCCCGATTCAAGACAACGATTATAAGTGGACCTACAATTTAAGGTAGGTTCCGAAATTAGAATATATAACAACAGGAAAGGCTCTTAACTGTGAAACCGTGTACGTATGATCGGCATTTATCTTTTAGGCGAGGTGAGGATGGAGAGCTCTTCTCCTTAATTTGCGAACTGTCAAAGTGATTAAGGTGAATTGTCCAATGGAATAACAATTTTGTTTTGTAATTACATAGGTATAAAGTTTCGAGTATTTTTTACTATCCTGTTTAGTGTAATATATTAACAACTTTAAAGCTAATAGCTTTTTCAAGGAAGTTTTTGATTAAAATAATGTTTTGTTAGTTCTTAAGCTTGTTATAATTGCATTAACAAGCTAAGAACAGGAACGGAAAGGAAAGAAAAGTGAAGTTTTCTTGGCGTTCTTAGTTTGTTTACATTTTCTAAGATCCAAATGTTTATCAGCACTGCGGGTGAAAAGCGTAAAAGATATATGCGAGAAAACTGAAAGAGTTATTCGGCATAAGATCCATTTTTTAAGCCAAACAGCACTACATTAAATAAAAATAAATTTATGGAAATAATCATTGAAATACAACAACATTTTGTAAACAAAACTGTTTTTAAGTACCAACATGATCACATGTTATTTAATAAAAATCACTACAGTGCGCTTCTAAAATTAATTGCCGAGAAAAATTTGCATACCAAGTACTTCTTTCTTGCCAAAAGGACGTCAGAAAAATATATATTTAAACATTACAACAGTGCCATTAAAAAAAGATGTCAAAAGCATAGAAACTAAATGAACATGCGGACTAAATCAGGTAAATGCCTTGTAGATAGTACAAGCTTATTTCATTAATGTAATTATTTAGTTATTTATTATCACAATCATAATTGCATCTACAAAGCAAGTGCCTAATTCTCCTATCTCTACCTCCACGTGGTCGTCCGCGGAAACAAGCATAAAAGTTTATTTAAAATAGTTCTAACTAGCTTGGCTTAAAGAGAAGGTGGACTTTGTTTTTGAAAATATTTAATGCAATATTTTAGTATGTATTCTTAAAATAACTAAATAATTCTAAAAAAATATAACTAGAACATTATTTATTTAAAAAAGAAATTTCATAATAAATTTTTAATTAGGATTCAAATTTAACCTACAATTTATTTTGGCCCCTACTCTAGAAATGACGCTGTTTTACTACTGCCATGACGAAAACAAACACAACTCAACGATTCAACTACATCCAGAAAAGTGCCGAGGTTTTATGGCTTTCGGCTTTGGGTCCTCTTCTTATAGTACTAAGGTTCCTACAACCAACATTACTCAGCAACTCTTAATGACCTTTACAAAGAAAAACTCTCTTATTATTGCTTTCAAAATTCTGTTAACAGCTTAATAAAGCTATCTTCAGTTATGATTACTCTCAGAAAGTTTATATGCGGACAAAAATAGTTTGATAATTTCTGTTTATGAGTCAGGAAACTATCATTTAAGTCGTGAAATCAATATCGCAATAAAAAAAATTGTTTTATCTTTGGGATTGCTTTAACTGAATTTGTAATAATTAAGAGTGGAAAGTTTTTTTAAATCTGTACATTTTCCCATACACAAACACGGAAAGTTGTCTCTGTTAAAAGTTATCGTTGACTTTTTTTTAGATACTGTTGCTATTCATTTTTTTGTGTAACGTACAACAGGACCCCACACCCCACCAAGTAGGATTAGGTTCTAGTTATTCAGCAATTGGTAACATCTTTAAGTTAGGAAATTCTTTTAAACTGTATCATTCTGTTGAAATTAGAAAAGTTTATGCATTTCTGTTGATTTCAAATTAAACCATGTCGACAAACTCATATAAGTAATTCAAAAGAGATATTCTTACACCTTCGAATTCAAAATTCTAATTCAAATTCTAATCTTATAAGCTTAAATTGTTAGATGCTATGTCCAGATTTATTTTTTGTTGCGGAGCGCACATTTTTAATATGAGCAATATAACGTAGCTGATAAAATAAATTTTTTCATTAAGAAATTCTTTAACCTGCCCCTACACACGAAATAATGACCTTGAAAACATTATCCTTGGAAATATTATCTGTAAAAGTTAAGTCGAAAGAACTGGCTGAAAAACAGAGGAAACTATGTGCTTTCTGTGACCTTGAAATGGAAGAGACCGTGTTCCACTACCTACTTAGGCAGTAACAACAAAGTGGGCAAAATTGTGTTGTTGTTTATAGTGCAATAATATTGTTTATTCAAATAATGGGTATTATAAAGGAAAGAAGTGCAAAGGAATCAGAAAAAGAGAAAGGGTATGCAAATAGGTTACAATTTGATAGCTGACAAGGAGATTTATGACTGTAGGGTGAATGTAACTAAAAAGTTACAGTGGCTTCACCAAACAGTCACATGAAATACGAGCGATACACATATGTGTATCGCTTAAGCATTGCTTTGATGTTTTCATCTGACATGTCAGAGTTGAAATGATTCAGTGATGAAAATGTACACGATGTTTCGAGGCAAGAGATTCTCTTCCATTGGAACCAGCTTGTTTAAAAAAAATTCCCTTATTACACAACTGCACCACTCTTACAGAATTTTTCAAGATTCTAGGAGCAGGTTGTACCTCCTCCTGAAAATCGATATATTTCAGAGAGCACCGAAGTTGTGATTAAGAACGTTCAAGTTCGAGGTGGTTATGTATTTCCTAAAGAAGAGAGGTAAATTCATTATGAACATCGATTCTTCTCGAAGGAGATAATCATGAGCATAACCTCAATTATTCCCTGCTTTCTGTCCTCGGAAAATTTGGACCAGAAAGCCTCGTCGCCTAGACTCTGAGACTCCCGGACTACGAAATCAAGGAAAACAAACAAGTTCACTGCAAGGAAATAAAGTGAGTCTTACTCTGATCATGTGAGAGTTGGAGCATCGGAAAGCCTGTGGAAAAGTTGGATAAAAAAGTCTATGACCGCAGTCTATGGCTTGCACTTTGGCGTGGAATTCTGTGGGGAAACGTGAGTATAACTCCATAAGCTTTTAGCTTTTAAAAGGACAGCGACTTTTTCTTTATTTATCAGTTTAATGTTTGTTTCCCCATTTTAATTTTTAATTTCGATATTTATTTTTTATAATTTAAAAATTAAAAAATTTTTTCAAAAAACCAAGATCGGAAGATCGATCTACTGCAATCGATTTTTTCAACCCGATTAATCTATTCTTAAAATCGTAGAAAGGTAAAAGATCCATCTCCCCAAGATCGATATTTCTCCATTTGATTTCTATTCCTAGTCGGAGGCCAAGATCCACTTTGGGTCTATGCTTCAGCAAAATAAGTAATTAATCAGGTGCTTTGATCAGACTTAAATAGAACCGGAGAGCTTCCTGGCCCTCACCTCGGAATTTGATTATCCCTCCTTGGACAACACTGCTCTTGGTCCAACGCGATTTCTTACTAGTAGACAGTACCTACATTTCGGTAACCAAAATCTGCGACCCATAATTGTTTTTTAGCTTTAAGTACATTATCTAATGTTAAAAAAAAACCCGCTTAACTTAAAGTTTTTTTTTATCTGTTTTACATGTCGCTCCCTTCCCACACCCACCCCTAGGTGCTAGATAACCCCGTAGTATCCAAAGACGTTTAGAATGTGATTGTTTGTCTCAGTAATTCCGAAAATATGAATTCAACATTAACATCGGCCGATTTCGATTAGTTTATTTCTGATCTTATATCAGTGGTTTTCGTTTTTTTATACATTCCACTTTTTTCTAAACTCCATCCCTAGGGTTGTCTTATCACCAAATTATTTAACGGCATCGCAAGTTTCATTATTTATCTTGATTTCTGGAGTATGTATGGAAGAGTTGAAGCCTACTAGTACTACGACTATCCTCATTTGGACATTCTCCAGTGTTAGTTACACCTCCAAGCGGTACCAACCGGGCAATGCATCCGAGAGCGTAGCCCAGTTACTAATGCAGTAGGAGATAATCTCTTGAAAAATCTCCCTAATCCCCGAGGGAGTCTGCAGTGATTTCCTTCTTACTGCGGGTCCCAGGGAAATTGGGTCGCGAATGCTGTCTCCTCAGGAGCTCCTGTGGGAGTAGAGTTGCAGGGTATTGTAGACCTTAACAGATTGACTATATGCACGGTAGGTTCTGCGGCAGCCATGGAGGCTTAACTTGCGCCGGCTGAAGGGGCTGTAACAATCTTGGAGGAAGGTGACATTTATAAAATAATAACAAGCACTTCCTCAGGTGTGGCAGTGTCAGAGATAGTAAATTCTAACGAGTTGGCTATGTGCGCGGTACACGCAGCAAAGAAGATGCATGTAGAATTATATGGATTCCTGCGGATAGGCTAAGAATCTAGCATTGCCCCAGGAAAGCGAGCTTAGCGGCGACATCAGGATAACTGGCCCTCGCTAAGGGAGACTGGGAGGTGTCGCAAATGGATCCTATGTGGTCTGTTTCGGATAATCCCCGGAGAGGGATTATGCTACCCCTCCACTCTTCGGTGGTAGCATAATATTGTATTATCACTTACATTGAAAATGTCTGCACAATTTCAAATCGATACAACAATTAGAAGTAGGTGAAAAGTTAGTTGCAAGATTTAAAATAAATATACGAAAGTGAAGCTAAAAAATAAATCCATTTAAAAAAAATTTTGGTGAACTATTAAAGTTTAATTTAAGAATAGAATAATTGAATAAGCTTAAAGCAGTAGTTATCTAATTAACTCTCTTTTCAATACAGGATAAACCTACCTACTAATCAACTTATTTATTTGCCATAGCTATTTTTTTTTTATTCGATGTGGTCAAATCCTAGGGGATGCGTTAGCATGGTTTTGGTCGGAAGGGAATTATGGTAAGAGAAGTGAGGAAACTTGAATGGCTTGTTTTTTGCATTGCTGCGAGCCCAGAGACGGAATGGATTATTTTAATTTCTAAATAAAAACCCACGGGGAGATCTTGTCTCGAACCCGGGACCCATGGCATGGTGGTCGTGCGGCTCAACGAATTGATCCAACTCCGTCTCTGTCTTGACTTTTATTTAAATTTAATGAAGAAATCTACATTTTGATTATCGTCAGGTCATGTTTATTAATGAATGAAACCTTTTTTATTATGCTGTAAATATTTTTATTATTTTACTCATATACATACTAGAATTAATAAGAATCTTGTACGAAATTATAACGAAATTACGTTACTCTAATTTTACATTAAGGTACTATTAGCGAGTTAAAAAACCTTTCTCTATTTTTTTTCATAAAAAGGTCAATACATGTGTGAAGTATAAGTATTTAAAATTTAGGTTAAAATTCAAAATAGAAAAAAAGTTATACAGATTTTTGTATAGTCATGTTTTGACGACGCTGCATAAATTCCTTGTAACTTTAAGCGCGTTTTTCTCGAAATGACATTTTTCCAATTTGCCCAAATTTTTTTCCGATTTTAATAAAACTTGGCTCATTTTGTTTATTATTATGTCTATTATGCATCCCCCCATGGACCCTGGTTATTTTTTTTTTCTTTTTTTTCGTTAGAGACTTAAAAGCGTGGGAAAATGAGGCTGTTTTCAAAACTTTATTTTTTTCAAATACAACAATATAGATCCTAAGTTATCATATGTAAAAAAATTTAGCTCTAAAAATAAATTTGTCACTTAAAAAAAAAACATTTAAAAGGGTCTTTTTTTTAACTTCACTCGCTAATAGTACCTTAATAAAATTATTGTCAATGAGAACGTTACATTTCCCGCACTATATAAACTTACATAGTATCAAAGTAATATTATTAGGTTGATTTAGCGTTACTTCGTTATAACCAATAATACATCAGCGACTGTAACAGATTTACGTGTGAATAATGTTACTTGAATACAATTGACTTTACGTTACATTAAGTACGTTGTTGATACGTTACATGGGTGCAATTATTTAACGTAACGTTGGCACTAAATCTGTTATGTGTTGTGCGCATTTTGTGTCTTTAAAAATTGTTTTGCCGAAAGGTTCGTGTGATAGGGTTTGTGATCATAATATGTACAGCTGTCTCGATCGCTGTTTAGTTTAGTTGGATTAACATTTTGTATTCGGTTTGTTACGAAGGCATCCAGCAGCTAAAAAAAGCTAGCCCTTTGTTGCTGCTGCTGAGGAAGAACCAAAGCAGTTTAGCTTTTCTTAATCAGAAATTCCGTTCGTGTAAAGAAATTTTAATATTTCTTTTTTTTTTGCTCGAGCTTTAACGAGTGTTCTCTTGAATTTTTTCATTTTAATATTTCTTGCTCCCTATTAACTATTCACAATTTCAGTTTTCTCAACTAAAATCGTCAAATTAAACACTTAAAATTGATAAGTAAACGCGTGATATACATTAAATATTTACATGTTACATAAAAATAATTACTTTTTATAAACAAAAACTCTTCTGTCCTCACATCAAATATTTTTCTAATACTTTAGCCCCGAACTGTACAAGAACGTCTTTCGTCCGCTTCCAAAATTCCAGTTCCCTTCCAAACTTATTCTGTTTTCCAACGTTCCAAGTTCCAACTAATACAGGTAGATGAAGTTGGCTCCAGTTCAAATAATATAACCGTTATTAAAATTATATGATATATGTAATTAAAATGAAATTCGCATTTATTGAAGGAAATACATTTGGCCGCATGTAGTCCACCTCTTCATACAGGGTGTGGTTGTTTACCAATTCCTTTTAAGTATAAAATTTCAATTGAACTGGAACTGGAGCCAACTTCGGTCCAGTAATGAAAAGCTCCATGCAAACGCAAACGGTAAAGTTATGACTGGAATTTTATTTTAGTTTCTGTTTGTCAATCGTGGAGTATAGTTACGTTGGCGCGTTCCGTGTTTGGCTTTATTCTTAACGGATGCTCAAGAATAAAATTCTGTTTAGGATTTATTGTTTGAGAGAAAGCTATTTATTTTTCAGTAATGAAGTGAAAAATAAGAATGACTACAGTGAATTAAGTAGTGGTTAACAAGAAAATTGTTCGGATAGTTACTTAGGTAGTGAAGAAGTGCAAAAGTAGATTTGAAGTGAAATTTTCTGTTGCAAATTAATTGAGAAGCAGAAACGATCACCGGATAGAAGGATTTTCTTGCTGGAGCTCATTTGAAAAGGTACATAATAAATATTTGCTCTAAAAATAAACGGGAAGTTTGCTGTGAATAAGACATGTGTAACTGTAATATAACGAAGTTAAAGCGCCATCTTTCAATTCCTTAAGGACTAGCAAAAAGGCGTAATAATCAAGCACTTGAGCGTCAATATGTTATTGTCGGAAGGGCTGTTGTTATTAGGGTTGATTTGATCATGCGGTGCCGATTACTACCGCACTTTGCCACAGATTTTATACAATTTTGCAATAATGCAAAGCGTTGTTATAGTCGTTTTCGATACACCGGTAGACGGTAACGTCCCTTTACCTCCTCTACCCTTGCCATATTGTATTATCACGAGAAAGCGGTAAATATGTGCAGGCCGACGCCGGTATGGGAAACTTTATATAACCACCAATACATAAGAATGCTCATAATATCCTTGGATAGCGCATGGATGCTAGCGTCTGGTTTCTTGTATGCAATTTTTCTCAACCCCTAGGGTGATGTCCCTTCAAATTCAACCCTGCTGGCTGTCTTCATCCCTCCGTGATTTACCCAGTATGCTCTAAAAAGAATGGCTATGAAGGCATTATACAATGTACCTACTCCTAACACAGCTTTAGTTTTATGGTCGCCGCAATATGGGAAATGTTATTTGCCAGGCTTGTCGTGCTTCATGCGAAATTTTCATAAATGTGCGAAGTTTTCTGTTTACCCAAGGCAAGAAAATTGTGGTGTCAATAATGTTGAGGCTAATTTACTTCCAAGATTGGCGAATAGCCTTCAATTGTAATAAAATTAGGATGAAATTAGTCGCAATACCCTCGATTTTAAGGGTCAAGAACAATCTCTAACGCCGGAGTACCTCAGTTTTTCCTAGGAAATTATTTCCGAAATAAGATAATATTTTTGTAGTTACCCACCTCAGTAGATTTAAATTCAGAATCATTAAAGCCTTAAAAATCCCATAAAGGTTTCCCTAATTAATGTTCTACAAAAAATTTCAAGTAGGTCTGTCAAAATACACACAATTTTACTAATTGCTTTTTTCAATTAATTCAAATGGTCTTTTTTTATTTATAAATACTAACGAAATTTGTCTATCTTGATTATAAAAAAGCATTTCAAATTTATATAGGGCAAATCACGTCAATTGTGCCAATAATATTCAGCAAAAACTCCACGAAACACTCAAAATTAATCTGCTCCATTACAGATTCGTTTATTTTAATTATGTTGTAAAAGTTACTTTTTACTAGGGCGTGAGTTTTTCGAAACGACCCGGGAAAGTAGCTATTTTACCTTCCGCACAATGAGGCAATAGGTAATTAGAACTGTTAGTTTCGTTCACTAAACCTTGGTTAAACCAATTTCGAAAAGTCTTTATTCAATATTAAGCAATGCGGGATTAGGTATATGCTATACTGAAAGTTGTGACGTAAAAGTCCTTTCAGTAAATTAAAGAATTTTTAAACTGCAAATAGAAGCTGCATGGTGTATGTTATACCATACTATTTGTCCTTATTACACACTTTTTATTGATTCTATCATAAAATAGATACGATCAGATATCGATTTGAACATTTTGCTTTAGATTTCATTAAAAAGAAAATTAATAAAATGTGCTATCTTTAAGGTACCAGTGAATGGGGTTCTAAGTACAATAATAATAATAATTGATTTATTTAGGGTTAATCCTTTATAAATTCCTAGAAAATAATCTAAATTAAAGTGTCATTCATTAGAAGTTCTTTCATAAAAATGTTTTTAGAATATTGTTATCCGGGTAGAGTAACCTTTGATTGATTCTATAAGTTTTTCCTCGAAATATATTTTATTTAAAAAAAATCCCGCTTACTTTGACTTGACAACTGATAGCACCGAGCATCAAATTCAAACTATTTTCGGCTTTTACGAGAGGATCAATCCTGGTGCTGGTGCTGGCAAGAGCCCAGCAAACGGGCAGTCCATGCCTCCAGACCCGGCCCGATATTCGGCTTTCATTATTTTGCCCGGCCCGAAAAATCAGGCCGGGCCGGGCTTTATTTCAATCGGGCGCGCCCAGCCCAGCTTGCCCAAATCCGCCCGAATCTGCCCAAATTCAACAAATCGACAGTGTATATATACTTTTTGAAATAGAACAGAATATCATTCATTAATAGAAAAGGTGCGCATGTGAAGGTGAATGAAAAGAAAAAGTCTGGTAATTATGAAAACGTGCACCTGACCGTTATTGCGACCGCGAGTTTCGACTGACTTCTGCATTTTTTGATAATTCTATTCTTTTGAGCATTGCTAATCGCTATTCACTATTGCGATAATTTTTGCAAGTAGACCGTAGTTTCGTTACCGTGGATCTTATACCATATTGTGTGCTATATGTTACATAAAATATACATGCATGCGTGCGTGTGGAATTTTTCATAGAAAACTAAATTTACTTATAATTTTACATTTCAATAGAAATCATTTTAAATTTAAATGCTCACACTCTAACCCGAAGATTGTATGTTTCAAATTAGCGAACACTTCGATTCTACTTTTCATTTAAGAGAAACAAAATTAATTAATAAATTGAAATGAATGCATGATAGTTTTGAAGTTAGAATTAATTAGGGTGCGTGGGTGGTAGGATTTAGGGGGTGAGGGGATGAATGAAAAGAAGATGGCTGGTAGTTATAAAAACGTGAACCTCACAGGAGTAGGAGTGAATGTGCGTAGTATGAGGGTGATGAGCTGGAGGGCGGGTGGTAGGTGTGTTGGGTGGATGGTGGTTTGGGGGGGGGGGGGGGGTAGCCCATTACCCACATTCACTGTTAACCCGTCTCACCAACTCACAAAACACTCTAAGTACAAGACACGTTGTAATTAAATTACAGGTGAGGTGCACGTTTTTATAACGTATAGACTTCTATTTTTCATTCACCCACTCACCTCCTACATCCCACCAGCCACCACGCGTCGACCAGCCCGCCCACCACGTCTAGTAAAAGGCACCTCGCAATTAAGTTGTAGGTGGGAATCACTTTCTTTTAATTACGAGACATATTCCTATAATTACCAGACATATCCCCACACCTAGAAAAATCACACAAAAAAGTTTCTTTTTAAACCAAAGTTGAATTTCGTCGGACGTTGGGCCTTTTTGGGCTCTCCAGACACTTCGGGCTGTAGGTGGCTCGATTTCACTTTTAAAGCCCGAGACCCGGCCCGGCCCGATAGATGTTTCGGGCAGACCCTGCCCTGCTCGGAGACAAGCTTTGGTAAACCACCCGGCCCAGCTCTGCCCGAACTCTTTCGGGCGGCCCCGGCCCGTGCAGGGCTCTAATTGTGTTAAGGGCTAAAGGCTTGTGAAACTATTTAAAATTTGAGTGTTATAAAAACCAATTGAGTTTAATAACGTTAGCTTTTTTGAACATTTCAATTATAAAAAATTATTTATTTTCTTCTTCCTTCGTTAATTTTACAGGCTTTCGAAATTTTACTTTTCCCTTTTAATAATGCTTTTTTTAGGTAATAAAGTATGATTTCAAAAATTGTGTGATTTTGAAATCATCACACTTTATTACCTAAAAAAGACTATTAAAAGGAGAAATTAAAAGTTTAAATTCGCAGGCCTGTGTTAAGTACCAGTTTAAGTATTTGAAAATATAAATTCGCAGGCTTGTGTTATGTATGTCATAAAGACTATGTTATGATTGTTGTATTTGATGGTTGATTTTATTCAATTTACATTTGACTCGGCATGCTACCAAAAATAAACCTCTGTGTAAAATAAAAGACGAAAAAAACCTGTAATTATGCAAAATTAGGCTTAAATTTAAGCTTTAAATTAACACTATGTAAGTGGAACCTTAGCATCCCAGGGATGATTTAGACATCAGTCTGTATCTGTATTAGTGGGAGCGACAGATTAATTTGCACGGTGGATATAGGCAGAGTTAAGGCTGGAACACAATGTGGCGCTGGCGCTGTAGCTAACTCGGAAATGTCAAATTTGGCGCGCGCCAAAAGTTAAAAATATTGAACTTTGCGCTACAGCGCCAGCTACACATTGGACCGCCATCTCTTAATTAACATATTTTGAACTTTTGACAGGTCTGGCTACCGCGCCAGCTACGAGCGCCAGCACCACATTGTGTTCCGCACTTTATGGGGGAGACCTTCCTAAGGCGAGCACTTGAAGCTTCAATGATGGGCGGCTTTTTACTTATACGTACTTTTATTATAAAGGGTGTTCCATTTTAATTAATTTACAGTAATATCCCCTCATGCTTTAAAGTTCCAAAATTTTCAATTTTTTCCTCGAAAAACTCAAAAACTTGCGTTCATCCTGAGTTTTATGATATGTACCCGATAACACAGCTGAGATTTCTGTGCAGATTTAATATGTTCATCAGTTTTTTAATGCCTTTATTCATGTAGCCATACATAAGAATTATTTTCAGGAAAACGAAGGACTCATTTTTCTCGAGCCGCTAATGCTGCGATAAATTCAACATGGCATACTTTATACTTTCCTTTAAACAACAAATTACCAAGTATAGAATTAATCGAAATTACACTTTGCACTTGGTGGACTTTGTTACAACATTTTTTATATAAATAAAAGTGACACTTGCTAAATTCCACAGTTTATTAAATAAATTTACACGTAAGTGTCGTTTTTATTTATATAAAAAATTTTCCCGAAAATTACCAAGTGCAAGTTTCATAGAACTATTGCATGACACAACATTAAAGACCAGTGACTTAATTTTTTCTAATAAGTCCATGGGAGTGTCTGTACGACGGCTGCAAAACGGTCAAGCCATGTTTTTTGACCAACATGTAGTGTTTGCAGAGTTAGGGATTTTAAAGTTAGGCCTTTAACCTAGTTTACATGAAATGTTTTTGGTGGGATTTCACTTATTTTTGTATGAAGTCCTACTTCTTATAATTTTTTCGGGCTGCATTTCTTCCGCGTCAGCTATTCTTTTTATCATAGCCCACTCTATATCGTTACCTCTTTTTCCTTGTTGGCTACTGTTTGCAATAAGCGATAAATCAGGGTGGTACTTAGTTATTAACCGATTATATTCAACTATAGCTGACTGTTGTGTTTTAAAGTCAATATTCTTATATCAAAGTAGTCACCCTCGAAAGTGCTACATAAGCCTGCCCACAAGAGAACGTCGACTACCCGATATCAATGAAAGCACTATTCAAACTTAGCGCTTGGCTTTTATGGGTAGTGATGGCATACGCGGTACAGATCGGAAACTGCTCATGATGGACCAATGCTCTTTTAATTATTTCAGCCTGCATACCAAATTTCCGTTTTCTAGGACTTCAGGAAGTACCCTAGAGATTTTGATGGTCATGAGTCAGTCACAAAATCGACGTGTCTTAGGTATTAATAAAATCTAAAGTATAAAAGCTAAACAAATAAAACTTAGTGTGTTTCATAAATCTGCTAACTACATCTTATCCTGAGAATTTGGGATCTAATGTTATTCATACCGAAGCTATGAAGTTTCGAAAATACGACGAAACGCTTTGAGAAAAGGTAGGTAGTGCTCTGCCCCCTTTGGTTCATCTTGGCATATACACGGTTATCGATATCATTCTATAAATGCTCCAATGAATTTAGATCCGCACTTTGGAGCGGCCAATCAAAAGTTCTTTTTTTTCCTTATTTAACCAGCTTTTTACTGAGCGAGCAGTATGTTTGAGATCCTTGTCGTGCATAAATGTCCATAATATTGGCAGGTTGTCATCCGTATTTCTACGTAGTATTTCTAAGTATATCCAAGTAGCAATGTTGAGTCAGATTTCCCCTAATTTCAACAATTGGACCAATACCACGCCAGGACATGCAACTCCATACCTTCACGGCACCACCACAGTGCTTTGGATTGCAAGATTTGTTTTCTGGTCGTCACACGTTTTTTTTTTTGCCATTCGAACCTAATCTATTGTACTTACTTTCATCCGACCATAACACATTCCAAAATGACAGTGGCTTTCTAAGATAGTTTCTAGCAAATTGCAATTTCTTAAGTCGATTCGAGGTTTTCTTCTTGCGACACAATTTTTGAGATTAACACTGTGTAGACGTCTTCCAATAGTATCTGCACTAACATTTATACCGTGAAAACTCTGAAATAGTCTTTCTGATTTCATAAGCAGTAGTAAAAGGGTTGGTTTTTGCTAATTGTAAGATAAGACGGTCCCCTTTCACCGTAGTGTTTTTTGGTCTTAACTTCCTAGACTGGTTTTCATGAGTTCTATATTTAATCACGTGTTGAATTACATACCTTCGTTCCATTGGACCTTGCAAAGTACTCGCAAGTACTTCTGGCTGCCGGGAACTACGCATGCTTCTAGATCCAAGTAGTTGATCAAAAATTTCCCAAGTAGTTACGCAATTTTTTGCCGCTAGATGACTTTAATTTTCCTAATTTAAATGTATTTGGGTGTAAATGACGTTAATTTTCATTTGAACAAGTATAAGAACGAGGAGAAATTTGTAAAATGGATATGAATACGGAGAATTTTAAGAAATTTCTTATCGGGCACAAATTTAAATAAATCATTTTTAGCTTTTATTAAAAAAATTTAAAAAAAATTTATTGAAAATTAAGAAAATGTCACAATACCTCCAGCCAAAACAGACAAAATAACGTTCCATTGAATGCCTACTCGTGAGTACTTGCGAGTACTTTGCCAGGTCCAATGGAACGCAGCTGTAAATCATTTTCTTTGAACATTTAATCATTTCAGAAATTTTAGAAATTGTATAATTTGGCCTTTTTAGATCCCATATAATCTTCCGCTTTTCTGGATTGCAATTTTTCGATTTTCCCATTATTAACTACGAATAATAACAGTTAATAGAAATGAAGTTTTTATTAAAGTACAATTTTAGAACCTTTTAAAATAAATAAATGAAATTGGAGGGAATTAAAAGTAATAAAAAATAAATACAATCACTCCCAACAAATTCAAATTTAAACTGCTAAACTAATTAGCTTTGCTTTTACCGCAATTCTAGTGAAAGCTTACGGTGCTTTTTTACTACTTTACTTTTAGTTACTACATATATATAATTATTAGCCTAAATATGTATATACATGATGATGCAGTTAGCAGATTACGTTAAAACGTTAAAAAAAAAGATTTAGAAAAATATGAATTATATACTCACATTAAACTAATTTTAGTGTTTGCTTTCTAAAACTGAGGAAGCAGACCTTTAGCCTGACGCGTGCTCAGACAGCGTTAAAGCAAGTTTAAACGGTCATAGCGGTAGCAAAGGTAACTCTTGAAATTCGTTTATAATTAAAAAGAAAACCTAACAAACAGTTTCTAATGCAATTTTTACAAACGGACCTTCAGTTTAAGTTGGATTCCGCAACACCCGCCGAAGCCCGCCGACCGACTTCGAACCAATTGATTTCCCCCTAAAGTAAGAAAAGATAGTAATAATTTTTTTCATTAAATTTTTGTTTGGAATTTATATTAAGTTTTGGTAAAGTATTTATAGTGTCTGTAGCATTGGATGTTTTATATAACCTAACCTTTTTCTGCGACTTTATAAAAAAATAATGTAGAAAAGAGTTATGTTTTAAACTTTTTTTCGAGTTATGTTTTACAATTTTTTTTTATGTTTTAAACTTTTTTTTATGTCTCATTGAAAATAAATTGTTGTGTATTTGAGCCTTGCTTCCTTATACGGTTATCGATATTTTAAAACTTGTTACAGTTTTCGGACAAAGTTTAGGAAATAAGATGATCTAAAAATTCGATTATTTAAATTAAAATACAAATAAAATAATTAATTATATTATAAATTTCATGTTTTTAACTTCATTAGTTTAGAAGTTATAAGGATTGGACAGCCCAGACAAAGTGACGGACAGACACAGAAGTCTTATCATAGTTCCTTTTCAGCTAAGTTAATGCGGGAGCCTAATAAGTTAAATCGTTAACCCCACTATTTTTATAGCCACAAAGTATAATAAAAACTTTTTTAAACCGAATTTTTACGAACATTTAAATTATAATCTTGTAGATGATTCGATGAAAAAAATAATATTCACATTAAATTAACCAATAAAATCCTACTTGGTCATGTTCTTTTGAATAAAAATTGATTCCAGAATTACCGACATTTAAATGTTTTCAGAATTAATTTATTAGTATTATTATTCTTTATTATCAGCCATTTATCACGTAAATTCTAATTTATAGAGAGCTCTAATAATTATTTTTAACATAGTCTCCTAACTTTCTCTTGAATGTCCTAAAGTTTGTGCTATTTCTTAATAAATTAATTTATTTATTCTTACAAATTCTATGAAAGTAATATGTCTCAATTTTAGACATTTGAGATAAATTTTCCAGTGACATGTCGAAATAACATCCGCGAGACGATTACTGCCGCCACTGGCGTAATTCTATGCCTTGCTATCTTTCTCGTGGTTCTGCAAAATAGCCCTACGGCACTGCAGTGCCACACACGAATGTAAACACCTTTGCAAAGTCATAGATGACATTCTCCGGTCTGTCTCTTGTCAGTTCTTACATTCCTTCGCAAGTGATTAGTTTTACTTACTTATAAAATTTAGTTCTGTTGTATAGGAAGCTTTACACCAGCTTCTACCGTTCGTTCTGTAAGTTATTTTTTGGGTTTGTAAAAAGCTTCCCGCAAAACTTTTGTGGGAACTGATAAAGAAAGTGACGTTTCATACTGCCGCTCTTTAGGATTAAGAATTGTTAAGAAAATCTTATTTTCATGTGAAATTGGCGATTAAAGTGAATCTATAAAAGTGCAAAAGTTAACTCAATTAAAAGAGTCTGGTGGTAAAAAGCTAAACACACATGTAGTAGGAAATTTAAATGCAATTAAATGCAAAGTCTTCCCTTAAACTATGGCATGTAAACAAATTTATGTGATAGAGCTGACTTGATATTGATTTTGTCCCTTCCTCCTCACTGTCGTCGTTCAGAATAGCAAGACTTTTCAGATGATTTCTGATTTATTAATAAAATTGTGACTGTTTCCTAGATTTAGCAATAAATTCTTAATATAGGATATTCTTCTTAGAAGCCTTCTTTTTCCAAATTGCTCTTCTGCGGTTTTGTTGCTTATTCCCTTGGACGTGCTTTTTCAATATACTCTTTAGATTTATAAAAAAATATCTTGCGGGAAATAGGTACATAAATAAGTATTTAAAAAACAAATATTAATTAGTAGGTTCATTATTTGTCATTTCTTGTATTCTCTCCCGTTAAACAGTTGGAAATTTTAGAAAAATTGCATTTACATTTAAAAGTTTCTACTACTCGTATGTAACTATTTCATTCATGTAACTAAAAGGAAGTGACTATTCGAACTTATGTGAATTTACGTGTACTTCCGTGTTTATACGTATTCTGGCAAGTTCAGCCTTTATGTACTACTATAGAAATATATTCTGTGGCGGTTAATAAAGCAACTAAAAGCCTGATGAATACACCTCTTCCTCCCAGAAAGTCTAATAAATGTTTGATGTAGGAGCTGAACTTTTCCGAATACGTGTAAACACGGAAGTACACCTAAATACACGTAAGTGCAAATAGTCACAGCCTAACTTAAACGTTAATATTTTTAAAATATTTGCTCAGGGGAAACAAATTCTTCGTATTAGGATTCTTAGTAATTGATTTTTCTTATATTTGAGCATTCTTATGACATGATGCTACCTTGTCCATCTTTTAATCATTCCTGAAGCGATGATTAATAGTTTCTACTTTGTTGGGCTAATAATTAGGTAATTTTTTAGTCTTTTATGTTGGTGAAAGTTAATAGAAACATTGCATAAATTGTTTACTATAAAAATTATTTTCGTTTAAGTTCAAAATTAAACTAAGGTGAAATACTTGTATATTCATCTTTTTCCTTATAAGCATATTACATTGAGCTCTCAAAATTTAAATTTATAGACAGTTCAATGAGTAATTTCAAATTTATTCATCGTTGAATTCCTTGCATCAGCTGCCGATCGAAAATATTTTCGACTAAATTTTCTCGCAGCTACAATTGCGTTTTTATGTTGATAGACCTGTGAACAGATTTAAAACAATAATTAGAATTAGAAAAGCGCATGCGATAGAAATGGATACAGTACACTTGTCAATAAAAAAAACACTTGACAAAAAAAATCTTTGGCTAAAACTGCACGGCTCGAATTACTCAAATTGCGGGGATAAAAATGTAATGTATCCATCTTGAAAGCAATTCTTTGTCAATTAAAAGAGCCCAATTTTACGTGAGAGGAATCATCATTCTGCATCAAAGAAAGATGAAAGATTAAACGATTATAATTCATTTTAATTCTTCTTAAATTAGGTGTAAAAATCTTAGCGTGTTTTTACGTCTTTTTCTAGAATTTAAAAAATTTATTTAAATTTTAAATTTATTGCCAGTGCTTCTAGAAAGTACATCATCATATTAATGTTTTTTGTTTACCTCAGCTTCATTTCGTGCATATGGTCCATCCATACATAAGTCACTGAATTAATCGAATGTGAAAACATCTGCAAATAATAAAACACACTACCTTCTCCACATTTGTTCTTTTAAAGAAACACAAATTCAGGGTTTCAGCATAAAAAAAACACTTTTTTTGTGAATTTTTTTTGAAGGAATGGATTGAGCAAATTTATTGAAACCTTTTCTACATTATTAAGCATACTTTTAACAATATTCTGTAATTTTTTCATGCAGAAATATTGCAAAACAAGCCGGTGACAGAGCTTGCCCTAGAACGTCTTTGAAAAATTACAATTTGCGGTGTTCACTGTATCTCGGTCGGAAATTATCTGAAATCAAAAACCATTAAAATTTAGTCAAAGTAGTATCAAATCCTCCCCTCAACGTTCTCCGATAATATTTTTTTTTTCATTTAAAAATTTTTGGTGGCCATCTAAAGTGTAAACTGCTATTTTCCACGAAAAATTCCGCCATTTTGTGGGTGGGAAACCCCCTTAATGTAAAAAAAAAGTTTATGAGCTAAAAAAGTGAAGAAAAAATTTTTTTTTTCAACTTACACAGAATCATCGATTCCAGCTCCATAGAGTAGACTGCCTGCAGCAGCTTCAATGTCTTCAGCCTCTTTTCTCTCAAGTCTTTGTTTTATCCTGGCTTCTTTGTTCGAAACCCTCGAAACTTAATAGAATATTCACGAAACAGGATAGTTGACCAGAACAGAAGTGAATAAGCTCCTGCTCGACAGCTGCACTGAAGGACAGGGGACTAACTATAGACCATAACTTCAAGAGTTTTGCTCAGATCGACTTAAAATTTTGAGAATATATTCTTGAAATGTTAAACAATAAGATAAGACAAAAAAATTCGATTTTGTGAAAGTGTAAACCCTTACAACCCCCCCCCTCAAAGCGGTCGATGTCAAGCGTGAAATGCATGGTTTTAAAACTTTAAACGCGTTTTTCTCGAAAACAGGTTTTTAAAGTTGTCTGCACACTTTCTGAGGAAACTAATTGACCGATTGAGGAAACTAATTGACCGATTTTGTGCGAAAAAAAATGTAAATAAAAAATAAAAAAAATTTGTCCCGCTCACAATTTTTATAGAATCAGAAAAATCCTAGTTCAGCACCTTCATTGAGTAATACTTTTATAGAAAAAATTTTTATTTTTGCCTTAAGATACGCCAGAATGCCCAAAAATGTGCAGAACAATGGGTCTACACACAAAAACAGCACTTCACTCCGGCGCGTCATACATCAATGAATGAGTCAAACAGAAAATTTTTTTCATGTAATTTAATTTCAATTAATTTAATTTAAAAGAAATAAAAAAACATTTTGTGAATATCTTTAGTAGTTTTTGAGAAAAAATTCATGAAAATCGCCCTTAAATCACTGGAAACGCAAAAAAAAATTTTTTTTCTGAACGAAACTATAATTTTACGAACACAAAAAGGTCAATAACATCATTTTTTTTAGCGGGAGAGGTGAAAATCTTCCAAAATACACCAGGCAGCCCGTGCCCTCCGGTAGTCTGAGATTCTTACTCACTAAAAACGCCTCTCTGGGGATTAGCCGAAACAGACCACATAGAATCGGGTCACTTTTCGTCCCCTCACAGTGTCCCTTAGTGGGGGGCAACTGAGTATCCAGTTATCATACTGTCGCCGCTAACCTCGGTTTCCTGGGTCACTGCTAGAATCCTAGCCTAAAGCTTTAGTCCAGAACCAGGACAAGGAACCCCTCCGGATTAACCGCAGCTAACCCTTCGGAAGGCAGATCTGCATCTTCTACTGGTGCGTGTAACGCGTAGATAGCCAACTCGTTAGCGTCTACCGTCTCTGCACCGCCGCACCTGATGAAGTGCCAGTTATTATTTTGCCAATGGCACCCTCTTCCAGGACTGCTACAGCAGTTTCAGCCGGCGGGTGGGAGCCAACCTCCATAGCCGCCACAGAACCTTCGAAAGGTAATTTTCCCCAAATCTGCTTCTGTTGTGTTGTGGGTACCGTGGGTACAGCCAACCTGTTGGGGTCTACCATACTTTTAACCTCCACTCCCACAGAAGCGCCCGAGGAAACGCCATTCGCGACCTAATTACCCCTGGGTCCTGCAGAGGGGACGACAACACTGCAGACTCCCTTGGCATAGCCTTGGAGTTAGGGGGATTTTTCAAGGGTAATCTCCTCCCGCATTAGTTACTTGGCTACATTCTAGGATACATTGCCCGGTTGCTACCACTTGGAGGTGTAAGTAACACTTGAGAATATCCAGATAAGGGTCGCCGTATCCTAGAAGGCTTCAACTCGTCCATCCATTCTCCAGCAACCTCAATAGCATCATGATATGACACAAATTTCATCGAAAAGGCCAAGACCTTTAGAATTTGCAGGGTAATGTCGCTAATTTGGAATTTACCTGAAACTGCAATCTTTGTCATCGAATCTTTGAAGTTTTTCTCCTATCCTATGCCTTACAATGGGTTAAAATCACTAAAGAGGGATCTGTCTAAATGTAACAATGACTGTCAAGTGACATTTTGACTAGCTTTTTTATTATTCATTTGCGGATTGAGTGTTTTTTTCGTATAATGGAGACGTTAACATTTTAATAATTGAGTCAATTTTTGCACTAGAATTGAGCTATTAAATAAAATGACATGTTACTGTAATTATTATTAAGGTATGATTTTAAAGATAATTATAAATTTAGAATAAAGCATCACCAACGCATAAAAATACGTTATTATTATACATGTTAAAACTTTAAAATGAAAGTTATTTTTGCTTTGTTCCATGGGTATTCGCTGATAGAGGTGAATAGGTGATTGTGTGAATAGAGCTGAAATATGCTTCATTGTGTAAAATTAAAATATTCAGTTTCAAGGAGATAAGTGTAATTTGCACTTCAAAAATTTATTCCATACCCTAAATTATTAATTAGCTAAATGGTGCTTAAGCACTAATTAATAACTTGGAACTGATCACACACAGCCACATCTTTAGTGAGGACACTCACTTAGTGTACAATTTTCACAGTTTTAAAGAAATGAATCAAATGCAGATTTTGAAATTGCGGTTTAGAAATTTCATTTCGCAGCACCAACAGTTCGTTGGACTCTTTATAACTCTGTTTTATTTTGAACTTTAACATTTATCATTTTGTTATAGATACAAATAAAACGAATAAAATATACATATAATAATTTAATATTAAAATTATTAGATTCTTGTTTTTTTCATATGATTAAATGATGATGCGTCATTCTAAAGTATTAAAAATTTATTTTAACTATTTATGACAATGTTGCATTAGAAGTTTTGATTTGACAAACACGATATTAATTGGATTTCTAAATAAATCTTTTTTTGTAATGATGTGGGTAGCAGAAGAGGATCAAAATTTGCACTGATACTCTTTACTTGAGACATACATTAACATTGTAACTTATGTAGATTTTCTTTATTAAATTTAATATAAATCGCATTTGCTGCAGTGGTGTTATAATTTTTTTGTGTAGACGTTTTTACTACCAACATTATTTTGTTATAAATTTAACTTAAACTTATATTTGTATTAGAGTTAGTGGAATTAGCAGAATTTATTATTATATTAAAATATTAACTTAGCTATATCCGACAGACTTTCATGTAAACTGCAATTGGCTCAAGATTTTATCTTTATAACTATAGTTACATTTCGATTTTCGATAAATTATGGTTACAATTGAGAGGGTAAAACACGTTATGTTAATTCTTGGAAACAATTAGTTTTTCTTACTATTATTTTCATTCTTGGAAACACTACAAATGTAATCAATATTTTACAGCTAAATACCCCACCGAATTCACGAACACATGGACGCATTAGCAAGCGTATGGATATAACGAGTTTTACATCGTAAATTACTCAATTGATTTGTTTTATTATGCGCCATCCCCACAATTACATAAATAAACTATTGTGTTTAGCAGAGAGAAGCATAAAAAGCCTTTCTTAAGCCGATTGGCTTCAAATTATCTCAAATGGTCAAATGGGCTCAAAAAATGTAATAATACTTCACGATATAAGATTTGAAAATTCCTATTCCTTGTTGTTTATTCATTTTCTTTACGTGCCCAATTCCTTTCTTTGAAAATTAATTAAATTAAAATTTTGTGATTCTAATTGGATATGACCCACTAAATCTGCTGCACTTCTACCATAACCCTATCTTTAAACTAAACATTAATCTGCATTTGATCAGTCTAGACTTACTTACTTCGTTCATTTAAATTCAATTGAAACTATAAATATAAAATTGTTCGCCCTATATTTTGGCAAACTTCTTTTTTATTGAAAATAAAAATATTTTGTTTATTTTTGAATTGAGAAACTTAAAATTGGTTGATGTATATTCTTGTTAAACTGATGCTTTATTCTTAATTTAAAATCATTTAAGCATCAATGAATATTCACGCGCTGCGTTTCTTAACGACTTACAGACTTGAATACATCACACACTTCAAATATGGCTGCGCTGCCAAGACGAATTATCAAAGAAACACAACGTCTACTACAGGAGCCTGTGCCTGGAATAACCGCTGTACCAGATGAGACAAATGCTAGATATTTTCACGTTATTGTCACTGGTCCAGAAGATTCACCATTCGAGGGAGGATTGTTTAAGCTGGAACTGTTTTTACCCGAAGATTATCCCATGTCAGCTCCAAAAGTACGCTTCATAACTAAAATTTATCATCCAAATATCGACCGATTAGGCAGAATATGCCTAGATATTCTAAAGGATAAATGGAGTCCAGCTTTACAAATTAGAACAGTTTTACTATCTATACAGGCATTGTTATCAGCTCCAAATCCGGACGATCCACTTGCAAATGATGTTGCTGAACTATGGAAAGAAAACGAGGTTGAAGCAATTAGAAACGCGCGAGAGTGGACCCAAAGATACGCTATGGAACACTAAAGATATAAAATCTCCATAAATGAACAACTTTAATCATTTTCTGCGCTTAAGATATTCCAATTGTTGTTTTCAGCAGAGACTTATTTAAATTAAATTGTTATGCGAATGTTTCACATTAAAAACGATTTGGTTCTTTAAATAAATTTCAGTTGTATGTGAATCTCTCGGTATATTTTGTGGCATTTATTCTTAATTAACTGTTTAAGTCTAGAAGAATATAGTATATTTAAAGAATACTGTAAAGAAAAAAATATGTAATATATAATTTTTATCTCAATATCTTATTGGTGTTATTTCCTGATTTATTAATTTCTGTTGTGTTTTGAAAATATTTATTACACATACTGATAGACGTAGAAAAGATTATTCAGAGCGATATTCACTGTTTTTGATTAATCTAAAACGATAAATATAAACTGTTTGTCACAAAAACTTTGTCATTTAATATTTAAACATGAAAAACGTATGTAAACATTTATTGAGTCTTAACAATATAACAGGGTATACTTCTTGTTAGTGGCTTCCGTGTGCAAAATCTACAAACTACATCAAATAATTGACTTCCTTCTGAAATATTACACAGCCACAAAAAAATTTGTTTTCTGGTCTAAGGGTCAAATCATGTTTACTATGTTTTAAGGTCGCTGAAACCGAATCCGAATTCCATTTAACCCCATCACATCAGGTTTTTTCGGGTTTTGGAGTACTTGAGCCCAGACAAAAATTGCATAAGCAGAGGTTGAGTACTAGAGATGGGCAATATGAGTCTTTTTTTAAGTGACTCAAACCTTTGAATCCGAGTCACTTAAAGGATTCGTTCCGAAAAATTTGTTCGGTTGCATAAGCAGATCTTGAGTACTAGAGATGGGCAATATGAGTCTTTTTTTAAGTGACTCGAACCTTTGAATCCGAGTCACTTAAAGGATTCTTTCCGAAAGATTCGTTCACTCGGACTTATTCTTTCTACCAACAGGTCTGATCACGAAATTGGTTCCGTTTAGATTCTACAACTCACAGCCAACCACTGCAAGCAAGTGCAGTGCCACGACATTACAGTTTACGTTCGCAGTCAGTCCATCCACGGCACCCACTAGGCAGCCTAAACACCGGCAGCCACAATTACCCTCAAATACAATGCCCAACTCAGCAGCGGATAAAAATTATATAAAAAGCACGTTAGGCTTTTGTTCCGGTACTGTGTTGCGCGTGCGCTTGCAGTTTGCTAGTGTACTAAGAGTGAGAAATGTGTCCGAACTCTGACCCGTATTTGGAAGTATCTTCATACTCTGGTTGAGCTCATCGGTTTGTTATGGGGTTATAGGGTTAGATGTAAATATTTATGGGCTTATCTTAGGTTAGAAGCTTCAGTTGTGGGTTTTTTTGCGTTTAATAGGGCTTTTTGGTTTGGATATAGGGTTATTTGAGGTTAATGACAAAACCTGACGTAATGTTAAATGAACTTCGGATTCGGTAGCAGCGACCCAAAAACATTGAGTATTTTGGATTTTGCCACCGAGACATAACACCGGGGACAACTGGAGTTACTGTGACCCTGCACCAAAGTGTCATCTGCTTCCAAGTGCTGAGCCCTGTGTTCGAGTTTATTAGTGTTACCCGCTGTCTAATTACAATTGAAAATTATGGCTATTAATAAAAAAGCAGCAATTTTTGGTTTACTGCAGCGTTACAATAATGAAAATGAGTATTTTGAAGAAGAAGGGCTACGTTCTCGTTTCGTTTTTTCTCATTCTTATTATAAGAGGACAGTAAAAATAATTAATTAAATATAAAAACTGGCAAGACGCAAGCACAATTCCAGTTACTTTTATTCATCTACTTCATTTGCGTTAGTAGTGTCACAGCTGCTCCTGGTCCAAACCAGGGGCAACCGGTACTAGCACCAAGCAAAACTCGAGTCATGGCACCACAATCTCGAACACGCATTTGCTTATTCAAGGGACAAGTGTTAACCCCGAAGCAAAATCGAAAACACCCATAGTAAGCATGTTCTGACCCCCAGGCCAAAAAACATTTTTTTTTGTGTGGCAGTGCTATCAATCTCAAAACTTTATGTAATTCCAAATCGCGAAAAATCGTGGTTGAATTTCAAAACGTATCATTCCCGCAGTAATGCAGTGTTTAGCTTCTAAAAACGCTAAACTAAGCTTCACTTGGCTATACTATATTTTGCGTGAATTCACCAGTGATGTGCTGATGATTTCGCTCCATCCGAATAGCATACTTGAATTTACATACATACCATGTTGAACCATGAAAATGGCAGATTTTACGTTTGAAGAGTAGGTACGTGGATATAAAATATATGAATCTGAAAGACGAATAGACAATTTTTTCCGTACGTTCCATTAATAGATCAATTATCCACAGAATTATTAGACATCAACCTGTTTTAAGCATCCGAAGAGCTGCGTAACGGTTGGGAGTCTTAACAAAAACAGTTAGGTAGTAAAGAGCGCCTACACTTGGCATCTATGTTGCTAGCTTGCTTACTAATATCAACCCTTTACCAATGTTTTTACGTAGATCTTTTAATTGTTTCTAATGTTGTTTAGACGAAAAATTCAGGGAAAAAAATTCATTGAGAGGTTATAGCTTTTTTATTTGAGATTTTTATGAAAAAAAGAATTAAAGATTTTTTGTAGATAATTTTCTCGCAATTAATTTGAACTGTTCTGCCCCTTTATTTTTAACGGTTGTATAGGGTCACAAAGGAAGGACATTCAAGGGTAAGTCATAAATATATGTGTATAGACATCACTTGTAACTTTAACCCAAACTTTTCTATTTGTTGCAACTTAATCGTTCTCTTTCAATTCGTATTTCTTTATTTAAATAAGGTTATCAATTTGAGTTCACTCTGTGAGAACCACGTGCGTTGAGAACATTAAATTTAGTTTGACTGTGAATTATTTGAAATATGCTTAGCAAATATAATTAAGAATATTTAGATTTGGCAAAATTTCAATTTTTTTCTTTAAAATAACTGGTATAATTGATACAGTTTTGATTGAGTGTCAGAATTGTTATCGATTACTTTTTTCTCATTAAAAAAAAAACTATGGGAGAAATTAAGATACACTCATACATAACGAAAGGTATAATAATAATAATTACTTTTTTTTCACCACGACAATTCTTCTTTGCCATTAGCAAAGATACCTTATAGAAACAATGCAGAATGTTCGTCTTCAATTATTTTGGTGAAAAAAAAGTTTTTTTGTTAATTTCACAAATTCGATTTTTTAAGTTCAGCCGCTTATAATTTTAATATTTTAATTTCCTTAAGTTCGTAAACTAAATATTTTTCATCTACATTAACTACTAATTAAGAAAACATGTCACTTTTTTCGTTTTAGGGTTTAATAATTTTAAGCACAATTTTAATTAAAAGTCAATTTCTCGGTCCAAATTTTATTTCCTCGACTGTTGTTCTAATTCACTTTCGTAGAATAAGGTACTAGAAAAAAATTCTTCCTGAAAATAATTGGGTTCAAATAATAATTAAATTTACACTTTTTCAAAGAAATTTTCGACTGGACGAACTATTTTGCGTCGGGGTAGTATATATATATATATATATATATATATATATATATATATATATATATATATATATATATATATATATATACATATATAATAGTACACACTGAATTTTTTTTTAACGGAGATGTCTGCTAATTTTACATCATATAGGTATATTAACTTTGAGTTATTATAAATTTGAATTTGGACTTAAACCCTCCTTCCACTCACCGATTTAATTTTAGAAAACATTTCTGGAGCAAAATAAAAAAATATACCCATCAATAGGGGTATTCTGAATCATGAAAAAATTGTTGAAAAATATTGAAGACTATTCGAGTTATCATGCCGACAGTGAGGCCATTTTTTCAATAGAACCTTCGAAAATATCAATTGTTTCAAAAAAAAAAAATCCTAAAAAAATGCTAATTTTCCTAGATATGACCCCGCAAAAAGTCTTTCTCAGCTCAATGAACTTTAATTACGGTCTCTGCGGGGCGCAATATAGTAGAATTGCGTATTTACATTGAACCATTTCCTATCTTCATCAAGGTTAATGACTGCTTAATAAAAAAAAACCACTTGCAGATGTAGTTGAAATAAAAATTAAAAATAAGTTGAGATCCGGTTTTTTTCTTTGAAGTACTAAAATCACGTTTGATGCTTAATATTTAATCATCGCGATTTGTGGTATTAAGACATGCGACCTGAACCAATCGCATAGGGGAACTTTCCTGTGAACAGAGTGCCACTGAATTTCTTGTCTTACAAAAATATTAAGACTTAAAGCGGTGGTAAGAGAGCGAACCTCGAAATAGTTCTTCGTTTAAATATTTTATTTTTCCCAACTTGTCACCACTTAGTGATTTGAGTATCCCTGACCTCCACGTATGTCGGTTTTTAATGAACATCTTCTACAGAATTAAACAAATAGTGTAATCAAAGCCAAAATTATGGCTCGCAGGCAGAATCTGCTACATTCAATTCTAGCTACACTTTAGTCTGCCGCTTAAACCTTTGAATTCCGTCCACTTACTAGAGCATTGCACTGATGGTGCCAGATCAATGGTGCACTTATAATGCATAAATAATCTCGACCCTCCGCAGACGCAGGCGCAATCCTAGGGAGCACGCGTGTTTCATTTCCTGTAGCACATGATCGTTAATTCTTCTCAACTGCAACCCAAGCCATCTAACGACTTTGTACCGGCACGGAAAAACTTACTTCACAGTTGGGTGTGTTCTTGATTTACTTTTTATGCGAGTCGAATAAGTCAACGGTTTCCCAAAAACGAAGGGTGCGTCACCACTTTTTTAGGGTATGTAAATCATTTGTGAGCGTGATAACATCTAAATAAACACCTTGCAGTACCACAAAAAGCAACTCGAAACAGCGACACTGGCTATGATTCGTAATCAGTCAACCTTCCAGGTGGGTTAACTTCCTGCGACTGGTCGTTATTAGGTCTACTGAGTAGTGGATAGCGTCTACATCTCTTTGTCATTAAGACGCTGTTTCTGGACGATCTCTTGGTGTTTTCCTTTCTTTAAACTTTTTGGTCTGCACTTTCTGCTTCTGATAGATACAGATTTTAACACGGGTTCAGCGATGCTTGAAAGGAACAAGAAAACCTAAAAATTTATTAGCATCTTTTTGCCTATTGTTACAAGTAAGGTTTTTGTGGCTTAAAACTTTTTACATTTTAATACGTAATGTAGCGCAGTTTGATCCAAAAATTATTCTGAGCAATTTAGTGCCTCTCATTTGAGTCGGCTCCGCCTATGCGTATGGCTTAGTTTGTGATGCCCTGATGTAGTTGAAAATATGGACTGATCGTACCGGGATCAATATTTGTAAGATATGAAGAAAGATACTTATGCCGGTGATCAAAACTATTTGCCTCATTTAAGAGATGATGTTTATATGATTACTTTTGTACTTGACCTGAAATTTACTCAAAACTCAAGTTGAGTTTCTGCAACAAGATAATAACTAAAAACGAGATGCATGTGTGTCTAGACTTAATTTAATGTTATTTGTCATAAGTGGGAAAGTATAAATTTTTGTTTGCCACACTTTTCTCTACGTCAAGCGTCAAGACCAAAACAAATCTGGACGAAAAAACAAGCATAAAATAAAAAGTATGTAGGTATATGAAATTAACAAATTTTCTATTTGAACGAAGAAGTTTAAAAAATAATTGTTCATAGGAAAATTAAAGTTTATAAATATAAATTACAATAATGTCATGACATAATTTTAACTCAATGAATTAAAATTATAAATAAAAAATATTTAAATGTTCAATTATTATTATGCTGCGATTAAATTTTAATTAAATTTACTTTAACATAATAAAAAATTTATATTAGATTTATTTCAAAGTACAATTAAAATTCGTGACATTCTAATTATGACAATGTTTAAAAAGTATTCCGATTTAAAATTATGTATATAATTTAAAGTTCCCAATTAATAGTATGTATGTACATAATTTTAATCTTAAATTTTTGTCTTAATATTATGAACATAATTTTAATCCCTGAATTGAAATTATATATTAATTAATTAATATTGTACATATTATAATTCTGCGAAACCAAATTCTTGAATTAAAATTATGTAACAAGAAGTTGAATTAATATTAAAGAAAAAAAGGCAAGCTATTGAATAGCAAATTGGCGCACGCCGTTTTATTATTTAATAGGCAGAATTTCATATCTTGAATGAAAGTTTTGTAATAAGAAGAAGAATTAAAATTCAAGGGATAAAATGCAAGGTATTATATAAACGCCGTTGTACTATTTAATAATCAGCATTTCCTAAATAATTTTAATTTAAGACAATTAAAATTTATTATTATTCTTTGTTACATAATTTTAATTCAAGATGTGAAATGCGTGCTATTAAATAGTCAAAAAAGACATACGTACTTTTTCAATTCAAGAATTTTATTTTTCCTGGATTAAAATTATGTACATAATAACACAGCTGCCCAGCAACAGAATCTTGTAGACCTGCGTAATAATTCGTGAATTAACATTATGTGCATAATATTAATGCAAGAATTTTAATTCAAGAATTAAGATTATGTACGTAATGTTGGTTCTATTTTTAAAATTATGTACATAATAACAATCGATTGAATTTTTTTTCTAACATGATATAATGGAAAGTCTAAATTGAAATTTTGTTATGGAACAAAAATACGTCTCTGTAAGTAAAATTTATGGCATGGTATAATATAGTTCGACAATTTGATTTGATATTCGAATACATTCTAAATTGCGAATTAAATTTTCGTCATAGTATCATAATAATTCATTTAATTCCTTTTATCCTTAAACAAACTCTTAATTTGTTAGACGTACTCAATAGACGATTAATGTTTAATTTAGCGTAATATAACTATAATTCTATAAACTACAAATATATAATATTTAATAAATTGAATAATATTTTTGTCATGGCATAAAAAATGTTTTAAAATTACGCCGGAACATAATAAAAATTAATAAATATTATGTCTACACATATAATATTTCGGTGTATTTCCTATCTTCTGATATGCTTTCCAAATTGATTTTATGATAAGTCACAATTTTAATTAATTTTTATTAAATTATGACATAATAAAAATACCTCGAATTTCTTTCTTTCTTTATTTTATATAGATTACTCATTTTAATTTTTCCACGATCAAATGCTTGCTATTAAATAGTAAAACGTACCTATTGAAAGAAATTCCTTCAATTCTGCAATGGCTTTTATTTTGGCTCGATTTTACCGAGCACTTCATTTGAATAATTTTGTTATTGTTTCAGCACAACACTAAATTTGTTCCTTTTAATAAGTTCGTGGTTCGCAAATAAACTTTTATTATAAATTTTGGATTTATTTTTGCTATTAAGCTTAAATAAACCTATACCTATAAATAAATCGCAAAATCCAAGACCAAAGAATGTCGATAATAATTTTTATTTACTATCTTTTTTTTGTCTGTCGTATTCTCAATCTGCAACTTTGCATTAAGGTACTATTAGCGAGTTAAAAAATTTTTTTTTTGTTTCATAAAAAGGTATATAAATGTGTCAAGTATAAAGTATATGTATTTAAAATTTCAGGTCAAAATTTAAAATAGAAAAAAAAGTTATACAGATTTTTGTCATATTTTGGCGACACTGCGTAAATTCCTTGTAACTTAAACGCGTTTTTGTCGAAATGACATTTTTCAAATTTGCCCAAATTCTAGCTCAAAAACTTTTCGTCCGATTTTAATAAAACTTGGCTCATTTTGTTTATTATTATGTCTATTGTGCATCCCCCACGGACCCTGGTGAATTTTTTTCTTTTTTTTCCCGTGAGAGACTTATAAGCGCGGGAAAATGAGGCTGTTTTTAAAACTTTTTTTTTCACATACGCGCCATTTTCGAAGAAAACGCATTACTTCCGCTTTTAGTGGGGGGATGCACAGCTAAATATGTCTATATTAAAATGCCATTTGATCTTTTTTCTTCAGATGTACTGGAGTGGCTCCATCATTTCCGCAGATTTGGCCTCTTTTTTTACTTTAACTTCAACGCCCTATACTAGAAAAAAAAATTATAATTAAGAAAATAAAATATAGATCCGAAGTTATCATATGGAAAAAAAAATTAGCTCTAAAAATAAATTTTTTACTTAAAGAAAAAACATTTAAAAGGGTCTTTTTAACTTCACTCGCTAATAGTACCTCTAAGTACCCAGTTACGTTTACATGACTTGAAGTCAATGGGCATTTACATGCTATTTTGGTTTCTTGAAGTTTACTTCAAGTATGCATGTAAACGTAATGCTTATACAGGCTGATAGATTTAGACGAGAGACGAAAAATATGTATCCCCCTCCAAGCTATAGGAGTTTGAAATTTTTGAATGATGAAATTAACCATTTTTACATTTTAACGCATATTTTTTATAGTTTTCTGGTTAGACTGTATTTTTTTGTTACGGCTAATGCATTTAAAAAAAATAGATTTTAAAAGTTAAATTTTGTGAAAAAAAAAATAAAATAGTGGACAATGTGTTTTTTTAAAGGAAATTTAACCGGCGATCCCCAGAAAAAAGGCAACCATCTAGGGGGATTTTCAAAGAGCTTTTTAAAGATTCCGGGAAACTGGAAGCGTTTATACACTTTTGACTTAAGCGCAGGTCAATTGCGTCAATTTTAGGGGAAGTGGTGAAAAGAATTCTTGAGGAAAGCAGAGTTGCTCCTACTACAAGTACAAGGCGCACAGGGTGGCGTAGTTGTGAGTGCATCGACAGTATGAAGAGTATTACGAAGAGAAGGATTTTATCTTTTTCATGTGACACCTGTACAGGATATTAAGCATACTCAACATGACGGAGCGTCAGCCCATTTTGGAAGAAACGTACTCCAGAAAGGAAAATACAGGCGTAGGTGGATACGTGGCATGGAACTTTTCCATGGCTAGGATCTCTGCTTGAAACATACTGCAGTAGTCCGGCAATCGGTAATAACTAAGTATGTTTAGGCAATCCAAGTACACGCTAGCTCTCACCCAGTCTTTCACTTTGAATCCGCCTGTGAAGATCGGTGTATCAGCCATGGTGACAGCACCATCCTCCCCATACTCTTTTCTGGCCGGGATTCTACTTATATAGTAACATAACTGCATATGATCAAAACAGTTGTCTTTATTTCTTGCTGAAGCAGAATTATATATCTGAAGTGATGGCTGAAGCTGATTGCATCAGTGCAGCCGTAATGTGTTTTGGAATTAACCTTGAGTTGCAAAAACTCTGCTAAATTTGAAAAGATTTTTGGTCGACTGGAGTTCCAAAAGCAACATCCAATTAACATGATAATTTCTAGGGACATTCGATATGGTCAGAAATAAAGCCCTTAACAGGATTTTTGGCTAATTCAAGTGTAAGAGGTGAAAAAATATACTGCAACTTCTGCGCATTTTAACTAATATGTGCTGGAGTTCCGAAACATTTGAAATTTTTTTTATGTACTATCCATCGTTTCACAGTTCAAATGGATATTTTTAGAAGGATTTTTGGCAACTCCAAAAGTGTGTTCTTTCTTTCAAATAACGGACATTTTCTGTTTACAAAAGATTTAAAGATTTTGGACAAGGAAATATTTGTACCCCAAATTATAATTTTGCCCTTTCGAATTAAATCGAAGAATAAAATCGTTTTTTCAATCCTTTAAGAGCTGAGAGCGTGCAACGCGCTGTGCCGTGCAGGACTCCGCCTTCCTCTTTTCTCAGAAATACAAACATCAAAAATATTTGCACAGTAGAATAAATTTGCGGCGCAATGGACAATTTTAAGAAAAATTCAGTGATTTTTGATAAAATGGCGACCGTTTGAAGAAAAGAGCCGACCTTTTTGACCTTCTTTTGTTGTTCATAGTGGTTAAAAAAATAGTAAATATTAATATTTTTTGTTGAAAACGGTCCATGGCCCCCTAAATTCAATAATCTTTATTTAAAAGAAAAACGAAGTCAATCGGTTGAACGGTTCGAATGCAACTCTGCACGGCGTGTCTAAAAACATGGTTTTGAGAAAAACGCGCTTAAAGTTTGACAAAAAAAAGGGGGAAAAAATTAAATTACATGTATTTGCAAAAAAAAAGAATTAATTCCAAGTTTCTTAAACTGACTTTATTTTCATTTGACTTACATATTTCGCGATCACTACAGAACTGACTTAATTCTAACTGTTATTTCTATTGCACCTGGCATACGTAGGTCACAGGTAAGACGAATTTGAGTTATGCCGGCATTACCTGGAAAATTGTCTGGAGAATGTTAATATAATGCAGTTTAATTTCCAGTTTGTTGCTGATTGAAGTTAATTTAAGGTATTGACCTGGAATATGTCGTTGTATGAATTTTTTATATGGGCACGTGTTGCGTTGATGCCGTAACTCGTGCGTGCATTTGCATTTCGGCCGAACGTAGGCATGATTTTCGGCCGGTGCGTATTTGCACTACATCGGCTGTATCGTTACATCGTCAAATCGTTTTGAGGCTTATTTTAGACACTATAAGGATTTAAAATATGCAAACAAAAAAAATTTTGTTTTTTGAAATTGCTCGACTAGAACCTACCCTTAAGGACAGTCATACCATCAACCATGGATTTTTTGATTCAAATTCAAATTGTATACTTTTTTTCAAAACGTCGCTATTCTTATAATGGTCAATATTTTTTTAAATCCATGGTTGATGGTACGGAAAATTATATTTATTTTAAGATGATTTGGTTTTTTTTTATTTCAGTCAAGGCAGCAGTGAACTTACCTTTTTTTTCGCTTACCTTACTGCGGCATAAGTCTCGTAAATTTCAATATTTTGGTCGGAAAAAATTTGTATTTGTTAACAAATAGTAAATACATATGTACCCAATATCTTAAAATATTTAATGCAGCAGTTTTTTTGTAATTCTAGAAAAATATCCTTATTTTTATTGGTAAAGCCTTAAATGACTTGGAAAATCATATCGATTTTGATCGGAAAATTATCGACGTTTTGGAAGATGTCTAAGGTTAGTCAAACAATACAGTTTCTGGGTTGCTCAGCAACTCCGATACTCCGAGCGGTCATGAACTGGTCCACAAGATCGTCGATATAAGGAAACTGAAATGGACAATAAAAAGTTTCAAGTCCTACAAAACACCGGGATTAAACGACATCATCCCAGCTGAACTTCAATTAGCTTCCGAGATACTTATTCCGTGGCTAATGGTTATTTATGAGTCCTGCCTTAACCTCACCTATATTCCGTCCTCATGGACGAAAGTGAAGGTGGTCTTTATTCCTAAAGGATGAAGTGCCTCACACTACAAGCCTAACGATTTTAGGCCCATTAGTCTCTCCTCCTTCCTGCTCAAAACCCTGAAGAGACTCTTAGATATTTATGTTAAAGATACAGTCAATCCATCCAAGGTGTCTCTTTCGCAACATGCTTACGCTAAAGGTTAGTCCGTAGAGACAGCCCTGCACGAACTTACCACAATCATAGAGCATTCGCTACTGCAAAAAGAATACTCTCTTGCAGCCTTCCTCGATATAGAGGGTGCTTTCAATAATATGAGATCAGAGGCAATGGCATCCTTGAGGAGGCTAGAACTTGACGATCATGCCATCAAACTTATTAACCTCATGCTAAAAAGCAGGGTCATCGTCTCCAGTTTGGTAGGATCTAGCATTCAAAGAGTAGTCACTATGGGTACCCCTCAGGGAGGTATCCTTTCACCACTCTTGTGGAACCTACCTCTGAATGAGGTTATCGCCTACGCCGATGATATTGCCCTGACTTGTTCAGGAAAGCACCCAAACACATTGGCTGAAGTGTTACAGCAAGCCCTCTCCAGGATATTATCATGCAATGATGTATGTGGTCTGGGAATAAACCCGGACAAGACAGAGTTAATACTCTTCTCTCGGAGACATAATACTCCTCCTATAAATTGCCCTATACTAAACGGGGTTAGGCTGAAACTGTGTAATCAGGTTAAATATCTATCCTAGATAGAAAACTTCCCTGGAAGCCTAACATGCAGGAAAGAGTACGCATTGTGCATTGGCTCTACACAAGTGTCATACGACCTATACTTACATATGGGGTGATCGTTTGGTGTTCGGCACTGCGTATATCAGCTCATCACAAAGCACTGAATAAGATTCAGAGGATGGAGACCCTGCTGATAACACGTGCCCTTAGAACTACACCTTCTAAAGCCCTGAACACTATTCTCCACCTTCTACCGGTGGATCTCTTAAGTAAGCAAACCGCATCCTCAGCTGCCATTAGGCTTAAATCCAGACCTGGAAACGAACTGACTTCGGTCACTCCAAAATTCAGGACGGGAGAAGTGCCAGCAACGGAATTGGATCAATTCGATGAGCCGCACGACCACCATGCCATGGGCTCTGGGTTCGAGACCAGGTCTCGCCGTGTGAGCTTTTATTAAGAAATTAAAATAATCCACTCCGTCTCTGGGCTGTTGTCTAGCTCGCAGCAATGCAAAAAAAAATCAAGACTTTCAAGTTTCCTCACTTCCCTTACCCTAATGCCCTTCCGGCCAAAAACCATGCTACCGCATCAAAAGGTTGTCCCCTAGGATTTGGCCATATCGTATAAAAAAAACATCGATTATACCACACCCAAGCCTTTTTTTGGAACGAAATTCAATTCCTCCTTTCCCACCAGATCAGAGTGGAAGGTCCACCTCAATGGGGGGAGTCAGTGTATCTCTACACTGACGACTCCAAACTGGAAGGCACTTTACTTACCTGACTACTAGCGCTGCATACAGATAGTATCTGTACTGACTCGGATATTAACCACCAGCTGGGATATCCGCTGGCCACTTGCAAACCGGAGATTTCCCAGACATCTCTCAGGATATGATATGAGTATCAAATGAAAGGATTGGGTGAGTAAAATACGATGAGCAGCGTGACGTCATTCTAAACCTTAAGATGGTGGATTACATGTTTTTCGCAACTCCCTTGACATGGGTATCAAATGAAAGGGTACAATGCGACGAGTGACATGACGGTATTCTAAACCCAATATGGCGCACGCCCAAAGGATTTGACAAGTAAAATACGATACACTATGTGACGTCATTCTTCATCTTTCATTTAAGTTAAAAGAGCACTTGCCCGAAAGTAATAATTAAACGCACATGAAAATTCAATAAGAACTGAACATTTTATTACTATTGAATCGAACTTAAATACAAAATTTACGCTAACAATAACAATAATTAACAATTGCTTAGTGCAGCAAAAAGCTATAGTCCAAAATAACAATATTAATCGATATTCAAAATGCTTACAATGCAATAATAACTGAAGGTAAATCCATACAAAAAAAACGTTTTTTTTAATGTAAGAGCAATTAAATTGACAGTTGGCCACTTGATTAGCCTAAAATGAGCTTTTTAATTTTTTGTATTAAAATTTTGGTTCTGCCCGATTTGTTCCGCTAATTTTAGACATCTCGATTTGGATACGGACAGGCTTTGGTCACAGCAGGATGGTGCAAAATGCCACATCGTTCGTTAAACAATAAATGTTTTGCACACTAAGTTCTGTAGCCGCGTTATTAGCCGCTTCAGAAACGTGCTTTATCCATCGCGCAGCTACGATTTGAATCCATTGAACTTTTTTTTGTTAGAAACCGATCCACAAACAATTGACGTTCTTAAGGAAAACATCCATAAACTAGTGGGGTGGGTCCAGATTCTGGGTGTCGCATCATTGGTGCGACCCTTGAGGTCCACACCAACAACTTCCCAGTTAATAACAATTTTCAATTGTTATTAACAATATTCAATTATTATTAACAAAAACTCAATAAAATTCATACTATACATTAATATCAACTATTTATGGTTACAAAAAACTATAAAAGTTCTGGATTTTTTTTTAAAGTATCAAGTTGTATCAGAACCAATTAGATCAGATGAATCTTTTTCAAAAAAAAACTTTCGCCCACTTTTATCTCATTTAAAAATACTTAAAAAATTGATATTTTAAATTTATAAATAAATAAATTAATGAATTTAATTTATCATGATAATTTCGTTGTAATTAGATGCAAAAAAATTTTAAAAAAATTATTCCGTTATAGCACTATTTTTTAATGAAACCCAAATAAATGCACTCTGTTTGGAATTCATTTGTTATTAATAATTTTAAATGGTTATAAACAATTTATAATTGATATAAACAATTCTTAATTGTTATAGACCATCTTAAATTGATATAAACAAAGTTTATTCATAAAAAAATTTTTTGTGGTAGCAAAAATTTCAATTGTTTATAAGAATTTTCAATTGCTATGAACAATCTTCAATTTTGTATTCAATTTCCAATTTTCAAAATCAATTTTCAACCAGGTAAAACCATTTTTTATGATTATAAATTTATTATTGTTATAAACAATTATTTATTGTTATAAACAATTTTTCATCATTGTAAACAATTTCTGTTCATAATAAATTGTTTATCCGATTTTTTGATGTCCCGATCGTCATCAGAACAAAATTATATCGAAGAAATCCTTTTCAAGAAAGTCTAAAATCAACTTTTTTCAGTTTTTTTGTTTAAACAAAAAAACGGCTGAACCGAAATTGATTAAATTTCTTTCAGCTCTGCGTACGTACGTACGCACACACACACACACACACACACACACATGTGTTCAAAAACATGCGTAAAACACTATGGTGACTTTGAAATGTAAAAAAATATTAAAACTAAAAATTTTGAAATTCGGGCCCATTACAATAACTTCCTATATGTGGGAAGTTAATAATCAGAAGGAATAGGTACTCTTTTCAATAAAGCAATAATCACTGAAAAGAAGTGAGCAGTGAACTTTAAATAAAATTTTTAAAAATAAATCAACAGATGACATACACTACATGCATTCGGCTGGGTACATTTAGAATTGTGTGCACTATTACTACTTCTTCTTAGATAGAGTACAATAGAAAGATGTATAACTAAAAAAGTTGCAGTAGTAGTAGGAAATATTAAAACTTTCCATTTATATTAACAAACCTTCTGCATCATTTTATAAATTGACAACAAAAATTAAAAATTTTCACTGCTATTAGTGACCAACATTTTCTTAAGCTTTACTACTTTTTATCGATTGTAATATATCTTACTAAGCACTAAAATTGAATTCCCGTGAATGAAAACATGACTTTTCACGTAGTAATAATACAGAACTGAATATTCAAATTTTAGGAACTTCGATCCGATACAGATATCGTCTCTTAGATTTGCGCGTCTCTGAGCAGCCAAAGCAGCTGTTATGACTTTTTTTGCGTAAAATCCTAATGTGATAGCAAAAACCGAGTTTAATTCGTAAATGGGAGGTCCCAAAACGCCATAATCGGTTATAATAAAAATAATTGATTTATTTTTTTCTTCAATTACAACTTCATACAGTGCCCGCTTATGACTCACTACTATTTTATATAGGTATATATTTCGGACAGAAAAGTGCGCCCTTATTTGCAAATAATAGCTATAATAATGCTATACAATAAATATAAATAAGCATGTTTTAGTATCAAACCGTCAGCTGAGTCATGATATGTTTATATATACATACATGACTAGTTCATGTAATCCATCCTATATATGAATGCTTTCTTGCAGTATTCTAAAAGCTCCGTCCAGCTTTTACCATTTAACAAATCAATGATTCACTAAAAGTAAGAAAATCTTTGTTTCCCTTAGCAAACGACAATTCCACACAAAATGTACATTTTCTCTTAACCTTGTATAACACAAGCTGCATTCCAAGCGCTCCTGTATCTGTAATGCTGGTAGTTGAATTGTAGAAGTTTACATCTTGCTGTGAAGATCATCAAAATTCGGTACCTTGAGAACTCGTCCCTAAAATAGTTTTTCTCTTCGAGATTCAGACAAAGTGCAGAATAAACAAATCTCGTCTGGAAGAGGCGCGCCTTTTCCACAAAATCTTCTCTTTTCCACAGGTCAATTTGTTACAGCAATATGCTAAGATCTTCTATTAATTTAGTTTAATCACTGTGTAGATCCACTGAGACTCCATGAAACCAGGCCAAATCGCAAAGTCTTCTATAGCATCCTGTCTTTTTTTCAATAACAGCTCTTAGAATCTTGTACAGGAGTCTGTGTTCCGGAAAGTTCAACACTTAATTAAAATGAATTTTTAGGGTATCCACGAAGAAAGGCCATAGACACACTTTCAGAATTATCATGTTAAAAAATTTAAAATCATTCCAGTTTTCCTTAAATCATATCATAAACTTTGTTTAGTAACTACCAAATCAGACATAACTAATCGTATTTAATTTGGTGAGCGATTCCTGTTCCTATTGCTCATTAAGTAGCTGTGCCTAACATCCATAACTTGGTTTCGTTTTCCTGGACAAACACCTGCAAAAATCGTACCTTAATGGCTTCATTCTAATTCCCAGTCCGTTATGTTCTACTCAACTAAACGCGAAACGGATACAGGTAATGGAATGACCACTGCATTGTTCGACCACCTTCCGCTCCAGATATATCACAATCGCATAATACATACGCAACTAGCGGATAATTTTCCATGCCTATACATGGCTTTGGTCAGTCGATAAATTGCTGAGCGAAGCAAAATAGCAAAGCATTAAGATAGGTTGTATTGATTTCAGTCAAGCAATTTTTTTTAGTTTCCTTTAGTATTAGAAATGCGATTAAACCACTAAAACTAGTTGGAAATAAATTATATGCGCAACGGAAGCCCCTGCATAATATCAAACATTTTTGGAATTATCTTCGATTGTAACAAACAACAGTAGGCTATAAGAATGGTTTGCTTATTTAAGGAACGAATTATTTCCAACTCATATTACATACAAATAAAATGTTAACTAAAATCGTCTTCGTCAGCATTTTGTTCATGTTATTTAGGAACAGGATTATTGGTTAGATCACACGTCAAATGGAAAATTATCTAAACTAAGCGATAAATGTTTGTACAATGTTCTGAGCGAAAATAAACAAGAGAACACCAAGCAAACAAAACTTCATATGTCTATTATATTTTTTTTCCATAGGGTTCAGGAAGAATGACATTTGAGGCGCATATTACACGTTCTTTTGCCTGAACATACTGTGAGGAGACGGAATCGGATTTAGAAATAGAGAGTACTTTCTCAGTTAAAAGAAAACTGGTATGAAGAACACAAACTAAAAATCGATCAATAGAATTTCCGAGACTTTTTTATCAGGTGTAATCTGTTACTTAACATTTATCTGAGAATTTATAATAGATCAATAAATTGGGTGTGGAATTGTTACAATCCCTGTAACAGAATGCTATTATTTCACTACAAGAAATAATGTATTCAATTTGAAAATGGCACTATAATATATTTTGTTTAAATACAAACCCCACTTTTTCACCTGCAGCCATACTAAGTTGCTTGACATTTTTTCGACCTAGTTCCTGCTCCGGTAAGCTTAAGGAAAAACGCCTCTTGACACGTGTATTATGTAAGCTTGTAAATGTCGTACATGAAGCCATTATTTTATGCTTGAACCTTTACAGGCACGTTGGCCATAAATATGTTAAAATGGATAAACGCTGAACTTTAATAGCGTTTCACAAAAATTTCAGAGAAAACCCTGAGCCATATACAATTGACCCAAAACTTTTTTCTCAATTTTATAGAAATTCATAATTATGCTTGATTTACTATTGAAATTGCTTAGCAATAAGGTAAAAAAAGATAGATAAAATATAAATTAGTGTTTTGAAAATATATTAGGAAAAGTAAAAGACAAGACAATCATTTTGTAGTGTCTGTGAAGTTCGTCTTTCATTAATCTTTAAATGTGGCTCCGGCAATTTTTAAAAATCAATTTACTAGATAATTCAAAATTTCAACCATTACGCTATGATACCAAATTAAAACGTTAAAGTGTGTGAATAAAATTTATGTTATTTCTTGAAAAAACCAGTACATCTTAATTTTTTATGAAAAGTGTCTTTTGTTATAGTATTTACATTTCAAAGCAACTATTTTAGCAATATCTACAACATTAATATCGAGGACAACCAAATAAAAATCAACGATAACCAAATCAAAATCAACGGCAACCAAACAAACAAGCCCAACAACAATAAATCATCGTCAACTTTAACAAATAACGTTCAACTCTTTTAAATTCAAATTGAAACTAACTCAACTTTGAAAACAACTATGTCAACTTACATGGCAATTTTATTCATCTAAATTACAACAAGTTTAAATTCACTAAAAAAGAAACTAAACTTAAAAAACAACACCGTAGTTTATGTTTTAGAAAAAAAATCCAATAAAATATAATATAGAAAGGAAAATAATGTTTTCAGATTGTGATCCTCTAACTAAAAACGAAAAGTTATTATTGAACATGAAAATG
This sequence comes from Leptarthrus brevirostris, assembly GCA_964036015.1. Lineage (NCBI taxonomy): Eukaryota > Metazoa > Arthropoda > Insecta > Diptera > Asilidae > Leptarthrus > Leptarthrus brevirostris. The sequence continues at coordinate 66,752,908 of OZ038373.1, read as the reverse complement.
TTGCAAAGCCTTTTATTATTATTGTTTTCATAAACTTTTTTTCTGATATATAGAGTATGTGCTTGTTATTGAAAAGAGAATGGGCAACTAACAAGGAACCTAGTCCTATTTTTTTTTGTATTCTTTATTAAAATGCAACCAAAACTTAGTGTAGACACAAAGCCGTAATATCACTGTAAAAAAATACAGAGCTACGAAATGTGATTATAACTACATATTTGTGCATTTATAAATAATCGATATTGTTAAAACAAAAGATATTATTATATATTATATAACAAAGGATATTATTATATGCGCCTTTAGCTTTTTGTGCCCACTTCATGTCAATCATGGGGTATTTGGGATTTGCACGACACCTGGAAGCTCTTATTTTAAAAGCACCCTGTTTAGATTATGTAATTATCGATGAATTGAATAAGCATTATTGAAATATTTGTTTTATTCACACTCTCTTATCTTTTTAGATTAAAATTCAATTCACATACTATACTAGAAAATAATATCCTTCAATGGAAAAGGTTGTAATAATGTTATCAACAAATACAAACTAGTTTCAGAAGTGGTCACGATATGGTACATCCATCGCCCATTCTTCTGGAGACGTAATTGGATCAATTGGTTGAGCGGCACGACCACAACGCCATGGTTCCCGGGTTCGAGACTCGGTCTCCCCGTGGGTTTTTAAAAATAGAATTAAAAAAATCTACTGCATCTCTGGGCTGTTGTCTAACTCGCAGCAATGCAAAAACAAGGCATGCGAGTTTTCTCACTCCTCTCACCCTAATTCCCTTCTGACCAAAGCCATGCTAACGCATCAAAAGGTTGTCCCCTAGTCTTTGGCCACATCTTAAAAAAACATTAGTTTTTAATGAACTTGAAATAGTTATAATTTGGTGAATAAAGTTTTCATTTGAGGTGACGTGGTAGTTTTTAAAGTTTAATTAATTGCATTTGAAATAGTTGACGATGATTTTGATTTAGGTTCAAGATTTTTGCAAATTTCTGCTGTGTGCTGATTTGAGCTTAAATGTATATCAGATACGATATTATAATAACGCGACCACGCAGAATAGATGCTCAGGGTGTGTGCGATGTCATTAAAATTTTTCACAGTCTCTAATATTTGATAACTGCACCCAAAATCATATTCCCTGTAGCCACTTTTGCTTTACTTATTGAGCATATCTACAAATAGCAACTTGAGTGTAGCTTTAGCAAAAGTCAGTTAAATATCTATTGGTATTTTAATCGGTTACTTTGAGCAGGTAAAGCAGGGTTGTTTTAGAAAAAGGTTCACTTAATTTTGGTTTGGTTGCCGTTGATTTTATATTGAGTTGTCGTTGATTTTGTTTGCCCCTGATTTTGGTTCGGTTGAAACGAAATACTATATAAAAAAGGGGTGTTTACAATTACAAGTAACCCTTGTGTAACGCCGTACTTGTGAAACGCAGTTTTGATATAACGCGATTCATAAATGAGGAGTGATTTTTCAAAGGGGCTTATCTCCATGTTTAACAAAATTTCAGTAATGAGAAAAAACCTTTAAGAGCTGTTTACAGTAACTTTTTTTGTTTTTAATATCTCTAGTGTTATAGTGTGTTGATCTAATATTCTAATCCGCTTAAAGCTTTTATTTTAACATATTTGTATTTATTGGAAAAAATAAAAAACATTTAGAAATGTGCCCTTTTGGTGTAAAGTAAATCGCCGAAGGCGATTTATATTTATATAGCCTGGGGCATATAAACAATAATAAAGGTTTCTTCAGCGACCATAGGAAATACGTCTTTTTGTATCGAACTCTAAAAATGTCTAACCATGACACAAAAATTAAATGAAAATGTATGAAACTGCGATTTTTAATTACGATTTTCCCTTCGAAGTATTTCTTCTTTGTAGTAGATTTTCAACTAGAGGATACATTTTAGCATGATAACGGCGATATCATTTTTAGGTTTGTTCAAGACCATAAGTGGAAATAAGCCCTTTTGAAAAATCACTCCTCACATAATCCCCAGTACTAATATAACGAGCCTACAATTTTACATAACGCGGCGCATTCGTAATTATTTCAGTGTAAAGTTTTTTCTTTCTGTATTAAAAAAAAATTTGTTCTTCTACTTCTTAGAAATTTGTATTGGCATGAAGTATATGCTGGCTTTTATATAAGATCATTCTCGCTGTTAAGAGAGACCTCTACTTTGGTCGGTTTCAAAAAATCTCTTTTTTTGTATTGCATATTCTTAAAGTATATGTAAGTACAATTCCCCTGCCGAAGTGTCTTTTCAAATTCGATCATCTTCAGTTGTGTTAATGGTTTGACCCTCGCCGCAGGGTGCTTCACTATCAACTTCTACCATTGTTCCAGGCATAAGTCCAGACCAAGCTGCACTTTTAAAAATGTTTTATACAAAAAGAACTGCCGTCATTGTTTAAATTTTATAGTTAAAAAAATCGTCTCCGTCGGACAATATTCAAGGAGATTTCGAATAATGCTCCATATATAATTTTTGTTTCATATCAATGTTTTACAGCGGTTGCGACGGCCGCATATTGGTATTGTTTGATTAATTTTCATTCAGTAATAAATCCCGAAAAACAGAATTGGCCTATGTTTATTTGTCTCCACAAAGAAAAATTAAAACGAGAGCACCTAAAAAATGGTGATCCAAGGTACCGGTAATTCAGCTTTAAAATCTTTTTGCTTCTTTAACTGTTAATAGAGATCGTATTTTTAAAAACGGTAATTTTTAAACATAAGTGTTCTTTTAAATTGAATGATGAAATTCTTATTTTCCGGTAAGTATTAAGATAAATAATTGCACTGTTTTTATTGTAGAAAAATTTTTTACTAATGGCTAGCAATGTATCATTAATTAGAAAAAATAGCCTAGGAAACCTAAAATAACGCACCACACAAGTTTTCTATAACCCGCACTTAAGATCTCTATTACAATGACGTTACATTTATGATACAGTTTTATGTCCTTATTACTTTTCCTTTAAGTGCTATTGACAAAAAAACTTTTTAAATAAAAGTTAACGGATATTTTAGTCATCGATGAATTAAAGGATAACTCTCTAGTTCCCGTAACCCCTTGTGTAGGCGGCAGCAGAACTTCACCCGCTTTGAGACAACCATTGCAAGTGGACCTATAATTTAAAGTGGATTCCGAACCACTCACATTTGCTCTGCAACCCCATTGCCCTGTTATCGTGATCCGTTTTCAGCAGAAAACAATCATTTATCGTCGGCGGTGGAATTCGAGCCTTTGACCTCCAGATTGGTAGGCGGACACGTTATCACTTACTCCACCAAAGACTCCTTGATTTTTTACTGCACAAATATTGCATATAATATATATGTATAGGGTGTTTCAGATCTGGTGTGCCGAAATAAGTGGGGTGATAGATCTCTCCTAGCCAAACAGAAAATTGTATGGCAGGAATTAAAAAAAAGTGATTACCTAAAATTTAGCATTTTCTCAAATTTTCTCCGAAATTCATGCAATTAATAAATTTGTTTTTTATTTTTATTGAATTGCCCATCTTATTAGCTTTGCAAAGAGTTACATGTCCAGGTAGAGAAAAGATTAGAAAAACCGCATCCTTAGAAATCCCTGACTACCTAATTATTTTAAGACACTTTATTTAGGATATTTTTAAATAAACAAAATTTTTAGGACAAAGGATCGAAAGTGTTTGTTTAAGGTACACAGCTAATTAATTTTAATATTTTCTACAAGAAAGTATGTTTTATTTTGTTTTATGAGCCGATATTACCTTGTGTTAGCAAGAGTTCACGCCCTAGTATCCTTGAGTTCTGTTACTAATACCTGATGGAAATTTTGCTATAAAAGTGGATCAGTCAGCAAGAATATTAATCATAGTTGAAAAACAAACCCGATAATTACGGGAATTCTTAACCCAAAATTATTGAAAATTGGCAGAATTGATTTTTAAGGAATACGCGGATATAATTAACATTTATTGTGTAGTAGACTGAAACGAAAAAGTGGCTGTACTAGAATATCAAAGGAGATTTCCAAATCGACGTGCACCCCAAAGAGGGGTATTTTTACGGACTTTTCGAAGGGGAAGAGAAACCGGAAGTGTAACTTTAAACAGCACGGAATTCCGATCTGAAACATCGATTCTGCCGCCGTCGGGCAGCAAATAATCACCTTCGTTGGGCAACATCCTTGAACGAGCCCTAGACGGTGACGTTCATATCATCATATCCCAGTCGAAGGACTACTGGAAGGAGATTCCGAGAGAAGATTAAAATTTTCCATTTGGCTTCTGGAATGCGACATGTAGAATAGGGCGTTTTTGGGGCGAATTCTGTTGACAGATGAATCGCAGTTTTCCGGGTCAGATACTAACCCCATAGGATAAGGGGTCCTCCTTCCAGTCCAAATTTTGAGCCAGTGTTTGGGCTGGTATCATCGACATCCATTTAATAGGACTTCCTGCCCCAAGTCTTTAATAGCCAAATTTATGCGAACGTTTTGGAGAATACACTGCCAGATCTACTAGAAGGCATCCCTCTTGATAATCTTAGGGCAATGTTTTACCAACATGATGGAACACCAGCGCATTATGGTTTCATTGTAAAGGTAATACTGAATGAAAAATTTCCTAACCGCTGGCTTGGGCGAGGTGCACCGATTCTTTGGCCTGCTAGATCTCCAGATCTTATCCCATTGAACTTTTTCTCACGGGGAACAATGAGAGGCTGACTACAATACACCTTAAAGAGGGAATTACAAGTAGGTTAATGGCATGCAATGCTTCTTTAAATTGCAGATTTTTATAATATTTCTCAAAAAAATTTTACGTATAAATTTCTATATCCTTTCTCTACCTGGACATATTACACCTTTTTGGAAAGGTAATAAGATGGGAAACTTCATTAAAATAAAACACAGATGTATTAATCAAAAATGCACAAAATGTGCAGGAAATATTTACATGGTCCGAGTGAATTTTCAAACTAAAAAACCAAGACAAACTTTTATACTCGAGCAACTTTTTTTAACACGATCGGGACAAAGGGTTAACTTATAAGTTAGAGTCCTTCTATTTAATTGTTATGAATGATAGTAAGATATAAAATTTCGAAAAAAATTGTATGCAAATTTTTATTGAGCTTTTATGAGTAAAAAGACGAAAGAAAAGCAGCCAATGAATCTGGTAACTAGTTAATTGAGTGCAAAAACAAAAGTCTGTTATGACAGTTCTCATATGACTAAAAAATTAAAAGTTTTTTGTGACGAGAGGCTTATTCCAATATTCACCTAAGTAGTCAAAATTTTGGGATTTTTTTTTTATTCAAATAATATATCATAAACGGCTAGTATTTGTGTTCGAAAAATGTTATTGGTTTTCTTCCTTTCTTTTAAGACTTCATTATAATCGTAAGTCGTTAGAACCTAAATAACCGTATAACTAAAAAACCTTAAACCTTAAACCTTTTTTTTTACTCTGGTAAAAATTTGAACTAAATCGATCCATAAGTTCTCGAGATACAAATATTAAGTACCGTTTTGAAAAATGTAGTTTTGAAAAAGCGCCTTTGAAATTTAAAGTAAGCGCAGTAGACAGCGAATTAGGCCAACTATTTTGCACTATAACTTCGCCAATTTCGGAAATTGTGGAATAAAAATAATAAAATAATTTTTGACAAATCGAGAAAAAACAACCGCTTCAACAAGAATACGCAAGGGTCCCTACCTACTTTAATCGTAGTACAGTAGAATTCCACTGTTAAAAACTTAAAGGAAAATTTTCCAAAAATTGCTTTTTCAACGAATTGTACCCGTAAAAATGGGTCCTAAAGCTTTCTTTAGAAGGGATGCCACACTTAAAAGATCGTTCGAGTTCATGCTTGAATATGTGGACACGCAAAATACGTCCATCAGCTAGGACTTATCTGCGAGACTTCGAGGGAGTACCTACAGGCTTTTCTAAAGTATTGACGTATCTGTTAAATCCAAGAATCTACATAAGGGCTCTTAAATCACACACAAGTCTATTGAAACCAAAGTCGCTGTAGGTGTTTTGTTGATATTTATACGAAATAAATGTGTTGAGATTGAAATAAATGTGTTGTTGTCATAACAAATAGTTTGAAGACAATTTTGTCCGGTTTTAAAATTTTTCAAAAGATTTTAAAAATTGCCGCGGGTGTCAAAAATCGTGCGAGATTGCAACCCCTAATTGCATAGATGTGCTATGAAACTGCTACTTTACAATCAACTGCTGGATGAAATACCACCTTGAGATTTTAATTTTTTTATTTATCTAGTTAATGTAATTCGTTTGATGCCGAATTAATTTTTTGCAACATTAACACTCTTCTTGTTATTCATGACTGCTTGTGCTGCATCACTAAACTGTTCACTTGAAACTGAACCCCTAGAATACTACGTACATTAAAATAATAAAATAGTTTTTAAAAAAAAGTTGAACCGACTTAACAAAAAGCACTTAAAAGCATAAAATAATTTTTAATTTTATATCTATTACGACATTTTGAAGTCGGTGCAAATCAAACAAACCAAACAACTACAACAAAAGTACTTAATCGTCATTCCTTATGATCCCGTGAGCTGAAACGTTCAGGTAGTATTATGTATTCTCTTCAATTGTAGTTCTGTAATTTTATTTGTTTAATTTGCACTAACTTCATAATGTCGTAATAGATATAAAATTAAAAAAAATTTTTTATGCTTTTTAGCGCTTTTTGTGAAGTCGGTTCAACTTTGTTTTTAAAAACTATTTTATTTTTCACTTTTAAGTGTCTTCTATTCTACATAACGAAAAAAGAACCATCCAAATCGGTCCACGCGTTAAAAAGTTAGGTTCAATCCCCTACCGCCACTACCATCCCACAAAAATGTTTTTTCTCGTGGTATCAAGCAAGGAAAATACTCTACCCAACAGAAGAAGAATCATTGAAATCCCCTCCCCCACCCCCCACAATAGGACCAAATTATTCTGCTATTAGTAATGAAGTATCACACTTTATACAACGGCAAAAGAACCATCCAAATCGGTCTACGCGTTACAAAGTTTGGCTCCACCCCCACCCCTCCAAAATTTTTTTTCTCGTGGTATCAACCAGGGAACATACTCTAGCCAACAGAAAAGAAATTATCCAAATCGGTTCACGCGTTTCGAAGTTAAGCTACCCCTCCCCACTCCCACCCTAGACCAAATTTTTTTCTTCTATTAGCAATGGGGGATCATACTCTGTACAAGAAAAAAAGAACCCCGCAGCACCAAAATTTTTTTTCTCGTGATATCAACCAGGGAACATACCTTTTTCAACAGAAAAAGAATTATCCAAATTGGTCCACGCGTTACGAAGTTACACTACCTCTCCCCCTCCCCCCACACGGTCTATGCGTTACAAAGTTAGGTTCCACCAACACCGACCACCAAATCTCGTGGTGTTAACCAGGGAACATACTCTACCCAACAGAAAAGGAATTATCCAAATCCTTAAACGCGTTACGAATTTATACTACTCCTCCCCCTCGCCCCACCCTAGACCAAATTGTTTTCTCCTATTAGCAATGGGGGATCATAGCATCCAAATCGTTCCACGCGTTACAAAGTTAGGTTTTACCCCCATCCCTCTCAAAATTTTGTTGACATGGAAAACTAACCCAAAAATTAATCTTTCTTTCTTTTTTCGTCACAAAGTAATCAAAGTAAGCGAACACCTGGCTTGATCGACAAGTCATGACTAATGACCGCGCGATGATTTTCACACCCGCGACCCGTTTTTTCCTAATTTAATGTGTAGTTTTCGAAACATTTCGATTGCTCAACTTGCTCCTATGCTTAACTAACCCCGCCCTTCCTGTTACCATAATTCTGCTTGTGCCATTAATTTGTTCGCAAATGTGGTGTATTCTTTTCCTACGCGCCATCACAAATAATAAAATTATTATTTGTGGCCCCATTTATAGGAAAACATCAGTATTTACTTCACAAAGGCAGTAATTACTGAAAGATGAATTTTTTTTTAATTTTATGTTGTATTTTTGAAATTTTAAATGGTGCCATACCAAGATGAAAGCAAGTAGGCAATCTTGTGTTACTTCGTGGTAGAGGGTAATTGGCCCACTTTCATTTCACGGGATTAGATTACTCCAGTAAAATTACAAAATAAACGAGTACACGAACTGTAAATTATTTATATTTTATAATTACTCAGTAATTCCTAAGCCGTACAAATTTTTAGGTTTTTCTAAAACATCTTAAGTCGGCAATTAAAACAAATACAAAAAAGTATTTAACACCTTCCCTGTTTTATAATTTTATTAATAAAAAGCCTAAACACTATAAAAAATACAAACTGAAAGTGATTCATTCCCCGATTTTCATAGCTAAAAACCGAATTTTGTCACATATGAACACCTGCTCCTTTCACAGCTGCTACTAAACGTGAAACAAATAACTAAACTTTGAAATATGTAGGGTTTAGAGAATAAAAAAAAGTTTATTATCATAGAAAATAATTATATTTTATATGAATCTTAGTATTAATAAACTTAATGGAAATGGCGACGACTGGCACTAGATCCTAAATTATTTTCTTTATGTGAATAAAAAAACTTAACTTTTAAGAAAAAGTTAAGCTTCCTACTTATGTCGGTCTTAATTAAAAAATTAAGAAAATTATATGGTTAATAGTACCACCTATGGAGTGTCGACACATCTTTCCGCGTCATTACTTTTGAATAAAGCCAAAATTCTCATCACCTCCACTCATAAACAGAATTAACTTCGAAAGGAATGGAGGTCTGGTGTAATCATCTATTATTGGGGCAATGAATACAATTCCCATTGTGATTCTTGGAAAGCTTGAGACTGGAGCGGGCAGTCCATTTATAGCCTACCGCCAAAGCGATATATGCACGCGCATATCTATTTCTGCTGGAGATTTATCTCGATTTCATTTTTCTAAATCGAACCCCCTAAGTAGAAGGCCCCTTCCAAACTATTCATTTGAAGATTGAGTGTATACCTTCGTCTTCCAGGAAGGGAAGAAAGCAATTAAGGCATTGACCTGCCATGTTTTTTTTTGCTCCTCGGAGTCTTTGTTAGAAGGCTTTCTGTGAACTTTTTTCGTGACTGCTTTATCGAAATAAGATTTCCGAAGGTAGAAAGAAGAAACCTTTTATGATCATTTGAATACAACTTGAGTGATGTAAGAATAGTTATGCCAATGACTGTTGGAATTTTACATCAAACTATAATCTAACAATTTCGCTTTCAAAGTTAAGTCTAGACAGCTTTTAAGATACAGAGATCGTTTACTATCTTTTTTTTTAAATCAAAAATAGAGAACTGCACAATTTTACTTTTATGTCAATTTAGAAGCTCGCCTAATTGGTTTTTGAACTTGGTAAGACTTTTGATAATATAAACTGGACTATAGCGTGATGTAAGATAATGAAAATTGAAGGTTTTTAAATCAGCAGTTGAGCTAACAAGCATAAAATAATATTTCATTTTATATCGATTACGACATTTTGAGGTCGGTGTAAATTAAAGAAACAAAACAACTACCTAACCACAAACATAATCTAAACATTTCAGTTCACGAGATCATAAGGAGGAATAAATACTTTTGTTGTTGCTGTTGTGTTATTTGTTTAATTTGCACCGACCTCAAAGTGTTAAAGATACAAAATAAAATTTTATGTTTTTAACGCTTTTCATTTAAGTTTTTTTTAAAACAAATTAATTTCAATAAATAGTTCGTGCATTCCAGATCCAATTTTCGCAAGAACGCCAGATTCCGCTTGTTTTTTCATTTTTTACATTTCTTGTAGACCAAAAGTACAATTTTTGATACTTTTCACCTCCTTTATGAAGATCGATATTTATTGTGTTTGCCTTTACTTTAACGACAAAAATTATTCCTTACTAAAACTGTTGACATTTCCTATAGGATTCATTTCGATTCCATTTTCGCACTTGAGCCCACATTTTCACGAGGTTACATACACACACTGTCTAAAAACAATACTAATCACTTTTTATGAGGACAGTCCGCTCGTGCAAATCGTGTCGAAACAATAACACGGTACTCCAAGGAGCCGTCGACTCGGGAACAGTGCTGCCACTTGATAAATAAATTCTGTAACTAGATTCCAAAATGCACAAAATATTCACATGACCCGAGCGAATTTTCAAAACCAAAATAAAAACAAACTGTTTCTGAACTCGAGCAACGTAAGAAATATTAAAATTTCTTAACATGATCGGCGTTTCTAATAAAGAAAAGTTAAGCTCCTTTGGCTCGTTATCGACAGCAGCGCCGAAGGGTTTACTTTTCTTCAGCTGCTGGACGCCTTCGCGACAAAACGAAAACTAGATATAACTCCAACACGAAATTTAATACCGATCTAGACAGCTGTATCAAATTATGATCACTTACACTGTCTCACTAACCTTGCGGTAAAACTATTTTTCAAAATATATATGTCTTAATTATCTAAAAGTACTGATGCTTGCGGATTGTACCTTAATGATACTTATATAATATTCATAATGACAAATGTAACAATTTTCTTATATTTCTTTGTTACAAAAAAAATGCAATGTGCATACCTGTATGTTCCGTGTTACGCGTTATTGTTAGTTATTTATGCAAAAAACTGCCGGAAATATTGAAAAATTTAAAAAGACATTAAATATTTCTATGTTAACAATATTGCAAGTAATATAACGTTTTCAAATTATTTGCGTTTAAAGAAACCTTATGGCACAAAATTAGGCGTCCAAATTAACTTTTTTGGATCAGCCTTTTGTTCAGGTAATAAGAGTCTAGCGTTACGACATTAAAACAATTAGTCTTTTTAGTTGTTAACAGGTTTAAATCAGCAAACTGTCTCTCAGCGGCTGCGCTAGATAGGATGCTCAAGATTTCAGTGTGTAGTTTTGGAAACATGGGTTCATGCAGTCCATTTTTTTATTTTTGCAATATCTGACCAAAATTTAATAACATTACTCTGGCCTATATGAACTTCCGAAGTTCTTACCAATCTCCATTCAGTATTATTAAAGGCAACATGAAAATATTTTTAGAAGCCCGAATATTTTTTGCGTCCGCATATATTAATAAATTTAAACTTACATCAGCATAATCAATTCTTTAAAAAACCCGAGATAAATGCTATTGATAATATTTTTTGGCACTTAAGTACATTTTAAAAAATGTTGTTAAAAACGTACCAAATGAGAAGTAAATATAACTAATTTTCTTTTCTATATGAAAACGTAACCAATTAGTTACAATTGTAACTAAGTGGCAATCCTGCTCGGGAACAGCGCAAACATGTAATCAATTTTCTTGTTCGCTCCTCATGCAGTTACTAGAGATGATAAATTTTTTTAAAAAATCCTTCATAATTTCGCCTTGTATTGAGTTTTTTTTTTTTTGGTATATTAAGAAATAAAAAAAATTACGCCTTTAACACCGTGCACGTGATAGAAGTGAAACTTGTTAAACATGCGAGTCAGTCGAAATGTGACGCCTGACGCCTCCTTGAAATTCAGTTCCACTCCCAATTCTCGTCCAATTATCGCCGCCTAAGAAGTTTCACTTCAAGAATCATTTTTTTTCATTCAAATTCTAACTTAAAAGTGCAAAAACAATTTTTTGTTATTCAAAATTCACACCAAACAGCACTTGTCTACTCTGCTCCGATTTCTTCTATGTCATGTAGGTTATAAAAATATCTAAAATCACTTTTCCCTTGAAAAATTTCCTTATCACGTCCCGTCATCTCTCGTGCTAAAAAAACATTCTGATTGACACTGCAATTAAGCCACAACTCCCCAATTCAACCATAAGCGATGAAGTATGGTGGAATCATTTGAATTACCTAACCTATTATATGGAAAGGCATTCCTAAAAAAATTTGATTGCACCCCATAAAAGTAACATAAAACTGACCATATACTGTCTGCGTTCCTGATATTATCATCGAGACCTTCATCATAATTGCTTGAGGAAATGGTACCTTTCCCCCAGATAAAATTAAATTAGTTAGTTTTGTTCGTATAAGTGCGCATGTTGTTCCCACTACTATGCCAGCCTTATCACGCACTATTCGATTGCTTTCATTAAATTTTCCAGGAGCAGGTAAAACCCTTTTAAAGGAGACTTCCGTTAATTACCGAGGGTCAAACACCTTGTCGTGTTTTGGTTGTGATCCAATAAAAAAAACTTATAAACTTTGAACTAATGTGAATGTTGCGTTTAATAATGCTATAAAGTTGTCTTGTGCTGTAGCAATTGTGACCGTTTTTTAACGTAATTCAGGGATAAAAGTCTTTCTGTGACTTATGGTTATACGTTTATCACGTTGTCAGATTAACGCAACCAAAAGATTAAAAATTAAATAAAGACTCAGCTTTCGTTAACGAATATCTTAAGCATATGTACATAGATGTACATACGTTTCCATTACTGTATTTTGATCACTCTACAAAATTATTAGCAATCAAAATCATTTGAAAGAAAGCAAACTTCTCGGAAATATATTAAAGGAAATTGGATTTTATATTATCAATTGACATTTTAACATTATTCCAGGTAACTATCAGAATGAATTGGTGCAAACATACATAATTGGATATTTATATCATGGCCTAAAGTTCGAAAGGTAATTAACCATAATGCAATGTGATATTATAAAACATTTTGCAATATCGACTTGTTAGAGGCTAAACAAATCGTTTTATTTGTAAGATCGACAAAAAACTGGGTAACGCTTATAAAACATTTATAAGAATGAAAACTTAAATAATACCTTTAATAAAATAGTTGACTTTGATAAAAATTGAAGATTTGTTTGTATTCATAATTATGTAAATAAAATGAATTTTTATTATTTTTGAAAGCATGATATTTTCCAAAGTTGTCGCCAATGTATAGGAAATGAATGTATATGTGAAAATTCCCTCCTCCTACGTAAAATGGGGACAAATTTCCTGCATTAACTTGAAATAAAAGGAAATAATAATTGTTTTTGCCTTGCTTAGTTTTAATTGCTCTCACTGTCTAGTATGGGATAATAGTATTTAGAAGAAAGTGTCACCCTTTAAATGGGGTACTACATCTTGTGCGATGCCTCATTACCCCAAATTACTTCTTACGCGAGTTTAAAAGCCAGTGAGGTTGACTACTTGTGCTGATTGTTTTATGATTGATTAGGTATTAGCACCAACGGAACCCTGTTATTGTGGTAACGCTTGAGATATCGAACTGAAATTTAAACGTAATATTTAAATCCTTGGTCCAAAGACAAAAACCGTAATTACAATAATTATAAAAAAAAATTTAAGGGAGGCATGCAAACAGTGGGGAGTGTTTTTTTCTGTTTGGTGTTTAGTGCAAAGAATTGCGATTGTTTGATGGGTACAAGTCCAAAAATTTCAATGTCACGATTCTCACAGATATTAGCAGATCAACGTTGATTAACCATCGATTTGAGCATGGACACGCGGCTCCGGTGAAATTGAACCGCGAATATATTGGTAATAGTTTAAAAAGGAAAGCTTTCAGAATTCTTAGGAAAGCGCAGAATTCCATGAAGAAATTGATAAAGAATATGCTTTGAGATATCTTTGTTAACTTCCCACATATAGGAAGTTATTGTAATGGGCCCGATTTTCAAAATTTTTAGTTTTAAATTTTTTTTACATTTCAAAGTCACCATAGTGTTTTACGCATGTTTTTGAACACATGTATGTGTGTGTGTGTGTGTGTGTGTGTGTGTGTGTGTACGTACATACGTACGTACGTTCGGACCCACTTTTTTCGACAACGAAATCTCGCGAACAAAAAATGATAGCGACTTAGCTATGGTGCCATTCGAAGCGTATTATTGTCAATAAGAGCTGAAAGAAATTTAATCAATTTCGGTTCAGCCGTTTTTTTGTTTAAACAAAAAAACTGAAAAAAAAATTGATTTTAGACTTTTTTGAAAAGGATTTCTTCGATATAATTTGTTCTGATGACGATCGGGACATCAAAAAGTCGGATAATAACAACTTATTATGAACAGAAATTGTTTATAATGATGAAAAATTGTTTATAACAATAAATAATTGTTTATAACAATAATAAATTTATAGTCATAAAAAATGGTTTTACCTGGTTGAAAATTGATTATGAAAATTGGAAATTGAATACAAAATTGAAGATTGTTCATAGCAATTGAAAATTCTTATAAACAATTGAAATGTTTGTTACCACAAACATTTTTTTTTATGAATAAACTTTGTTTATATCAATTAAAAATGGTATATAACAATTAAGAATTGTTTATATCAATTATAAATTATTTATAACCAAAATTATTAATAACAAATGAATTCCAAACAGAGTGCATTTATTTGGTTTTCATTAAAAAATAGTGCTATAACGGAATAATTTTTTTAAAATTTTTTTGCATCTAATTACAACGAAATTATCATGATAAATTAAATTCATTAATTTATTTATTTATAAATTTAAAATATCAATTTTTTAAGTATTTTTAAATGAGATAAAAGTGGGCGAAAGTTTTTTAAAAAGATTCATCTGATCTAATTGGTTCTGATACAACTCGATACTTTAAAAAACAATCCAGAACTTTTATAGTTTTTTGTAATATTAAAAAAATGATAAAAAAACCATAAATAGTTGATATTAATTATAAATAAAACGATAAATCGAATAGTATGAATTTTATTGAGTTTTCACTTACTCGTTTGTACTATGATCATGAAATTTATCGCTTTAACAATTAAATATTGTTAATAATAATTGAATATTGTTAATAACAATTGAAAATGGTTATTAACTGGGAAGTTGTTCGTGTGAACCTCAAGTGTCGCACCAATGATGCGACACCCAGAATCTGGACCCACCCCACTAGTTTGATTTTATATTCCATAATAGTGCCTGGAGTTGCTCGGACTTTTGTTGAGTGTCGTTTCCGATTACTTTACATATCACTCCCTTTCTACACCCACCCCTATGGGTGTTAGATATGTGTCAACCCCATAGTATGCAATAACAGAGTGTGATTGCTTGCCTCAGCGATCTCGAAAACTATTAATTGGACATTAACATCGGACGATTTAGATTTCTTTTCTGTCCCTTCCTTCATTACCCTTTGTTTTATATTCCATAATAGAGACCTAGGTGTATTAGTTCCGTACTATCTAACGTCATCGGGAGTGTAATTATTCATCTCAGCGACACCGAAAGCTATGCATTCGACATTAATATATGTAGGTCTTTTTCGATTATTTTTACCTGTCAACCCCTATCCTTCCCCACCCCAAACTCTTGGGGTACTAGCAGTGTCTTGACGCCAAAAAATCAAACAGCATTGAGAGTGCCTTTACTGATCTCAGAGACCCCGAAAACAGATTCTATACTAATATGGTTGTTGTTTTGATTGTTTTTACTTGTCATACCCTTCCTAACCTCACCTCTAGGCGTGCCATACCCTTACTTTATTTAACGCCATCAGAAGTATCATTATTCATCTTACTGACCCCGAGAAGTACGGATTCAAAACAAATATTAGTCGTTTTGATTTTTTGTACATGCCACCCTCATACCATTCGATGGTATCATAAGTAACCTAAACTATGTCTAAGAAAATGCTGAACCTTCTTGTGAAAGTTCCATCCAAATCTGATTAGCCGTTTCCAAAGTTATCCCGGACGAACAGACCGACAGACAAAAATTTTAAACATAATTGAATTCTTTTGTATATCAATTAAATAATCATATCGACGCTGAAAAGCAATCTTGTCGTATCTCAAAAGATGCAATTTATGCTGTATCTGGTATTAAATCCATGTTACACTAACTTTAAGATAATTTCATCTTTTTTGCCTAATGACCATTATTTCAGAACTTTTACTCCAAGAATTACCTTTCTATCTTCTCTGGTTAAGGAGTAAAGAGCCCCTACTGTAAACCTCAATTTTCAAGTTACGACAAGATTGCTTTTCAGCGTCGATGAGCTTATAAAATACCGATTATTTGAAATAACAGACAGACAATTCAATTTTATTAATATAGAAGAAGAAGATGGGAGATAATAAATATAAACTTCTCGTTTCTTCCTCTTCCTTGAAGAAAACGAGCTCCTGCTTTCTGTCTATTCTGCTCCAAATATTTCTTTTTCAATCAAAGGATCATGAGTTAAGGTCATTAAACTGGTGCTAAATTAATGGCTGAAAAAATATTATAACGTACTTCAAGAGATTACTCGTTTGGTTCAACGATTCACTTCGATTGGTCGCTATTTTATTTAATAACAGTATTTTAATAATAGTCTCCCTTGGAACACATGTTCGAATAACCACGAATTTTGTAAATAATAGCAGCCGTAGTAAACTGAAAATTGTAACGAAATGTAAATAAATGTTTTTGCTTTCAAATAAGAAAAAAATAGAACATGAACAAATTTCAGTTTTGTTATAAACCTCCCCCCCCCCCCCAGCGATCTCCTTTAACTTCTCCGCCACCTTCTCCTATTAGTGGAATTTTGAGAAGGAATGAATGGGTCATTGGTCTGACTAAAGAAGTTAAGGTGTTATTATCTTTTTGGTAGGACATTAAAGGCGTAGACCATTTAATACTTTTAAACCCAAATTAAATAATGGCAATAAAAAAATACCGCCTCGGGTTTTAAAGCTGAAGGCATTGTTCCAACAGAATAACGTGCGGACACACAAAGCGATGTTCAAATACTAGAGATTTCAATGGTAAACGATGTCATATATTGGGGTAGGGGTGGGGTGAAATCTAACTTTGTAACGCGTGGACCGATTCGGATGGTTTTTTTGCTGTTGTATAGAGTGTGATCCCCCATTACTAATAGGAGAATAGTTTGGTCCTATGGTGGGGGAGGGGGAGAGGTAGTCTAATTTCGTAACGCGTTGACCGATTTCGATGATTATTTTTCTGTTCGGTAGAGTATGTTCCTTGATTGATACCACAAGAAAAAAAAATTTGGAGGGGTAGGGGTGGGGGTGGAACCTAACTTTGTAACGCGTGGACCGATTTGGATGGTTCTTTTGCTGTTGTATATAGAGTGATCCCCCATTGCTAATAGGAGAATAATTTGGTCCTATGGTGGTGGGGGGGGGGGGGGGGTAGTCTAACTAATTTTATTGGGATGGTGGTGGGTAGGGGGTTGAACCTAACTTCTTAACGCGTGGACCGATTTGGATGATTCGTTTTTCGTTGTATAGAGTAGAAGACACTAAAAAGTTAAAAATAAAATAGTTTTTAAAAAAAAGTTGAATCGACTTCACAAAAAGCTCTAAAAAGCATAAAATAATTTTTAATTTTATATCTATTACGACATTTTGAAGTTGGTGCAAATTATACATATAAAACAACTACAGAACCACAATTGAACATTATAAATAATACTACTTGACCGTTTCAGCTCACGGAATCATAAGAAAGGACGATTAAATACTTTTGTTCTAGTTTTTTGGTTTGTTTGATTTACCTCATAATTAGTGCGATGAAAAGGTAACTGAAGAAATCGTGATGGAGCGAGCCGGTACCGATATGCCGAAACAAGCTAAGAGAACAGAAGAGTCGATGCACCCCTGAATGCAGTCGAAAGCAAAAAGTATCATGGAGTTACGGCGTCTCTTTTCAAGTGTATACAAGTGCAGCAGTCCAAGTCTATCAACATAAGGTGGTAATATAAAGGAGCGGTGACCAGACTGGAGAGGCATGTTTCAGAATAGGCCTGACAAAAGTGCAATATAAAAGTTTTGTAATGTAGGGGTCATCATGAACACCAAAACTAAAAAAAAACTACTATCCCAATGACATAATGACATTGTCAGCAATGATATGAGGTAGAGCAAGGATGTAGAAATTTATACGTAGAAAACCTCTTGGTTAATATTATAAAAATATGCAATTTAAAGAAATTAAACTCATACTAACCCTAAAATGGTTTTTATTGAATTCGAAGCTTATTACAATTAATGTTACAAAGGCTGTTCGAAATATCTTCCGCCACTTTCGATGCATGCTAATAACCTCCTACGATAACCTAAGGGGTATTGTAGCCAGTCTCTCCCATATTTTCGTCGCTTTAGTGCGAATTCTGCTAATCAATTCGTTTCTATCGTTAATAGGCCCTGAGCAAACTTCATTCTTCATTGTTTTTTGTAAACAAAGTTCAATGGAGTAAGATCTGTAGATCTTGCAGGCCAAGGAATCGGCATACCTGTTTAATCCAGCGGTCTAGAATTTTTCATTCAGTATTGCCTGATACGGCCGAGGGCCTCACAGTGACAGAGGATGTGTTCCTCTGACTCCTCCTCTTCCAAACAGAAGCGACAGGTGTCTTCTTCAGCTAGTCCCAACTTTTTAAGGTGGTAGCCCAAGGGGCAGTGACTAGTTAGAAGTCCTGTAATGAGCGTGAGAGCAGCGCTTTCGTTTTCTGTTTCGAGTAGGTTATAAACCTCTTTGCTTGTCTTAACCCTGGAATATTTGTAGATGTAAAGGGGGGAATTCTAGTAGAGCCTCCATAGCTGCCGTGGGGCATATGCGCATGGCACCCGTGACTCCTAGATATGCCGACCTCTGCAGTTTTTGCAGTCTGGACTGCGCTGTCTTTTGTTCCGCTTTTGTTAAGGTTGATTTGCCTACTTGATATGCGTGCTGGTTGGCGTGTAGCGGCGTGTCTTTGAGAGCACCGTACCTAATATGTTGGTCAATAATTTTCTCCATTGACTTAGAAAGGAAGGATAATAGGCTTATCGGACGATATGCCTTGGGTTAAGCCGCTGGTCGCCCCCACCCTTGGGTATAAAGGCTACCCTTACCTATCTCCATAGATTGGGGATATAGCTGAGCTGATAGCTGGCCCTAAATATTTTGATGTGTATTGGCAACACGTCATCTAGGCCCTGCTGCAGAAGAGCTGGGAAGATACCGTCACCACCGGGAGATTTGTAAGCTTTAAAGGAGCTAATAGATCACCTGACTGTCCCAGCTGTGAAGATTTTACCAGAGATACTCTTCAGTCGGCGTTTTCTCCGAGTCAGTGGTGTAGGACCCATCATTTCTCTGGAGGAGGCTTATTCCATTGGAGTGATCTTTTAAGATTACTTTTTGGATGCGTGCTGTTGAAGGTAGATCGTCAATCTCCTCACAGAACTTCCTCCAGGCTTTCCTCTTAGACCTCTTTAATTCTTTGTTATATTCAGTAAGGGCCTGCTTGTATTCGTTCCAGGCACCTGGGCTTGGCTTTATTGAAGAGGTTTTTTGATATAGCTCTTAGTTTACTTAGTGTTCTGTACCACCAACGCACATCTCTGGCTGCCTCTCTGTGTCTGACAGGATTACTATTTTTGTTGCTTTGGACGATTGGTATTGTAGCTGGTTTGTGGCAATTTCTAGGTCCTCCTCATAAATAATTAATATTATTACTGTAATTGAAAATCCCATACATAAAACAAACTTTTAGATAGATATATCAAAGCAACCAAATTAATTCGTACAACAAAAATAGTATAAGTAATTAAAAACAAAAAACAGACTCTAAATTCAGTCGGTCAAAAATATGTCAACAGGAAAATTAATATTCACTATGTCCACCTTTATTCAAGGATAATTTCGCGAGCCTGTCGGGCATCATGAGCACATACTTCTTGCAATCATCTGTTTGAAAATTATACCACATTTGTTCCATTGCTGCTTTAAGTTCCTGCACAGTTTTTGGAGGTTTTTCTGATACCTTTACTTTAAACCATGTCCAACGATTTTCGATAGGCGAAAGGTGAGTGCTTTGTGGAGGCCATGGAAGAACATACATTTTTTCCTTTTCAAAAAAATATTTTACAATTTTCGCAGTATGTGTTACCGTGTTATCCTGCTGAAGTATGAAGTTATTCTCAATTAGACGTTCTCCTTCTGGAATAATGATTGCTTTCAACAAATTAAAATACACTTGTGCATTTACTCTGTCTTCTTAAATAACGATTTTCCCCTCTCTGTTACTTGTGTTACTCTACCCTCGTTAACCAATTTTGGCGAATTTTTTCCGCCGATATGAACGGCTCAGATGTGGTTAGGTTAAGCTTACTATTCGAGTATGCAGTATTTTATTAGTCACTTTTGGACGACCCTTACGTTTAAATTCACAGAGACGCTTATTGTAGTTAAACTTAAATTACTATGTAAACAGCAGCCACATCCTTATCAAAAACTTCCGCTATTTCCCTGTAGGTTTTTCCATTTTCACTCATACTTGCAAATGGGAAAATGGGAAAATTTAAACATTTCATGACAGAAGAACGGAGGGCTACGTTCTTCTGTCATGAAATGTTTAAATTTTCCCATTTTTGCAGCCACTTCCTTTAACAATCAATTCTGGAAAACTATATAAGAGAAATTCCAGGTTTAAAAAAAAATTACACAAATTCAATTGCCAAACTTACCAAAAATATCACAAAATTAGTGATATTTAATAAATTGATATTTGCAATTTAAAGGACTTTAACAGTTATTAATAAATGTACAAAAATGTGTCCTGTTGCCTTAGTTTTGACTTCTTCCATTTGCACTTCACTTAAAACTGATGCTATACTGATCACATTTTCTAGAAAACTCAACTGACTTGCTTTCTAACATGGTTAAACATGCAACAGACTTGTTCTAGGAAGAATGGTAGATTTTTCTGATCGCTTGGAATGCAATAAATTTCTTAAGAAAATAAAACAATAGCACTATTGAATACTTTTGAGACTAACTGTATTTCCACAGCCATTGTTTTAAGAAAATTGCTACTCGCTCCCATGCCTGTACTCTCCAGGAAATTTTTGTTAAGCAAAAAAAACACGAGTATGGGATAGTTTACAATTTCTTGTTTTTCGTTATAAGCCCGAAACTTTCAAACGAGGCGTACATCGTCCCCTCATTTACTCAACCTCTTAACCCATGTATTTAAGCTTAATTCCTTTCCTGCCAAAGATGTCTTTTAGTGTCATAGGGAATCCTCTAAGCTTGGCATTTTCATCAAAAAATATTAATTTAAATAGATAGATAAAAAATAATTTTTCTGCAAATCTAGCATTGAGGGTTTTTCTTGTGAATAGCATTCTGATATCATTAAATTTTAGTTAGAGGAAATTAATACCACGATCCTAACTAGGATAAATAATATCTTGTAAACTCATTTGTTATACCTAATTGAAAACGGAATAAAGTATTTTGAACTTATAAAAGGCTGGTTGGAAACCTTATGTATTCTCTTAGTGTTTGATAAATACTTGAACTTTAATTTAACACCAATTTGACGTTGCTTGAGTACAAATATATTAAAAATAACATTTAACGACTAAACGTAAACGTGACGTTTGTCTTACTTAAAACTATCACATCCATAAGTACTGACTTCTTAATTAGAAACACTGTATATTATTTTCCGAGTCCTGAAATTATTGGTGGAGAATTATGACAAAATTCTAACATCTACATATACCAGATAACAATTTCTTCTTATTTTGTATACTACATATTATAGGATAATATGAACTAAGTGACGGAGTTGGATCAATGCGTTGAGCCGCACGACCACCATGCGATGGGCCCTGGGTTCCAGACCAGATGACCCCGTGAGCTTTTATCAAGAAATTAAAATAATCCACTCCGTCTCTGGGCTGTTGTCTAGCTCGCAGCAAAACAAGACTCAAGTTTCCTCACTTCCCTTACCCTAATTCCCTTCCGGCCAAAACCATGCTAACGCATCAAAGGGTTGTCCCCTAGGATTTGGCCCCATCGTATAAAAAAAGTGGTATTTTACAGAATCCTAATGATGCAACAGAATATCATTTTAAACATTTGTAAAATGCTACTCTGACGGCAAAAAAACAAGTTTTTTTTACAAATGTTTTTACCTATAATTTAATGAAATGTGTAAGGTTTGTGAGAAAAATATGTCAAACTATATTTATACAAAATTTTGATTAAAAAGAATTAATATTTCATTAAAGAGTGAAGGTCCATTAAGAAATCTCGTCCCAAAGGTAGACACGATATTTCCAATTTATTTCATTTTAAACCAAAAACAAATTATTATCTTAAGGACCTCATCTGGAGAAAAACACCAAATTTTAAATTTTTTTATTTCGGAAGTTTTATTATAAAGTTGAAAAACCTTTTACATATTAAAGAGTATAATCTTAGGTGTATGAAAAACATGTTTTTTTGTTCTTTAGTAACGTTATATTATTAATGGGCGCGCCACTGAACACTGAAATTTCGAGTTGCTCCGCGGTTGCAATACAATAGGGCCGTGCCCAGTGATCTAAAAAAAGAATCCTCTTAAAGTGTAGATCTGAAAGCAGTCCTCTTAGTAACAAAAACAGGAAATAAGCAATTTACCGAAAAAATGCAAAAAAAGTTCAAAAAATAATAGAAACCATACCATGAAAAACTGAAATTTATCAATCACCCTGCAACTCCCAAACGGTTGAGATTGCCCCCCCCCCCCTCCCCTCTGCCTTACAATTTTTTGTTTGCCTAGGTGAGAGCTATCATTTAAACTCGTATTGACGTCTAAAAATGTTACACCCTGTATATATGGTTATAATTTTTTCTCATAAAACTAATTATTGAGGACATCGAAAAGCAACCAGCAGTGTATAAGTTTTCTCGATAACATTCGCTTATGGCTGAGTGCAGTTGGTACAACCATTTGGCCTACGCTGAATTTATAGCCCACCAATCTGTGTCGAACGATATAAAAACAAAGAATTTCTATGTTCTCCCGCGCGCCTAATCAAGACTATTCGGTAGTCTGTACCCACCCCACCTTCGAATTTTAACATAATTTTTGGTGGATATTTTCTTAAAGTATGTACTTTGAGAAAATGCACTCAAAATTTTTGACTCATCACAGTGGCATGAAAACTGGTAACACTACAATTTTGCAACTGTTAATCAGTAATTCGTCTGCAGTAACTCTTGTTAAAACAGTTCTTTATTCCGCTTTATGTGACTTGATATGTAAATGATTACAGGAAATGGTCGCACTTTTTCCTTTACAGCGTCAGAATTCATTATGTCACCAGTTTCTTTGTTTGATATACGGATTAAGGTGAACACGGTAATGAGGTTGTCCATGACATTGCAAATCTGTAACTATTTCTGAACGCAAGACCTGAGGCTGTCAACCTAACATTCTACCTACGACTATTTCCCGTGAGACAGCAGTGAAAAATTGCTGGAGATGAAGGCCATGTGCATCTATACATATTTCCACTTCAGATTTCAGAATTTACGAGTAATGTCAAGGGTTTTGGATTTTTCATCTCATCTTACATACAGACATAACGATGTGAAGGAGACAAGTACTTTCTGAATACCAAGGATTTTGGTGAAAGAATCAATTGCTTTTATCTGTGTAGACGATCTTTAAGCACTGAATGAACGACTATTCTCTTTTTTAAGAAATCTCAATAGATGCTTTGCCCGACAATGGGAAACCCATGATCCTTTATCATAAGCAATGATTGTTTCCACTCACAGTTTTTATGAGTACCAGTAAAACCGATTCTGCGAAAATTTTAAAATTTGAACTTATTCGATTTCGGGTTCGCTTTCAACCACCTTTAATTTCCTCTAATACTTCATGGTTGTGAACAAATCCAAATTATATAGACGTCAATTTTTGTGAACTACTTTAACTTAACAATGAAAAATCTGATTTATTGCTTTGCTTTTCTTGGTAATTTTCACCGCATTACTTTTTTTTAGTACTTTGTCAAAAAAATTAAGCCAGCCGCTGTGCTTTATGCCAAAACTTTGAAGCCCTTCAAAAGGCAGAGTGGCTTCGTTATGCCAGGTGAGTTTCAAAGCAAAAAAATCGCAATTTTGAATACAAACATGGGAGGAAATTATTAAAAGGTCAACTGTCGATTGAGAGAGTTATGTATCACGAGGTTGTGTTCGGTATAGAAAAAGGTTAAGCTGCCTCACATACAATACACTAAAGTCAGGTAGAAAAGGGTGCACAGAGCAAAACTATCGAAGTTGTTAATATAGATATTATGCAACATTGCAGCTCGCTACAGAAGGCATAAGTTACGCTCAAGAGCAATACATTGCTTGCTTAAGGAATTTTATTGACAATAAAGCAAACGGTAAGAAAATGAAAGAAATTGTGCAACAACAAAAGTACCCTTGAGAGGGTAGACAGAGCAAACTTTTCTCTCATTAAAAACTGTTTTCGTGTTTTCTTTGAGATATTCTTACGTTTCTTACGCAATACTTTATTATATCTAAACCGTACCTCTCTTTAACCGACTTCCCAAAAACAGAGAGGTTCTAAGTTCGACGTGTATATTTGTTTTTTTTACGTCTGACCGGGCGTAACTTCGTAACGCGTCGACCGATTTTGATGATTCTTTTTTTGTTGAGTAGATGGATTCCATGTCAAAAAATTTTTTGGTGGGGCGGATGTGGGGATGAAACCTAACTTCTTCGCGTGGACCGATTTGGATGGTTCTTCTTTTGTTGTACAGAGTATGATCCCCCATTGCTAATAGGAGAAAAAAATTGTCCCGGGGGGGGGGGGGGTGCCAATGACTAGTGGGTGGTGCCAGTGACTAGGGTGGGGGGAGGGGAGTCTAACTTTGTAACCTGTGGACCGATTTGGATAATTCCTTTTCTCTGTTGTATAAAGTGTGATCCCGCATTGGTAATAGGAGAATAATTTGGTCCTAAGGTGGCGGGTGGGGGAGGGGTAGTCTAACTTCGGTTGTGCAGAATACGTTGCATGATTGGCAAATGATAACAATTTTATACCTAGAGTGACTACGATGATTCTCTGGCTACGATAATTCTGTCTTGTTGTATAGAGTACGGCGGCGCACTTGGGTCGTGTTAAGAATTTTCTAAGGTGAGCGAACTAAAGGGTGACAGTGACTAATTTCTTAATATGTTGCCGGATTTGGATAATTTTGTTGTGTACTACCTCTGCAACTTTTGAAATTGCTTTGTTCGTACGAGTAGCATTCTTCGACACTAAAAAGCAAAAAATAAAATAGTTTTGAAAAAAAAATTTGATCCGACTTCACAAAAAGCGTTAAAAAGCATAAAATAATTTTTCATTTTATATCTATTACGACATTTTGAAGTCGGTGCAAATTAAACAAACAAAAACACTACCCAACCACAATTGAAGATAATATATAAAACTAGATGAATCATAAGGAAGGACGATTAAATACTTTTGTTGCAGTTGTTTAGTTTGTTTACTTTGCACCGAAGTGGTTAAAAGGGTAAAACAAAATTAATATCAATATATTTGTCTGTTTACTTCTGTGTTAAAAAGCATGGAAAAATTCAGATAAATGTTCCACCATATCATAACAATTCTATAGAAATATCATTATTCTTAATATGTCATTTTTGACGCAAACAATATCTAGTAGCCGAAAGCGGCAACTGAAAATTTTGTAAAAACAATCACTTTTTTTCGAATATCTTAATAACGGCAAATGATACGACGTTGGTGAAATCGGCAAAAATATCTGACTTTTAATTCTTTATATCCTAGAAAAAAGAAGGTGTCGATAAATAATACCACAAGGACGAAAAGGAACCATTTGGGATTCGACCTTTGATTACATGGGGGCAAAAGTTATCACAAAAAGAATCGCGTAGACTTAGACCTAGCCTCTAAACTTTCAATTTAATAAGGCTCCAAAGCATATAGTAGCAGTTGACAAATTATTCACATTAATAAAATTGAATTCATTTAAAAGTGAGGATATAAGGAAAATAAAAATTGTTTATGAGTGGTTGAAAGATTCAACAAATACATACTTTACTTTTTTCGTCAAGAACAGGAGTGACATTTTAATTTTTAATTTGGACTTCGATTTTGATTTTGGTTTTTAATTTTGATCTTGAGTTTTGTCGTAATCGCTGGCTTTACGGTCTTCTATTTATTGTCGTTTCTGTTGTCTCTGGTTTGGTTTTTTTCATTTTGTCGTGTTGTTGCTTGAGGAATTTTTCATATACATGTGCAGACGTGTTTTTGGTTTGTTTTCTGCGATTTGTATTTTCGTGTAAGTCTTTCTCTATTATATTTCTTTTTGCCGCCCTACGATTGCTTCCATTTGGTCTTTTAATATTTGACCATTTGTTTTTATTTTTTTGCTATTGTTTCCCACCGGCAATGTCAAAGTGTGGAACCTGTGCAGGCGAGGTTGCCCGAGATGAGGTCGTTTGCGATGGTGTCTGTGACCATTTGTTCCATGCAACGTGTCTAAGGAGTGGAACTTGATCTTTTGGTTCTTCCACTTGCGCCGAATGCTCGGTCATAAAACCGTGCCATGTCCTGAGATTAGTGAGAGTTTAGTTGAGTCCTTTTCCGGTAACCTGTCGCTTGCTGAGGATAGAGTCAGTTCCTTTTCCACTCGCTGGAATGATCTTCAGCCCGTGTCCGAAGACAGAACTGCCCTTACAACCAAGGTGAACAAGCTGCTGGATATTGCTGGTGCGTTGGCGTCTAACTCCAAAATCCTATTAGAGAGATCTCACGAGCTGTCCTCTAGAGCAGTGATGTCCAAACCTATGCCCGCGGGCAAGTGAGCTTTTGAGCTTTTGAATTCGTATATGCACTTGTTTGGCTGTATTCGGTTTCTTGTTTTTGCGTGTTTTAATCGTAAAAGCATACACGAGCTACAAAAAATCGTCATATTTAAGTAGTTTTGTAAGTAATTATACAATATCTGAAAATATACAACCTTTTGCAAACATTTTAAAGTTCTAAATTAAACAAACAGTACGAAATGTTTCTAAAGCTTTTAAGCATTTCTCACATTAAGTAGTGTGAGTTTGGCCATCACTGCTCTAGAGTGTTGGCAATGTCTGATTCGCTTGCTGATGTTCAAGTTACGATTGCCGGCCTCGATCCCGGTTTGGTCTCGTCGTTGGGCTCCTCACCCGTGCTGCTGGTTGTTGAAGACATTCGCCGCAATGTCCGGCAGGTAAAACTCGACATTGCTACTTGGTCGGCGGCGGTTTCACCCAATGGTGATCTTATTGGATCTATCAATCGGTAATCAACGCTGATGACGATGGCTACCTTCCCTTAAATTGTCTTACTGCTAAAGACTCCTATTTTCTTGACGCCATCTCCTCCTTTGGTTTACACGAAATGAGTGTTGTAAAGAACTCTATGGAAAGACAGTTAGATGTTCTGATTCGGGTAAGACTAAAGTCGAACCGACAACTCGTAACTTATCCGCTATCGACAGTTTACATCCTTCCATTTTCATCTCTTTTTGCTACGATAGTTCTAATATTGCTGACCCCACGTAGATCAGTACGTTCTTGATTTTAAAAGGGCGGACTTCTCTAATCTTTCAAACAGGATCCGCTCAATCGATTTCCCATCTCTTTTCTATGATAGCGATATCGAGATATCGTTTCCGTGTTTTATGATAGGATTTATGATAAAACGGTCGAAATCATCCTGTCATTCTCCCCCGTGGTATTCTAGAGAACTACGGAGCCTTAAGAATAAAAAGATAGGTTATGGAAAACTTACTTACGCTGTAGAAACACGTCAACTTATTGTGATTCCGTTTATTGTCATGACAGCTTTTTAGCGTTATCATCATCTTTATACAGATAATACCTTGATAACGTTCGCGATAACTTGAGTCATGATCCTCGTACTTTTTTTTAAATTTGTAAATATGCAGAAGAAAACTGATAATTATCCATCTACAATGTGGTACAATGTATCCTCTAGTTGCAGCGCGCCCGATATATCCGATAAATTTGCGTGGTATTTTGAGGCCGCCTTTTCATCAGGCAATTTCGCGCCTTCCCTGGAAGAGTTTGGTCATATCCAGGATCGTCCCGCTGCCTCCATTGATTTGCCCCGTATATCTCGTGATATTATCATGAATGGTATCAAGGAATTTAAACTGAACTTTTCTTTTGGTCCTGATGGTGTTCCATCTGCATTCTTGAGATCCTGTTCTGACGCCTTACTTACTCCACTGGAACTCATCTTCAGCAAATCTCTTCAGGCCGGTAGATTTCCTACGTTATGGAAGAGCTCCTTTATAATTCTTGTTTAAAAAAGGGGCATAAAAACTTAATAACAAATTATAGGCCATTCGAAAAGCTTTCCTGCATACCCAAGTTGTTTGAATCTGTTATATATTCACAGCTTGTTGAGCAATGTAAGGGGTTAATCTCGTCTTATCAACATGGCTTTCTGCCTGGTAGATCGACGACAACTATCCTGCTTGAATTTACATCCGACATAATCTCTGCCTTCCACTAACTGCCTTTAATGTTGTGTCATGTATTAGATCCAAGCCATACTTTTTGACCAAGATGTAGGGTTTAAAGAGTTAGGGGTTGTAGAGTTAGGCCTTGTAGATTTAGGGGCTTGGCTTCACATGAGATCTGATAACTTTTTAACAGTGAAAATGGTATGCGCTTGTGAGTCTAGGCAACCTTTTTTACATGAAATGTTTTTGATGGGATTGGCTTATTCTGTAAACGATGAAATCGAATGGGATAGTTTTTTTTCGCATTTTTTTTTTTGTCGATATTTGACTTCAAATATGACTATGATTTAGGGTAGTATCGTAAATAATCAACATTGTTTATTTGAAAAAACCAAGAATAGTAACATGACATTTACTTCTTCTACATTACGGTTCACAGTTACTTTAGACAGGATCAATATACAATACAATAATACAATTCATGCAAGTTAGTTAACTTGCAACTTTACTTAATGTTGTATTGGAAAATATATAATGATATTCACGGAAATCCGTAAGGGAGAAGTCGTCTGACCCGGACGCGGCTACCGGCTCAGCCACGATGAACCGATTGGCGAATTGAATTGCAAGAACGGCAACGGTTCTGCGGACGATTTCCTATTTTTAAGTGGCAGGGCAGTAACAAGGTATTCATATTGCCTCTACTCAGTGACGAATGATTCTTGTAAACTGGCCCTTATGCAAAAAATTAGCAACAGCTTTGATTCAAAATTTTATATAAAAAGGTGAGAGAGGAGATCTGGAGGCGAATCTCACTTTTTTGAATAAAATGAGCTTTTGTTAATTAATTTTTTTTGGATAAGAACCCATGAAATGATTATTTAAGTCAGAGCAAAGTTGCACTAATCGTTGGTGGTGCTTTTGACTAATAAACTTGTTAAACGTAATTATTTCGAGTTCTATCTTGCATTTTGGAGAATCACCATACAGGGAAGTGAGAAATTTGAATATTTGGAGATATTTTTGTCCAAGAAATATAGTTTTAAGTTAGCTGATTTTTAATTATAGAAACCGAATAAAACTCTATTACAAAAATTCCCTCATCTTGTTTACCAGTGTCTCCGGCGCATCCTTAACATCCATTGACCTGAGGTTATTACCAACGAAGACCTACACAGAAATAAAGTCCAAGACGGGCACCCTAGGATAAATTATTTTATACTTTTTAATCCGTTTTAAAAACGTGGTACCTATATTAAAAATGTTTTTTTTTAAATAACTTTTTCGACATGTTCTCCTTCCCGATCGACGACGTCGTGAGCAGAAGATTACGTTTTTTTATAAAATAGAAACATAAACTATTTCAAGTTTTTGATGCGGACTTGCTTAGTAGAATTTGTTGCTCATCTAGACAGACGACTGCAATTGTTGTAGTTTACTTGTTCATTTTTTTCTTTATTCTTAATAACTATTATATATATATAGTATTATAAATAAACATTATTATTATTATTAACTCCTTCAGAGATGTGAACAGGTGTGACGTGTGCAGTGTAAGGATTGGAGTTGTCATGCAAGAGACACTCATCTCTTATTCGGAATGAACTTGCGAAACGGCATTAATTGCCAAAAAAATCAATAAGGAAGATTGCACAAATGCACACCCAAAGAAAATTTAGAAAGTTTAGAGGCCAAAAGTATTGGGGAAAGGGGGTATACACATGCAATTTTAGAGAGGGTCCGGAAATCCTTCTTGTTTAGACAATAGAGAACAAATCTTATGACGCGGTGGCACTTGCAGTCTATAGGAACTGTACGTCAGAAACCTAAGTAATCGGCCTATAAATAAGTTATTTAATGTTTTAAAAACGGTTAATCCAGAAACTGCCAGATTATTATTTATATAAACTAATAAAGATCGTGCCGTATTCGATTTGTGAAAAAGTGTGTATCATATTTCGTTACGCTCTCCCCTGGCGCGTGACCTAATTTGTTAATACTTTAGGCCAGAAAGGAACTACTGAAATGATTAATGACTTTCTTTCATCTTTGGCAATTAAAATTCTTTAAATTTTATTTACATCTCATTATTGTTTAATATTTCCAGTTAAATATTTATTTAATGACAAATACTTTCTTGTATGAGGAACTCGATACTTAATGTGACCTGGTAGTGTTTGCAAACGAAAGTTCTATACACATCACTGTCCAGATTGTTAAAGTTGAATATCGTAAAAGAATTTTAACGGGCTAATGGTAAACATAATTGACCACCCTCGAATAAGTTTATATAGGAGATCTGGCTACCATTGTTCTATTAACTTAAGGCGTCTTAATTTATTGATCTAATTTCAGAATGATTTGATTAAATTTTAATAGACCACCTGCAACGTATCTTAATTTAGGCCGGGCAGCAGTCATATAGATAAAATGAAAGCAGAAAAGTTAATCCTAAAGTTTGTTTTTGTGTAGATCTTTGCTACGCTTGCCGGTTAAGATTCTTTCCCACACACGCATAGGCCAAGGACTCCAGATATCTCAATTTCAATTAATTTCTCGCTAGGCAGTGAAATGATCTCGAGTGCTCCAGACTTTTGTTAACAGCGTCCTTCTCAAGTTCAATCATTCAAGTGCAGTCATCCATTATTCAAAATGGAAGTGAATAAGGCAGTTTAACGCAACCCGGAATGCATTGAGCAAGTACTGCCTTATCTTGGACAATTGGAAACGAACTAGAGAGCTGTGACTCGTAAACCTCGGTAATTCGATATGAGCATTTCGAATACCATCGACCTCACCAAGCTAGCCAGTGTTATTCTCGCTCAATGAGGTCTTTGTCCAGGATGTCAGTTTGTCACTTAGGCACTTTCTTTAGTGACTCGGCAGACATATTTGAATGGGCCTTTGATTTGGGCTGTTTAATGCTTTTCAGCGAACAAATTGTAAATGATAAATTAACACGAAAAGAATCGTCCGTCATATATCCAACGGAATGACCTGCTAGCAGACCCTCGCCGAGGCGAGATATCTTTTATTGCGCTAATATTCAAAAGGAAATCAAAGTGACGAGTCATCCCCTTCAAAAAGTCCCCAGCAATTATAAATTAAGATAGATTATGAGTAGGGGAAAGAACAGAAATCAGTATGCCCAAATCACGTTAAATGCGTTCTCTAATCAAGCCGCCAGTGTTCTTAAGGTTCGGTGATGCTGCAGGCGGTGGATGATGAACATGCGGGCGTACAATTAGTCACAAATATGTCACCGCAGATAACAATGGTCGGCCAAGCTTAACACGAAACCATTCTGTTCACTTTATTAGTTCTGGATTAAATTACCAGGGTGACGCGATCCTTTGCAATTTGAATTAGGGTGATAAGAAGCCTCTGGTGGCAATTTTAAAGTAATTTGATGCCATTAACTTTGTGTATTTCCTTTTTCGTTGCTTCCGTAATTGATATACACCGATATATCAGGTGCGCAAGCATAATAAATTTCTTGATCTTCCGATCCAACTTTCAGTCCCAAATTAATTGAGGTAATCGAATATCATGGAAATGTGGGTTGCTTTTTAAGAATAACTAATTTGTATCAAATAAACAGTTTACGAACGGTTACACAATAAACAACGAGATAATTTTTAAATGTTATTGTAAATTAGGCATTAAGTACATACTTTTAATTTAGAAAGGAAACTGGTACATAAAGTTTGGCCTAAGTGTCACAGAGACGGAACCTAATTTATTTATACAGGTAATAATAAACCAGCTATTTTAGCGCAGAATCCGGTCTATCACGAAAGTTATGCGACGCTTACAGTTTTTGAAGGTATGAAGGAAAGATTCTTTACTTATAAACAGATTCGCCAAACTGGCTACTAGTTACAACGAAAATTATAAAATATTAAGCCATTACCTAAAACTAAACATTGTTCAAAAATAGTCTTAATTTTTTATTTCAACTGCTGCCTAGAAGAACCCAGTTCGATGCAGGCTTAGATGCATTCCGTAAAGTGTTCGGTGGAATGGAACATGGCAAAAGTCGGAGCTCCTCAAGGACCGGGCCGGGATGGAAATACCAACGTCATTGAAAAGTTCGGAGGAGTTGATCGTCCCCTGCAAAATGTCGTACAAAAAAGTGATTTTAAAAACCCTGCGCCTCATCTCGAGTGAGTCGAGCGAGATCAGTTCGAGTCTAGCTATTAGGGAGGAAAGGAAAAAGGATCGCGCCATGGAAGGCCCCGAAGAGCGAACTTAAGGAATCTGCGCTGGACGGCTCAATACGGTTAATATGGACAGCGGAGTAAGGGTCCCAAACTACGCAGGCCTATTCCAAAAGGGGTCTGACAAAAGTGCAATTGAGGAGCCTAGTTAAGTACGGGTCTTTGAGCTCCTTGGACCACCGTTTCCCGAAGCCGAGCACGAAATTAGCTTTGCTCAACCGTCAAAAGAGTAGTAGAAGAGGATGGGACATCTGCAACGGGTAGAGGTCATTACGGTGCATTTGGTAGGATTAAGAGATAGACAGTTGCTGGAGCAACAGTCGCGGAAAATGCGGATATCGGAACTTATGAGGGCACAATCATCGGCGTACGAGACGACGCGGAAGATTTTTGCATCATCAGCGTAGCACAATATTCTGGAGCCAGCTAGGAGTACTGAGATATCATTAATAAAGATGATGAAGAGTAGAGTTCCAAGAATTCTGCCCTGGGGCACCCTGGAAGAACAAAAATTTCTTTGGATATCGCATCGGGGCTGCACGCAAATCTGTCGGGCAAGTTCGACAAGTATTCAGCGAATCGTCGAAGACTAAGTCCTTGGGTTCAAGGGAGGTGTGAGGAAGCCTGGTCAAATGGGTAAAATCTACTCACCAGCGAGCCTACGGGGTTGGTCGAGAAAACAAGATCCAGCAGCCTTACCGAGTCTTTAGCGACGCCGCTTCACTGCGTAAGAATAACTGAGGTACAGGTTTCCAAGAAGTACAGAACATGTTGGGGGACCATCAAGAGAAAGGCGAGAGACCTTCAGAGGACTGAGTTTAGCCCACTGTGGAAAGGTTAAAGTCGTCGAAAACAACAGCTTCATCGTTGGACAGCAGGACGTCACCCAAACGATCAAGAGACGCAGAAAGTGACTCAAACAAACTTGAGGGTGTGCAAGGGGGAATGTAGGCGGACATATAGGCATCTCTGCGGGAACCAGGGAGACCAAATGTCCAGAGAGATGGTCACTAGAAAGGAGTCGACAAGGACAAAAACCTTGAACGAAGCTGAGAAGGTGTTCACCAGGGCCGTGAGCTGAGCTTATTTTCCGGCATGTCAAGCTCCGAAGTTTTGGGGTGGACCCTAAAAATGAAGGCGCATTTTAACGCATATCGGGCCTGAGAGAAACAGTCATGGGACTCTTGTCAATGTAAGACCCTTTTGGCGGTTAATTCTGTATGAGGCATTCGCAATTACATTAAAAACGTTAATTTATCTTCTTATAGTCCGATTTAGGCTACAGATATCTTATATCTTACAGACCAGCAATAATAAACTATACTATACTTAGGATGCTTGTTGTAAGACAAACGAAGAGTAGGTATAAATTTTGAAAAGTCATTCATGAAGACTTCTTCTTAATAAAAAGTAGTGCTTCTAATTATGTAAGTGGTCTAAGTCAATTTTGAAGTACTTTAGGATTTATTTTTAATCCATTTCGAAATATTGATGATTTTTTATTAAATATTATATTTTTTACCTTTCCAAGAAAGTATAAATGATCTCCTACAGAGAAATCCACGCGTGATTCACCTATTCGTCGCAACGACACACATACATACAAAGCCTGGTCTATTTGGGTTTGGAAAATGTTTTAGTCTTACCACTACGCACACTATATTTCATGTACTATTCAAAATATGGCCAACTCATAATAAATAACGCGCTCGGGTTACCGTTGCCGTTCCTTTCACACGGTAGCCAAATATACGATAAGCATAAGAAGCTTGCTTATTCAGCGCAAAAAACAAACGATCTACAACAACTCTGTCCAATGACAGCCATCTACATAAAGGGCAAGAGCCAAAAACGAAGAAAAAGCGCGAAATCTCTTTTCTTCATGTAGATCGGCTGTTCGCGATTCTACTGAGGTAGAAAGGTATAGTCTGTTTTTACGATCGAAAGGAGGTGGTTGCGTCGCGGTGTCTTTTGTGTAAAGTGAAAGTTTATTCTAAAAGTAATAAATAATATTCTATGTCAAATTTAACAAATAATGAACAGATAAAGTGAGATTAATTGTATTAGTTATTAAAAATGTCAAGTGAACTTTCTATCTAATAAGATTTATGTTCAAAACTTGAAGGAAATCTAGTAGACCTTTAAGGTGATATTTTATTGTAATAACTATTAAGATTGTTAAGTGAATTTGAATAAAAACTAATGGACAGATACAGTGAGAATTAATGATAATAATTATTGAGATGGTAGATTGATTTTCGTAACCCTTGGGATAATATGTTAAAAGAGTTGTATCAAAAAATTGGCACAGCCGGTAGGATACAGGAAGCCTGGTTGGCACAAAAACAACCGTAAGTGCTTTAAAAGCCCTGATCTTACGAATCAGCAGAAAGGGGAACCCCTGACCACTGTTGAGTCGTCAATTGCTCAAAAAGGCACCCCAATGCTCGGAGTTAATCAGCTTAACTGCCTCCGCTCTAAGCAAGTACGCAGCTAACTCCACTTCACGCACCCAAGTGCCACCGCCGGGACTTCAGCGGACTTCATCCCAGCCCAAATTTTTGTGAAGTACATGTCCTCAGGCGAAAAGTCATCGCCAACACCGTCTACCAACAACAAACCACCGGGAGCTGTCTCAACATCAACGCCGGACGCCTCAAAGAACAACGCGTCCGTGCAGGCAACAGCTAAACCTTCTCAACAATCAACAATTCCAGTTCCAGCAGCCGGGTCATCAGCAGAATCCACCTGCGGACACACAGGAAACAACTGCAACAGTCGCCGGTCTCTTACCTGGCCCCCAACGTCAAGGAGCTCGCCTGAGAAGTGGTACGGTCCTCCCAGGGCCTTAATAGTTTTCTGGATAAAATTTTAGAGAAAGCGCGAGAATCGAACAAATTCTCCGTGCCCCATTGCGACGCCCTCGACCAGATGATAACTAAACAACGCGAGGAAAGACTCGCACAAATTGAAAAATTTAAAGAGGACACTAACCGTTTTAAAGAGGAGTTTGTCCAAGCCGCACAAATGAAATACGGAGCTGCGGCCACCCCAGCTGGAGGACTTCGCGAAGAACGCAATCCGCAGCGGGGTTATGAATCCGCACCTCTGCCAATATCTCCTCACCATTACTGACGGCATGCTCGAGGAGCTATCTCAGAAGGCCCTCGATATGGAGAAACTGCAGCAGGGTGCCCAGTTCACGCACCACAACAACCCCAGGCTTTCTTCCCCGGATGTTGCAGAGCAAGGCACACCTTCCCCAGTCGTTATGGACCCAACTGCCAGGTTACGGACATTTCAGAGAACCGCATATACGCCTGCTCGAAACTTTCCAACGCAAACGTTTTACAGGCCACCGCCACCACTAAATTTCCACCGACACACTCCGCCATATACGACTCCACCTCAACGATCGTCTCCCCCACGAATCGACTTCCGATATGGTGACCGCCGCCAGAACCTGGACCAGTTAAGGTCGAACATCACATCCAGTTTTTGCAGCGAAGAGGCCATACATACGCCGATTGTATGAAGCGTAACACGCCTTCCTCGAGTTTTCAATATAAAACTCAAGTGCAAATTCTGCAACCGTCGTGGCCATTCCATAGAGGAATGCCGTCAGAAACAAAAATGGGACGCTAAAAACCAGGGAAACGACGAGCAGTCGACCGAAAAGACCACGGACCGAAACCAATAAATAAAAATTTAAATAAAGGGTCATTTCAGCCGCCCGAACCCTGTATTTCTACAGTTAGCCTTCCGTTGGATATTAGTCTGAGTGGCAATACCAAACTTGTAGCAGATACTGGCGCTGAGCTTAGTATTATAAAAAAGAAAGTAATTAAAAATCTCGATGATATAAATACCGGAGAAACATATACGTTACAAACCCCTTTTGGAACCGGAAAGACGCTGGGAACATGCCAGGGCAATTTTACATTAAAGAATAAAATTCCCTGCAATTTTCAGGTTATAGAAAAACTACCTGGCCTTTCCGACGACGGCTTGCGGGGAAACGACTTCCTAGCAAAGAATTGTAACGTTGAGGGCCCGAATAAGGCATTGCGATTCCCTCGAACGGAAAACAACTCTGAGGAGTTTGCTGTTCCATTAACAGCTGTTTTGGATAACCCGTGTTCTGAAAAAGTGGTGAAGGTGAATACTCGAATAGATAGCGCAGAGCCCAGACAGGCCGATCTGACAATCTGTGGAATCTCAAAACTTTCTCAAGAGGAAAACAATGACCGCCGAACACCGGGATACGAGATGGAAAACCCGACTGAGAGGGATTTGACCTGCGAGATGAGGTAGCAACATATACAGCTGAAAGAGCCTGTATGCATACCTGCTAGGTCACAGATCATAGTCGGAATTCCTTTGCAGCTGCGGGAGGAAATGCTCTGTCTATCGAGAGAGATAGATCAAGGAGTCTTCCTAGCGAATGGCCTGCTCCCCGCTGTTTTAAAAGCCGTGTCTGTTGGAGTCCTCTACACGCACAATTCACAAGTAGTGCTGACTACCATTAGAAGTCCCTGTCCACAACTACACAGTCGTCCAACTAAAAAAGGATCATGAGGAAACAAACGATCTGAAAACCCCAAACGCGTTAAGAACGCTCACCTGAAAAACAGGACAAAAGAAATAAAAGGAACAAAAGGAAAGCAAAACATAATAAAACAATCGCCGACGGAGCTCACCTGAACAAAAGGAATTACGACGGCAAAAGCCTATCAGCGCTCAAACCCTCTGAAGATAAAATTTCGAAACACGTCGACAGTATCTTCAAAAGCTCCAAAATCAACTCTGTACGACAAGTTCAATCCTTCATTGGACTCGCAAATTATTACCGAAAGTTCATTCCTAACTTCTCCAAGATCGTGCGTCCCGTCACGAATTTGCTCCGCAAGGATGTCAAATTCACATGGACCGGGAAGTGCCAAGAGGCGTTCGAGAAAATCAAAACCTCACTTATTTCCCCTCCACTCCTTATATATATCCCGATTTCTCGAAACCGTTCAATTTAACCACGGACGCCAGCAGCGAGGCATTAGGAGCCGTCCTCTAACAAGAAGTAGGACACGATCGGCCCATTGCCTACGCCAGCCGTACACTGAATAAGGCGGAACGCAACTACTCAACTATTGAAAAGGATTTGCTCGCCATAGTCTGGGCTACGCTTAACTTTAGATGTTACCTGCAAGGCCGAAAATTTACGGTCTATACAGACCACAAGCCTCTCAAAGGAGTCTTTAATGTAAAAAACCCCACTTAACGTCTGGTGAGATTCCAGCATAAACTTTCCGAATTCAAATCGAATACAAACCCAGAAAGTATAATACGAATGCCGACGCGTTAAGCCGCATTCCACAGGAAGTCAGCGATGACACAAATGGCCAAAACGTAAAAGCGAAAGCCCACCATAGAATGGATTCGCATTTCGGAAGGATGAAGCAGCCTCTGTTCGCAAAAATCGCATAAAACGTAATGCTGTGACCCGGGCTCAAGCGAAAAACGCTTAAATAGAGCCCAAGAGCCCCGAAATACAGGATCACACGCCTCGCGAAAACGAAATAATTCCAAGTACAGAAGAGGTCACAACAGACAACCCGCCGTCGACGATAAGCCTAAACCCCCTGAAATAATCAAGAAATACGTTAAGCGTTGCTCAAAATGCCAAAAAAATGAAGGCATCACCTCAATATAAAATGCCGATGGTCATTATGGACATCGCAGAACAGCCCTTGGACAAAGTCTTTCTCCACATAGTTGGTCCACTCGAGGAAGCGGACTCCGGAAACAAGTACATCTTGAGCTCTCGATTTTTTTAAAACTGCGTTTTTGGATGGTATCTGTGATATTAGCATTAAGGATTTTACCCATTTGACGAGGTTTACACCGACTTCTCTTGAACCCAAAGACCTTTTACTTGACGAAGTTACGATTTTGAAGAAAATCTCTACCTTGACTGATAGTTTTTCAATTGGTCCTGACGGTATCCCTGCCTCACTCGTGAAAAGATGTGGTTCCGTTCTTGCTCCTATTTTGTGTTATTTATTTAATCTCTCAACTCGTTGCGGAAAACCTCATTAATTATTCCCCTTCACAAAAAAGGTGATACATGTGAAATCTCGAACTATAGACCAATTGCTAATCTTTGTTGTATATCCAAGATT
This sequence comes from Leptarthrus brevirostris, assembly GCA_964036015.1. Lineage (NCBI taxonomy): Eukaryota > Metazoa > Arthropoda > Insecta > Diptera > Asilidae > Leptarthrus > Leptarthrus brevirostris. The sequence goes on along the minus strand of OZ038373.1, from coordinate 66,714,168 downwards.
TTTGAGGCACTTATTTGCGATGTTCTATACTTCCACTGCAAGCCGTTTTTGCAGCCGTTCCAACATGGCTTCATTAGGGGTAAGTCAACTACCACCAATTTATTGGAATTTTCTAAACTTCTAAATCATAGAATTCTTATTCTGAAACTCTCTCTCCTTGGGTTTCCGCGAGTTTTTGTAAATTGGATTCATTCGTACTTGTCTGAACGCACTCAGAGGGTTTCTTTTCGTGGAGCTCTATCTGATGCAATTTTCAACACTTCCGGTATACCGCAGGGCTCCCACCTTGGCCCATTGTTATTTATAATTTATATCAATGATATATCTGCGATACTGTCTAACTCAAATATTCTTTGTTATGCCGATGACGCTAAGATATTTCGCACTGTGTCTGACAATGCCGATTGCCTACTCTTAAATTCCGACTTGGACGCCTTTCAGAATTGGTGTTCCATTAACGACCTTCCCCTAAATATTAGCAAGTGTACATCCATGTCTTTCTCACGAAAAAGGTCTCCAATTCAATATAATTTTACCATAGAGGGTTGCCCTTTAACAAGAGTTATTAAGACAAAGGACCTGGGTGTTTGGCTCAATTCTCAATTTTCTTTCCAGGATCATTTTGATGCCATAGTCAACAAGGCTAATATGACTCTTGGTTTCGTGAAGAGGTGGTCAAGGGAATTTGATGACCCTTACATTACAAAGCTCTTATATTGCACTTTTGTCCGGCCTATTCTAGAATATGCCTCTCCAGTCTGGTCACCGCTCTATGTGTCACATATCAATCGCATTGAAGCTGTTCAACGGAGGTTCGTTAGGTTTGCCCTTCGAGGCCTTCTTTGGAATAACTCCCTTATGTTACCTCCTTATGCTGATAGACTTAAACTTCTGCACTTGGACACACTTGAAAAGAGGCGCCGTAACGCCGGGATCCTTTTTGCTTTCGACTGCATTCGTGGGTCCATTGATTCTTCTATTCTCTTGGGTAGCTTTGGTATATCGGTTCCAGCTCGCTCCCTGAGGAATCATGACTTTCTTCGGTTACCTTTTCATCGTACTAATTATAGATTAAATGAACCTATAACGTCGATGTCGCGATTTTTTAATTCCGATTTTAATTGCATTGATTTTCATCTATCGCGTAATCATGTGAGGAGTCAGCTTTGTTGAGGTTACTTTTTGGTTTTTGTTATGCTTTTACTTTTTATTTGCTTTTTATTCACTTTGGCACTTTTGTTTTCTGAATTTATATTTTGTGAATTCTCTTCTTGTTCTTTGTTTTTTATATGATATGTTATATTGTTTTTATTTAGTTTTAATTTAGTTTTTTTATTTAGTTTATTGCTTAGTTCTTTTGTAGTAATCAGCACATTGATGAAATATTGTAAATGAATAAAATGACTTTCCAGGATAACCTCATTAAATTTGTCGATTGGTACGCCATACCCAACGGGGAAGCCGTCACTGTAGCGCAAATCTTCTTCGAGGAGATCGTCGAGCGCTGCGGCATCCCTAAGCGAATAGGCACTGATCAGGGAAGTAACTTCCTGAGTGATCTGTTTAAAAAGTTATGTAAACTGCTACGGGTGAAGAAGTTACAAACTTCTCCCTACCACAAACAGTCAAACGGCGCACTTGAACGGGGACACAGGTCGTTAATCGAATACTTGTGTACCATAGTGGACGAGAATTCCAAGTCATGGGATCAATATCTGCGAGACCCTGAACCCGTGAATAATCACGAGAGGTACTATCAGATCCTACGGTCATATTGATACATATTGATTTTGAGTGTAATGCAATTGGAATATCAAAAAATCGATTGAGGTACATAATTTTAAGACCCCAATGAACCAATTTTTGAAAAAAAAAAACAAAAAATTGAAATTCATTTTTTTACATACTCGTATCAACCCCCTTCTAATTTCTAATCTATCAATGCAGAATATCTGAACAAATTCCTTAATATAGCCTTTAATTAGTACTTTCAAAAAAAATTATAGCAAAAACTGTAGCAAAGAAGAGTTTACGAAAAATTCAAAATTAACTCTACGGAACCCTATTATTTGCATACCCTTAATACGCTCTTAACAATTTTTGGTTACTACACCAATGCTGAATTTTCAAGCGGTTATCCATTAAGAAGGTTACGACGGGCCTAAGGTTGGTACAAACTATGGCCAATGCTATTCAATACCGGTCCAAAGTTGCCAATTGGCTCAGTAATAAACGACAATATCGTGGAAAGTTTAGCAGAATAATAGCGAAAAGAATTTTAATCATGAAAGCAATATTGTACCAAGCCTGGAATAGAATCTTAGCAGAGGGTGAACAATTTAAGTTTGTATAACAATAATACATAGTCAACAAACGTAATGGCCTTATTGGACAATTAACCTACGTTAATGTATATTGAATGTCTTTTATATGTGCGTAATGGAAATTCTATTATGACATTCAACAACTTAAATTAACTTTTTATAAATTGCTAAAAGTACTGCCCACGTCGCATTATTAGATTAGAAATGTTATTTTCGGTAAGTGCTCATTGGGTCTCAGCGATAGTAGCAAGTTTTCGTCACAGTGATTTACTGAGTCTAATATAAACATAACGACAATGCATTTTATAGGAAAAGTAGCCGAAATTCTATTAGGACATTTTGTATTATAAAGCGCCTATACATTTCGATTTAAAATATTTTGAAACATAAAGGTACATATAATTTATTTAATTAATACTGTGTTTGTTCCTAATTTGCTTCACTTTTGTTTATATTGATAGTTAAAAAAATATAATATTTTACTGAGGAAGCTTATTCCGTTTCAAAAATGTCTACAAGTACATATTAACAAGTTCAGGTATTAAGGAATTTTTTAACATTGAGCGACAATGATGGCAGAAATCGAAAGTTTGACCTAAATAAGAATCTTAGTGAAACCCCAAAGCGTAAGGAAAGTCAGCAGAAAAACTACAAGTTCGACCAAGATTAAGAGAGATTTAAATTTATATTTTAAGTATTGAATTTAATATATAGGGACCGTTCAAGTATTACGTAACGCAGTTTTAAACCAATGTAAATTAAACGAAATTTCAGCACACTTTGGCCCTAATGTGTGTGCGTGAAATTCGTAAGTCCATGCCTTGTAGTTTAGGTGGTTTTGCTTGACCGCAATGGTCGGACTCTTAGAGTTCAAACTATGGACTCGTGGTACACGGGTTATTGTGGTTATTTACATATACATAGATACTTCTGTATACTCAGTGACGCGACTCTTTTCGTATGTAAAAAATATGTGTAGTTTAGACCATATAAACTGAGCCGTGAGTCACGAGTTAAGAGTTAGGACTTTTAAAGAAAGAAAGTAAAAGAATCAAAGGGAACAGAGGTTGCAGTTTACTTGGAAATATATGAAGTTGACTAAAGTTTGAGATGACGTTGTCTTCTGCGACGAAAAAATATTTAATCTGGGCGGACCCGATGGTTTGCAAAAGTACTGGCATGATATCCGAACACTACATGAAGTCAGAATGAGTCGGCGGCGGACTTTTCTTCTGACGGAGTGAAATATGGCATGGATCCCAACCAGGATGAATGCAGAGTGAAGTCTTAGAAGACTGTTTAATAAAGATGGCCGAGGAAATTTTGCGACTTTTTATACTGCCAGGGTAATAAAAGGGTGGTTTTAGATAGGCCTTTTTGACTAGCCATTAAGGAGTCGAATTTAAATTCAATCGAAAACCTGTGGCGTATTTTTGCTCGATGTATTTCCGAAAATGGGCGCCAATATAACTCTGTTCAGGAGTTTAAGACGTCAATCAAAAATACGTGAAGCTCACTTAATTGAATTGGAAAAGTTAAAAAACTGTCTAGTTCAAGCCGAATAGAATATTTGAGACTATTAGGAAGAAAAAAAGGTAGTAATATTAAACTACAATATCAGCAAACAATGAAAGTGAAATGTATTTTCAGCTTAAGAAATTATAAAAGTATCTATTTGTCCTAATAAAATTACCAGCACTATATAAATTTATTTTTATATAATTATGTTTAATAATAGGCAATCCAGAATAAATACTTGGTGCTGCTTGGTTCAAGCTTGGGCATTTTATTTGCACATCATTATGGCAGACGTTGATGATAACTTATGTCACTCATAAAAACAATAATGTATCCTGGAGGAATAGAGCAAAAAGACTCATTCAACCTTTCATGTCATCTTTTGCGTTTTCAGTAGGAGCATAACATTGTGGTATTGAAGTGTTTCTTAACCTGGTACGCAGACGATGAATTCCTCAAAACTTGGTTACCCACTAATGAGGCTATACTTGGTCTCAGGCCCGTAGAGACAAAATTCGGGCCCGGGGGGTACCACATACGGGCCCCCCGCGAAACTAATTTCTGGCCCGGCACTTAGCGTTTACGGGCCCATATACAATCGAATGATTGACTTTCAGTTTAAAATCTGTCTAGTATAGTACACTTTTTCGATCGTGAAGCATTTTTTTTATATAAATAATTAAAATGGAAAAAATTTTCTGTAAATGACTTAGATGACGGGGCCCCTTTCAAAGCCCGGGCCCGGGGGGTTTACCCCCTTCGCCCCCCCCCCTGTCGGCGGCCCTGCTTGGTCTCTTAGATATCATGCCAACGTCTGCTCTGCGAGGTTCCGTTGAGTTTCTACATGGAGAGAAAAGTTTTTATGAAAATTCTGCTAATCGTATTGCAACTGTCAGCAGCGTTAAAGAGTACTGGGAAAATGGGATCCCCTGTAAAATTTTCCGGTTATTTCGGGGAAAATTGGTCAATTTTTTCTAAATATTTTACGGTGTCGTGCCGTAAAAGTTGCCTATAAACATATTAAAAATGTAAGGGTCGTAAATTTTATAGTGCGGCTGCTTAAATTTTGGCAGAATGAATTACTTGCAACAGGATTACAGTCAGTAGATCCGTAATAATTTTGTGGGGAAAGTTCTTTTAATATAAAAAAAAATAGTTTAAAATAAAACAAAGCCATTTCAGTAGTTGCAGAGGTACTGCACTCTATAGGAAGGAAACAGAATCATCCAAATCCAGCAACACGTGACGAAATTAATTCCAGCCACCCATTCAGAACCTCACATTAGATACAAAATTCTTGCCATGGCGCTAGTACGCCAACGTACTTTATACAGCAAGAGGGAATCGTAAAAATCGCCATCCTCTTCCCGTAATGACTCTAGATGCAACATTTTTTATTATTTACCAAATTTGTTTTGCACAACAGATTGAAAATCATCTCCACTTCTCACTCTCATCCTAAATATAGGTCCACTCCATACGAGGTTAGGCTCCACCCCACTCAACGAAGTAAGAATCATCCAAATCGGTCCACGCGTTACGAAGTTAGACTACTTCTCCTCCCTTTCCCACAACCTAGGTCCAAATGTCTTATATTAGCAATCAGGGATCATACTCCACGCATCACAAATTTAGGATCAACTCCCACCTGTAATTATTGTTGTTTTTAAGGTTTCTGCGATATCATATTGACGTCGTGATCCATACATCTTCCTAGTGTACCATCCCTATAAGTTTTCTATAATATTGATGTTGGGGATACTGATGGCCAGGAGTCTTACATTTTCGTGCCTAAAACATTGGTTCGGTTAGGTTAGAGGGGTGCTGATGAAATCATCTTCAGTCAGCCTCATTAAGACCACTCAATGTGTCCATTGCGCCCCTTAGATTTATGTGAATGCGATTATACTTATAACCTACTATTGGTTAACTATCCTCGCTGTGTGATCATGTTGAAATATCCGTCCTCTCTATAATTTGATTTAAATAGTAATACTTCAATTTTAATACTCAGAAGCATCCAATAATAAAATAATTAAAAAAAAATTTGTTGAACCGACTTCACAAAAAGCGCTGAAAATTATAATTTTAAATTTTACATCTATTACGAAATTTTTAAGTCGGGGTAAATTAAACAAACAATGCAAATACCCAACTAAAATCGCAGATACTACATATATAAAACTAAATAAACATTTCAGCTCACGGGATCATAAGGAAGGAGCATTAAATACTTTTGTTGTACCTAGTTGTTGTTTAATTTGAACCGACTTCAACATGTAATAAATATAAAAAAAAAATTATTTTATGCTTTGTGCTTAAATTTGTTTATAACTTTTTTATTATCGGATGCTTCCGAGTATTAAAATTCAAGTATTACTATTTAATTCAACAGTTTAAATTTGAATAAACTTCCCATGTAACATGTATATATTTAATAAATATAAATGATATTCCTCAATGCTGTTAGTCCCAATTTTTGTTTCTTGTCTAAAACAGTGGCTATGCCTATAGAACTATTTCTAGACAGGCACAAAAATGTTGTATTCCAATTTTACTTTCATAAAAGAGAAGTACACTCCAAACTTCTACAATTTGTGTAGTTTTTGGTTAAAGAATTGTTAGTATACCACAAGCATATTTTATATTCTCAAAATTCCTTAAGATATTAAACAGAAGCTCTTATTCACACGGCTCTAACTCATTTTTTCGTTTACCTCTCCATTCAGGCAAAGCACCAAAGACAATGGGTGAGTTAGATGACAAGGAGGCACCTCAAACTGATGCACAACACGAAACAGAAGAACCCAGAGAAACAGACAAAATGCTGGAAAAGATAGATGAAACCACAAACGCAACCAAACCCTCAACGAAGACTGCTGTTGAAGCGAGTAATAAAACGAATACAACTAAAGGTGAAAAGAAACAGGAAGTTAATGGTGAGGAAATCGTAAAGATTCCTGATACAGAAGCTGATGTTAATCCTGTGACAGATGAGGGGCGTGAAGTAAAACCAAAGAAAATTCCAATTGGAGGAATCAAGATGCCAGGATTTTTCACAAAAATAAAACCACGTGGAGAGGGAGATGGAGCAGATGGTGAACTTTTGGAAAAGGAGGGTGAGGACAATAAAATCAACGAAGAAAAACCGAAACAAGAAGAAAAGAGGCCCTGCATTGGGGAGAGGATAAGAAATTTTTTTTCTAGAAAGAAAAAGGGTGAACCACTCAATAACGGTAAGAAACACTTTGAATATGATTTCATATTAAAATTGACATAAATATCTTATTTTTTCCAGAGAACACAGTAGAGAATGATGAGCCACCCCCAAAAAAGGGACTTTTAAATGCCATCAAGCTGCCCATAGCTAATATGATTCCAAAGAAAAAGACTGATGATGATGTAGAGTTAGGTACCGGACCAGGCACGAAAGCAGGCCTGGCATCTATGGAAACCTTGGACGATTCACTTAAGGATCAAGATACTGTAGATAGAGCCTCCAAAGTTAACGATGAAGGATTAGAAAAGGTTGCCGTAGGAGAAGAAATTAAACTTGAAGAGGTAATGTTTTGTGCTCTTAATTCAACATATTTTTTGACCATATTTCTTATTTACCATTTGAAAAACTTTGTGCTGTAGAAAACAAATTACTATGCAAATACCCAATAAAGGAAAATAATATAGACACACGCATTATGTAAAATAAAACTTTTAAGAAAAGCTTGTAATACCTATGTATGCATGTGAATTTATGCAATTTATTTAATTACTTAATTGATATAGGATATTCTAATATACTGCATTATGATGTTGAAGAATGTGCCATTATATAAGCGAGTTAAATACATCAAACATAATACTTATTGATCTTCTTGATAGCAGTTGGTAAAATATGTTTGAAGTCATCTTCAAAGGTGATAAAACCCTGCATTTTATTCCAGTAAATTTTTTTATTAAAAATTAAAATATAATAGCCGACGCGTTTCGTCTGTCTATTACATCATTAGGGCTGAAACTAATCCAAACAAATACGAGATCTTTTTTTATAAAAAAAAAAAAGAAAGCCAACATAAGAGAAATATACCGCAAGAAAAAAAAACATTCAAATAATTAACGGACTAAGAACATTAATTTAATTGTTTGTTACATATGTATATTTAGGTTCAGGAGAAGTCAATCTGATCCTTATGTGAATTATCACCATCACGTTTGGATTTTCTGATTTCAAAAATTTCGTATCTATCCAATACATGCCCTTCGCTTAATCTAGAGAGACTCGAATTCGCTTTATTAAATTTACACTTTATTTATAGTGTGTGCTTTGAATCTGGTTTTTAAAGTTCTTTTTGTTTTCCCGATATAAACTCCTGAACAATCAGCATAATCTATCTGATATACACCTGTTCAAGTTTTTCTTTTTTCGTATCAATTTTTTTGTGTTTTTATTGAGAAAAGCTGAGTTTATATTTTGTTCTTTTAGTTTTATTTTTACTTTTCTGACAATTTAGGATTGTGAGGGATTCTTCTCCACCTATATGCCGCACTCTTATCATTTTTTTTTTGAGTGAAGGGAAAACGGATTCATAAACCCTTAATTTTTGTTTTTACCCCAGTCATTTGTAAATTATTTTAGTATCGCATCGGTTTCTCAAAGCAATGTATAAAAGACAGTAGTTAATTAAGTTCTTTTTACAAGCTTTTACTGAACTTCAACCGTTAGTTAGTTAGTATGTTTGGGTCAATTCTTACAAATAAATTTTAAACCAGTTCCCCCCAACCGATTTAGCTAAAATTTTGCACGTAGTTTTGGTTCGGATGACAATATAATATAGTATATTTGATATCATTTTAAATCCAATATGGCGGACTTCCCAAGATGGCGGATTATCTTCTTCTTCACAAACCCCTTGATATGGGTATCAAACTTAGAAAATCAAAAGAATTGCAATACCGTGTGTAAACCGTGTGCCTGTTTTCCGATTTTTTGTTCGTCGGCAAGGTGTGGGAAGGGGATGGGAAAATAGCCTTCGAAATGTCAATTTGACGTGGGCTTTCTCAAGAATGCCGTTTCAATTGTTTATTGAATAATTTTCAGTGTTCAGTTGTTAAAAGTGGTGTAATTTTACAAATAAAGACAATTAACATTTAAAAGACTGTTTTGGTTCAGTTAACTAAGAATCTGACCTGCTTAATTTGAACATTTTTCGTGATGAAGTGTGCGGTATTTTGTGTTAAAAATAATCAACGCATTGCGTGTGGAAATTCATTGTTCAGGGAAGTTAAATAATATAATAAGCAATTATACAGCAATTTCTTTGAAATATGTGAAAAAAAACTGTATAAATAAAAGCTAAATTACCAAAAAATATAAACAATTTTCTTGATGGTGCTCGTTTGTTTACATTTGAGATTCATCAGAGTTTTGGTTTCAGCGACAGCTGACGGAAGCTTTTGCCTGAGAGCATTTTCATTAAACATAATTTAAACAAAAAAAGTGTCCCTTTCGAATGAGTCACAAATTTACTACTTCCACGGTAAAAACTAACACATTCACACCTTTCAAACACATAAGGAAAATTCGGAAACTTTCTGAGCATGGTGCACTTCCTTTCGTTTTCTGTTCTAAAGTATCAAATGATAGGATTCGACGGTAAAATACGATAAGCTATGCGCCGTCTCTCTATATCCAATATGATGGACGCTTTACAAGCTTTTATTTAACTTTACCTGTTAGTTAGTTAGTATGGTTGGGTCAAATATTGCAACTGATTTTTAAACCAGTTCCCCTCAGCCGCTTAAACTGAAATTTTGCATGAGTATGGAAATCCGATGACAATGCAATATAGTATATCTAATATTGTTCTAAATCCAATATGGCGTACACCTTAAGATAGCGGAATATTGTTTTCTTAACAACCCCATTTACACGGTAAGCTATGTGACATCATTCTACATCTAATCAGACGGACGCTTCAAGATGGCGGGTGGTTTTAGATTTTATATATATATATTTCATATATTATATGAATATAAAAATAAAAAGTAGTCAAATAAAATAAAGTAAATAAGGTTTTTTTAAAAAACAAGCTTTTATTTGTTGTTACTTTCAAAAACTAAAGAGTTAATTAATTTCTTGATTTACAAGTACATACTACTTAGCTAAATATTCCTCAGAATAATACTACTATTCTCTTAGCTTTACTTACAGCTGACTTAAATTTATTAAAAGTGTGTTGCGCATACGCATGAGAGAAAGAGCGCAACATCTTTTAATAAATTTAAGTTAGCTGTAAGTAAAGATAAGAGAATAGTTTATTGTTCTGAGGAATATTTAGCTAAGTAGTACTTGTAAATCAAGAAATTTATTTTTAACGTTTTAGTTTTTCAAAGTAATAACTAATAAGAGCTTGTTTTTTTAGTTTTTTTAGAAAACTCTTTTACTGAAATTATTTTTGTTAAGATCTTGTATTTGTTTGGATTAGTTTCAGCCCTGATGATGTCATAGACTACTATATTTTAATTGTTAATAAAAAAAATTTAGTGGAAAAAAGTGTTTTATCACCTTTGAAGATGATATCAATATAAAATGCAAAATCAATCCATGATACTCAGTTTTGTCACAGAGACTTCAGTAAAGTGTAATGAAGTTTCAAGCGGCTTGAGTATTTTTTTGTAACATTTCTACTAATTTTGAATTACATATTTATCAAATGACAAAATTTTCCATAAATGTCTATTATTAAATTCCTACATTCACAGAAGAGATTTTATTAAGAGTTAAACAATAAATTTTTATATGGGGTTTGATATTTCGAAAGATATGTAAGTAGTTGTTGATGGCTTAGTTTCAATTGCCTAAGAGTTTTCTAATAAGAAAAAGATTTTATAGAACATTACTGCATTTAATACTTATTCATGTGTCAAAAATGATCCAATTGGTTCAAGTATTATGTAACGCAGTCTTTGAAGATTTCTGACCCCCCCCCCCCCCCCCCAAACGTTACGTAACACTCAGATTCTTTCCTAAAAATGCCAATTATGTTGCGCAAAATACCGGAATAAGAAGCAATGTAAATTAAACGAAATTTCAGCCCACTTTGGCCCTAAGGTGTGTGCGTGAAATTCAAACTATGGACCCGTGGTACACGGTTTATTGTGGTTATTTGCTATATATATATATATATATATATATACTTCTGTATAATCAGTGACGCGCGACTCTTTTCGTAAAAATAAGTGTCTTCTGAAATCGTTCTTGCTGGAGATTTCAACGTCCACAACACACAGTGGCTTAGGCATTCTTCCACCACAAGCCCGTCTGGAAGACACGTCGAGTTATTTAGTGAGTCTTTTAATTTACAGCAACTGGTTGAGTGTCCGACTCGTGTTCCTGATACTTTGGGGCACAACGCGCATCTTTTAGATCTATTTCTAACATCGCATCCAGAAAAATATTCGGTTTCGGTGACGTCTCCCATGGGTAATTCGGACCATTGTCTAATCTCCGCCCAATTCTCCATCTCCTCTCTGACAACCACTAACCTAAACTCCACCAAAAGATTAGTGTGGCATTATAAAAATGCTGATTGGGCGGGACTTAATAAATATCTCAGAGAGCTGGATTGGTCTGATTGCTTTTCTATGAAGGACGTTAACAGAAGCACCGATTATATCTTGAACATCCTATGGTTTGGAATGTCCAAAGCTACTGGGCCTGATGGTTTCTCGCCCCTTGTTTTAAAATGCTGCGCCTCTGCTTTGGCTAAACCTCTGCGCAAACTTTTTCACCTGTCATATTCAACAGGAATATTTCCACATGTGTGGAAACTTGCTTATGTCCAGCCGATACTTAAAAAAGGAGAGGCATGCAACCCCTCTAACTACAGACCAATTGCACTAACCTCGATCATATCCAAAGTTTTTGAATCACTCATCAACTCTCAGTTGTTGAAATATCTAGAAAATAACCATCTTATCAACGATTGCCAGTACGGTTTCCGCGCTGGCCGCTCAACCGGAGACTTACTAACTGCTCTAACGGAGCGTTGGAATCATTGTCTCCATAATTTCGGTGAGTCCGAAATCGTCGCTCTTGATATTTCAAAGGCTTTTGATAGAGTCTGGCATGCTGCCCTGTTAGCCAAACTTCAAACATTTGATCTGCACCCAACCCTCGTTAAATGGATAGAGAGCTTTTTGTCAGGCCGTTCAATCCGTGTAGTGATTGACGGAGTTACATCTGATTCCTACGAAATAAATGCCGGTGTACCTCAGAGTTCAGTTCTTTCACCAACCTTATTTCTTCTTTTTATTAATGATCTCTTATCCCTTACTCTCAATCCTATTCGTAGTTTTGCCGACGACAGCACCCTTGATTTCGCGTACTCATTTGATTCTGTAATGAATTCACGTGGAAATGCTACAGAAGTCAATCGGGATCGCATGTTTAGATCATTAAACAAAGACATTTCTATGGTCCTCGCTTGGGGCAGAGCAAATCGTGTTACGTTTAATGCATCCAAAACTCAATGCTGTTTAATGTCCCTTAAAAAACGCCCAGTTCACTCCCAACCCATTTCAGTCGACGGAGTGAATATACCCAATTCACCCTCCCTAAAGATCTTGGGTATTGAGATTTCCAGCAATCTTAGCTGGACGGATCATATATTTGCAATCGCTAAAAGTGCGATGAAATGTATGGGTTTTCTACAGAGATGTAAGAAATATTTCACCCCACCCGACTTAGCGTTGATCTACAAGTCCCACATTAGGCCTAGACTTGAATATAATTCCCATATTTGGGCGGGGGCAGGACACACCGCATTGTCCGCGTTAGACAAAGTTCAGCGTAAGGCTGTTAAACTTATTGGCGATTCCTCAATCTCTGAGGGCCTTGACTCTCTGGAGCATCGACGGAATGTCGGTTGTCTCTCACTTTTTTATCGCTATTTCTATGGCCATTGTTCTAATGAAATTGCTAGCCTGATTCCTTGTAGACTCATTACAACGCGCGATACAAGATCTACAAGTCGCTCCCACCCCTATACTCTCCGGGTCAAATTGGGACGTACCGTCAAATTTCGGGAATCTTTTCTTAGCAGAACAACACGAATGTGGAAAAGTTTACCATCTTCTGTTTTTCCCTCGTCTTATGAGCCTGAAACTTTCAAACGGGGCGTACATCGACACCTCCTTCACTCAACCTCCTAACCCATTTTCCCCAACCTTAATTCCTTTCCTGCCAAGGCTGTGCTTTAGCATCATAGGGCATTCCCTGAGCTTTGGCAACATCATATATATATAAAAAAAAATGTAGATATACCATATAAAGCCGTGAGTCACGAGTTAAGAGTTAGGACTTTTAACTTTAACAAAAACTTAACGGCCCCTTAGCTATTTATCAGTATATCTAATGGAAGGCAATGTTTTAGTTTAATTTATTTCATGTGATTAGTACCATTTGTTATAGCTATTTAATTGTAACAAATTCTATCCTTCTTTGCGTAACAGTTTTTTTTTCATAATATGAATTTTAAAGGCCAATACACAAAAATCATCATTCTGTGGGTTGCATCGTTTTTGCATAACAACGTCCAATTATTGAAAAATGATGCGTAAAAAATAAATAATTTTATGTGAATAAAATCATACTGAGTAAAATCGTTGCTTTCCAGGATAATAAATAAGATTTATTAAAAAAAACTGTTAAATATTTGCTTTCAAATTGGTCCATACCATTTTTATTAAGATGGTTTTAGGGTTTTACAGCTAACATTTAAAAGCTCTTCTAATAAATTTTATTTATTATACTGGAAAAAATACAAATGATGATTGTTTAATTCTAAAGAATCGGCTGTACTTAATTGAGGAGTGAATAATTAAATGGATGCCAAACATTTTGGTGGGAAACATTTAAAATTGAAAAAGAATGGGGCGAATGATGTATGTACTGCGTTTATGAAAGTGCCTTATTATTTGGTGTAAACATTCATAATTGCCGTAACGTGGTTAAGGAAAAAAAATTAGTTTTTTTAATTATGAACTCGTTAGGGGAGAAGTCCTGTCAATGCTGCTCTGGTTGATAGCAATATTCGATCAATAGATTGAGATTTAAAATAGTTTCGTATGCCGACGATTTTGTTGTTTTCTCTCTGGCAAGTTTTTGAGTACCATCAGTTAGGTGATGGAAGGAAATGAATGATAAACACTTGGGAAGCAAATTGGGACTTCTCAGTAAACCCACAAAACTCACTCAGCCCTTTTCAAATCGGACCAAACAAACTCTTCCTTAATACTAAAGTCAGATACCTAGATGTTTTAGAATACCAAGCTTAATCGGGGCCTGAATATTCGAGAAATCCGTTGAAAAGGCTAAAAAAACCGTAGACAAGAAACAGGGTCTAAAACCTAACCTTACACGCTGAATGTATACACCCATTTTATAATAGACATCCTTCAGAAATAGGCGGTCAGTAGTGCCGTAACACTGAAAGAATTCTAAGACTGCTCCTCATATGGCCTCCTATTGGGACCCCTGATAAGTTAAAAAAGATTGGTATGGGGAGAGGATTCAAAAATAGCTGCGGCTTGTTCTATTTTCTTTTTTTCAATACCAATACTTTACAATATATTAATTAAAAAGTATTATGTTTATGTATAAAATAACCCATCAACTGTCCCAATAAATTGGAGACTTCACTTAGATCCTCAAATGTTGGTACTCCCACGTGTGTAGAGCTGCCTACTTGAGCTCTACTGAATTTTAAAACATGATTTCTTTTAATAAATATATTGTAAAGATTTCAATTGATTTGCAAATAAAATTTTCTTCGGAGACAACTAACTTGACAAAAATTACAAAAAAAAATTTTTGTATGTCATATATCTATCATCATCTTTTATTAATAATAAGTAGGTTATCCTGAGCCTCGGTAAGGCCAAACCTTATTGTCAATAAAGACCCAATGATATACTTATCCACTCTTATTTTATAATGTCAAATAAATTCCCCAATTTGTTTTCTCTTTCGTACTACTACTACTTCAAACCACACAACAATTTGGATTAAGGTCGGTTATTGATCTGTTCTTCAGTTAGTTAGTAACTTGAAATATCAAATTTCTTATCTATCGGTAATGATAACATAAGAGATAAAGATATAGGATATATTCATTCGAGACAATGAATATGTCCTAAATACAATGGCCCTAAAGCAGTGATGTCCAAACCTATGCCCGCGGGCAAGTGAGCTTTTGAGCTTTTAAATTCGTATATGCATTTGTTTGGCTGTATTCGGTTTCCCGTTTTTGCGTTTTTAATTGTTAAAGCATTCAAAAGTAAAAATGACCCTCATATTTAAGTAGTTTTGTAAGCAATTATACAATATCTTAAGATATACAACCTTTTGCAAACATTATAAGGTTCCAAATTAAACAAACAATACGAAATGCTTCTAAAGCTTTTAAGCATTCTTCATATTAAGTAGTGTGAGTTTGGACATCACTGCCCTAAAGCAAAAAAAATCAGCCAAAGCTTTGACTCAATATTTTCATATAATTCTTCATACTCAATTCTTAAACAAAAGCATAGAGAAGGTTGCTTTGAACGTTGTTTTGACATACTGACTTAGAATGTATAGAAATCAGCAGAAGTTATGCAGTGATATGTTAGTATACATTTTAAATGCATAAAACTTGCTCCTTGAGAATACGTGCAGGATCCAATCTAACAACTACTTTTCGATTTACTTTACAATATATTCAATCTCTAACCTCCTCTCTATATTTTCGTTTTCATTAATCAATTTAGACATGATGAGTATTTTAAACTAATATTGAATTTTTGTTTTAGAAAACACCGGAAGATAAACGTGAGGAAATCCCCGTTTCATGTGTGGACAGAATACGATCCTACAAATGTTCTGTAGATGATGGCCTTATAGCTCTAGGTGTGGTCGTCTTTCTCTTAATGGTTGGAGTGATTGCATATGTTTTAACTCATGAAGGATTAACATCAGCACCTGTTCGAGAAGGAAAATATATTGATGCAGTCACAAGTTGTGGAATGGTGGAAGGGTTAAAGGAAGATGGGTCATTTGCTTTTCGAGGTATTCCCTATGCTATCCCGCCGGTTGGTGACAACCGATGGAAGCCAGCAATGTTAATTGACAATATTGATAGTTGTTGGAATGGCACTTTCAAAGCGCACAATGCAACTGAAGTTTGTTCCCAAATTTTGGGTAATGGCACTAAAATTGGAACTGAAGATTGCTTGACGTTAGATATAATAACACCACATATTCGCTATGATAATCCTCTACCAGTAATAGTGCTTATCGGAGCTGATTCATTAACCGGTGGATCACCAGGAATACTTAGACCTTCCGCACGATACGCACGCTCAAGAGATGTTATATTTGTTCGGCCAAATTTCCGAATGGGCCCATTTGGATTCTTAGCTTTGGATGTTCTCTCCAAAACTACGTATCCGCCGACCTCTGGAAATTATGCGCTGTCTGATATTATAGCTGCACTTAAATGGATTAAATTGAATATTGCACATTTTGGTGGTGACGTGAATTCCGTAACACTTTTTGGACATCGGGCAGGTGCAACTTTGGTTACAGTGTTAGTGACATCACGACAAATGAAAGGCCTCTATTCTCGAGCCTGGGTATCATCTAGCGCTGCGATTTTCCCTGGAAAGCCTTTATCTGAATCTGAAAGACGAAACCAAGCATATTTGGATTTAATTCAATGCCATAATGCAGAATGTTTACGAAACGCGACGACTGATGAGGTATTGGATGCAATACCCGATACATGGAGACATTATCCGGCTGATTTGCCCTCGGTCGAAGAAAATACAACAGCCAAACACGAATGGCTTGTTTTGGACGGTGAAATTTTACAACAACATCCAGCGGATATGTGGAAAGATGAAATGGGGCCACCTAGTTTAGTAATTGGTGCGACAGTTCATGAAAGTCATACTGAGAAACTTCGTCTTAAGTTTACAGAGTGGACCCCCGAAATAGTCAGAAAATACATAGAAGAAAGCAAGATTGGAACTCTTAATCTTACGGATGAAGTAATCCCGAGATACAATGCTACTTACCATGGTTTAGTTGCTATGATTTCCGATATTCGAACAGTTTGTCCACTCTTGACAATTGCAAGGCAACAGCCTTCTGTCCCATTTTATGTTGTTACACAGGTCGATAGTCGGACTGGACTCGCCGATGTAGACGCTGACGTTCAAGCTATCCTCGGTAGATATGAGCCTCATACAGTTGAACAGCGAAGATATGTTTCAGCGATACAGCAACTTTTTTACCATTACGTTTCGCACGGCGAAATGAAACAGTACGAACCTCGACGAAGAGTTATTAACGTAGGCCAAGATGCGCTTTCGATTACAGATTATCCGAACTGCGATTTTTGGATTAGCAAAGATATTGTACCTAGATATGCTAGAGTCGATTAATTACCCTCTTATGATAATATTATGAATAACGTAAGTAAACAAAATTTATCTAAGCAGACCTAGAATATAATTTATTGTATTTATATACACAAAGCTAGGCTACCAAGTTAAGTATGAAATGTATGAAAGCTACGAGTACGTTTTAAGTTTATATCGTTATTAATGTGTATGACAAATTAAGAAAAGTTGTAAATGCAAACAAAGTGTATGTTTTATTTAAGGAGGTGCATTTGTACGGTTTGTTTTTAATGTTTTTACATTTTTGATAAAATCTTCTCTCTGCAATTAAGAAAGAATGAAGCTCTTTCGACTTTAAAAGCAGTAATTGATTATAAGAAAACAGTCGTGCTGTATAGGTCCAAAATTACGTGGTTAATTTATTTTTGTGTATTTTCTGTGAGATTAATTAAACTCGTTTTAGGAACATTCGTTTCTCATATTAATATTTCACCACCGTGTCAAAAAAAATCATCTCCATAGTTTCTACGTTTAGGAGTTTTTTTTATTTATTTGCATACTTACATTATTAATACTAAATCTGAAACGTCTGCGCCTATATGGTAATTTCTGTATAGTTTTGTTTCTTTTCTTTTCTTTCTTTTACTCCTTATGTGTTTTTTTAACTTTAAATGAACTATATTTTTTAAATTTTCGATAACCGTATACATAGAAATATTTATATACCTCACATATAAAACTATAATCAATTGCTGTGGTGAAAAATTAAGTCATATGTACATGTCTAAATACTAAGATATTTACATTATAAATAACTAAGTCGAAACAAAAGCTTCTGACGATAAATGCGATTTTACACATGCAGTATTTAATGGGAACATTTACCAAAAATTGTAGTGTTTGTATTTTTATATGTACACTCATTAACCGAGACGGAATTATATTTAAACATATTTAGCTGACAAGGATCCAAAGTACATTCAAAACTCATTTAAGAACAAATACATACCTATATATCATATATTTATGCATTAAATTTATATAGAACATAATCATTCTTTGAGAAAACAAAATATTAAGAATTTTCTAATGCTTAACCAGCATAGCGCTGGACTAGAGTAAATCGATATTATGTACAGTGTAATAATTGAATTTAAGTAATTTTTGTATTTAGTAGTGAAAATCGTTTTTAATTATTTATAACATAAAAAATATAATATAAGGCTGATATTTTTTTCAATTTATACCTCTTTTTCAAATTTCCATATTGATGTACCCTCCATATAATTTTAGCAAGCATGTTACAGATGTCTTATATCGGAAACGGATTTATGTTCAAAACGAACATATGTACTTATGGTGATAGTCATGTGTGGTGCAAAAGATAATGTGCTAGCTTCCACACGGGAGCAGCAGGTTCGAATACCACCGGCGGCGACAAATAGTTAATTTCTGTAGACGTTCTGATAACGCTTAAAGAACATTGGGGGTTGCAGAGTACTATGAGCAATGCGAAATCCATCTTAAATTGTAAGTGCATTACAGCATTAATCATCAAATCGGGTGCAGTTTTCCCCTCCCCATGCCTCACGAAGGATTATAAAAATTAATTTTTTTATAGATTTATGTACTTATTATTGTTTTTTTCTTTTTTCATACAGGCGTTTTATCGCTGAATACGGTTCGATTAAAATCAATCTTAAATAGTTGGTATAAAACCAAAAGTATTAATTATATCGAAAACTAAAGTCCTAAATTCTTTAAACCTTAAAATAAGTTTATATTGTTCCACACAGGGAAAAAACAATGTTAGTCACAGTTGCAGGAAAAAAAACATAAAAAGTTTCAACGCTAATTATTCAGCCATCAAAATAAGTTAAGTTAAATGACCAATCTTATTAATAAAAAAGTTAGTTGTTTTATGACCCAGTATTAAGCCTCAGAACTTTCCCTGTACCATTCATATGTATATTTATGAAATCGAAAGTACAGCACAGTATCGCAGCAACAGGGAGTATAGAACAAGGGCAAGAATATCTGCACAATGCAGGCCGACAACAGTCACCGAGCACGAACAAAGGGAGAATAATTTTTATAAAAATTAAACTATTTGACAAATCATTAGGTCTGTCTGTTTACTTTTGTGTGTAAAACATGGGTAAGAATAAAGTAAAAATTGTTCTTCTCTTGGAGGGGATGAAAATTAGAAAGTTAACAGACGCCTTTTGAGTAAATTGATGGCAACTGAAGAACCGTCAAAAGTAAATTTCAGTGCAAAGATCAGTGCGTTTACAAGAAATCGTAACAATAAATAAAAATGAATAACAATTTAGTTAAAAAGTTAATAGTTCCCCTTGATTATTTCCATTTTTATTTCTAAGCTGTAACTTGCCAAACGTCAATCAGCTGTTAGTTGTCAACCATAAAAGAAGTAGAAGAATTCTGCCGAGATTTTGTCCACCCTCATCAGCGTGTGTAAAATTTGGGCAAAAGGATAAATTACTCGACTGTCAAATTTTTCAAGTCCAAACGTAAACAGACGCAGTGTGGATGAAAACTTTCGGTTTTGTGTAAAAACTTTCGAGTAAACTTTCGAGACGGAGACGTCTGTCATTTTGTCAAAGGCAAATTTAGGTAATAATATTTAAAAAATGGTATCTTTGAGATGAAGATTTCTTTTTAAAAACTATATTAGAAGTTTATTAGTTTTGTTTTTTGTTGTTTCTTATATATGATGTTGCCAAAGCTCAGGGGATGCCCTATGATGCTAAAGCACAGCCTTGGCAGGAAAGGAATTAAGGATGAGGGAAATAGGTTAGGAGGTGTCGATGTGTGCCCCGTTTGAAAGTTTCAGGCTCATAAGACGAGGGAAAAACAGAAGATGGTAAACTGTTCCACATTCGTGTTGTTCTGCTTAGAAAAGGTTTCCGAAATTTGACCTGGAGAGTATAGGGGTGGGAGCGACTTGTAGATCTTGTATCGAGCGATGTCACGCGTCTACAAGGTATCAGGCTAGACATTTCGTTAAAACAATGGCCATGGAAATAGCGATAGAAGAGTGAGAGACAACCGACATTCCGCCGATGCTCCAGAGAGTCAAGGCCCTCAGAGATTGAGGAATCGCCAATAAGTTTAATAGCCTTACGCTGGACTTTGTCTAACGCGGACAATGCGGTGTGTCCGACCCCTGCCCAAATATGGGAATTAAATTCAAGTCTAGGCCTAATGTGGGACTTGTAGATCAGCGGTGGGGTGAAATATTTCTTACATCTCTGTAGAAAACCCCAACATTTCATCGCACTTTTAGCGACTGCAAATATATGATCAGTCCAGCTAAGATTGCTGGATATATCAATACCCAAGATGTTTATAAAAAGGATTGAGAGTAAGGGATAAGAGATCATTATTAATAGGAAGCAATAAGGTTGGTGAAAGAACTGAACCCTGAGGTACATCGGCATTTATTTCGTAGGAATCAGATGTAACTTCGTCACGGATTGAACGGCCTGACAAAAAACTCTCTATCCATTTAACGAGGGTAGGGTGCAGACCAAATGTTTCGGCAGCATGCCAGACTCTATCAAAAGCCTTTGAAATATCAAGAGCGACGATTTCGGACTCACCAAAATTATAGAGAAAATGATTCCAACGCTCCGTTACAGCCGTTAGTAAGTCTCCGGTTGAGCGGCCAGCGCGGAAATCGTACTGGCAATCGTTGATAATATGGTTCTTTTCTAGATATTTCAAAAACTGAGAGATGATGAGTGATTCAAAAACTTTAGATATGATCGAGATTAGTGCAATTGGTTTGTAGTTAGAGAGTTCGCATGCCTCTCCTTTTTTAAGTATCGGCTGGACATGAGTAAGTCTCCATGCACTTGGAAACATTTCCTGTTTAGCCAAAGCAGAGGCGCAGCATTTTAAAACAGTTGTAAAATTACTCGAATTATAATTACTTCTATCGCCAAAACTCGAGGCTGGCGCGCTAGCCGATGACAAAACCCACACCCCCGTGATGTGCAATATAAAAAATTAAGGATTAATTGATATTACAAAGAGATATTAGGTCTTCTCAATTCTGACGAAATGGAAACATTTTGAACTGAATCTAATTTCATATCCTTGATTTTGGACGAATTCGATCGAAAACTACTGCAATGCTCTATTCCGTTCGAAATATTAAACCAAAGTAAGTATTAAATAGGTATTCTATTAAAAAAAATTGGTTTTAAAATGAATTTCCGTCATAAGGGCGAAAAGTACAAAAAAAGAGTATGAGTGACTAATTGAATTAAGCCCACCCATCGCCAAAGAAACCTATTTTGGAAACAATTTCCTCTCCAAAATATTAAGACTTTCAAAAGAGACTCTTTAACATGTTGCTTGGGCAATTACAATCTAGAAATCTTGGCCTGTCTTAGGCATGCTACTAATTTGTCTGGATGGGAGGCCGGATTTCACTTCAATTTATATTTCATTCAATACGTTCTAATACGTACTTCGTTTTTAATTTAATGTCTTATTGATTCTACAAAAATTTTTCTGTTGTTGATTTAGCTATGAAAGTTCGAAGATATTCATGATATCAAACTTCAAGGAGTTGCGGATGTCAATTTCATATAACGTAGACCGATTTGGTTGATTCTTTTTTCGCTATATAGAGTATAATCTTTTTATATATATATGATTATAGATTAGGTTAGGTTACGGTGGCGGCTTCTGAAGCCTCGCATAGACCACACCGAGTCCATGGCGTTACCACGTTTGGGTGTCCTATATCCTAGAAATGTTGTGCTGCGATCGTCAAGGTGCCTTTGTTCAAATTAAAGGTACCCGTTTCGTCGAAAATTTCAGAAAACTCCTAATGTCGCAACTAGAGGCCTTCTCTAGATCATTGAAGACGTATCTGCTAACGATTCGTGAGAACAGGAGAAGTTCTATTGTTTCCTTGTTGTCGAGTTCCGGATGTCTGCATAACTCGGTATTTGACAACCAGATTCTGTGCGCATACACACCCGTGGTCAGTGTAGACTCCTACCATAATTCTGGGCCCGTATTTGCTTTCAAAAAAAAATATCTTCTGTCGATTTGTGTGCTATTTATTTGGTATTTGGCAACTTGATCGAATCGACAAAAAAGAGTTACCATTTGAAGCACCAACTTGTTATCTAAATTATGATTTGTAACCAACGTATCATCTATTTGAACTGTAAAATTTGTTCTGCAATTAGTGTTAATCTGAAAATTTTAAAATATTCCTCAGTTGTTCGGTTAATTTTAAACAAATTTTGTAAATGGGCTCAATTGGGATACATTTTCTACGAGATGAGGATGACGAAAGAGTGTATTTCAAATCACTGCGAGATTCATTCACCCCTTATCATTACGAGCCTAGGTTTAAACAACTTTTTATACTAATCAAAATACCTTGTTAAAACTACTTTTTCATGTAGATTTGTTAAACAATTTCGCTTAAGTAAAAAGGCTTTTTGCTATCTGCTAGACCACTTTATAAGTGTGACCCCAAGTCAGAAAAGAGCTACATCAATACCGCCTATTTTTTTGCAACTGGATCATTTCAGGAGACTATTAGAGAGTCCTACTAAATTGAAATGTCGCAACCGGCAATTGATATTTACTTACATTTTTATATCCGCTCCTTGCCTGAAATTAACTGTCGACAACGTCGATCTCATCGAGAGTTTTGTCGATCACCGTCGACTGCAACCTTGTCGATATCGAGTTACCAAATACAAATATCTCGATATCGACAAAGATCGTCATCGAGTCGAGAAACCAAATACGGTCCCTGGATTGAGTCCTGGTTAAACTAAGTAACCTCTTAGTTCTGTTACAATAATAGGTTTTCCACATGGCCATCGTGATTCTACACGTTTTGGTTCCTTTCCATCTTTTCTGCACAGAGTCCAACAAATCGTCACTGAAGTGTTTGATTGCGACTTGTAGTATTTGCATTGCATCTACATTACACGACTCTGTAGCAGTTGAGCGTCGTTTTAGATTTAAATTCGTTGGACCCCAGAGCTTGGCTGTCCACGGATGTATACTTAGTGGTTGGTTTGCCCGAGGGAGGAGGTACTCGCCTTCCTTATGCTGAGGCCCGTTATATGCCCCCTGCTCGGCAATGTTCCCTAGGATACATTTTCAAGCCAGCTGATTTCCATAATAAATTGCATAATAAATTTGTAACCCAACTCATGCAAGTTCTTCCCAGAAGTCTATCGCTGCGATTGCGCACTGATCTCTAGGTTTTGTCCTTCGCATGCTACTCGAAAGCCACAGTGCTTCTCGTTTTTTGAGCCGCCTTTTTATACCACCGGCATTTTCTTGAATCATCTCATTGTTGATCCATTCTCTTTTTGTTGAAAAAGAAGTTTTGAGGTTTACCTCCAGGTTCGGGCTACCGGTTTGGAAGTCCCGGAAATCTTCTTTTTCAAATATATATTTGATCGCGTAAGTAAAGTTCCTTTCCACCCTCCAGTTTTTTGGACTGTAACCAAGTTTTAGGAATGCTTTAAAAAGTTTGGTAAGTTTATTCCAGAGTCGGTTACCCCCTTGCTGCAACATGATAAATAAAGGTATATTCTATCACTGCCTGGTGATTTGTATGGGCTAAATGATTTTATTGCTCACTTTACTTTGTTTACAGTGCATATTTTCTCTGTAATTCTCTTTTCCACCCCTACCTGGATGAGAGGCATCATCTATACTTATTGATCCCTCATCCCTTAAGATACTCTCGAGAAGCTTCTGTTGAAAAAAGAAACGTCGGAGCAGAAATCGAATATTATTTACCACCACATCCGCCTATTTATATTGAATTCTTGTTATTGTATGTATGTTACAAATACTTATAAATTGCATTGATTTGATTTTAAACATGTATTGCTTAAGCCATTTTAGTCACCATGCTACTGTTGTAAGAATTAGAAGTCTTTCTAAATGCGTTGAATAAATTGTGTAACATTTACCGCTTTTCTTTTTAATCTTTTCAACCGGTCCTTCCTTAACGGTTTTACATTTTATTGCCGAAACCCGGGAAGAAGAGAAAAAAGTCTTGAACGAACGTAAAACGTAACACTTGAGAAAGAGTGGTGACCAGTAACGGGACTTTTGACTTATTTTAAGATTACGGATAGTAATAAATTATGGAAGCCGCAGCGCGCGCGAGCTACAGAGGTCAAGTCACGCGAATCGTAAATAGCGCGAACGAATACCTTCAATCCGCCGATTCGCAACCTATAAGTGAAAATGCACAAAATTGTGACAGTGTAGAGGAAGAGCTTTCAGTGTTGCTGCAACGGTTAAAAACCGCTCACGAAGGGCTTAACAAAGCCAATGGTGAAATTCGACCAACTATAAAAAATGAATATTTTGCTAAGGAAAGTGATAATATCGCCGAATACGAGGGCAAAGCCGTTGGTACCATTGTATGCATAACACAACGGTTAAGCAAGCTTCATCAAATGCAAAACCAGCTTCTTGCGCCGAATAGCAACACATCTTCACAAAACGCACACACCTCTCGTGATCATCAGAGCACAGTTAAATTACCTAAGCTACCGCTAAAGACATTCTCTGGTGATTTTAAAGGCTGGATTCCGTTTTGGGAACACATGAGAATATATCGCTCTCTGGAGCGAGCAAATTTAATTACCTGCAATCTGCTTTAAAAGGGAAAGCTGCAGAAACTATAGCAGGCTTCGCACCCTCACAGAACTGTTATGATGGTGCTATTGCGCTTCTACAAGAACAGTTTGGAAATACAGACAAATTAGTTGAAAAAAATATGTATGCAGCAGTTAATGTCCATATACAACATAGTCATGGCTTGCATTCGGTCTCTCTCTTGGAGTTCCATCCAGCAACTACGCTATTGTGCTAAAATCGAGACTATTGAGCTGTCTTACGAACGAACTACGAGTGGACTACCACCGACTTAATCCAGAGCTCCCTAAGGCCAGTGTAGAAGATGAAACTGCTGTAGACAGCACTGCATCGATAGCAGACAGCGACACTTCTTTCGCATTTGATGGCGACCGGCAAATAAAGACTCTCTTAAAGTTTATAAAGAGAGAAGCAGAGTCTCTTGAAATTTCTTATGAAGAAAAGGAATCTCGAAAGCAACCAAAGCCATATATGACTGCAGCGGGATTATTTACGACTAATGCGAATAACTGCTGTTTCTTCTGTAAATCTACACACCATCGCAGCGCGAATTGTGACGGGTCGCATTAATTAACTCAGCGAAAAGAGATGTTGAAACGAGATGGCCGATGTTTTCGTTGCACTGGACGAGGACATTCATCGAAGAAATGCTCAAACGGAAATTTGAGGTGTGGTAAGTGCAACGGATTTCATGCATTATCAGTGTGCGACCCAAATTATTAAAGGCCAGCAAAAGCATCGAAACAACCGATTTCATCTGCAGCGACATTTCACTCAAGTGCTACTCCAACCAAAGAAACTTTAAATCTCTGTGCAACTAACACTTTAAAAAAATTTGCGGATGCCTACTTGCAAACTGCGTCAGTATTTGCCATAAATCCAGAAAATCAGCCAAATGTGTACGTGCGTATCATTATCGATGGAGGCAGCCAAATGTCATTTGTGAAAGAGAGTGTAGCGCAGAAGCTAAGTCTTCCTGTTATACGAACACAAAAGCTGCGTGTGATACCATTTGGAAGCGGCCGACAAACACCAGTTAAGTTATGTGATTGTGTTCGCCTGGTTTTGCAAAGCCAACCTGATAGAAAAAAATTGGTGACGTTACAGGCAATAGTCGTACCTGAAATTTGTTTTGATGTGCTCGCTATCCCTGCAACTAATGAACCTGAGTTTTCCGATTTAATTTTAGCAGACGGGCGACCATTTAATTGTCAACCAGAAGTAGGTATTGCAGTCTTGATTGGTGCGGACAACTATTGGCAGTTATGAGAATATAGGAAAATATCAGATCGTCTTACAGCGGTAAGCACAGTATTTGGATGGACGTTACAGGGTCCAGCTCCTATCAGTGTAAGTAGTAGTCAAGCCGATTTGACAACCACACTTCAGGTATCAACTATGGATGATTCGAGTCTTAAAACTTTCTGGGATTTGGAATTACTTGGAATAGTGTCTGATAATGGTAAATCAGATTTCATGGACAATTTTTTGGGGAAATGTATCGTTAAAAGGGAAAATCTATACGAGGTTAGCTTACCTTGGAAAGAAAAATTGACAACTCTGGATAATAATAAGGCAGGTGCGTTAATTAGATATAAATCGCTTACTAAACGTCTTTCTAGAGAACCAGAAAGATTATTTGAATACGATCGAGCAATGCGCAATCTTATCTTAGCAGGCTTCGCAGAGAAAGTTGTTGATAATTTTCATACAACACTGGAGTATTATATGCGCCATCGACCCGTCTACAGAGAAGACAAGACAACAACAAGGCTACGCATTGTCTTCGACGCATCGTCGCATGCAGAGCATTGCCTGTCGCTTAATGATCACCTGTTACCTGGCACGAATTTGCTTCCGGATATTTTAAAAATTATATTGAATTTTCGCCTGGAATGCATTGGTCTAGTCGCAGATATTGAGAAGGCTTTTCTCCAAATCTCCCTCAACGAAAAGGATCGAGATGTACACAGATTCTATTGGTACTTGGAAGAATTACAATCTCTAGATAGATTTCCTTCATATGAAATATATCGAATGACTCGTGTTACATTTGGGGTAACGTCAAGTCCGTTTCTTTTAGGTGCAACTCTAAAGAAAAATATTAACGATGAAAGTGGACGGTTTCCAGAGACCTGTGCTAAATTGAACTCATCCTTTTATATGGATGATTTGGTTTGCAGTGAAGCCAACATAAAGGATGCAATTCAGCTATATCAAGTAGCAACAGCTGTCCTAATGAGTGCATCTATGAACCTAACCAAATGGAATTGCAATCGAGAAGAAGTAAGATACAACTTCACTAAGGATATGTGTCCTCCTGATAAACAAAAGGTTTTAGGAATATTGTGGTTTGTGCACAGTGATGAGTTGGCCGTAGACATCAGCCAAGTCGAGCGTTTGTTAATACCTACAACGACTAAACCAACGAAACGTAATGTACTACAAGCGATCTCTAGATTTTTTGATCCATTGGGGCTCCTTGGCCCATATGTTATTAAATTCAAAATTTTATTCCAAAATATTTGGAAGCGGAAGCTAGGATGGGACGAGGAATTGACCGCCGATTTGCTGCTTGCCTGGGAGTCGTGTTATTCAGAGATGGGTTTTTTGAAGGACTACACAACTTCGAGATGCATGTGGAATAATTTAGTGCCCATCAACCACGAGCTCCACCTATTTTCTGACGCCAGTCTTAATGGCTATGGATCAGCTGCCTATATAAAAACCAATAGCGAATGTGGCCAGACAACTATAAGGTTCCTTTGTGCGAAAAATAGAGTTGCCCTTTTAAAGGAGAATGGTGCAACAGATTTAACTCTGCCTAGGATAGAGCTTTTTTTTTTGCGGGAGAGGTGAAAATCTGCCAAAAGACACCAGACAGCCCGTGCCCTCCGGTAGTGTGAGATTCTTACTCACTAAACACACCTATCTGGGGATTAGCCGAAACAGACCACATAACCGTGTCCCTTTTCGTCCCCTCCAAGTCTCCCTTAGTGGAGGCCACTGAGTATCCAGTTATCCCACTGTCGCCACTAACCTCGGTTTCCTGGGTCACTGCTAGAATCCTAGCCTATCTGCATAGATCCATGTTTTCCTTCCGTCTCCAGTGTACCGTCTTGGTCCATGCGTTAGTTACATCACTCACCCCTTCACTGTCTACGACATTGAAGGGTTCCAGGCCGTAACGCTTTAGTCCTGAGCCAGGACAAGGAACCCCCTCCGGATTAACAGCAGCTAACCCTACGGAAGGCAGATCTTCATATATCCATGTTTTCCCACTGTTTCCAGTGTTCCTTCTTGGTCCATGCGTTAATTACAACCTTCATCCCTTCTCTGCCTACGGCATTGAAGGGTTCCAGGCCGTAACGCTTTAGTCCTGAGCCAGGGCAAGGAACCCCCTACGGATTAACCACAGCTAGCCCTTTGGTAGGCAGATTTGCATCTTCTACTGGTGTGCGTATCGCGGAGATAGCCAACTCGTTAGAGTCTCCCGTCTCTGCACCGCCGCACCTGAGGAAGTGCTAGTTATTATTATGCCAATGGCACCCTCTTCCAGGACTGCTACAACAGTTTCAGCCGGTGGGAGCGAGCCAGCCTCCATAGCCGCCACAGTTCCTTTGAAAGGTAATTCTCCCAAAGCTACTTCTGTTGTGTTGTGGGTACCGTGGGTATAGCCAACCTGTTGGGGTCTCCCATACCATCCACCTCCACTACCACAGAAGCGCCCGAGGAAAACGCCATTCGCGACCCAATTTTCCCAACCACGTCATGACTTCTGAAGAAATGGACAAAGCAGAAGACTACTGGTTAAGGTATGCCCAAGCGAAAGAATATCAAAATGAAATCAACGCCCTTAGGAAGGGGCATGTTATTGACAGATCGTCCAGTCTCTTTACTTTAAATCCTATAATAGACGAAAAAGGATTATTGCGTGTCAACAGTCGGCTCCGCGGAAACGAAGATGAAAGTGCGAGTATTAACGCGTATCCTATAATATTGCCAAAGCGATCTACTGTGAGTCGCCTTATCGTAGAGGATACTCATCGTCAACTATTGCATAGTGGTCTGAATACCGTTCTTGTGGAAATTAGAAGACGTTACTGGATTTTAAAGGTTCGGCAACTAGCAAAGACAGTTATCAAAAGATGTCTCGTCTGCAAAATAATGTTATGGAAACCCGCTTCTCAGCCATTCGCGCCTCTTCCTCGTGATAGAATGCAGGCATCTCGTCCCTTTGATACAACCGGCATAGATTTTGCAGGTCCCTTATATGTGAGGTGGTCCCACAACGACGATACGGCCAAGAAAGTGTACATTCTTCAATTTACTTGTGAAGCTGTACGTGCTGTTCATTTGGAGTTAGTTCCCGACTTAACTGCCGAGTGCTGTCTGTTGGCTCTAAGAAGGTTTATCGCTCGAAGAGGGAAACCAAGGATAATTTACTCGGACAATGCTAAAACTTTCAAGCGAGCATCTAAGGAATTAACAGTTTAACGGAATTTATGCAGAATCAAAAACTGCAAGGATTTTTGACTAATCAAGGCATCAGATGGAAGTACATTATTGAACGGGCACCCTGGTGGGGGGATTCTGGGAACGTCTCGTACAAAGCATCAAAAATGTTCTCAAGATAACTATCGCTCGGGCCACACTGAATACTGAAGAGCTACAAACACTGCTAGTCGAGATGGAGATCATCATTAACTCCAGACCTCTGACGTATGTTTCGGATGACCCTAAGGATCTTGCTCCCATTACTCCATCGCATTCTTTAATAGGACTGCCATCTCATTCAGAAGAGTCAGACATCATCAAAAGTCCACTAAACAGTACAGAGATTCGCCAGCGCTGGAATAATCGCTTAAAATCACTGAAATTTTTCTGGGAACGTTGGCAGCTTGAATATTTGCATCAACTTCGATCGCTTCATCATTATAAAGGAGGTGCTTCTTCCGCTATTAAGCTTGATGACGTTGTATTAATAAAAGACAATTTGAAGCCAAGACTACACTGGAAACTGGCTACGGTTGAGGAACTTTTCAAAGGACGTGATGGTAAGGTTCGTACTTGTCAGTTGCGTTTATCTGATGGAACGACGTTACGAAGACCTGTTCAGCTACTATATTCTATGGAATTGAATTAATCCGAGTTATGCGCCGGGGAGGATGTTGAAAAAAGAAACGTCGGAGCAGAAATCGAATATTATTTACCACCACATCCGCCTATTTATATTGAATTCTTGTTATTGTATGTATGTTACAAATACTTATAAATTGCATTGATTTGATTTTAAACATGTATTGCTTAAGCCATTTTAGTCACCATGCTACTGTTGTAAGAATTAGAAGTCTTTCTTAATGCGTTGAATAAATTGTGTAACATTAACCGCTTTTCTTTTTAATCTTTTCAACCGGTCCTTCCTTAATGCTTTTACAGCTTCTTTAGTGATTCTTTCATACTGGCTGAGTTCCCGATAAGTTCGGTTTGGCTTTCACACTTAGATAGTATTTACCTAAATCTAGCTGCCTCACCTGTACTTTCAATTTGGCTGGTAAAAACCTTCCATGACTCCCTCTGGGCTCTCCGGCACTCAGACTTAAATTGCCTAAGTGCTGCTCTGTACTCGTCACAGAGTTCCTCTCTTTGGTGTTTATAAGCCTTATTAAGTAGTTTCCTGGTTCTCTTCATCATCTCCATAAGCCGGGAGTTCATCGATTTCTGTTTCCATACGGTTTTCACTCGCTTCTCCGAGCATACTTCCTCGAATGCGATTCTGATAGCATTTTCGATGTTAACAGTGTCGACCCCAGAGAAGCGTTACTTCTACTTTCAAAATTTCAAATTTAAAAAAGGGGTTATTTCTTTTGGTAGCTCAAAGAGTAACCATCGATGAACCGAAAGAGATGCTTCATTCGAGACGTACCAATTCCGAATCTCATCGATTATCCCTTTGTTCGCCAGTGTAATATCAATGACCTGCCTTCTATTTTTATTATCAAAAGTAAGACTGTTACTTTT
The DNA here is from genome assembly GCA_964036015.1 of Leptarthrus brevirostris. NCBI lineage: Eukaryota > Metazoa > Arthropoda > Insecta > Diptera > Asilidae > Leptarthrus > Leptarthrus brevirostris. The sequence continues at coordinate 66,683,173 of OZ038373.1, read as the reverse complement.
GTGTCTGATAAACAATTCTGATTTTATTAAGTATTCAAGTAGGGACTTACCTCTGTCATTGTTGTCTGTGCTGCCCCACACTGTGTGATGTGCGTTCGCGTCACAGCCAATGATCAGCTTCAGGTCCCTGCTCTGTGTATAATGTACTGCACTTGTAACAGTTCTGATTGGGAGAGGATTCTTCACGTATGGTAAATATGCTGATTCTAGCAGTACTTTAGCAGTTTTGTCCATTGCAGATCTCCCACAGGATAGCAGCACAATCGCGGTCGTTAATCTGAATAGAAATAGCATTTATCTCTTTTTTGATTACTATGCAAGTTCTTGGCCTCCCTTTATTATTCAATTAGAAAATAACTGAACACCTTTAAGTCAAAGCCGGTGACCTTTCCCTCAAAAGTGGATGGTTTCTGGATAAGAGCCACCTTTATGACATTACCATTATTTCGGATAGCGTAGCCGTAGCTGTACTACTCCTGTGTAGGTTGGCTTGAACCAACCAGGTCTTGATGGAGACTTGTTCTTTTTAGGAGTAGAGGTTCTCGACTCATCCACTCCAATGATTGTTGGAATCTCCTCGTGACTAACCTTTCGACACGTTTCTTCGATATTATCGTCAGATCCATGTCTTCGATCTCTTGCGAGATATCCGATATGTTCTCTGATGGTACCTCCTCAATATCTTCCGGTCTCCCCAGTGAGTATAGAGATCCTAAGTCGCTTACGACATCCAGGTTATCCAGGTCCGCAACTTTTTCGTAGAGCGAACCCAGGTCCTCCTTTCTTTTCGGGTTTCTTCCTCGTCAATTTTTTTTTTAATGTCTTTCGGGATGGTACATTTCACTGAGGTAGAAAATCGTAACCTTCGCTTTTACCAGCGCATTCAGGGGCTTCTCTCCTACTCCCAGCTGAAGCCAGTGCCCTACATTCTCTGACCCCCGATTTTGTATCGTCCACTTGGAAGTCTCTAATTCCACGTCCCAGTTGAGTCTGTCCATGAAGCTGAGAATCTCCCTTGTTTCCCTACACATTCAGGAGCCAGATCGAAATTTTTTAAATTTGCGTACGTCGTTCTTGCCAACCAGTTCTATGTTAGCACCGTTCCATAGTACGTTGTTTAGCTTTACTTTGGTCTTGAGGTACTTCAACGTACTATCCACACAGGTTACCCTAAGGCTCGGATTTGGCACCAGCCGCTCTCCTCACCTTCGTTAGCTTTTTCGGAATAAACTACACCCACCCACCCATTTTGCCCTCCTTACCATATTGGTAAATCCACCTGTCTCCCCTTTGTTTCTGTCAGGGTTTGCAGGCTTCTAATCAGACCTAAATAGTCTTTTCGGAAATACTTGAAATCTCTTGTTTAGTAGCTCCGAGATCGTCACCTCGCTCATACCTTATCATTACTTTTCCTAAAAAGCAGTTGATTTTGGCATGTTGTCCTTGTTCGTATTCCGTTCCGTCGTTGTTGTTTCGACTACTGGCGGCCGTGGTTCCAGCCATATTACTGGAACCACGACCGCCGGTAGCTCTCACCGACGTATGGACGTACATATATCCCCGCCCGAGTTGAGTCACTGTTGATGACTTCCTCCATATTTGTTGTCGGGTGTTTATTTTAAGAGAGTTCACTTCTCTCTCACGGACTATTATACAATTAGCCATCGCAAGGAGGTTAAAGTCGCACTATCAGTGTATATACTTATTGAGAACTATTTTTGTAGGTTCAATAAGCGATAGGCTAACTTCGTAACGTTTGGGCTTATTTGGATGATTCTTCTTTTGATGTGTAGAATATGTCCCCCGATTGGTACCACTATAAAAACTTATGAGGTGGGATGGGGTGAGTAGTGGACATTACCCAACTTCTTCTTTTGAGAAGGCGTTTGACAGCGTTGATCGCGATTATAGGTCTGTTTGTTTCGCTCCACTTTTTCTAATTGCCTGCACTATGTGCAAAATTTACGTCAAACGGCGTTTGTTTCGCTCTCGGTGCAAAGTTAGTGCAACTGCACTGCGTTTGTTTCGCTGCAAAAAAGTGGAGATTTCTGCACTTCTTTGGATGAAGTGCAGAGAGTGCAGGCAGATATTTGACATTTCTCAGACAATTGTCAAACAAAGCCGGTCGTAATTGAAGTGATTTTAATTAATTATCAGACGAGTCACACATAATTTCTTGCATTAAAGTCGGTAATACATTATTTTCCGTTTTATTTGTGATATTAAACAATTGTATTAACCAAAACACGTTCCGTTAAATATTATTGACAGAAAATTGCACATAAAACGTTTGTTTCGCTGACGTTAGTGTAGGGCAAATTGCTACACCTTTGACGTCACATCGATAACACTCTACACTACTTCTGCAATTTTCTGGCAGCGAAACAAACAGACCTTATATATGAACAGCTTTACGTGGGAGAGGAATCCCAGAAAAAATTATCAACATCATAAAGGAGTCCTACTCGGGAGCTCAATGTCACGTCCTGCACAAGGGAAAACTGTCGGAGCCCTTCCAAGTGCTGAACAAAGTGAGAAAAGGAAAAGGCATACTATCTATCACCTTTGCTTTTCCTGATCGGTATTAGTGACGTATTGCGCAGTGTCAAAGATGACCATCTTATGCGCCTGGATTATGCCGACGGCATACATGTCTCCTATCCAACAAAACAGCGGAATTGAAGCTGATTCACTGGTTCGCATCAATAAGGCTTGAGTTGCATTTAATACTCTTGCTGAGATCTGGCGCAATAGCAGAACCGGACTAGGTGGAGAATTGGTGTAGTAGACGCCATATACCCCACAAGGGGTTAAAAGAGCCAGAGTCAATCCATATCAAATCATCCAGGTCATGAAATCCATGGTATCAGATTTTTAGATTATTTATTTAGATTCATATAAAATTTTATTGTGATATCTTGAATAGTTTTTGAGATATTAATTTCCAAGAATTTACGAAAAAAGACGTTTTTGCATCACCGAGAACTGTAGTGGTAGTGACACAGTTTAAGTTAAACTTTCATCACTTTGGTAATTTTCATCATATCCCAATGATTTTTTGACGAAAATGTTCAGAACAATCTGCAGAATAAGAAAAAAATGCATTTGGCAACATATGTGGCGTGGAACGAGGAAACGTACCTTACAGCACCTTTCAGCTTTTCGAGAAAAACATGTTTGAAAGGGGCGAGTCTGTGGGTCCCATTCAAGCAGGTATAGAACACTTCTCCTACGAGAGTTCCCCATCAGCGTATTTTATTCCCAAGGTATGCTCATTCGATTCTACGTACTTTCTTCATGCAGGTTCATTAAAAACCTGAAATTCGATTTTTGGTGCTGTAAGGTACGTTTCCTCGTTCCACGCCACATATCTATTAAATGGTGCAGTCAGTCATTACCAGCTCAAACCTGACTTTCATAAATATTTTGAAGACAAAACATAAAATTTTAAAATTATATTTAAACTAAAAGTAAACAGTAACCAAAAAATTTTTGATTTTAAAATAAGCCTAACAGTATGGACTAATAGGTTCTGGAATAAAATTGGTGCTAATTTGACTGTCAGTGCATCAGAACCACCCTTTGCCCACTTAACTTAATTAATTTTTTTCTACATTAAAATATAGAAAAACTCCGCTATTTTTTTTAAATATTTATGATGAGAGAAGTATTTTTTAAAAATAAATCCTACTCTCCAAGTGCATCAGAAACCTCCCCCTAGTGCCACCCTTAACATTGAATAATTTTTTTCTACGTTAAAATATTAAAACCCCGATATTTTTTTGTTTAAATATACCTATATTGGTTAAAAGCTATTATTAAAAGCAAACCCAACTCTCCAAGTCTTTTTTTGTTCATTAAATATCAATTGAATTTAATGTATCTTATAAGAATTAAATCAACCCCTAAAATATAAATAAATGGAACATATGAAAAAAATTCATCAATATCTGAGACCATGGGTTTCATTTTCATCTTTGGCTGGATGATTTGAAATGGAATGACCCACCAGAGAAAGAAATTCTTTTAAAAACAGTGACATAAGTCGAAATAAGCAACATTGGTATTTTATGTTATGTTATGGCGGTAACATAAAATTCTTCATAAAATGAAAATAAAATTTTATGAAAATTCGTATTCTGTCATGGTTGGATAAAATCATTTTATGAAACATTTTACGGATACGTAACATAATATATTTAGTACATTCTGCTGTGAATTCTTTTACTTTTGAACAGCTGATCGGGTGGCATTTCAATGTTGATAAAAATATTTCAATTATTTAAAGTAAAAGCACCGGTGATTTAATGAGTTAATGAATGGAACATTTCAGCTGGTGATTTCCTCATATCCAAAATAATTGGATGGGCGCCGGGCAACGTCCACTGATATAAAACCAGAAACGAGCCTATATCTCCCTCAAGTATTTTTGAGCAATCCTTCTAAATATAGAACTCAACCCAAACAGAGTTTAAAAATGACTTTCCCAGTAAAAAACTTCATGAATGTGTTTATTTCAACTTTAATAAGAAAATAACAACATAAGTTTCTTTAGCATTTCAACAAGTTGTTCTCAACCAAAATGTTTTAAAAATTTTTTGTTTTGCAACTCCCTTTGAGATGTGCATAAAGCTGCACAGACATCTTGCGTTGACATCAGGCCTAATGTTAAAATCTCATCACTCCTTAACAGTTCATTTTTTAAATTTGTTGTTAGTATTTAATTGAGTCGACACCTTCTGGCCATTTTATGGTCATACAATATGAAATTTGCTCGACGGACAGCCCAAAACTCCAGCTAAATAAATAAGGAACTGGGTCGACGAACGTTTTCTCCAATGATCGGGGGCACGAAGGGAAGTGTCCAACTGGAAATGTTTGTCCATTATTTTGCAAAGTTGATTCAATTTTGTTAATCGTCGAGATTTATTCGCAATTTCTGACAAAAGAGTAATCCTCACGGCGTTTGACATTGTGATTAATTCATATAAATACAAGCACAAGTACTTTTACAATGGAAAAAGAAATGTCAAATCGTACTTCAGTCACATAAAAGATTCATAAAATTACCTGTTGAGGTTCTTTTATGTTATGAGCTCATAACAAGAAAAATTTTATGTTATGACCGTAACATAAAATAAAATTTCTCTGACAGAATAGGATTTTAGGAAATTATTTTATGTTATGGCCTAACATAACATAAAATGATAAAATTTTCATGACAGTATACTTCCCATTACCTCAATCAGTTATCACAACTCCAAATAGAACGTCTGTCGGAATTTAAAACATCAAACAACACTTTTGAACTTTTTCGCCATATTAGATTTAACTGACAAAATGTTACTCTTGCAATCTGGTGGGCGAACTCTGAAGCTAGTTTGATAAAATTTGGAATATTGGTAAAGGAATATTTAGGTAGTTCTTATGGTCATGCCTCAAAAAGGCAGTTTTTTGAGTTGTCACTACAGAAATATTTGTTTAATTTTACACATCCTATAATAGTTTCTTCGTTTGTTTGTTTGTTTTCTAAAACAATCCCTGAGAATACAGATATATAGCATTTTCAATTTAAATTCATACCTGGTCAAATTAATTTAATTCAAATTCACTGCAAATAAAGTTAAAGCCGACGATTGAAGTAATCTGAAAATTGAAAGTACTGTCAACACTTCTAAATAGTTTTCTTTCCTGGGCTGCGTATTTTGCTAATCAGTGTAAAGTAACGGGATCTTATGTATTTTTCAAGACTTTGTTTATAAAATAAAAAATAAAATGCCGATCAGTGTAAAAGCAGAAGAAGCAAGAAGAGTGAAACCCCGGAATCACAAAAGTACCAACAAGTTTTGATGCCTCAAAGAGAATTGTAAATTAAATTATTCGAAAAAGGGAAAACAATTTCAGTGCATATACTACCCAGCCACAAAAGTATTGGGACACTTGCATTTTTTTTACATTTTCAACTTTGTAGGTATATAAAAACTGTTTAATTATAAAAGTAAATTTCGTTTCGTATTACAATTACTTTATTTCTTTTGTTCGAAATTCTTTTCACAGTTACAAAAAATTTAAATAAATAACAAAAAAATAACGAAAATAATGCACAATAGCAGAAAGACAACCGTAGTCATGTTATACGGAAAAAGTCCGAAGTATAAAAGACAGAATGCTTGAAGCACCCCGTCAAATTTCCTTCTTCTGTAATGGTTTGGGGCTGCATGTCCAAATATGGAGTTGGGTCCCTCCATTTGATTGAGGGTGCAACTAACTCCGAAAAATACCAAAATGTGCTGCCATCAATCCCTCTCCTTCAGTCGCTTGAAGGGAGTTCGTGTTTCAACAGGATGGAGCACCAAGCCATACTTCAAAATCCAGTAAAGCCTGGTTGCAGGTCAATGGAGTACCAACAATATAGTGGCCCGCTAATAGTCCAGATCTTTCCATAATAGATAATTTATGGGGAGTTATTAAGAAAAGACTTGAGGCGGATCCATCTAGGAGGACTAAAACTGTTCTTCGTGAAAAAATAAAGGATATTTGGAATTCTTTTGCCGGCAAGGATTCTGAAAGACTTGTTAAATGAATGCCACTCCGTATTAAAGAGGCTGTAAAACAAAAACGTAATGCAACGAAATGCTGAACATAAAAAAATCTACAGTATATTTAATTTATTTTTCCTATTTTTTCAATGAATATGTATTATTTTCGTTATTTTGTTGTTATTTATTTGAATTTTTTGTATCTGTGAAAATAATTTTCAACAAAACAAATAAAATAATTATTGCTGCAACGAATTTTTCTTTTATAAATATTATACAATTTTTTATATACCCACAAAGTTGAAAATGTGAAAAAAATGCAAGTGTCCCAATACTTTTGTGGTTGGGTAGTAGATAATATAAGAAAAATGTGTGCGTGTTTAAAGAAATGCATCAGGAAAGAAGTATAGAAGAGAAATCAGCAGCAACTGCTTTGAAATGGATGGAACCGAAGTTAAAAATAATCCAGTGGCAACCATTTAAGAAATTGAAATGCATTTCTGAATCAACAATGAACAATGGAATACGTGAATAAAAATCACTTTGAATACTTAAATCGGCGGCTTTATCTTTGAAGTGAATTCATTTTACTGAAACGTTAATTTAACTTACGATGTCATTTAATTAATTAATTTGGGAAAGCATGTATTTTATTCACATTTAATCGATCATGAAATCTTCTTGAACTAACATCATTTTCATTTATGAAATCATCAAACTAATTTGGTCAAAAATTAATTCAAGTTATCCTAACACTTAATTAATCTGCCACAGTATGAATTTAAATTGCAGATGCTGTAATATAGCCGCTTTAAAGGTTATTACACATAATTTGAAATTAAAAAATACATATATGAAAGCAAGTACATGGAGCCACTTTAAAATTTGTAAAAATAAAACATTGGTGTATAAATATTGTATATTTCTTTAACAATGCAAGGAATTTCAACATTTTTCAATAATTCGTAATACAAGTACAAAAAAATTCGTTTCGCACAGAATGAACAGTCAGACGAACAATACTATAAAATGGCATGCTTATTACAATATCTATTTCACTTTTATTATTATTGTTAACGATTGTCTATTTCGCGATTTCCTTATCCCGAAACAGTTAAGGTATATATACCACTAAAAAAACAAAATCATTCTAAAAAATACTTGTCAGCTAACCTATTGCAAAAAAAATAAAAAAATAAGTAGAAAAGTTCGACGAAAATATTGTTGCCTGAATCTGCAATAGATGTATCTTTTAGATCCATTGTATACTGACGCATATATATAAATAAAATACAAAAGACACCTTTTAAATTATGTTTTAGAAAAAATTATGTAACGTAATAAGTAATCAGAAGATAACCAGCATTTAAGCACAGCTATCTCTGCTTTGGGCTGGCTCGATTTTCTATACCAGTCTAGCACATTTTAATTAGTGTACAACATGGCCACTTTCTGAACATGGATCCTCCCACTTCGTATGTTTCTCGTGAATCAAATGAATTATTTGTACATGAATGGCTTGGTGTTTTTCATATTTTGGAGGAATTGCACATAGGCGGTATTTTACCTCGTCGCCAGGCATGGGAACATATTCGCCTTCGATGCTACAAAATAAACAGTCATAAAAATTCTTCAAGGTTTTTTTAAGTTGTATACTCACTCTGAAATATGAACAAATATATCTTCCCCTCCTGAATGGGGAGAAATAAAGCCATGCCCTTTTGAACGGCTAAAAGATTTAATAACTCCAGTTTCGATTGGATTCTCTAATGCTCTTGCTGACCTAAAATTTTTTTGCAACATTAAAGTTTAACGCAGGAAATAATTTTAAAAGGAACTTCTATTAATTTATAAAAAAATAAGAAATCACCGTTTACTAGCATATTCATATAAATTAAAAGACTTTCGCCATGTATAAACAGCTAAAATATTCAATTAGTGCTAAAATAGTGCTATACTTATAATTACAACTTTTGCAACATACATATGTATGTACCTAGTCGAGCCATAAATTCTGTCACAACTTTAAAGTAGCATGAAATCTAAACAATAAAAGATAATATGTTTATTCCAACGAAATTTATTTTAATAAAATATTGTCTATTACATAATAATAACTTTACTCGAAATGACCTCCTTTTGCTTTTATACAAGCTTTTAAACGTTGTGGCCACTGGTCTATAGCGGCACGCACGGTATCCAGCGACATTTGATTTGCTGCTTTCACCAAAGATTTTTTCAGAGTGTCTAAATTGCGGTGGGGAGTTCTACAGGCCTTGTTCTCTAACTCTGTCCAATGCAATGCATAATCCAGCGGATTTAAATCTGGACTCCCGGATGGCCAATCTTCTTGTGCAATAAAAGCAGGAATGTTGCTGCGAAGCCACTCCTGTGTGCTTCTTGCTTTGTGAGCAGGAGCAGAGTCGTGCTGGAAGACCCAATGTTATCCACCGAAGAGAGTTTGCGATAGAGGTTTCACAACACCTTCTATCACGTTGGTTTGATAAATCGCCGCACCGGTTTTGACTCCTTTTTCGCAAAAATGGAGTGTTGTGACACCTTTATGAGATACACCCCATCAAACCATTACAGAAGCTAGATGATGGCCTCATTGCACCCTGCGTTGCGTTTTTTTAGCTTCTTCTGATGATGTTGCATACTTGCTCCACAGTACAAATTTTTTCGTCGGTAAAGAGGATGTTCTCATGGCCATTGGTTGCGTGCCAAATCAAGAGACGTTTACATCTTTCCAATCTTATTTCCTTTAACCGAGGAGTCAGCATGTGGGCCGTTCACCGACGATAAGCCTTCATATGAAGGTCATCTCGAATGAGTCTACTCATCGATCTTGTGGAGATTTCCAACTCCCTGGACAAAATTTGTTGTTTGCGATGTGGATTTCTACGGATGCGCTCTCGGACACTTTTTATGGCACTGACTGTTCTAACGGTACGTGGACGACCGGTCCTTGCTCTATCATCTATGCCTGAGGTTTCATTAAATCGTTCTATGGCACTATAAATGAATCTTTGTTATTTTTAGCGGTTTCAACAAATTCAAATTGTCAGAAGCACTTTTTTCATACTTATGGAGTGCTATTACAGCGATACGATTTTCCTTTACGCCCCACTCCATGATTACTAGTCAAAGACTGCCACCAAACTGATCGGAATATTACGCCGTACAGTTCATTTGTTATAAAGTTCAACTTAACGGTACAATTCCAGGCTAATTTCTGAGAAAGCGCGCATTAGAAATTGTGTGACAGAATTTATGGCAAGACAAGGTATATGACAGAAAATTATTTCATTATTTTGAACCGCCGAAGAAATCAAAAGTTAAAAGGAAAGTTATGCAGGTTAAGCTACATAATCTTCCTTCTAATATTACTTGAACCAATTTGTCTCGCTCATAATCACTAGTATTGATTATAAGTCTGTCGGATTTTTAACGCTCCATTAATAAATCTTTTTCTCAAATTTCCCGCCGAAACTCGAAATTTTTTTAGGCCAGATCGTTGTGAGTAGTGAATACCATGCTAATTCTTAACTTTAAAAACTTTAAACGCATTTTTCCAAAAGTACACCGCTTTAAAACGGTGCGAAATATATCAAAAAAACTATTAAGAGACGGTTTAACGGTTGGAGCTTAAGTTTAGAAATAGTTAAACTTAGTTTGTTGCTTTAGATAAGTTTAAGCGAAATTTAATTTCACAGTGCCTGGAGCTTAAAATGTCGTTTTTAATATGAAGTGCAGAATTGTGAATTTACTATTGTGAATTAAGGGGGGAGATACCTTTAGAATTTTCAAAAAATTGAATTTTTTTCGTAAATAATAAATATATAATAAAATATACTGTTAAAAGGAAAAATCGAAATATTGAATATAAATGGAGTTATTGTCAAAAACGTCAGAGCCCGCATACCGTCATTAACCAGGTAGTCGGAGAGCTTGGGTCGGAGCAATTCCTTTTCACAGTACGTTTGTGTATTTTTTTGTGTCATAACTTTTAGGTAGGCTCATTTCTATGGGACTTGAATTCCATGAATTCATTTATATGTATTTTTATGTATATGTATTTATATATCTATATAGTGTGTAACTGCAGGTATACGAAATGAAAGTTATTCGAGCAGTTGAGTCAGTTTAACTCTAAACTTTATCGTGTGCAGTTGAATTTTCTAAAGTAAATTTTCTAAAATAAAATGCCAAACTATCCTAAAGGAACGCGAGGTAACATCGCTCGGAAGGATTTAAGGCCGAGTATAAGTGACGGTGTACGTGTAAGTGCGAGTGAAAAAAAAATTAAAAACTGCCAGTTGTGACGATATTTGTACTAATCCTTTGGACGGATACAGAATTATTGAATTCTTCACAGTTTTTACTGCGCTATCAGAATTTTTAATTTGTTCTGTATGCAAGCAGAAAATAAGTTTTGGAGAGTCCGGAGCGAGAGGCCTAGGTTTCAAAATAATTGTTACGTGTCGGTGTGGCAATAGAGAAATAAATTCAGGACCTCTAATTCATACTGGTTACGAAATAAATAGAAGAATAGTGTTAATTATGAGACTGTTAGGTATTGAAAAAGAAGGAATAGATGTATTGTGCAATCTTATGGACATCTGCACTGGATTGAGTCAAAGCAGTTACAGTAAAATCATTGAACATGTTCATACAGCTGCTAAATCGTCATTTGAATTTTTTTCTCAAAAAGCTGTTGAAGAAGAGATTGAAAAAAAATCTCGAACAAGGAAGAGAAGAATAACACCTCAACGTTTCTGGTGACGGTACGTGGAAAAAACGTGGATTCAAATCATTGTATGGCGTTACAACGCTCATAGGATATTACTCCGGTGATTGATTTATTTGTCAAAAGCAGTTATTGTCATGGTTGTTCAGCTTGGAAAAATAAAACTCATTGTGAAGAATATCGTAAATGGTTTTAGGATCACGAAGAAGACTGTATGAAGAATCACGAGGACTCATCTGAAAAAATGGAGGTTGATTATGTGCAAGAAATGTTTTTGAGATCGGAAGAAAAATTTGGTGTGAAATTTTCAAATTACATAGGTGATGGAGATTCTAAAACTTTCAAGGCAATTTTAGATTGTAAACCTTATGGTGATGATTTGACTGTTGTGAAAAGTGAGTGTGTTGGCCACGTTGAGAAGAGAATGGGCTCAAGACTGCGAAACGTAAGAAAAGATAAAACACTTAAAACGTTGTAAAAAAAACTTACAACATATTATGGTTTAAGTATTCGAAGAAACGTTAATAGTGTGGAAGATATTAAACGAGAAATTATGGCTACTTATTACCATATTTTTTCAACGAAAAAAAATCCGCAACACAACTGTCCGACTGGAGCCGAGAGTTGGTGCAAATGGCAGAAAGCCATCGCCTTAGGTAAAGATCCCCAGCTTGAAGATCTTACTCCATTACTTGGCGACGATATAAAACAACATCTTCTACCAATTTACGAAAATTTGTCCAGAGATGATTTACTAGAAAGATGCTTGGGTGGCCATACCCAGAATGCCAACGAAAGTTTCAATGCGACAATTTGGCGAATATGTCGGAAGCACCTCAATTCTGGGCTACAAATTGTTGAAATTTCAGCTTTCATTGCTGCTGGTATATTTAATTAAGGCTACACCTCAATTCTCAAACTTATGAACGAGCTGGGTATAATTGTTGGCACCTATTGAGGCACGAATAGTGAAACAGAACCGGATGAGTCTTTCCGAAACAAAAGCAGCTCGTACAGCTCGAAAACAGCAGCAGCTCGTACAGCTCGAAAACAGCAGCAGCTCGAAGATAATCAGCTTTTTGAGGAGGCCGAAGGTTTATTGTATGTATCTGGAATCGCCGATTGATCGGTAAGTCACTTTAACTTATAGTTATACCGTATCGAAACTTTGAATGCGATTATCTCGAAACTGTTTTTTTCAAAAACTGCTCGTGCTGTAACTCAAAAAGTTATTGGCAGATTAGGCTGAAATATTCAGAGGTTTCTCTTTATAGTGCTATCGGAAGGATGTACCTAAAAGTTTAAAGATATCGGGTTAATAAATAATTTTTTTTGGGGTGAAAACTGTTGAAAAATAGCCAAAAATCACGACCTTTGATTAAACAGCCGATATAAATTTTAATTTTTAACTTTTTTATTATTTTATAGGTTTATCCTTCCCTTAAATATATCAGTAATCGAAAAAAAACACTTTTTTATTTCAGATAACTAAACAAAAATTTTAACTCTTCAATACTGAATGCAACTGCTGCTAGAAGGCGTCGATGTAGCATTTCACCTCCGCCTGGACTTTACTTTGAAAGCATGGGATCTACTCACATAGTAACCAAAGAATGGAATCTGGTCATTTATTATAAAATGAAGTCATATTGGACGGAGTTTTAAACTATCAAGAGTGGAATTGAGAGCTTAAGCCAAATCTGCGATTCAACCAGTGACACGCAATCATGCACTCAAACTATCTCTCAATTCTATAATATATTAATTTAGATAATAATAATCAGTTACTCAGGTTGGAGTCACATGCAAGGCGAAAAAGAGCTCTTTTGGATATCATAGGAAATCTGGCTCATTCACTCTTTGGAATACTAGACTCAAACTATGCTGATAAAATGTCTCAAATCATCGATAACCTTCAACATAACAATAACATCTACAAGAATTATTAAAGAATCAAACGTTGATAATAGACTCCACGGAAACATAATTAAGCAATCTACTGAAGGTCACATCCTAGAACTAGAAGTCTACGTCAACAGAACAATTTTTCACTTTAACGGAATAACAAAGGAAGTTCAACAACAAAGAGTATTAGAATTCATTAACTCCATTTCAACACGCCTCATTCTAGCAATCACTAATTATCAACGAATGCAGACAATGCTATTGGATGTCATCATGGACACGCATCATGGGAAGGTAACACCAAATCAACTCCGTAGCCAATTAATGGTAATCAAGGATCATTCACCAACAACACTACGGTTACCAGCAAACAGCAAATAAAAATAACCTCTTAGAGCTATACAGCCTTATGAATGTGGAGGTTCGAGTTGCAACACCCCAAATGAACTTCAGAGTGAGGCTACCGCTATTATCATATGAATCGTTCGAATTACTCCAGTCAATTCATTCCTGGTAATTGAACCATCATCCGACTATCAAATAATAAATTTATATCGAGACTAGTATCGCCCGCTGTCAGAACAAGAAATGGGGATGTGCTCAACAATTGGCCACTCCATTCACATGTGCAAACAACATCATCCCCTACACCGGAAAGGATCTCATATTAGTGCCTGCGAGCTTGGGATGCTTCTAAACATGCCGTCCTTATCTACCTGCAAGGTCAACAAATTTAAGAAAATAGCACGATGGATACAACTCATTAATCCAAACCATTGTATATATGTTACACCAGAAGGAGCAACCATCAATATTCAACAGTTACTACAACCACAATCCAAGCTCACAATCTGTATCCATCAAAATTGAGAACTTCTTTTATCCCAGCCAAGAATCTAACAGAATTAGAAGTAGAAACAGGGGAACCAATTTCCCATCACACCACGTATAAAAATATCTCTGCAGAAATTATGGAACTTAAGGGACGGCTACAACAATTGCACGCAGCGGAAAATCTAACTAGAAGTTCTCACGATGTTCACCAATACAGCATTGGATACACGGGCCTGTTTATCATCTTAATCATTTGCGTTTATCTACTTTGGAAGTACTTCTCTGAGCGACAAAAAAACCCAAGACCAAGACTGAGACCCGAGACTGAAGAAATAATTGAACCGACGGTTCAATGCGGGGGAGGATGTTAAATTTCATACAAATAAAAAACATGCAATTTAATTTAAATTTAATCTCATTCATGCCTCGCAAAGTGTTTGGCGTCGAACTTTAATTCTTATGAATGCATTTTTAGGTGCACTGCACATTATCAGACGATTATATTACACGCAAAAGTAATGTAATACGAAGCCGGTGCAAGCGTTTCGTGAGGCAAAATGAATTTCTTAGAAAATTATGTTATTAACTCGAAATCTTATTCTTTCATTCATATTGTTAGAGTAAGCACTTTTATATTATAAAAGCTTCGGCTTGATAAATAAATTTACAGTTTGTCTTTAATCGCAAACACGTTCTATCATTTCTTCCGTTTAATACGCGTTGCACTGGTTTGCACTAGGGCAACTACATTAAGAATGTCGCACTGGTTTGCACTAGGGTGACCATTCGAAAATAAATTGCGGTAATATCAGTTTTATCGCGGTAAAAAAACTTACAAGGATTATACAAAAAATTAATTCAGCACACCTAAAAACTATAACAATTAATTGTTACATTTATATAGGTACTTTACAGTAATGATTTAAATGCGCCTTTTTCCAAAAGTAGATCACTATACGATGTAGTAGTAGTAGTGACAGATTCAGGTAAACACAACAAGTTATACATATAAGTCGTAATCGTGCCTAATACTAGTATATGTCGCATTAATTATGGAATCTATTCTATTCTATCTGCAATATTCTATTAAAAATATACTTTATATTTATAATAAATACTTTAAGGTTTGAAATATATCCACAGTTAGTACATTCATTAACTATGTATAAATTTCATTTTCTTTTACATGTCAGTATTCAGCCATCCGTAAAAGGATTTTTTACGCTCTTAAAATTTCATAGTATTTCATTTTACTTAATTTTTTTAATAATACAATATAAAAGCACTGCGTCACAGTCCTTTGCTTGACATAGGAAAATAATCTGTGTTTTTTGAAGTAAATTATAGATTGGGCATATAAAATACGTTTGGCTTTAATTGATTGCTATCGAAATGTCGAATAGATATTTGATTTCTATTTGCATTTAGTATTGGTTGATCATTATATTTACTAATTTGCTGCAACTAAAACTTACATGTCACTCCTTTCCGATCCCCACCCCTGCGAGTGCTAAGGGTGCCTTACTCCCACAGTAATCGGTCGTTTTCGACTGTTCGACAGCCCTATGAGTGTTCGGATTGTCTTTACCCTACAGTATCTATCGACATCAAGAGTATCATTATTCATCTCAGCGACCATGAAGCAATGTCGTTTTCAATTATTTTGAAATTGTAAATGGGGCTCCATACTTTTTATCAAATATTTGGATTCTACTTAAAAAAATATGCATATTTTGTCCGAAATATTTTTCCAAAATAGCTTATTGCCAAGCAAATTTCAATGGGATCGCCCTGAAAATCAAGATCATCTCAGAATATAAGCTTTTTCGGAAAAAAGTCGTTGAGTTTGAAAGCAAAAATCTGCTGCTGTGCTTTTTATAGGTGGGATTGCTATTTGCTGTAGCTTTTCTTGCTGTTCTTTGCTGGGAATTGCTGAAAAACGGGGGTTACCCGAAGTGAATTTAAATATGAAAATTACCATGTCAGGTAAGTATATTCAACGCTATAATTAATAAGTACGAATTCATGTTAAATATTTGGATGTAATAATAATGTTTGCTGTTGTTTTCAGGGGTTCAAAGCAACAGTAAGCTTTCCACGTAAGACCTTGTCAATAAAGAGAAGAGTTGGTCGACTGTTGTGAAGCTTCACGTTATCTTAAGCCTTTGTTGAAGCAATGACGTCGTAAATATTGATCCAGTGTATTTACGACAATTTACAAACATTGTCGATACTCTCCTTAAACAACATAGCGGCCCAAAACGTACTGGATTTTGAGTGTCCAAGCCTGGATTGAATTCAGCCTAATGGTAGCCTAGCATGCGGTTTGCTTCTCAAAAGGTCCACCGGTAGGAGTGAAGAAAAGTTCCAGCTAAGTTTCAAATCTAAGATAAGTCCTAGATATTTAACATGGCCTACCTAATTTCAGCCCAACGTCATTTAGTATAGCGCAGCTCATAGGAGAATTGTTATGTTTCCGAGCGAAGAGTATTAGATCTGTCTTATCCGGGTTTATATCCAATCAAACCCATCATTCCATGGGGATATACATGTATTGGAGAGAGCGTGTTTCAATACTTCAAACAATGTATTAGGGTATCGGATTCGTCTCATACTGAAAGTTAAGCATTTGGCTCTGCAGGTTGTTTTTAGGTTTAATTAAAGGCGAAAAATATATAAATAAGGCTAGTCAGAAATTAAATTTGTACTTACCTATACCTGTTCAGCAAATAATATTGCAATGAATTTTGTCTAATCAAATCTGACTGTTCAATCAACACTTTTTTTGGATACGAATTGAAACAATTCATGAATTATATACCAGAATCATTATCGATTTATATATACATATATGACCGCCGAGTGGAAGGATAGTAGAAGTTTTGAATTTTAAAGAGAGAAAATTTTAAACTTGCGGATTAATTTCCAAATAACCCAATGATTAATACACTATTGTTCGTTGTAATACTAAAGATTCTTTGCACGTACCCAACCTCAGCTCATTTCTCTAGCATTATTCGTTTCTTACAGGTCGCGCACCACGCGCCAGCACCAGCGCCAGCTAGCCTTAAAGGCTAGAACAGAATTTGCAGCTGGCGCTGGTGCTGGCGCGTGGTGCGCGAACTGTCAAAAGTTAAAAACGTAGCCTTAGAATATAGAACTAGAGGAAGTGCCCTTGCCTGTACGTGTAATCGTACGTGTTTAAGCATTTTTCTTACTGGCACGGTGAGGAACGGGATGTGCAGGGATGTCGCCTTAGATTAACAGATGGCAAATTGAAATTGCAATCATTAGTTCGGTCGAAATTATTCGCGATATTATTCCAAATATAAAGTGGTTAGTGAAAATTATTATCAAAATCATGACTATATTAGTAGAGTGATTTGTTTTTAAGAACTTTGAGACAGTTTATACACTTTAAAAGACAGATTTTTAAAATGAAGTGTGCAGTGCATTGTTGCAAAAATAATCGACGGCGGACTCGTGGAATATCTTTTTTCAGGCAAGGAACTAGCATAAATATGTTTATTAACATGTTTAATTTCAGATTAAATCATTAAAATTCCAAAGCCAAAAAAGGGTAACAAAGAAAATCAAAATTTCTGTCCTCATTCGCAGTTTGTTTACATTCTGATGAATTGGAATTTCTGTGTCGCCTGAGATCCGCAGTACGTGAACAGACCTATTGTTACAACTGAGTTTGAGTTTTTTGAAGCAACTTTTGAATACTTAAGGATAACAACGCTACTTTCAGGAAAAATTTCAAAAGTGACAGTGCTACATATTCTGTTCGTACTTCGCTACAGACCGAGCGCCAGCTCCAAAAGTGAACGCCAGCACCAGCGCCAGCTGCAAATTCTGTTTCCCACTTAATGTATTTTTTTAAAATTGGTTTTGTTTTTGTATTTTTTTGTACAATATAAGGCATTAAGATGTGTTGAATTTAATTTTATTTCAGGAACCCAATAGAGCTTCTTCCCTCTGTTTCCCGTGCCCCTCTCGCTCATCACAATGTTTAAATTTTTTTCAGAATCACTTTTATAGGTTGGGCCTGCACCCTAGGCAGGTACAGGGTTAGGATAGTTTAGTGACCTAAACCATCACATAGGGGGTTAAATATATCTTCTTGTGATTTTCATGATGGGTCAGTGTGACCGGGAGAGTCAGGAGTCACCAAGCCTGTCTCTCTTGTTTTTTTCCTATGTGACAGACCTGAACGAGGGATTCCTCATTCGCAGGCACAGGCACGCCAATTTCAATTATGTAGGTCGTCGTTTTACAGTACGGCATAAAAAGCCAATGACGAGCTATACTCGTCACTTTACCGCAAGGGGTTAAGGAAAAGCAATAGACTAAAATAGTTCCTTAAACAAACGTTGGAATCTCGAAAAATATCAAAATGACATACTTCAGTTTTAATTTCCCGCGATGCTCGTTTTTAATTCGTTTTAGCAACGCGAATCTCTCTACAAAATTTCAATTTTTTAGCTTTTATTTAATGATAACGAGCAATCGCTTGCCACAATAAATAAAAATAAAACCTTTTCATAAAACCACACAAAAATTTATCATTGATCTAAAATTTAAACCAAATTTGTAGCCAAATCGTAGAATTCTTGATTAGAAACATTTGATGTTTTACTGCTGGTTAGCATGTCTGGCGACCTTACTCTATAAAGACAGGTCAGCGCTGACTCAGAGAGTAGGCATCTCGCAAATAAAGTGTAAGTACTTACATGCTCATTTTACCTACATTCTGCTGTTTTTTTTTTTAAATTATTGACTACTTTAATGCGCCTTAAATTAATCTCAACCGTGATTAATATTGAAATTTTCCTACCTAGGAGAACACCGCTCTTTATTGTATAAAACGTGAAACTTACGTGGAGGCAGTTCTTGTACGCTTTGTGATTATTGGACTGGGAAGCTGCAGCATAGGGTTTGGGCTATGGTTACCAATGTTCTGCAAACCCTTTTTTGCTGGATCCTCAGTAGTTGACATCGTTTTTCTGTTGCTTATTGTAATCCCAATTTACAAATAAAACTTTATCCGCGTTCGCGGTATAAACAAATAAAATTAGTAGAAAATTGAGCGTTTAATTAGTTGATCCGGAAAGGACAAGTACAATACAAATCTCCGCAGTCCACACTATATCGGCAATTGCAAAAAAATTTGACACTTTGCCCAACAGTCGCATTTGTAAGGATTTATAATGCAAAAAGCCGGCTAAGAGAAAAGAGACATCTATGTTGTCACATTAAAACTAGAAATTTTTAAACTAAATATTATATTAAATATATAAGAACTAATTCTTTATTCTAAGTATTTAACATTGATAATTTGAACAATTATTGTTTTCAATACTCTGAAAACAAAAAGAATTCTCCAAAATAGAAGAGTCAAGCCATTTTGCTATTTGCTCGCCCTCTTTTGTTGAAAGAACAAAGTGAAGCTGTCAAAATTTGAAACCAAAACAAATCCTGATAGCGCCAATTAAACAACATAAATGCTATTATTTAGATAAGAATAGGTATTTAATAATTAATTCGAAGATAGTGATGTTGTTAATGGAAGCCAATTTATATTTACATGTTTGTTTACCCACCTCCCGCTTTCCATAATTATATTTTTGTGTAGGATGGAGGATGATCAGGATTCTAATAGTGCCGACGATTCCCTACCGCCCATACATGTTCCAATTATAGTAGATGCAGGAAATGAAGTCGCCTACAACGAAAGGATGGAAGCTAATGTAGAAGAACTACCTCGAATGGAAGAAGGCGAACAAATTGATGTAGTCAATTTGGAGCATTCTGCAGAAAGAGAACAGCCACAATTAAATGCCATTGTAGTTGTTGAACGCCTACCCGGTACTGAGCAATATGCCCAAGAAGTTATTATAGTTAACGATAGCCCAAATTCCGACGTTGTAGAAATTCCAGCGCAGCCTATTTTACCAGAAGAGAATAGAATTGCCGATGTAGCTATAGTTTCTCCGCCAAGCTCTAAAAAGCGTAAAAGGCAAGCTGAGATTTAGCATATTGAAAAGTTAATCAATTTTCACATTTTAGATCCAAAAGTGTGACGCCTCCTAAAAAAATAGACTGTAGCGTTGATGGGGACGATGGATCGACTTGCCCAATTTGTTTGGATAATTGGGAGATGTCTGGGATGCACCGTTTAACTTCTCTTAAATGTGGACACTTGTTCGGACACTCGTGCATAAAACGGTGGCTTTCTGAGTGTCATGCGGGTAGTAGATGTTGTCCTTCTTGCAAAACGAAAGCAACTTTCCGAGACATGAGGCATTTGTACGCAAAAAAAGTATGCGCTGTTGACAACACAGAGGAGCAGCGATTACGTGCTTTGTTGGAGACTGAAAAAAGTAAGAGTGCAAAACTTTTAGAAGACTATACAATTCTTAAACTTGAATTGGCAGTAACAAAAAATTTAGTAAGTAAATTGGAAGCAGATATCGAAAGAATAAAGAGAATCGGAGGAAGTAGTGAAACGCCGTCGACGCATGCCGCATTACCTTACGTTCATTATAAGCTTTTTATGGAGAAAAACATTGAAATTTCAAAGGATCCTGGATGCCGTGTTATGTTATCTGGAAAAAGGTCGGGGCATCTAATTGTATCTCAAAAATCGTCGCAGAGTCTTTTTCCTGGATTTGGAGTGCGGTTCATCGACACAAAAACGTTCAAGCCTACAAATTTTCTACACATGTCTATAAAATCAGTGAGGGATCTTTCCTTAGACTCCACGGAAGATTTGCTAATATCTGCCACTTTAGAAAAAACCGCAAAGCTCTTCAATGTTCGGGATAGAAGTGTTGTAAACTCATTTACGCCTTCAGATAAACCGCTGTGGGCATGTGCTTTAGATAAAGAAATAAGCAATTTTTTGTACCTTGGGTCACAGCATGGGAGCACGTACGTTTATGATATTAGGTTTCCTTCGACAGTTGTAGAGGAATTTAGAAATGAGGGCGACCTGAGCCCTGTGATAAATATTTGTCCAGTATCCACTTCTAATACTTTTCCATTTGGAGGATTTTTAGTTTGCAAACTTCAAAGTATATGGTTCTACGAGAAATTCGCAACTCAGGAAATTGTTCCAATTAGACTTACTGTAGAAGGCCCTTTCGTTTCAATGTCCTATGAACATGGCAATAATACTGTACTCATATCGACGAGGCCAAGCACAAAGCATATTCATTCCCGATACATCATCGGAAGCCTTAAGAAATCAAACGACATGGTGATTCTTGACACCGCAGTAACATTTTTTGGATCTAAGGTGTTACCTGTAATGTCCAGATGCACTCAAATTTCAGTGAGGGATAATACCTTAGTTGCCGCTTACTTACAAGATGTTAAACTTCTCAGCATGTGGGATTTGAGAGAAAGCTGCCGTATACAGTCATTGCCAGTGTCAGACGTTGTTTATGATACTTGCCCAATTTATGAGAGGGAGAACACATACCTCGCGGCTTTGACGGAAACAAAGTGCAGAGTCTACAAAGTTATAACGTCGGAATAAGGCAAACGTGAAGTGCGTGGGGGTCCTTAGGGGTTTATATTTTTAAGTAAACTTTAATGAAATTCTTATAACATTATTTTACGTTTGTAGAAAATAAAGGAAATTATGAAGGTTTATGGCTGCATTGTTATTGAGTACTAACTTCGTAAATAAAACGGAGAATCATATTCATTTCAAATAAAGTAGAATCATTAATCTTTAACGTGATTGTGATAACGAAAAAAAACCAAATGTAATATAAAAAAATTCAAGTCTGGCATACAACTTACTAAACTAATGGTCTCACGATTTGTTTTCGGATATACAACAGTCTCTCTCTTTTAACATCTAGCGCTACATAATTCATTAGATCAATTCTTCAAATTAAATTTATTCAAACGTCTTATCCTAGAAAAACATTCATCCACGAAGTCGTGAGGGGTGAAGTAAGTTTTTTGAAACGGGGTTACCTTTAATTTTCTTTTATGCCAAGACAAAAAGCTTTTTGTTTCGTTGAGCAACAACCGAACAGCAATCATAAGTGAAGAACTAAAAGAAGCATTAGTGGCCTCAACAGCACAGTTCTACAATATGAATGGATATAATGAAACGTTTGTCTGAGTACCGATGACTCAGATAAATATTGGAAAATAATTTGAAAACAGCCAACTTACCTCAGCGATCCGATGAGAGAGGAGCTGAAGAGAGTGAGACAGGATCTAATCGGATTCATCAGCGGCACTAGATCACCCCAGGATCTGGTGCTGGCACGCTGCCGTGGCAGTTCTCCGTACCACTTCCTTCCTTAATGAGAGAAAGAAGGATAGGCGGCCACTTCCACCTCTAGCAGAGAGTTAGATCTTCTCCCTCCAAGCTCTAATGAGAAGCTGGAGAGTTCAGACCCTCCTTCCTGTTCGATCAAAACAACGTGTGGCACGACCACGACCCTGAGAGTAAGTCTCATGCTCTACCGACTGAGCCGGGCATTTCTGTCTAGGACTGCGGACGGACGGACTAACAATACCATGTGGAGGATTAAAATTGGACTGTGTATGGTTGGGTATTTCTCACTGCCTGATGTCTTTGGCGTGGAATGTTCTCAAGGGCTTGCCTTGAATGTCCTCCAGTTGGTACAGAATCTGCCCAACACGCTTGACGATTCTGGCTTTGTTGAACTTATTTGCCAACTTCGCACTGATGCCTTTTTGCATGTCGCTCTGAACGAAGACCCTACAGTACACTGTCTGACCGGGAGTGTATGTAACGTCACGACAACGGGTGTTATAGGCCTTTTCATTCCTGTCAGAGCGCACTGGAGTTGGTCTGACAACCGAGAAACTGGAGACGGTCTGCTACAGGTAACACGGATACATCAACAGTTTTCAGCCGGTCTAGCTGTTTCAGGACTGGATAGGTTGAGCCATGCTGTACAATGTGGTGGCCAAAGAGAGCATAGTACGGGTCTATGCCAATCGACTGGTGTACTGATGTTCGCAGCGCACTACCTATGGCTGGGAGGTGCAAATCCCACGCACTATGATCATCTTGTAAGTAAGCACGGATGGCTGACAGGGTGGACCTATTTACTCGTTCCGAAGCGTTAGGGTGTGGCGAGTATTTGGCGGTCTTTACATGATTAATACCATATTCAGTCAACAGCTTCTGGAATTTATTGGAGATAAACTGTCTGCCATTGTCAGAGAAGATCGTCTCAGGGACTTCGAAGACAGGCAGGACATCTTTATCCAAGAAAGCATTGACTAGATCTGTTCGCTCAGCATGCATAGGCTTGATCAAAACAAACTTAGTAAAGCCGTCGAGTACAGATATTGGCTGAGCTGTGCCATTGGAGGTTTTGTTGAGGATTGCTGTTGTGCTGTCGTTTTTGATTGCCGCTTCCTGGATCTCTTTCGCGGCAGTGTAAACAGTTACCATCTCCTTAACTTTTTTCTCTGTGTTCCTGTTCTCAGGTAAACTCTTTTTGGTATATGTCTCTGCCGAGGCTATCGATCCTGCACTCTATCTTGGATTTTCTTTTTCGAGTCCTGGTGCCCGCCCTTGCACGTGAGCATTGATTTCATTTTCATCGGTGGATCGGATTGCCTGGACACATATAAACTATTATTGAGTTTACACGCTATTTGATCTTCATTTAGTACGTTTCTGATAGCCGGTCCTGCCATGAGTGCGTGCAAGATTTGCTGCTTGGAGATTACCGACAACGCCATTGCCTATGACGGCATTTGTGGAGGTTTCTTTCATCCAACGTGCCTAAAGCAGAGTCTGAAAACATCCTCTTCCCCTGTCAGCACTTGTAAGGACTGTTTATATATCAGGCCCTGTAACGTCCTTAGGCTAATGAAGAATATAGCTGACAGTATCTCGACTGAGCAGGAATGCATGGCTAAAAATCTCTGCAACATCAGAACTAGCCTGCTCAGTTTTCAAGCAGTATTTGATGATTTTGGCATGTTGAATCGAAAGCTTGATGACGTGTTGGCCTCAGTGAATAAATCTGGAGCTAGCTATGACCTGCTGCTGGATAAGTCGCGTGATATCTCTTACAAGATTACAACTATGTCTATTGAGGACATACATGGTGTTACTGTTCATCCTGCACACTGTACTGTTACTGCCGCAAACCCTGTTATCCCTAGTGACGATGTTGGGAATAATTTGAGGCTTTTAGAAAAGGATATAGAATCGTTGTCATCGGCTGCGAAGGGCAGTTCTGATCTCATTCAGGCGATCTCGTCTGATGTGCGGTTCCTGCGTCGCAACTCTGATCGGCCTGCGGCTTTCGACGTCGTTGGTGTGCTTCTCGATATGGAGCGGGCCGACGATGGAGCTGAGGTGACTACCATTTGTGTGCCGAGTCCTGATGGGGGTGCTTTGAACACTGCACAATCTACTGCTACACCTCCTTCTCCCAAGATACCACCTTCGACTAATTCACGCTCTAGGCGTAGACGCAGGAGGGATCGGGCTCCACTTGCTGGTACTCTTGAGGACGTTTGCTTTCCTGATGCATCGTCGAGGTGGACTGCTGCTCCCTCACTCGCTGCTGCACCCTCACTTGCTGCTACCACCTCATCTACTAGGGGTGATGTCTTGGGTCCGCATCTGGCTTCCGGTACCGCATCGTCAATTATTACAACATGCGACGCTGTTCCACCATCTAACACGCTGGATTTCACCGTGGTTTACGCCGTTGGACCTGTGTCTGCGGCGGTGGCTTTAAGACCGGCTGAGCTTCCACGTCATATTTTCTTGTCACGGTTGCATCACGACACGACTGTGGATGATATCGTCAGCTTCATTTCATCATGCATCGGGACTGATCGGAGCTTAATTGTCTGCAAAAGAATTGATGCACGACGCGGACAGCGGGGTCGTTCCTTCTCTGCTTCATTTAAGCTTCTTGTACCAGATGCTGTTTTTCATTCGGTACTTTGCCCCGACATCTGGCCACTTAATTCTATCGTCCGTGAATTCATTCCAAGGACTCGCTTGAACGCAACTACAGCCCGTAATATTTCATCAAAAACGCATGTGAGTTCTCCCCTTACTATGCCAACGTAACTGGACTGCGATCGAAGACGACTCGACTCTTCATTGGCTCGACGAATAAATGTTTCGACGTGGTCTGCCTGACTGAGACTTGGCTTTGTGGAGGAATTGCAGACGCTGAGCTCTTTGGCTCTGAGTACTTGGTTTTCCGCCGTGACCGCCACCTTTCCGCTCCTCATGCTCCAGTAGGAGGTGGTGTTCTCTGCGCTGTCCGCCATGACATTCCTTGATTCGTTCATGTTGCGGGATCTGATCCCCTAGAATTCATTTGTGTGGTTCTCAAGCTTCCACACAAAAATGTTTACATTGCCACGGTCTATATTCCACCTGAATCGCCCTCTGATTACTATGAGTCGATGTCTACTTGTGTTGAAGGACTGGCTGATTTGCTGCTTCCGTCGGATGACCTTATGCTCCTTGGAGATTTTAATATGCCTTGAATCAGTTGGGAGCGCTCCTTGGATAAGGATTGCCTACTACCATCTTTTTCGGCTGCCCCACGGATGTTCCGGCCTTCATGGATTCCATTGCCTCTTGCGGTTTATCACAGGCCTGTGACGTGATGAATGACACGGGCAGGTTCCTGGATTTGGCGTTCTCATCTGACTGCTCGAGTACTGTCGTGAAGCACTGTCTGTCTCCCCTGGTTCCTGAATGTCGTCATCATCCAGCACTGCATATCATTTTTGGTTTTGATCCTGTACTGACGGCATCTTCTGACTCAAGTAATTTTTCTTATAACTTTAGCAAGTCTGATTATTCTAAACTTAATAATTGGCTCTTTGCCTGTGATTGGTCGAATGTTCTGAATGAACGTGATATTGATAACGCTGTAAAATTATTTTACAATTCTCTTTCTGTTTGTTTTGCTACTTGTATTCCTGTTTCAAGGTCTCGTGGTTCGCGTTCATATCAGCCTTGGCTCAATAGTTCCGAGAAGCACTTAAAGAATCTGAAGAATAAAGCTTGGAAGCGGTTTTGTTCCTCAAGCTGACTACTTTACTTACTCCATGTTACGCAACCAATTTTGTTCTGCACTTGATATTTCTTATTCTGACTAAAACTTCCTAAGAATGAAATACAAACTTTTAACATCATCCATATATAAGGGATGCCAATAAATCAACGAATCAAAGAACCCTAAAGGGCCTACACTATGTAATGTAAGTGTGTGCGGATGAGCAATGTGAAGTTGCCGCAAGATGTTCAAGTGGCACGTGCTATCTGGCAGCACGTCCTAGCTCGTCGGTATGGGGTGTGAGTCCTTGAACAAAAAAAATCTACCTTATAAGAAAATACATTCTCCTTAAATAATATAGGTTCACATCATTGACTTAATTTATCTTCAAATTTACAGGCTATGACCTAGCTTTTACTACAATATAATCTTCATATTCCTGAGAACTAAATACCTACACTAACTCTTATGGCCTGATACTTAATAGTCTCGTACCTGAACAAAAAAAAAAGACTACCGGACTGTAGGTTGAATTAATGGCAGCAAGAAATATATATGAATCTTTTAACTGAATTAGTATTTAATACTGCCAAGAGAACGATAAGTTTATTAATATTATCTTATTCACAAGAAGTGTTAGCAAAAGCGACAAAATGAGTTACGGTTGAGGGGAAAATTACTATGTCTAGGCGGTCATGTGTGTATAACAAGATTCTCTCGTGAATGTATATTGAGACCCTGAAACTAGATTGTGCACAACCTAACTACCTGGGTAAATTACCTAAATTATCAAAAGAAGGGAATTCCGGTTATCTATCCATATGCCACTCATAATAATGTTATATAACGCGTCAGGCGACGTGGAATTGCTACCCACTTAAATAAAAAAAATTAATAATTCAGCTAGATTCCAGTAAGAATTAAATTACATTGAATACATGGAAGGTTTTAGGATGAATCGAAACAACATCTTTAATAATGTCTTTCTGCAAACGAATTAGAGCTGATCTCTATTTTCTGGTCCTACTATCCCATGAACATTTATGATTCCGTTTAAGCTTTATGTACAACAAAATTTATTTAAACTGGCTCTCGCTTCGTAGTTAAATTAGTTTCAAAGTTTTACAAAAAAAAAAAAATAGAACGCATAAGCTACTAAATTAATGGTCATTGTTGAGGTCTGAAGAAACTATTCTAATTTTTCCTTTCGGTTCCGATTTTATATCGTTTCATGAATTACTTAATCTAAAGTTCATTGCACTTTCTTTCTTTCTAATCTATTAGGAATAGCACTAATGTTTATGGTAAAGAACGTTACTTAAAAATTATAATATATAAATATAGGGATGTTGTTATTTTGAAGCAAAATTTAAATACATGAATATTTTGTCATTCTTAAACAAGAAAATGATTTCGTTTCTCTGAGGTAATTTAGAATCACTAACCTATGCTTTTAATAAAGATACAGTATAAACGCAAATCAATTTCAAGAGCGATCATTGCTTTAATTATTTCATATATATGTGAGCTCACTGTTTATAACTAAATAAATAAAATATTTGTCAGCACACCTTAAATTTGGAAGCATTTTATGACACGAATTTAAAAGATGTTTGACTAATCCATTGAATTCTGGAAAATCCGCAGAGATATAATTCAAATCTTTCTTTATAATCTTCTCGTTTCAGTTTCAATATCTGCATTTTTTTTCTCTATTTGCAACATCTGAATCTTTTATTGCGTTCGGTTCCAAATTTACATTCTAAAAGCGGGAACAAATTGGGGCAAAAAAAATGTTTCTTCTCCGGAGCGTACAACTAATCACTCAATTACTAAAACGTAAACGTAAACAAGGGAATGTAATAAACTACACTGAATTGCGTTTAGGATATAATCCTTTAAACGTAAAAACAAAATTCGTCTGTTGTGGCTTCAATATTTGCATTTCTGGTTGCAATTTTCGTTCAAAATTCCTTTGCTTAGCGCTGGCGAAACTGGCACTCACTAATGTCTTAAAATCTATATACCTTAAATTTGCTGGTACTTATCTGGCTATCTATCTAGACCGCTCCATCACGGAATCAATCCTCGGACGATTTTTTTGTTTTTGATGGGTTTTGCCGGATGCCCTAATCCGAGCCTGCCTGCGAGGGATCACCTTTTTTCCGTCTTGATATTGGGCCCTGGAGGGGCCTAGAGGTCGGTGCTGGGGTGGAGGAGAAATAAAGGATGGGACTGTCTGTCGGGGGCCCTATTGCCCGTATTTTCGATTACGGCGATTCCTTACAGGCTGGAGAAGGAAATGAGATTTCGTGGGTACATTCTCAATTATGACTAAAAATGAAAAAAAAATTACCAAGTTTGCTGGCGCTTCGGCGAGAAAGGGGATGAGATGTGAGCACTACAGCGTTTTATTGTCGGCACGCGTCTTTTTGTCACATGGGTTATGTTCCCTTTCTTGAAGTAAAAATTAATGTTGCTCTCTAGCTGCTGGTTTCATTGGAGGTCCGACTGATTATTGTAATTTCAGAAATATGGTCACTGATTTTGCAGCAGAAACTCCGAGCATTCTGCTAACGAGAAAATTGTGTTTTCTCCTCCGATATTTATTTTTCTTTAGATAAATAGCTGTGGATGGAAATTTTACGCGATTAAGTATTTATCCCTGCCACGATGGCATGGATATACTCGAGAGAGGACGTTTAATAAATTAATCTTACTCACCTCTGAAAATGTTGGTTCCCGCAGCTTGATGTCACCGAACGAATGTGCTTTTCTTGACAGAAGTGTCACATCCATTCCGTGGCAGAAGCAGAGGTACCAACCCCAGAAGTTCAAGAACAAGGCTCGTTTATTTTTACTGTAGGTGCGTTCGCAAAAAAATTAAGTGTAGTAACAGTGCTGCGCCACCATTACTGCTCCTGGATTCGATGGGATTGGATGGGCCTTTCTTGGTTAGGATTCCCTTTTTCCTTTTTTTTTGTGCTGTTGGGCTTTTTCCGTCTTTACATATCGGGCCTGGATTACACGAGCGGGAGGACGGAGAAATGTGGGAGCGGCCTGACGGAGCGTTTTTTTCGTATCTCGTTCGTACGACGAGCAAATTCCTGCCCCCTTTTTATATGCGTGTGGGGATTTTGGAAGACTATGATCCAACTGCCGGGCATTATGCCTCCGCGCCTATGGCGGCAATTCTCTCTAGGAGTTCCAAAAAAGGGAAAATTTTTGGATATTTCACTCATAGTGCATACTTGTATACAAGTATATGTATATTTATGTGGTGTCTGGTAAAAAAAAGGACAAGACAGAGGTTGCGCTATGGAACGTTCTTCGCTTTTCTCTTTTCCTAAGCTAGCCTGCGCAGGCTTTCAAGTTATTGGATATCGTCGGATCTTCAAAAAATTGTAAGCAGTGTGGCAGAAATTTGATATTATGCGCTGAAATGTTCAAATATTGCACTTATCCGAGATGGATGGCTCGGATAATTATAGAAATTATTTATAATCATTTGCCACTTACCTCTTGCAAATGTCGTTCTCAGGTAACTGACACGGAATGTACGCCTCTTCTTACCAAAAGCACAGCATTCATAGCAGCTTAAGGAGACGACAACTACAGAAGTACTAGGTAACTCAAAAATTTTGTGTAAAAGTGCCTTTCCACTTCAGCACACAGATGGCTTGAAATATTAGGGAAAATGGCTCACATTACAGCGTCTTCTCTCCCGGAATCTTCTTCAGCGTCGATTGAGAGGAAGCTTCACTTCCTCAGCAAAAATTCGAGCTCGTACTCTGTCATAATTTAATTGTCTCTCATGCAAGGACATTCCAAGGTTACCAGGTAATTAATTTTAATTATTGCTGCAAAACAGTTATAAAAATCTGAGTATAATTTTGTTTTATTGCCGAAATTAGCTTTTGTTAGTCAGAATTCACACCCTTGTATCCTGGCGTTCTGTCACTCTTACCTGATGGAAATTTTGCTATAAAAAAGGGTCGGTCAGCAAAAATACCTATCAGTTTTTTTTATACGACGTGGCTAAATCCTAGGGGATAACCCTTTGATGCGTTAGTATGGTTTTGGCCGGAAGGGAATTAGGGCAAGGGTAGTAAGAAAACTTCAGACTGGCAGAGGACTGCTTGAAGAAAAGCAAGAGCTTCCCGTGGACAGACGAAGCGCAGCAATCGTTGGAGAACTTAAAACACTTAAAACAAGCTATGTGCAGTGCACCGATGCTTACAACACCTGACTTCTCTAAGAAGTTTTATATTCAATGTGATGTTAGCACCTCCGGGGTTGGCAGTGTTTTATTCCAATTTGATGATTCCGGTGCTGAACGGCCTATTGCATACATGTCAAAAAACCTCAATCCAGCTCAGCGCAATTACAGCATTACGGAACTCGAATGCTATGCTGCTGTGCTGAGCGTAAAAAAATTTCGAGCTTACGTTGAGGGTCATCCTTTTACTATCATTACAGTCTGCCAGTCTGAAGTTGTCTTGTTTTACCATTGCTGCGAGCTAGATAACAGCCCAGAGACTTAGTGGATTATTTTAATTTCTTAAGAAAAGCTCACGGGGAGATCTGGTCCCGAACCCGGGACCCATGACATGGTGGTCGTGCGGCTCAACGACTTAATCCAACTCCGTCTCCGTTGAAAAACAAATCAATAAGTACGAGTGTTTTAAGGAAAAATTATTAAAAAATGGTAAAATTTACATTTGAGGAATACGAGGATATTATTTACATTTATCGTGTAGTAGACGGAAAAGAGATAGCGGCTGTACTGGAATATCAAAGGAGATTCCCTAACCGGCGATCACCCCAAAGAGGGGTATTTACACGGACTTTCTAAAGGTTAACAGAAACAGGAAGTATAACTTCACACGACATGGAGACACGACCCGAAACTTCGAGAACTTCTGCCGACCTCGAGCAGTAAATAATCACCATCGTGAGGCAGGACCCTGAGACGAGCACGAAACGAGTCTCAATGCGATTAGGAGTGTCGTCATCTTAGGTTTGAAGGGTTATTCATCGAGGGAGATTACGTCCACATTATCATCACCCAGCCCAAGGACTACTGTAAGGAGATTCCGATAGAAAATTGAAATTTAGCACTTGGCTTCTGGAACTCGAC
Source organism: Leptarthrus brevirostris (assembly GCA_964036015.1). Classification (NCBI taxonomy): domain Eukaryota; kingdom Metazoa; phylum Arthropoda; class Insecta; order Diptera; family Asilidae; genus Leptarthrus; species Leptarthrus brevirostris. The sequence continues at coordinate 66,651,952 of OZ038373.1, read as the reverse complement.
ATTGACGACAGGGAGTTTCTGGACCGAATTCTGTGGAGAGCGCATTATTTGTCCCAGTTGTCCTTCGATTACCCCAAATATAAGGAAATTAATAATCTTACGCGACTCCGCATACCGTCGATGGAAGCGTTACCGTACATCTGAATGTTGGAATAATTTCCGCATTCTACGTAACAAAGTATGCGCAGAAATTTCTAGAGCCACGTCAAATTTCTACACTTATAAATTCGACATAAATCTTTCCATTAAAAAACTTTGGAAGAACTAAAAGTCCATCGGTGTGGACTAGACGAGAAACCCCAATCGCTCAGCTAACTCGGATGACTTAAATCGACAGTTTACTTCTAATGCGTTGAAGAGTACAGCGAATTTTGATGACACTCTCTGAAATCTGTTAAATCTAACGCTGTCGGAATCGACGAGATGCATCCAAAATTTATCAATGCTCTCTTGCCATTTTACTTCCATTTCTTACTCATTTATTTAGCACTATCCTTATTACCTGCTCCTTCATAACTGTTTGGAAACTTTCTAAAGTTATTCCAATTCCCAAACCTCCCACTAGTCCTGCTGAATACCACTCTATATCCATTCTCCCTTTCCTTTCTAAAGTTTTTGAAAAGTTATTGCATAAGAAAATCCTTAGTTATCTTGACAAGAACATTCTCTTATCACCATGTCAGTCCGGTTTTAGGCCTAAACATAGTTGTACTACAGCTTTAGCGAAAATTTCGGATGATATTAGAGATGCGATTGATGGCGACCAGGTTACTTTACTGGTTCTTCTGGATTTCTCAAAAGCATTTGACAAAATTAATCACCAGCTCTTACTTCACAATCTTGTTGAATATTTCGAATTTTCCGGACCTGCATGTAAGCTAATATGGTCCTATCTGACTAAATAAGTTTTAACTTTTTTTTAATTTTGCTCATTTTTCTTAATACATCAATTAATTGTTCATAACTGTAATATGAGTACATTGGCTTTGTTATATATACATACATATTAAATTCTTACTATTATTACAATTATAAGATTATTATTTCAGCAGCCTAACTATTATTAGTTCTATACTAAATATTTAATTGTTCTTTCCAATATTCATTATCGCTTTCTTTAATTTAGGTTTTAAGGGGGGAGTAAGGTTAATTCGATACAAAAAAAACATATTTTCGATAATTTTTTTTGGCAAAACAGTTAATATATATTTATTTCTATAATTACTACATAATAAAATAACATTTGAAGAACATTTCGTGAAATTTTCATTAATTTTTATGAAGAAATGAGCCATTGACAGCGAATCTCCGCGGACGTCTCAAAAAAAAGTTTGATTGCAGTGCCCCTCATAACTCATCATTGGATCATCTGAAGTCAAAAAACCAAAATGATTTTTTTAGTTCATAAGTTTCTGCAGGTAATGACGTCGAGTTTTTTTTTTTCAATTTCTAACAGTACTTGGAAGTCAAAATGCCGATTTTTCATCAAAAAAATAGAAAATTTTGTGATTTTAAAATACTTTAAAATTAAAAAAAAATAACTCGACGTCATTACCTCGTCATTTATGTAAAGAAAAAGTGTGCAAAATTTCAAAAGGATCGGTGCAGTAGATTTTTAGCTACAGTGGGCAGCGAAACTGAAAGAGCTAAGTGTGAGAAAAACGCGTTTAAAGTTTTAACACTGATCTTTTGTATATGGGATGTATCGGATGGAGGGAGACCCGAGGCACTGTATCTCCGGAAGTTTTGCTCCAATCGACCTCAAATTTTAACTTGATATTCTTGAAGAGTTGTACTATCAAATAAAAAAATATGCATAAACAATTTTTAATACCTTACCCCCCCTTAAGTTTTATTTTTCTTTTTCTTAGTTTTAGGTTATTTTTTACTAGAACATAATTTCGTAATTTTTATTTTTCTTTCCTTTGTTTCTTTGTGCCTTTCCTACACTTAATTAAAAGATGTATTTCTTACTAGTGTAGTTGTTACAAATAAATTAATGTGAATTTTAATTTTAATTAAGCATTCAAAGTTTCTAGGGGTAACTGTCGAGTAATGATGAGTCTGTTCACTAACTCTTGGTACGTTTCCCTATGCTGTTTAGCAGTTTCACCCAGCTTCAAGTGAGTCTGGTAGGAACAATTTGTAGGAAACCTGAACAAAGGAACAAGCTGTGCCGTTAGTTTGGCTACTTTGGCGTAGTCTACCATCTTGCAATATTTGTGGGTTGTTGTGGATTTATACTGGGGCAGACTAAGCAGGCTTTCCTCGTGGCTGGTGTCTGTGAAGGATGCTTACAGCGAATCGTATAAAAGGTCTTCGTCGGTCGGTTCTGACTTGGTCTGGCCGTCGGTTTCTTTCACTAACGAGGCTCTTACAGAAACACTGGCCTCCTCATAATTATTATCACGTAAATTATTTAATTTATCTTTCTTAATTAACTCAAGCGAGCGCGAGAGTCCCTTAAAATCAGCGATGTCCGCCTTGACTCTCTCTGTATCCTCCTGATATTTTTTCACTAATGCGAGTATATCCTCGGTGGTGTCGGTAAGAGTAAAATCGTTCCGTTTCGAAGCCTTTTTCCTTCGCTCACGGATTCTTTAGGCGAAGGAGGTCGAAGTTCGCTGTGTGTTGAGGATGTCCTCTCTGCGGGGAACTTGGTTCACGGGGCTGCTTTCGGTGGGCAGTCACCTTCTGACTCCGACATACATTATAGGATGTTGGTGGTTCCAAGAGGGCTAGTAGCCTACTTGGTACACTGATGTTAGGGGCGCTACTTCAGCCGTCTTTTCGTTTCCCTTTGATGTATTCTGAAAGGGGGCTTTTAGCCGTCTTCGTTTTTCCTCTCAGACCTACTGTTGTTTTGGGTGACCAAAAATCGATTTTCGTCAAAATTTAATTTAAAAATGTTAATGCCACTCGGTAGTCAACTAAATGCATTATCTTATGGCAAAAATTTTTTTTATATTTACATATAGGTGTTGGTGATCATATGGAATTGTTGATGGCAATAGCTGTTATAAAAATATTGTTCTTTTTAGCAAAAGATGAATTAAAAATAACAAAATATTTCTTAAACATACTTAATACACTTAGGACTACAAAAAGGGGTCCCTCCAAGTAAAATTTACCCATCATTCTGCCAGCTGTAATAAGTTTTGTATGCCCAAAGTATCTCTACTCTAATCAAGCTGGCCTGGTTGATTAAATCATATTTTCCGAAATTAAAAATTCAACATAGGCGTCCGCGAAGGCGTCCCGCAGCTGAAGGAAAGTTAACCCTTTGGTGCTGCTGTTGATAACGAGCCAAGGGAGCTTAACTTTTCTTCATTAGAAACGCCGATCATGTTAAGAAATTCTTTTATTTCTTACGTTGCTCGAGTTAAACAAGTGTTGTTTTGATTTTTGATAGAAAAATATGCTAAATCTAAATAATTTACGTACATAATTACTTTTATGAAGTAATTCCTAACACTTTTTTTCAGAAAGTAAAATGACCGATGAACAAAAATGTTGCTCCAACATGCCTCGGCATCATAACGTGTCCAAAATAGAACCAAAATATTTCCCCTTCTTGCCAGTCGAAATGGAAGAAATAATTTACGTTTCGATCTGTTGGCCAGAGAAACAGGCGTTTGCTTTATCTAGAAGATTTATATTTTCTGCCCTTGTTTTGCATATAAGCGCTAACAGGGCTGAGTGAAATGAATGTATGTAAATTCATCTCTGGTATTTCATGTCTCATTTTTACTTAGGTATGTCGTGAATAATAACCTATTGCTATTATATTTTTATAAAAAAGGAAAAATTATCTATTTTGTTACTTTTTTCCTCTTAGTGATTGCACGCACACAAGAAGTGTTTTTTGCTTTAGAATGTTGCGAGGTTATCGAATTTATTTGGGGAAAACTGCCTGAGTCGTACTTCTATGAAATACTTGTTATTTGCTTCGCCTTCTGGGAATTTTCACGACGTCTTGGACACGCTCTATTTTTTGTGTTTTGAAGTCTCGTGAGGAGTCCCAAAAACCACAGTGTGATTTTAACATTGGGATCGATCGGTAGTGATCTAATTCTGTCTTTTTTTTATTCTGTAAAAAGTTGTAAAAGGAATTATTGTTTAAAGGGATTGGTGTGCAAAAGTTTATGAACGAATTTTTGGTTTAAAAGAATTATTGTGCATAAATATTATTGTTTAAAAGGGTTATTGTTTAAAGGCAGTGTTGTGCAAGGGTTTGTGAAAGAATTTTTCGTTTAAGAGAATTATTGTGCAAATAAACTTATTGTTTAAAAGTGGTTCAATAAAACACGATCTCCGCTCTCCTTAAGAAGCATGGTGGAGGTTACAACAAGAGTATCGGCACCCTAAAAGACTAGCCGCAGAAATTCACTCCAGAGGAAGCTTTGTCCTTGTTTTTAGTCTTGGAACTTTCTTAAGATAAGTACAATTTTCTTAGATATGAATTGAAAAAGAAACCACAATGCTTTACCAAGTTATAACAAAATTGTCGCAGGAAAAAAAAGAAGGTTTGCCTGAAATGCTGCAGACTACCGACACTTCCGCTTCGGTGCCTCTTCAAAATTTACTTGATTCAACCGCGAACAGAATTTTAAAGATAAAATCACAGGATGAAATCGAGAGCTTAGATGACACCACTTTAGTGTTAGTGAGTAAATGGGGATGTGATGGATCTTCAGGGCAAAGCGAATACAAGTAACAAATTTCTGGAAATAATGACGAAAATATAACAGGCGCTAATTTATTCATAATGTCATTGGTTCCTCTACGTTTAAAATGCTGTACTTCGGAAAACTTAATGTGGAAAATCCTCGTCCATCAACTGCTCACTTTTGTAGACCTATTAAATTTAAATATTTAAAGGAAACAAAGGAATTGGTTCAAAGTAAAGTTGACCTCGTGAAACAAGAAATTAATGTTTTAAAGCCGACGAAATGCTCAGTTAACGGCAAAGAAATAGAAGTAATTCATAGGCTTCACTTAACAATGTGTGATGGCAGAGTAACTCAATTTTTAACAGACACCAAATCATCGGCAACTTGTATTATATGCCAACAAATCCAAAATATTTTCGTAATACGGAGGAAGAATCTGATGTTGAAGAAAATTATCAATACGGGCTTTCGCCTGTTCATGCAAGGATTCGATTTATGGAATTTATATTGCACAGGAGTTACGACTTGAGTTTCACTGATGAGGGTTTACGAAATAACCCTGATAATAAGCAAACGAGATTGGAGGAGAAATATAGGATACAACAACAGTTCAGACGATAACTGGGTCCTTCTTGTGGTCTTCCTACAAATGCGGAAAAATTCGGAATATATGAAGAACAAACAGAAATATTACTAAATGAGAAATATGCCTGGAGAAAATTAACAGCGATTTGGCTGCGCTAAAAATATATTACATTCAAGGGGAGTATAGCAACCGTCACCACTAATAATAATTACACTTATCACTTATTGAAATTCGTTGACGCTAATTGTGCTGAACTTATTAAACTACATTTGTTGTCACTGATTATGAGTAACTTATCAGTTATGGTTATTCGTTGACGCTTATTATGCTTCACTTATTTAACTACATTTGTTGTCACTGATTATGTGTATCTATTTGCATTGTTTTCATTTCATCGCACCATTATATGGATGCGGATCCACAGTGCACCTGTTTGATGGAATATATGGAAAAATAAATGTCTGATATGAAAGAATCTATTGTATATAAAAAAGGTGGACAGGATCATATTATTGCAAAAACTGAAAATGAATGCATTCACAGAGGTAGAGCCTAGCTAGTTTAAATATTATTTGACAAATGGAACACAAATAACTAAATTAAATGAATGTCGATAAAGGCCACAATTGGTAAAGTTGGGAGTCCCACAAACATCGATTTTGGAGACACTGTTGTTAATTATTTAACTAAACGACTTACTGTAAGTAGTACAAAATAGTACTGTGGCATTCTGTAGAGGATACTGTGTTATTTTAAGCCACCATGATGCTACAAAAGGTGGAAAAAACACTTAAATTGCTTTAAGAACTAACAAGAGACCCACTGACTTGACATAAACATACAGGGTGTTTCAGATCTGACATGCTAAAATGAGTGGGGTGATACATCTCAACTAGACCAACAAAAAATTGTACAGCAAAGGGAGGGCAATCTCAACCGTTTTTGAGTTACAGGGTGATTCATAAATTTCAGTTTTTCATGGTATGCACATTACTCTTTTATTTTTATCACTTGATCTACCCAACACAGCCACATAAATCAACCGCTAAAACACAACTATCCTAATGACCTCTTCAACACTAACTCCTACCATTGCACGTACAGTCACTTCCAAAAGTGAAAAAAATGGTTTGCAATTACCTAAAGTTCAGCAATTTCCCAAATTTTCTCCAAAATTCATGTAATTAATACACCTCTTTTTTATTTTTATTAGATTGCCCATCTTATTACTTTTCCAAAAAGGTCCAACATGGCAAGATAGACACAGGATTAGAAAAACCGCATCCTTAGAACTCCCTGAGTACCTAATTATTTTATTGCACTTTAGGTAGGAAATTATTTTTATTTTTTATTTTTAAGATAAAAGGTCGAAAATGTTTGTTTTGGGTTAACAGGTAATTAATTTTAATTATTGCTTCAAAAAAGTTATAAAAATGTTATTGGAATTTTATTTTATTGCCGTTATTAGCTTGTGTTAGCTAGAATTCACACCCTTGTATTCCGCTACTCGTATCTGATGAAAATTTTGCTATAAAGAGGGTCAGACAGCAAGAATACCTATCATAGTTGAAAAACAAATCAATAAGTACGGGTGTTTTTAAGCAAAAATTATTAAAAAATGGTATAATTTACATTTGAGGAATACGCGGAAATTATTTACATTTATTGCGTAGTAGACGGAAAAGAGAGAGCGGTTGTACTGGAATAACAAAAGAGATGCCCTAACCGGCGAGCACTCCAAAGAGGGGTATTTACACGGACTTTCCAAAGGTTAAGAGAAACAGGAAGTATAACTTCACAGGACATGGAGACACGACCCGAAACTTCGGGAACTTCTGCCGACGTCGAGCACCAAAAAATCATCATCGTGAGGCAGGACCCTGAGACGAGCACGAAACGAGTCGCAAGGCGATTAGGAGTGCCGTCATCTAAGATTTGGAGGGTTGTCCATTGAGGGGGATTACGTCCATATGACCATCACCCAGCCCAAGGACTACTGGAAGATTCCGAGAGGAGAATGAAATTTAGCACTTGGATTCTGGAACGCGACATTCACGACAGGGAGTTTCTGGACCGAATTCTGTGGACAGATGAATGTCAATTCACCAGGAATGATATTACGAACTTCCATAACCTCCATACCTGGTCGAACATTAACCCACACAGAACAAAGGTCCATCCCAGCAGAGATTTAGTGTCAATGTTTGGGCTGGTATCATCGGCAACCATTTGGTAAGACCATTCATTTTGCCGCAAGTGCTTAATAGTGAAATTTATGCGGACTTTTTGGACAATACATTGCCAGATCTAATAGGGGAGAGCCCTATGGATAATCTTAGGGGAATGTTTCACCAACACGATGGAGTACCAGTGCATACGGCTAACATTGTGAAGGAAATACAAAGTGAAAAATTTCCTTAACGCTGGATTGGACGAGGTGCATCGATTTCTTGGCCTGCTAGATCTCCAGACCTTACTCCATTGGACTTTTTCTTATGGGGAACAATGAAGGATGAAGTTTATTCAAACCCTGTTAAAATTAGGGAGGATTTAGTCAGCGGAATGGGGAATGCGGCGGCGAAAGTACGGGAGAGGCTGGTTGCAATACGTCTTAAACAGGGACCTAGAAGGAGATTGTTGGCATGCATCCAAAGTGGCAGTGGATATTTTTAACTGCTATTGTTACTTATCAAGATTAATTGTAATTATTTTTAAATTCAATAAAAAGCATTTTAGAATTAATTTGAATTTAATTTCTTTAATTTGTTGATTTTTATATTAATTTCGGAGAAAATTTGGGAAAATGCTGAACTTTAGGTAATTGCAAACCAATTTTTTCACTTTTTCAAGTGTCTGTTGAGGTTTAATGGGCATTCTAGCATACTTCTGAAGTCAGAGTGCATCGATCACAAGATCGACACAGATTTCCAGGTCGCAGAAATAACCTACAAGTGATACTTTTGTACAAAGCTACCTGCTAGAGAGGAATTAGACAGGAACAAAGTGGTGGAAGCATCACAGATATCCATATATACGGATGAATCGAAAATAAGCGCGGAGACAAGAGAGAGCAAATGGCACTGGCACGAATCATATAGGCTGCCAGAGAAATGCAGTACCTTTCAGGTGGAAATAACAGCGATTCACCAAGCGGCTATCCGCATATATACTGACAGTAAGCTGAGGTGATGCAATCAAAGTTAGTGCAACTGTGTAAGATCAACCTAGGCGAGATTTCTAGAAGTCACAGGTCAGTATCCTTAAGGCAGATGTTCCAGCAACGCCTACAGCAAGGCTAACACTCGGTGGACTAGCCGGGAAACATTGTATTTCCATTTCTGTGACCTGTACACAGTAAGAGGAGAACGAAGGTACTCCTTAGTGGTAATAGAACCGATTTAAGAAATTTAGTAGGGGTTATAACCGCTCACTGGACCATAGGCAGCAATGCCAGAAGGCAGGGTCGGGATACAAAATATTTATGAGTGCACTGACGACAAAAAGAGATAGGTTACTATGTAGGTACATTTTGTCGGGGCTTCCGGAGCCGCAGAGCATAGAACTCAAAACCGTGCTGAGAAGGTTGGAATTCCAATGAATCTATGGGGCACAATGGGAATATCACATCCATAATTCGCGTATAATGAAAGGTATGGGTTAAGAATGTGGTATTTCAGAAACAAACTCTCCACCTTAGCTAGGGCACAAACATAGAATTCCAATGAAATTGCGGACAGATGGCATAAGGGGGGAATTTATCAAATAATACCCTATGCATGGCAATGGGCAGCTGTCACTAACATGTCTGTCACATATCTGTAACACCCTTAGAATAGGTATATAACTAATAAGGAAGTGCTATAAGCTCAGAAAACTTCGGCATACTTCTTTATTTGTGGAATGACCATTTCTTGTGTGAGTACACCAATGAATTAACACAAATTTAGAATTTTGGTAGAGGCGTATTTAATGTATGTGTGTGCGTATCAGCAACGTGAAGTTGCCGCAGGATGTTCAAGTGGCACGCGCTAGCTGGCAGCTGTCCTAGCTCGCCGGTATGGGGTGTGAGTCCTTGAACATCCGATTCACACATCTACAACAGAATTCCGCGTGCCTGTGGCGAAGGAAGGTTGTGGTATCCTTTCTTCAGGTCTGCCACGAAAAGAAAATAAACGAGAAACAGATAAAAGGAAGAACAACAGGTCTGGTGTCACCTCCTGTTCCTAGCCGCACTGAACTGTCATGATAATTGTATAAAAAGAAAATTTACCCCCTAGGCTGACAGTTCAGGAACTAACCCACCTCTATCCTGCATCTGGCTAGGATGCAGGCCCAACCTATAAAGGATGATGCAAAAAAAATCAAAAATAAAATTTAAATTGAAAACATTGGGATAGAGGAAAGAGGGATCATAGAGTCAAGAGGAGAAGAATCCTCTTGGGGGGTAATAAAATTAATTACATCTCATTCTAATGCCTTATATTATATTAACTAAATTGGTCGTAATTGTTTATGCAATTCAAACAAACACAAATATTCAGTGAGTCTAGACTATTTTATTTATAAATACATTTCAAAGTAACTTGCTCGAATTTAAAAGAACGAATGAATAACTTAACCCGATAGTGTCTATTACATGATTACGTACAGCCCAATGAGGGTATCGAATAATATTAAAGAAAAAAAAATAATGAGCTCGCTCAAACAAAATTAATTTAAGAATAGATATTTCTTACAGGTGTAACAAAAAAAGATCTCAGTGAATTACAAATAATAATTACAATGAGTGTTTTGCGTCTACGGTGGTCTGAGAAAATAAAATGCCTAATGATACCAAATTTTAAACTATTTAATAATAATTAACTAGAATGAACAATGATTAAAATTCTCACTATGTTTCTTTGGTCAGTCCTTTCAATCATTAAAATTGCAGAAGGCCGGAATTGTCAAACAAAATGAAATTACGTTTAGCAAAGAACGATTAAAAGTACTATATACGTTCACCTAATGCAAACACCTGTCGTATTCGTACTGACACCTTATGACGAGATTGTGAACAATATCTTCACTTTGGTACTACACTTAGCTGACCCAAAACAAAAAGGAAAATTTAGACTAACTTCAATGAAGCTTACAAGTCCGTGAAACGAAGCAATCTATTATTATTATTATGCAAGGCAATGAAAAATTGTAGGAGAAGCTTTGATTAAAAATCGAATTCGTTCTGAAATTTACTATCCGTCAATTGTCCTTGGAACTTAAGATGTTCCTCATGCCCGGGGTTAATGACCTTGCTAATTATTATTAGTAAAATATTCCTTCTTCCTTGTTTATTCTGTTAAATATTTATAATTTGACCACCCGAATGAAATGATTGCCAAAAAGTTCATTATAGGTCGTACATATCGCCTGACAAAAAGAATTTATTGTAAACCTAGTACAAGATTAATTTATATTATCAAGCAGAAGTCATTGAACCTAGAGATCGTTCATCGATCAATCTTTTACTATATCAATTTTATTCTCGCCTGACGTCAATGTAAATTATGTCTAAACATGATTTCTTCTCTATTTACATCTATGTATATATATACCTAACACGTTAATAATTTAAAAAAATGTCATAGTTTTTTTTTAATTATGCTTAACTAAGATAATATTATGGCCTGCTTGAACTTAGTTCAGGGAATCCATGGGTTTTTGTGCGTATAAGGCTGTCTGTAATTCAGGTTCAGGCACACAGCTCTTCACAGAGTGGGCTATTTTTAATCCTTTGGGGCCCACTAGGCCGATGAGGGAGATATTTACGTGGACTCTCTCTGGCGGGACATTTGTGTCACTTGCCGTTTTTAGTTAGTAGGGCAGGTTATCTAAAAGTGTGGGAAAGAAAACGAATTTAGAAATTTTTCACACATCTGGAAGATAGAGTTATGAAAATTTTACCTATCTTGTCGTTTGTTTTTTCCTCTTTTCCTCCTTTCGTGTTTCCTTGCAAACGGGAAGGAAATAGGCCTTCATCAAACAGGTATGGGGGGGGGGGGGGATTTTGGTAATTGCGGACGTGAACGAATATCCAGCAATTATTGCCTTTTTATGTAAAGCCAATAACTCTTGTCAATCCGGAAGATTTCCAGCACACCAATAGCAATGAAGAATATAATTGAAGCTACTGAGTTATCTTGGCTTGAAATGACGTTCGCAAAGCAAAATTGTACTAGTTGATGTTCCCCGCCAAATTGATTAATTCAGAGTCAGCGCTGTCGCCCTGAATAGCCTTGCTTTCCATTTGCTGTCACGATTCGAAAATGGCTGTCACTTCTTTGAGGAAATGTCATTTTCATATCGTGGCAGAAAGCAGGGCCGCCAACCTCTGGGATAAAGAAGGCACCTTCACGTAGGAATCACGTTTTGGGTAAAGGCGCGTTCATGACATGTCTCACATTACAACACAGGTCTCTCTCTCAGGGCCTGTAGCTCTAGCGATCCGATGAGAGAGGAGCTGAAGACAGTGAGACAGGATCTACCAGGACGCATCGGCGGCACAAGACCAATCCAAGGCCTGGGGTTAGCACGCTGCCGTGGCAGTTCCCGGTATCACTTCCTTCAATAATGAGAGGAAGAAGGTAGCCGGTCACTTTCACCTCGGGCAGAGAGTCAGATCTTTCCTCCTCCAAGCTCTAATGAGAAGCTGGAGAGTTCAGATCTTCCTCACTGTTTGATTAAGACAACGTGTGGCACGACAACGCCCTGAGATCAGGTCTCATGCTCTACCGACTGAGCCGGGCATTCCTGTCTAGGACGGCGGACGGACGGACGATTGAAATTGGACTGTTTATATTGGATGGCCTTCACTGCCTGATGTCTTTGGAGGGAAAAAATCCGATGGACTTGCCTTGCATGTCTTCCAACTGATACAGGCTTTGTCCGACCCGCTTGACAATTCTGGCTTTGTTGAACTTATTTGCCAACTTCGGTCTGATACCTTTCTGCATGTCGCTCTGAATAAAGACCCTACAGTACACTTCCTGACCGGGAGTGTATGTAACATCACGACAGCGAGTATTGTAGGCCTTCTCATGCTTTTCATGTGCGCGTTGGAGATGGCCTGACAACCGAGAACGAATCAACTGGAGACGATCTGCTCCAGGTAACATAGATATGGTGGTTTTCAGCTGGTCTAGTTGTCTCAGGACTGGATAGGCTGAGCCATGCTGTACCATGTAGTGGCCAAAGAGAGCATAGTACAGGTCCATGCCAATAGACTGGTGTACCGAGGCGGGGAGGTGTAAGTCCCATGCACTATGATCATCTTGCAGGTATGCACGGATGGCTGACAGGATGGACCTGTTCACCCGTTCTGAAGCGTTAGGGTGTGGCGAGTATTTAGCGGTCTTTACATGATTAATACCATATTCAGTCAGCAGCTTCTGGAATTTATTGGAGACGAACTGTCTGCCATTGTCAGAGAAGATCATCTCGGTGACTCCGAAGACAGACAGGATATCTTTCTCCAAGAAAGCATTGACTAGATCTGTTCGCTCAGCACGCATAGGCTTGATCAAAACAAACTTAGTAAAGCCTTCGAGTACAACAAAAATTACCGTGTTGCCACGTTTAGTACGAGGATAAGGTCCGAGGAAGTCGATATAGAAAAATTGGAAGGGACGTTGTGCTTCCAGAGGCTTGCCTATAGGCGGTCGCAATATGGTGTTAGGCGCTTTTGTCTCCTTGCATACTTGACAACTTGTTACGTATGCACGTACATGTGTTACCATGCAAGGCCAGTAGTATTTTTCGCTGAGTCTAGCTAATGTTTTGTGAAAGCCTGCATGCGCTGACTGAGGTGACTCATGATCCTCACGGATCAAGCCTTCCACCAGACCGGATGGAACCCAAAGCTTCCAGGCTAAGTCCTATTGTATCAAGTCACCGCTTCGGGGCTGGGTCCTCTTGTAAACGTACCCGTCCGAGACACAGAGATCAGGGAGTTGTGTTGGGTTAGCAAGCACAGCCGATTTCAACTGCTCATACTCTTCCATGGAGAAGTATGGCGAATTTAAATCTACGTCGACTGCACTTACTTTCAACTCCTTTGCCGTTTCAGTGTGTGCTCGGGACAAAGTGTCAGGGACCACATTCTGCGAACCCTTACGATGCTCGATCTGGAAGTCAAAAGCATGCAGCTTCAAACTCCAACGAGCCAATCGTCCGGAGAGTTCCGAGTGACTCATCAGCCATTATAGTAAATGGATGTCCTTCAACGTAACCTCTAAATTTTTTCACACTACACATAGCATTCCAATTCAGTAATGCTATAGTTTCGTTGTGCTGGATTGAGCTTTTTCGACATGTAAGCAATAGGCCTTTCAGCGCCTGACTCATCAACTTGAAAGAGTACACTGCCTACACCCGAGGCACTAGCATCGCATTGTATATAAAACTATTTAGAGAAGTCGGGTGTTGTCAAAATCGGTGCGCTGCACATAGCTTGTTTGAGGTGTACAAAAGCTTGTTGTGCCTCTTCAGCCCAAACAAAACTTTTGCACTTTTTTAAACAGTCCGTAATCGGAGCTGCCCGGGTAGCATAATTGGGGATGAATCTCTGATACCAACCCGTCATTCCGAGGAATCTACGGATTTGTTTAGCAGAGCGGGGTATGGGGAAATCCGCCACCTCTGCTACTTTCTCGGGCTCAGTTTTCAGAGTTCCATCTCCAATCATGAAACCCAAGTAGCGGAATCAAAAGCGGCTTTTCTCGACGTTGATCGTGAGTTTGGCACTCCGAAGGCAATCAGCTACTTCTCTTAATGGTTGAAGGTGTGAATTGAAATCAGGTGATACGACAAGTAAATAGTCTAAGTAAACAAAGACGTGCTCGCGCAAACGACCTGGTATTATTTTGTCCATTAGACGACACATTCGTTGTGGGGCATAACGGTGTATTGGTAGAGAGGCCTGCCGGGCACTGTGAACGCTGTCTTCTCCCTTGACTGCTTCTCCAAAGGAATTTGCCAAAAGGCATCCTTCAAATCGATGGACGAAATGAAGTGGATGTCCTGCAGTCGACCAAGCAATCCGTCGATGTGCGGTAAGGGGTAGGCGTCCTTCCTTGTTACTAGGTTCACCTTACGAGAGTCCAAACAGAGCCTGACCTTCCTAGGTTTACGTACAAGTACAACTGGGGAATTCCAGGGACTGTCGGACTCTTCAATTACCCCTAACTCCAACATATGGTCTAGTTCGGTGCACATCAGCTTTTGGATTGCTGGAGAAATGGGATAATGCTTCTGTTTTATTGGCAAAGCATCGCCGGTATCAATGACATGCTCTTCTAGGTGGGTCTTTCCCAAACCTAGAGCTGTAAAAGAAGGGAATTGAGCAATGACTGTGTCGAGTTTGTTTCTGTCAGAGTTATTCAGGGAGTGAAAGTTCGTCCCGACCGAAGAAGAAGGCTGTACATCGAGAGAGGAAATGATATTTGGTGCGAGTTGAAAGGCTCGCCAGAAGTCTACGCCTAGATATAATTGTTGGCTTAAGCCAGGAACTATAAACAGTGTTAGGGCTTCAGTCTGCCCTCGATAGCTTACTGCAGTTCTTATTGTGCCGGGGACGGACTGGCTAGTACCGTCGGCGGTACGAACTGAGGCTGTCAAAGCGGAGAGTTTTAAGCCTGAGCGCTGAACAAACTCTAGGGCTCCTTGTCCCAAGCAACTCTGGCACCGCTGTCAAGCAAGCCGAGGATTGACCCGTTGCCTATTTGCACTCTTACATAAGGTCGACCGTCATCTTGACTGGTAATGGCTGTAATGGTAATGACACGACTTGCCACGTCTGTGGTGCGCCTCACTTCTTCCATTCCCATCCCAGGGAAGCCAGAGGGATTCTCAGCCTCCTGAGCTATGTCAAAATTAATAATTCGCGTCTTTGCAGCCAGCGTTCAGTCATACGGCATAGGTTCTGCAGTTCATCCATGGATCTTACTGTAGCCGTCGAGAATTGCTGACCGATACGGGGATGCAGATTGTCCCTGACAATCTGGACTAAATCGACTTCCGGTGGTGGTGTCCTCATGTGTCCCACAATCGACCGGGCTTTGCGGAGGTAGCTGTCGCAGCTCTCCGAACTCTGGCGGAGTTCCATCAGAGTCCGCATCAGGTCCAAGTCTGTTTCGGCAGGACCGAACTCTTGCCTGATGCGAGCTCTGAATAGCTCCCAGTCAAAGTTCGGAGAGGCGCAGCAAAACTGGTTCCAAAACCATTGCTCTGCATCCTCTCTTAGCAGTAGGTGAATATTGCCACAGAGTTCTTCGTCAGACGACACTCGAGAGCTGAAGGACTAGCCTATACTAGCTCTATACGAAACAAAAAATCGTCTATGGTGAAGGCTGGGTTACGACCAGAGAAATAAATACCCCAAGACGCTAAGATGGAAGGGCATCTGGGTTGGTAACATGCCGTTCCAGGCGCGGGCCTCTGTCTAGATTGAAGCAGCTGAGGGGACTCGTGTACATATGCCTGGGGTTGCCACTGTAGGATAAGTTGAGCCTGTCGGTGAGGAGAGTATGAAAGTGTAGTAAGAACTCGGTCTCTAGCAGATCCTTGATCTCTGTTCGAAGACTGGGCTGGGTAGCCGTTGTGAGCCTCGGTAGGGCTGATGGCCACACCCGACCTATCCAGTAGGAACTGATCCAAGTTTGTCCTCAACAAGCCCAATATTTCTGACTTCAGATCAGCCATCTGTGTGGCCAGCTGGTCAGCAGTGACTATTGCAGGCTCTTGGCGGTGATGGGATTTTTTTGCTCGAGGGAAAAGTCGAAGCTGATTTCCTTCTTCAGGCCTTCGCGACTGCTCTGCAATGGATTGGCCTACTGCGGGAAGAGGAGTAATTTCAAGCCGTATGAGGTGCTCTAACGGCTGAGCCCGCTCGGTGGGAAGGAAAACCTAAGCTCCGTCTGGTGACTGACTCGACCCAAAGATCTGATGGGCGCGATCTAAAGGCTGATCGGGAAATCTTCCATTGTTAGCCGACAGTCTCTCGGGGTTGAAGGCAGGTGGAGGCTTGGACATGTCCAGCTGCACCACAGATGTAGCACCTGGGACTGAGTCGGGTGACAATCTTGGAAAGGCATAGGTTTGGTCGAGAGCCTGTTTCGCCTTGCTTCTCGTTCTGGATGGTGTAGAGGGGGCTTACGCCTGTTTAGGTCTTGCTCCTCGGTCCTCAGGTTCAGCCACGGGCTTCACAACCGGAGAACGGAACTTTATAAAAACGTTCGCCTTAAATGAAAGCGTGCACAATGAACTAAAGTCGACACTGTACCGCTTATACAGAAGGTTTAGATGAGACGGAAGGTCTCGCAATTTGTACGGCAATCCAACTCCTAAATTTATAAAAACAAAGTTGAGACAGAAGGTCTCGCTAATAGTGCGGGAGTCGAACTCCTAAGTTCGTAGCACAAACCCAAGTTTGAAGGCAAGAACAAAAAAAATGTAAAAGAAGTCGCAGCACAAAATCAAGTCTGGCGGCGGCAAAAAAAGAAATCAGAGAAAAATGAAAAAAAAGACAAAAAAAATCAGAGCTATGACAAATCAAAAGAAGTTATGTACAGGAACAAAGTTCAATTAAAAAATTAAAAAAAATTTGTTTTTGCATTGCTGCGAGCTGGACAACAGCCAAGAGACGAAGTGGATTATTTTAATTTCTTAATAAAAGCGCACGGGGTCATCTGGTCTCGAACCCGGAACCCATGGCATGTTGGTCTTGCCGCTCAACGTATTGATCCAACTCCGTCCGTAAGTTCTGTAAGACCCATTAAAGACCACACGCAATTTGGTTCTCGTGCTACTAGGTTTTAATACTGCATGATGGGACACATATGTCCAAAGCTCAAATATTCTTCGAGAAATTCTGTGTATTGTGTTCGAAGTTCGGCATTCTTTTGGAACTGTTTTTCTAGTCTTAACAGTGCAGCAACAGCTCCTTTACGGCTGTCTCCTAGATCGTATCCATTTTAAATGGCAAAATTGTCGGTTTTTTGATGAAGAAATCTCGAAGATTCAGTTCCAGTATTGTTAGGCTAATGCAACATAGTATCGTACAATTGCGAGCAGAGTTTGCAGCATGTCCTGAGTGTAAGCAGTTAAAGCAAAGCTCCTTTTCAAGTAAAAACTGTCTTCGCTGTTAATGGATTTAGAGCGAAAAGTTCGGAAGAAGATCAATATGTGATTGCTACCACAAAGTGTGCACTGTTTGTTTGTAGTGGATACAGGAGCTCGAGCTTCTAAGTATTCATCTGGGACCGTATTTGGTTTCTCGACTCGATGTCGATCTTTGTCGATATCGACAAATTTGTATTTGGTAACTCGATATCGACAAGATTGCAGTCGACGGTGATCGACAAAACTCTCGATCAGATTGACGTTGTTGACAGCTAATGTTAAAGGCAAGGAGCGGATGTAAAAATGACATTCCAAATAAGTAGGATGCTCCAATAGTCTCCTGAAATGATCCAGTTGCAAAAAATCTTAAACTTGCCGCAAGTTTTAATATAGGCGGCATTGATGCAGCTCTTTTCTGAGTCAAACAGATAGCAAAAGTCTCTTTGCTTAAGCGAAATCTCTTAACAAATCTACATGAAAAAGTAGTTTTAACAAAGTATTTTGATTATTATAAAAAGTTGTTTTTACCTAGAGTCTCGTAATGATAAGGGTTTGGATGAATCTCGTCGTGATTTGAAATGCACTCTTTCGTTCATTTCGTCATCCTCATCCCGTAGAAAATGTATCCCGATTGAGTCCATTTACAAAATTTGGTTAAAGTTAACCGAACTAGCTGTCGAATATTTTAAAATTTTCAGATTAACACTAATTGCAGAACAAATTTTACAGTTCAAATAGATGATAAGTTGGTTACAATTCTCACAAATGGTAACTCTTTTTTGTCGATTTGATCGAGTTGCCAAATACCAAATAGTACACAAATCGACAGAAGAATTTTGTCGACTCAATCAATCGAGTCGAGAAACCAAATACTGTTTGTTTTTCTGACCCTGTTTTATCAGTACTAATGATGAATCGTTGAATTTTTCCAGCAAGTCTTTTTTGTTGATCGACTCTTTGTTCTATCGTAATGTCCACTTCAATAATTGCAAATGAAGAATAAATAAAATTGACTTATAGAGTTTAACAATTGAAATTAGCTAGAGCTAAAACTGGCTGGAACTAGAGATTAACCGCTCCACTGCTACGATATGAATTTGTGCCTGGAGCAAATCTATTTTCACAGTTTTCAGATTTAAACAATTTCTGAAATTTTCGAATTACAGAAAAATGTTCGCTATTTCAAAGATTAATATTTGAATGTTAAAGTTGTTTAGACATTTGATACACGATTTTCACTTAATTATGCGCGTGAAAACACTATTCAAAACGAGTTACGGGTAATAGTCTAAGAGCTAGCAACGGCTAAAAACACGTAACTTCATAAATAGTAAGCGTGGGGTCTGGCTAGCCAAATACGCTGCGTTTACCTGCGTGACTATTTTCTGCAGAAGTGAAAAATGCAATAAATACATAACAATATAATACTTTTTTTATGACATTGTGTCTATAAAACGACTAGTAAGATTTATTCGTTATTGCCAGACGGTTTCATTGTTGTTACCACCTTGCCAGACTCTAATTGATTAATTAAAAAATTTAAGTATGTTATTCTTTGCCTACCATATGAATTATAATTAATTTGCCAGACGAAAATTCCATTGTTAAACAAATGGCAGACCGGTATAAGCCTCGAAGATAATAAGAATATTCCTCAAAGCAAAAAAGTATAAATAATTATTGCTCAATGTGAATTCTTATCAATTCTCAATTATAAATTTATTTTATTTATTTATTCGCTGAACTTCTTACTATTGCAAGTTGTTAAAAATTCTCTATTTTTAATAAATAATTTTTATATTTATAAGACAATGCAAATTATCCCTAAAAGTACGATTTGAATTGAACAAAAGTATTTGTTATTTTTCATATATTTTATTTATTGTATACTAAACATGTTTTAAAAACACTTATATGAAAAAGTTTCAGATAAAAAGACAGAAATAAATTAAAATCCATTTCTTATGAAAATCAGGTTTATCATATTTATAAGACACAAAATTCAAGTATTTAATAATTAATTTGGCATCCTTTGGATTTGATTAATTCAAAAATACGCTTTTTCATGGATGTTATTAAATTTAGTAGCAGACTGTCTTCCAAATTTTCCCACTCAGTGAGTATGGCTTGTTTTAATCCCTCCAAATTTCTTATTTTCTGCATATACTCGCCGAACTAAGATTCCCCAGACATTTTCAATGGGATTAAGGTCCGGTGAGCATGCAGACCACTCCATAATTTCAATTTTATTTATCCGCATCAAATCCATTGTCTCCTTACTTGTGTGAATGCTCGCATTATCCTGCCGGAAGATCCATTTTGCTTCATTATTTTGCTGCAAAAACGGTAAAAGGTTTGCTTGCAGTATCAATTTGTAATCTGCACTTTTCATTTTTGACAAGGTGAACTGTAATTCTAAACATCCTTTGGCTGAAAAAGTCCCCCCCCCCCACGTCATTACAGAACCACCACCGAAATTCCTTTTTGAAAAGAGCTGAGGTTCCTTCCGCAGATCACGCCAATACGAATTTGAACCATCTGGACCATCTAGGTTCAACTTCTTCTCGTCCGAAAAAATAACCTTAATGAGAAAAATAAATTAAAGTTAAAATTTTATTTTAAAAATGTACGAAAAATAACATATTACCGAGGTCCAGTTAGTATCCATGTAATCTGCAGCAAACTTCATTCTCGATTCCTTGTGCCTTGCAAGCAAACGAGGAGCTGGTTTCATTTTCGCACGGATAATGTGAGAACTTCTTTGTCGAGTCCTCCACGCAGTCATTTTTGAAATGTTAACACTGCTAAGGTCTGCTAAAGATCTGCAACTCATGGTTGAGTTACTGGCTGCCTTCACTATTTTTCTTTCATTTCTCTCTGAAAGCTTTCTTTTTCGTCCAGACCGTTTCACTTTGCTGTATTTTTCTTTATTATTAATGAAATTTCGTATCACACATCGACTCCTTTCAATAAAACTGGATATTTCACTGATAAGGCCATTCTACATCCAAAAGTTCGGCTTGGTCGTCGGCGTGGTCGTGGGCTTCACAGCTCAATTCAACGCTCATATTTCTACATTGGAAAAGTTCAGCGTGATTTTTGACAGGAAACATATGATTGGAACGGCTTTTAAAGTCACTTCATTTCGTGTTTGAAATTCGTTTATTTGTGAAAGTATAGTAATAATATGGAAAATATAGACATAATTCTCAATTTTTACTTTTTTTTACATGAAATAGTTGTCAAAACAAATTTCAAGTGAAGGAATTGGTAACATTGATTTGGGTTATTAAGTTGGCTCGCCTGCTTTTTGAGCGTCGGCTTTGAAATTTCTCAAAGCTGGAACTGACGACCACGCCGACGCCCACGACCAAGCCGGGATGTAGAAGAACAATTCATTTAACACGTAGTCAAAGCCCACGACCAAGCCGAACTTTTGAATGTAGAATGGCCTATATTTTTGCCCTAAAAGTACGATTTGAATTGAACAAAAGTATTTGTTATTTTTCATATATTTTATTTATTGTATACTAAACATGTTTTAAAAACACTTATATGAAAAAGTTTCAGATAAAAAGACAGAAATAAATTAAAATCCATTTCTTATGAAAATCAGGTTTATCATATTTATAAGACACAAAATTCAAGTATTTAATAATTAATTTGGCATCCTTTGGATTTGATTAATTCAAAAATACGCTTTTTCATGGATGTTATTAAATTTAGTAGCAGACTGTCTTCCAAATTTTCCCACTCAGTGAGTATGGCTTGTTTTAATCCCTCCAAATTTCTTATTTTCTGCATATACTCGCCGAACTAAGATTCCCCAGACATTTTCAATGGGATTAAGGTCCGGTGAGCATGCAGACCACTCCATAATTTCAATTTTATTTATCCGCATCAAATCCATTGTCTCCTTACTTGTGTGAATGCTCGCATTATCCTGCCGGAAGATCCATTTTGCTTCATTATTTTGCTGCAAAAACGGTAAAAGGTTTGCTTGCAGTATCAATTTGTAATCTGCACTTTTCATTTTTGACAAGGTGAACTGTAATTCTAAACATCCTTTGGCTGAAAAAGTCCCCCCCCCCCCCCCACGTCATTACAGAACCACCACCGAAATTCCTTTTTGAAAAGAGCTGAGGTTCCTTCCGCAGATCACGCCAATACGAATTTGAACCATCTGGACCATCTAGGTTCAACTTCTTCTCGTCCGAAAAAATAACCTTAATGAGAAAAATAAATTAAAGTTAAAATTTTATTTTAAAAATGTACGAAAAATAACATATTACCGAGGTCCAGTTAGTATCCATGTAATCTGCAGCAAACTTCATTCTCGATTCCTTGTGCCTTGCAAGCAAACGAGGAGCTGGTTTCATTTTCGCACGGATAATGTGAGAACTTCTTTGTCGAGTCCTCCACGCAGTCATTTTTGAAATGTTAACACTGCTAAGGTCTGCTAAAGATCTGCAACTCATGGTTGAGTTACTGGCTGCCTTCACTATTTTTCTTTCATTTCTCTCTGAAAGCTTTCTTTTTCGTCCAGACCGTTTCACTTTGCTGTATTTTTCTTTATTATTAATGAAATTTCGTATCACACATCGACTCCTTTCAATAAAACTGGATATTTCACTGATAAGGCCATTCTACATCCAAAAGTTCGGCTTGGTCGTCGGCGTGGTCGTGGGCTTCACAGCTCAATTCAACGCTCATATTTCTACATTGGAAAAGTTCAGCGTGATTTTTGACAGGAAACATATGATTGGAACGGCTTTTAAAGTCACTTCATTTCGTGTTTGAAATTCGTTTATTTGTGAAAGTATAGTAATAATATGGAAAATATAGACATAATTCTCAATTTTTACTTTTTTTTACATGAAATAGTTGTCAAAACAAATTTCAAGTGAAGGAATTGGTAACATTGATTTGGGTTATTAAGTTGGCTCGCCTGCTTTTTGAGCGTCGGCTTTGAAATTTCTCAAAGCTGGAACTGACGACCACGCCGACGCCCACGACCAAGCCGGGATGTAGAAGAACAATTCATTTAACACGTAGTCAAAGCCCACGACCAAGCCGAACTTTTGAATGTAGAATGGCCTATATTTTTGCCTTCATTGACATAAGCTAAAATTTGTCCTTTTTCTAAATCATTTAAAACAACACCACGTGGCATTTTTAAATATTATTATTTAACATTTAATTAATTTAATTTATAATTAAAATAATGAAAAAAAACACTACCTCCGCAATTCACCGAAAACAATGCACTGTCTTATAAATATGATACACTGTAAAATGCAACATACTTACCTGCATTTGAGTAAACTAACGGTAAATTGCGATTGAGAAGAGATAGACAAAACAAAATGCCAAAACTTTTTAGAAATAAGAGTTGTGAATTTTTGCGTATTACTACTTCATTCATTTGTAACAACATAAAGGGGATAAAACCAAATTTATTCAATATTATTATATATATATTAAGGTGGGTCACTATTTTTGGTGACAAATTGAACCCCTCAGGCGTACTCTACGGGTGATTTTAAGCAACTTGAAGAAACCATAGGTCGAAAGTGGATTTCGAGCCTCCGTAATTTAAATAACAGCTATTTTTCAGAGTTACACCGGCTAATTTATCAATATATACCAAAAATTTGTACAGGAATGATATAAAAGGCATCACAATGTTCAGCAATGTTGCCCAGAACCAATATAAATCTGCCAACTAATCAGGATATCTTACGATATTATTTCTTCTTGAGCGAACGAGCTAAAATGCAAGCTAAAATGTTTTCGTATAAAACTTGTAATGTTCGACAGTTTATACGCCACTATGAACGCACCTTTTTCCTCTGTAATTGCTGCCACTGCTTTCTGCTATGGAGCGGATGTCATACTTCTGACTTCTGGGAAGAAGAAGACAAAACGTTCTCTGACAGCTACAGGTGCACGACAGCAAACCGAGGTAAGAAAAATCTATTTATAAATAATTTCCACTTTTATCCACGCCATCCCTGCCTGGATAAACTGGTAATTCTAGTAATTTAAAATTGCAGCACGTAAGAGAAGCTTAAATAAAGTACTTGTTTTCGGAACGCGATATTCCGACGTGGAAATTCCAACGCTATCCGAGGAAACAAACAAAAATCAAAGTGACCTCCTTAATGCAAGAACTAGACTCTGTAGGAGACTATCACAGCCATTGCCAGACATCTAGAGATACTTAAAAGGGTAAAATTTATTTCCACTTAGAAACTTTAGTGACAAATTTGTCCTTTTTGGCTTGTAGGGGCACTTTTATTCAGGCGTACAAAAAGCGCATCAAACGCCAGCCCGGCCACCGCTTGCACGTCTCCATTACTAAACTCAGGCCAGGCCAGACTCCTCAACATGTATACTTCCAAATTAACAGGGAAGTGCTAAGGTAACAGAATTCAGATTTGGATACTTGGAATTCTCCGACGCTGTCATAACAGGGAAGTTCAAAGGTAACAGAATTCAGATTGGGTTACTTGGAATTCTCCGACGCTGTCATTGCTACCGTGAAATGGGAAATTTCGCCGAACTACGTTATAAAAATATCTCTTGGGGTTGTTCCAAAGCCTATAAATATAGGCAATAACTTTTTTTTTTCATTTTCATAATATTGCATTCAACATTTATATCAAAAACAAAAGAAAGAAAAACAAAAGGGTGTACCTTAATTAAGTATTAGGGTTATCATTTTACATTTTATATTAGATTTGTGTATTGAGAGATATTTTAAATTTAATTTTGGAATGCTGTTCGTATTTAACTGTGCATAGTGGTTTAGCTGTTGTATTCATGATAAATCCTAAGTTCTGACTCTGCCAAAGTCTTATTAGTACGTAGTAATAACTCCCGGATAAGTAGAGTGTTGGATGCTAGAGAGATAAAGAGAGAAAAGAATTGAAAACTTGTGAAATTGAGCAAATCTTTGAAAATAGTTCAATTAGTGATTAATTAGTAGGAAATAATTGTACCGAAATAATTACTTACTTACGCACTTACACATAATTGGTAGATATGATTAAGACGAAAGGAAAGAAAGAGGAAAAAAGAAATGTTCAATACTTACTTTAGAAATCGTACTTATATTCGTAAGAAATGTGAATTCCGCTTACCGGATAGGTACTTTTGCGTTCGCTAGTATATCTCTTAGTGAGACGTATCGTACATAATAGATATTTTATTTTTCGGTTGGAAGTTTAATGATATTATTGCTTTTATGACAGTCTACACTACGTTGGACTTTTGTGTACAAAAGACCCCGGCGTTGCAGCTAGTTAGTTACCGTGAGCCTGTCCAATTCATATGATAAATGCTTAGTTTGAGTAAATACATTTTAATTTATAGCTTATTGATTTTTTTTATAGCTTATTGATTTTTTTGCATTTGCAAATGATGATGACATAGGTGGCCTGGAATTTAGAGACGTAGAATAATTAAGTTATACATAAGCATGTATTCCCAGTGAGCTTTACCGCATAAATACCAGTCTGATTTCTTTTATAGTTTATGAGTTAGAGACAATAAGTATTACAGGATGTTTGAATTACTCACTGGATGTCAATATATTATAATTATATGAACTAAGTTTGTCTTTGTTTTAGGTATTCCTATGAAGCTTCTTGTCCTTCTCATCCCGTTTCCCACCTATCTTATGTCTTAAATTTTATTTTATTTTATTTTTTTTCAGCACCCTTTTTTAAATCGAATTAACCCTTCTAACTCAGAAGGCGCACTTCACAAGCAGAAGCCTGGAATCAACTACACTACAGTCAGGGGTGCACAGATAACAGAGAACGTTTAAGCAAATCCTTGGAAAGAGCCAGGTCAAAAATAGGACACATATTCACGGCTCTACACATGCGAATAATAGGCTCATGCATACCATAGTTAGACCGAGAATGGACAACATGTAGTAAAGCCACTCTCCTTAAGCAATACGGGGTATGCCTATAAGTAACCAAACCTGCGAGAGTGCGAGAATCTATATTCGAGTTCATAAGCTGGTGAATAAATACTAGGTCAGCAATTCTACGTCGTTCCTCCAACGAGTGCATATTAAGCAATCGGAGGCGATCCTCATATGGAGGAAGCCTTAATGGATCATTCCACGGGAGGTCCCTTAGTGCGAATCTAACAAAGTTTCGCTGCACTGACTCGATGCGTCTAGAATGAACCGCATAGCAAGGTGACCAAACCTGAGATGCATACTCGAGAACTGGTCTAACCAAGGAGAAATATAAGTGAATAAGTGTCAGTCGATCAGAAAACTCCCTTGACCACCGTTTCACAAAACCCAGAACTGAATTACTCCGAGACACGATATAGTTTATGTGCAGAGTGAAATCCAGTTTTTTGTAAGGTTGATCCTGTACCCTAGCCAGGTACAGGAATAGTGGTGGGTTAGTACCTGAACCATCGCATATGGGGGTAGTTTTTTTTTTGTTTTTGCAAATTTCAAGATGGTTCAGTGCGGCTAGGAGTAACAGGTGACACCAGGGCTGTTGCTCTTCCTTTTTGTCTGTTTCTCTTGGTTTTTATCCTTTGGGGCAGACCTGAAAGAAGGAGTCCACAATCTTCTTTCGCCACAGGCACACGGACTTCTGTTTCTGTCCAAGAACCCAACCCCATACCGACGAGCTATGCACGTGCTGCCAGCTAGGCGTGCCACTCGGACATCTTACTGCAACTTCACGTTGCTCATTCCGCACACACATTACAAACTTTTACTTCACATGTTGGGGATAAATTGCTTTGGACTCAGTTGAATATTGACGTTATTAACAAAAAGAGTGTTGTTTAAAAATTGAGTAATTTGCTTGACAAATATCATAAAGTCGATAAAAACAAAACAAAAGGCAACATATTTAGAGCGTTTGTTAATTCAACACTGCTTGATTCACTGATAGGAATATGTTGTGATGGCGAAACGGCCAATACTGGCGTAAATAATGGTGTTTTACGACGGTTTGAAATACAGTCACAAAAACCATTGCACTGGTTCGTATGCCTGCTTCATTTCAACGAATTGCCATTCCGCCATTTGTTTGACAGTTTAGAGAAATCATCAACCACTGGTCTACGAACAATAACTGAAACGTTGAACAAAGAGATTGACAATTGTGAAAAATTGCCGGTAAGTAATTTTAATAACAATAAAATTTATTCTTTGAAATAAAATTTCAAAAAAACCCCTGTATTTTACGTAAATAAAGAAGATAAATACACTTTAAACCTTTTTTTTATTTTCAGGTGGCAGAAAATGTTGAACAGATTTCCCTAGAAAATATGCCTCCGTTAATGGATGATGACCATGAACTATCTACGGATGCCAAGTTCCTGTACAATATGGCGAATGCTATTTCCAATGGTTCATGTCCATCGTCCTAAAATAAGCCATCCAACAATTTGAAAATTCTATTGGTCTATATTGTGAAGGTTTACACGCCAGTGCATTTATATATCTATATATATATATATATATATATATATATATATATATATATATATATATATTTATAGCTTTTATGTGTGGTAGTTCACTCTTTTCGAAATTCATACGATGGACACAATATTTAGAACCAAATCTGCGCAGTATTATACATAATCCAATAAAAGACAATTCATATTATGCGCATTCAGAAAATATTCTATTGACAATGCTGTTTGATGACAGAAAAGATATATGCAACAGAGCAATAAAAAAAATTTGAACTAACTACTCAACTTCAAAATAAATCAGATATGCTATATTACTAGTATATAAGCTCTGTTAATTCCTACAATATTTGAGAATCTTGTTTTTGTGTTTTTTTTTGACTTTTTAGTAATATCTTCAAGTTTTACATTTTGTTTAATTTTGTTTACCAATTTTTTATTTAAAAAATGAAATACAAATTACTTAGAATAATAGATTTTTTTTAAAATATAATATATTTTAAAAATAAATTAAACGATAAAATAAAACAATAATGTTTCTTTTTATTTTAAATATTTTAGAAATGCTTTAATTTGATGAAAAAAAATTCTGAAAATAACTAAACGACGTCTATCAAAAAATTAGTTACATTAACTTAAATTAAATTAACTTTAATTATAAATAATGTTGGCCCGTAGACCCTCTAGGATGATGTGAAGGGAGAGGGTGGGGGAGGGGGGCTGGGTTCGGGTACCCCCATTAATTTTTGATTCTGGGCAACATTGCTGAACATTGTAATGCTTTTTATCTCAATTCTACACTACTTTTTGTTATATATTAATAAATTACCCGGAGTAGCTCAGGAAAATGGCTATTTTTTAAATTACACAGGCTCGAAATTCAATTTTGACCCATGGTTTCTTCGGCAAAGTTGCTTAAAATAACCCATACAATACACCTCGGAGGTACGATTTGTCACTGTTTTTCGCTCATACAAATTGACCGACCCTAATATATATATATATATATATATATATATATATATATATATATATATATATATATATATATATATATATATATATATATATATATGGTTCGGGTAATGGAGTATCATGCGCATGGTCTCGGTTCAAACTCAGCTCGCCCAATGGTTCTTTTTAACGCAGATTCTCCGATTCCTACAAATTGGTGTTAAAAGTGGGATGGAGAAGACCTCATACAACGTAGCCTCACAATCGGTAATTAAAAGACGTAATAGATGGACATCTGGGGGCAGATGTCATTTCAGGACGGCCGAGTTGTGGGATCGAGGCTTCTCCATGAAAAGAACTTTGGAAGTGAGAATCGGCAACAAATTGTGCAACATACTAAAAGTTCAAGGTCATCGGAGGTTATGCCCCTAAAATACATAATTATTCCTTTGAGGCTAGAATTGTCTGGGATTGCTCCAATGCACTTAAATAACTGTCTCAAAGCAACAGAGTCACGTTGCCCTACGTACCACTGCAACAGGGCATTGAAGATAAGGAGATGGCGGATAGCCCGGCAAAGAAAGGAGCAGATTCTCAGTTCGCCGGCTTTGAGCAGTTTGGTCGATACTCGAAAAGCCAGCTGGCAATGCAAATCAGCTTTATCTTCTTCTCCGCCTTGGCTTAATAGGTCTCTAAGACATCTCAATTATTATTATATTGCTTAATCAGAAAGTTTCCTCAAAGAAAATGATGAAGAAAGTAAAACAAGTGCTTTCACTTTTAAATTTTTAAATAAATGACTTCCACCAAGTGTTTATCGAAAGGAAACTTTCTGATTAAACAACTTCATATTGAATCACACAAATATAGGAAACGGTAATTTTTCTTTTAACATGTGTCAGTTTTAACAGATGTCAGTCAGGATCACGGCCTCCGCCGGAAATTCATCCGGCATGTTGGCAGGCTGGGGGCTGCGGTAGAGAAGGAGGGGGTTCAAAGAGGGATGCCACCCTGCTCCTGGTCGCGCAACAAAAGAAAAGAAATCATGCCTAAGGATGGGAGAAGGTGGGATGAAACGAGTACAAAAGAAATTGAAAAAAGAACAAATCAAGAAAATAAATTAGGACGAAAAAAGAGAAAAAATAAAACCCGAATGAAGCAAAAAGACTAAATCAAAAAGGAAAAGGGAGGAAGGATTTTGGCGGGCGTCGCTGAACTTACCGGCTTTCGTTGGGGGAGTCTGATGGTATAACTCCCCTTTTGTTAGCCTATGCCCCAACCACCCTTGCATCTAGGGGCCGACGTTATCTAGATGCCCTCCTGACCTGAAAGGAAAGAGGGCCACTCACCTCATTATGAGGGCCTCACCAACCGACGTAGCGATGGCCGCCCTAGAGGAAGGACGACGAGGAGAGAAAAAAGGCCTAGCTAAGGCTCATACAAACACTTTTATCCACTTATTTTTTTAAAAATAAGAAGAGTTACTCCCTCCGGCGGAGGGCACACGATCAACTGGCTGAAGGGCAGGGTCTGTTGACCTCTCTGCAATGAGGCTCGGTCGACAAAAGAAAAGAAAAAAAACAGCTAGATTGCTTACTTATTTTCTAGGTGCCTATCTGCTACTCCTGACTTAGTTTAAGCTGGCTAGACTATCACAACCTGCACTTTCTTACTTAGGTAGGGCTTTATTGAAAATTAGAATGGCAATTATAAAGGTGAGAAAAAAAATGCGCATTTCCTTCCCTCGTCCAAAAAATCTTCTATGTTTAAATTTAGGAAAAAATTTTTCAATATATGAGCCATTTATTTTGAAAGTGGGGTAAGTCCACTTGTGAAATCTGCCAAATTTGAGACTTCAGTTAAAAAAAAGTAATTAATAAGCGTAGGATCTTGAGTTGTTTTCATTCTAAAGGTTATTTTGTTTTAAAGTTACTACGACAAAAATATTTCAAGCTTGTTAAATTTTTTTAATAAATTGGAAAATAAAATTAAAAGTACTTCCAAAATGGACTTGCACCACTTTCAAAATTATCGGCTCATATATAGAGGTGCATAGAAAGTTTCACTTATAATTTTTGTCAGTGAATTTCAAATTACAGATAAACCTTAACTCGAAACAATTATAATTTCCTTTCGTACAATTCTTATACCTATATCGTTTAACAATTCCCGCTTATCTTTAAATGTATGACCAACCACAAAAAGGAAAATACAGAATCTGACAAACCGACTATTAGCAAAGATCAATAAAAAAAAATTCCCAACGTTTTATCTGCAATCGACAAAGATTCTAGTGACGAATAAAAAAAAATGTATGACATTATAGTTTTAGTAAGTGTCTTGCTTAATGGATATACTTTAAGTTTGTGTGTAGGCAAACAATATTAGCAATTCGTGTACATAATTTGGCAATTAAAAAAAAAGAAAAAAAAAATTTCCTTCAAGGAACGGACTCACCAGCTTGCAGGTTTTCCACCTTTTGTTTTTCCGTTCGTACTTTTAGCCTTTCTGTTTCGTAATCTTAGTTTTACTTTTGTGTTCCTTCACTTTTATGTTCTGTTACACTTTTCGTTTTAAAATTTTCATTTCGCTCTTATAATTTTTCTCTTCGCTTTTAGGTTCTTTTACACCTTTTCGTTTTAAAATTTTCATTTCGCTTTATGTTCTTTCGCTCTTATAATTTTTCTCTTCGCTTTTAGGTTCTTTTACACCTTTTCGTTTTAAAATTTTCATTTCACTTTAGAAAGAACGCTTTTATAATTGTTTTCTCTTCACTTTTATGTTCTTTTACACGTTTTCGTTTTAAAATTTTGATTTCAATTTGGGTTCTTTCGCTTTTATAATTTGTTTTCTCTTCACTTTTAGGTTCTTTTACACCTTTTCGTTTTATAATTTAAATCTCACTTTATGCTTTTCCGCTTTTATAATTTTTCTTCACTTTTATGTTCTTTTACACCTTTTCGTTTTAAAATTTTCATTTCCCTTTAGGTTTTTTCGCTTTTATCATTTTTTTCTCTTCACTTTTATGTTCTTTTACACGTTTTCGTTTTAAAATTTTGATTTTAATTTAGGTTCTTTCGCTTTTATTATTTGTTTTCTTTTCACTTTTAGGTTCTTTTACACTTTTTCGTTTTATAATTTAAATTTCACTTTAGGTTCTTTCGCTTTTATAATTTTTTTCTTCACTTTTGGGTTCTCTGACACTTTTCATTTTATAATTTTAATTTCATCTTATGTTATTTCGCTTTTATAATTTTTTCTTTTCACTTTTAGATTCTTTTTTCTTTTACACTTTTCGTTTTTAAAATTTTCATTTCACTTTAGGTTCTTTCGCTTTTATAATTTTTTTTCTTCACGTTTATGTTCTTTTACACCTTTTCGTTTTATAATTTAAATTTCTTTTTCTGTTCTTTCGCTTTTATAATCTTTTTTCACTTTTAAGTTTTCCAATTTAAGAATTTCGTTATCAACAGCGATTTTATATAATCAGTTAAAAACGAATCAAATATGTTTCACTGTTAACGTTGCTAATCCCATTCCACAAAATTTCACTAATTTTTTCGGCAAAGCAACGTACATCTCGAATACCACCCTTGGCTTAACCGGTTTTGTCGTATCATCTGGTGCCAGATTCAAGTTAAGTTCAAATTCAATGCAATTTTTCTTGCTTGAATTTGCTTTGAGTTTTATTTTCGGTATTCTTTTTGCAGCCATGTACATTTTCACATGTGGCTGTGGATTTCAACTTTCTGGTGCCGCTATGTCTACCGTTGGGAGGTGGGGTTTAATTGTCGGTGCTGTTATTGCAACTGCTGCATTCTTGTCGAAATGCAACTTTTAGACATTTTAAGCAAAATTTTGATGTGGGAGCCGGGGAATTTTAGAAAATAATTCAATTAAATTAAATTATTTTCCTCAGCTCTCCGCTCACCTATTTTATTGCTTGAGGTGTCATTGGAGAGGAAATTTCACGCCACTTCCAATTATGCCCTTTTTATGCACGTAAGTATATTCGCAGGTGTTTTTAGGTGGATGAATATGTCTTTGGGCTCAACCAAACGAGCCGAATCTTTTAATGCGCTTACGCAAGTAAGTATTCGTTTTTTTAGGCATTTCAGGTATGATGCGTGAACGCGGGAATGGGACAAGACGGTAAAAAAATGGGAATAGAATTGGGGATTGGGGATTGGGAACAAGGAACAACAACATCGAATCGACATCTCAAGGACCGAGAATTCGTTTTTCCTTCCCCCCTACCAGGTGATCTATTAAGCGACCATAACATATACTAAAAAATGAGAAATCACAGTATTTTTATGTCCTCTAACCTGTACAGAATATACCACCCGATGCAAGGAGAAATAAATGCTCAACCAGCCAGCCTTTGCGTTCCACTTCACCACAATATGCCCTGCCAGGCCTCAACGCAAAGTGGAAAACCTTTAAAAACATCAGGAATTTTATTAATTGGTAAATACACATTCATTTCTCCAACCACCGTATACTTCACCAACATCTTCCTAATTGGTAGTTTTATGCCTAAATATTTGACTATTTATATTTTATTAGCCAAGGATTGTTGTTATTTTAAATGTATAGGTATTAACAGATTCAATCGATACAACTGCTGTTTCGGAAAAAATGTATTTTTCTCTAAACAGCATTTTTCAGCGCGCGGGGCGCTCTACAGCTACAACGGATGAACCGATTGACTTGTAATTTGTTCAACTGTAAAGGAAATTTTATTTCGGGGGCCTTATCGTGGTGATTTTTTTTCCGACGTAAACTTTTGTTTTGTGTCCGTTGAAGCTAAAAAAAACAGTGAAAATATTATGTCTTTTGTCAAACGATATCCGGGGGTTTTCAGCAAATTTAAAAACGATAAGGCCCCCCAAATTTCATGTAGATTAATAATTTTTTACCCGTTTTTGTTTCGGATTAACTGACAAGGGAGTGGAACGCCCCGCGCAGCCAATGCACGCGGTGCATGGCTTCAGTTTATATAACCTACAGCCACCATTTTGGATTTTTTTTAATAAAAAAATTTGAAAGTATTCTTTATTTATGGGGAAATAAATTATATTAACTGCCGTTTCAATAAATATTCATTATGTATCGGAAAAAAAATCCCAAAGTTGACGCATTTTCCATGCCTATGAACGGTAACCTACCCTTAAGTAATTTAAATTTATGTGTCAATGGCCAAAGTTTGTACTATTCCTTTATCTTTAAAAAATGTTTGAATTATTCGTAGTTTGATTAATTTGTGTTTTTTAAGTGACTAAGTAACAATAAATTGATTAAAATAGACTGATCGTTTTAATTCACGGGAACTGGAGCTCGAAAAACTTGCAAATAAGAGATGAAAATAAATCTACATCTCGTAACGAAACAGGAGAGTTTATACTTATAAATGATTAATGAAGTCACTCAGAAAAATAAAAGCTTTTTACTGAATACAAAAATAAACAAAATTAAGTACATATAATTAAGACATTCGAACATAGAATTATCTAAACTGCGATAGGTTATTTTGCATTGCTATCTTGACGGGGACAGTGATTTTGCCATTTTCTATATAAATCTACAAAAATAAAAATAAGTAACATTTTAAAAATGGGCACATTACTTACCATAATATTAATTTGTTCTGATGGAAGAAATGACGGTTGAAAATAGGAAACGGAGATTTCAGTGGATCCACCTGGAGGTATTTCTCCGCCACTTGGAGTAAAATGAAAAAGATGTTTAAAATTGCAAAGAATTTCGAAATATTGCGTATTCGGAAAGAAACTACGAACAGTGAGCACTGAATTTCCTCTACTGAAAGGATCAATTTCCAGTACATTTGGGCGAACCGACCATTTTTCGCCAGTTTCCTTTTTATCCAACTCACTTTCGGTTAAATTATCTTTCCGCGATTTGTTTGAGGGTAATGCTGGATTTGCAATGATTGTTCTAAACATAATTGTTTCGTCGGCATCCGAAAAGACCAAAGTGTTTTCTGTTGTTTCGTCTAATGCTGAGTGATTCAAGGTTAGAGCAATTTCATGAGTTCGCAATGTTGAAACCAGTTCCATTGCAACTTCAGATTGTTCTTTTAATGTATCAAGCTCATAAATATGATGTTCATTTGGAAACGAGTTCCACACTTTATCCAAAGACGCGGATGAAATTTTCGACTTTTCTGAATCCTTCATTTTGCGAATCAAGTTACGAATTCGCTGACGAGTTGGCTCGTCTCCGGTGATGACTCTCAAATTAGCAAGTGTCATTACATTCGAAATTTTTTTGATTATTTTCTTAATGTCCTCTCTACGTGGTTTAAACGTAACTCGAAATGTGACCGAACCCTCTGGCGGCACCAGTACCTTTGCGGGAGTAACTTCAATGCAATCGTGCAGACGTGGTAAATCGAGACCTATAGATAAATTAAATAAATGTGCTTTATGTTCGTTTTTTATGAGTACTTACCAATAGAATCGACTAATACTACTGCAAATCCTTTAAGAGCTCCTGTATTTTGCACAGAAAATGTTTTAACAAGAGGACCAGAGAGTTGACGTAATTCACCCATAGTTAGAAAAGCAGAACCTACAGGTCCCTGAAAAGTACCATGTGTTGCTAGATTTGCGTGGCCACCAAAGCCGTATAAAAAAATGTTGAGTCCTTGAGAGGGTATTTCTCTCCCGGGTGGCTTAAAACTCAGTTGTCCAATAGCGGCACCAATTACAGTTGGGCAAAAGCTTAAAATAATAGTTCGACATTCTTGCGATTGTAGCGTTAGAAGATTACTTCCTACAGAACTGACAATTTGAAATCCAGGACCAGTTACTTCAATTCGCACAACAAGCCTCTTTGTAGAAGAATTTTTAATTTGTAAGGACTTGTTAACACTTTTTCGTAACTTAATACTTCCCCATGAAAGCTCTAGACATGTTGCTTTTAGAGGCATTACGCCATCACGGTGACTAAATTCACTAGAAGTCGAGCACTGTGAAATACATCTCGTGACAGACGGTTTTACTCCTAAATTTGAATTTGAATTTGCTCGTGAAACTAAGCCGTAGCTCGGGAGAGAAAATTTTCCACAGTCGGGAGACAATGAATCGACAACAAATCTTCTCTCTGAATCGCAGGAATTATCTAGTGTTGGAAAATTGTAGTTTCTGTCAGAACAACCAGGTGAAAGATTTGTAGAAATGCTTCGTTGTGATGATGCTGGCGAGATGTTTCTATTGCTTTCATTCACAGGAGAAAGAGATCGAGATCTTCTTGGCCCCTTCATGTCTGATAAGTTGGGTGACAATGACCGGTTAATTGTTGAATACGGTCTTTTCCTTGATTCGGTATGTGCTGACGATGGACTTTTACTAGCAGATGCTGAGGTCTTATTTAAGTGATGTTCCTTGTTTGCAGGCGGGGGCTTTTCAGCGTTTTTATCCTTTTTGTTATTTAATTTCAGTGCAAATGTTTCTTGAATGTTCATTTCTGGTCCCATAATTGTTTTTAAAGGAGATTTAGTCTCAGGGTGATGGTTAGAACTATTAGTGCTTTGTTGAAATGTTTGATTTTCACCTTTAAAAAAAGTTGAAAAATAACGAATTTTTTGAAGTTTTGAATATAAAGATAATAAGTTTCGGACAATGCAATTAATATTTAGCAGGGTAAATGTAATGTATCAATCAGATAGATCCATTCCCAACTATTAATTAAAGGGACCTTTCGATTGATACATTTGAAAAATCGATTTTTTTTGCAGATTTGACCGATCACAGAATGACGTACAACTTATTCGATAACTGAAATTTTGCACTTTTTATTAATGTTTTATATGAGAAAAAAAAGCAAAAAATCGTTTTTTTTTCAAATCGCCGCCATTTTCTTTTCAATAAATTAAAAAATTGTACGTCATTCTCTGACCAAGGGGATTCTGATTTATAACATGTATTTAATTTTTGTTGCAGGTTAACGGAAAGAAGCAGCGATGTGAGCCGTTTGCCTCCGGAAATTTGCAGGCTCTTTTCGCGGTGCTCCGATGGCTCCGAATGGCTGGATTTGGATTTTTTATTACAAAATAAAATTTTTTTTGAATGCCATAAATACTTAATAATAACTATATAAAAACCGCAGTCGTCTATATTTATTCGTTATAACTTAAAGAGGTGAGAGGATTCTATTAGTCAAAAAAATTTGTATGTCTAATTAGCATGGGGAGTGGAAGACCAGCGATCGGACGGATAGCAACGGCCAGCAAGGAAGCTCCCTAGAAGGTGTAAGAATACCCGTCACCGCCGTAAGAAGATTTCGCTTGGAAACAAGGCAACGGCCGGCAGTCACAACACGCTCATCAAAGGAGGACAACCCGTGATAACCGAATAAACAGATATTTTAGTTGAGAATTGGTGAGTTTCTTTCAGAAGCCCTGACCATGCAGCCGGCAAGCTTATCGCTTGGAAAAAAACCAACGACCACCCACACTACCGGAAAACACGTTACAAAATACGTAAACATCTTGGGTCGGTACACTCGGGAACATTTATTCTGAAACTTACAAACTGAATTTGCCAATTGGAATTAAATAATTGGAACAGAGTTTAAAAGTTCCTAATTTACGAAAAAAGACCGCACATCGATGGTCATTTTATAACGAACAGTATTTCATAATATTTCCGTCCAAGTTCATTTATAAACAACATTTGTCTTGCAGGAAGTCAATCAGTAGTTGAGCTTTCGACGTGGCAACATTATAATAAAAATCCTTGCACAAGATCATGGGAAAAATATAAGTCCCTTTGAGGAATCCTTTAGTTCTCTTTGTGACGTAAAACTCAATAAAGTTATTGTTGTCACTGCGAGTGAGCAAATACTCGCGTTAATTAAAGAAACGGGCTGAAGAACTGCATTACATATTGCAACTGCAGTTGACTGACTTTGAGCGTTTTAAAACTCAGATGAATTAACTCTTTTGGCTTCCAAACAACGAAAGTTTATGATGTATATAACCACACAAATTATATTTGGTGAACACTTGTTTATTATTATTATTATCTTTTTGTAAAAATATTTGTCCATTGAATTAAAAATAGTTTTTAAAAAAAAGTTGAACCGAATTCACAAAAAGCGCTAAAAAGCATAAAATAATTTTTAATTTTATATCTATTACGACATTTTGAAGTCGGTGCAAACCAAACAACTACAACAAAAATATTTAACCGTCATTTCTTATGATCCCGTAAGCTGAAACGTTCAGGTAGTATTATGTATTATTTTCAATTGTGGTTCTGTAGTTGTTTCATTTGTTTAATTTGCACCGACTTCAAAATGTCGTAATAGATATAAAATTAAAAATTATTTTATGCTTTTTAGCGCTTTTTGTGAAGTCGGTTCAACTTTTTTTTAGAAACTATTTTATTTTTCACTTTTTAGTGTCTTCGACTCTATACAACGAAGAAAGAACCATCCAAATCGGGCCACGCGTTAAAAGTTAGTTTTAACCCCCTACCCCACCCCCATTCCACTAAACTTTTTTTCTCATGGTATCAATCAAGGAACATACTCTACCGAACAGAAAAGGAATCATCGAAATCGGTCCACACGTTACGAAGTTACTACCCCTCCCCCTCCCCCACCTATACAACAGCAAAAGAACCATCCAAATCGGTTCACGTGGTACAAAGTTAGGTTCCACCCTCCCCCCACAGCAATATTTGTTTTCTTGTAGTATCAACCTAGGATCATATTCTACTCAATATAAAAAGAATTATCCAAATCGGTCCACGCGCTACGAAGTTAGACTACCCCTCCCCCCCCCCCCCCCCCACCCACACCTTTCACCATAGGACCAAATTATTCTCCTATTAGCAATGGGGGTTCATACTCTATACAACAGAAAAAGAACCATCGAAATCGGACCACGCGTTACAGAGTTAGGTTCCACCCCAACCGCACCCCCATCCACCCCAAAATGTTTTTCTCCTGGTATCAACCACGGAACATACTCTACCGAACAGAAAAAGAATTATCCAAATCGGTCCACGCGTTACAAAGTTAGACTACCCCATCCACCCCCCCCCCCCCTCCCGGTCAGACATAAAAAAATAAAATTTAAAAAATACGCGTCGAACTTAGAACCTCTTTGTTTTTGGGAAGTCGGTTAAAAATAACTTTGGTCAACACATATACTACCACGATTAAATAATTGCATAGTCTGATTGTTCAATTGAAATTTCACTCTGAAATTTAGCATATAATATGTCATTAAGTTTACATGTTGGAATAGATGAGAACAAGTTACAAACATAGAAAGATACCAACTTAGCATTGCTAGGTAGGTTAAAAAATTACGTCTTTTGGACTAAGTCAAATGTATTTTTTATAGTAAATTTTGGTTGAAATTTTAATATGTGAGGTAATTTTTACTCAATATTTTACTTAAATTTTGTGCCGGGGCGTTATAGGAGGACGATGCTGGATAAAGTGGAATACAGGCTTTATGAAATTTGGGAAGTCCATACAAAATTGGAGCCGAGCGCTGAGAGTTCCTAGCTAGAAATTGTTTTTGCTTATCTTATATCAAACCTGCTTTTTTAACACTATCAACACTTTTAACACTATTTTATTGAATTTAAATGTTGGATCCAACTTTAATGTCATTAAATTCATGCTATTTAGACAATCACACATTTTTTTTCCAAATAGTTATCTCTATCTAAAATTATAATAGTATTACCTTTATCTGCTTTACAAACAATTAAATCATGATTATTAATTTTTTCTTTTATTCTATTAATAACTTTGATATCAGAATTTGTTCCCTTAAGATGAGCTTTATTCCGTTCAATTATAGCCGCACACTCAAACTTGCCTTTATCCTTTTTTTTAAATATTACTAGAGCAATCCAGCAACGGTGTCAAATGAAGGGTGACAAAATACTCATTTCAATGGGTGGTTTCGAGTTTCCTTCGGATTTAACTCAAGAGACAAATAATGTCAAAGTCGTATTCGAGTTTACAGAGTCATGACTATCATGACTCCGCAGCCATCAAACTCGTGTTTTAGTTTGCTACGTAATGTCCCCGCTGCTAGCACCGATGACCCCTGCTAATGAGCAGGGGCACTCATGACCCCGCAGGAAATGACATATAAACGAGAAGAAGCACATGCGATCAATCGAAGAAAACGGTGCGCAGAATTCTTTTGATAAATTTATATTGATAAATTTGCTTCTTTCTGTTTAAATAGTGAAATTGCATTTATAGTGAAATAAATGGAGGTAAAAATTTTTTAATTAAAGCAACAATATTTTTGCGTATATCAACCTTTTTCGAGTTTGACGTTTCTTGACTCCGTCAAACAAAACACGAATCCTGAACCTCAGGATCAGCATCCGTAGTGGAAGCAATTCATGCGGTTCTGACATGTCCCTAATGTCCCCGGTGTCATGCTTCGGTACCAAACTCGAAAAGATCCAATGAGGTCACAAGGTATGTTCGATGACGCTTATCCGAGTCAAAAAGCGCCATTTTGTAGTATACTCTGTGTTA
Organism: Leptarthrus brevirostris; assembly: GCA_964036015.1. Lineage (NCBI taxonomy): Eukaryota > Metazoa > Arthropoda > Insecta > Diptera > Asilidae > Leptarthrus > Leptarthrus brevirostris. Next base: position 66,612,568 of record OZ038373.1, on the reverse strand, counting down.
TTTGCGAAAAGAGCAGAAATCTTCTTGCGCTTTTTGGATCTTTTTATGTTCTTTGAGAAAAGAGCAGAAAGAGGGGGAGATGAAAATGAGAAAGTTAACAGACGCTTTTTGGGTAAATTGATGGCAACTGAAGAACTATCAAAAGTAAATTTCAGTGAAAAGATAAGTAAGTGCGTTTAAGAGAAATCGTAAAAATAAATAAATAAATGAATAACAATTTACTGAAAAAGTTAATAGTTCCCGTGTTTATTTAAATTTTTATTTATAAGCTGTAACTTGCCAAACATCAATCAGCTGTTAGTTGTCAACCATAGAAGAAAAAGAATTCTACCGAAATTTTGTCCACACTCATCAGCGTGTGTAAAAATTTGGGTAAAAGGGGAAATTACTCGACTGTCAAATTTCTTCAAGTCCAGAAGTAAACAGACGCAGTGTGGACGAAAACTTTCAGTTTTGTGTAAAAACTTTGGAATAAACAGAGACACCGAATTATATTCAAAACAAAATGACAGTCAGCTGTTAAGAGTAGAGTACTGGTACCACTTTGGTTTTGCTACTCGGATTAGAGCAGAGATCTCCGCTGATATTATATATATATATATATATTATTATATTATTAAGTTGAAAACTATTAGATAGATGGCCTATAGTTTTGAAACGCAGCTTCTTTGTTTTTTATAGTCATAGAACAGTTTATTAAACCATCTCAGAATTTGAACTTATGGAAAATAAAGCTGTGCATTTATGTGCATATATTCCGTGCGCCAGTCGAAATAATAATAATAATAATTTATTTGATTCTTTCATACTGTGTACAATTAACAATTGCTATGATATGTTAGTGGCTCTAGTGACGTTAATGTAATATCTTTGAAGGAACCACATAAAATTAATTTATGTATTTTTTTTATTTCTTTTTATTTCATGCCAGCAATTAAAAAATATCTTTGATATGCCTATTAAAACGCGCCCAATAAGCTTGTTTAAAGAGCAGATAATATAAAATTATCAGGCAAGCCGGGAGAAAAAACCGAATATTTGTCGGGATGAGATGTTCGGAATTTATCGAACAGGTAAGAGCTCAGTAAAAAATATATCATATGCGATTATAATGTCCTATTTTTCTACTAAAATTGGATTGACTTTGGAAAAGACTGACATCAAAGAAAAAATTACATAATTGTTTCAAGGTACTGGGTACAACGAGCCCCCCCCCCCCCCCCCCCCCCCAGTGCAGTACTTGCAGGTTTAAAATATAATAGAACTAACTTTGATTTTTGGAGGATTTTTTGGTACAGTAATATCTTAATACACCAACAATCCACAAACTACTAAATTCAAAATTTACTATAAGTTATCAGTAAATTTTGTGCAGAAATCTTAGGATTGTTGCATTTTTGCCCTTTCTCTCGTGATGATACTATCGTCACCATTCCCGTAAAATGTTGATCTTTAGTGATTTGTAAACGTCGTTAAAATTCCGAATGAAAATAAATTTAAAAAAAAAATACTCATTCTGTGTCATCATCTCCGGATGAAATTGCACCTTCTTTTTCAGAAATCACTTTTCTTTGAAGGGCCGGAAACTGTTTACGAATTTGTGAAGTCACTTTTCTCAGACCTTGTTACCAGTTTTTCGGCGGGCGATGATTTTCGCAAGGTATGGAATGACTGCATAAAGGTTGATTAAATATTATCAAAACGGGTTTTAACGGTTCAGGAGTTACAGAGTGATTATAAAATTTCAATATTTGAAGGGGCAGACCTTTGTTTTTCCACGTTTGATTCTTCTTCTTCAAAGGATTGCAAAAATACTTTATATCTTTCAACTTGTCTGGCATTTTGACCATTTGTGGCAATATCTGCCTGTGAGAATACTCTTTAACGCGCCATCTACAGTTTCTTATGTTATGTTATATTCATCTGTTATAAGCAACAAACAAGCAAAAAAAGCGTGCGCGGGCTTTCAAGAATCACAAATTTACACTTAACATTGCCTTACTACTATAAATGATACATTATTTTAAAGCTTAGAAAAATATTTAAAAAATTCATGATCAAGTATTTTTTTAAAAACCAAAAAATATTTTTCAAAGTCAAAATTTTTTTTAAATTTTTTTTCGGAAGGCCATTTAACGACCTTTACAAATCACAACGATCAACGTTCTAGTTATGAATTTTCAAAAAAGGTATGATCACGAGAAAAAGTGCAAAAATGCAAAATTTTACAACCCTGTAACCCAAATATGTGACACTGACACTGTGTCTTCCTTTGATAAACTGTCTTCCGATATTGATAAGATTTTGGAAATGTCCCCCTCTTCTGAAATCGTTCTTGCTGGAGAATTCAACGTAGACAACACACAGTGGCTCAGGCATTCTTCTACTACAAGCCCGCCTGGAAGACACGTCGAGTTATTTAGTGAGTCCTTTAATATACAACAACTGGTGGAGTGTCCGACTCGTGTTCCTGATACTATGGGACACAACGCGCATCTTTTGGATCTATTGCTAACCTCGCATCCAGATAAGTACTCGGTTTCAGTAACTGCTTCCTTGGGCAATTCAGACCATTGTCTTATCTCCGCCCAATTCTCCATCTCCTCTATGACAACCACTAACCTAAATTCCACCAAAAGATTAGTGTGGCATTATAAAAATGCTGATTGGACGGGAATTAAAAATATCTCAGAGAGCTGGATTGGTCTGATTGCTTTCTATGGGAGACGTTAACAAAAGCAGTGATTATAACTCGAACATCCTATGGTTTGGAATGCATCGCTTTATTCCTCATAGCTTCAAAAACGTCGAACCAACTAACACCAATTGGTTCAATAATGACTGTTTCACAGCCATTACAAACAAGGAAGCAGCCTTCCAGGCATATAAATTGTGCCCTTCGGAGAAATTGAGACATATCTATAGAGATGCGCAAAGTATTTGCAATTCAGTAATTAGTCGGGCAAAGTTCAATTTTGACCATAGCGTTAGACGGAAGTTATTTTCTCCTCAAAAGGGTAGTAAGGGCTTCTGGTCTCTAGTAAAAACCGTAAATAACAATTTCACCTGTTCGTCAACACCACCACTCATTTATAATTGGAATGTTTTTACTGATTCATTGAACAAGGCCAACCTGTTTGCTAATTCGTATTATTTTCAATTGTGGTACTGTAGTTGTTTTATTTGTTTAATTTGCACCGACTTCAAAATGTCGTAATAGATATAAAATTAAAAATTATTTTATGCTTTTTAGCGCTTTTTGTGAAGTCGGTTCAACTTTTTTTTTTAAAAAGCTATTTTATTTTTCACTTTTTAGTGTCTTCTACTCTATACAACGAAGAAAGAACCATCCAAATCGGTCCACGCGTTAAAAGTTAGTTTTAAACCCTTACCCCACCCCCATTCCACTAAACTTTTTTTCTCATGGTATCAATCAAGGAACATACTCTACAGAACAGAAAAGGTCTCATCGAAATCGGTCCACGCGTTACGAAGTTACTACCCCTCCCCCTCCCCCACCACCGCCATAGGAACAAATTATTCTCCTATTAGCAATGGGGGATCACACTCTATACAACAGCAAAAGAACCATCCAAATCGGTCCACGCGTTACAAAGTAAGACTACCCATCCCACCACCCTATTTCAAATTTTTTTCTGCTATTAGCAATTGGGGATCATACTCTGTACAACAAAAAAAGAACCATCCAAATCGGAGCACGCGTTACAAGTTAGGTTTCACCCCCACCCCCACCCTATCAACAATTTTTTTGACATGGTACTAATCGGTGAACATACTCTACCCCAACAAAAAAAGAATCATCAAAATCGGTCGACGTGTTACGAAGTTATGCCCGGTCAGACATAAAAAATAAAAAAAAAATAATTAAAAAAATACGCGTCGAACTTAGAACCTCTTTGTTTTTGGGAAGTCGGTTAAAAAGGAGAAGCATGCGACCCCTCTGACTACAGACCAATTGTACCAACTTCCATCATATCTACTCAGTTGATGAAATATCTACCTTATTTATTTAAGCTTAATACAAGCTATTACATATTATTAACGATTGCCAGTACGGTTTCCGCG